>JAZKJV010000956.1:0-1383719 GCA_037367405.1 Ottelia alismoides
CTCCACCACCAAATAGCGTTGTGTGCCCTGCACTATCCAACTGACCAATAGAAATCAAATTTCTTTTCAGACCAGGAATATGTCTAACATCCTGCAGCTTCCACAAAGTACCATTAGCAGTCCTAATATGAACATCACCTTTACCCACAATATCCAAAGGTTCATCATCAGCAAGATAAACCTTACCGAACTTTCCAGCTGAGTAGTTCTGCATAAGCTCCTTGCACGGGGTAGAATGGAATGATGCTCCCGAGTCCAAAATCCAAGACTCGATCGGACTATCAACACTTAGGATAAGCGCATCATGGATGCCTTCTGTTGTTGCGTTTGCAGAGTCCTCATCTTGCCGCGAGTTCTTCTTCTTCGGGGGAAATCTGCAATCTTTCTTTAGATGACCCTTCTTCCCGCAGTTCCAGCAAGCAAGATCTATTCTTGGTTTGGAGTTGCTCCGACCCCTCGATTTGCCTCTATTCTGATTTTGACCTCTGTTGTTGCTTCTACCTCTGCCTTCTGTACTTAAAGCTGAACCCGAGCATTCCCCTAATTCTCTTCTGCGAATATCTTCACTGAGAATTAAATCTCGAACATCATTCAACTTTAATTTTTCCTTACCTGACGAACTACTCACTGCAGTCACCGTCGCAGCCCAACTCTCAGGCAAAGAAGACAGTAGAATCAAGGCTTTCACCTCATCATCAAAATCAATATCAACAGAACTTAACTGAGTTGTAATAACATTAAACTCATTTATATGATTTGTAACAGAGGCACCTTCAACCATTTTAAGGTTAAACAGACGACGCATCAAGTGTACCTTGTTAGAAGCGGACGGCTTCTCATACATATTGGACAATGCGTTCATCAGATCTGCTGTGGTTTTCTCCTTCACGATGTTGAAGGCCACGTTCCTCGCCAACGTCAGGCGAATCACGCCCAGAGCTTGCCGATCTAGCAGCTCCCAATCTTCCTTCTTCATCGCTTCTGGCTTCTGACCCGATAAGGGCTCGTGCAACTTTTTCTGATACAGATAGTCTTCAATCTGCATCTTCCAGAAGCCAAAATCTTTTCCGTCGAACCGGTCGATCTTCACCTTTCCATCTTCTGAAGTCATCGCTCCCACTACTTCACTCGAACCGAGCTCTGATACCAGTTGTTAGGGGTGGGAAGGAGGTAGAAGAATAGGTAAGATCAAGCACACAAAAGACACAGGAGATTTACGTGGTTCGGCAAGATGCCTACGTCCACGGCCGCCACAGAGAGATGGTTTTATTTTCTATATCGTTTAGGTTACAAGTGCCACCCTTATATAGATTTAGGGCTGGGTTGAGAGGAAGATACAAAAGGAATAACTTGTTCCCCAAGCTAACTTGTGCCCTAAGCTAACTTGTGCCCCAAGTAACTTGTACTCCAAGTTAACTTGTCCTCCAAGCCTGTTACATCCTAAACCGGATCAGGCTCCACATTTCCAACATTCGGTTCGGGAATAAGCAGGAATAAAGATGGGGAATAAGGAGAATAAGGGTATATTCTTTGTTTGGATGGAGGACAGGAATAAGGAGAATAAGATGAAATAAAGGTAGGTAAGGTGTGATAAAGATAGGAATAAGAGTGAAATAAGATGGAATAATGGGGAATAATCGTACAACTGGGAAACGTGTCGGGAGGAGAATTGGCCCCTTATTCCAAGGTCTACTCTCCAACCAAACAGGGCCTAGATTTTTCAGGAATAGAGAAAATTTGAGGATAATACTCAAGTGGCTTGAATTTAACATGATGAGATTATGTGTGAAAACAATAAGAAATTATCAATTACATTAGAGCAGAATGATTTTACTAATAATCAACTTTGTATCAAGAGCACAAAACTCGTAGACCATTCGAAGCTTAACCATGATTCTTACTACTAGATCTTTATCGATTCTTACTCATACATCTCATCGGATACTAACTCCAAAAGCCGACTCCTCCCACTTCATTCACATGTTCCCTCGAGTCAAATATATCTTTCGATGTTCCAGTTCTACCCTTCACCGTATGTTTCATTTTTCCGTTGTTAATTACCCACTCCGTGATTTAGATGGATACTCTCTTCACCATGTTTTCTAAGAGTGTGTTTGGTTAGCGGGTTAAGGCGGGTTAAATTGGTAGAGGGTAACCCGTTTTTGGATTTTGGTGTTTGGATAGATGGTTAAATTCGAGGTGGGTTAGAAGTGGATTTGAAGTGATATGATTGTGTCGAAGTTTGAAAAAGTGAGTAGTTATTGTGATGTGATTGTATTGAAGTTTGGAAAAGAGCGTAGGAAGTGGAGTAGTTTATAACTTTTATATGATATGATGGTATAATATATTATTTTTAGATAAGATTGATGATGTAGAATTAATTTTTAAAAAAAGGAATAAAGTGGGGCCCACATGAAAGCGAGGGAGGGTGGGTTAAGGAGGTAAACTCCCCAAAGGGGAGTTTAACCCCCTTGTCGAACGACACCTAAAATTGACCTATCATCGTCGTCGTCGTGATTTCTTGAACATAAAGTTTGTATAATCTCACGACATGTGGTATTACTAATCCTAGAGCCTAGCTGAGGCGTTAAAATTGGCACATCATAAAAAGACTCTTGTTGTTATCTTTCATGTTTTTTTCATTCACTATTCCTTTTCTCAATTGTAGTTCAAGCTAATACGAGGGGAAACTCCGTAAAAACAAAAGATATGGTAAATTAACTTTAATATTAACTTTTCACAATTTAACCGTAGAGTTATGGTACAAACTAAGACCAACGGATTTGCTTTAATGTTAACATTGAAATGCACATTTATAGCATGGGCACACATAAATGGGTTTGCCTATGTACTTAGGATTACTTGATCCCAGCATAGATTCAAATTTCCAGCGAAATTCGATCTATGGGGACTCTAGTATAAAAAATGACTGAAATGATCGAAATTTCGAACGAAATTCGACTGAAATTCTGTTTTTGGTAGGTCACCGAAATGGTGACTGCAATTTAGAGCCTTGATACTTTTATGCATTATTTGAGTCGTCACAGTATTGTAGTACAATATTCTTTCATCATTCTATACTTACCACGGGTTATTGTCACTTTTTGGTCAGTATGAGGACATATTTCATGCTAAGTAAACGGAGGAGGATAATGTACATATATTATAGGGATTTTTACCCGGCAGACCCTATAATCTTTTGCAATTACCGCTACGACCTTCGAAACATCGTAATTCCTCCCTAGACCCCGTAAACTTGCTCCGTCTTACCCCCGAACCCTGCCGTTAAATTGACACATCTTGAGTTAACTCGGGTAGGTTAAAACTGAGTTAATCAAACCATATAAAATCTAACGGTTGTATTTTTTTTCTCTCTTCTTTGTTCCTTTCTACCCTCTTCTTCATCTTCCCTTCCCCTCCCAATCCATCACTGAGATAGAACCTTAAAACACAGCCGGACCTACAGACGGAGCATAACACCATTCCTGGAGATGTAATCTAACTGCCAGCCGCAAGCATCCGGAGATCAAGCGAGACCTGCACACCACCAGTAGAATTTGACCGAGATGAATAATACGGAGGACATAACAACCCATCTGGAGGTGAAATATTCGAAGTTTGAGGATCTGAGATAGATCTGCAACAATCGCTGAAGATTTAATCATCCGCTCTGACCAAATCGCCGCCTGCAAAGAGAAATTGGGGGAAAACAATCCCGTGCTTCTAGACTGAAGCAGAGAAATTGGGTGCAGCGGCGCGCGGGGTAGGGGGAGGGTGCTGCGGCGCGGGGGTTGGGGGGGGGAGCAGCGGCGCGCGGGGGCGGGGGAGGGTGCTGCGGCGCGCGGTGCAGGGGTGCAGTAGTGCGGGATTGGGGGTGGTGTGGGGTGCAGCGGAGCGCCGAGGAGGGGAGGGTGCTGGGCACGGGGCTCGTCGGCGGGGAGCTGTTTGTCGGTCGGAGGGGAGAACATGGATGGAGTTGTTGTTCGCGGGGGGGTGGCGCTGACGACGGGGGGATCAACTCCTTTGGGATGATGAGTGGCATTAAATGTAAATTTGATAAACAAATTGGATATAATATAAATGAACATAACAGAATCAGGTTAATTTTAACGGGTAAATGAACGGGAGTTAACCACAGGGTCTGTAGGGTAAGGGTTAGCAAGATTACGGGGTTGGGGGAGGAATTACGATGTTTCGAAGGTCGTAGCGGTAATTGCAAAAGATTATAGGGTCTGCCGGGTAAAAATCCCTTTTTTATTTTAATTTTGTGCAAGATAAATACGATGCAAGGTTCAATGAAATGCAATGCATGAATGATGAGATGTATGCTATTTTTATTTTGATCTTTAGCAATATAAAATGATGCAAGATAATATGCAATGTTATATGATGATGGAAGCAAAAATATGCCCTAAAATTAGTTCAATTATTGAGTAAGCAAAAGCGATTCAATTCCATTATCAAATGAAGCACATCATTAATTAATGGTATTTAAATAAATAAATGACACATGAATCATGTAGAATTTAACATATAAAAATATGCATAAAGTTACAGTAATAACACTACCATCATAAAGAGCGCAAAATTAACAAAACAAGCAAATTGAAATAACAGGATTTGGAGTTCGTATGCTCAAGTTATGACTAAAAGAGTGGAAGGAATACTTGAAATAAGAATATGAAGATAAAATGCATAAAATTTGCATATAGGTTCTTTAGAGGGGCATAAATGCAATTAATGAAAATCGGACGGGCTCCTTTATAATTTTTCCAGACGCGTACGTAATGCGCGTGCACCTGAGAGGACCTCTTTGCAGTTATTGATACAAGACGAGGTATGGATGCAAAATGTCCAGCCCTGCATGTGCTCTGCACACGCATGGGCTAGGTTCAGGAGATGGTTCGATTGGCACAGGTGGCTTGGGCCACATGGGCGACCTGAGTAGCTTCGGACGAGGCGTGGTCCCACCGAGCGTGTGGCTTTGAAGCTGAGGCTTGGATCTCCTCCGAGCCGTCTGATTGAACTAATCGGATGGTACTGATGAATCCACATTTCATCATCTTTATTCTATCATTTTGGCCTCAAAAACCCTAGCAAATACCTGAAAATAGCATTAAATAGAGCAATTTAGCATTCATGCATATGTGTGTAAAAAATATATAAAATACTGTTTTTAATGCCAAAATATAGAATAAAGAAAAGAAAAGAAAAAGAATAAAATATTGTAAATATTTTATGACCCGAAACCCCGAGACCTAGGCATCTTGATGAATAGGTCGACAAGGAATAAAATAGGGGGAAATAAGGGCCAAATACATATATTTATTAATTCATTCTTTATTCATTTTGGGACCTATTTTTGGTTCCATTTTTTGTGCATCAAATAAAGAGACTTTGTACATGAAAGTTGTAGATATTTTTATATAGAAAAATACAAAATTGATTTCACTGAAAAATAGTGTACAGATAAAAAGTTATGGTCTGAATAAAAATCCAGAATCCCGACTTCCCAGACCTGTATCTCACAAATGAAAACTCCAAATGCATCAAACTCACCTTTAATTGTATATAGGATAAAATAATCTATTTAATGGTGGTGGTTTCGCATTTGGTAGAGCTACGGTTTGAAAGTTGAGTTTTGGACCCACATTGTATACCTGTACAGCTTAAAATATTCAATTTATTCTTTAATCATTATTTTTGTATTTTTATATTTTTATAATTTTGATAATATTATTTATAATAATTATGTACATTAAAATAGGAATAAAAACTCAAATAAAACTCAAAATAAAAATAAATGTATATAAAATACACAGGTATTATACCTATATACATACCTATACAATACCTACTTATATTTTATTAAATATACAAAACATATCAATAAAATAAAATAAAAATATATTTGTGTATATAAAAGTATTATATAATTTTAGAAAATACTAAATAAAAATAATAAAATTAAAGTACACAAAATAAAAATAAAAGAACAAAATATGTAGATATTATACTATATAGGCTATAATAAGTAACTTATAAAAATAAATCTCATAAAAATAATTAAAATTCATAATAAAATAATATATAAATTTATAAACATTTTTTATTTTATAACCTAATTATAATAATGTCATTTAGTATTTTTAAATCATTTTTAAATTTTTTCCAGGGGGTTTTTCTGGTTGGTCCACGTGGACCAACCAGAGGGCATGGACAGTTGACCCCGGTCAACTGTCTGACCCACCCCCTGTGCCTAATGTCAGAAGCATTTTGTCTCTTCTTCTCGCCATTTTCTAGGGTTGACCTTGCACCAATTCATGTCCGATGCCTTCTGCGTTTTTGCTCCTCGATCAGTGGTGATTCACGCCCAAGTGATTTCTGGGGTTGAGGACCACTGATCGAGGCGTTGGACCCCCGTCTTCCACGCCGCCCGTCCAACCCTTCAAAATACATCCCCCGACTTCCCTTTGACTCCTGATCCTTCTTCCGCCAAAGCTACCCGTAAACCCCTAGCCCATCGTGATCGTGGTGACAACATGCATCGATTCGAGCTGGGGTTCACACCATTTGGTGTTGAATCGAAGAGATCAAAGCCCTCGCCGGAGCTCCGCCGCGACCTGCAGTCCGACGTCTCTGGTGAGCCTCACCCCCTTCTATTTTCTTTTTCTTGTAGCCGTAGCTTAAGATAGGTTAGATCAATAGCAGTTTCGCGTTTGATTGGGTTAATCGCCGTGATTCCATCGATCAAAGCCCACGACGGAGCTGAGCTCCGCTCGCTGTTCCCGGTCATTCCACGCATCAACCCGACCTCCTGTCGCCTCCATCTTCTTCCTCGTCGCTCCGTCATCACGCTCCACCCCTCCATCTCCATCGATCTTGCCCAGATCGAATCACCGAGCTCCACTCTCCGCCGCTCACCGGAGCTCCTCGCCCGAGCCACCTTCCGCCTCCATCGCATCATCAGAACCCCCCTATTCGCCTCGCCTAGTTTTCGTGCTTCTCCCTTGCAGGTCAGAGCCCAAGAGGAGGCTCCATCGAGCCTCAAAATCCCCAGGAGCAGCCCCCCAGGTCGCCTCCGCCGTCCGAGCACCCTACGCCGTCTCAGCCTCGCCGGAGACCACCTTTAGACGCGGAGAGGCCCCAGGATCGTTTTGCCCTTGATCCTAGGGCCGAAGAGGCCCTGTGTCGGCCGCAATCACCCGCCGAAGCTCGTCGGGGGAGTGTTCTTCGTGAACCTCTCCCCGCCGTTGGATCAGGAGCTCCTCCAGACGCCACAGCCGCCGTTGGATCTTGGCCGCTCACCACCGTCCGATTGTACCGCCAAGATCTAATCCTAGCCGTCCCGGCAGAAGCGTCATCGCGCGTCCCTGAGCTGACACGTGTCCAAGTGAACCTTCTTCGGCCGCACGATCCGCAGCTTGTGTATTTTGCATTTTAAACCCAAGCGTTTTTGTATTTCACGTTTAGTCCTATAACTTTAGTTTTTGTAATATTTGCACGTAGGCCCGGTAACTTATTTTATTTGCACTTTAGTCCTCGCCACGTCACTCACGTGACTGGACACGTGCCTTTTGGGTATTTTGCATTTTTGATCCTAAACTTTCATCTATTTGTAGTTATACCCCTGTGCGTAGTTAATTAAATGTGTTTTTGAGATAATTGCTTCTTTGCCCTGCAGGTTTTTATTATTTGCAAAATACCCCTTTGAACGACAGAACACGTGCTTCGCACGTGTCTTTTGGTGAAAATTGCACCTAAGCCCCTGGATGTTTTTATAATTGCATTTATACCCCTGTCAGGCTTAGGAATTTTGTGTGTTTGATCTATTTATTCCACGCATCATTAAAGTGCCAAAAATTCTCAAAAAATAGACTTAAGCTCTTGTTAACTTGCCATTGCACACCATATTTTTATTTTTCATTTTTGTCGCATTTTATTATTTATTAAAAATCAAAAATAGCTATTTTCAGGACTGTCTAGCTTAGAAAATACCAAAAAAATATTAAAATACCTCTAAAAATTCCAAAAAAATATCTATTATGTATTTTACTCTATTGTAGTGTCAATCCAAAAATCACTAAAAATCTCAAAAGAAAAACCTTAAAAATTCAAAAATACACAAAAACTTCAAAAAATATATAAAATCATAGAAACTCAGAAAAATAGAAACTCAAGTTCTGTAGATTCCAGATTTTATTATCTTTATTTTAAAAATAGTTTGGAAAAATTTTGTGGTTGTTTGTTATTTTTAATTCCCATTTTACCCTCAGCTAGTAGCTTATTCCCTGTTTTCTTTTATTTTGTTATTTAAAAATACTAAAAACATTCTGAAAGTTACCCAAAAATCACAAAATCAGTAAAAAAATTATAAAAATACCAAAAAGATTTTATTTCTGAATTTTTGACTATTTTTGTATATTTTTATAAATATTTTATCACCTCTTTTATTACATAGTTTATATATTCTAATATTGAAAAAGAAAATAAAAAAATATAAAATATAAAATAAAAAATCAGAAAATTAAAAACCAAAATACAAAATTAAAAATTAAATAAAAAAATAAAAATAATAATCAATTAAAAACCCACCAAAAAAATTAGATTGGCTAAGTAGTCTAATTGACCTAGGTTTTGACTTTTGTCTATACTCTGCACCGTTGTTTTCTGTGTTCGACCCCTACTTGCTTGCCATTGTACATTTTTAGTAGGTATAATAAATTTTATTCCTTGCTATTGATTGTCTGATTGATTGTGTGGGTTAATTGTTGACGAACGGGAAGGCTTGAGTAGTCGCATCAGCGATAGTGAGTCTGATTTGTCAGACCACTATTTAGCGGCTCTCGCTTTTCTCGTTTTTTCAAATGACGCCGTCGCCGGGGAGCATCGGGCTTGTAGAGTACTTTTGCGTCTTTTATCTGCTTAGCCATTTTTGATTATTTATTTTCCATGCATAATTTGTTTTGAACTGTCTAACACATCTCTTGTTTTCTTGCGAGGGACCGCTGACCGAGGAGGATCGCCTAGGGGATCCTGTGCATCCTTGGAAGGAGGAGCCGGCTATTCTACCCTAGCCGGCAGGAGAGAGCAGGAGAGCTTGAGAGAGAGACAGTTAGACTTTTTGTATTTTTGTCTGAGAGAGAGTCATTTAAATTGTAATAATACAGGACTGGACACTCAGACACTTCAAGCCTAATTTCCGGGTGTTTGTTCACCCGGGGGCTCACCACGGTTTTCTTCATATTTTCCGATTGTCATTTTCCGGTTTTATTTTCATTTTCCTTTCTTTTGTGGATTGAGCCCTTAGCTGTAGGCATTGCTTGATCGATTAGATTAGGTCCAAACACCTTAATAACAATTGCATGTACCTATAGCTCGTGCTTGGACTTAGTTTAATTAAACAGTTGATTTACTCTTCTTTGATCCGCGCGCTGCGAGCTCATCCCGCTAAGCGCTTCTTCTAAACTCGACGTGTCAGAGAAGGAGGGGTGAGCCTAGACCAGACCTTAGGATTGGAGATTAGTGATTAGCTTGTGGGTTCTTCACGCTAGCAGTTGCCTATCTTAGGACGATTTCTGCATTGCATACCGGCATGTAGTTAGGTTTACAAATTCTGCTTTGCATCCCGCATGGAGAGAGCTGGGATTCGCTGTAAGTCTTCTTACTTTGCATCCATCATCTAGGCACAAAGGTGAGATTTCCATCTTGGTGCCGACTTGCATTGGCTTTTCCCGACTCTTTTCTCCTCTGTTTTTAGACAAAGTAGGATCAAGAAAATACAAAATCGTTAGGCACTTGTTTGAATCTACTCAAAAGAAGCGATAACACCAAAAAAATTTAAAAAGAGACTGCTAAGAAAACTTTGACCTAAATAAAATTGGTAATTGGACTCATTGATTGGGGAGAGTAACACCCTCACTTGTATTCAGATTGCATGGGAAGGTCTCCTTCCAAGTGAGTTGAGTACTTCGTAAGGATTAGAGCCCAAAACCCAGCTTGTGGCTGCCTTGTGTATCGTCTGGATTTCCGAAGTATTGGCGCTACTATCGTACGTAGGCGAGTAGGGCTTTGTCGCCATTGGCGACTCACTATTGTGTGAGCATCGACCTTGTCCGAAGTATCGAGCATAGGCCACGCCTTCACGAGTGTGTCTGTCTCACCGTCTGCGTCCGAGTAGGATCTTGCACACTCACGGGTGACTCCGTTGCGAGCGAGGTCCGAAGTATCGATTTCGCCTATCGGCTTCCTCCCTCTTATTCTTTGGCTGAGTAGGGATCCAGGAAGGGTTACAAGGACCTTAAAAAGCGCAAGCTACATGTTACACAGGAGGAGGACAAGTACGGGAATACTTTTCCGGCAATACTCTCGCTCCTATAGGCGTAGCGCTCTAAGGACTCGTTGAAAGATAACTTCCTGAATTCAAGATAAAAATTACAAAGATAAAAGCCGAACCTTCACGGCTTCACGCGTTGAGTTGGTGAATCCCCTTGTTTGGTGTTTGATTGCTAGTTACATTTAGGTCAAGATCAAAAATATCGCGCCTTTGTGCAAATTTTGTTTTCCTCCAATTGACCTTTGCTCATTGTGAGCCTTCTACTGTTTTACACTCCATTTGTTTCTTGTTGACCCCCCGCATCCTTCATCCACATCGATCTTCCTCTTGATCTTCGAGATGGTGACGAATGGGCGGTTTAGTCGAGACTCCGTCGGCACCCACATCAGTTCCATTCGCTCTCCCTCTCCAATAATTCAGGGCGATTGCCGAGGACCCGGTTCAAACTTCGTGGACCGATCTCCAGACTCCCTGTCTTCTTCAATAAATCAGGATCACTCTCGTCCCAAATTCTGTCCATTTTGGATGGCAATTGATTTCACTCCTTACACATCGCCATCCTTAACAAATTTCTGTGTTGACCTTGACACAGACCGTATCTCTCTATCTGGTGCTGCAATTCAGACTGATCGGGGCATTCTACCATGTGCAGACTTAGAGCCCGAGCCAGCAAATCAAGCAGAATCCGAGATGGCAGGAGGAAGAGGAAAAGGACCACATGCCCCACCTGAACCTGAAGTCAATCCGGGGGAAGGGCAATACACCACGCAGAACGAGGTTAACAGTCAGCTGTTGGCTTCCATCCAAGCCATTCAACAACAGTTGACTAATCAAGCCCTGGCCCAGACCGCCTTCCAAGATATGCTGAACGATCTGAGGAGGAGGGTCGACGTAAGAGACGTCCGACAAAAGGATGATCCGAACTATGATCCTAATTTTCATGAAGTCAGAGATGAATTCTCAGTGGGAGGACCCAAATTTGAAGCAGTAGAAGTAGATCCACCGCAACCGAAGCCTACATTGAAGGAAACATACAACACAGGAGCGGGACACATCACTGAGTGGATTCAGGTTCCACGCATGCATGCCCACTTCGAGCTGTAGCTGCAATTTTTGTCGCTACTTCCCACATTCCACGGGAACACCACTGAGGAACTGTATATTTTTCTCAAGAAGTTTGGCCGCATATGTGCCACTGCTCACTACCTCGGAATCCCTCTGGGGTAGTCAAGATGACTGCGTTTCCCTTCAGCCTTCAAGACAAGGCCCTCTATTGGGTTGACCATCTTCGGAAGGTCGTCACGACCTGGGAGGAGTTAAAGTCTGCATTTCTCCATAAATTCTATCCTCTCGGGCGATTAAATCAGATGCGCGCCCGGATCTCCAGTTTCTGCCAGCAGCCCCACGAGACCATCCATGAAGCGTGGGAGAGATTCAAGGATCTTCAGGAGAAGTGTCCCCCACCATGACATTCCAAAGACCAGTCTCGTACAACACTTCTTTGGGGGCTATCATTTGAGAGCCAAAAGCTTGTAGATGCAGCTTGCGGCGGTTCGCATTTCCAACAAGGACGAGGACGTGGTATGGAACATCTTCGAAGAAGTGGCTGAAGGAGAAGCAACCCCAATCCTCGTCCAGAGTATACATGAAGCCACCAACCGCCATCAGCAAGCCAGTGAACACGGCTTCTCACACCGAGGACAAGGATGAGAGCTCCAACCTGAGCATCATTGGGAGCCACTTGTCCAAGGTGGATATCATCGAGAAGAGGTCACAGGACCTTGAAAAATTGGCAGTCATTGAGAAGAGGACCCAGGGTATGGAAAAGCTCGACCATCTCTATCAACAGCTGGAGCAACTCGTTCGTGTATTAAATGCAAACATGTGCAACGTTATGTCTACTTCTGTCGAGCCGAATGCTGAGAAGAAGGAGCCTACAATGCAACAAAGCCCTCAGCCGACTCCACCGCAGCCCCAGCCTATCCAGCACGTGTACTACGTATAGGTTCTGGAGCAGCCACCGTAGCCCCAGACACAGATGGTTGTATACCAACCTGAGTCCCAGCCAGTCTATTCTGAGCAGTTCTCTCCACCCCCGCCACTGATTCAGGAGATCAATGGCGTATGGAACAATGAAGCGCAGCTGACCCGTCCTCAGGGACACTCTCAGGGTCAGAACATGGGCAACAGGCCCTATCATCAGTAGCCGTAGGGTGGGAGACCCTTCCAGCCTTCTTACCAGTACCAGCCTCCATCCCACGGAAACACCTGGAGGCAGAATTACCAGCACGATCCACAGCAGTCCGGATATCACGGACAGGGATATCACCAGCAGCCGGTTGCTCAATACAGTCAGCAGAATGCACAATATTCCTCCAACCCTCCTCCTCACCAATTCTCACAAGGTTATCAGTCGCAATCTCAGCCGCCATATCAGCATTTTAGATCCCAGCAGGGGGACTCCTCTGAGATTGTGCCGGTCAATCCGGCCCTGGCCTGTTTAGAGCAGTTAATGAAGAATATGGCTGAGATGAACCAGAAAGATCGACGACCTGACGGCAGCCAAGACCGTCATACCAGCCCAGGTCGAAGCCAATCCGAACAACTTCCGACGCAAGGAGCAGGTAGCCGGCAGTGTCCAACCCGAATCAAGTGAATTAAATTGTTTTTTTATCTAATGCTGTTACTCTCAGGAGCGGTAGGATACTCCAGCCATCGGCGAAGGTGAAGGGAAAGCATCTTGCATCTGACGGGAATCGTCAGTCCAGCCAACACCAGGGCCAGTTAGCATTTTGGGAGCAGCACCAGCATGCAGAAAATCACAAAAAAATGAAGAGAATAGCAAAACACAAAAAGATAGCAGCAACCTCGGTGGAGATCAGCCAGCATTGGAGATGCCTGCACCTGCCTCACAGCCAGTTCCTGACAGGAGGAGCACTGCACCTGCAGCGGGTCGAAGAGCAATGCCAGCACCAGAAGCCGAGCCTGTCATTTTTTGTCCACATATTGTAGATGAATCCATTTCTTTTTACCGTCTACCTGTACACAACAATGTGGACACTATTTTGAATGAAATTGGTGAAGATTTTGTAAATATTCCTTTTCCTGAAGCAATGAAAAAACACAAAAAAATGAAAAATTTGAAAAATGCTTTGTCTGATCCTGCCATCATAGAAATCATTTAGAATTTGGTGCTGAATATGCCATTGATGAAAGCTCTTGAGTACATGCCAGCCATGAAGAAAGGATTAGAAGAGGCATGCACGACCAAGCGCAGGCCGCACCCCCACAATTCCAGAAGCAAGGGTGGCAAGTCTGAAAAGCATATCCTCACAATGGCCACCGTGAACGTCATCAGCAACCTCCCGGATAAAAAGCCAGATATGAGAGAACTCTTGTACGTTGCCAGATGTTTAATCAGGAGTTCGATCGAACACTTCTCGATAGTGGGTCTTCTGTCAATTTGATGCCAGCCTCGCTACTCACGGAGTTCAGGCTAGGACCGCTCAAGCCTACAAAGATGATTTTGCAGTTTGCAGACAAGTCAGTCAAGCGGCCTAGGGGCCTGTTGGAGGACGTGATCATTACGGTTCAGGGGAAGTCATTCCCGGTCGATTTTGTGGTCTTAGACATGGACGTCCCCTCTCCATTGCTCCTTACCCCAATCATATTTGGAAGACCATTTCTGCGGACATCAAACGCAGTAGTAAATTATGGGATGGGAGAAATCACTTTTGGAGCTAGCAACGAAACAATCAGAGTAGAGACCAAGTTTGAGGAACACCCGCCGATCAGACATCCATATCATGTACAAGGGTGATTGAGTGTGCTGACGACTGCGACTTTCTAGCAGAAATTCAAGATACCAATTTGTTTTTGGATGACAATGAGATCCATGAACTCCTCTGTCCCGAGGAGGAAGTGGAGTCCGCAGTCGAATTTCCCCTTATCGATCAGGATGACGAACTTGTTGATGTGCTGCAAGAGACGGCAGTGGGGGTGATGTGCCTTCAGAACCAAGAGCAGAAGTTTGAAGAATTTTCTGATGAAGAGGACATCATTGAGGAATTCTGTCAGGATTTGAGAGAAGAACCGATTATGGTGGACACCGAACAGTTGAAAGAATCACCACCTGCACTAATAGCTGAGGTCACCGCTGAAGCAGCTCAGAACCCGCCAGAGCTAAAACCCTTGCCCTCCAATATGAAGTATGCCTTCCTTGCGGGAGAACCAAATATGTACCCGGTCATCATCAATGTCCATCTGACCGAAGACCAAGAATCTCGTCTGATGGAGGTTCTTGAACGTAACCACAAGGCGATAGGCTGGCGAACTTCTGATCTCCATGGGATCAATCCGTCACTCTGCTCGCTCCGCATCTTTCTGGAAGAAGATTGCATGCCCTCTCAAGAACTGCATATAAGATTAAATCCGAACCTGCGGGAGGTTGTTTTGAAAGAGATCCAGAAATGGTGTGATGCGGGATTTATCTATCCCATCTCTGACAGCAAATGGGTGAGCCCTCTGCATGTTGTGCCCAAGAAATTAGGGATCACCATTGTGAAGAATGACAAAGGAGAGGAGATCGCAACCAGAGTACCCACTTCTTGGAGAGTATGTGTGGACTACAGAAGATTTAACCTCGCTACCAAGAAGGATCATTTTCCTCTACCCTTCATCGACCAAATCTTGGAGAGATTGGCTGCGAAGGAATATTTCTCCTTCTTAGATGGTTACTCTGGGTATAATCAAGTTGCTATAGCTCCTGAAGATCAAGAGAAAACCACGTTCACCTGTCCTTTTGGCACATATGCCTTCAGACGGATGCCGTTCGGGCTTTGCAATGCACCCGCCACATTTCAGAGGTGTATGCTGGCAGTTTTTGCCGATATGGTGGGCAACCTTCTCGAGGTCTTTATGGACGATTTTTCGGTCTACGGAGATTCATTTGACCAATGCCTGGATTATTTAGACCGAGTCCTACGGAGGTGCTGCGAAGTCAATCTTGTGCTCTCGTGGGAGAAGAGCAACTTCATGGTGACCGAAGGAATTGTGCTGGGTCACGTTGTTTCTAAGCGTGGAATGGAGGTTGACCCAGCCAAGGTGGATGTGATTTCCAAACTTGAGCCACCTACAAACATCAAGCAAGTCAGGTCATTCTTGGGCCATGTCGGTTTTTACCGACGATTCATCAAAGATTTCAGTAAACTGGTCAGACCGTTGACTGAATTGCTCGGCAAGGACAATGCATTCATTGTAGATGACCGTGTGCTCCTTGCCTTTAATTAGTTGAAAGAACTCATCATGCAGGCCACTGTCTTACAGCCACCGATTTGGACTCAACCTTTCGAAATCATGACCGATGCGTCAGATTATGCCATCGGAGCTGTACTGGGACAGAGGAAAGATAATGTACCATTTGCAATTCACTACGCTAGCCGAACGCTCGATGAAGCCAAGAGAAACTATACTGTTACTGAAAAGGAGCTGCTAGCAGTAGTCTTTGCCTTGGAAAAGTTCAGATCATACCTCCTTGGGTCCAAAGTAATCATTTACACTGATCATTTGACCATTCGGTATTTATAGCAGAAGAAGGACGCCAAACCACATCTCATTCGGTGGATCCTTCTCCTCCAAGAATTCGACTTGGAAATCAAAGATAAACCTGGGGTGAAGAATGTGGTGGCCGATCATCTGTCAAGGCTTCCTGAGTCGGAATCTCCTGAGCTGAACCTGCAGCCGATCGCAGAGACCTTTCCAGACGAGGCAATTCTGTCCGTCACCTCGCTTCCTTGGTATGCGGACATCGTGAACTACCTGGTGGCCAAGAAAATTCCACAGGACTGGCCTAAATTGAAAATAGACAGATTCTTGTCTAAAATCCATTTCTACCAGTGGGAAGACCCGTATTTGTTTCGTGAGGGAGCAGATTGTATCTGGAGAAGGTGCATTCATCAGGAGGAAGTTCCAAGTGTCCTCGCTTTATGTCATGACCAAGATTCTGGAGGACATCATTCAGGCAAACGAACGGCAGCAAAAGTTCTTCAAAGTGGCCTCTGGTGGCCTTCATTATTCAAAGATGCAGATGAGTATGTCAAATGCTGCACTGAATGCCAGAAGATGGGCGGAACCATAGGAATGAGAGACACGATGCCTCTGAAATACATTCAGATCTCAGACGTCTTTGACGCATGGGGCATCGATGGGCCCGTTTCCCAACAGTCAGGGTTATGAGTATATTCTGCTTGCTGTCGATTATGTAAGTCGATGGGTGGAGGCTATTCCCGCCCGAACTGCCGACAGTAGGACTGTCTGTCGATTCTTGAGAGATCACATCATAGCACGGTTCGGGATTCCCAAGATTCTCATATCTGACGGGGGTAGTCATTTCATAAACAGAGAGGTGAAGAAGCTGACCCAAGAATTCTACATTGATCATCATGTTTCTTCACCCTACCACCCGCAGTCCAATGGCTTAGCTAAATGTTCAAACATGGAGATCAAGATAATTTTACAGAAGCTTGTGCGTCCGGATCGCAAGAACTGGTCTCAGCTGCTTGATTCCGTTCTTTGGGCTTATAGAACAGCGTACAAGTCACCCTTGGGAATGTCTCCCTACCGCCTTGTGTATGGCAAGCCATGTCATTTACCCGTCGAAATAATTCACAAATCCATATGGGCCATTAACATCTGTAATTTGGACTCCAAGCAAGCAGGAAAGAACAGAAAACTGGATCTGAATAGACTACTGGAATTCAGAGATTATGCATATGACAACAGCCTGATGTACAAGGAGAAGGTCAAAACATGGCATGACAAGCATATCCGCCGCAAGTCCTTTGATCCAGGTCAGAAGGTGTGGTTGTTCGATGCGAAATTGAAGATCTTCCCAGGCAAAATGAAGAGTAAATGGACTGTGCCGTTCATGGTTAGGCAGGTGCGTGACAACGGAAGTGTATTGATATCCAATCTGTCAGTTGACGCACAACCATTTGTAGTCAATGGACAACTTCTGAAGCCATACCTTGAACATGATACATTCATGGCTGTCGTTGACTCGATTCAAGTAATCTATGAGGATGAGCTGAATATCTCCAAAGAGGCAGAGGAAGGCCAAGCAGAGCAAAACATTTTTGAATAATTTTTCTTTTTCTTTTTTTCTTCTTTTCAATTTCTTTTACCCTCTTCTACCGAATTGTTGCCATCCCTTTCATCATTGCTACACTTAGGATGTACTTTATCCTAAGTATAGGGGGGATGCGCATCCCGAGTTGTTCATATCCACTTTCATCTCTTTTCTTCTTTTCTTCTTTTCCTTTTTGATCTTCTGTATCTATCCAAAAAGTGTCGCCCCTTGTAGACAGTCTTCTATACTTAGGACGTACTTTGTCCTAAGTATAGGGGGACGTGCACCCTGAGTTTCTTCTATTCTTTTCGATCCTCTCCATTGTCTCCTCTTCTTGTCTATACTTAGGGATATCTTACCCTAAGTATAGGGGGAGACACTCTGAGTACGATCTGTTCATTTCCACCCTTGACCCTCCCTGCGTTGTGTACAATCTGCTATACTTAGGATTATTTGATCCTAAGTATAGGGGGGACGGTCGACTTCTCATTCGTTGATTCATTCATCAATTCTTTATTCTTTATACTTGCCTATACTTAGTACGAGTTATGTTTGCTCTTTTCTCTCCAATCTATGAGGACATAGCTCAAGCTAAGTATAGGGGGTCGTATATACTGCATATATCCTTTAGCCATAACTCGTACTTTTGTATTTTCCTAATAATATGGCTAATAATTCTTTGAAATTCATTAAAAGTCTTTAATAAAAAGGTGTTCTGTTCCTCAAATTCTTTTGTGTATTTACTGATTAATAAATCAGGTGAAAATGTTTTTTGCAAAATGTTTGAAAATCTTTGTGAACATTTATTGAAAACTATTTTGAAAATATTTTGTTACATGTTTCCAACCTTTGTAAAAATGTGTGGTTTGTAAAATTTCTTTTCTTTGTGTGAAATAAAATGTTTGAAAAATGTTTTGCAAATGGTTTGAAAAATGGTTGCAAAAATGTTTTGAAAAATCTATATATACTATTTTGAAAGCCTTTGCAAAATGATTTTCAAATGTGTGTACATGTTTGTAAAAATTATTTTGGACTATAGTTCTAAAAAATTGTGTGAAAAGCTTGTGTCAAATAAGTTTGAGGAATACTTACATCTCACCAAAATCCACTATATATATATATATGTATAAAACTGACCACTTACCCTTGTAAATTCTTAAAATCCACTTCTTGTAAATATAAGAAGCACTCCCGTGTACATATTTTTAACCTAGTTTTCAGCCAAAACCTTTCTGTTTTCAAAAAGCCCAAAAACATTTGCAAAATTAAAATCCAAAAACATTTGAAAAATCTCTTTGAAAAATACAAAAAATGCATCTGCATATGCATCATCATCATCTTTTCAAAAATTCATAAAAAGTTTAAAATCTTTGAAAAATTGCATCACAAAAATATTTTCTGCATTCTGCATCGCATTTGCATAGCATTCGCATTTTTCGGATTGAGTCTGATAGTTGAACAAGTCTAAGTAAAATCCGGAGATTGGAGCTTGATTGGACCTTAAAATCTACCTAATAACAAGAACCTTATAGGAACGGAGTTTGAGGTACTTCAGGTCTAGTTGACTTAATTCTTTGAGGATCACGGGACTTGGTTCAATGGATTCTTGACTGCCTAAGTAGAGTATTTCGGAGCACACGCACGACTCTTGTTGATAATGACCTAACTTGGACATCTGCACCTTTCACATGGCTCAACTCAGTTGGAGTGGTGAGGGGATTGGGTTTGCCGGTATGAGATGCACACAAGTGGAAACATTTGTCCTCCTCTAGGGAGGGAAGTGCACCCCAACCCGTCCAGTGATGAGGAAGTCTAAAGACAGGAGGCTGTGGGTTGCGATAAAGCTTCAAAAGAGGGATAGTCTACTGGCTCAAGAGGAAAAACTCCTTATGTAAATGCTGTTGTATATAGTTTTCAAAAAAAAAAAGTTCAGGTATGTACAAAAATAAAAAGCCTGCAAAGTATGTACAAATGTTGTAAAGTCAATAAGAAGCAAGCTTGAGTTCCAAAGTCAAATATGTGAGCCTGCAGCAGGATGACTTGACTACACTGGTCTGGCATCCCAGGATAGGTAGCTACACTGGCTACCATCCATTCTTCTCTTCACCCCCTCCTCTTGAGCTGGTTGCCACTTGAACTTAGAAGGGAATACCCCGCTCCTCGAGGATGGAGTTATTGGATTGGGGAATCATTGAGTTGTCATACTGGAGAAGTCAGTCTCTTTGTCATTCTAGTTGGGGAGAGCCACCATCACTCACACTGTACGAGTCAGATTCATAGTCGTAAGAGTTTGCGTATGAGTTGAAGTATTTCTGACCTGGCTATTGAGGAGACTTGGACAGAGTTTCAGGATTCTCAAGGACTGTTGGATTTCAAAGTCGGTTCTCATTAAGGTTCCGCCCGCACTAAAATTCCAAAGGTCCGACTTAAACTCCAAACTTTGATTTTGCGAAGACAAGTTTGATGATCAAATAAAATCCAAGTTCTTCTTTTTCTTTTCTTTCCTTTTCTTTTTGCACTTATTGTATAAGTGTTTGCTAGGTACTTGTACGCCCATTTCCTCCCAAGCTCCGCCACTGGGTGTAGGTTGTGCTTCGGCGACACCTCCTTCCCTCCACCTCAATCGATCATTGCGAGGAAGGTCAGACAACTCCGTCGAGGGTCGACGAAGATACTGGAAGGGCCACTGATCGTCTATGGTGCTCGAAGCGACGAGGCGATGGCGAGTCATCGGAGTTGCTACTCTAAAATGGAGGCTCGTCCAGAGCACCGACCAATGAAGGGTTCAACCTACGAGAGTTAGCTAGAGTATAGCCTAAGCAAACAAGATGTGTGCATGCGGTGAGTGAAGGTCCGGATGGATGGAAAGGGCAGAGACCTGATGGGTTCTTCTGCTGAGTAGCGGAGGAAAGGGGGCGGAGCGAAGGAGGGTCTGACGGAAGGAGATAGTGAGCGAGCGACTGCATGTATAGGAGTGAGGTTGATGAAGGTGGAGAGCCGGTCAATTGAGTGTGGGAGGGCTTTGTGTGCATGAAATTAAAAGACAGGAAAATAAGGAAAAACCAAGAATGGCTTACCTAGAAGATCGAGGAAGAAGAAGATGGAGGTTGTGGCCTAGATTGAGGAACTAAGCGGTCCTCCGATCGTCGCTCTACCTGGACAACCGCTCCATGGGGCTCAACATCATGCCTAGGGCGACCGAAATATGGACATTAGGGCCAAGGGTCAACACTAGCTTGAAGGTCCATAATTGCTCATCAACTCCATCCTCCTCTGTCACAGATGGAGGAGGATGGCTAGGGTTCAAACCTAGAATGGTGGATCGAGTGAAACGATGATGGAGGTGGAGTATTTATGGGTGAAGGTGGCGGTTACAGGCGAGGTGGTGGTCATGGATGTAACGGTCGAACAAAAGCCCTAGAAGGTCGGAATTTAAGGGGTGAGGTTTATGCAAGAGAGAGGGAGTAATGGGCGACTTAATGGAGATGATGGCTAGTGGAGAACGATCGTGGGGTGAGTGGGGAAATTGGGAGAAGTGTGGTGAGCGGAGAGGTTCACGGGGAAAGGGGAGACGTTACTGGAGGTAGGAGATGAAGTCTCTACCGTCGGATCATGTGATCTAATGGTTGATGTTGAGGCACCAGCAGACGCTCTTGATTGGATCAGAGGGTCTGAACTAATAGGTGTGATGCAAGCATGAATGAGTGATCCATATCAGATATGGATGCGCGGGTGGCAACAAAGGGCCGGTCCACGTGACAGCTCCAGGGAACGCCACGTGGCCCAATAAAATAAAGAAAAAGTAAAATAAATAGAATTCAAAAAGAAATAGAAGGAGGTAAATTTAGGAAAAAGTCAAAACATGAAAGTTGTAGATCTCGAGGAGATCTACAAGCTTCATGTTGGACAAAAGGTAAAAGAGATAACACAAAAAATTTGAGAGCATTTTTAATTAATAAAAATACCTCATTTTAATGGTTTTGTAATTTTTTATCCTTTTCAATATCTTTTAAAGCCCAAAATAAATATCTATAATATATAATCTATTGTTTGAAAATTTTAGTAGAAAATAAAATAAGAAAAATAAAGCAAATAAAATGTGTTAATTTTTATACAATAAGTAGAGATATTTACAGGAAAAAGGGTCAATTGCTAATTAGAGAAAATTATTGGTGATTTTTATTGATTTGATCAAGCTCAGAGGACATTTAAGGAGTATAGATTCATCATTCTCCTTAGTCTTCCAAGCTAAGATGTAATCGTGTTTTCAAACTTATCTTACTATGGTTCAAGCTCGGGAAGCAACTTGTAAAAAATTTGCTTGATCATGGTAGTATGAGAATTTGTAAGAAGTTTTGGCTAACAATTAGCAGGAAATTTGATAATTTATCTGCTAGCCTCCTCACGCTACCTATTCATAAGCTTAGAGCCTCTTTATTAAAGTTTTGAATTCGATTCAATATGGTGTTGAAGTCGAGGATTTAGTTAGCAGGAGGTTGGGTTGTGGATGGAGTGCAATAGGTCAAGGATGTAGAAATGTACCAGGAGTTGTCTTGGTCGTACATTCTTGATTTATGAAATACATCGTTCTTATAGTAGGTGGGATGTTTAAATGGTGTGGAGTCTTGTAATTACAATGTTCAAATGAGTTGGGTTGTCTTCCCTAAATGGGGCCCGAAATTTGGCTACAGATTGGTGTAATTTGAGTAACCATTTTCCTCGTAAGATGATGAATATTGAGAGGAAAAGTCCAAATGTTGTGGGGCAGGGTGTTGTTGGACATACCCCTCAAATAAGCAAATATGTGTTATAGAGGACTCATTATATCATAGCAAATACTATAAGCACAAAGAAAACACCAGACAAGATCAGTTCACCAACGTATACGAGTTGTGACAGAAGTAATCATCTTTTTGATTTTTATTTTGATTGCACAACAAATCAAGATAACACATGTTCTGGATAGATAAATATATACACCAGCATGTGAGTTACGACATAAGTAAATATCTTTTGTATTTTTATTTTGATTACACAACAAATCAAGCATGCACATGTTCTGTATAAATAAGAATGCAAAACAATGATTGGCTGAATTCATATGACTCGTTGCATCTACTTTCGGTCAGTATAGGCGTAAGTATGGATTGTAGAATGGATACACCCTCACGTTCTCATTTCTCTGTCACGGCTCATACCAAGCAATTGTCGAGGACCCGAAGGCAAAGAGAAGGAGGATCATTCAAGGTCATCATCTCAACTTTTTGTGATCCTTTGGTCATTTGATTGCCTTGAGGGTTTCATCACAACTATCGAGTGTTAGCCTTCCCCATCTACGTATCCTTACCTATCATATGCCTCCGAGCTCTCCACGTGTCTCGCACAACCTTGCCCCCAACCTCCATCCATACCGGCAACTAATGGCTTCGACTGTGCCATGTCGATTCGAACCTTGCCATCAAGCAACCCTACCTCACGTACTTAGATCATGTGTGTGGGATTTCTGCAGGTATGTCCTCGTATATTATAGAATTGATGCATGCAACATCGCCTTTGGGCTAATCGACTTTGCTTATTTGCATATGAGTCCCTACATGGCACATTTTAGTTCAAATTTTAATTCAAAAAAGTGCATTTCAGTCCCTGTATTTTTTATTGAATATTGTATACACCGCATGTCCAAATATCATGAAGTTGGTCTCATTTTAATTCTTAAGAAGTAGTCCTTCTGATCCATGGTATGAAACTTCCTGATCTCATATCAATTAGAAATCAATTTTTGAATGACTTATTTCGGAAATTATGAAAAAGTACTCATTAGAAAGATAATTAAACAAGGAAACATTTGGCAAATGTTTTGTTGAAATCTATTACCATTTATGCCATTTATAATTTTATTTATTGATTTACTTGTTTTATTTCTAGGGTTAAATTATGCGATTATTTTAAAGGAAAAATTACCTCTAGATACATCTTAATATACTATGTCATATGTGTTTGTTGAGAATTTACTACTCTGATTTGTTTTGTTCTAAAAATAAAAAAGCCAAATCAGGGTCCAAACATGTTATATTTTTATCTTATTCATATTAACTCCGAAATTTACCAATAACTACAAGAAAAGAGTAGACTCTACTGGTACTGTAATCAAGTTGGCCATTGGAAGAAGGACTATACATCCTTAAAGGTTCAATAAAAGACTACCGATGGGAGTACACAAGTAAACAATATCATTGTAGGACTTGAGATTAGTGAATGATGTGTCTCAATGAAACCCAAACTTTTTCATATCAATAATCCAAATGAGTGTCTCGTGGATACATGAACCAATATTTATATTTATTTTGACATGACTTTATTTTCTTCTTATTAGAGTTGTAGTGGTGGAATTGTAAAGACGAGGGATGATTCTCTGGCCGGAGTGTTAGGGCTAAGACAACTCAACTTGAGGTTCTCCTCTAGTCATGTATGGACTTAGTACAATGTGCTTCATGTGACATGTCCCCGACGTGGAGAAGAATGTGTTGTCGTGTTCTATCTTAGTTAAAAATGATTTTAAGTGAAATATTTAACGTAACAAAGTTGTTATTATGAGATATGTGACGAGTCTGAATTGCACTGTGTTAAAAATATGTGTCATGAATTATCATTCGCTTAAAAATATGTCCTTCGTTGTAGGCGGGCAATCGGAAACGGTCAAGAAATAACCACACAATTTTTTGTCAATTTTAATCGATGGGTTTTATGTTTATTCTACTTGGCAAGTCCCAAGGTCGAACACAAGGAGGCAAAGGAACAATCTAAAATTATGTCTATCAAAGTTCATGCATGGTTTTCGAGGCGGTCTTTTTTTGTATTTTTATGCAATTAGAGACGCAAAATGAAACTTTGGCCTATTTTAGGGACTAAAATATAAATATCGATCAAAAGATATCTGAAAAATACGAAACTTGGCCAAGATGATAATTATGATGAAATGAATGCACTTTATTTTTTTTGGAATTTTTGGAAGTAAGATGATTTTTTTATGAATTGTTAAATGCAAACAAAGTGAATTTCAATATTTAATTATAATAAATATTAAACCTAATTATTTTCAAGGGACAAAGTTATCTAAGTTCTATCACTAGGTGATGGATCTCAGAAAAATCCTAAATCTTGAAAATACAAGATTCAATACCTATTAAAAATCAAATATTGAAATATACAAAATAATTTTTATATGACTAATTATGCATGCAAATGCAATTCTTTTTTGATACAATGTTAACCACAATTAATTCTATAATCTGCAATTTTTCGAGAATTTTTAGAGCAACGGTTAATCAATGACAAATTTCAGAGCACAAGATGGGCGAAACATGCAATTTTCCACAAAATAAATAATTATTAATTAACCATTGATCACAAAAATGTCCACAATATGTTAAGATGTAGAGAATTAAGTGAGGAACAAAATGCTAATTTCTGATGAATAAAAAAAGGCAATGTAGAAGTTTAAAATCACAGGGGAACACAGGGGCATTTAAGCAAATTATAATACATATGAATAAAGCAAAAAGGATGAATCTGTGAATACCTAAACTTCAGGGGGTTCATCTGCAAAATTACCAATAGGTCACGTGCCAAGCACTGACCTTATCGGTGGGGCTTGATGCGCTAATAAGAGTACTTCTGGGGGTGCTTTGTAAATTACCCAGCGGTACTCGTGCAATACACGTGACTCTGATGCTTTTGGCAGAATAAGGCAGATCCGGGGGTGGTTCTTGCAATTGATCCACACGGTCACGTGCCCCGCACATGACCCGTGGGTGGCTGATGTTCTCCCCTGACGCATGTGCCCCGCACGTGCGTGGGGAGCCTCAGGTTTGGCGCTCGGTCGCTGACGATGCTGACGAGAGGCGGAGTAGCTTCTAGGCGGTGATGCTTGGCCGTAGATCTGAGGAGAAGCGAGGATGCGCCGCTCCTGGCATAGCGCAGATGCCAGGTGTTGACGAAGCTTGCAGTGGCTGGAGGCGGCGTCGTCGTTGTCGACGACCGTTGTGGAGATGAAGGTGGTGGTCGATGAAGGCCATCGAAGATGATGGTCGACGTTAGCTGCTGTAATTTGGTCAGAGAAGATGAAGTTGTTGTTGACATAGGATCGACAGGGATGGGCCTGGAGCGGAGCAGAAGTCAGAGTTGTGCGATTGCAACGGCATTGATACAGGCGCCGGATCTCGCCGAGTTATGAAGCTCGCCAGGCTGTCACCACTGGCAAGAGTTTTGACGTCTAGGGTATCTGCGGATGCATCTGAAGGTCGCGGTGATGGGAGTTTTATAGGGTCGACGTTCGATTGGAGAAGGAAGGTTGGTGATGGGGGATTCACGCGAGTTTCATGGAGATGACGAGATCGGGGAGTTGACGAGATTGACTGGCGTGGATTCGACGAGGGAGTGATTGCGATGGTGATCGGAAGAAGATTCAAAGAGATCGGAGGTAGCGTTGATTGCGGTGCAATGACGAAAATTGCGGGGGCGACAATAATGAATTGGGAAAGTTGCGGGCAGAGAAATCGCGGAAGGTTGACGATGCTCCTCGGCCGTCCGATCAGTCGAGATCGGTCGGCCGAGGATGCGACACGTGGCGGTGGGCGTGGCTGAATGAAGAAGCATGTGCGTGGCACGTGCCTAAGAGGCACGTGCTTCACACGAGCGGTCCTTTTTATTTTTATTTTTATAAAAAATGAATTAATAAAAGCCTAAAAAATGGCTGTCACGTGGCGGCTCCAGGAGCTGCCACGTGTCCGCACCACAAAAATCAAAAAATAAAAACATTGTAAAATCCAAAATAAATAGCAAACGACCTTGGATCAAAAAAGTTTATTCACGAAAATTGATTGTCTCGATGAGATCTACAACTTTCATGAAGACATCAAAACCAAAATCGATCATCTGCATAAAGTGATATTTTGAGGTATCCCGTGTACTTAGAATACCCTGATTTTTGGGTTTTATAAAATTTTTGTTATTTTTAAACCAGATAAAAATCCGAAAAATATATGATAAAATCAAAGATAAATATAGACATATTAATCTATTTTTTTGGATTTTTATTAATTAAGAAAAATAAGAAATAAAATAAAACTTGAAAAAGACCAACTTTGTACAGACAATGAAGACTCAGACTCAATTTGTTTCTTTGATTTCAAGCTTAGTTTGGATTTGGATTTTTGCGCATTTTTAATAAAACTTTTATCAAAGAATACAAATAAAAAAGAAATAAAATAAAGTAGGTTAATTATGTACATAAAATATTAGGTCAAAATCAGCTAAAATACAAAATGTACAAAAGAGGCCCAAAACCCAACTTTCACATACGAGCTCCGATTCACTTGAACTTGGTCTTGTTTTGAAGGTAATTGAATGTATATTAGTTCAAAAGGGAGTAAGATCAAAACAAACACTAGGTATAAGTCCGGAAATCTTGAAACTAGGGTTTGGGTTTTTGGTCCACTTATTTGGGTTAGTGATTTTTTTATATTTTTTATTTATTCTTGTTAGTGATATGTACACAGTGGAGGTGGTTTTGGATCATTCAGAGTTAGCATGAATTAAAAAATCAGGGAAGTTAGGCTATTTACAGGTCAATTTTATCTGGGATTTTTGGATTCTTATTTTGTGCAGAAATAAGTGATAAAATGCAATTCTTATCAAAACATGCATGGATGCTAATTATGCAGAATGAATGAAGAAATGTCAATGATTTTAATGGATTTGAGCTTAATTAATTAGATTTAGAGTGATGAATCTGAGATTCATCAATATGAAATTTTTTATGGAAAAAGCTATTTGGCGGATTTTGATTTATAGTTTAAAATTAGACGCGATTCAGTAAACATTGATTCTGTTAATATTATGAATTATGAATGTTCTAATTATTTTCCTCATGTGGTTAATAACATTTATTCTCGTGATCTATGACATGGTAGATTGGGACATGGAACTCAAATTCAATTAAAATAATAATGAATTTCGAGCTGTTCCCTAAATACTATTGATAAAACTAAAAAAAAAAACAATATATATGTGCAAGGTAAGACATTTAGGAAGTTTTTTTAGCATGTCTCTAGAGATAGCGAGATCTTGGATCTAATGAACACATATATCTGTGAGTTTAATATTGTGTTGACAAGAGACAATAAGGAACACTTTTTTATATTTATAGATGATAGTAGTGGATATAATTTTGCTTATCTAATGAAAAATAATGACAAAGCTTAGAGAAATTATTATATTTAAGAATGAGGCTAAGACGCAAATGGGCTAAGCATTTAAATGCCTTAGGTCAAAAAGAGGAGGTGAATATACTTCTAACTTGTTTGATGAACAATGTAAACTCTTTGACATGATTCATAGAGTTATTGTCCCATAATCATTACTATCAAATGGGATAGCATAACGAAACTATAGGACCTTAACTAACATGATCAATGCACTCCTACAGAATTATGGACTTCTAACTAGGGATGAGCATTGGGCTGGGCCGGCCCAGCCCGGCCCAAAGCCCAGCCCGCATAGCCCGGCCCAGCCCGAGCCTGAATTATTTATGGGACGGGCTTGGGACAAAGATGTAGGCCCATTTAAGCCCGTTAGGCCCGATAGCTCGACCCGCATAAAAGCCCAAAATTAGGCCCGTTAGACCCGATAGTCTGGCCCGCATAGAGCCCATATGTCTCTAGACGTTGATCTCTCACTTTGATATATTCATCTGGATTGAATGATGGAGTTGACGACGTCGACAGATTAATCCACTTGAGGTACATTTTCAATCTGTTTGTTTACTATTATTTGCACATGTTTCTATAATATCTCTATGAAACTCTTTCCATTAGATACTATAGAATCATAGATATGACCAAATCCATGAAAACAATATGATAACTAAATAATAAAGGCCTAAATAACTAATAAATACTTCATAATAAAGATTACAATCAAAATAACCAAATTAGGGTGCGCCAAGTTTATGGGCCCACCAAGTTTAGACTCATAAGTTTTGGGCCGGTCCAAACCCAAATGATTTTTGAGACATTATGGGCCGGCCCAGCCCAGACCCGACCCATAATAATTGGGCTGGGCTTGGGCCTGGGCCTTCAAAAAAATTTTTAGTGGGCCTAGGCCCAGCCCAAAGCCCACAAACATAAATAGGCCTAGGCCTGGGCCCTGTAGGGCCCGACCCAGGCCCGGCCCATGCTTATCCCTACTTCTAACCTATATGTGGGAGAGACCTTGAATACAGTTTGCCATATTCTAAATAGTGTCCTCCAAAACACATGAAAAGTGTTCGTTTGAATTTTTGAGAAATAAGAAATCAAGCTTAAAGTACCTCAAAGTGTGGGGCTATCTCGCTAAGTTTTAATCTCAGAACATAAGAGAAAGAAGATAGATCCTAAAACCGTTGATGCAGTCTTCTTAGGCTATTTGGAAAATAGTTATGCATACACATTCTTAGTAATTAGGTACGAGATACCTGACAGATGTAAACACTATTGTTTAACTAGTGATGCTATCTTTTTTGAGGATGTCTGCCCCACGAAGACTAGGGTTCCTCAGAACTTGACCAATAATGTTGCATCCACCTCATGATCTATTCAAGACCAAGTGAAACAGATGTTGTATGTGCGGGTTGAGAATCAACTTGAACTTAGTGAACCTTTAGAAGAAACTGAGATGAGTAGGAGTAAACGGCCATGGATAACCAATGGAGGATCAATTGAAAAATACAAATCCAGATTAATTGTCAAATATTTTAGGAAAAAGGAAGGTATTGATTATTTCGAAACATATTCCCTTGTGGTGAGAACAACCATAATTTGGATTCTTATAGCATTGGCATCAATATATGAGTTTTATATTTATCAGATGGATGTGAAGATTGCCTTTCTGCATGGGGATCTTGAGGAGATCTATATGAAACAACTTGATGAGCTTATGACTACTGTGAATGAGGAAAAGATTTGAAAGCATGTTAAATCCCTTTCCAAATTGAAACAAACACCAAAGCACTGACATGAATTTTTTTTGACAAAACCATTTTGTCATGTGGCTTCAAGTTTCACGAATCCAACAAATGCGTCCATTCCAAGTGAAAGGTGATTAGTGTATTACCTTGAGCATGTATGGAGATAACACATTGTTATTTGGATCACATATGAGGATTATTAATGAAACCAAAGTGTTCTTAAGTAATAAGTTTGAGATGAAGGGCATGGGTGTTGCTAATGTGATCATGGATCTTAAACTGACAAGGTCCATTGATGGGATCGTGGTTTCCAATATCACTATGTTTAGAAGGTACTTGAGAAATTTGAATATTAAGACAACAAAGTTGCAAGCACTCAATTTAATTCATCCAAAATGCTTTACATGAACAAGAGCAGAGTACCTGCAATACATCTAAGGTATTCACAAGTAATAGGAAGCCTAATGTATCTTGCAAATTTCATGAGATCTAACATTTCATTCTTGATTGCAAAGTTGAGTAGATACACAAGTTATGTCGATCGTACTCATTGGGAGGCTCTCAATCGAGTAACACAGTACTTGAAAGGAATGGTTTCCCTTAGTTTGCATTATAGTAGACATCCATCTTTACTAGAGGGATATATTGATGCAAGCTGGATAGGGGAAATAGAGGAGTATGGGGGTAATGGTGTTACTGGGTATGTTTTTACCCTTGGAGGCGGTGTAATCTCTTGGAGGTTTGTGAAGCTGACCATTCTAATTCGGTCAATTGTGAGGCTGAGCTATGTGCTTTAGACACCACTGGATTTGAGTTTGAATGGATAGGGGAACTTCTTTATGAAATTCTCATGGTAGGTCAACCAGTTCCTGTGATCTCGATACGTTGTGACAACATGACCACGATTGCAAAGTCTAAGAGTTCGAAGTTCAACCAAAAAATACAGAGACACATTCAAATCAAACTTAACACGTTATAGGATTTGGTGTCTCAATATATGATGTCCGTGGATTTTGTTAGATCCAAAGATAATACAACATATCCATTGACCAAGGAGCTTGGAAAATTTCAGTTCTAAAGTCTAGACTTGGGTGGGCTGGAGATCCACGGCGAGTTCCTTCACAGTAGCAACCCAACATATCTGAACGAAGATCCCATAATATAGGTTCAATGTGATAATAACAAGATGTTTGGAAAATTGGTTGGCACTTTTATTTTCATGCTCATGCATGAGTGTCTTATCTTGGAAGCATAAGTTCCATCTAAGCTGCAATATTAGGAAGAGCGTAGGCTGGGAATGGTTCAAGCCTTTGGGCAGGTGATGAATCCCATATTCATCTACTTTATTCATCTATACTATCTCTCTAGCTTAAAAAACCAATGAAATTCACTACAATTAACACTAATAATTTATATTGTGTTGTAAATAAATGACCCTAATTATTGTGTATTAATAATCCTATTATTGTGCCTATATTTTATATATCTATTATTTAATAAAAATCAAATAAAAATTTTATCAATATTGTACATAATTAATTTAACATAATTTATAAAAATAAAAATCCAACAAAATAAGAAAATAAAATAAGTAATGTTATTCCTAGAAATTACTAACCAAAATTATTTCTTTATATAGATGACTTTTTCTCTCTTTGGATTCTATATGAAAGTTGTATATCTCATCGAGACCTACAACTTTCATGTTCATCACTTTTTATAATCCCTCTTCTAACTATTTTATTTGTATCTATTTTACCTTTATTCATTTCTCTTAAATTTGATTGGGCCACGTGGTGACACCCACTTCAACCATGTAGCCCTCTCCCAATTAGCCACCCGCATCCATTCACCGTCGTCTAATCTACCTCCCAATTCCATCATGACCGCTCATCATCGCCGCACTCTTAGCCACCCGATCTACCTCCAATGGATCGTTACTTTCTCTAAATCAGGGCCGTTGGATCTCAATCCAATGGACCACGATCCGTCTTCTACCTCCAACCTACACCATATGAAGAGATGCAACTCTTCGCGAACACCCAACTTCCTCTATTTTCTCCGACTGTCTCATGTGACACCTCAACTAACCCTCAATACCATCCGATAGACCACTCACCCATCTCTCGCACTCTTCTCTCCATATATCTCATCCCCCTCATGTGTTCCATTGATCGGTGGTTGAAACAACCCCTGGAACCTCCATCAACTGCATCTCCCCTTTGATCAAGACCGCCGACTCCAGCTAATTGCTCGACATCCCACATTCACGTGAGGAACTTTCGAGCTCCATCCTTTTCCATCTGTGATAGAGATAGAGATTGAGACCGAGCAGAGGTAGAGAAGCACCTCTGGCAAGATCTGCATCTTCGATGATGCGTCGCAGCACTAACACTGCTTGAGCTTAGGTCCTTTGGCCTCAAGATCTTCAAGCGACGACCGAAACTTCATTCTCTCCACCTCCAGGCCTGCAATTTGGTCCCTCTCCTTCAGCTTCTTCTTCCTCCACGTAAAGCCCTTCAACTCCATCTTTGTTTCTACTCATTTTCTCATTTTTTAAAGCACGCATACACACATCCATGACACTCCGACCACCCCTTCAGATTCGTCGCACATCACTGACCTTCTCGCACACTCCCTTCATCCTCTTATGCTTATCAATCGTTTCCCCTCCTCGATCCCTTCTAAACATTATAAAGGTCTGGAACCCATCCAAGGCTCTAGCTTCCGAACTTCACCGAGCCTTCATTTCGCCTCCATTGCATCCCCAAAGATTACGCATTGCCTTGGTTATTTGCTAACACTTGCAGGTGCTCGAGTTCCTTTGATTAGATGGAAATTTCAAGTTCCTCCGATCTCCTATTTTTACTCTGATGACCCTTCATCGATCGAACCTTCCATCCCTCTACAGAGAACCTTTAAGCCATCCTCATCCTCGCCAGAGAGCTACGGAGGTCATCCGACCTTCAAGACATCATGGAGAGCAAACCCAAGGGAGATACTCCTCGCTGGAGCTCCGCTATTACGTCACCGCCTAAGGCGGAAGGGGAATAACACGAGGAGCAGAAACCGTTGTATCGGATCAACGAGATCCAATCCAACGGTCACGATCAACACTGAACCTTGCTCCGAGGCAATACTTAATTCCTAAGATCGGGTCCATCCGAGCCTGTGTTGAAGCTTGAGAGCACTACATGTGTCCTGAGTCGCCCACTCGAACATGGTCTGTCACACGCAAAGAGCACATAATTTTGGGTTTACAGACGAGACATGCAAACGTTTAAGAATTACAAATAAGTCCCGCCTTGACGAATTTATAAATACAACCTTCTGATTTTGTTATTTACATTTCAATCCACTTTGGGCCTTTTTGTAATTAAATAAGAAGTTTTTATTACGTTTATGCCCTTGCCTTGTACCTTTAATATCTTATGAACCTTAAATCCGATTTCAATGACATCAGTGGTGTTTTAAAGGTAATTTTGTTCTCTTTCTATGGTATAATCAATTTATTATTTTGGATTTATATTTTATACTATATCACTCAAAGAGCTTATTGATTCTTTTCGACCATATTAGCATGTAAAAATGATTAAATTTTGGTTGGATTAAATTCTTTAGTGCATCGAGTATTCATTAAAGTATTAATTATTTTAACAAGATGTTCAATTGCTTAAACATGAGTATATTTGTGTTGTAAATTTGTTCTCAGTTTTGCATTTTATCACTATTCTCCACGTAATATAAGTTGCATAAAATAATAAAAAAATGCATGCATTATGTGTGTTGCATTGTACTTGACCTAGCTAGCCTAGAAATCACCTAAATAAATATTTGATTCTTTAATTGAATTAAATAATTATTCATGTCCTTGTGTTTGACCCTAGACTTGCCCAGGTTATAAATTTAAACTGAGACACTCTTCGCAGAGATTTCTCTCAGTTTTGACTAATCTCTAATTGACCATATTACAATGAGTGATGATTATAATTATCGATTCGAGATTTATCAACAGGTTGTTAGTAATACATTCTTGGAGAATGACACCTATGTAAGTGTTACTGTAGAGCGCAGTTAAAGAAAGATGAGTTTACGTGAATACACTCATGAAACAGGTTAAGGGTGCATGACCTTTAAGAGCACCGACCTTGAGATTGTATCAAGAACAACACTTTATTGTTGTTACCCTATTCTTTAACACTAAGGTATGAATTTCAAGCGTGTTTCGATTCGTTCATGTTAAAGTGAAAGTAGTAAGCTTGGGTATAGATTCAAGCCAAAAGGTACCTTTACTGAAAGCAAAATGTTGCAACAAAAAGATGTCTTTTGTTTTCTTTTGAATTTCTTTTCATATAGTAAATTTGTGGGGGTTGTTATATTTAAAATGATGTAATTAGATTTTAATTTGGTAGGTCTATGCAATTACATTGAGTAACCAAATTGATTTTAGGCGGGAAACCAAAATTGATTGGAGGGAAAAGTTGAATTCTCAATTTGAACAAAAGATGAGTTTCGATGGAGTTTTTCAATCCCATATGGAGTACTACTAAAACTTTGGTGGACTTATGTATGAGCCATCATCTCAAGCTCTTGTAATAGTAGTAGAGTGGAGGAATGGAATACAAATACCATATCCGCACGTGCTTTATTTTTGTCTCCGGCTTGGGCTCAAGCTTAGGAGAGTCAATTCGGATCTTGATAGTTTTGCTGCGAGTTTCATTTAGCGAAGTCCAAGTATAATACCTAAGACAAGTTAGAAAAAATAGCTGGCGGTAGTGGATTTAGATCCAGACAGAGTTTGAATATAATAAATCTAATAATATATTTGCTATTGTATATGGATGTCAACCCGATTCTACCTGTTGGGTACTAGATCCAAACCGCTCCATTTTATAAAGGACCTCAAACCTGCTTATTCATTTTTTCATGTACTTGAGTTTTATCTATGCAGGTATGGATTCTGATTTGGTACTTTCATGGTGCATACATATAACTATATAAGTATACATATGCATGTATACATGTATACATATACTTACACACACAAACAAAAGATAAACTTATGTAAATACATACATGCATATACATTACATACATCTACACACACATCCACACACACACATACACACATACAAACACACATACATACACACACATACACATGCGTGCATGTGTGTATATTATCTATGAGTACATGCATATTGAGATAAATTAATCAGTCGGATTAACTTGAAACCCAACTATTGAGGGAGTTTCAACCAACGCTCCGGATCTACCCTTTCGAGATCTAACCGATACTCGTTGGATGGACGATTACAGATCTCGAAGAGGCACGTCGATATCTACAAGAACTTTTCTCCATTCATGTTTTCTTCACTTGCAAGCATTCTCTTTTTCTAGGTGTTTCCACCATCAAAACTGATCCTCCCTCTCATCCCTCAGCTGCAATTCGATCATGTACTTTCTACGACAATCTCATTGGTGTGCGCTGACGAAGATTGTGTGCCACCGTATCTTGAGAGCGTATTGTCAATACCCTACACACCAATATTATGAGAATGATATCTTCTCTAATGACAATTCATTACATGAACGCTTTGGCGACCTTTTTCATCTGTTTACTATTTTGTTTGCCACAATTACTTCATTGCTTTGCTCTTTATGGATCTTGGCCCAATATGTTGTATCAAAAATTTAATCGATTCATGTTTCATCTGTGTAATTAGATTCCATTTTCTAAATGGTCGACTATAAATATGTTGAATATGAAAAATTACTGTTTAATTTATACCATGTTGTTTCTGACCACAACATGAATCTATAGTGACTTTTTTAATCTATCATCATATCATTCGTTATTAAATACATGATGACAATATTATTCGTTGCTAAATTATTTTTTATACTTGAAATTAGTGATGAATTTCATATACGTAGCTACACCATAAGTGACGGTATACATACGATGCTTATCCGTTGCTATTTATTTCAAAAAATTTACTAATCATTGCTAAATTTTGAGCTAAAGATCAGCGACTATTAGATAAAATTTTGAAAATAGCAACTAAATAAATGTAGCTATACGTATCATCGCTAATGATCATGGTTTGAAAAATCGTGCCTCGAGGCGCTCGAGGCGTACGCCTCGAGGCAAGGCGCTCAAATTTCGTTTTGGGGCGAGCACCTCAGCCTGATTCTGTGAGGCGGGTACCTCATCTGGCGAGGCGTTGCGAAGCGAGGTGAGGCGAGGCGTAAGGCGAGGTGGTCCCATGAGGCGTTCCTGGGATTAGTAGGTCAAGTGCGAAGCACGTGACCCACTTATATTTTTTTTCTGTGTCGATGAAATGTTCTGGACCTTCGGGACCTTCTATTTTCACGGTAAAAAACCCTAACCATCGTCGAGTGTCGTCTCCTCCAACTCCTCCATCGTCGACTCGCCGCCGATCGCCAGCACCACCAAGCCTCTTGCGGCTCTTCTCCAGCGCTGCACTGCGCACAAGTAGCCACTGCGTTGCCTCCTGCAGGCTTGCTACTCCGCCTCCGCCTTCGAAGGTGCTCCGCCTCTGCCCCTAACGAAAGTAAGATTTTTTTATTTTTTTAATTTCGGTTGTCTTATGTGTGTCATATTTTTTCCTCGCAAAGACATCCTTTTCTATTGGATATTTTTGTTGGATATTTTCGCAAAGACATCATGATATTTTTGTTGGAAAAGTTAGTAATTTATTCAGCTTCTTGATTTTTGATAAAAGATTGTTTTTATGATTTTAAATCTGAGCTAGCAATTTTCTTTCTGGGACCTTGGTGGGACCTTGGTGATGCTAACTGGAATACGTAAATATATGCTTGTGATGCTTTGTTTCTTCAGCAGTGCTTTAGCAATGAAGCTCTATAAATTCAGCAAGAAGATTACCGAAATCTTTACATATTGATTAGATAATCTTTTCTTATTTTAGTCTTTATAATTTTCTTAAATTGGTTAAGAATAAATCCTTAAATTTCAGTCTTTATGTTGTTCATTTTTGTTACTTGAAGTTACAGAGATGCCGAAGTCTAGCAAAGGCGCAAAGAATTCCGAGGGAGGTCAGAATGACTCCGCATGGAAATATTGTGTTCAGCTTGAGATGGACGAGGCTCAAAAAGGGAAAGGATATGTGTATGTCCAATGTAATTTTTGTGGGAAGAGGATTACAGGTGGAGTCGCTAGACTCAAGCAACATCTCGCAAAGATCGGAAAAAATGTGAAAGGATGTACACAAGTTCCTACTAAGGTGTTGAATGAAATGAAGGCAATATTATCATCCAACGAAGAGAAAAATAGAAGAGCAATGATGGAGATAGAAGAATTGTGCAGAGCGGGTAGCTTTGAAATGCAAAGTCCATTTGGTGGTGACAATCAAGCAGTCTCTCCTTCTGGATCTAGTAACTTGAAGAGGGTAAGAGGTCCCATGGACTTCTTTGTTGCTGGCCCATCACCGTTGGGAAGTCCAAGTCCTACGACTACGATTGGGGTGAGTGGCCATCAAACTACATTGAATGAGAATTGGAAGAAAGAGGAGAGAAGTTGTGTCTGTCGTTCCATCGGTAGATTCTTCTTTAAGAATGGGTTGGCATTTAACTGTGCAAGTAGCCCTTCCTTTTAATCTATGCTTCATGCTGTCGGCTCCTTTGGGAGGGGATTGAAGCCTCCATCTGCTTATGAGCTAAGGGGTTGGATTTTGAAAGAAGAAGTAAAGAGTATTGGGGACATTATGAGTGAGGCAAAGGCTTCATGGGCAGAAACTGGATGCAGCATAATGTCAGATGGTGGTGAACAACCCAAAAGGCACATGGTTCTTGAAGTCCGTATATGCATCCGACAAAGTGAAGAATGCTACCTTGCTATTTAACCTGTTGGATGAGATTGTAGAGGAGGTCGGTGAAGGCAACGTTATACAAGTTATTACAGACAATGCCTCACATTACAAGGCGATTGGACAAATGTTGATGGAGAAAAGGAAACACCTTTACTGGACTCCGTGTGCAGCCCACTGCATAGACTTGATGTTGGAAGATATCTTGAAATTGCCTCTACCTGCCTCTGTGTTCAAGAAAGCGAAAAGGATTATTAATTACATCTATGCGCATGGATGGGTTTTGGCCATGGTAAGGAAGCAAATAGGAGGAGATTTGGTACGACCGGCAGTCACACGTTTTGCTATGGCTTTTCTCACACTACAGAAGTTGATGAGCATGAAGGATCTTTTGGAATCCTTTTTTACTTCCAGCAAATAGAAGAAGAGTCCCTATGCTTCTAAGCCTCAAGGGAAAAGTGTAAGTCAAACAATTTTGAGAAGCAAAACTTTTTGGCATGGTGTTGCCTACGTGATACAAATGACGAAATCGTTAGTTTTGGTTTTGCGGATGGTGGATTTTGAAAAATATCCACCAATGGGTTTCATCTATGAGGTCATGGATAGAGCCAAGGAATAAATGGTGAAAGCATTGGGCAATGATGAAACAAAATATCGAACATTGTGGGATATTGTGGATGACAGATGGGATCATCAACTCCATACCAACTTGCATGCGGCAGCATACTTTCTCAATCCACAATGTACATACGAGCCTTCATTTTCCAAACATTTTGAGATTAAAAAAGGCTTGTTTGATTGCATCATGAGAATGGTAGATGATCCATCTGCAAGGGAAAAAATTGATTTACAGATTGATGCTTTTAAGCACGCAAGAGGTTTTTTTTGGATGGGAAAGCGCAATAAGTACGTGCAAGAAGAGGAGTCCTGGTTAGTATATATTTTGTTTTATTATATTATTTCTTTCAATTGAAAGCTATCTAAGATTTAACATGATTGTGAAATATAACATTTTCAGCGGATTGGCGGTCTCAATTTGGGGACGAATGTCCTAAGTTGCAAAAATTTGCCATCCGAGTTTTGAGTTTGACTTGTAGTGCGTCGGGGTGCGAGCGTAGCTGGAGTTCTTTTAATCAGGTAATATTAACAATTACATTATATTAAGATTTATGATACAATATTTATTGATATTGGAAATCTGGCACTAGGTCCACACAAAGAGAAGAAATCGACTTACAGAAGCTAAATTGAATGATTTAGTCTATGTGATGTTCAACCTAAAGTTGAAGCATAGAGAGATTAGGAGAAAGACCATGGAGGATCCTCTATGCTTGGATAACATCGATTCTGGTGATGAATGAGTGTCGGAGCTCCAAAGTTGTGACTCCGAAGCGTTTCAAGAACTTGATGCGAACACTCCCATTGAGGATGACGTTGTAGAAGTCGAGGATGAAGCTGATGGACAAGGAAATTCACGTCAGAAGAGGAGGAAGGACAAAGGTAATGACTACTTATTATTATGATTCATGAATATACTATGTTATTTTAAACACAACAAAAGTAAGTTAAGTAATATTGGTATTATCTAATAGGTAAAGCAGTGGTGGACGTTGATGAGGAGGAGTTTCAGGATGATGAAGTTAGCGATGAAGGGGAAGATGAAGCAAGGTTGAAGTATATGGATGACTCATTTGATGATCCAATCAGCAATAGTTCTTATGATGATGATCTTTTTGCAGAAGTTGTAGTTGGAGCCAATGTCAATGAGCAGGAGAATCCAGAACGCCCTGAACCTTGATTAGGAATTTAGGATGGATATGGCGAAGCTACCTCTCTTAATACTCCTTTGGGTTTTTTGAACTATTGGTCATGTAATAGAAGTAGAATATTCGAACTTATATCATGTTTTGTAACCATTTTGATCTTTTGTCTTAAACTTTTAGACTTTTACAATAACACACACAGTCTAGCGGCGATGTTTGTTATTGTTGGTTTTGAGAAGTTACTTGAAATATGTTTAAATTGCTTTAGAAAATTGAAATCTTATTAGATAATATTGCCTTACTAATATTATTACAATATTCTCTATTAAATTACATATTTTGGGTGGTAATACTGAGGCTTACGCCTCGACCGCCTCGAGGCTACGCCTCGCCTCGATTCCAGGATAACCGCCTTGTTCCGCTTTTCATTTTTTTAAACCTTGCTAATGATATAACAACGCATGCGTATGCCATTTGTCTTCAAATTTAAGTATTATAATGAATAATATCGTGATTATGTATTTAACAACAGATAATGTAACGATGGATTTTATAAAAAAAACATGATTGTAGACCCATTTTGTAGCGTAGGTATCCTCTGCTGTAAAACCCCCTACTGTGACGAATGGGATTCGTCGGATGAGAGATGAACGGTCCTGATAGGAGGCCGACCCTCTATCAGGGCCGATCCCCTGCTGCATCGCAGCAAACGATCCTCTTGCATACGCTTGTTCCTAAAAGTACTGCCCTCGTGAGACATATAATTACTGGGAACGATCAATAACATTTACATTGCTTTTGCTTGTTCTCGAAACTCTTGTCCTCGTCAAAAAAAAATACGTACAACTTTGTTTGATTCATTAATTTATAGTTTCATAAATGGGAAAAATTATGGGCAAGGAAAAAGTACAGAAGTATTGTCGGAATATATAGAGGCGGATAATACGTCATCTCAGAGGGAGTTGCGGTAGTCTAAACATCCACGTAAGTCGTACCACCCGAAAGCAAAGATGAAAATTTTGAAGATCACATCCAAGCCACGTACTACCGGTAAATCACACATGATATATAAGAAAGTTTAATTGAACAGGAAGGAAGAGGAGGAGGAGGAAGCAGAACAAAGAAGGGAGGGGAGATGGGAAGGGCTCCGTGCTGTGAGAAAGTGGGCTTGAAGAGAGGGAGATGGACTGCGGAGGAGGACCGGCTGCTGCTCGACTACGTCAAGGCCAATGGCGAAGGCTCCTGGAGATCGCTCCCCAAGAATGCCGGTGAGCACCAATCGCTTCTATATTTAATCTGTACGTTCGTCCACGACACAGTACCGACCGAACTCATGTGATCTGAAGGTTTGCTGAGATGTGGGAAGAGCTGCAGATTGAGGTGGATGAACTACCTCAGATCAGATCTGAAGAGAGGAAACATCTCCGAGGAGGAGGAGGAGACTATCCTAAGCCTTCGAGCTACGTTGGGAAACAGGTACTGTAGATCTGATTGAACTTTTATTAAGATAGAGTACGTGTAGTAACTTCTTCTCTTCGGTCTGACAGACTGATGTAATATCAAGGGGGTGCTTGAGCTGCCCGATCTTGATCGAGCGGTTCTCATGAATTCGGTGTTTTTGTAGGTCTTTAATGTAGAAATTCGTGCAAACCATTCAATCAAGATCGAACGTCTCAAGTGGTCCACGGTTTTACAGCAGACCTCTGCAGTACCGCGGAGGATCTGCTCTCGTGAGAGGATTGTCTGCAGTACTGCAGACTCTACAGTAATATCGTGAATTATTGGAGCCACTGATCTTGATCGAGCGGTTCGCACGAATTTGCACTTTTTACGGGTTCGTAGTGCAAATTCGTTCGAAATGCTCGATCAAGATCGAGCAGCTCGAACGATTACTTCAAAGCTTGCTGTACTGCAGACGATCCGCCTCCTCTGCTCCCATTGTAATCTCACCGTCGGAGACAATTTAGTAATACCTCACTATAGCTGTACTGGAAAACAAAATACACATGCATGCATCAGAGATGGATGAGACCGTACGTAGAAATTAAGGATAGTATATCGGAAAAGGAGACCTACACCAGTGGTGCAACCAACTAGCTACACTCGTCATTTTTCTTATTAGTTTTTGAATTTTTTAAGGATGCCTATGGAGATTTACTTAATGTATTGAGTGGAATACGTGTTTCAAAATTTCATGCAAAATAAACATTTCTACTATACCCATCTAGATATGGTCAATTTCAGCAATTCTAATACCATTAAAATGTGACAGTCTTGATGGATATGATAGAAGTGTAGAATTTTATTGAATTTAGCATGAGAATATGGTGATGTATGGTGATTCAAATCCCCCTATATTTCATTTAAAAAATACAAAAAAAAATTAAAAGAAAAATTAGTTGGATAGAACTAGTTGACTACACCCTCGGTGCAGTAGCTTCCCCAACCCCATAGTATATATATACTAATGATGCATCCATTCAGGTGGTCCGTCATAGCCAGCCACCTCCCAGGTCGAACAGACAATGAGATCAAGAACTACTGGAACTCATGTCTGAGCAAGAAGGCTCGCGAGGCCGCCTCGTCCGGCCACTCTGGAAAGCAGAAGCGCAGCACCGGGTTCCGGCAAGGAGAAGAAGACGAAGAAAAAGGCCCACGAGGAAATACCCGGTGTTGGACCGGAGTTATTGACGAGGGAGATGGAGAATGAGACAGAGGAAGTGGTCCGCCAAGCAGGGGGAGTGGGCAGCGGGGCATCCAGTTCGTCGACCGTGCCGGAGGAGGGCGAGGGGAGCTCGAGCTCGGGAGGAGAGTGCGTGGATCTCCAGTGGTTGGAGGAGGACGTAGCTTGGGAAGAAGACCCCGATATGTGGCGGTGGCTGTGGGAGGACGCGGGCCTGGACTTGGTCACGGCGCCGCAGCCTGATAGAATCCCTGAGGACCTGTTTGCAAATAGTCTCGACATATGGCTGTTTTCTGATATTCTCTGAGATTTTGGTCATGCATGAATGGACTCTACTGGATTAGTATATATAATAATGGACTCTACTGGATTAGTATATATAATAATGTTGTAATGGATTCTACTGGATTTTGGTCATGCATGAATGGCCCTGCTGTAGCGCAGGGGATCGTCCCATGGGGGAATAGACGGTCCTGATAGGGGGCTGGGATAGGGACCTCCTATCAAGTCTGTCCATTCTTCATCCGACGGATCCCCTGTGCCACAGCAGGGCCATCCACAGCAGATGATCCACACTAAATAAAGTTGGTGTTAGCAGGTACGAACGAGAATTGTGAAACAGTAAATTACACGAAAACCCCTCTACACCAATCTTAGATTCGCCTCTGAATTAATTTTGAAGAACGTGAAATCAAACGACAAGCTGTTTTTCCTACTCTGTATTGGCTCTCTTCCACCCCTATAATGACGTCTTTCTTTTCCTAAATTGAAGCAGCTCTATGCTATGAGCTATGAGCAAAAGAAGAAAGCCCAGTCGTTGACTCCGGTTTTGTCCCAGTCAATTCAGATATACACCTAGATGACCGGAGATCTCTGTTTATAAGGACAATGAGCGGTCAAAATTTTAGAAACACTGAATTGAATTGAGACAAATCTTAATGATCGAGTATCATATCGTTATTTTTTACAATAATAACCTGATTTAAAATTGAGTGTACTGTTCAAGGGCTTTTATGTAATTTTACTCACATAACAATTGAAAGCACTTACCTGTCATGGCAAAATTTGAACTTTCATCTGTAAAAAAATATCTCGAATAATAATAATAATAATAAGGGTTAAATGGGGCTGTCCCCTTGGGGGAGCTAACTTGACTTCCCCCGTCTCATTTTACCTGATTTTTTTCGAAAATTTTTTCTGTAGAATTAATTCACTATATCCTTATATTATGTCATTAAAATTTCGTGAGAAACAGAGACTCCTACACCCTCCATCTAGACAGTTATTTTTTAATGGTAACAAAATTGCTAAAGTTGACCCCATCTGGATGGAGGCCGTAGGAGTCTCTGTTTCGCATGAAATTTTAATGACATAATATAGGGATATATTGATGAAAATCCACGGAAGAAATTTTCGAAAAAAATAAAAAATGGATGAAGTAGCGCGGAGAGCCAAGTTAGCTCCCTCCATGGAGGCAGCACCATTTTCCCCTAATAATAATAATAATATATTGTTTGATTCCAATTACCTTCGCTTTCAAATTGTTATCGGAAACTAAGCATCGATCTCACTTCTATTTGACTGAAAATCGATAATTGATGACGAATATTTATTAGGGCACCGATCCTATGCAATGGGAATTACAACAGAGGTGTTGTAATTGTTGGAGATAATGGGGCAATCAACCCAGGATATATTCCCCTAAAATTCTGTCCTGCAGCAAAGATGGCACAACACAATATATGTTCCCCACACGGGAACTCAATGGCAACAATGATAAACCAATCACAAACAGCTACAACAAGCAATCGCCACAAGACAAGGATTTTACATGGAAACCCATACTCGATGTGAGCAAGGGAAAAACCACGGGGCAAGACCGGCAACTAATCACTACGGTCAAATGGAGCCAAAGTTCTTCCCAGTTTTGTTGCCCACAAAACCGAGGTACAAGCCACACACAATGGATAGTTCTTCTACAAGGAACTAACTATCCTTAGGTATCCAAAATACCAATATTGTGCTTAAATCCAAGAAGGATAAAGTGACTCCCCTTGTGTGCTCCCGGATGGAGACCCAAACACGAAGCGCGGCTTCTTGAGGTCGTCCGCAACGACCTCCAATGGCTTCTCCTCTCGAGCACGCCCAAACGATGCTCCCACACCCAACTCCAAGCCCTAGCCGCTGTGCCAAAGCTCGAGCTGCTGCTGTCCTCGAGCACGGTCTCTCTCTCTCGCTCTCGTGGAAGAAAACGAAGAAGATGGGTTCCGAAAACCCTTGCTGCTCCTGCTCCTGGAATGGGTAGTAAATGGGGCTCTTCCAATCTGCAATGGGGGTTTGGGCGGCTGGAATGAATGGGGCCTATTTCCCCTGTCGAGAATCCCTGGAATGGGAAGCCAATGGGGCTCCCACTTGCTGGGAATATTTCAGAAATGCCCCTTGCCAAAGGGCACATTGTTCCTGCCCCCAGTTGGGGCTGGACATTGCAAGTATACCCAACAACCTCCCCCTCCAGCCCCAACGGGGAGGTGTTGTCTTGTGATGGAGATCAAGAAGAGGTGACACCGCTCAGCTCTCTACAGAGTTGTAGCTTGTCACGAGTGTCTACCTTTGTCAACATGTCTGAGGGGTTCTCATCAATGTGAATCTTCTTCAACATGAGATGCTTCTGTTCAATTGCATCCCTCAGCCAATGGTATCTTACATCAATATGTTTTGTGCGAGCATGGTGTATGGTACTCTTGCTCATGTCTATAGCGCTCTGGCTATCACAAAACACAACCGGCTCACTTTCATCCAATCCAAACTCACCAAGAAAGCATTGTATCCACAACACTTCTTTCCCAGCTTCTGCTGCTGCAATGTATTTTGCCTCGGTAGTCGAGAGAGCAACACATTTCTGTAGTTTGGATTGCCATGATATGGCTCCTCCTGCAAAAGTGAAAATGTATACAGAGGTAGACTTTCTCTGGTCTATATCTCCTGCCATATCTGCATCAGTGTAGCCACATAGTTTGGGATCTGACCTCCCAAAAACAAGACACATACTTGAGGTCCCTCTCAAGTATCTCAAGATCCACTTCACTGCCTCCCAATGGTCCTTGCCTGGGTTGGACATGAATCTGCTCACCACGCCCACTGCATGTGCTATGTCTGGTCTAGTGTAAACCATTGCATACATGCGGCTCCCAACTGCTGACTGGTATGGGATCTTGGCCATCTCTGCTTTCTCCTCAGAAGTAGAAGGACCTGACTCTTTGGTTAGCTTGAAATGAGAGACTAAGGGCGTACTGACAGGCTTGGCATTCTTCATGTTGAACCGCTCTAACACGCGTTCAACATAGCTCTCCTGTGACAACCACAACATGCGCTTCTTCCTCTCCCTTGTAATTTGCATCCCTAGGATGTGGCTTGCCTTGCCTAAATCTTTCATCTCAAACTCTTTGGAGAGTTCTCTCTTGAGCTTTGCAATCAGGTTGGAATCATGACCTACAATCAACGTGTCATCCATATATATTAAAAGAATGACGAACTTGTCATTGGGAAGACGACGAACATATACGCATGGGTCAGTTGTAGTCCTCTTGAAGCACTGCTTTCCCATGAAGGCATCAAAATTCAAGTACCATTGTCTTGGGGCTTGCTTCAAGCCATAAAGACTCTTTCTCAACCTGCAAACCATGTGCTCTTTCTCTTTCACTTGAAAACCCTGTGGCTGCTCCATGTAGATCTCTTCCCTCAAATCACCGTGAAGAAACGTCGTCTTCACATCCATCTGCTCCAGCTCAAGGTCCATGCTAGCAACAAGTCCTAGCACCATTCTCACCGAACTCATCTTCACCACTGGGGAGAAGATCTCATCATAGTCCACTCATTCCTTCTGGTTGAACCCTTTCACCACCAATCTAGCCTTGTACTTCACCTACTTGCCACGGTCATCTGATTTCAGCTTGTAGACCCATTGTTCTTCAAGGCTCTCTTACCATTGGGAAGCTCAACAAGATCATAAGTGTGATTTTTCTTGAGAGATAACATCTCCTCATTCATTGCATTACGCCAATGACCCTTATCCTTGTGCTCCTGTGCCTCCTCAAAAGTGTATGGCTCACCTGCATCTGTGAGCATCACGCACCTAGAAGTAGGGTAGCGGGATGATGGCTGGCGTGTCCTCTCAGATCTCCTGACCTGAGGCTCTGCTGTGTCTGCAAGTGTGGATGAGGCTGCTCCCCCTGCCCCAAGTCCCCTGGACCTGCATCAACGGGTCTGCATCTGGCCCATGCTGCTCTAGCTGCCCATCCTCTCCACCTGTACCATGTACTGGAGGGGGCTCCGTGTCCTCATCATTGTCATCATCCATGGAGATCTCATCTCCATCACCACTCTCAGTGGTGTCCTCATCCAACGTCTAATTCTCATAGAAAATCACATCCCTGTGTCTGGTGACTGTCTTCTTCCTTGGATTCCAGAAATGGTATCCAAACTCTTGATCTCCATAGTCAAGAAAAATACAAGGCACTGCCTTGTCATCCAACTTCTTCCGCTGCTCCTTGGGTACCAATGCATACGCCTTGCATCCAAACACCCTCAAATGAGCATATGAGGGGTCTTTCCCTGTCCAAACACGCTCTGGAATCTTGAATCCCAAAGGAATCGATGGAGATCGGTTTACCAAGTAACATGCGGTGCGAACCGCCTCAACCCAAAAAGTCTTGGGCAACTTCGCTGTCTTCAGCATACAACGGACTCTCTCAATAATGGTCATGTTCATCCTCTCAGCTAGGCCATTGTGTTGGGGTGTACCTGGCTCTGTCCTCTCATGCCTGATGCCATGCTCTGCACAAGAGCCCTGAAAGCTATGGGAGGTGTACTCTCCCCCATTGTCTGTACGTAGACTCTTCAATAATTTTCCTGTCTCACGCTCAATCATGGCATGGAATTTCTTGAAGCAATCAAACACCTGATCCTTCGATCTCAGCACATACACCCACACCTTCCTAGATGCGTCATCAATGAAGGTGACAAAATACCTGTTGCCACTGTTGCCTCCCGAAGAGGCTGTATCCATAGGACCACAAACGTCTGAGTGAACCAAATGTAGAAGGTCTCCCTTTACCTTGGATCTGGCTCTGTATGGTGCACTCCTGCTCTTCCCAACCTCACATGCATCACAAGGAGACAAAGTGTTGTCATTGTGGCAGGGGATCAACTCTCTCTTGCTCAAAAGCTGCAAGCCCTTCTGGCTCATATGCCCAAGCCGACGGTACTACAAATCTGAATTGTCTGCTTCACTAGCATGCAAACTGCCATCCATGACCTTCACTCTAGTCATGTAGAGTGTGTGACATAAACTACCTGTATCCATGATGAGAGAACCCTTGTTAATCTTGCACTTGCTGTCGCCTAACTTCAGATGGTAGCCTTCACTATCTAGTTGTGAACCAGATATAAGGCTAAGCCACACATCAGGAACATGCCTCACATTCTGGAATGTCATTGAGCACCCAACATCCGTCTAAATCGAGATGTTGCCCATGCCAATGATCTTAGAGTAACTTTCGTTACCCATCAAGACTCTCCCACAATCACCCCTATTGTAGGTGGTGAAGAACTCCCTGTGTGGAGTCACATGATAGGAGGCGGCCGTGTCAACGACCCACTCCAAATCACTCCCTGCGTGCAAGCACTGGTCATGAATGGTGAGAATCACCTCTTCTGCACTTTCATCTGCCACAACTGCAGCTACATTTCCATCTTCATTTTTCTGATCTTTCTTGGCTTCAGCTTGCTCCCACTTCCAAACCCTGCAATCTCTCTTCCAGTGACCTGGCTTCTGGCAATGATGACACTTTCCTCTGCCCTTGGACTTGTCTCTGGATTTCTGCCTCTCTTGTGACGCTTCTCTGCTGCTGGACCTTCCTCTCCTCTCAACTGCATACACATGTGAAGTGGAGGATGCCTCTCCCGAAGAGCGATGTCTAATCTCCTCATTGAGGAGACTGCCCTTGACCATAGCCATGGTCAACTTGCTGTCCTTCGCAGAGTTGCTCACAGTGACTACAAGAGTCTCCCAACTATTCGGCAAAGAACCCAATAAGAGAAGTGACTGCAACTCGTCATCAAGTGTCAGACTCATGGATGTCAACTGGTTGATAATGCTTTGGAAGTCATTCAAGTGCTCTGCCACTTTGGTCCCGTCCTTGTATTTCAGGTTCACAAGCTTTCTAATCAAGAAAGCCTTGTTGTTGCGGTCTTTTGATCATAAAGTTCGGACAACTTGTTACAAAACTCCTTTGCATTCGTCTCCTCGGCAACATGATGGAACACAAACATGTCAAGCCACTTCCGAATGGTCCCAATGGCCTTTCGGTTCAACTTTGTCCACTCGCCCGCAGATATATTCTCTGGCTTGGCGCTCTCTCCCTCCACCGGATCGTGGAGGTCCTTGCAATATAGAATGTCTTCCATCTTAGCCTTCCAAATCTGCCAGTTGCTACTTGTGAGCTTAATCATAGTGCCTTCATCATCTTTGCCCATTTTGCTCAAACCTAATCTCTGATACAACTTGTTGGGGATAATGGGGCAATCAACCCATGAAATATCCCCCTAAAATTCTGTCCTACAGCAAAGATAGCACAACGTAATATATGTTCCCCACACGAGAACTCAATGGCAACAATGATAAACCAATCACAAGCAACCACAACAAGCAATCACCACAAGACAAGGATTTTACGTGGAAACCCGTACTCGATGTGAGCAAGGGAAAAATCACGGCGCAAGACCGGCAACTAATCACTACGGTTAAATGGAGCCGAAGTTCTTCCCGGTTTTGTTGCCCACAAAACTGAGGTACAAACCACACACAATGGATAGTTCTTCTACAAGGAACTAACTTTCCCTAGGTATCCAAAATACCAATATTGTGCTTAAATCCAAGAAGGATAAAGTGACTCCCCTTGTGGGCTCCCGGATGGAGACCCAAACACGAAGCTCGGCTTCTTGAGGTTGTCCGCAGCGACCTCCAATGGCTGCTCCTCTCGAGCACGCCCAAACGATGCTCCCACACCCAACTCCAAGCCCTAGCCGCTGTGTCAAAGCTCGAGCTGCTGCTGCCCTCGAGCACGGCCTCTCTCTCTCGCTCTCGTGGAAGAAAACGAAGAAGATGGGTTCCGAAAACCCTTGCTGCTGCTGCTCCTGGAATGTGTAGTAAATGGGGCTCTTCCAATCTGCAATGGGGGTTTGGGCGGCTGGAACGAATGGGGCCTATTCCCCTGTCGAGAATCCCTGGAATGGGAAGCCAATGGGTTCCCACTTGCTGGGAATATTTCAGAAATGCCCCTTGCCAAAGGGCAAATCGTTGCTGCCCCCAGTTCGGGCTGGACATTGCAAGTATACCCAATTAGTAATTGCACAAAAAAATGATTTTGATTTCTCAAATCCAACCTTATGGATCATATTTCCGGCTAATATTCTACGTATCCTCTAACTTTGGTTCAAAATCGAGGGCATCTGCTATTTTATCTTAATGGTCAATTGTTCGGTTATATTTAAGCAACTTATATCTCATTTAAAATGAACGAAACTTTTGATCATTAAGATAAAATATCAAATACCCTCGAATTTAAGCGAAATTTAAGAATATGCGAAGACTTAGTCAAGGATATAATCAATAAAGTTGGATTTCTAAAATCAAAATCACGAAAAAAAATTGCATTACAGCAGAGCATTATCGAGTCGTGTATCAATGAGAGCAGAGGATCTCAAAATATAATCCATCTAATTAGACGAGAATTATCGAGTCGTGTATTAATGAGGGGGAATTGACTGTGAATTTACCATCGTACATTTTGTATTTATTTGGACTAGAGTGAAATGAAATCGAAAACAGATATTTATTTTGACGCAATCAGATCTCAAAATAATTTAATCTGTTTAGTTGCTTGTTGATTTCTATATCATCCTCTTCTGCGCCTATACCGTACCTTTTTTCTTGTTCTCATGCCTCATCATTCAAATCATGCCTTCCAACTAGAAATTATATAAAAAAGGCATGAAGTGAATGTAAAACTAGCATAGTTTTCTAGGGTAGATTGACTTGTAATTTGATAGTTTTGATACATACATATACATATAAATATACATGCGCACGCACACATATATACGTGTATACAGAGAGAGATAGAGATAGAGAGGAAATGTGTTCATTACCACACACAACTTTGTATTCTCATGGATAAAAAATACATAATTTTTTAATCAAATTATAAATCAAATATGTTGACCTTGATTTATACTATAAAATAAAGATTGTACTAAAAAGATTGTTTGGAGTTTTGTAACTCATCCATCAAGCGATGCTAGATTCATTTCGTCAAAGCTGTTGATCATTTATTATTACATGATTATGTTAATACTAGGATATGGATATTTAAAACATAATGTGCACATACTCCTTTCTCTCTCTCTCTCTCATATGCACACACACTTTCAAATGAGGTGGGATCTCAATAATATTGTCGCACAGATTCGTCAGATTTCAATCTGACGATTGCATCAAAAAGCTCATCCAAAAGGGCATTTTCATTACCTTAATTTCATTAAATTCAAGTTTCATTTATTGGTTTCAAATTATCATTCTAAGATTTTTCTTGATTTGGTATTTTCATTAATGCATTTATTGATTAATTTCAAATTTTGTTCCAAATATTCTCAAATCACCCATAGCTTTGTAAAGTATAAGGAGTTTTTGTAAAACATATTTTCCTCTTTGTAATTTCATTAATAATTTTGTTTTTTTACCGTATTTTCATTTTATAAATGGTTATTTCTATTTTGTAAATGGGTACATTCATTTTGTAACACCAACGAGTTTTGTAAGAGTAATTTTCTTCTTTGTAAACTTCAATCTTTTTTGTAAATGTGTATTTTTATTTTCTAAAAATTCCGTGAATCTTTGTGACTGTATCTCGCTGCTTTGTAAAATTCATGCAGAGCTCTACAAAATAAGAAAATAAAAAAAATCAGATTTGTAAAAAAAGTGAATCGAATTGTAAATATTAATCATATAGGTAAAATAATTAGACCACAATGTAAATCGATGCCTTCTCTCCCACGTGTGGTCCTTCACCTTGGCCATTTGCGATCTGCTATCCACCTTCACCTCTAAATGCAACCACTGTCCTCTTCAAGTTGCACGCACCGGCGCAACCATGTTCCGCTGCCATCATCACACGTTGCGACCTCCATGCTCGACCACCCCCGCATGCACATGATTTCTCCTCTGCATGACACTCTCATCCTCCGCATCAACAAGCATGGATATGGTTGATGTTGTCATGCCGTAAGGTGCTAGATGACGCGGTCGCAAGAAGAAAATGGATAAAAAATGAGAGAAGGAGAAAATTTTTCTGCCCCCGTCGCGTCCCTTTCCTCCACCTTTGTCGGGCATCACGTTGATCTCCAGCCTCCTCCTCCATGTGCCATCATGAAGTGCTCCACCCATGCATCATCTCGGTTTCCAGGTCGCAGCCCTCCTCCGTCGCGTGCAGCCATGATCGCTATGTTGTATCCATCCTCCGCCTCCACCGTGTGCCGTCACGACGTGCTTTTTCCAATCCCATTGTTGAAGTCATGAGAATTTTCATCACCATATGCCATCAATATTCACTTAATTCGAGACACCTATTCCATCCATCAAGACTGTCAAAATCTATCTATTTTTGAATTGCTGAAATTGATCCCTTCTAGATGGGCATGTTAGAAATGTCTGCTTCCACGAAATTTGAAACATATATTCTACTTATTATTCTAAGCAAATCTCTCCTTGATTTCATTTCAAAAAAAATGAGGAAAGGGTGGTGGGAGCATAGTCTTATATGCTTCCAGGGAGCATATACATTTCATTCATACATATATAGGGAACATTTTTTATGCTATCGGGAGTAACTAATTTGTCTATTCCCACCTTTTTCTTAATTTTTGTCATATTTTTTAAAACTCCCAATGATATTTAAATCACATATTATCATGATGTTGTCATTCAACTTTCGTAAAAAAACATGTACTTCTATCATGTCCATCATGAAAGGATAAATTTTAGCAATTATGAGACCATTAAATTATGACAAGGTTGATGGATGGGATGGGAATCTTGGATTGAGTCGAAATCAGCAGCATCACAACAATATGTTAAGTCCCCCAACCCGAGAGATTTAAAAAAAATCCATGAAAACATTAAGAAAAAAGGGTAGGAGTAGCCAAGTTAGCTACTCCTTGGTAGCATATACATTTTATCTATATATATACATGTAAAAAGGAGTATGCTTGCAAGCTACCACACTTTTTCTCCATTTTTTTTGTTTTTTGAAATGAAAATTAAGAGAGTTTACATCACTATATATCACCATGGTGTCATTCAAAATTCAACTTAATTCGAGACTTCTATCCCCTCCATCAAGACTGCCAAGTTTTAACAGTCTTAGAATTGCTAAAATTGATCCCCCTCCAAATGGATATGTTAGGAATGACCATTTTACATGAAATTTAAAACACATATTCCACTTATTATTCTAAATAAATCCCAGTAGGATCTCGTCCCAAAAATAATGAGAAAAAAGTGTGAGCATGCTTTTATATGCTCCCAAGAAGCATACTCATTTAACCTACATACACACCCCTTTCAAATGAGATTGGTGCTCGCCATTTCCATGGTGTACCATTAAAGAGATCCATTGGATCTTTGATCCAATGGTACATTGTTTAAAAGGATATTTCAATCACTTTGTTCCAGTTTTTTTTTGAATTTTATTTAAAACGTCAATTAATGTTTAGAGGTCACTTTATTTCGGATTTTTTTGTTAATTTCTTTATTTATCAATTCCAAAAACATTCTCGAAATTGAATTAATGCATATATTTGTAAGACATCAACGAGTTATGTAGAATTTATATTCACTTTTTTAACCCGATAATACTTTTTTTAATACTCCAAGTCAAATAGTCTTTAGTAAATGAGTAACTTCCTTTTGTAAAATTATATTGTCCTTCATAAAATGAATTGCATAATTGCAATATTTATATTTAGTTTTGTAAGTTGGTAATACATTTTTTCACTTTGTAACGTTTCACACTCTTTGGTAAAAAATCACGCTCCCTTTGTAAGCCTTTGTATGTAACATGTCATAGTTGCATTATCCAGACTATCGTTGTAAAAGTTCGTGGATGCTTTGTAATATTTTGTACAAAGTTATGCAAAAAAAGTTGGAATGTTTGTAAAATTATTAAATCATCAGTTACGTTAAATATATATACCGCAATGCAAAACAATAACCTATGAGTTGTGTACGTCATTCGCCGACCTCCAAGCAGCAACCCCCTACTTTTCCCTCCTTGTGGCGGCCACCATACCTCCGTCACCTTCCTCGCAACCCCCATCCCAGTGTGCCACTGAGGAATCCACTATCGCAACACATCATAGCCACATGTCACAGTCGTCATTGTATATTGAACATCGCCATCATCCTCGCACACGACACGCTGTTGACATCATACACCGCATGCCACCACGACGGCTGTAGAACACGACAAATGCATATCTCCACCACATTCGCATGCCACCGGCACTACACGTCACAACCAAGTGGCATCGTTGCCTTCGTGTAGTGCATAACACTATCGTCCTCACTCATCATACACCGCCGCCATTGTCCTGTAGTGTTCTACAGCCTACTGTGCCCTCGTCGCTGAGGGGGTGGTGAGGGAGATAAATTAGCTCATATGATTGCCACATTCTATTTTTAAAATGTGACAAAATGACCAAAATAGTTTTCTCACCATAAATGAATACAATTAATATATCATTTATTTTCAATCATGTGATTTAAAATAGGTAGATGAGATTGATAGTTCACCATGAGAGCGGTGAGCTTCAATCTCATTTGAAGTATTCCTACTCATATACATGGTTTAATGGGGCTAACCCCCCCCCCCCCCCCCCCCCCCCCGGGGGGGGGGGGCAACTTGACTACTCCCACCCTTATTTCCTTTGTTTGTTAATTTATTTTTCGAAAAGACATGGAAGGATTTAGTCCACTGGATGACAACATGTTGTCATTCAAATTTCATGTAAAGTAGACATTTCTGATCCATCCATCTAAAATGGATCAATTTCAGCAATTCTGAGACCGTTAAAATTTGACAGGCTTGATGGATGGGATAGGAGTCTCGACTTGGGTTGAAATTTTGATGAGAATATGGTGTCATATAGTGATCTAAATTTCTCGAATATTTAAAAAAATCCTTTAAAATATAAGAAAAATAAGGTTGGGGGTAGTTAAGTTGGCTCTCGTGAGGGTAGCCCTACTGAACCCATATAGATATATAAATAGGGTTAAATGAATACACTCACACCCTTTTCCCATATTTTTTATTTTTAAAAATGAAATCTTGAGGGATTTACTTAAAATAATAAGTAGAATATGTGTTTCAAATTTGATAAAATAGACATTCCTAACATGTCCATCTAGAGGGGGTCGATTCAACAATTCTAAGACCATTAAAATTTGGTTGTCTTGATGGAGCTGATAGAAGTTTTGAATTAAGTTGATTTTGAAGACATCATGGTGATATATGATGATCTAAATCCCTCTAGATTTCATTTAAAAAAATAATACGGGGAAAAAAGGGTGGGAGCATACTCTTTTTTTCTAATATATATATATGTATATATATATATATATATATATATATATGGGAAAAGGAATCCTACACCCATGTGTAGGTAACTTTCTTACACCCGCCTCTTTTTTCCTCATTTTTTTTATTTTTTTGAATTAATTTCTTGGGGAATTTAGATCACAATATATCACCATGTCGTCATTCAAATTTCAACTTATTTCGAGACTTCTAACTTATCCATCATCATAGTCAAATTTTAACGGTCTCAGATTTGTTGAAATCGACCCCTTCCGATGGAGCTGTTAGGAATGTCTGTTTTACATAAAATTTGAAACATATATTTCATTTAATATTCTAAGTAAATCCCCTGAAGATCCCTTTCAAAAAAAATCAAAAAAATGAGGGAACAAGGAGTGGGTGTAGGAAAGTTACCTACACATGGGTGTAGGCTCCCCAATCCCTACACACACACACCACCTTTCAAATGAGAATGAGGCTCACCATTTCCATGGTAAGTGATCAATGAGATCCATTGGATCTTGATCCAATGGTATGTTGTCCAAAAGAGTATTTCAGTTATCTTGTTTCAATTTAAATTTAGAATTCATTTACTGACATCAATTACTAGTGTAGAGTCATTTTGTTTTGATAATTTTCGATAATTCCTTTATTTGTTAATTTTCAAAAATGTTCTCATAAAATCGAAATAATACATATATTTGTAAAACATAAATAAGTTATTTAGAATTTATATTCACTTTTGTAATTTTGATAATATCTTTTCTACATTCTCAGTGGTTGAGGGAAAAGAATCGAATTGCATTAATGAGAGGCCCTAGGGTTCTCTTATATAGGAGAGGAACCTATTGGGCAAACTACAATAAGAAGACAAAACAGATAGATAATAAGAGAACAATACGAAATATAGTAAATATCTCAATACTCCCCCTCAAGATGGAGCGTAGATATCAATCAAACTCAGCTTGGAACAACATCTATGATAAGGCCCTTTGGCTAGGGCCTTAATAAGAACATATGTTTTCTGGTCTCTAGAGCTGACATGCGTAGTGACGATAAGATCCTTCTGCATCATGTCACGAGTGTAGTGACAGTCCACCTCTATGTACTTGGTCCTCTCATGAAATGCTGGATTATTGGCAATGAAAAGAGCAGCATGATTATCACATTGGAGGTGCATGGGAAGAGGCACCTCTATAGTCAGGTCAGTAAGTACAGATCTGACCCACATCATCTCTGTGCTAGTTTGCTGGCTTTGATTCCGACTCAACACTTGATCTGGCAACCACAGTCTGCTCCTTACTCTTCCATGAAATAAGAGAATTCCCTATGAACACAACAAAACATGATGTAGACTTTCTATCCTTTGAACACCCAGCATAATCTGCATCTGCACATGCTGTAACAGAGAGATGTTCCTCTACTGAAAAGAAGTCCCGTACCAGGTGAAGTCTTCAGGTATCTCAGAATCATATAGACTGCATCCATATGCGCCTGTCTGGGCTGCTCCATAAGCTGACTCACTTTGCTCACGATAAAGGATATGTCAGGCCTGGTAATAGTCACATATAGTAGATTGCCAACAAGCTCTCTGTACCTCCTCTTGTTAACCTCCTCAATATCATCATCATAAAGCTTCATGCTCAGGTCAATAGGAGTAGTGGCAAGTCTGCAATCTGCCATGCCTGTCTCTGAAAGAATATATATAACATACTTCCTCTGGGTCATCATAAGACCTCGTTGGTTCCTGGCAAACTCCAGTCCAAGGAAGTAACGTAAATGTCCAAGGTCCTTGGTCATAAACTACTGACCTAGGAAGTCTTTGGCACCCTGAATGACCTGCTTGTCATCTCCTGTAACAATAATGTCATCAACGTAAACAAGAATGAAAATTTGGGTCCTCTACACAAATAAGGAGTGATCGACAGTCGATCTCACAAATCCATGTTACTCTATCAAGTCTGAGAGCTTCTGGAACCATGCTCTTGGATTCTGCTTAAGGCCATAGATAGCCTTGTGTAGCCTGCAAATCTTCTGACACTGCCCCTTGATGAATACTCATTCATCACTCTTTATTCTTATATTTTAGCTACAAAAACCTTTGCAAATGCATGTAGATATGTGTAAATACAAATAATTACCAAAAGCATGCATTGTGTAAAAACCTATAATTAGCATGTTTTTGTGCAAAAATAAAAGAATAAAGATTAAAAAAGAAAAAGAGAAAAATATTTAGAATAAATATTGAGCAACCTAACCCAAGGGAGGGCTCAGCATGGGCCTGACCGCATAAAAGCCAAAGTGGAGGGAGATAGGGGCTCATGTGTGTAAATATATATGTAAATAAAATAAAAGTATTTTCCTCACAAAAAATAGGTTTGTAAATATTTGTATATATTTATAAATATAAAATCAAAACAAAAATTTAAAAATTAAAAAGAAAACAAAAACACAACTTGTATAGTCACCTTGTATGTAGACCATCCACCTATTTATCCTTATAAATAAATAAAACCAATTTCCAAAATTTTTGTAAATAACCTATATTATATAATGTAAATAAATAAAATAAAAACAATTAAAACAAAAACAAAATAAAAATAGCAAAATTAAAAACACAAAAATATATTGTAAATATACCATGTATATAAATGTATATATGTATTTATTTCACCTATGTAAATAAATAATAAAAAAATAAAAATATCTTTTTATTCCTTATTTTATAATGAAAATAAATAAAATACAAAATAGGAATAAAATTGTACAAAAATAAACATTAAAAAAAATCAAAAATTAAAATACCATATAGTGTATATATACCTATATATAACATATTGTGTACATACCCTATTTTTATTTTGAAAAATTAATTAAAAATCACTAAAAAATAGAAAAAATTAAAACAAAAATATTTTATGTTTTGACTTTTTAATAAATTGGCCATTTACTATTTTTAAATGATTTTACAAATCATTTCCAAACGGCCTCTTCTCATTGGTCCACGGGGATTGTTGACCGCCCGGTCAACTCCCCCCTGTGGACCACCTCCCGCGGGTCTGGTTCGAGAACCCGATTTCCTCCATTTATTACCGCCAGACCCGATCACCATTTAGCCTAACCCAGGGTCCTAATCACTCCCCAGGTATCCGGGAATCTCGCCCGACATAGATCCTCGGGATCCGTGCTCCATGGAGCCGGACCCGAGCCATCTTTCCCGGACCTGCACCCATACATAAGTCGAGCTCCGCCACCCTCATTTTGCATCTTTGGTCATTTGATTCCACCCCCAGTGAGCTCCAGTGTGTGCGCGAGAGTGACAGCTTGCGTCCGGTGCTGTCGAAGCGAGGAGAGGGAGCGTGGCCACTGATCCGGCGAGCATCGCCGCCTTGCTCCGCCACCAGCAGGAGCATCGAGCCTCGGACGACGGCGCTCCGTGAGGCAAGGACCCAGAGCTGCGCAAGCTCGCCCACAGCCCATTCAGCCACCCAGGTAGCTCCGTTAGCCCTTCTTTTTCCGTAATTTCTAGTTATCCCCAAATCCTGCTCCGCCGTCCCCCATCGATTCCGATCGATTCCGACCACCATCCGACCATCGGGCATCGCCATAGCCTTCGCCTCCTTCCTGCGCACCTTCTTCGTATCCCCATTCAACCCAGCTCGCACAGGAGCTGGGATTCGAGCTCCTCCATCTACCCCCCTCGCCGGAGCTCGCCCATAACGCCCCACAGACCACCGTCACCCGCCTAACTGGGTCGAGGCAGTTTGCCCTCGACCCGTGAGTCTTTTGGTCTACTTTGTAGGTGCTCCCCAGCCCATCTGAGGGGTTGGGCCATTCAGACCAGAAGCTCTTCCTCCGTCGACCTCGCCGGAGCCCTCCTGGGATCGGCTTGTTCATCGGAGAGTACCAGCAGCTGCGGGACGTCATTGCAGAGCTTCTTCGACCTTCACGAGCAACAGGGGAGGGCCACAGCGCACGCACGAGGCCGGCGAACTTCGCCGGCCAACTGTTCTTCCGATACCTTCCCCGACCGTCCGATCATCCTCACCCTCCAGTTCGCATCTCGACCGTTCACTTGAGGAGGACCCGTCATCGTCAGATCCATCCACGAGGCGATCTGGACCGTCCGAGCCGAGAGGGATAGCCACCGATACCATCAAACGCTAGATCAGACACATGGCTACACCTTCGCCGTTGGATGCACCCGAGGAGCGCAGCATTGGACCCCTGGTCGCCCACCACCGTCCGATCACACACGTGGCGTCCATCCTGCGGTCCGCGTAATAAAGGGTAATTTACCCTTAGGCCCTTCTGTTTATTGCATTTCGTAGTTAGTCATGTAATTATTTAATCAAGTTGTTTAGTTTTTGGGATTATTGCATAGAGGACCCCGTACTCTACTTAGTTTGCATTTATACCCCTGTGCGTTGTACGACACGTGCATCGACACGTGATTTTCTGGTTTATTTGCAATATAGGCCCTGCAGTTCTGGTTGTTCATCAATGAATGAAAGTTTTTAACTATTTGCATTTATACCCCTGTGCGTGATACATTTGAACATGTGCGTGATTTTTTGGGTATTTTGTGAATAGGTCCCTGGACTTTTGGTACCTGTTACCAATAAGTCCAGGGAACTTATTTTTATTACATATGGGTCCCTGAGTGCCCCAGACACGCGCGAGGCACGTGTTTCGCTGGGTTAATTGCACCAGACCCCCCAGGCTCTTGGGTATTTGCACTTTGGTCCCTGTGCACAGTGCCCCCTCTTTATTTTTGAATAAAATAGCAAATCACCTCCAAATTTAATGAAAATTGGACACATGGCTCCTGCCATGATGTAAAATTTTCTATAAATTTTGGAGACATTTTCGTCACTGTTTGATTTTTTAAAAATTCAAAAACATCTATTTTCTTCACTGTCTAACTTTAAAAATCACAAAAAAATATTAAATAGTGTCTAAAAATTACAAAAAAATTGTTTACTGTTTATTTCGTTGTGTTTGATTTTCTAGCCAATTTTGGCTATTTTTCATTACTGAAAACCACTAAAAATTGAAAAACACTTAAAAACTTATAAAAATTCTAATAATTAAACCAAAAACCCAAAAATAATAAACTAGGTGCCTAAATTTTCCTTGTTTTAATCTCTTGACAGGAAAATTACCTGCCAGCTAATTTGGGGTTTTAGATATTTTATCTAGGTCCTTTTAGCTTGGTTGGACAATACCTACTGTTTTAGTCACTTTTTGATTTTTAGAAAATTAAATAAACATCAGAAAATTCTCAAAAATTCACCAAAAACACTAAAAATTATAAAATACATAAAAATATTTTTGTTTGAATTTTTGGTTGATTTTTAGTGCTTTTAATAAATTGTTGAAGTGTGTGTTTATTTACTTTTCTTATTTTCTTAATACATTAAAAATCCAAAAAAATATTAAATAATTAAAAACCACCAAAAACATTTGCTTCTTTTATTTTATTTCTCTTTTTGACTACTTCGTAGGCCGAGAGGCCAACCCGTGCTCCTTGAGTTCGACCCTGGTCGCTATACCAGGTTAATATAATAGCAGGACCGCTATCTTATTTTTGATTAATTTTATCTCTCTTGGTGGTCTAATTTTTCTTGATTGAGCTGAGTCTGAGTGATCGAGGTCACAACGACCGATTATCCCCTTTACCTTAGTCGCTCAGACCGCTCATCAGAATGGCGCCGTTGCCGGGGAGCACGGCTTAGTAGTTTTATTTTCATTTTTGTTTTCGCGGCTTTTCGCGGCTCTTTCAGAGCTCGCGGCTTTTTCGCAGCTTTTGTCTATTTTTTTGTTTGTTTTATTTTGCTTTATTTTCTTTTCTTTTGTCTTTATTTTTTGTTTTATTTTGAGTGTTTATTTTATTTTGCATTTTTGCATATATACCCTCATTTTATTTCCATTTATTTCTCTTATCATTATTTGATTATTTTGGTCTGACCACTTGTCTCTGTTTCTTGCGAAGGCCCGAGGACCGCGGAGGCAACTTTCGAGGAGCCGACGCAACCGCAGGACTTGGAGGCGGCTCCTTTCTTTACAGAGCCGCAGGAGAGAGCGAGAGAGAGAGCTGAGTGGGAGAGGAGTAGATTAGGTTTTATTTTTTTCTTTTTATTTTATTATTATTGTAATAATACAGGTACTCAGAGACTGGACACTTGGACTCTTTGACTAAGCGGGTCTGTTTCGCCGAGCACCGGTGTGCTCGAGGGACCCTTAGGAGTTTTTCGCGATTTTTCTCGCGGTTTTGTTTTTCTTTCCTTTTTACTGCCTTCCGGTGTTTACGCGGTTTTTGATCGAGCCCCTAGATTTAGGATTTTATACTTGCTTGTGCCGTAATTAGTAGGGTCCCCACACTTAATTATCTGCATGTTCCTATAGTACGCTTAATTGGACCTACTAATAATCAATTAATAAAAATAACTGAATCATTTTCCTTCGTGGCCTACGTGCCGTAGTCTACCACACAAAGCGCTTTCTCCTACCCCCGATTTGTCGGGCAGAGGAGGGGTAGACCAAGACCGGACCTTTGGCCTGTTGGACGGTGACCAGTTAGACGGTTCTGTGAGTAGAATTGCTGATCTAGGACTCGGTTTTCATCGCTGCATCATTTAGGTAGTTTAATTTCTGTCTTTACATTTATGTGCGGATCATATTGCATGTAGAGTGCTGGAGACAGGTACGCCTTTCTGACTTTGCATGCATCATTGATTTATCGTGCATCGGCTTTTTCGTCTTCTCCCCCCTATTTTGGACTAAATAATCAGGAGAACCGAAAAATTCGTTAGGCGTTTGTTTTCATTTGGAAAATATTAAAAAGAAAAACCATAAAATTGGGACTGGCTAAAACTATTGACCCTAAAAGACGCTCACCTGAAAAATTTGTCTTGGGGAGAGCAACCCCCTCCTTGTTTGGTTTGATTGCGCGAGAGAGTGACCCGCACCCTAGGTAGAGCCCTCCGGTGCTATTTCCAGCTGACTACCGACTCTTCCGTGCGGGCCAGTCGGTTGGGATAGTATCGGGTATCCTAACAGGTCACGTAAGCGCTCTGATATCTTGTGTGTTCACCTAATAAAAATTGACAAGATAATTTGACCGAGCTTTTACGGTCTTCAGCTCGCGTTGCGTTTTGAACCGGGGGGTTTGCATTCTGATCATAGTTTTTCCAGATCTCATCCGCACTACTCGACCAGATCACGATGATGGGTAGATGCTCTCTTAGGCAGCCTCTGGCTGCACCGCTTTCGGGCACGTCTACCCAATCATCTAGGTTGGCCCGCGAGAGCCGAGACCAGTTCTCCGAGCCCGAGTACGATTCCGCCCTGTTCCCCCTCGACCCCCTTTCTTTCAGTTCTGAGAGATATGAGCCAGAGTAGAGAATAGCAGATTTGACAGCACCTGAGTATGGCTCATTTGATTTTGCAGACGTCATGGCCGGTAGTTCAGAGGACCGCTCCAGGACAGAGCACATCGTGATGGACCAGGGAGCGATCAACTCCACCCTGATCACCTCGTTAGAGACAGTGCAGCAGCAGCTGAGGGATCAGGGAGCTTTCATGATTGAGACGAGGAGAGAGTTGGAGCGACTCAGAGTAGAGAGAGATCAGAGCGAGCCTGAGGACGGACCAGATGCAGAGGCACGAGCCGCAGCAGCCGTAGCAGCAGTCGCCGCCGCCGCAGCGGCAGCCGCCGCGACAGGAGGACCACCGAGACCGATGCGGGAGTTACACAACCCCGGATCTACACTGATGCATCATTGGGTGGTGGTACCTGCTATTGTGGGGGACTTCAAGTTCCCCCCGAACACCTTGCAGATGCTTCCCCGTTTTCACGGACTTGCCACCGAGGAGCCCCATCTCCACCTTCAGGAGTTCTTGATGATCTGCAGTACTGTCCACGACCGCCATGTGGACCAGGATACGATTCGGATGATCGCCTTCCCCTTCTCACTAGCAGACAGAGCAGCCACCTGGCTGAAGCATTTGGGGAAGTTTGTTTACACCTGGGAGCAGCTCCGCACTGAGTACTTGAACAAGTACTATCCACTCGGGAGGACGAATGCAGCGAGGGTCCTGATCAGCAACTTCTCCATGCTCCCCAACGAGCAATTCCATGAGGCATGGGAGAGGTTCCGAGAGCTCACAGACCGATGCCCGCACCATGACATCTCGAAGCCGAACCTTGTGTAGAGCTTTTTCAGCGGGCTGACACCAGAGCTCCAGGGCTTGGTGAACGCTTCTTGTGGTGGGTCATATTTCGCCAAGGATCACGACCAGGTCTGGGCCATCTTCGAGGAGATGGCCGAGAACTAAATGGTGATGTCTCATACCCGGTTATATACACAGGGCAGACCCCAGCAGCAGCCAGGACCCGTGCAGTACCAGAGGATAGCACGGGTCGATGCCGGTCCCATCCAGTTCATCCACAGTTGCAGCAGCACAGGCAGAGTCGTCCGCTGCGGATATGGGTATCATCAGCGAGAAGTTGGACCGCATGGAGCTGATCGAGAAGAAGCAGTGCCAGGGCATCACTCAGATGGAGCAGATGGTACAGACTCTGAGCGACATGAAGACCCAGCTCATGTGTCTCCAGGAGGCACAAACGGCTTCCCAGCCCCGTCTTCAGTTGCGAGGCGATACCGGCGGCAGCAGCAGCTTGTCCCAGCGCTCCAGCTCCTTTCAGCAGCCTAGACAGGTTCACCTTGTACAGGCGGAGCCGTACCAGCAGCAACAGTCCTCTTACCAGTCACCACCATCTCCAGACTTGCAGATGGTGGTATACCAGCCAGATCAGCCTCTGGCAGTACTCCCGCCAGCCCAGTTCGATGCAGAGCCGTTGATGGATGTCAACGGGATTTGGTATGACCGCCCCAGCCTGGGATCCGACGAGACCATCCCGGATTCAGGTGGGGGAGTGGAGGTACCCAGCCCCAGCAGCAGTCCTCCGGTCAGGGAGGGCAGTATGGCCAGCAGAGGGATCACCAGCAGCAGCAGCCCCCAGCTTACCAGCCACACCAGCAGTCGTCCTTCGTTCCTCGTCCCTATCAGCAGCAGGGACAGTCTTGGAGACGTGAGCAGCAGGCTCACCAGCCACACCAGCAGCAGCATCCTTCCTCCTACCCCTCTCAGCACCAACAGCACCAGTTCCAGCAGCCTCAGCACCAGAGAGGCTACCCGTCGGGCTCCCATGAGAGCCCCGCCTTGGACGACATAGCCCGCATCCTCACGGACCAGCAGGCTACCTTTCGATGGGAGATGGACGAGTTCCGCCAGGAGATGCGGGACCTGATGAGAGGGAAGGCCGCCATTCCTGCACAGATAGAGCCGAATCCGAATAGCCTGAAGAGGAAATCTGAGCAGGTAGTTTCCACTGAGCATGCCACTCCTAGTGATCCATTTGATGATATGTCTTCAGATCTGTTTGATGCTGATTTTGTTACACTTAGGAGCGGTAGAGCACCAGCAGGCGGCGCCTCGTCTGAGCGACGACTCGAGGATCCACCCAGGGCGCCAGATGAGGAGGAGGAGAGCGGTACTGATGCCACACACGATGATGATGGTGGTACTGATGCCACCAAGGATGCTGATTCCACCGGCGGTACTGAGGCCGCCGCTTCACCAGTTCGAGGAGGTGGTGCTGATGCCACCAGAGTAGCCGAGCCAGCCCGCGGTACTGAGGCCGCGAGACGTTCCTGTAGCAGAGCCAGCCCAAGGTGGTATTGAGGCCACCGATGTTCGTTTTGATAGAGATGTTGTTTTTCCTTCTATTGATGTACTTCAGAACACTATTGTGAATAAAGGAAAAGGTTTAGTTTCTTCTGGTCCCACTGTGGTGATTGATGTATGTGCGGATCCGGCCGTCGAGCCGTCTAGACCTCTTCCTAGTCCTTCATCTGAGAAGGACCCTGTGGTCCCTTCCCTAGAGCCCTTCAGATGGGGAAGGGGAAGAAAAGATAAAAAGACCCAAAAAAGAGAGAGCAGGAGGAGTTCAGCCAGAGCATGATCGACAGATTTCACATACAGCTGACCCTTCAGGAGGCTTTGCAGCACATCCCCCTTCTTCAGCGATCTTTGAGAGATAGGACCACAGTCAGGAGGAGGAGGAGGAACCATCATTCAGAGATACATGTGCTGACGAAAGCCACGTGCTTCACGATCCAGAACCGTCTGCCGGCCAAGAGGCCAGATTCAGGAGCCCCGTATGTCAGATGTCAGATTAGAGAGCAGAGGTTCGACCGTACTCTATTGGATAGCGGATCGTCTATCAACCTCCTTCCGGCAACCCTTCTCGACCGCTTCGAGTTGGGCACTCTTCGACAGAGCAGGACAGTCCTTCAGTTTGCTGATCGATCTGTCAAGAGGCCGAAGGGGTTCTTGCAAGACGTTATCGTCACTATTCAGGGCCTGCAATTCCCCGTGGACTTCGTAGTGTTGGACATGGAGATCCCTGATTCAGTGGCCGATACCCCCATCATCCTCGGTCGTCCATTCTTGGCCACAGCCAAGGCGGTGACTGATCATGATAGCGGGAAGGTATACTTTCGCGTCGAGGGCGAGAGCGTGCAAATAGAGACGGTCGAGGACTACAGAGCTAGAGAGAGAGCATGCTCCGAGACCAGCACAGATACAGAGCAGCTGATAGAGGCCGGGTTAGACATCCACCAGGACTGTGATTTTGTGATCACAGATGATGAGGCAGGATGGGCAGACCCTTCAGCACAGGCCATCCTCTCATTTCCAGACACCACTGATGCAGAGATGACAGCAGAGGTGAGCTTGGAGAGCACAACCCTGGTCCAGGATACTACAGAGGCAGCAGAGCCGGTTCTCAACCGCGACACGGTTTCTAGTGATGGTGGTGCTGAGGCCACCTTGTGTGATGGTGGTACTGATGCCACCTTGTTCTATGCAGACCCCTCGGATTCAGAGTCTGATTAGGCAGATTGTGATGACCAGATGCCAGACTTGAGTCCACCTGAGCCTACAGATGAGGAGGAGGTAGAGGCAGAGCAGATCAGAGACAGTACAGTTGAGCAGCCTCCTCCAGATCCAGTTTGCGAGAGTTCGTATTCTTTCTCCTAGGCAGATTTGGCAGATTTAGCAGCATTCACACATCTTCTTCTGAAGCCAGATTTGCCAGCACCCAGCTGTCCAGAGCTGAAGCCGCTCCCTACTTCGCTGAAGTATCGGTTCCTTGCGGGCGAACCTGAGATGCACCCAGTCATCATCTCCGCCGATCTGACTGGAGAGCAAGAATCCCGTTTGATGGGGGTTCTTGAAAAGAACCACAAGGCAATCGGATGGAGCATAGCAGATCTCCATGGGATTAGTCCATCAGTGTGCTCCCACCATATTTATCTCAAGGAGGGGGCGAAGCCGTCGCGTGAGTTCCAGCGGCGACTGAACCCCAACCTGAGAGAGGTCATGATGAAGGAAATATCAAAATGGTGGAGTGCATATTTCATTTATCCCATTTCCGACTCCAAGTGGGTCAGCCCCTTGCATGTGGTGCCCAAGAAGACGGGCATCACGACTGTGATCAGTGAGTCGGGAGAGGAGATTGCTACACGAGTACCTACCTCTTGGAGGGTCTTTGTTGACTACAGGAGACTCAACCAAGCCACCAAGAAGGACCATTTCCCCTGCCTTTTATTGACCAGATCATTGAGAGACTGGTAGGGAAGAGCCATTATTGCTTCCTGGATGGGTACTCGGGCTACAACCAGGTGGCCATCGCTCCTGAGGATCAGGAGAAGACCACCTTTACCTGTCCCTTTGGTACATATGCCTTTCGACGCATGCCATTTGGGCTATGCAATGCCCCTGCGACTTTACAGAGGTGCATGCTGTCGATCTTTTCGGACATGGTAGGGGAGTGTCTGGAGGTCTTCATGGATGATTTCTCGATCTACGGCGACGGATTCGACTCCTGTCTTGACTGCCTAGATCGAGTACTCCAGCGATGTATTGAGTTCCATTTGGTTCTATCTTGGGAGAAGAGTCACTTCATGGTGACTCAAGGGACAGTGCTTCGCCACATCATCTCCAACAGGGGCATGGAGGTTGATCCGGCCAAGGTTGATGTCATTAGAAAACTCGCACCGCTGTCCAATTTGAGGCAGCTACGGTCATTCCTGGGGCACTTTGGATTTTATAGGAGATTTATTCAGGATTTCAACAGGATTGCCCGGCCGTTGACTGACCTCTTGACGAAAGACACCGAGTTCCTTGTCGATGACAAGTGTCTTTCGTCCTTTGCGACTCTCCAGCAGTGTGTGATTGAGGCTCCTGTCCTCCAGCCGCCTGATTGGTCTCTCCCATTCGAGATCATGACGGATGCCTCCGATTTTGCCGTAGGGGCAGTGCTGGGACAGAGGAGGGATGGAGTTCCATTTGCTATCCACTACGCTAGCCGCACATTGGATTCCGCCCAGCGGAATTACACGGTCACAGAGAAGGAGATGCTAGCCGTAGTGTTCGCCCTAGATAAGTTTCGATCTTATATCATTGGATCTAGAGTGACTTTGTACACAGATCACACCGCCATCAGATACCTCATGGCAAAGAAGGATGCCAAGGCCAGACTTACTAGATGGATCCTTCTACTCCAGGAGTTCGACATTGAGATTAAGGATAAGCCTGGAGTCAAGAATGTGGTGGCGGATCATCTCTCCCGTTTAGAGCAGCCTGAGGAGTCTGAGCAGATTGATCCCATTCGAGATACCTTCCCAGATGAGGCGATCCTTGCTATCGCCTCACTCCCGTGGTATGCCGATATTGTGAACTTTCTCGTTGTTGGGAAAGTCCCACAAGATTGGCCCAGTGACGAGTCGCTAAATACGGTTTTTAATTCGGCTTCGTTGTAGCACGTGTACTTAGCGATTCGGTCAGAACCGAGAGAAGATCTCCGTGAAGAGTGTCTCGGCTTTAATTTATATCCCGGGCAAGTCCGGGGTCGAACTCAGGGAGGCAAAGGAACAACTTGGATTTAATTTGAAAATGAAGATTTTAGATTTCCAAGTGGCATTTTTTTAGATTTTTTTTATGCAAGTAGAGTGCCAAAAACAAAATGCGGGTGAATTACAACACTAAGAAAACGTACAACAAGGCCAAATTAATTTTAATAGAAAAGAAGTCCAAATTAGCCAATTCGTATTTTTCCTAGAGTCCTAATCCAGTGGGGAACATAAAACACATTTTTTTGGAATTTTAGGGGTTAAAATGCAATAAATAAAAATGCACACTTTTTATGGGTTTTTTTCGTAATTTATCACACAAACAGTAAGCAAAAATTATAAAAAAATTACTGGAATGAAAACATGATGCAAGGAAGCTACAGTAAATTTTTTGGAATTTTTTTGACAAAATATGAATTTTTTATGTATTTTTTAGTGGAAACAGAGTGACAGTGAGTAATTAATTCCTAATTAATCTACGTTATCAAATTAATCAAAGTGTGATTTATCGCAAGTAGATATTTAGATGAGCTATCCAGGAGAGTTGAAATTTTGCAAAAAAGATGTATGTGGATTTAATTAAAAATCGATTACTAAATACACTCTATAATTTATTGTAGGCACAAGACATCTCCATTTTGGTTGAAATTTGGATAGTATGTTAATCACGCATCAAGGCATCACATATATTTTTTTTGGAATTTTTAGAGCAACCGTGTGTGAGATATTAATTTAATGGCACAGAATGGGTAAAGTATGCAAAATTTCAGTTAAACAATTATAATTAATTACCCATATCTCACAAAAATACAAAGAAACAATCATATGACAGAGGATGAGTTGCTCTACATGAAAACATTTTTCATTGAATAAAAAGATGCAAATCAGATGTCCAAACTTAAAGTCAAACACAGGGGTGTCTTGGCAAATTCAGAAAATGAAATTACAATGCAAGTCATACACAGGGACTATTATGCAATTACGGAAACATGAAATATTTATAATGCAATTTTTACAAATAAAAAAGTAAGGGAAATGGACCTTCTTCCCCATTGGATTTGGATTGGGAGGAAGAACCCAACATGGGAATGCTCGGCGGCGGCGGCAGAGGGCTGGTCGGCGGCTGGGAAGGCAGGCGCGGGGGCGCGCGGCCGCGGCGAGACGGAGGCGCGGGGCCTGGAGGCGAGGTCGGCTGGGAGGTTCCGCCGGTTGGAGGCTGGTGTAGACGGAGCCGCCGGTCGCGCGGAGGAGAGCTGGGGGGGCGGAGCGGAGGGCGCGGCTGGTGGCGGAGGCCGCAGGGGAGCCGCTGCGGCGGCGGTGGCGAGCGGCTCCGGCGGCTGGGCTAGAGAGGGGGCGGCACCTTGGGCGGCGGCGGTGGGAACCTCCCACTGCTGCTGCCGTATTATTTTTTTTTTGTTTTTTTTTAATTTTTTTTGATTTTTTTTGCTGTAACAAAAGAATCTTTTTTTTTGTTTTAATTTTTGTTTTACTTTTTTTTTAATTTTCTTTAAACAGGGAGTGAATCAAATGTGGAAAAAAACGTAGTGGTAATGTAATGAAGTAGAAAAAATGAAAGATTATGTGTGGTGATATGATGGACTAAAAAAATTGCAAAGATAAAATCATGACAACAAGATGAAAATAAAAATTACCTAAGATGAACGCGGGTGCCTATGGAGTGCTAACGTGAGCACGATCTTCGCTCAAATCGCCGGCGCGCGATGAGCTCGAGCAGCGCGCGGTTGCGGCTGCGATGTTGGCCAAAAAGCCAACGGATCACACCGGAGAGAGGGCCGTCGTCGCTCGACCGCGGTTGCGTCGCTGTCACCAATTCAACTCAGGGAACTAGGCTCTCCTCACATAAAGATGGATCAAGGGCAAATTGAGGAGGATGGAATGTATATATAGATGATGAAATGAGAAGTTATTATGTGGGTGGAGTTGAATGGGAAGTTGGATTATTAATGGAGTTGAATGGGAGGTTTTAAGAAATGGTGGAGTTGAATGGGAAGTTGGTGGTGGAAGAGAGTTGAATGGTGGTTATTGTAGAGAATGTAAAATAATTAAATAAATAAAATGAAATAAAGTAGGCTACTTTAATTACAACAAAATAAAGAAGGAAAAAATAATGGTGGATTTACAAGTGAATACAAAACACCATGTACACATTTTTTTTAATTTTCTAATATGTAATTTTTTTTGTCTTTTTAATAAGAGATATTTACAATGGAAAAATACAATAAAATACTACAATTAAAATACAACACAAGTATGATTTTTTTGTATTTTTAATAATTAAGAAAGATAAAATAAAAATTAAAGAAAGAATGAATATATACATGGTATACAATGTACATCTAGGTCCCAAAACCCAACTTTTGCAAATGAGCTCCGATTTTAATGAAACCACTTCCGTTGGATAGATAATTTTCTAACTTGAAATTTAAAAGTGAGTTTGGTGAATTTGGAGTTCATACGGAGCGAGAATTTAGCTTGGAAGTTGGTCTTTACGGCTTTTTCCCATTGGGATCTAGGAGCATTTATTTGAGATATAATTTGTTTTGTATTTTTGTATTTTTATGTACATTATTATAAACAAGTTAGAGAAAGAATTAGGCAAAAAGAAGTTGAAATGAATTTATTAAAAATACATGAAGTTTTGGGCTATTTACAAGTATAAAACTCCTTTATTTTTGCGGCTTTTTATGCGTAATTTATTTTGTACAATCTAATATATAATAATTAGTGTGTTTTATTTACAAGAGTCATTTTGTTAATTTATGGATTTTATGGACATTTATTTGGGATTTTACTCATGGATTTTGCTAAGATTAAGATATTAAGATGATGAATCGTGGATTCATCATCCCCCTATACTTAAACTTTGCTAGTCCTCGAGCAAATAAAGAATGGATAAGTTGGGTTAACCCCTGACTGTGCATGTGAATACAAGACTTGATCCGTTCAAGAACTCTCGGTTTTAGAGATCCTTAAATTCTAAGCTGAACCAAGCTCTAGTCAAAAGGTACCCAATTTCCCTAATCATCAGACTCTCTTTGTATACATATATATAAGGGATATGACATTAAGTGTTGACCACAGTTATAAGAGTAGAGTCACAACGTCACCCAAGGTTCCAGTCCAAGAGACTCTCCTATGGACCCGATCCTCAACACTAGGGAATAAATCATTTCTTGCATCCAATCCACCGTCTCTTTAGTTGTCAGACTTGAAAGTGTAGATGGCAGGCCAGTTGATGGAGGGTATAGGATTGTGTCATTTCTTCTCTCCCTCTCATTGGAACAAGGATCCTCTCAAGTGCCTTATTACGCAACACATTTTTTTGGTGTTGATCAGTGCGTCCGTCAAGAGAAGTTGGAGCCGTCTGCACTTGTTTTCCTGGGAGTACACCGGGGTGTGCCTTTTTTGAGTACCTATCGTACCTTCTACACCCAGACTTGTAGCATTTACGATGCAGAGCCCTTTTTTGGTGCAAGCCCGACTCCTGGTCCTAACAGCGGTGGTCCAAGTGGACACTTTGAAATGGTTGGGAGCGCTCGCCTTTGGTGGAAGCTCTTTTGATAATTGACTTTGTGGAATGAGAGCTTTTCTTTGACATTTCATTGCTTGGTAGTATTTTTGGCTAGCTCCACTGCTTTTACCAAGAGTTGGCACACACTGATCAACAATTTTTTATTTTATCACACCCTGGCACATAGGTAAATGTCAAGAGATAGTACAAGAACCATGTTCTCATACTGGCTAAAGATGCTGACACTCAGGTTTCATGAAGCCTTCATTGATTTTATCCCATCCTCGAGCATCATCAAATCAAGTCCAAACTCAAATCCCTCATCCCAGTTCCTCAAGTGAATTTATAACTCATCTCATCATAACTGCGGTCGTGTATGTGAGGTGCTGATCATATTCTTTAAGGTAGAGACTAAGCATGCAATATAGCACACACATCTTTCAAACTAGGGAAATGTGAATAATTAAGTCAAGGACCCTAATGACTAAGGCTGGTTAACTCAAAATCTAAAGACCTCATAAACCAAGTGTTCTTGAACATCACTAGTCTTGTGTGAAAGTGAATTGTGTCAGGGATTAAACCAACTTATTAGTTAGTTTTTTTTTTTAGTTTTTGTTTTTTTTTAGTTTTTAGTTTTCACAAAGGTTTTTTGTTGACAAACAAAGGCAAAGAAGAAGTTTTTTTTTGTTAGAAAAGTTTTGCTTTTTTTTTAAAGAGTTTTTTTTTTTGGAAAAAGTTTTTTTGTTTACTTTTGTTTTGTTGTTTTTTTTACCCACCCCATAATTATTGTATAATATATAAAAAATACGTGAAAGTACGAGGTATGTGTAAAGTATATATGTAATATATACACGCCCCCCTATACTTAGCTTGTGCTATGTCCTCATGGCACTAGGTGACAAAAAGACATAGCTCGTACTAAGCGTAGGAAAGCTAAAATAATAGAAATTATAGAAGTCGATCCGCCCCCCTATACTTAGGCTCTGGACAGCCTAAGTGTAGAAGAAGAGCAAAAATTGGGCGGACGAGGTCAAGAGGAGAAATGATGAGTAAATACACATGGCGGGCATCGGTCACCCCTATACTTAGGCTTTGGTCAGCCTAAGCATAGGACAAGAGTAAGTGTGAGAACCGACGTGATCTCGAGAATATACAATAGGGAGAATTTATGCACAAGAGTGATTGAATCTTCTAAGATGTTGAATCTTGATGCCGCATATTCATGAAGAGTAATAAGATGTATCTGCTCTGTGCTCACTCTGTATGAAGTTGATGACCTCGACTTGGACTAACTGCTCTTTGGAATCAACAAAATGCTTCAACAGTTGTCCATTCACCACATGAGATTGTGCACCATCTGTGAGATCAGCTATCTCTACACTTCCATTCTCGTGCACTTTCTTAACCACAAAGGGACCCGTCCATTTAGATTTGAGCTTCCCATGGAACATCTTCAACCTGGCATTGAACAACCATACCTTTTGTCCAGGGACAAAGTCTTTGCACCTAATGTGCTGATCATGCCATCTCTTTACTTTGTCCTTATAAATCAAACTGTTGTCATATGCCCTGTTTCGGATTTCCACGAGCTCGTTCAAGTTCAAGTCTCGGCAAAGCTTCCCTAGGTGACAACTCCAATTAATCTTCTTAATTGCCCATTCGGATTTATGAATCAACTCTGCGGGCAAATGACATGGCTTGCCATAGATCATTCTAAATGGTGAAGTACCCAATGGTGTCTTGTAGGCTGTCCTATAGGCCCACAGAACTTGGTCCAAAAGCTGAGACCAGTTCTTCCTATCGGGACGAACCAATTTCTACAAAATACTCTTCACCTCTCTATTCGAAACCTCTGCCATGCCGTTGGACTGTGGGTGGTAAGGACTAGTAACTCTATGATCAAATCCATAGTCCTTAGCTAAAGATCTCATATCTCGATTCACAAAGTGGCTACCCCCATCAGATATCAAAACTTTTGGCACCCCGAACCTAGCAATAATATGGTCTCTCAGAAACTTACAGACAGTCTTGCTGTCTGCGGTTCGGGTTGGGATAGCCTCCACCCACCTAGATAAATAATCAACCGCCAACAAAATGTACTCATGTCCTTGGCTGTTGGGAAAGGGACCCATAAAATCTATGCCCCATGCATCAAAAACATCACAAATAATCATTGTTGCATGGGCATCTCATCTCTCTGTCCAACTGTCCCTCCCATCCTTTGACAAATCGGGCACGACCGTACAAAATCAATGGCATCTCTAAACAAGGTCGGCCAATACAATCCACATTGAAGTACTTTGTGAGCGGTTCGCTTTCCCGAATGGTGTCCTCCAGCCTCAAGTGAATGACAATATGTGAGGACACTATGGTATTCCTCCTGAGGAATACACCTTCTCCAAACACAATCCGGTCCTTCGAAGAAAAGGAAAGGATCGTCCCAGTGGTATCTCCTCGAATCCGACTTCAGTCGATCAATGTTGCTCCTAGTCCAACCATGGGGAACCTGCTTGGAGACAAGATAGTTCACCATGTTGGCATACCACGTGAGTGAGTCAATAGCACAAATTGACTCATCTGGGAAGGTCTCTCTAATCCGCTCATGATCAGGAGAATCCTTAAGTTCAATCCGAGAAAGGTGATCAGCCACAACATTCTTCACTCCAGGTTTATCTTTAATCTCCAAATCAAATTCCTGGAGGAGTAAAATCCACCTAAGAAGACGCGCCTTCGCATCCTTCTTTTCCATTAAGTATCGAATGGCTGTGTGATCAGTATAAATTGTCACCTTAGAGCCCAAAATATATGATCTGAATTTCTCGAGGGCCCATACTACCGCGAGCATTTCCTTTTCAGTCACTGTATAATTTTTCTGTGTAGGATCTAAAACTTTGCTCGCATAGTGAATCGCAAACGGAATCCCCTCTCGCCGTTGTCCTAACACAGCTCCTATAGTAAAATCTGAAGCGTCAGTCATGATCTCAAAGGGGAGAGACCAGTCAGGAGCTTGTAGAATAGGCGAGGTACAAATCTTCCTTTTCAAGAGCTCAAAGGCCTCCAGACACCTGTGATCTACAATGAACTCTATGTCTTTCCCTAAGAGCTCAGTCAGTGGGCGGGCGATCTTTGAAAAATCCTGAATGAATCTCCTATAGAATCCAACATGCCCTAAGAATGACCGCACTGACTTTACGTTGGTAGGTGGATCGAGTTTCTTGATCACCTCCACCTTGGCAGGGTCAACCTCCATTCCCCTTTTGGAGATGACATGCCCTAACACGATACCCTCCGTCACCATAAAGTGACTCTTCTCCCAGGAGAGTACCAGATTCACCTCTCTACACCTCGTGAGGACTCGGTCCAAGTGCGCTAAACATGTATCAAAAGAATCACCATGGACCGAGAAATCATCCATGAACACTTCCAGGAAATCTCCCACCATCTCGGCAAATATGGCTATCATGCACCGCTGAAATGTGCCCGGGGCATTACAGAGCCCGAATGGCATGCGCCTGAAAGCATAAGTACCGAATGGACATGTGAATGTGGTCTTTTCCTGGTCCTCAGGGGCTATGGCCACCTGGTTGTAGCCTGAGTACCCGTCAAGAAAACAGAAGAACTCTTTCCCTGCAAGTCTCTCCAAGATCTGATCAATAAAAGGCAAGGGAAAGTGATCTTTCTTGGTCGCGGCATTCAGGCGCCTGTAGTCAACACAGACACGCCACGACGTAGGTACTCGTGTCGCGATCTCTACCCCCTCCTCGTTGGTGACCATCTGAATTCCCGATTTCTTCGGGACAACATGAAGTGGGGCCACCCACTTGGAGTCAGAAATAGGGTATATGAACCCTGCCTTGCACCATTTCTCAATTTCATTCTTCACTACTTCCCGTAGATTGGGGTTAAGTTTCCTCTGAAACTCACGGGAAGGTCTCACGTTATCCTCAGTAAAAATGTGGTGCGAGCAGAGAGCGGGGTTGATGCCCACGAGATCCGACACTGTCCAGCCTATTGCTTTGCGGTTCCTCTCTAAGACTTCTAACAACCTAGACTCCTGCTCTAAAGTCAAGTCTGAGCTAATGATGACAGGATATCTCTCTTTGGGTCCCGCAAGAAAGGCGTACTTGAGTGTAGGAGGTAGTGATTTCAGTTCTGGCAATGTGGTATCATCAAGCAGATCTGGCTGAACTGAATCTGAATCTGGTTCCGTGCTGCATGAAGGTGGGCTAAGCTGAGTAGTACTCGCCACCAAATCAGAAGTATCGGGAGTCGGATCGTCAAAAGTATCCAAACAATCGGCAAAAGCCACGTCCGACTCGTCATCTATGTCCCATGATTGTTCCGAAGAGGATGGAACTGACAGATCCAGATGGATCTCTAAGTCATCATGAGAATAGGTTGATGCATCTCTAGCAAGATCAGACAACACCTGGCAAACTGCGTCATGCACTATATCCTCTCCAGATGAAAGGGTCTCGCTCTGTCCTGAAGGAATCTGTCCCCAAATCCCAACTGTGCTAATCATACTGCAATCTGCCTCTGAAGATGAGTACTCTGTACTACTCTCTGAATCAGGTCGCTGACACTTGGTTTGCTTCATCTCTAGGTTCACTTCTCCGCCTGGAGAACGGAACTTCATCATTCCCGTACCATAATCGAAAGCTGCGCCTGCGGTCCTAAGGAAGGGTCGCCCGAGAATGATCTGAGATTCTCTCCAATGATTGGGGGTCTCCATGTCCAAGACTGTGAAGTCCACCTGATAGTTCTGCCCCTCAATCGAGATAACGACGTTCTTCACTTCTCCCTTAGGTCTCTTCATTGAACGATCTGCGAATTGGAGTAAAGCTCTAGATTTGCGAAGTGGTCCCAACTCCAATTTCTGATATAATGCTAAGGGAAGTAAGTTGATCGAAGAACCATTATTTAAGAGTGTGCGTGCAAATGCAATGTCGTCAATACGACTCTCCACATAGTGAGCACCCATGTCTCTCTTTTTCTTTGGCAAAGTCTGATTCTTGAGACAATAGGTTGTGGCTACCGATAAGACATGTGTCTTTATATTTCGGTTATCTTTCTTCCTGCTAACCCTTGTAGGTGTGCATCTCATCTTAAGGTATTTTTGGAAGGCAGGATGGTTAGCCACATATTCATCAAATGGCACCTTCACAGTGATGTTTTCTTTACAAAAGCGTGCCATATCGGGGTCATCTTTCTGAATCTTTTTGATGCGCTTTCTTGCCGTAAGAGCACGGGGGAAAGGGATTGAAGCGAGGGAAACAGAGGACGAAGAATCTGAATCATGAACTGAAAGATCATTCTTTGACTTAACGGAAACAGAGTTCTTCATACAAGAATCTTTTTGATGCAACATGGACTCGAAATCAAAACTATCTACTAAAGGTTGTGGAATAGAAGCTGGAGTGGTATCCGCCACAACCGGAGATGCAAGGTCCTCCGTAGACTCAGAAGAATATCCATGCTGACGATGCTGCATACGTACTCCTCCTCTCGGCTCCCTGAGTGGAAATCCTCGAATGGTGCTGATGGGGCTCTGAAATATTATGCCTCTCCTCCTCGTCCTCTGAAGACTCCTCAGGTAGAGCTCCAGAGATGCCCCTCCTCGTGTCCCTCGCCCGGTCAGGTACGACCACGGTCCTTCCGCTCCTGAGTGACATGTGGTTAGCCTCGTCACACGAAAGAATCTCATGTTCAGATTTAGGAGATGCTGAATAGTATACCTGACCAAAGTGCTGCGGAGAACTAGAACGGTTCAGGCTATTGGGGTTAGCCTGAACTTGGGCTGGGATCAAGGTAGAGGGTGCAGTCTGCTCGTCTCGCCATCTGGACAGGCGGTTGACATCCACCCGTAAGTCCTGAACCTCGTTCCTGTAGGAACGTAGCTCGTCGAGTATCTGCTGCTGAATATCTACGGGACTAGACGATGAAGGAAGTGGATAAGATTGGGAAGAAGAACGGGAAGACTGGCCCTGCTGGCCAGTATACTGCCTCTGCTGCTGCTGCTGCTGGGGTTGCGGGCCCTGCTGGCCCGTCTCGTAATGGCCCTGTCGGCCATACTGCTGGTACTGCTTCCTCTGCTGCTGGGGTGGATGGAATCCAGGGCTCTGCTGTGACGGAGGTGGTGCGGAGGTGAATGCGGTGTTGTGAAAGGTCGGGGGACGCTGATAGGTCTGTCGGTCTCCCGTACTTCCCTGCCTGGCAGGGTCCTGAGTATACCATATCCCATTCACCTCCCAAACTGGTGGAGGCTCCTCCTGGACTGTCTCTACTGCTGGAGGTGGCTGCTGGAAAGAGTGGGTATAGGATTGGTCCTGCTCCCACGGCTGGGGTTGCCCTGACACCAACTGCTCCTGAACATGGTGAACTCGGTAAATGGGAGCAGCGGGTGCAGTCACGGCGGGTATCCGTATCTTGGATACCTTCTCAGTCAACTCCTCCATCTGTTTTGGAAGTTTGGAGACGCTCCGGTCTAACTCATCAATCCTCCTGTCGATCTTCTCAACTACAGTAAGCTTGTCAGCAAGAAGTCCCATGCTAGGGATCACGTCCTGAGAAAGATCTACTACAGCTGATTTTCCCCCTCCAAATGAGAGTGAATTGGGGGATGGTGTATAGGCCCTGCTGGCCATCTGTGAGCGGCTAGTTTCAGCCATCTGCTCGAATACCCTCCAGACGGTATCCGCTCCTCGTGATGTATAGCTGCCTCCACAGGCAGCGCTCACTAAACCCTGCATCTCAGGGTTGAGACCAGTGAAGAAGGATTGGACCAAGATATTGTCATTTAGTCCATGACAGGGACACTTCTGCAGGATGTCCTTGAATCTTTCCCAAGCATCACAAAAAGCTTCATGGGGTAATTGGGAAAAACTCGTAATGCGCGTCCTCATCATGTTAGTTCTACTCAAAGGGTAGAACTTCTTCAAAAACAGGTCCTTGAACTGGGCATATGTGGTGACGATGATTCCAAGATTCTTCACCCAGTAATCGGCTTTGCCACCCAAGGCAAATGGAAGGGCTTTGAGCCTAATATAATCCTGGCTAACATTTTGATGTTTGAGGTTAGCGCAGATGAGCTCAAAGTCCCTTAGGAATGCATATGGTTCCTCAGAAGCATTCCCATCGAAGTGTGGCAACAGGTTCAGGAAATGCGGCTTCAACTCAAAATCAACCTCGGGTTCGGCCGGACTCAAGTAGTTATGAATTTGATATTGTCCAGGGTTATAAGCCGCATCCATTGGTATTTGGACCCCAACATTTAACTGTCCCAACTGAGCTCTCAGTAATGCTTGTTGCTGCTCAGATGCAGCCAATCGGGCTAGTATACTTCTCATCGGGTCTTCATGGTTCTCTTCTTCCTCTTCTTTCTTCTTTGGAGGCATTTTACTCGTGTCTTCTATATGGCCTGAATCAGCAATGTGTTCTTTATTAGAAGAGGATTTATGAATCACGATATTCTCACCAAGGCGATGGTCTTCCTCGGTGAGGTGGGAAGAGAGAAATGGAATGGTTTGAGGGTAACCATCCCGAGAGTGAGTGATCCTGGGCTCAAGAGGGTCATGAGTCCAGGTTGGTCCAAGTTGCGCTTGGACCTTTGAAGACGTACTTTTTGAAGGGTTCAATGAGAGATTCGCAAAGTCCGAATAAATATCCCCCCAATCAGTCATCTTCGATGTCAAAAGAACCGATTAGATTACGATAATCAATGAGGCGCTAGTTCTACGGTGCACGTAAATGTGCGGAGTGAACTCACACAATACAAACGCAATTCAAACCCCCAATTTCACCAACTCAACACATGATGGCCGTAAGAGTTCGGCCGATTTATCTGGTCAATTTTAGTTGGCGATAATACAATCTTGGAAAGATTAACGAGCTGTTAGGTGCCCGTATTTTCCTACAGACTGACCCGGTTCTTACGACTAGTTTGACCTACTTTCAGCCAGTATAGGAGTAAGTACGGACCGTAAAAATACGGCTACCCGTTCCTTGAGGACTAATGCGGCCTCTAAACCTCCCACTCTGCTAAGGAAGTCCGGACCGTTTACCGGCTACCCGTAAATCCTCACTGAAAAGTAGCTAATCGCCTAAAAAGAAAGAACCAGTAGTAAGTAAGAAATCCAGACTTGGCTCTATCCTAGGGTCGTCTCTCTCTCACTTGCAATTTAAACAAACAATGAGGGCTTTCTGCACCCGAGAACAATGGTTCTTTTTATTCCAATTAATTAGATCGATCTGCTCAATTCAGTCCCAATTTTAGAGTTAGGTTATCACTTAAAATTTATGTGAACACACAAGCACGTCTACCGTTCAGTCCCAATTTCCTTTAACCTTAAGTTGTAAAACAAGATGGGAATCGGAAATCAGAATGCAAACGAGAAACTATGATGCATGCTCAGAAGAAGGTATACTTACAGTGAATCCCAGCACTCTTCATGCATTATGCAAAACTGAATTTGTAAATATTACACTAAATGCATGCAGATCGAGAAAACCGCACCTAAACAATATACTATTAGCGGGGAAGAATTGATTGAATTTGAGCTAAGTAGTACGTGTCTATGTGCGTCTCATTATGAATCTTATAAGATAAGTGAATCTTTTAAGATATGTGTGGCCTAAATTACGATGGGCACAAACAAGTTTGAATCTAAACTACCGTGTGCCTAATCCTTAATTTCGCCACTTAAGTCAAGCCCCACCCTCGCCGGAGAGTGAAACAGGCTCGACACACCACAAATAATGTCTAAGTCTTTTTACATGCGCGAGCTCTCAAACAAGAGCCGCTATAAATGAGCAAGCTACCTAAATAATTACAACAATTATTACAAAATTCTCTCAAAAATAAATTGCTTTTCCTCGCTCTTCAGCAGTCGGCGCGTGTCGCGTCCGTCGACCTCCGATGCACTCCAAGTCCACCAGGCCCTCGCAAGGAAAATAAAATTTATATTAGAGAGATAAACAACAAGATATATACAAAAATATAAAGAGAAATAATTGCAAAAAAAATGGAATAAATACAAGTGGCTCGGGGGTCAGACTACCCGAGTAAATGGAAAACTAAATCCAAATTTTTAAACTATTCCCTAAGCCGTTTGCCTCCCCGGCAACGGCGCCATCTGACGAGTCGCTAAATACGGTTTTTAATTCGGCTTCGTTGTAGCACGTGTACTTAGCGATTCGGTCAGAACCGAGAGAAGATCTCCGTGAAGAGTGTCTCGGCTTTAATTTATATCCTGGGCAAGTCCGGGGTCAAACTCAGGGAGGCAAAGGAACAACTCGGATTTAATTTGAAAATGAAGATTTTAGATTTCCAAGTGGTATTTTTTTAGATTTTTTTTATGCAAGTAGAGTGCCAAAAACAAAATGCGGGTGAATTACAACACTAAGAAAACGTACAACAAGGCCAAATTAATTTTAATAGAAAAGAAGTCCAAATTAGCCAATTCATATTTTTCCTAGAGTCCTAATCCAGTGGGGAACATAAAACACATTTTTTTGGAATTTTAGGGGTTAAAATGCAATAAATAAAAATGCACACTTTTTATGGGTTTTTTCGTAATTTATCACACAAACAGTAAGCAAAAATTATAAAAAAATTATTGGAATGAAAACATGATGCAAGGAAGCTACAGTAATTTTTTTGGAATTTTTTGACAAAATATGAATTTTTTATGTATTTTTTAGTGGAAACAGAGTGACAGTGAGTAATTAATTCCTAATTAATCCACGTTATCAAATTAATCAAAGTGTGATTTATCGCAAGTAGATATTTAGATGAGCTATCCAGGAGAGTTGAAATTTTGCAAAAAAGATGTATGTGGATTTAATTAAAAATCGATTACTAAATACACTCTATAATTTATTGTAGGCACAAGACATCTTCATTTTGGTTGAAATTTGGATAGTATGTTAATCACGCATCAAGGCATCACATATATTTTTTTGGAATTTTTAGAGCAACCGTGTGTGAGATATTAATTTAATGGCACATAATGGGTAAAGTATGCAAAATTTCAGTTAAACAATTATAATTAATTACCCATATCTCACAAAAATACAAAGAAACAATCATATGACAGAGGATGAGTTGCTCTACATGAAAACATTTTTCATTGAATAAAAAGATGCAAATCAGATGTCCAAACTTAAAGTCAAACACAGGGGTGTCTTGGCAAATTCAGAAAATGAAATTACAATGCAAGTCATACACAGGGACTATTATGCAATTACGGAAACATGAAATATTTATAATGCAATTTTTACAAATAAAAAAGTAAGGGAAATGGACCTTCTTCCCCGTTGGATTTGGATTGGGAGGAAGAACCCAACACGGGAATGCTCGGCGGCGGCGGCAGAGGGCTGGTCGGCGGCTGGGAAGGCAGGCGCGGGGGCGCGCGGCCGCGGCGGGACGGAGGCGCGAGGCCTAGAGGCGAGGTCGGCTGGGAGGTTCCGCCGGTTGGAGGCTGGTGTAGACGGAGCCGCCGGTCGCGCGGAGGAGAGCTGGGGGGGCGGAGCGGAGGGCGCGGCTGGTGGCGGAGGCTGCAGGGGAGCCGCTGCGGCGGCGGTGGCGAGCGGCTCCGGCGGCTGGGCTAGAGAGGGGGCGGCACCTTGGGCGGCGGCGGTGGGAACCTCCCACTGCTGCTGCCGTATTATTTTTTTTGTTTTTTTTTAATTTTTTTTGATTTTTTTTTGCTGTAACAAAAGAAGCTTTTTTTTTTGTTTTAATTTTTGTTTTACTTTTTTTTTTAATTTTCTTTAAACAGGGAGTGAATCAAATGTGGAAAAAAACGTAGTGGTAATGTAATGAAGTAGAACAAATGAAAGATTATGTGTGGTGATATGATGGACTAAAAAAAATTGCAAAGATAAAATCATGACAACAAGATGAAAATAAAATTACCTAAGATGAACGCGGGTGCCTATGGAGTGCTAACGTGAGCACGGTCTTCGCTCAAATCGCCAGCGCGCGATGAGCTCGAGCAGCGCGCGGTTGCGGCTGCGATGTTGGCCAAAAAGCCAACGGATCACACCGGAGAGAGGGCCGTCGTCGCTCGACCGCGGTTGCGTCGCTGTCACCGATTCAACTCAGGGAACTAGGCTCTCCTCACATAAAGATGGATCAAGGGCAAATTGAGGAGGATGGAATGTATATATAGATGATGAAATGAGAAGTTATTATGTGGGTGGAGTTGAATGGGAAGTTGGATTATTAATGGAGTTGAATGGGAGGTTTAAGAAATGGTGGAGTTGAATGGGAAGTTGGTGGTGGAAGAGAGTTGAATGGTGGTTATTGTAGAGAATGTAAAATAATTAAATAAATAAAATGAAATAAAGTAGGCTACTTTAATTACAACAAAATAAAGAAGGAAAAAATAATGGTGAATTTACAAGTGAATACAAAACACCATGTACACATTTTTTTAATTTTCTAATATGTAATTTTTTTTGTCTTTTTAATAAGAGATATTTACAATGGAAAAATACAATAAAATACTACAATTAAAATACAACACAAGTATGATTTTTTTGTATTTTTAATAATTAAGAAAGATAAAATAAAAATTAAAGAAAGAATGAATATATACATGGTATACAATGTACATCTAGGTCCCAAAACCCAACTTTTGCAAATGAGCTTCGATTTTAATGAAACCACTTCCGTTGGATAGATAATTTTCTAACTTGAAATTTAAAAGTGAGTTTGGTGAATTTGGAGTTCATACGGAGCGGGAATTTAGCTTGGAAGTTGGTCTTTACGGCTTTTTCCCATTGGGATCTAGGAACATTTATTTGAGATATAATTTGTTTTGTATTTTTGTATTTTTATGTACATTATTATAAACAAGTTAGAGAAAGAATTAGGCAAAAAGAAGTTGAAATGAATTTATTAAAAATACATGAAGTTTTGGGCTATTTACAAGTATAAAACTCCTTTATTTTTGCGGCTTTTTATGCGTAATTTATTTTGTACAATCTAATATATAATAATTAGTGTGTTTTATTTACAAGAGTCATTTTGTTAATTTATGGATTTTATGGACATTTATTTGGGATTTTACTCATGGATTTTGCTAAGATTAAGATATTAAGATGATGAATAGTGGATTCATCACCCAGGCAGAGGCTTGAGACCTTCCTTGCGAAGGCCAAGTCCTACCACTGGGAGGATCCCATCCTTTACCACGAAGGAGGGGATAGCATCTGGCGTCGGTGTATTCCTCAGGAGGAACACCATAGCGTCCTCACTTATTGCCACAAGCTTGAGGCAGGAGGACATCATTCTGGGAGGAGAACGACACAGAAAGTGCTCCAATCCGGCTTATGGTGGCCTACCCTCTTCAAGGACTCTGATGAGTTCGTGAAGAGGTGTACTGACTGTCAGAGGATGGGCACTTGTGGACAGCGTGATATGATGCCGATGCAGCCCATTCACTTTGTGAGGTTTTTGACGCATGGGGCATCGATTTCATGCGTCCATTCCCTAAGAGTCAGGGATTTGAGTACATTCTGTTGGCCGTGGATTATGTTAGTCATTGGGTTGAGGCTATCTCCGCCCGAGCCGCTGATGCGAGGACAGTTTGCAGCTTTTTGAGGAAGCACATCATCACGCGGTTCGGGGTTCCACGAGTTCTGATTTCTGATGGGGGGTCTCATTTCATCAACGACCAGGTGAAGGCCCTTGCTAGTGAGTTCGGTATAGACCATCGTGTTGCTACACCTTACCATCCACAGACGAATGGTCTAGCCGAGGTGTCGAATAAGGAGATCAAGACTATATTGCAGAAAGTCGTCCGCCCTGACCGAAAGGATTGGTCACAGCTTTTGGACTCGATCTTATGGGCATATAGGACGTCTTTCAAAACTCCATTAGGCACATCTCCCTTTCGCCTCGTATATGGCAAGCCGTGCCACTTACCTGTTGAGCTGAGGCACAAGTCACTTTGGGCAGTTACAAATATTCTTATGGATCCAGATGGTATGGGAGACCAGAGGAGGGCAGAGTTAGCCGCCCAGGAGGAGCTTAGAGATACAGCTTTCTCAAACAGCCTACAGTATAAGGAGAGAGTGAAGGAGTGGCATGATTCTCATATCAGCCACAAGCATTTTGAGATTGGACAGAGAGTATGGCTGTTTGATGCGAGGCTTCGTTTGTTTCCAGGGAAGCTACAGAGCAAATGGAAGGGACCCTACTTGGTCAGAAAGGTACACGACAACGGTAGCATTGATACATCCGAGTTGTCTTCTGAGAGTACCTTTCGAGTGAACGACCAGTGGCTTAAGCCATTTCTAGATCATGAGCCGCGGGTCGCTGATCTTGCCCCTATTCATTTTGCGTGAGATGTGGTCTTTGACTCACATCTAAGGCATCTCACGCCTGAGTTTCACTGATCTTCCGCCTTGTATAGATCCAGATGTCCATATCATTACATTCTTTAGTCCCACATCCCTTTCTTCATCTTGTGATTATGCTATACTTAGGGTGTACTTTACCCTAAGTATAAGGGGGATGTGAGACCTTCGGGTATCTCTTTTGTTTCTGTCTACCCCTGTTTTTGCTGCCTATACTTAGGGATATTTTACCCTAAGTATGGGGGGGGGGGTAGACCCTGTACATTCTCCACTCGGTTTTTCTCTTAGTATACAGCCTGCTATACTTAGGATTACTTGATCCTAAGTATAGGGGGAAGACCCGAGGATCTTCTTGACTTTCTATTTCATTTATTCATCTTTGAATATAGCCTTCCTTTTCACTTCCCTATACCTAGCACGAGTTATGTCTTCTTCATCGCTCTTGACTCTGAGGACATCGTTCGAGCTAAGTATAGGGGGGTGTGTATATATTCCATATATACTTTAGCCATAACTCGTACTTTGTGTGAGTGTGTTAATAAATAAAATGGCTAAAAATCACAAAAAATTAAAAATTTTTCATGTACATAAACTTCTTTTATTTGCACATAAATAGCTAGTGTACAAATTATTTCTGTAAAAATGATTTCAAAAATCTTTTGTGTAAAGCTTGTGTAAATATTTTCTTATCAAAATGATGTATATAATACAAAATTTTTCCAAAATGTTTTGAAAATCAAAAGTTCGCAAAAATCTTGTGTAAATTTGTGTAAATATCTTTTTGCAAAACTTGCACTTCATGCATCATCCATTCATGATTTCAAAACATTTTTCAAAAATTTTGCATGCTTGTAAAATTTGTGTAAATAAGCATCTTTTGTACATATGTATATAGTTTTTCTGGATGATAGTTGACATTTAAACTAGCCTGGAATCAAATTGAGGAATGGAGCTTGATTAAGATCTTAATCCACCTAATTTCTAAGAGGAACCTTATAGGGCTTAGGTTTAAGGCTTTTCAGGTCCATGGTGACTTAATTCTTTGAGTCCACTAGGCTATGATCACATGTCATCTCAATGAGCCTAAGTAGAGCACTTAACAACAACACATGACTCATATAGATTATGGCTTTACTTGGACACCAGCACTATGCACCGAGCTCTCTACGGATGAGGTGGTGAGGAGGCAGTCTTCCTTGACTTGGGGTAGCATATGAGGGTAGTACTTCTAGGCGGAACCTCTCTTCTTCTTTTAGTGAAGGAAGTGCGTCTCAACTTGGTCTGGTTGCCATGAGGTCTAACGACGGGAGTTGTGGGCTGCAATAAAGCTTCAAAAGAGGGATAGTCTACTGGCTCAAGAGGAAAAACTCCTTGTATATATGCTGCACATGTATATGTTGTATAGATGCACTCGAAAAAAAAAGTGCAAAAAGAAAATAACTCCAAAAAAGTGGTGGGTCTGAGAGAAAATGATAATCCCACCGGAGTATGTATATAGAGTGCAATAAGCAAAGCTTGGTTTCATGATCCACCTCATGTAGCTTGCAGCAGGGAGACTTGGCTACACTGGTCAAGCTCCCAAGGGTACTTGGCTACACTGGCCTTGACCCATTCTCTTCTTCCTCCTCTTCTTGAGCCGGTTGAACTTGAACTTAGAAGGGAATACCCCGCTCCTCGAGGGAAGAGTGGCCAGATTGAGGTCATAGAGTTACCTTGTTGGGGAGGGTTGTCAAGTTGCCATTTCTGAGGTGGAGAGCTTAGACTTCACATTCACAGGACAAGAAAAGATTCATGGTCTTCAGGGTTTGTGATTGATGACTAGTTCTGATCTAGAGCATTGAGGAGTCTTGGTCATAGAATAGTGGAACTTAGAGGCTGTTGAGTTTTAGACTTGTCCAAACAAGGTTCCGACACATTAATAATCCAAAGATCTGATCGAGCTCCATACCTTAATTTAATGAAGGCAAGTTTAATAGTCAGCCTTGATCCATGTACATTCTCTTTTTCTTTTTCTTCATTTCTTTTCTTTCTTTTTCACTTCTTTTTCAAATAAGTGTTTGCTAAGGGACTAGCAAAGTTAAGTATAGGGGGGTGATGAATACTCATTCATCACTCTTTATTCTTATATTTTAGCTACAAAAACCTTTGCAAATGCATGTAGATATGTGTAAATACAAATAATTAGCAAAAGCATGCATTGTGTAAAAACCTATAATTAGCATGTTTTTGTGCAAAAATAAAAGAATAAAGATTAAAAAAGAAAAAGAGAGAAATATTTAGAATAAATATTGAGCAACCTAACCCAAGGGAGGGCTCAGCATGGGCCTGACCGCATAAAAGCCAAAGTAGAGGGAGATAGGGGCTCATGTGTGTAAATATATATGTAAATAAAATAAAAGTATTTTCCTCACAAAAAAATAGGTTTGTAAATATTTGTATATATTTATAAATATAAAATCAAAACAAAAATTTAAAAATTAAAAAGAAAACAAAAACACAACTTGTATAGTCACCTTGTATGTAAACCATCCACCTATTTATCCTTATAAATAAATAAAACCAATTTCCAAAATTTTTGTAAATAACCTATATTATATAATGTAAATAAATAAAATAAAAACAATTAAAACAAAAACAAAATAAAAATAGCAAAATTAAAAACACAAAAATATATTGTAAATATACCTTGTATATAAATGTATATATGTATTTATTTCACCTACGTAAATAAATAATAAAAAAATAAAAATATCTTTTTATTCCTTATTTTATAATGAAAATAAATAAAATACAAAATAGGAATAAAATTGTACAAAAATAAACATTAAAAAAATCAAAAATTAAAATACCATATAGTGTATATATACCTATATATAACATATTGTGTACATACCCTATTTTTATTTTGAAAAATTAATTAAAAATCACTAAAAAAATAGAAAAAATTAAAACAAAAATATTTTATGTTTTGACTTTTTAATAAATCGGCAATTTACTATTTTTAAATGATTTTACAAATCATTTCCAAACGGCCTCTTCTCATTGGTCCACGGGGATTGTTGACCGCCCGGTCAACTCCCCCTGTGGACCACCTCCCGCGGGTCTGGTTCGAGAACCCGATTTCCTCCATTTATTACCGCCAGACCCGATCACCATTTAGCCTAACCCAGGGTCCTAATCACTCCCCAGGTATCCGGGAATCTCGCCCGACATAGATCCTCGGGATCCGTGCTCCATGGAGCCGGACCCGAGCCATCTTTCCCGGACCTGCACCCATACATAAGCCGAGCTCCGCCACCCTCATTTCACATCTTTGGTCATTTGATTCCACCCCCAGTGAGCTCCAGTGTGTGCGCGAGAGTGACAGCTTGCGTCCGGTGCTGTCGAAGCGAGGAGAGGGAGCGTGGCCACTGATCCGGCGAGCATCGCCGCCTTGCTCCGCCACCAGCAGGAGCATCGAGCCTCGGACGACGGCGCTCCGTGAGGCAAGGACCCAGAGCTGCGCAAGCTCGCCCACAGCCCATTCAGCCACCCAGGTAGCTCCGTTAGCCCTTCTTTTTCCGTAATTTCTAGTTATCCCCAAATCCTGCTCCGCCGTCCCCCATCGATTCCGATCGATTCCGACCACCATCCGACCATCGGGCATCGCCATAGCCTTCGCCTCATTCCCGTGCACCTTCTTCGTATCCCCATTCAACCCAGCTCGCACAGGAGCTGGGATTCGAGCTCCTCCGTCTACCCCCCTCGCCGGAGCTCGCCCATGACGCCCCACAGACCACCGTCACCTGCCTAACTGGGTCGAGGCAGTTTGCCCTCGACTCGTGAGTCTTTTGGTCTACTTTGCAGGTGCTCCCCAGCCCATCGGAGGGCTTGGGCCATTCAGACCAGAAGCTCTTCCTCCGCCGACCTCGCCGGAGCCCTCCTGGGCTCGGCTGGTTCATCGGAGAGTACCGGCAGCTGCGGGACGTCATTGCGGAGCTTCTCCGACCTTCACGAGCAGCAGGGGAGGGCCACAGCGCATGCACGAGGCCGGCGAACTTCGCCGGCCAACTGTTCTTCCGATACCTTCCCCGACCGTCCGATCATCCTCACCCTCCAGTTCGCATCTCGACCGTTCACTTGAGGAGGACCCGTCATCGTCAGATCCATCCACGAGGCGATCTGGACCGTCCGAGCCGAGAGGGATAGCCACCGATACCCTCAACCGCTAGATCAGACACGTGGCTACACCTCCGCCGTTGGATGCACCCGAGGAGCGCAGCATTGGACCCCTGGTCGCCCACCACCGTCCGATCACACACGTGGCGTCCATCCTGCGGTCCGCGTAATAAAGGGTAATTTACCCTTAGGCCCTTCTGTTTATTGCATTTCGTAGTTAGTCCTGTAATTATTTAATCAAGTTGTTTAGTTTTTGGGATTATTGCATAGAGGACCCCGTACTCTACTTAGTTTGCATTTATACCCCTGTGCGTTGTACGACACGTGCATCGACACATGATTTTCTGGTTTATTTGCAATATAGGCCCTGCAGTTCTGGTTGTTCATCAATGAATGAAAGTTTTTAACTATTTGCATTTATACCCCTGTGCGTGATACATTTGAACATGTGCGTGATTTTTTGGGTATTTTGCGAATAGGTCCCTGGACTTTTGGTACCTGTTACCAATAAGCCCAGGGAACTTATTTTAATTACATATGGGTCCCTGAGTGCCCCAGACACGCACGAGGCACGTGTTTCGCTGGATTAATTGCACCAGACCCCCAGGCTCTTGGGTATTTGCACTTTGGTCCCTATGCACAATGCCCCCTCTTTATTTTTGAATAAAATAGCAAATCACCTCCAAATTTAATGAAAATTGGACACATGGCTCCTGCCATGATGTAAAATTTTCTATAAATTTTGGAGACATTTTCGTCACTGTTTGATATTTTTAAAAATTCAAAAACATCTATTTTCTTCACTGTCTAATTTAAAAATCACAAAAAAATATTAAATAGTGTCTAAAAATTACAAAAAAATTGTTTACTCTCTATTTCGTTGTGTTTGATTTTCTAGCCAATTTTGGCTATTTTGCATTACCGAAAACCACTAAAAATTGAAAAACACTTAAAAACTTATAAAAATTCTAATAATTAAACCAAAAACCCAAAAATAATAAACTAGGCGCCTAAATTTTCCTTGTTTTAATCTCTTTACAGGAAAATTACCTCCCAGCTAATTTGGGGCCTTTAGATATTTTATCTAGGTCCTTTTAGCTTGGCTGGAAAGTACCTACTGTTTTAGTCACTTTTTGATTTTTAGAAAATTAAATAAACATCAGAAAATTCTCAAAAATTCACCAGAAACACTAAAAATTATAAAATACATAAAAATGTTTTTGTTTGAATTTTTGGTTGATTTTTAATGCTTTAATAAATTGTTGAAGTGTGTGTTTATTTACTTTTCTTATTTTCTTAATACATTAAAAATCCAAAAAAATATTAAATAATTAAAATCCACCAAAAACATTTGCTTCTTTTATTTTATTTCTCTTTTTGACTACTTCGAAGGCCGAGAGGCCAACCCGTGCTCCTTGAGTTCGACCCTGGTCGCTATACCAGGTTAATATAATAGCAGGACCGCTATCTTATTTTTGATTAATTTTATCTCTCTTGGTGGTCTAATTTTTCTTGATTGAGCCGAGTCTGAGTGATCGAGGTCACAACGACCGATTAGCTCCTTTACCTTAGTCGCTCAGACCGCTCATCACCCCTCAGCAGCAAACCCAAGTGGCTGCTGCATGTAGACCTCCTACTGTAGATCACCATAGAGGAAGGCATTCTTCACATAAAGCTGATACCTGGGCCAATCTCATATCACATCAATAGAAAGTAGAATACACATAGTAGAATGTCTAACAACTAGAGAGTAAGTATCCTGATAGTCCACCCCATATGTATAGCGAACCCACATGCCACAAGTCTCGCCTTATAGTGTTCCACGCTGCCATCCGCACGGTGGTTCACAGTGGACACCCATTTGCATCCCACAATAGATGCATCGACTGGAGTAGAAACAAGACTCCACGTACCACGTGACTATAGCACAACCATCTCCTCGTCCATGGCTAACCTCCACTGACTGTCCTTTAGAGCATCCTGATATGTTCGTGGTATCTCCACAACAAATAGTGCTAAGGCAAACCTCTCTGAAATCCTCTGATAACCTGCTCAAGGAAACCTGGGGTGCAAGAGGATAAGTAGCACACTGTCGTTTTGGCTTTCGCAAAGCAATCGGTACATCAAGATCATCTATCAAGTCTGTGACATGTGAGTTCCCCTCTTGAGAGGACACTTGCTCATCCTGTATAGAATAATGTTGCACATACAACTCAGTAGTGCCATCAGTAGAGACAATGTGCTTAGTACATACCTGAGGAGTGCTGGATGATGGGTAAGACATGTGAGCATGGGGAACCAAATGAGGCCTGCGAGTAAAAAACATGGCAAAAATGGAGTTGGAGTAGGAGGTGGAGCCATAGGAGCATGTGGTAGTGGTGGTGGTGTGGTGGTTGAGGAGATGGTGGTAGAGTAGAGGGAGGCAGAGGAACGACAGTAGGAGGTGGATGCATATAGATCTCATCGTCAGAGTCAGATGGGGCTAGTCTATCACCTATAGGAGAAAAATACATAACAGACTCAAAGAAATTAACGTCATCACTGATAAAGTACTTCCGCCTTAGCGAATCAAAGCAATAGTACCCCTTCTGGGTACGAGAGTAGCCAACAAACACATACTTGACAGCTCTAGGAGAGAGCTTGTCCCGACCTGGAGAGACATCATGAACAAAAGCAATAGATCCAAATACACGAGGTGTAAGAGATAAAAGATCTTTCTCAGGAAACACAATCGAGAAAGGAATCTTCTCTGCCAACATAGACGAGGGCATGTGGTTCACCAGATATCAAGCTGTGAGGACATATCCCCAGTAGGCATGAGGAGCACGACTCTGTATTAACAAGATTCTGGTCTCATCAAGTAAGTGATGGTGTTTGCGCTCGGCAACAACGTTCTGCTGTGAAGTATAAGCACATGAGGTCTGGTGAACAATGCCATGAGATTTGAGAAACTCAGAAAGCTATAAGGTTCAGAATTCCAAGGCATTATCAGAATGGAGATATTTGACATTAGCTAAAAATATTGTTTATCTCATTAATAAAATACTTGATCACCGATCCAGCCTCAGACTTATTATTTAATAAAAAGACACAGGAAAGTCTAAAAAAATCATCGACATCAACTAGATAAAAGTGATGTCCATGGTGATCAGGAACATGACTCGGACCCCAGATGTCTAAATGATGGAGCTCAAATAACTAAGAACTGCTTCGACTCTGACGGGATGGAAAGGAGGAACGATGATGCTTCCCAAGCTGGCATGCCTCATATTGAAAGGAGGATCTTGTAGAAATCTGAGGGAGAACATGCCATAACTTATGCAGAGGAAGATGACCAACATGAAGATGCCACAGATATGGAGAGACTGGTCCACTAGGTATAATAGAAACACTAGCATGAGGAGGATTGACCAGTCTGTAGAGCCCCTGCTGCTCACGACCACATCAATCACCCTACCCGTAAGTATGTCCTAAAACACAAGAGATGAATGGTCAAAGATCGCATGACAATGCGGATCCTTAGTGATCCGACTAATAGAAAGTAAATTCATCTGAAAGGCAAGAGCATATAAAACATTCTGAAGGTGCAAGATCGATGTCAAATACACTTCCCCCTGTCCTGTAATGGGTAAGTGGTCACCATTAACAATGAAAAACCATCTACAAGGTGGTATAATCCTGTAGGACCTCAGATGCGCTCTGTCTCCACACAGGTGGTGAGAAGCACCAGAATCCATAATCCACTCAGTCATGTCTGCATCGGTACTACCAGTAAAAGCATATGCAATACCTGAGGAGCTCAAAGAGGCTCTGGATGCGGCTGTAGTATCTGTAGTGGTGTTGTTAGCAGTAGGAGTCATGATCTCTCGAATACGAGAGAAAATATCATCCAGGCGAGGATCATCCTCGGGAGCCGAAGTATCTAAAGACTGCTCTGCTACTTGACCAGAAACAAGATATCCATGCTTCTAATAACATGTATCCTCTACGTGTCTAGGTTTACAACAGTAGGTCTCGAGGGGTGCGTCCTCTGGACTGGATTGCCCCCCCTCGACCATGAGAAGCAGCCATCGCTGAAGAAGGCAAGAAGTGTATGTCGAAGGCATGATGATCTGGCTGAGACAACTATAAGCCTCCTCCATGGGAGGTATGGTAGCTCCAGTAAGAAGCTGAGTACGTGCAGTATCGTACTCTGTATCAAGTCCAGCCATGAAGACTCCAACCATCGTGGAGTTCCTATACTTCTTCCGTTGCTCAATAGATGTCGTAATAGGCCTGTAGCTATGAAGCTTCTCAAACATGCCACGAAGCGAAGAGTAGTAAACATGCAGGGGGCAACCATTATACTTGTCATTGTAGATATCAAATTGCAGCTGAAGAATATTGGCCTCATTCTTCGCTTGAGCATATGTTGATGCCAAAGGGTGTCACGTTGCCTTGGTGGTGGGATGAGTTAGAATATCATTGTATATTTCTGTTATGAGAGTCCCACAAAGCCAAACACGTGCATATGTGTCATCTTGCTTCCAATAAGCATTTGCCCCAGTCTTATCCATTGGCTCTAGATCTGTCAGGATGTACTCCTTATTATTGCACTGCATGAGGGTGAGAAACTACATGTACCACAACTCATAGTTGGTCCCAACCATCTTAGCGATGGGGGCTGGGCACTTGAAGGCTCCGGACGAGAAAATGTCACCCTTGTTCTATGACACGATGATAAGACATCCAAAGAACGGAACCCAACTGAGGAGTAGACCGATATAAACGAGTCTACACGATCATACAGAGGATTGGTTGTATGTGTAGACTCATACAACCATCATTACCAATCTTCGTTGCTTGCTAGGGTCGGAAAACATGATTTATAGGTCTGAAATAATGTTTTCCTATTAAAATCAGATCAGTTCAGACCTCAGAATGTCTTGTAGGGGTGCGTGGAGGCATGCAGGATGATCAAAGGCAACCTCGGAGACCAGGGCTGCGGTCTAGAAGTGCCCGATAACAACCTAGATGATTCGGCTATATCCTGGAGGACCGAGGCAGCAGCATGGGACAGGAGCTGCAGCCTGGGAATGCCCAGGCAACAACCTATATGCCGTGGCTGCAACATGAAAAGACCCTAGGCGGTAGCCTGGGGAGTCACCGACGGAGAGGCGACGTCGGGGGTTTGGGCAACGCCGAGGGGAGGGCTGGGCGGCGTCGGGGGAGGGCTGGGCGACGCCGGGGCAGTTGGGCGACGTCGAGGGGAGGGCTGAGCGGCGCAGGGGAAGGGGCAGCGACAGCCTAGCGTGCATGATAAGATGGAGATGAGGTAGGCAGGTAGGGTTAGGGTTAGGGTGAGATACATGAACTTCGATCTAAGACTGTCGCTCTGATACCATGTTGAGAGAAAAGAATCGAATTGCATTAATGTGAGGCCCTAGGGTTCTCTTATATAGGAGAGGAACCTATTGGGCAAATTAAAAGAAGAAGACAAAATAGATAGATAATAAGAGAACAATACAAAATATAATAAATATCTCAACATTAGTCAAATAGTCTTTAGTAAACGTGGACCTTCTTTTTTTAAAATTATATTGTCCTTTGTAAAATGAATTGCATAATTGTAGTATTTATATCCAGTTTTGTAATTCGATAATTATTATTTTTACATTTCCATCAAATCATTTTCAGTAAAGGGTATCCTCCTTTTGTAAATATGTATAAAACTTTGCAACTTTTTACGCTCTTTTGTCAAAAATCATGTCCCTTTGTAAACTTTTGTATTGTAACATGTCATAGTTGCAATATCCAGACTGCATTTGTAAAAGTTCTTAGACGTTTTATAATATTTGTATGAAGTCTACAAAAAAATTGAATTGTTTGTAAAATCAGTGAATCAATATGTAAAAAATAATGTCAGTTATGTTTCATATATATACCACAATGCAAAAACCAACTTATGGCTCGTATACATCCTACGCCCTCCTCCAGACCACACCCCCTCCTTTTCCCTCCTCGTAGCCGCCACCCACTCCTATGTCACAGAGAAATCCACCTTTGCCACACATTGTAGCCACGTGCCATTGTCATCGTTGTGAACCAACCATCACAATCATCCTCGCACACCGCACGTCACCACCATCACGCACCGCATGAAACCACGACGATTATAGATCTTCATGCAGGTGCATGCATTCATCATTGCATCTCGTCGCCACGCATCATCATCGTCGTCATGCATCGCAGAACACTGTCATCCTCGCACACCGTACATTGTCACCATCGTCTCATCGTGTTCTACAACCTCCCATGCCTTTATCATTGAGAGAAAAGGGAGAGGGGGAGATAAATTAGGTCATATGGTTATTGCATTCTATTTTTAGAATGTGATAAAATGATCAAAATAGGTTTCTCATCATTAAATCAATACAATCACTAGGTCATTTATTTCAAACACGTGATTTAAAATAGGTGTTTGAGATCAATGTATTCATATATATATATGTGTGTATAGGGTTTAATTGGTCTACCCCAAGGGGGAGCCAACCTGGATACCCAGGCCCTTATTTTTTTATTTGTTAAAGTATTTTTTGAAAATGCTTGGGGGCACTTAGATAAATGTATGACACTATGTTCTCATTCAAATTTCGACTCAATTCGAAAGTCTTATCCCATGCATCAAGCTTGTCAGATTTTTAATGTTTTCAAAATTGATGAAATCGACCTATCCTAGATGGATGGGTTCTGAATATCTGTTTCACACGAAATTTGAATTACAATATGATATCATGTAGTGGACTGACTCCCCATGTGTTTTTTTTAGAAAATTCCCTAAAAAATAAAAAATAATGGCAGGGGTAGCTAAGTTGGCTCCCCTTAGGGGGTAGCCCCATTAAACCCATATATTTAAAGAGAGAGAAAGCGAGAGAGAGAGAGAGAGGAAAATGTGCTCATGGGCACACAAGTGTGTATTCCCACTGTTGTAAACTAGATATTTTAAAATCAAATTATAAATCAAAGCCATTGATTTTGATTCATACTATAAAATACAGATTCTGTTAAAATGTTAGGTCATTCGGAATTCTCTAACTCATCCATTGAGTGATGTTGGAATAATTTTATCAGATCTATTGATTGTTTATTAATGTCGGATTGTGTTCATACTAGGACTCGATATTTAAAACTAAGTGGACACACAATGTTATGTGTGCCCATGGGAACATACTACTTGAGAATTGTGTTCACATAAATATGTATGGTCATGGGCGCATTTTACTTTCTCTTTCTCTCTCTCTCTCTAATGGGACGTGGTCCTTCCTGAGTATTGGAAGGTCGCTACTTTTTTTGTAAAAAAAACACCATCAATTTTATAGAAATAGGTAAACAACTTGTATTATAACGCGTAGTTTTAATGTTTTTTAGTAAAAATGCAATGTGCACTTTTGTATTTTACAACGTATAGTTGTGCATTACATTGTGCAGTTGTAGTACAAAATGCTTACCTATTCTACTGAAGTGATGGTGTTTTTTACAAAAAGGGATAGCCTTACTAAACACAGGAAGGACCACATCCTATTGGAAGGGCTCCCATATACATGTATGTATATATGTATGCATGTATGTATATATGTAGGGAAAAAGGACCCTACACCGGTGGGTGCAGGAAACTCCCTACACCCGGCCTAATTTTTCATTATTTTTTGATTTTTTTGAAATGAAACCTTGGGGGATTTGGATCACTATATCTCACCATGTTGCCATTCCAAATTCTACCTAATTCGATACTTCTGTCATCTCCATCAAGACTACCAAATTTTAACGGTCTCAGAATTGCTGAAATTGACCATTTTAGATGAACATGTTAGGAATGTTTATTTTGCATGAAATTTGAAACATTTATTGCCCTCAACATATTAAGTAAATCCTCCCAACTTTTAATTCAAAAAAGTTAAAAAATAATCAAAAAATAGGGTGGGTGCAGGGAGTTTCCTACACCCCTAGGTGCAGGCTCCCTGCCCCCATATATGTATATATGTATGTATTATGTATATATAAGCTTAAATGAGTATGCTCCTTTGGAGCATATAAGAGCATGCTCCCAACTTTTTTTTGCATAATTTTTTTATTTTTTAAATGAAACCCTAGGGAGATTTACTTAGAATAGTAAGTGAAATATGTGTTTCAAATTTTGTGTAAAATAGACATTCCTAATATGCATATTTGGATGGATCAATTTCAACAATTCTGAGACCATTAAAAATTGATAGTCTTGATGGAGAGGATAAAACTCTAGAACTATGTTGAATTTTGAAAGACGCTACAGTGATATATGATGATCTAAATCCCCATAGATTTAATTTCAAAAAAATTAAAAAATATGGGAAAAAAGGGTGGAAGCATGTAAGTTATATGCTTTCAGGGAGCATACTCATTTTTTCCACCCACCCACCCACACCCACACATACACACACACACATGGGAAAAATGAGTATGCTCCCTGGGTGTAGCTAACTTACATGCTCCCACCCCTTTTCCCCTATATATTTTTTATTTTTCTGAAATGAAACCCATTGGAATTTAGATCACAATATGTCACCATGGTTTCATTAAAATTTCGACTTAATTCGAGACTTCTATCCCTTCCATCAAGATTGTCAAATTTCAACGGTCTCAGAATTGCTGAAATTGACCACCTCCAGGTAGAGCGTATAGGAGTCTCTGTTTCTGATGAAATTGGAATGACATGTTAGGGGGATATAGTGATGAATTACATATTTTCATTTTCCAAAACAATAAAAATTAAGAAGAAAATGGGGGTGGGAGTAGCCAATTGGTTATACTCAGGGTGTAGCCTCATTTAACCCTATATGTACATATTGTGATCTAAATTCCAATAGATTTCATTTCAGAAAAATAAAAAAATATAGGAGAAAAGGGGTGGGAGCATGTAAGTTAGCTACACTCAGGGAGCACACTCCTTTTTCCCTATATATATATATAGGGAGCCTTTCAAATGAGGTGATACCTTTTCTTGATTATGGAAAGGTGTTATATTAGGCCGCTGGATGATGAATGCACGAGTGGGATTGACATAACTAGGTGGTTTTCGTGCCAATGAACATTCCTACAACAATGTCTGGATTAAATTATGCTAATTTAGTAAAGGGATTTTTACCCAACAGATCCTATAAATTTTTTAAATTACCTCTACGACCTTTTGCACAACGTAATTACCCCATCGACCTTGTAAATTACCCAAAACCCCTACAGGCTTCAAACAGATTACCCGTAGGGTTCATGGGGGTAAGAGTTGGCAAGTTTACATGGTCGAGGGGGGAATTAGGTTGTTTCAAAGGTCGTGGAGGTAATTGACAAAGTTTATAGGGTCTGCCAGGTAAAAATCCCTTTAGTAAAATATACATCATTGAACATTATATATTTAGGTCTATGTTGAGCAATTTACATTGAATTTTCCACATGATGCAATAAAGACTCGTATTTTGAAATAATTGTTATCAATTTACAAACAATGAACAAATGTTACAAATCCGTGTTATAGATTACAAAAGCACAACAACTGATGTTCGCAAAAAAGGTCTAAATCTGTCTAACTTTTTGTGTAGTCGAACTTTTTTGAAATAATGTAATTCCCTCCTCAATCATGTAAACTTGTTAACTCTTATCTCTTGAACCCTGCTATTAATCTATTTGAAATCGTGGAGATTCTTGGGGTAATTTACGTGATCGATGCGGTAATTACGTTGTGCAAAAAGACGCAGAGGTAATTTAACAAGTTAATAGGGTTCATGGGGTAAAAAATCCTAATTTTAAATCCTTTTCACCATATTTAGTATAATCATTATGATATAAGCATATTTACTATAGTTATGTCATGTATATTTACACAAATCTATAGAGTATTTCTAATATTACTATATTTATATCATGTGTATTAAGTTTCCAATTCGATACTGCCTTTTTTATGTTTCCATCCAAATCGTTTTTAGTAAGTAGGTATCCTCCTTTTGTTAATTTGTAGAGAACTTTGTAACTGTTCATGCTCTTTTGTCAAAAATCACGTTGTAAGCATTTGTATGTAACATGTGATAGTTGCAATATCCAAACTGCCTTGTAAAAGTTCGTGGATGCTTTGTAAAATTTGTATAAAGTCTGCAAAAAAACAAGACTGCTATAAAATAAGTGAATCAACATGTAAAAAATAATGTCAGTTATGTTAAATATATGTATCACAATGCAAAAAAAATTTACGACTCGCGTATGTCCTCCGCCCTCCTCCAGGCCAACCCCCCTCCTTTCGTACGCAACCTTCACCCACGCCTCCGTCACCTTCCTCGCAACCTCATCCCATCGCCATCGAGAAATCTACCTTCGCCGCACATCGCAGTCATGTGTCATTGTCGCCATTGTGCACCAAATATTGCATCATCCTCGCACATCGCACGTCACCGCCATCGCGCACCGCATGCAACCACGGAGGTTGTAGATCTCCAGCTAACAACATGCATTCGTCACTGCACGTCGCAACCACACATCGTCATCGTGCACCACATAACGCCCTCGTTGTCACGCACCGTAAACCACCGCCTTCGTCTCGTCGTGTTCCCAACCTCCCGTGTCGTCATCACCAAGAGAGAGAGAGAGAGGGAGATAAATCAGGTCACATGGTTGTTACATTCTATTTCTAGAATGTGACAAAATGAACAAAATAGATTTCTCATGATTAAATTTATACAACTAATAGGTAATTTATTTCAGTCATGTGGTTTAAAATAGGTTTATGAGACTGGTGACTCACCATGGGGTGGTGAGCCCCAATCTCATTTAATTATTCATATATTTGTGTGTAGGGTTTAATAGGGCTACCCCCATGGAGGAACCAACTTGGCTACTCTAACATTTATTTTTTTATTTCTTAAGATATTTCTTGAAAATATTTAAGGGTATTTAAATCAATGTATGGCTCCATGTTTGACTTAATTCGAAACTCATATCCCATCCATCAAGCCTGGCAGATTTTAGCGATTTCAGAATTACCGACCCATTCTAGATGGACGAGTTTCGAATGTTTGTTTCACGTGAAATTTGAATTACAATATGATATCATATAGTGTATTAAATTCCCCAGGTGGATTTTGGAAAACACCATAAAAAATAAAAAAAGCAGCTAAGTTGGTTCCACCCTAGAGGGTAGCCTCATTTAACCCACCCACCCACTCTCTCACACACACGCACGCACGCACGCACGCGCACACACACACACATAGAGAGAGAGAGAGAGAGAGGAAAATGTGTCCATGGGCACACACAAGTGTGTGCTCCCACCGTTGTAAATCGGATAATTTAAAATTAAATACAAATCAAAGCCAATGATCTTGATTCATACTATAAAATACATATTCCATTAAAATTTTAGGTCATTTGGAATCATGTAACCAATCCATCGAGTGATGCTAGATTCTTTTCATCAGAGCCATCGATTATTTATTAACGCTAGATTGTGTTCACATTAGGACTTGGATATTTAAAACTTAGTGGGCGCACATTGTTGTGTGTACTCATGGGCACACAGTCCTTGACGATTGTGTTCACACAAATGTGTGTGGTCATGGACACATTTAATTGAAAATGCATTTCACATTTATTTTGGATTGTGAATGTAATTCACAAATTTTCAATGGCATGATTGCAATGATTACAAAAAAAATTGGATTTATTTTTTTGTAAAATAATTTGCAACAATAGTTGATGCAAATATTGAAGATACACATGAGATATTTATTCTCGTGTAATGGAAAAGCGGAGCTACCTTTCTTAATAGAGAGGGTGGACATCCACCATCCCTTTATGGGAATTGGTGGCCTTCCCCCTTCCATATGGAAGGAGGCTAGCCTCCTTCCTATTTCTCCAATGGAGAATGATTTAATATAAATCAAATTATATTAAATATATATTTGACTTAATTAAATTAACTGTTGTTATAAATTTACAACAAAATCATGGCCATTAAAATAAACACAAATCAATATAAACCATTGGATTTGTGTTGCCCATAGATTAAGATCTATGGATCTCAAAATATTATAAATAGAAGGATAGCCCTAGCCTTTTATTTTACACACAAGTTGGAGACAAAAACTATTGCTCTCTATCTCTCTATCATTCTCTACACATCATGTGCATTTCACTCTTTCTCATTGTGGCCCTCCTCCATGGAGCCATTGAGAAAGTCATCATCACCACAGCATCGTCATTATGTTGCCGGATTGTTTGCTCGTGGATCTCCGTCTCCTTCAGTGTGCCTCGCTCATGAAGAAGACGTCGGATCTTGTGTGACGAGATTAGGAGATTTGTCGCTTGGATCATCAACATGGATTGCGAGAAGCACACGTTTCATCAACGCGCTCGCAAGCATTTCCTTCGTCGGATTGGACTTGAGACGGGAGGTCTCTTCGTTTAGAGACTCGATCGCAACCACATTTCAAGAGGTAAACCTAATACTTGTTTGTGATTTAGATGAAACGATCTGAGAAGTGTTCTTGGATCATGTGGTTTCATCACATTAAAATTTTAAATTCTGCTGCCTCGAGCATCTAGTGCGACTAGTCGCTTCGTGATGCACTTAAGGATCTTTCCTTATCCTTCAAGTGGTATCAGAGCCAGGTTGGAGGTTTCGGATACGATCCGTAAACCTAGGATGACTTGGGCTCATTTGGGTTTGCAAAATTTTATCAGACCACACACATTCCGCCTCCATGCGACGCCGCCTCCATTGCTTGCGAGAGAAAAACCTTCAAGAACCCATCTTTTCCCCATGATCTGAAGGTTAAAGAAGGACCATACCGTCATGGGAAGCAACCGTTGTACACCCACAGAGCAGGGCACGTTGTTGCCGACCACCATCTAACGTTCTCCCTCCATTGTCATTGAACGCCATCATCGGCGTGCATCCACCTCCTCCAAGTGCGCCGCCGCCATCATCATCATCATCATCATCGAGAGAGAGAGGAGATTATTGGGGAGATTATTTAGGAGATATTTGGTGTATTTCAATTATAGAATATGCTAAAATGACTAAAATGAGTTTTCAACATTTAAAAAATATAGATAACAGGTCATTAATGGCAGCCATCAGATTAATTACGAATGGATAAAATGGTTGGCTTTCCATGCATCCAGAAAAGGACCATTGATGAATCCACATTTCATTATCTTTATTCTATCATTTTGGCCTCAAAAACCCTAGTAAATGTATGTAAATACCCTTAATTCCTGCATTTTAGCATTCATGCATGTGTGTGTAAATACTGTATAAAATACAGCTTTTAAAGCCAAAAGAAAAGAATAAAGAAAAGAAAAAGAATAAAATATTGTAAATATTTTATGACTCAAAATTCCGAGACCTAGGCATCTAGATGAATAGGTCGACAAGGAATAAAGTAGGGGGAGATAAGGGCCAAAAAACAGTAAAATCCCCTTTTATTTAATTCATTCTTTATTCATTTTGGGACCTATTTTTAGTTCTACTTTTTATACTTCAAATAAAGAAACTGTGTACATGAAAGTTGTAGATAATTAAATAAAGAAAAATACAAAATAGATTTCACTCAAAAATAATGAACAGATAAAAAGCTATGATCTGAATAAGTTTCCAAAATCCCAACTTCCTAGACATGTATCTCTCAAATAAAAACTCGAAATATATCAAAATCATCTTTAATTGTATATAATTTTCAATAATCTATTTAATGAAGGTAGTTTCATATTTTTCTGCATTACGGTGTGAAAGTTAGGTTTTGGAGCCCTATTGTATACTTGTACATATTAAAATATTCTTTTATTTATTATTCATCATTTTTATAATTTTATGTTTTAATAATTTTATAAATATTATTTATAATATAGGTGTATATTAAAATAAGAATAAAATACTAAATAAAATATAGAAATAAAATACTTACACGAAGCACATAGGTATAATACCTGTAAATATACCTCTATACTTAATACATCTATTTATTTAATTATATAAAATACATCAGAAAAATAAAATAAAAATATATTTAATTTCATAAAAATAATTTATAAATTTATAAAATCATAAATAAAATTAATAAAACTAAATATATAAAATAAAAATAAAATATTAAAATATATAGATATGTATACTTATATAGGCCATAAAAGGTAACTTGTATTTTTATACCTCAAATAAATAAACTAAATTTAAATCATAAAACAATTTATAAAATATTAAACATTTTTTATTTAATAACAAAAAATCAATAAATTCATTTACTATTTTAAATGAATTAACAAATCTTTTTTTGTAGGGTTTTCTTGGTTGATCCACGTGGACCAACCAGGAGGGTCCAAGAGTTGACCGCGGGTCAACTCTCTGACCCGCCCCCTGCCCCTTTGTCAGAACGTAGTTTTGACCCAATTTCTTGATTTTTTCGAGGCCGGTCCTTACACTATCTCATGATACACTCTTCACGACTTTTGTGCCTCGTTCTTCGCTCTTGCACGCCCAAGTCTTTCCTAGGGCGGAGAACCATCGATTTGATCGATCTCCATCGATCTTTGGAGCCTCCTGTCAACCCCTCTTATACTCCCCTAACTTTCCCATTCTAATTCAAACCCCATTTGACCTAGTAACGCCCCACCTCTCGTGCTCTGGTGTGTCTCCTTTGACAGGGGAGTCTTCACCCGTGCTTGGCGAGCCTCGACGCCGTCTGTAGCGGTCTCCACCACCTTCGGCAAAGCTTGCCGTTGAGGTTTTCATACTAGGTGAACTTCACCTTTGAGGTTTCTTATTTCCCTATTTTTCTTTGCGTTTCTCGCTCCACGTAGCTGTAGGATCAAGACCTCATCGTTCGTTTCGCGTTTGACCCATTCGTGCACCAAATCGCCCACTCGCCGGAGCTTGCTCCGGCAAGATTCCACACTGTCGTCATACGCTTTCTTTTCTCCGTTGAGGGTCGTAGCAATTTGCCCGCGACCCCAATAACCCCCGTTGCAGGTTTAGGACCAGTATTGCGCACCTGGGGCATTTTTGATTGCTCGCCGAAGGTACCTGGAGGTGCTTTGCTCCTCCAGCCTCGCGGACGAACGCCGGTCTCGTTCCGGCCATTTTGAGTCTTCCATGCACTTCAGGGCACCTGCAGGAGAAGTTCTGGCATTTTTGGAGCATCAAAGGACACCGGAGAGGAGCATCGTAGCGGGAGGAAGTTCTCCCCGACGGAGCTTCTTCCTCGTTCATCGTCGTATCCTCCCCGCCGTTGGATTAGGAGCGCCAACCCAGGCAAGCAGCAGCCGTCGGATCGAGAGCCGCCAGCGCCATCAGATCCGCATCAACGTTCTAATCACGACCGTCGATCGCGAAGAGGTATTTGCCGTCTAGATCTTTAACACGTGGCAAGTGAAGAAACATATTCTGTCAGATCTGTAGGCGCTGGGTATTTTGCATCTTTACCCTCGCCATTTGTTGTATTTATTTAATAGTTCAGAAACTTTCATCGACAGTTCATTAGTTTTGTAAAATTTGCAGAAAAACCCTTGTAGTTTCTATTATTGCACTTAGGTCCCTGTCAACGTCACCTCACGTGACATGCGCACGCGGGGGACGGGGTATTTTGCGCGGGTGTCCTTGCATTTTGTATTATTGTTGTTAAGTCTAAGAAATATATTATAACGTTGTATTATTTTTGGTAAACTTGCAATTAAGCCCCCAGGTTTTTATTATTTGCAAAAAGGTCTTGGTCGGCCACGTGCTGCGTGCATGTGACTTTGGAAAATTTGCACAGTTACCCATGTAGGTCTTGGATTTAATATTTAGTCTACGGAGTTTTTATTGAAGATATATTTCATAGAAAAATTGCATCTGTGCCACTGGATTTTTGGATAATTACAAAAATACCCCTACCAGGCTGAATTTTCTTTTTGTTCTTGTATTTATTTCATGCATCTATAAAATCCTAAAAAATTAGCATAGCTTCCTGTTTTGTTTCTATTTCATGTCATAATTTTATTTTCATTTATTGCATTTTAATATTTATAAAAATTCAAAAATATGTATTTTCTTTACTGTTTACGTTAGAAAACACCAAAAAATGTAAAAGCTCTTTGGAAAATTCCAAAATAAAAATATATTTTGTTTATTTCTGTGTGGTTTAACTTCAGACCAAAAATCACTAAAAAATACAAAAGAAAACTCCTAAAAATTACAAAACCCCTAAAATCTTCATAAAAATATTAAAAGTTTCTGAAAAATCTTTAAAATGCAATTTCTATTTCTTAATTTTCTCTATTTTTTTATCTTTGTTTTAAAATTAATTTGAGGAATTTTGATTCTGTTACTATTTTTCATCCTCGTTTTAATTTCATATTTGTATTGTATTCACTGTTTTCAGTATTTTTGACTTTAAAAATACCAAAAAAATTAGGAAAAATATAGAAAAATCAGAAAACATCAGAAAAATATAAAAAGCCAAAAAAATTTATTCCCTGAATTTCGCCTATTTTTATAAATACCTTATCTCTATCCTTCCCTTATTGTGTATATATCCGACTTTATAGAAAAAGGAATATAAAAAATATAAAATATAAAAAGAAAATACAAAATAAGAAAATTAAAATCAAAATATAAAATTATAAAATCAAAATTTAAAAAATATAAAATTAAAAACCCACAAAAAATAGCATTATTGGACAAATACATTACACTCATTCTTGTTCATTGATTTCACCTGATTTATCCTGCTTGTTCCCTGTGTTCGACCTCTACATACTTGCTTCTATACACATCTTTTATGTAGAGTTATAATAAATTTTAACTCCACACTTTGATTGCTTGATATTATTTGTGGGTTCATTGTTGACTGAAGTCCGGATTTTCTGAGCGGTCAACGCAGCGACTTTGTCTCCGCCCTGTGTGAGACATATTTAGACCACCCGATTTTTGGCTTCAACAAATAGCGCCGTTGCCGGGGAACAATATCGTATAGATTGGATTTCGTTGAGATTGATTGTGATATTATTTGTCTACATTTTTGCTTCATTTATCTGCTTTAATTTTGATATATATTGTTTGAGCTGTCTAACCCTTCTCTTTGTTGACTTTGTGCGAAGTACCACTGATCGAGGGTGGCGCTCGACTCTAGGCGCCTGCACACCCACGTGAAGTCGGCTTCAGCTTGCCACTCTGCACCAAAGCAGACTTAGAGAAATTTTGCAGATTTAGCTCCCTTTTTATTTATTGCCTATCTTTGTATAATTTGAAGTGAGAGAGTGACTCATTAATTTGTAACTTAAACAGGACTTGGACACTTCGAAACTTCACGAGGTCCATTGTCCGAGGGATTGTTCCCTTGGGGGGCTCGTCGGTTTTTGCGGTTTTCTCGCCCGCTTTGTTTTATTCGACTATTCTTTTATTTTGATTCCCTAGGATTTAGCTCCTAGGTTTAGGACTTTTTGTTGATTGTGACGTAAAATAGCTAAGGCCCCACACTTAATATCTTGCCTACACCTATAGACCGTAATTGGACTTAGCTAAAAATCATTTCAAAAGCTATTTGACTTGGATTAGAGACCACGTGCCGAGAGAGGTCGTATACAACGCTGGCAGGATCCACTGTGGTGGACACTGATCGGCCTCCTAGACCAGACTCCGGTTTCTCTTCCTAGTTGATAGCTACTTGTGCATCATATAGGTAGTTTATTTTCCTATTTTTAAATTTATACGCTGATCTCCCTGCATGTAGAGTGCTGGAGAAAGGTACACATTTCTACCTCTACATGCATCATTGTGTTTGATCGCGCATCGGCTTTTCCGACTTCCTCCCCCATTTTATTGGACTCAAAATAACCAAGGAAATCGGAAAATTCGTCAGGCGTTGCTTTTATGCAGAAAAATACTAACCAAATAAAATTGGCACTGCTAATGCAAACTTGACCTTAAAACTCACCTAACTCAAAATTTTGTCTTGAGGAGAGTAGCCCCCTCCTTGGTTGATTTATCTGCAGTGAGAGAGTGACCCGCACACTAGGATAGAGCCATACCTGAACTCCTCTGAGACTATTGTCATGGGGTTAGTCGTTCTCCAGTGAGGATATCTCCGGTAATCAGTAAAGCGGACCGTGACGTCCTTTGTAGAGTGAATTGATCGGGTAGCTGGTAAACGATCCGCATTTCATACTGGCTGGGAAAGATCTAGCCTTAGATCGGGACAGTCTCCTAGGAGCATCGGATTCCTACCAGCTCGCTTAATTGCTCTGATAGATTGATTGATCACCTAAATAAAATTGAAAGATAATTGACTGAACCTTTACGGTCATCAGCTCAAGAGTTGCATAGGTGAACCAGGGTTTTGTTTACACATCTTGTTTGCATTCCAGATCTCATCTGCCTTCCTTTCCTTCATCCATCTTCTTCCCTGTTCTTGTCTTCCCTCCATCTATCTATCTTTATCCCTCCCACCCTCCCTTCATTCTCCTTTTCTATCCCTGTATGATGGGTAGCCCTCATTTCCGGCCGGATCTCGTGGCTTTTTCATCTTATTCCCATCATCCCCGTCCACTCTCTGGGGAAGACGGAACTCTGACTGACCTTCCATCTTCTCCTTCTCTATCCCCTCTTTCTTCTGGGCATGTTGTGTTGAACATCCGCAGAGATCAGACTAAGCAAATGTGAGGGGCAGGCGATTTCAGTGCTAGGATGCGAGTGCACCCCATAGGCGATCACGGAGGGTAGATGCGAGCTTCAGATACCTCCTACACTAGGATGATGGATGAGCACAATGATCAGGAAGCACAATCAGCTTCTATATTCAGTCCCTCCATTTTGGATGCGGATTTCATTCAGAGACTGCCGAAGTTTTTAGGGGAAGTGCACGAGGAGTCGTACCTTCATTTGTTTGAGTTTGAGGAGTTTTGTGCGACCCACGTATATTCAGATATCACTTCTAAGGAGCTGATGTTGAAGACCTTCCCATTTTCACTCTAGGACAGAGCCATGAGATGGCACATACGCTTGGGAAGGAAGTTCGCTACGTGGGAAGGGCTACGCTTAGAGTTTCTACAAAGATTTTATCCCCGGCGTAGAGCAGATATGATGCGGTATTTCATCATGGATTTTTCAGTAGACCCCCAGGAGCCATTGTGTGATTCGTGGCTGAGGTTTATTGACCTGTTGAGGAGCTTTCCAGATCATGGACTTTCGTTGACAGATCTTGTTGAGATCTCAATGAGGGGGATGACCGCTGAGCAGATTGCACTGGTAGTTATCTCGTGTGGTGGTTCACACCACAGTTCCGACACTGATTTACTTGCGTCCATCTTGCGAGCATTTTCAGAAATCCCATCTTCACGAGATGCATTGGTCGTGACAACACACGAGGGGGATGTTGTACCAGTTAGGTGTGCCGCACTTCAGGAGAACGCAACTACTACACACCAGATTGAGGACATGGATTATGCTGAAGTATAGACGATAGAGGACATGACTGCCGCCGTGGATGTTCGAACCCAGAGATTGATCGAGTTCCCATTGGTCTTCCAGCCAGAGTTCGAGTCAGTCACGTACTTTCCAGTTGAGGAGTCTTGGATATCATATCTTCTGATATTCTAGGAGATGGCGGAACCTGCGATGCTACAATCGTCAGTCCAGCCATTTCAGTTTCCATTCCCATATTACTCAGCTTCTACTTTGCAGAGGTACTTCTCGGATTCAGATGGACATCATGATTCCGCCCAGCAGCCAGAGTTCGATGAGGGAACACTTTGAGATGACAGATAGAGATAGTCCCGTATTCGAGCCTTTAGTCCTCTAGTTCGATGAGATAGATACGTTTCATGAGGACCAGATGATAGCCAGCACTGTCGCAGCTCGAGGATCAGTTTCAGACACGTCTACAACATCCGCGTTGATGACCAGTACCCTTTCCCGTTTCCAGATTATTCAGAGGCCGTTTTCAGCCGATGAGACATCTGTGTTCGACGAGTGGGTGTTGGGCATTGACGCAGATTTCCATTTAGACTATGATCCCCCTTTCCGCACTGTTGATCTAGCATTACTCCCCAAGGGTTATCTGGGGGAGGATACTACATCTATTGCGTACTCGGTCTCACTATCTGAGAGTGTATCCGATCTGTCATATCATGAGATCGGGTCTTCTGATCATGCTGAGTCTGACTTCTCTCACCTCGACGACCCTCACGAGGATGAGCCGATCTTTGAGATATTCGATGATGATGCTGATATTTCTCCATTTTACACATCGGATATTGGTTCTTGTACTGAGTCTCTTGATCTTGATCTTCCATACCTTTCTGAGACGGTGATTAACGCGGAGGATTACATGACTGATCCTTCTTTCTCCATGTTCGACTTCTTCGGCTCCGCCCTTCCATTCCATTCTAATCTTGAGCTGATGCATTCTTTTGTGCTACCGAAGCCTATTTCATCTTCCCATAATTTTCCCCGGTAGCAGACACCCGCCTGATTGTCTACTTGGGTGTCTTCGTTTACATTGTTGACCTCATTGTTGCTCTCATACCGAGACTGCAACGACAGTACGACATTCGTCTTACAACTGTCGTCCTGAACATTGACACTACATTATCCTAACCTTTGCGCCCAGCTAGGGACGTAAAACCTAGCGCTTATTGAGAGGCACCTCAACATTGTCCACTTTGTATATTCGTGATTTTGTCTTGATTTATTCCTTGTTTCTTCCATTTTTGTCTGCCACCCTGTCGTCATCTTATGATTTTGCTATACTTAGGATGCACATTGTCCTAAGTATAAGGGGGTGAATACACTGAATTGTACTATTCTATGAACCCCTCTTCTGTCTCTTCTTTTTGTCTATACTCATGGATTTTACCCTAAGTATAGGGGGAGAGAGACTGAGTTGTGATCTGTTTATTCTCTTTTCTTCTTTTCTTTTTTTTCTTTTCTATCTTCTTTAACTAAAAAGGTGACGCCCCTTGTTGTCAGTCTTTTATACTTAGGATGTACTTTGTCCTAAGTATGGGGGTGTGCACCCTGAGTTTCTCTATTCTTTCGATCCTCTCCATTGTCTTCTCTTCTTGTCTATACTTAGGGATATCTTACCCTAAGTATAGCGGGAGACAATCTGAGTACGATCTGTTCATTCCCACCCTCGACCCTCCCTACCTTGTGTACAATCTTCTATACTTAGGATTATTTGATCCTAAGTATAGGGAGGACGGTCGACTTCTCATTCGTTTATTCATTTATTTCTTATTTATTTATTCTTTAGACTTTTTTATACTCAGCACGAGTGATGTCTTCTCTTTTTCTCTCCAATCTATGAGGACATATCTCAAGCTAAGTATAGGGGGGTCGTATATAATACATATATAGTTTATCCATAACTCGTACTTTCGTATTTTTATTAATAATTATGGCTAATAATACTTATAAAAATTCAATAAAAACCTTAATAAAAAGATGTTGATTATTCCTCAAATTCTTTTTGTATTTACTGATTAATAAATCGGGTGAAAATGTTTTTTTACAAAATGTTAGAGAAATAGTTTGAAAATCCTTTTGAAAAATCTTTTGAAAACTATTTTGAAGATGTTTTGTTACATGTTTTCAACCTTTGTAAAATATTTTGTTTGTAAAATTTATTTTCTTTGTGTGAAATAAAATGTTGAAAAACGATTTGCAAATGGTTTGAAAAATGATTGCAAAAATATTTGAAAAATTTATATATACTGTTTGAAAAACCTTTGCAAAATGATTTTCAAATGTGTGTACATGTTTGTAAAAATTATTTGCAAAAACTATTTTGGATTATATTTTTCAAAACTTGCTGTAAAATTATTTTCAAATAAATTTGAGGAATACATACATCACACCTAAAATTCTTTATATATATACTTATAAAATTGAGCACTTACCCCTTGTAAATTTCTTAAAATCCACTTCTTGTAAATATAAGAAGCTTCCCCATGTAAATATTTTAACCTAGTTTTTAGCCAAAACCTTTTCTTTTCAAAATCCCAAAAACATTTGCAAGACTAAAATCCAAAAACATTTGAAAAAAATCCTTTCGAAAATACCAAAAAATGCATATGCATCATCTTTTCAAAAATCAACAAAAAGTTCAAAATCTTTGAAACTTGCATCACAAAAAATATCTTCTACATTCTGTAAAGCATTTGCATGGCATGAGCATTTTTTGGAATGAGTTTTATAGTTGAATAAGTCTAAGTAAAATCCGGAGATTGGAGCTTGTTGGACCTTAAAAATCTACCTAATAACAGGAACCTTATAGGAACTGGAATTGAGGTACTTCAGGTCTACTTGACTTAATTCTTTGAGGATCACGAGACTTGGTTCAATGGATTCTTGACTACCTAAGTAGAATATTTCGGAGCACACGCATGACTCTTGTCGATAATGACCTAACTTGGACACATGCACCTTTCACATGGCTCAACTCAGTTGGAGTGGTGAGGGGATTGGATTTGCCGGTATGAGACACACACAAGTGGAAACATTTGTCCTCCTCTAGGGAGGGAAGTGCACCCCAACCCGTCCAGCGATGAAGAATTCTAAAGACAGGAGAGTGTAGGTTGCAATAAAGCTTCAAAAGATGGATAATCTATTGGCTCAAGAGGAAAAACTCCTTATATAAATGTTGCTGTAAATAATATTTAAAAAAAACTCCAAAAAAAGTGGACAGGCCTGTACAAAAATAAAATGCCTGTCGGAGTATGTATATGTTGTATAGAAAATAAGCAAGCTTGAGCTTCAAAGTCAAATCATGTGAGCATGCAGCTGGATGACTTGACTACACTGGTCTTGCATCTTGGGATAGTCTGCCGTCCATTCTTCTCTTCACCCCCTCCTCTTGAGCTGGTTGCCACTTGAACTTAGAAGGGAATATCCCACTCCTCGAGGAAGGAGTTATTGGATTGGAGAATCATTGGGTTGTCATACTGGAGAAGTCAGTCTCTTTGTCATTCTAGTTGGGGAGAGCCACTATCACTTACACTGTACGAGTCAAATTCATAGTCGTAAGTGTTTGCGTATGAGTTGAAATATTTCTGACCTGGCTATTGAGGACTTGAGCAGAGTTTTGGGATTCTCAAAAGCTGTTGGATTTCAAATCTGATTCCCATTAAGGTTCCACCCACACTAAAATTTCAAAGGTCCGACTTAATCTCCAAACTTTGATTTTGTGAAGACAAGTTTGATAATTAAAATTAATCCAATCTTCTTCCTTTTCTTTTCTTTGTTTTTCTTTTCTTCTGCACTTATTGCATAAGTGTTTGCTAGGGACTAGCAAAGGCAAGTATAGGGGGATGATGAATCCACATTTCATCATCTTTATTCTATCTTTTTGGCCTCAAAAACCCTAGTAAATGCATGTAAATACCCTTAATTCCTGCATTTTAGCATTCATGCATGTGTGCGTAAATACTGTATAAAATACGGTTTTTAAAACCAAAAGGAAAGAATAAAGAAAAGAAAAGAAAAAAATAAAATATTGTAAATATTTTATGACCCGAAACCCCGATACCTAGGCATCTAGATGAATAGGTCGACAAGGAATAAAGTAGGGGAGATAAGGGCCAAATGACAATATAAAATTCCCTTTTATTTAATTCATTCTTTATTCATTTTGGGACCTATTTTTAGTTCCACTTTTTATACTTCAAATAAAGAAACTTTGTACATAAAAGTTGTAGATAATTAAATAAAGAAAAATACAAAATTGATTTCACTAAAAAAAATGAACAGTTAAAAAGTTGTGATATGAATAAGTTTCCAAAATCCCAACTTCCCAGACCTGTATCTCTCAAATAGAAACTCGAAATGTATCAAAATCACCTTTAATTGTATATAATTTTCATCTTCCAATTTATGGAACTCCATATTAGTCACAACTAGACTATGGGGGCCTACGAGATTCTCTTCTCGGTCGAAGAAATTCAGACCTAAGGGAGGCTCTGTTTGTTCAAAGCCCGTTTTCCCCGCTCGATCCTCCTCGCCCGGTTCATGCTCCCTCCCTCGCGTCGTCGGGTAAATCGGGAAAGAGAAAACAGAGTGGCTTTTCGACTGCCTTGCCGATAGACGACCGGACCTTACCCATTCCAGCTCGCTGAGTTCTTGAGATCAGTAGATCTCGAGTCTCCCGATTGGATTCTTGTGGTTCTGGAGGATCCAGCTACAGGAGAACCAGGAACAGAGAGCTCCCCCCTTTTTCCGCACCCTCACCCGAAGTCTAACGATAGGCGAAGGCTTTGCGGAGCGAGCAGGTCGAAGCGAAGGAGAGAGAGGTCTCAGTCTAAGTTCGCTTTCTCAGCCTGTGATATCCTATGTCAGCAACCCTACCTGTGTAGTATGCTTCTAAGCTATTTAATGAAGGTGGTTTTGTATTTTTCTGATTTACAGTGTGAAAGTTAGGTTTTGGACCCTATTGTATACTTATACAGATTAAAATATTTATTTTATTTATTCGTCATTTTTATAATTTTGTAAATATTATTTATAATATAGGTGTGTATTAAAACAAGAATAAAATACTAAATAAAATATTGGAAAAAATACTTATACAAAGCACATAGGTATAATACCAGTAAATTTACCTCTATACTTAATACATCTATTTATTTAATTGTATAAAATACATCAGAAAAATAAAATAAAAATATATTTAAGCTCATAAACATAATTTATAAATTTTTAAAATCATAAATAAAATTAATAAAACTAAATATACAAAATAAAAATAAAATTTTAAAATATTATAGATTTGTATACCTATATAGGCCATAAAAGGTAACATATATTTTTATACCTCAAAAAAATAAATAAAAATCACCATAAAAAATTTTAAAATAATAAACATTTTTATATAATAACTAAAAATTAATAAATTCATTTACTATTTTAAAATGAATTAACAAATCTTTTTTTGCAGGGTTTTTCCTGGTTGGTCCACATGGACCAACCAGGAGGGTCTGAGAGTTGACCGCGGGTCAACTCTCTGACCCACCCCCTGCCCCTTTGTCAGAATGCGGTTTTGACCCAATTTCTCAATTTTTTCAAGGCCGGTCCTTGCACTATCTCATGATACACTCATCACGACTTTTGTGCTTCGTTCTTTGCTTTTGCATGCCCAAGTCTTTTTAGGGCCGAGAACCATCGATTTGATCGATCTCCATCGATCTTTGGAGCCTCCCGTCAACCCCTCTTATACATCCCTGACTTATCCCATTCAAATTCGAACCCCATTTGACCTAGTAACGCCCTGCCTCACGTGCTCTGGTGTGTCTCATGTGATAGAGGAGTCTTCACCCGTGCTTGGCGAGCCTCGGCGTCGTCTGTGGCGGTCTCCACCACCTCCGGCAAAGCTTGTCGTTGAGGTTTCCATATCAGGTGAAGTTCACCTTTGAGGTTTCTTATTTCCCTATTTTTCTTGCGTTTCTCGTTCCCCGTAGCCGTAGGATCAAGACCTCATCGTTCGTTTCACGTTTGACCCATTCGTGCACCAAATCGCCCCCCTTGCCGGAGCTCGCTCCGGCAAGGTTCCACACTGCCATCATATGCTTTCTTTTCTCCGATGGAGGGTCGCGACAATTTGCCCGCGACCCTAATAACCCCCCTTGCAGGTTTAGGACTAGTATTGCGCACCTGGGGCATTTTTGATTGCTCGCCGGAGGTACCTGGAGGTGATTTGCTCCGCGGGCGAACGACAATCTTGTTCTGACCATTATGAGTCTTCCAGGCACTACAGGGCACCTACAGGAGAAGTTCTGGCATTTTTGGAGCGTCAAAGGATGTCGGAGAGGAGCGTCGCAGTGGGAGGAAGTTCGCCCCGACGGAGCTTCTTCCCAGTTCATCGTCGTAGCCTCCCCGCCGTTGGATTAGGAGCGCCAGCCCAGGCAAGCAGCAGTCGTCGGATCAAGAGCCACCAGCGTCGTCAGATGTGCATCGACGTTCTAATCACGGTTGTTGATCGCGAAGGGGTATCTGCCGTCCAGATCTTCGATAATTGGCAAGTGAAGAAACATACACCATCGGATCTGCAGGCGTTGGGTATTTTGCATCTTTACCCTCATCATTTGTTGTATTTATTTAATTCAGAAACTTTCATCTGCAGTTCATTAGTTTTGTAAAATTTGCAGAAAAACCCTTGTAATTTTTATTATTACACTTAGGTCCCTGTCTACGTCACCTCACGTGACATGCGCATGTGGGGGACGAGGTATTTTGTGCGGGTGTCCTTGCATTTTGTATTATTGCTATTATGTCCAGGAAATATGTTATAACATTGCATTATTTTTGGTAAAATTGCAATTAAGCCCCCAGGTTTTTGTTATTTGTGAAAAGGTCCTAGCCAGGTTACGTGCTGCGTGCACGTGACTTTGGAAAATTTACACAGTTACCCTTACGGGTCTTGGATTTAATATTTAGTCCAAGGAGTTTTATTGAAGTATATATTTTGTGGAAAAAATGCATCTTTGTTCCTGGATTTTTGGATAATTACAAAAATACCCCTGCCTGGCTGAATTTTCTTTTTGTTTCTTGTATTTATTTCATGCATCTACAAAATCCTAAAATTCCCAAAAAAATTAGCATAACTTCCTGTTTTGTTTCTCTTTCACGCCATAATTTTATTTTGCATTTTTATTGCATTTTAATATTTATAAAAATTCAAAAAACATGTATTTTCTTCATTGTTTGCATTAGAAAATACCAAAAAATGTAAAAGCTCTTTGAAAAATTCCAAAAAAATATATTTTGTTTGTTTTAGTGTGTTTTAACTTCAGACCAAAAATCACAAAAAAATATAAAAGAAAACTCCTAAAAATTACAAAACCCATAAAATCTTCATAAAAATATTAAAAATTTCTGAAAAATCCTAAAAAAATACAATTTTTGTTTTTGAATTTTCTCTATTTTATTATCTTTAATTCTGTTTACTATTTTTCATCCTTATTTTAATTTAGGATTTGTATTGTATTCACTGTTTTTAGTATTTTTGACTTTAAAAATACCAAAAAAAATTAGGAAATATATAGAAAATCATAAAAAAAACGTCAAAAAATATAAAAAAGCCCAAAAATATTTTATTCCCTGAATTTTGCCTATTTTTACCTATTTTTGAAATTACCTTATCTCTATCCTTGCCTTATTGTGTACTTTATTGAAAAAGGAAATAAAAAAATATAAAATATAAAAAGAAAATACAAAATCCAAAAATTAAAAATCAAAATATAAAATTATAAAATCAAAAATTAAATAAAAATAAAAAATATAAAACGCACAAAAAATAGCATTATTGGATAAATACATCACACTCATTCTTGTTCATTGATTTCACTCGATTTATCCTGCTTGTTCCCTGTGTTTGACCTCTACATACTTGCTTCTATACACATCTTTTATGTAGAGTTATAATAAATTTTATCTCCACATTTTGATTGCTTGATATTATTTGTGGGTTAATTGTTGACTGAAGTTCGGATTTTCTGAGCAGTCAACGCATCGACATTGTCTCCGCCCTGTGTGAGACATATTTAGACCGCCCGATTTTTGGCTTCAACAACCATCTTATCTGAAGTTTTATCTATATATGGTGAAAATGAGGCTGCCAAGTTGGATTTTTTAAATAATTATTAAAAAATTTGAAATTAATTAAATAGATATGATAAAAAATAATTTAAGAATGTGTATCAATCTGCATCTGAGGTGTCGATTTGGGGAGCCTAGTGATGAATGCGCAGATGAAACTCGGGTTGAGGAATATCTAGGGTCGTTGCGACCTGAATCGCAAGGCGCAATTAATCAATAAAAATAGACCACCAAATAAAGAAATCAAGCAATCAAAATGAAGCAAGCGGTTCTGCTAGTTTATTCTTGGTATAGCTACCAGGATCGATCACAAGAAGCATGAAATGACAAGTCTACGAAGTAGTCGGGCAACCAAGAAAATAAATAAAATTGGTGGGTTTTTAATTTTTCAATTTTTTATGATTTTCTAACGAGAAAAAGAATAAAGGAAAATAAAAAAGCAACACTCAAACAATTATTTAAGGGTCCAAAAATACTCAAAAATTCAAACAAAAATGTTTTTATGTTTTTTAAAATATTAAAGTGTTTTTGTGAATTTTATGAGGTTTTTCTGATTTTTAATTAGGTTTCTTAAAATAAAAGAAGGAAGAAAACCGCAAACAATGTACAGCTGGGATCTAAATGCAAATTAAATTTATTTAAAATGCCTATCAAATCCTAACAGTAGTTTTATGTAAAACTACAAAGAAAATTCTACCTACAAAAAATGAAAACACATTTTTTTAATGTATTTCTAATGATTTTTATAAGGTTTTTACTCTTTTTTAATTTTTAGGAGTTTTATAGATGGGAATAAAATGAAAATTGCATAGGAGCTAAAACAACACAAAACATACAATCAGATTTTTTTTGGAAATTCTCAAAGTATTTTAATATTTTTAGTTGATTTTTCAAAATAATCAGGGACACTTTATAAGGTTTTTGAATTTTAGAAAATACCAAACGAAAAAAACAAGCCACAAAAATTCCCAAAATTCCTACACAGTAGCATGAGCTACATGTCCAAATTTCAGAATTTTTGGAGCGAAATAGCTATTTATTTAATTAAAAACAAAACTCACATCTCACAGGGACCAAAATGCAATTAAATTAAGTTCTGGGATCAAAAAGTAACAAGCAATAAAACCCTATGGTCCAATCTGCGATTTCTCCATCAAAATTCGCACATGTCGCAAATCAGCATTCACAGGGGTATATTTGCAAATATGAAAAGTAAATACTCAATCAATAATATAAGATAAGTTCAGGGTAAATAATGCAAATAATCCAACTAAACACGTGAAGAAGTACGCGGTTCCATACAGGCAGGACTAAAAAGCAAATATGAGACACTACAGGGGCTGGAATGCAAAATGGTTCAACTGTGATTTTTATTTTATAGATTAAAACAAAAACTAAAAGAAACGCAGGAGAAAAAGAGCAATATACCCATGGAGCTCATGACAGGCACGTGAGGGGACGCTTGGCGGCTGCTGATGAAGCATGATCGTGCGGCTCTGGATGCGTCAGGTGTCAGATCTGACGATTCTCTGCTGGTCGGGAACGTGACTGGTACGGGACCGTTAGATCTCTGACATCTAACGGTCTGACATCTCTAGTGGATGGACGGAAGGGATGACATCTGGATGATGGGGGCGATCCGACGGCAGAGAAGATGCCTGGAAGAATCGCACCTAGGCGAACTTTGCCGGAGCACAGAAGGTGAACTGTAGCTTCGATGAAGAATCTGAGGGTGCCAATAAAATCGTGGGCCTCTTCCGCGTCAGATGGCCGGCTCTGATGGAAGCTTCATCGGTCTGATCGGCAAGGCGGCGTGGATGACCTAAAACTGCTCCGGTGAGGATGGGCAAGGGTGAAAGAGGGACTCTCCACGCACGTCAAGGCCTACAAGAGAAAGCTCTGACTCGGAGCTGCACTCCGGTCGGGGTTATTAGGTCTGAAAAACAGAGAAGCGACGGTGGATGGGGGGTGGATCTTCGACGAAGATGGTAGAGGAGACCTATCTCCTAATCTCGATGCGATGATCGAAAGTCAGGGTGATCAGGCTGCGGGAGAGGATGGAGGGCGAGCGTGGGTATCGATCTGAGCAGATGAGTGAGAGTAGCGGGGCTCCGACCGGTTGGTCGGAGCTGGCAGAGGAGCGGTGACAATAAGTGGAAAGATTAAAAACACGACGGAGCTAGGAACGATCTAAGAGATACCTTAAGGTCCGAGTAGGATCCTGAACTTAGGGGAGGTAAACGACGGGGTTGTGGCCTCGACCACGCTGCGGCTGGTGAAGGAGGCTCCTCGCGGAGGTTCTCCGGCCACGACAAGTGAGCTGCGGCTACATGGCACCAATCCGAGCACCAAAGGTGGCCTCCAACAGCTGTCACCACGAAGAAGAACTCTAGGGTATCAGAAAGGGGTGCGACGTGAGCTGGTGAGCTAGGGAGGCGGGTGAACTGAGGGTCGGATCCCTAAGGATATCGACGGGCAAGGAGCATGGATCTCCCCTCAGTAATCGGAGTGGTGAAATGAAGTAGATGGTTGTCGGATCAGGTCTGGAAAATTTGGCGAAAAGTGCGCAAAAGACGGATCCGAGCGAGGATGAGTCCAGGGGGTAGTTGACCAGGGTCAACAATCCTCCCTGGACCAATCAGAAAATAGGATGTACAAAAATAATTACAAATTCAATTAAAAATAATAAACGATTTTAAATTAAAAAGTGTATAAAATAAAAAAATATTTGTTATTTTTCAAACTATTTTTATGTGATTTTTATTTATTTTTACAAAAAATAAATTATTGAATATACAGTATAATGTATTATGTACATGTATAAAATACCTATGTATTTGTACAATTATTTTTATTTTATTATTTTTAAATAAATACCCTAATTTTATATTTTATTTATTTACAACATAATATTTGGTGTATAAAATAATTTTTGTTTTATTTTTATTATTTATTTACAAGTATAAAATAAATAGGGAAGGATACACATATACATGTATTATGTACAAGTGAGAGAGAGAATTTTATTCTATTTTTATTTTATTTTTCTAATTTTTTGTTTTATTTTTAGAAATATATACAATGAAGTAAAAATACCTTTTTATTTTTATTTTTGTAAAAATAAATTATATACATAGATGGTATATATGTACAAGGTAGAGTGGCCTTATCTCTCTCTACTTAATTTATTGGCGATCAGGCCAATGCTTGACCCTCTCTTGAGTTTGGGTCACTTAATATTTATTCTAAATATTTCCTTCTTTTTCTTTCATTCTTTTTCTTTTATTTTTGCACAAATACATGCTAATTATGATATATTAACACATGCATGCTTATTGCTAAGTTGTTGTATTTACAACTATTTACATGATGCTTTGCCAAGATAAATAGCTAAAATAAAAGAATAAAGAGTGATGAATGAGGATTCATCATCCCCTATACTTTACTTTTTCTAGTCCCTTAGAAAGCACTTATTTGAAAAAGAAGTGAAAAGGAAAGGAAAAGAAGGAGAATCAAGATTAATTATTAAACTTGCCATCATTAAATTGAAGTATGGAGCTCAGTCAGGCCTTTGGATTATTAGTTTGTCGGAACCTTATTCGGACTTAGGTTTAGAACTCAATAGCCTCTAAGTTCCACCAATCCATGGTCAAGACTCCTCAATAATCCAGATCAGAACAAGTCTACATACACAAACTCTAATGACCATGAATCATTTATTGTACTGTATAAGTGATATGTAGCTCCCCACCTCAGAAATGGCAAAGTAACAACCCCCCTCAACAAGATAACTCTAATGCCCTAGTCGGGCAGCTCTTTCCTCGAGGAGCGGGGTATTCCCTTCTAAGTTCAAGTGCAACCGGCTCAAGAAGAGGAGGACGAAGAGAATGGACCATGACCAGTGTAGCCATGTATCCTTGGGAGCCCAACCAGTGTAGCTAAGTCTCCCTTCTACAAACTTCATGAGATGGGAATGGGTAACATAAGCTTTGCTTTATTTGGCTATATACATTCCGGTGAGTATTTCATTTTCTATCAGACCCACCACTTTTTTGGAGTTTTTTCTTTCTTTTGCATATTTTTTTTCGAAGTGCATATGTACAACATATCTACATGGTGCAGCCTATATACATAATGTGTTTTTACTCTGAAGCCAATAGACTATCCCTCTTTTGAAGCATTATTGCAACCCACAACTCCTGTCTTTAGACCTCAATACCGCCAGACCAAGTTGAGACATACTTCCTTCACTAAAAGAAGACGAGAGGTTCCACCTAGAAGTACTACCCTCGTATGCTACCCCAAGCCAAAGAAGACCGCCTCCTCACCACCTCATCCGTAGAGAGCTATGTGTAAGGTGTTGGTGCAAGTAAAGCCATAATCTGTGAGAGTCATGTGTGCATTGTTAAGTGTTCTACTTAGGCTCATCAAGATGGAATCTGATCATAGCCTAGTGGACTCAAAGAATTAAGTCCCAAATGGACCTGAAAAGTTTTAACCCTAAGCCCTATAAGGTTCCTCTTAGAATTTGGTGGATTAAGGTCTTAACCAAGCTCCATTTTCCAATTTAATTCCAGGCTAGTTTAAATGTCAACTATGATTTAGAAAAACTGTATAAGTATATACAAAAATGTTTTGATGCAAATTTTTGAAAAATGCTTGAATGAATGAATGCATGAATGCAGAAGTTTTGCAAACTATTTACACACATTTAGACAAGGGTTTTTGCAAACTATTTGTTTTTCAAGCATTTTACAAAAAAATTGTACTATATACATAATTTTGATATCAAAATATTTACAAACTTTTTGCACACAAAACATTTTTACAAACATTTCTACAAAAATAATTTTTATACATAGCTATGTATGTGCAAGAAAGAATTTTATGTACACGAAAAATTTTAAAATTTTTATGGGTTTTTAGATAAATGATTTTAGCTATTTTATTTATTAACACACTCACATAAAGTACGAGTTATGGCTAAAGTATATGTGAAATATATACAACACCCCCTATACTTAACTCGAACGATGCCCTCGGAGTGGATCGAGTGAAGAAGACATAACTTGTGCTTACTATAGGGAAGTGAAAAGGAATGGTATACTACAACGATGAATCAAAGAATAGAATGAATAAGAATCTCGGTGTTTCCCCCTATACTTAGGATCAAGTAATCCTAAATATAGCAGATTGTATATAAAGGGAAATCCGAGTGGAAGAATGTACAAGGTCTACCTCCCCTATACTTAGGGTAAAATATCCCTAAGTATAGGCAGCGAAACAAAGGTAAAAAGAATCAAAAGAGAAATCAAAAGTCTGACACCCCCTATACTTAGGGTAAAGTACACCCTAAGTATAGCAAAATCATGCGAATGGGGTGTTGGACTAAAGAATGGTATGATATGGACATCTGGATCTATACAAGATGGAAGACAGTGATAATCAGGCATGAGATGCAATAGATGTGAGTCAAAGACCACATCTCACGCAAAATGAACAGGAGCGATGTCAACGACCGGTGGCTCATGATCTAGATATGGTTTGACCCGCTGCCCGTTAACAAGAAAGGTAGAATCCAATGACATTTCAGATATGTCAATGCTCCCATTGTCATGTACCTTTCGGATCAGGTATGGTCCCTTCCACATACTCTGAAACTTCCCTGGAAATAATCTAATCCTAGCATCGAACAACCATACTATCTGATCTGGCTCAAACTGTTTGTGGCTGATATAGAATCATGCCACTTCTTCACTCTCTCCTTGTATTGTAGGCTGCTCGAAAAGGCTTCATCTCTAAGCTCCTCCAAGGCTGCCAATTCTGCCCTCCTCTGATCTCCTATACTCACTGGATCTAATAGTATGTCTGTGACAACCCAAAGTGACTTATGCCTAATCTCAACAGGTAAATGGCAGGGCTTGCCATAAACGAGGCGAAAGGGAGACGTACCTAAAGGAGTCTTGAAGGAAGTCCGATATGCCCACAAGACCGAGTCCAAAAGCTGTGACCAATCCTTTCGGTCAGGGCGGACTACCTTCTGCAATATAGTCTTGATCTCCCTGTTCGACGCTGCAACAAGACCATTGGTCTGAGGATGATATGGAGTGGCTACTCGATGGTCAATGCTGAACTCGCTAGCAAGGCCCTTTACCTTGTCGTTGACGAAATGAGACCTCCCGTCCGATATCAATACTCTAGGTACCCCGAACCGTGAAATGATATTCTTCCTCAAAAATCTGCAAACAGTCCTAGCATTTGTGGTTCGGGAGGAGAGGGCCTCAACCCAACGACTAACTTAATCAACGGCTAACAGAATGGACTCAAATTCTTGACTCTTAGGGAATGGACCCATGAAATCGATACCCCATGCATCAAAAATCTCACAGAAGTGAATGGGCTGCATCGGCATCATATCACATTGTCCACAAGTGCCCATCCTCTAACAATCAGTACACATCTTCACGAATTCATCAGAATCCTTGAATAGGGTAGGCCACCATAGGCCAGATTGGAGCACTTTCTGTGCTATTCTTCTCCCAGAGTGATGTCCTCCTGCCTCAAGCTTGTGGCAGTATGTGAGGACGCTATGGTGCTCCTCCTGATGAATGCACCAACGCCAGACGTTATCCCCTCCTTCATGATAAAGGATGGGATCCTCCCAATGGTAGAACTTGGCCTTCACGAGGAAGGTCTCAAGTTGCTTCCTGGGCCAACCTTGTGGAACTTTCTTGGCAACAAGTAGTTCACAATGTCAGTGTACCACGGGAGCGAGGCAATAGCAAGGATCGCCTCATCTGGGAAGGTCTCAGAAATGGGATCAGCCTGCTCAGATTCCTCAAGATGCTCTAATCGAGAGAGATGATCCTCCACCACATTCTTGACTCCAGGATTACCCTTAATCTTAATACCAAACTCCTGGAGTAGAAGGATCCATCTAGTCAGTATTGCTTTGGCATCCTTCTTTGCCATGAGGTACCTGATGGCAGTGTGATATGTAAAGATAGTCACCTTCGATCCAATGATGTAAGATCTGAACTTATATAGGGTAAAGACTACGGCTAGCATCTCCTTCTCCGTGGCAGTATAGTTTCGCTACGGGCATCCAATGTACGGCTAGCGTAGTGAATGGCAAATGACACGCCATCTCTCCTCTGTCCCATCACGGTCCCGAAGGAAAAATCGGAGGCATCTGTCATGATCTTGAATGGGAGAGAGCAATCAGGCGGCTGAAGGACAGGAGCCTCAACAACTAGACTCTTGAGAGTCTCAAATGATGCCAGACACTTATCATCTACAATGAACTCGGTGTCTTTGGTCAGCAAATCAGTCAACGGTCGGGCAATCCTGCCGAAATTATGAATGAATCGTCGGTAGAAACCGACGTGCCCCAGAAAAGACCATAACTGACGCAAGTTGGATGGTGGACTGAGTTTCCTGATGATATCCACCTTGGCCGGATCAACCTCCATGCCCCTGTTGGAGATGATATGACCAAACACCATCCCCTGAATCACCATGAAGTGACTCTTCTCCCAGGATAATATAAGATGGACCTCAATGCATCGCTGAAGGATACGGTCTAGGCAGTCAAGACAAGCATTAAACCCATCACCATAGACTGAAAAGTCATCCATGAAGACCTCCAAGCACTCACACACCATGTCCAAAAAGATGGACAACATGCACCTTTGAAATGTCGCCGGAGCATTACATAGACCAAAGGGCATCCATCTGAAAGCATATGTCCCAGAGGGACAGGTGAATGTGGTCTTGTCCTGGTCTTCGGGCGTAATGGCCACCTGGTTGTAACCGGATTACCCATCAAGAAAGTAGTAGTGACTCTTCCCAACTATCCTCTCTATAAACTGATCAATAAAAGGCAGCGAGAAATGAACCTTCTTGGTGGCTTGGTTCAATCGTCTGTAGTCCACAGAGACCCTCCAAGAAGTGGGTACCCGGGTAGTGATCTCTCTAGACTCACTCACAACTGTAGTGATGCCCGTCTTCTTGGGAACCACATGTAATGGACTAACCCACTTGGAGTCGGAGATGGGTTAGATAAAATCGACGCTCCATCATTTCGAGATTTCCTTCATGATAACCTCTCGAAGATTCGGGTTCATCCGCCGCTGGAACTCATGTGACGGCTTGGCGTCCTCTTCGAGATAAGCTACACTCCATCCTATCACCTTACGGTTCCTTTCAAGAACCTCCATCAAACGAGATTCTTGCTCTCCAGTCAAATCTGGTGATTAAATGACTGGGTGCATCTCATACTCATCGAGATCGGCTACACTCCATCCTATCACCTTACGGTTCCTTTCAAGAACCTCCATCAAACGAGATTCTTGCTCTCCAGTCAAATCTAGTGGTTAAATGACTGGGTGCATCTCATGCTCGTCCGCAAGGAATCTATACTTCAGCGACTACGGCAAGGGCTTCAGCTCTGGGCAACTGGGAACTGGCAAATCCGGCCTCTGAAAAGTCTGAGTGAAAGCAACCAAATATGCATGGGAGAACTCTTGTTGATCAAGAAAATCTAGTGAAGGATGCTCTGCTTGTGTATCTGTACTCTGTATCGGGTCAGTCTCCACCCTAGCTGCTGGCTCTGTAGGAATCAGACATGGAATCATCTCATCAAACTCTGCCCAATCAATATCTGACTTTGAGGGATCTGAATCTGAATCAAAAGAAATCTCAACTGCTTTTCTATCCTGAACGCGGTCTGCAACCTCGAATGTGTCCTCTACCAGGAATGTGCTCTCCAAGGTCTCCTCTGCTGGAATCTGGAAATCAGTGGAACCTGAGTGTGAGAGGATGGCTTGTGAAACGGGATCTGTCCAAGTTGCTTCATCACCTGTGATCACAAAATCGCACTCCTGGTGGACGTCTCGCTATGCCTCTATCATCTGCTCTGAATCGATGAGATGCTCTAAGCATGCTGAATCGCACGCTCTGGTCTCATTGATCGTCTCTATTTGTATACTCTCGCCCTCGACGCGAAAGTATACCTTCCCCCTATCATGATCGGACACTGCCTTGGATGTGGCTAAGAACAGGCGTCTTAGAATAATGGGGGTATCGGTCAGAGACTCAGGGATCTCCATGTCCAACACAATGAAGTCCACGGGGAATTGCAGGCCCCGAATTGTGACGACCACGTCCTTCAACAACCCCTTCGGCCTCTTGACAGATCGATCAACAAATTGAAGGACTGTCCTGCTCTGTCGAAGAGGGCCAAACTCGAATCGGTCAAGTAAGGCTGCCGGGAGTAGGTTGATAGAAGAGTCACCGTCTAATAGAGTCCGATCGAACCTCTTCTCATGGATATGACATCTGACATAGGGAGATCATGCATCTGGCCTCTTGGATGGCATACGGTTCTGAATGGCGAAGCAGGTGGCACGAGTGAGCACATGGATCTCTAAATGATGGTTCCTCCTCTTCATGCGAATGGTAATCTTCTCTCTCAGGTTCTTCTGGAAGAGAGAGATGTGCTCAAGGGCCTCCTGTAGAGTTAGCTGAATCTTGAATCTGATTATAATCTGCTGGCCGGACTCTAACTGATGGGATTTTTTTGGATTTTCTTTTTTATTCCCCTTAGCCAAGAGTAGTGCTTGAGGAAAGGGGATGGCTGGGCCCTCCTCAGATGGAGGGCTAGGAATGGGTCCCTGCTGTTGTGGTGAAACAGAATCCATATACTATCTCCAGGCATCGTAAATGGACTCACAAATAAAGAACCCTTTCCTTTATTAGATTTTCTAGAATAGTCCCGAGATACAAAAATAGAAGGAAATGCAACAAGAATAGAATGGGTGACCTCAGTACCACCCGTGTCATCTGGACTTGCGGCATCAGCACTGCACTCTGGCTCAGCATCATCATCTCTGGTGGCATCAGCACCACCTCCTGCATCCGGTGAAGTGACGGCCTCAGTACCATTAGCTTGATCTACATCCTTGGTGGCGTCAGCGCCGCCGTCATAAGCATCATCATGAATGACATCAGCACCTCTCTCCTCGTCATCTGGTGCTCCTGAGTCCTCATGTGGTCGTCGCTCAAATGAGGCATCGCCGGCTGGCATCCTACCGCTCTTAAGTGTAACAAAGTCAGCATCAAAAGTATATGTAGAAATATCATCAAGTGAGTCACTAGGAGTGGTAACCTCTGTAAACTCTACCTGCTCAGACTTCTTCTTCAGGTTGTTCAGATTTGGCTCGATCTGAGCGGGTATGGCAACTTTGCCCTTCACAATCTCCCTCATCTCCTGGCGGAACTCGTCCATCTCCCGCCTGAAAGTGGCCTGCTGCTCGGAGATAAGGTGGGCTAAATCATCAAGTGCTAGGTTCTCATAGGCTAGCCCATGAGAACTGGACGGGTTGCCTCTCTGGAAGTGAGGCTGCTGCTGCTGAGAAGGATGAGGGAAATACTGGTGAGAGAGCTGCTGATGCTACTGCTGTTGCCTCCATGGTTGTCCCCGCTGATAGGGACGAGGACCCGGCTGGTAGTGTGGCTGTGGCTGTGGGAATTGGGGCTGCTGGTGTTGCTGGCTGTACTGGCCACCTGAACTAGAGGCTGCTGCTAGGATGAGGCACCTCCGGATGACCAACGGAATCCAGGATGGTCTCGGCGGATCCCAGGCTGAGGTCGGTCATACCAAATCCCGTTGACTTCCATCAACGGCTCTTGCTTATAATTGGGTGGGGGAAGAACTGGCAGGTGATGAATCCACATTTCATCATCTTTATTCTATCATTTTGGCATCAAAAACCCTAGCAAATGCCTGTAAATACCCTTAAATAGAGCATCTTAGCATTCATGCATGTGCATCTAATTAGTGTATAAAATACTGTAATTAAAGCCAAAATTATAGAATAAATAAAAGAAAAGAAAAAGAATAAAATATTGTAAATATTTTATGACCCAAAATCCCGAGACTAGGCATCTTGATGAATAGGTCGACAAGGAATAAAGTAGGGAGAGATAAGGGTCAAATACCTATATTGTTTAATTCATTCTTTATTCATTTTGGGACCTATTTTTGGCTCTACTTTTTATACATCAAATAAAGAAACTTTGTACATGAAAGTTGTAGATAATTAAATAAAGAAAAATACAAAATTGATTTCACTGAAAAATAATACACAGATAAAAAGTTATGGTCTGAATAAAACTCCAGAATCCCAATTTCCCAGACCCGTATCTCATAAATAAAAACTCCAAATGCAGCATACTCACCTTTAATTGTATATAGAATAAAATAATCTTTTTAATGGTCGTGGTTTCGCATTTGACGGAGCTATGGTTTGAACGTTGAGTTTTGGACCCACCTTGTATAGATGTAATGATTAAAATATTCAATTTATTATTTATTCATTATTTTTGTATTTTTATATTTTTATAATTATGTAAATATTACTTATAATAATTATGTACATTAAAATTGGAATAAAAACATAAATAAAACCCAAATAAAAATAAATACATATGTGATACATAGGTATATTACCTATACCCATACCTACATAATACCTACTTATATTTTATTAAATATACAAAACATATCAAAAAAATGAAATAAAAATATATTTGAGTATAAAAAAGTATTTTATAATTTTAGAAAATAATAAATAAAAATAATAAAATTAAAATCACAAATTAAAAATCAAATAGTCAAATATATAGATAATATACCTATATAGGGGTATAAAAGCAACTTGTAAAAATAAATCTCATAAAAATAATTAAAAATCGGAATAAAATACTATAAAAAATAATAAATATTTTCATTAAATAACCTAAAATTAATTAATTCATTTATTATTTTTAATTTAATTTACAAGAGTTTTATTTAATTTTTGTCTTTTTGCGGATGACGTGGCCCAATCAGGCCACGCCATCCGTTGACCGGGGGTCAACTCCTTGACCCCAGGTCTGTGCCTTCTGGACCGTCTTGAGCACCCATCTTCTTGGGTTTTTTGCGGGCTACCCTTTCACCTTTTGGGGTCGCACCCTTCTGCAAACTTGTTCCCCTAGGAACCCTCTAGCTTGCCCATCTTCTTCCTTGGGCAGAGGACCACTGTGTAGCCCGTTCTCCATCGTTTATCGAGCCGCATCCACCATGTTTCAAAACCTCCCCCAGTCGTCCCTCTTCTCTTTGAACCGGCTTTGGGAGCCAAAAACCTCCAGGTGAGGGTCGAGGTTTGATCTCCGATGACAGGAGGGTCCTCCCCCATCTCAGGCGAGGTGCGGCGAAGCACCTAACGCCGAGTTCCAAGCCACCTCCGGCCATTTGGCCGTCGAGGTTCAACCTCGCCATTCTGGGCTTGAGGTACTGTTTTCTCTGGTTTTTCTTATAAGTTTTATCCCCCAGTAGTCTCAGGATCACCTTCCATTTTCCCATCTCGATTTAAGCTTCATCGATCGCCATCTTCACCCCCTCGCCGGAGCAAGCTCCAGCGAGTGTTCCTCTCGCCGTCAACACCCTTTTTCTGTATGCTGGAGGGTCGCGGCATTTTGCCCGCGACCCTCTTAACCTTTTCTGCAGGTCCTTGGAACGCCAGTGCGCCTGGGGCGGATTTTGAAGGTTGCCGGACAAACCTGGAGCCCTCCCTCGTCCTCGACGTTGTGGGGCAGCTCCGGGGGGGTGTCGGCCCATTTTGCCGCACCAGCAAGTAGAGGACCCCCACAAGAAATCCAGGAGCCATTTTGGGGCGTAGAAGACCACCGGAGGAGGAAGTGGGCTCGATTCCAAGCTCGCCATCGGCGAGTTCATCCTCTGTTCGTCCTCCAGCGCTCAGCACCGTCAGATCCGACCTGTTCTTGAAGGTCAGCAGTAGCCGTCGGATCGGGAGTGCTCTTGGCCGTTGATCGTCTTTCCATCATCTAATCCTGGGCCTTCAAATCGAAGCGGCATCGCGCGTCTGCTGCGCGCCATGTGGTTAAGTGGGGTTCATCCCACCGTTCATCGCCACCGAAGCCTGGGTAATTTTGCTCCCATACCCAGGCCGTTTTGTATTTAGTATTTTAGTCTAAAACTTTCATTGGCTGTTTAAAACAACTGTGACATTTGTGAACTCGCCCCCGAACGTGTGTAATATTGCAGGTTAGCCCCGCCAGGTCACGTGCTCTGTGCACGTGGTCTGACTCTTTTGCAGGCGACCCCCCAGGTTTTTGAGTATATGTTTTTAGTGCTTAAAACATTTTAGTGCAGTTTATAATTTTGGTAACAATTGCATCTTAACCCAGATCTGTTCGCTAATTCCAGTTATATCCCTGCCAGTTGCGCGTGCTCTTGCACGTGCCTTTGGTATTTTTGCGGGATAGCCCTTCGGGCATTTTATTATTAATTTCAGTCCAGCAAGTTTATTTCACATATACATATTCTCTGGCAATTTACATTCTAGCCCTCGCATTTTCTTAATATTACGAAAACGCCCCTTTTCCTTTTGCTTCTTGTATTTTATGCATGCATCTATAAAACCTCAAAAAATCTCCAAAAATCACATTAAGTTCCTGTTGTAGTGTAGTTTAACATCATATTTTTGTTTTCTATAAATATTGCATATTAATATTTATTAAAAATCAAAAAACGTCCATTTTCAACACTGTTTGCATTATAAAATCCATAAAAAATATAAAAACATTCCAGAAAAATCCCAAAAAATAGATTTTGTTTCTTTTAGTTTGTTTTAACTTCAGTCCAAAATTCACTAAAAATTACAAAAGGAAACTCATAAAAATCATAAAACTCTAAAAAACTTCATAAAAATTTATAAAATTCATAAAAAAATCCAAAATTTGTGTTTTCTTTTCCTGAATTTTCTTTGTTTTGTTACCTTTAATTAAAAATTAAATTGGGAAATTTTTGATACTGGTTGCTATTTTTTCATCCCCATTTTAATTTCAGCCAGCAATTAATTCACTGTTTTCTTTTATTTCGAATTATAAAAATATCAAAAACACCTTGAAAAATACCCAAAAATCTCAAAAATAGTACAAAATCCTAAAAATATCAAAAACATTTTATTTCTGAATTTTTGGTTACTTTTGCATATTTTTATAAATATTTTATCTTCTCTTTAATCACATTGTTTTTCTATTCCTATATTGAAGAAAAAAAGAAAAATATATAAAATATAAAATTATAAAAATTAAAAAATTAAAAATCAAAATACAAAATTAAAATTAAATTAAAATAAAAAAATTAAAAATTAAAAACCCACAAAAACTTCTTTGCTTGCTTAGTGTAGACATCTCACACTCACTTGTGCACAATTATTTGAATTACCCTGCTTGCTCCCTGTGTTCGAACTCTCTGCATACTTGCCCTTTACATCATTTGTGCAGAGTTAAAAATAAATTTTAACTCCACATTTATTTCTAATTATTGATCTTTAGTGTGGGTTAATTGTTGACTTTAGTCCAGATTTAGTGCGGTCAACACACCGACTGAGTTCATGCTTTGTGTTGAACTTAAGACCACCGAATCTTGCCTAAATCAAATGGCGCCGTTGCCGGGGAGCAACAGCGCGTAGATCTCATTTTTGTTGTGTTGTGATCATTTGTCTGCATTTCGCGGCTTTTATTTCTATTTGCATTATTTTTGATATATCCTTTGAATTGTCTAACCACTCTCCTTGTTTGGATTCCGTGCGAGGTACGCGGATCGAGGGAGGAGCCCCTCTTGGAGCACCTTGGCACCCACGTGAAGCGGCTCTAGCTTAGCATGAAGAAGGGCTTGGAGGATTTTTGCAAGACAACTTCTTAGCATTCATTTTCTTGCATTATATTTATTTTGTAATTTAAGTAAGAGAGGGACTCCAAATTTGTAATAATACAGGTACCCCCGAACACTTGGACATTCGAGCCTAATTTCCAAGTGATTGTTCACTTGGGGGCTCGCCGCGGCTTTTCTCGCGTTTTCCTTCGCATTCTTTTATTTTGTTTTGTTTTACGATTTTAGTCATTTTGTGTGATTGAGCCCCTAGCTTTAGGAGTTGCTTGCGATAGACTAAGGCCAAACACCTAATACTTTGCATGCACCTATAGTTTCGTTCTGGACTTAATCAAATTTTAAACAGTTGATCATCACCTTCAATCCGTCGCGCCGCGAGCTCTCCCCGCAAAGCGCTTTCTCCTAAACTCAAATGTGTTGAGCAGGGCAGAGGTGAGCCTAGACCGGACTCTAGGGTTGAAGATTGGTAGTCAGCTTGTGGTTCTTCACGATAATAGCAATTTCTGAACTTAGGGCGATTTCATCGGCTTGCATTTGCATATAGATAGGTTTCAATTCTGCTGAGCATCCTTGCATGTAGAGTGCTGGAGGCAAGGTGAGCATTTCTCTTTAGCATACATCATCGATTGCCGCTTGCATTGCTTTTCCGCCTCTCCCTCTGATTTTGCCAACCTAGGTGCTTAAAGGAATTGACTCCTCGTTAGGCGCGTGCATTTCTCACTAAAAATCCAAAAAAAAGTGATAATCAATAAAATTGGGACTGGTAATATTACTTGGCCCTAAAATCCACCAAAAAGAAAATCTTGTATTGGGGCGAGTAATCCCCTCATTGTCTTCGTTTTACTTGCTCGCGCACACACTAAGGATAGTGCCCAAATCCCATTCAGCCCCCTAAGTGTTTGTGCAACATTTTGACTTCTCACGTAACTCTAAAACAGACAAGATAAAAAGACCGACTTTTCGGTCTCTACTGAGTTGAGTAGGTGAATTGAGGGTTTGCATTCTTTTCATTTTTGTCTGTGATTGTTTTGTGTGCGTCCTAAATCATCTCTGCACATTTGCGCCTTCTTCTCCACTCTCTTGATTTGACCGTCGTGCTCCCCCGAATCATTTCCTTTTGATTTCGAGATGGATCCCTAGAGTGCATTTTATCCGGACTTTGCGGACCCCTCGCTCGCTCCAGCCAATCCACCTCCCTTTTATCAGGAGGACCGCCTCCTATTTTTTCTGATTTTTGTACATACCCGCCTCAGCCACAGTATCACGACTCGGAGTTCTATCCACCCCCACCCCCACCTGTGTATTATCCATCTCCACCTTCACATCCACCCGAGTCTGACCTGATGGAGTCACCTCCCTCGATCTCTATGAGTGATATCTTGAATCGGATGACAAAGCGCATTGATTTGATGAATGATGATATTGCTTTCTTGAGGAAGAATCAGATTAATGCTCCTTTCGTCGGGAATATGGCTTCACTTGTAGGTGATCACGGGAGCTTGCAATCGCCCACAATACAAAAAAATGAGAAAAATTTAAAAATACAAAAAGATTTCGGGAGATATTTGGTTGATCTAGACCGTGAGGAGAGAGTCCACTTGCCAGATCCCTTGACTACACACACGTTCACACCTAGTCCCACCTTTGACCCCGAGGATGCCGCTGTACAAACTGCTCTTGGCATGCCTCGTGTATATGCTGATTCCGACTTCCTCCCTTGTATGGAGGAAGTCCAAAAATTCAAAAAAATGTTATCTGAACCCGAAGTGGTGGCTACTATTCATGAGATCATCCGTGCCCCACTTCAGCAGGCCATGACCCAATTATCTGCTCCTCTTCCCAAGAAGAGAAAGCGGAGGAGCAGATCTGAGCGTCACATTCTGACCGTGGCCACTGCCCACGCCATCACACACCGTCCCATTCCCAAGAAGAAGAACACAACTACACCTTTCATCACTTGCACCATCTCTGACTATACTTGTGATCGCACTCTCCTAGACGGCGGTGCTTCGATTAGCATACTACCCTTCTCGCTGGTACAATCTCTTCATTTAGGGCCTCTAAAGAAAACCAGGATGATCGTTGAGTTTGCTGATGGATCTATCAAGAGGCCGAAGGGAATCCTTGAAAATGCCGTCATTTCTATTCAGGGCACGAGCCACCATGTAGATTTTGTCGTGTTGCCCATGGAGAACTCCACAGGGGAGCCGTCTCCAATCATCCTGGGACGACCATTCCTCGCCTCGACGAGGGTCGTTATTGACTATGGATCAGGAGAGGTTCGCTTCCGTCCTGTTAACGAAAGCGAAGTGTTGATGACCGCACCCACAGTTGACCAGAGACCTGCACCTGATGCACCTTCACCGATCATAGCTGACTCCGAGGCCTGTGACCGATTGATGATACTAGAGATGCATCCTTAGCGACCGTTGATGAGACCCGACGGATCCCCCGAAAGGGGAGGAAATCGGAAAGCGTGGACCTCACTGATCCTCCTCCTGGTGTGTGGTGATGTGTTGATGAAATCCAAAGCATTTATGTGATTGATCCATTTGAGCGGGGGGCAGATACCAAGATTATTGAGGACGTTTATGAAGTTGCCCATTATTTTGAGAGACCTCATAAGGAAACGGGTGACCTAGGTAAGACGAGACAGGACGGACCTGGTTTGACTACTTCCATTGATATGTCCGTGCCTGGTCCTTCACAAGTAAAGATGATTGAGGTCGGTTATGATGCTGCCATTTATTTTGATAAATTCAGACCTCTTGTTGAAGACAAGGATTCAGGTGAGAGTCTTGAGGACGAACAGAGTTCGTATACTTCCACTGATGATTTCGTTCCTTTTGACTTTGACCTGGACGATCATTCGCATGACGACTCTGATTACACTTCTTCCGAGGATGATGAGTTCGTCCCATTTCACTTTGACATCTGTGAGACTTCCAAAGTCAGACCTAGTCGTACTTCTTCCACTCACCCGTCTGTACCTTCACACCATAGGACCACCAAGGGAGAACCTAGCCATACTGCTTCCATTGATCAGTTCGTCCCTTTCCGTTTTGATTCCACTGAAGGCCTTCACCGTGTCGACCCTGATCGGCTTCCGTCCACTGTGGACCCCGATGTCGACTTGCACCACATCAGATCCATCCCTCAGCGGTCTCGCAAGAAGGTTAACTTTCGGCCTTCTTGATCATATGTACATCCACCTCTGTTGTACATTCTCCTTTGTTCATCTCTTTCTATCTCCCGTTTTTACTTGTCCACCCATTCTCGTGTCTGCCTTGCTTAGGACGTACTTTGTCCTAAGTATAGGGGGGTGGACGAGTCGAGTGTTCTTTCATCATTTTGTGCCCTCACTCCTCTTCTTGCCTATACTTAGGGCTTCTTTTACCCTAAGTACAGGGGGAGTGATGTGTATATCCTCTGATCTATTCTTCCATCTTCAGATCTATTTTCTTCTTTTCTTCTTTTCTTCTTTTCCTTTTCTATTTTCTTTATCTATCAAAAAGGTGCCGCCTTTGTAGATAGTTTTCCATACTTAGGATGTACTTTGTCCTAAGTATAGGAGGGTGTGCACCCCGAGTTTTTTTTATCTTTTGATCCTCTCCATTGTCTCCTCTTCTTGTCTATACTTAGGGATATTTTACCCTAAGTATAGGGGGAGACAATCTGAGTACGATCTGTTCATTCCCACCCTTGACCCTCCCTGCGTTGTGTACAGTCTGCTATACTTAGGATTATTTGATCCTAAGTATAAGGGGGAAAGTCAACTTCTCATTCGTTTATTCATCTCGTATTCATTTATTCTTTCGACTTGCCTATACTTAGTACGAGTTATGTCTTCTCTTTTCTCTCCGATCTATGAGGACATAGCTCAAGCTAAGTATAGGGGGGTCGTATATACTGTGTATATACTTTAGCCATAACTCGTACTTTCGTATTTTCTTAATAAATATGGCTAATTGTTCTTTAAAAATTAATTAAAAATCATTAATAAAAATGTGTTATCATTCCTCAAATTCTTTTTGTAGTTACTGATTAATAAATCAGGTGAAAATGTTTTTTGCAAAATGTTTGAAAAATAGTTTGAAAATCTTTGTGAACATCTATTGAAAACTATTTTGAAAATGTTTTGTTTTATGTTTTCATCCCGTGTAAAATGTGTGGTTTGTAAAACTTCTTTTCTTTGTGTGAAATAAAATGTTTGAAAAATGATTTGCAAACGGTTTGAAAAATGGTTGCAAAAATATTTTGAAAAACCTATATATACTGTTTTGAAAACCTTTGCAAAATGATTTTCAAATGTGTGTATTTGTTTGTAAAATGATTGTAAAAATTATTTTGGACTATAGTTTTCAAAAATTGTGTGAAAAGCTTGTGTCAAATAAGTTTGAGGAATATACACATCACACCAAAATCCATCTTATTTATATATGTATAAAATTGATCACTTACCCTTGTAAATTCTAAAATCCACTTCTTGTATATATGAGAAGCACTCCCGTGTACATATTTTTCACCTAGTGTTCAGCCAAAACCTTTTTGTTTTCAAAAAGCCCAAAAATATTTGCAAAATTAAAATCCAAAAACATTTGAAAAATCTTTTTGAAAAATACAAAAAAATGCATATGCATCTTCATCATCTTTTCAAAAATCCATAAAAAGTTCAAAATCTTTGAAAATTGCATCACAAAAATATTTTCTGCATTGCATTTGCATAGCATTCGCATTTTTCGGATTGAGTTTGATAGTTGAACAAGTCTAAGTAAAATCCGAAGATTGGAGCTTGATTGGACCTTATAATCTACCTAATAACAGGAACCTTATAGGAACTGGGTTTGAGGTACTTCAGGTCTAGTTGACTTAATTCTTTGAGGATCACGGGACTTAGTTCAATGGATTCTTGACTGCCTAAGTAGAGTATTTTGGAGCACACGCACGACTCTTGTTGATAATGACCTAACTTGGACACCTGCACCTTTCACATGGCTCGACTCAGTTGGAGTGGTGAGGGGATTGGATTTGTCGGTATGAGACGCACACAAGTGGAAACACTTGTCCTCCTCTAGGGAGGGAAGTGCACCCCAACCCGTCCAGTGATTAGGAAGTCTAAAGACAGGAGGCTGTGGGTTGCAATAAAGCTTCAAAAGAGGGATAGTCTACTTGCTCAAGAGGAAAAACTCCTTATGTAAATGCTGTTGTATATAATATTTTTTTAAAAAAAAGAGTTTAGGCATGTACAAAAATAAAACGCCTGTAAGTATGTACAAAGTCAATAAGCAAGCTTGAGTTCCAAAGTCAAACATGTGAGCATGCAGCAGGATGACTTGACTACACTGGTCTTGCATCCCAGGATAGGTAGCTACACTGGCTACCGTCCATTCTTCTCTTCACCCCCTTCTCTTGAGCTGGTTGCCACTTGAACTTAGAAGGGAATACCCCGCTCCTCGAGGATGGAGTTATTGGATTGGGGAATCATTGGGTTGTCGTACTGGAGAAGTCAGTTTCTTTGCCATTCTAGTTGGGGAGAGCCACTATCACTTACACTGTACAAGTCAGATTCATAGTCGTAAGAGTTTGCGTATGAGTTGAAGTATGTCTGACCTGGCTATTGAGGAGACTTGGACAGAGTTTTGGGATTCTCAGGGACTGTTGGATTTCAAATTCGGTTCTCAATAAGGTTCCGCCCGCACTAAAATTCCAAAGGTCCGACTTAAGCTCCAAACTTTGATTTTGTGAAGACAAGTTTGATAATCAAATAAAATCCATATTTCTTCTTTTCTTTCTGTTTCTTTTTGCACTTATTGCATAAGTGTTTGCTAGGGACTAGCAAAGGTAAAGTATAGGGGGATGATGAATCCACATTTCATCATCTTTATTATATCATTTTGGCATCAAAAACCCTAGCAAATGCCTGTAAATACCCTTAAATAGAGCATCTTAGTATTCATGCATGTGCATCTAATTAGTGTATAAAATACTGTAATTAAAGCCAAAATTATAGATTAAATAAAAGAAAAGAAAAAGAATAAAATATTGTAAATATTTTATGACCCAAAACCCCGAGACCTAGGCATCTTGATGAATAGGTTGACAAGGAATAAAGTAGGGAGAGATAAGGGTCAAATACCTATATTGTTTAATTCATTCTTTATTCATTTTGGGACCTATTTTTGGCTCTACTTTTTATACATCAAATAAAGAAACTTTGTACATGAAAGTTGTAGATAATTAAATAAAAGAAAAATACAAAATTGATTTCACTGAAAAATAATACACAGATAAAAAGTTATGGTCTGAATAAAAATCCAGAATCCCAACTTCCCAGACCCGTATCTCATAAATAAAAACTCCAAATGCAGCATACTCACCTTTAATTGTATATAGAATAAAATAATCTTTTTAATGGTGGTGGTTTCACATTTGGCGGAGCTATGGTTTGAAAGTTGAGTTTTGGACCCACCTTGTATAGATGTAATGATTAAAATATTCAATTTATTATTTATTCATTATTTTTGTATTTTTATATTTTCATAATTATGTAAATATTACTTATAATAATTATGTACATTAAAATTGGAATAAAAACATAAATAAAACCCAAATAAAAATAAATACATATGTGATACATAGGTATATTACCTATACCCATACCTACATAATACCTACTTATATTTTATTAAATATACAAAACATATCAGAAAAATGAAATAAAAATATATTTGAGTATATAAAAGTATTTTATAATTTTAGAAAATAATAAATAAAAATAATAAAATTAAAATCACAAATTAAAAATCAAATAGTCAAATATATAGATAATATACCTATATAGGGGTATAAAAGCAACTTGTAAAAATAAATCTCATAAAAATAATTAAAAATCGGAATAAAATACTATAAAAAATAATAAATATTTTTCATTAAATAACCTAAAATTAATTAATTCATTTATTATTTTTAATTTAATTTACAAGAGTTTTATTTAATTTTTATCTTTTTGCGGATGACGTGGCCCAATCAGGCCACGCCATCCGTTGACCGGGGGTCAACTCCTTGACCCCAGGTCTGTGCCTTCTGGACCGTCTCGAGCACCCATCTTCTTGGGTTTTCGCGGGCTACCTTTTCACCCTTTGGGGTCGCACCCTTCTGCAAACTTATTCCCCTAGGAACCCTCTAGCTCGCCCATCTTCTTCCTTGGGCAGAGGACCACTGTGTAACCCGTTCTCCATCGTTTTTCGAGCCGCGTCCACCATGTTTCAAAACCTCCCCCCAGTCGTCCCTCTTCTCTTTGAACCGGCTTTGGGAGCCAAAAACCTCCAGGTGAGGGTCGAGGTTTGATCTCCGGTGACAGGAGGGTCCTCCCCCATCTCAGGCGAGGTGCGGCGAAGCACCTAACGCCGAGTTCCAAGCCACCTCCGGCCATTTGGCCGTAGAGGTTCAACCTCGCCATTCTGGGCTTGAGGTACTGTTTTCTCTGGTTTTTCTTATGAGTTTTATCCCCCAGTAGTCTCAAGATCACCTTCCATTTTCCCATCTCGATTTAAGCTTCATCGATCGCCATCTTCACCCCCTCGCCGGAGCAAGCTCCAACGAGTGTTCCTCTCGCCGCCAACACCCTTTTTCTGTATGCTGGAGGGTTGCGGCATTTTGCCCGCGACTCTCTTAACCTTTTCTGCAGGTCCTTGGAACGCCAGTGCCCCTGGGGCGGATTTTGAAGGTTGCCGGACCAACCTGGAGCCCTCCCTCGTCCTCGACGTTGTGGGGCAGCTCCGGGGGGGATGGGTGTCGGCCCATTTTGCCGCACCAGCGAGTAGAGGACCCCCACAGGAAATCTAGGAGCCATTTTGGGGCGTAGAAGACCACCGGAGGAGGAAGTGGGCTCGATTCCAAGCTCGCCATCGGCGAGTTCATCCTCTGTTCGTCCTCCAGCGCTCAGCACCGTCAGATCCAGCCTGTTCTTGAAGGTCAGCAGTAGCCGTCGGATCGGGGGTGCTCTTGGACGTTGATCGTCTTTCCATCATCTAATCCTGGGCCTTCAAATCGAAGCGGCATCGCGCGTCTGCTGCGCGCCACGTGGTTAAGTGGGGTTCATCCCACCGTTCATCGTCGCCGAAGCCTGGGTAATTTTGCTCCCATACCCAGGCCATTTTGTATTTAGTATTTTAGTCTAAAACTTTCACTGGTTGTTTAAAACAACTGTGACATTTGTGAACTCGCCCCCGAACGTGTGTAATATTGCAGGTTAGCCCCGCCAGGTCACGTGCTCTGTGTACGTGGTCTGACTCTTTTGCAGGCGACCCCCCGGGTTTTTGAGTATATGTTCTTAGTGCTTAAAACATTTTAGTGCAGTTTATAATTTTGGTAACAATTGCATCTTAACCCAGATCTGTTCGCTAATTGTAGTTATATCCCTGCCAGTTGCGTGTGCTCTTGCACGTGCCTTTGGTAATTTTGCGGGATAGCCCTTCGGGCATTTTGTTATTAATTTCAGTCCAACAAGTTTGTTTCGCATATACATATTCTTTGGCAATTTACATTCTGGCCCTCGCATTTTCTTAATATTACGGAAACGCCCCTGCAAACATGCCTTTTCCTTTTGCTTCTTGTATTTTATGCATGCATCTATAAAACCTCAAAAAATCTCCAAAAATCACATTACGTTCCTGCTGTAGTGTAGTTTAACATCATATTTTTGTTTTCTATAATTATTGCATATTAATATTTATTAAAAATCAAAAACATCCATTTTCAGCACTGTATGCATTATAAAATCCATAAAAAATATAAAAACACTCCAGAAAAATCCCAAAAAAATAGATTTTGTTTCTTTTAGTTTGTTTTAACTTCAATCCAAAATTCACTAAAAATTACAAAAGGAAACTCATAAAAATCACAAAACTCTAAAAACCTTCATAAAAATGTATAAAATTCATAAAAAAATCCAAAAATTGTGTTTTCTTTTCCTGCATTTTCTTTGTTTTGTTACCTTTAATTAAAAATTAAATTGGGAAATTTTTGATACTGGTTGCTATTTTTTCATCCCCATTTTAATTTCGGCCAGCAATTAATTCACTGTTTTCTTTTATTTCGACTTATAAAAATATCAAAAATACCTTGAAAAATACCCAAAAATCTCAAAAATAGTACAAAAATCCTAAAAATATCAAAAACATTTTATTTCTGAATTTTTGGTTACTTTTGCATATTTTTATAAATATTTTATCTTCTCTTTAATCACATTATTTTTCTATTCCTCTATTGAAAAAAAAGAAAAAAAATATGTAAAATATAAAATTATAAAAATTATAAATTAAAAATCAAAATACAAAATTAAAAATTAAAATAAAATAAAAAAATTAAAAATTAAAAACCCACAAAAACCCACAAAAACTTCTTTGCTTGCTTGCTTAGTGTAGACATCTCACATTCACTTGTGCACAATTATTTGAATTACCCTGCTTGCTCCCTGTGTTCGAACTCTCTGTATACTTGCCCTTTACATCATTTGTGCAGAGTTAAAAATAAATTTTAACTCCACATTTATTTCTAATTATTGATCTTTAGTGTGGGTTAATTGTTGATTAATTTCAGGATTTGATTGGTTGACACTTCGACTGTGTTCCCGCCTTGTGTGGAACACAAGACCGATCGATTTCTGAGAAAATCATCAGGGGCTGATCCGGCTGGTAGACCACCATCTGAATGTCCGGAGATGGTGGTAGCTGGACATACTGCTGTTGCTGCTCCTGCTGCTGGAATGGCTTCGCCTGAATGTGATGCACCTATCAGTAGTGGGCAGAGGGCTGGGTTGAGCTGCTGCTGCTGCTGGGGTCAGTCCGTGACCTGAGACATGGCTGAGGAGCCGTCTGTGACTCATGGAGACACATGATCTGGGTCTTCAGGTCACTCAGCGTCTGTGCCATCTGATCTATCTGAGACATGCCCTGGCACTGCTTCTTCTTTATGATCTCGATGCGGTCCTGCTTCTCGATGATGATACCCATATCAGTGGCCGACGACTCTGCCTATGTTGCAGCTGTTGATGATGTAGAAAGACCTGCATCGACCCGTGCTATCCTCTGATAGGTCACGGCCTGTGGTGTGAGTTTCCCTTGTGTATGGAGGTAGGTCTGGGACATGACGGTGTAATTTTCTTCCATCTCCTCGTAGATGGCCCAGACTTGATCCTCATCCTTGGAAAAATAGGAATTCCTACAAGATGCATTCACTAGCCCCTGCAACTCCAGTGTAAGCCCGCAGAAGAAACTCTGAACAAGGTTGGGCTTGGATATGTCATGATGAGGACACCGGTCAATGAGCTCTTTGAATCTGTCCCATGCCTCATGGAATTGCTCGTTGGGAAGCATGGGGAAGTTGTTGATGAGGGCTCACGCTGCATTTGTCTGGCCGAGTGGGTAGTACTTATTCAAGTACTTATTTCGGAGTTGTTCCCATGATGTGATGTATTTCCCTAGGTGCTTCAGCCAATAGGCTGCTCTATCGATGAGGGAAAATGGAAATGCCATCATCCTGATGGTATCCTCGTCCACGAGGCGATTATGGACCGTGTTGCAGATCATCTCGAACTCCTGGAGATGGAGGTGCAGCTCCTCGGTAGCAAGCCCATGGAATCTGGGCAGTAGTTGAATGGTCTGCGGTGGGAGCTTGAAGTCTCCCAGAATGGATGGCAGCTGAATCCATCTGTGGGTCAGAGTTGCATCAAGGTTGTGCAACTCTCTCATCGGACGTGCAGGTGCTGCTGGCTGTGCTAGCTCATCTGGCTCTCCTCCCTCAGGAATGTCTCCTCCTCCACCGCCTCTGCGCTGATCTCTGTCTACTTGCATCTGCTCCATCTCTCGGCGCATATCAGCCATGAAAGCCCCTGGTCTCTAATCTGATGCTGCATGGTCTCCAGGGAGGCTAATAGGGTGTTGTTGATGGCACCTTGATCAAGTACATATGTGTAGGTCCCGTAGGGTCCATCAGTGCGCTCCTCGCTACTAGCCATGGTCTTTGCAAAGGCAAAAGACCCAAACTCAGGTGCTGTAAAATGATCAAACGTCTGCTGCTATCTTTGCTCGGGCATCTCAGGACTGGTAGAAGGGTGGTTGAGGGGGAACAGGGCGGAGTCAAACTCGGGTTCGGAGAGCGGGTCTGGGATCTCGTGAAACAACCTAGATGAGTGGACTAGAGTGCTCGAAAGCGGTGTAACCAGAGGCTCTCTAAGGGACCTCCGGCCCATCATCGTGATATAGCGAGTGAAGGCAGACGAGATCTGGAAAAACACACAAGATCGGACAAACAAACCCCCAATTCACCTACTCACACAGAGCTAATGACCGTAAAGGTTCGGTCTTTTATCTTGTCGATTTTATTTAGGTGATCAAACAGTCTATCAGAGTGATTAAGCGAGCTATTGGGAATCCAACGCTCTCAGAGATTGTCACGATCCCAAGGCTAGATCTTTTCCAGGCAGTACAAGTCACGGATCATTTACGAACTACCCGATCTACTCGCTCTGTTAAGGATATCACGGCCTGCTTTACCGGAAATCGGAGCGATCCTCGTTGGAGAACGACTAACCCGAAATTAGTAGTCTAAGGAGAGGTCAGATATGGCTCTAGCCTAGTGTGCGGGTCACTCTCTCGCTCATCCAAACCAGACAATGAGGGGATTGCTCTCCCAAGACAAGTTTTTCAGTGAGGTGTCTTTTAGGCTCAAGTGTGTTTAGCAGTCCCAATTTTATAGTTTTTCTTTTTTTGGTATTTTTTAAAGCAAACAATGTCAAATGAATTTTTCGATTCTCCTGATTATTTTTAAGTCCAAAAACGGGGGGAGAAGTCGAAAAAGCCGATGCACGGTCAAACACTATGATGCATGCAGAGTAAGAAATGCGTACCTGACTCCAGCTCTCTACATGCAGGGTGATCCGTACATAAAATAAAGACAGGAATAAAACTACCTATATGATACAAGAAGAAATCAGCCTTAGACAGAAAATTTCTACTTGAGAAGAACGATAGCTAACGGGTCAACAAGAGGGGTCTGGGTCCGGTCTCTGATGCCGGTCAGTGTCCACCACAACCAATCCTGCTAGCGTTGTATACAACCTCTAGCGGTACATGACCCCTCAGGTGACCGAGTTAGCTTTTTCTTTTGTGATTTAATTAATCAGGTCCACTTATCGATCTATAAGTACATGCAATCAATTAGAAAATGCCATAAAAACAAAATCGATGCAAAATCTGCAGTGAGGTCCCCCGAGCACACCGATGCTCGGTGAAACAGACCCCGATAGTCTGCCAAGAACAAGTTCTGGGTCTGAGTCCTGTATTATTACAATAATACTGGCAATAAAAATAAAACTAAGGCTAAAGCTAAAGCTACAACTCCTACCAGAGTCATGCTCCTCCTCTCCTACGCTCTCTTGGGCTCGATGCAGAAACGAGCAGCCTCTGCTTCGCTCGGGTGCCTCAGCGCTCCTAAGATAGCCGCCCTCTCGTCGGGCCCTCGCAAGAAAGGGAAACAGAAACTATGGTCAGATCACAATTATATAAAAAATAAAATGAAATGAATGGAAAATAAAAACTAAGAAAAATAAATAAAAAGAAATAAAAATTAAAAACAAAAATAAAAAGGAAACATATAAAGAAAAATAAAAAGAAGAAGAAAATCAAAACAAAACTGAAAACGGAAAATCGACTACTAAGTCGTGCTCCCCGGCAACGGTGCCATCCTGATGAACGCGCGGATGTAACTCGGGTTAAGGAATATCTATGGTCGTTGCGACCTGAATTGCAAGGCGCAATTAATCAAGAAAAATAGACCACCAACTAAAGAAATTAAGCAATCAAAATGAAGCAAGCGGTCCTGCTAGCTTATTTTAACTGATATAGCTACCAGGGTAGATCACAAGGAGCACGAAATGATAAGTCTACGAAGTAGTCGGACAACCAAGAAAATAAGAAAATTGGTGGTTTTTTAATTTTTCAATTTTTTTATGATTTTCTAACGAGAAAAAGAATCAAGGAAAATCAAAAAGCAACACTCAAACAATTATTTAAGGGTCCACAAATACTTAAAACTTCAAAACAAAAATGTTTTTATGTTTTTTTAAAATATTAAAGTGTTTTTACGGATTTTATGGGGTTTTTCTGATTTTTAGTTAATTTTCTAAAAATAAAAGAAGAAAGAAAACTGCGAGCAATGTACAACTGGGATCTAAAGGCAAATTAAAATTATTTAAAGTGCCTATCAAATCCTAGCAGTAGTTTTATGTGAAACTACAAAATAAAATCTACCTACAGAAAAAGAAAACACATTTTTTTATTTTTTTTTATGAATTTTTAATGATTTTGTAAGTTTTTTACTCTTTTTCAATTTTTAGGAGTTTTATAAATGGGAATGAAATGAAAATTGCATAATCAGAATTTTTTTTGGAATTTTTCAAAGTTTTTTAATATTTTAGTTGATTTTCCAAAACAACTAGGGACACTTTTTAAGGTTTTTGAATTTTAGAAAATATCAAACAAAAATAAAACAAGCCACAAAAATTCCCAAAATCCCTGCATAGTAGCAGGAGCTACGTGTCAAATTTCAGAATTTTTAGAGTGAAAGTGCTATTTTTAATTAAAAACAAAACTCATAGCTCACAGGAACCAAAATGCAATTAAATTAAGTTCTAGGACAAAAAAGTAACAAGCAATAAAACCCTAGGATCTAATATGCAATTTCTCCATCAAAATCCGCACATGTCGCAATTCAGCATTCACAGGGGTATATTCGCAAATATGAAAAGTAAATACTCAATCAATAACAGAAGATAAGTTCGGGGTAAACAATGTAAATAACCCAACTAAACATGTGACGAAGCACGTGGTTCCACACAAGCAGGACTAAAAAGCAAATATGAGAAACTACAGGGACTGGAATGCAAAATGGTTCAACTGTGATTTTTATTTTACAAACTAAAATAAAAACTAAAAGAAACGCATGGGAAAAAGAGCAATATACCCATGGGGCTCGTGACAGGCGCGTGAGGGGACGCGTGGCGGCCGCTGATGAAGGACGATCGTGCGGCTCTGGACGTGTCAGGTGTCAGATCTGACGGTTCTCTGATGGTCGGGGACATGACTGGTACGTGACCGTTTGATCTGACATCTAACGGTCTAACATCTCCAGTGGATGGACGGTAGGGATGACGTCTGGATGATGGGGGCGATCTGACGGCGGAGAAGATGCCTGGAAGAACCGTACATGGGCGAACTTCGTTGGAGCACAGAAGGTGATCTGTAGCTCCGATGAAGAATCTGAGGGTGTCAATAGAATCATGGGCCTCTTCCGCGTCAGATGGCCGGCTCTGATGGAAGCTTCATCGGTCTGATCGGTGAGGCGGTGTGGATGACCTGAAGCTGCTCCGGCGAGGATGGGCAAGGGTGAAAGAGGGACTCTCCACGCGTGTCAAGGCCTGCAAGGGAAAGCTCTGACTCGGAGCTGCACTCCGATTGGTGTTATTAGGTCTGAAAACAGAGAAGCGATGGTGGATGGGGGGTGGTTCTCCAGCGAAGATGATAGAGGAGACCTATCTCCTAATCTCGATGCGATGATCGATAGTCAGGGTGATCATGCTGTGGGAGAGGATGGAGGGCGAGCGTGGGTATCAATCTGAGCGGATGAGTGAGAGTAACGGGGCTCTGATCGGTTGGTCGGAGCTGGTGGAGGAGCGGTGACGATAAGTGGAAAGAGTAAGCACACGACGAAGCTAGGAACAATCTAAGGAATACCTGAAGGTCCGACTAGGATCGTGAACTCCATGGAGGTGAACGGCGGGGTTGTGGCCTCGACCACGCTGCGGTTAGTGAAGGAGGCTCCTCGCGACGATTCTCCGGCCACGACAAGTGAGCTGCGGCTACACGGCACCAATCCGAGCACCAAAGGTGGCCTCCGACGGCTGTCACCACGAAGAAGGGCTCTAGGGTATCAGAACGGGGTGCAGCACGAGCTGGTGAGATGGGGAGGCGAGTGAAGCTTTTATACGACATCCCAGGTAGCTTGAAGAATTGGATCGAGGAACGCAAACAGAGGGACGGATCCCTAAGGATATCGACGGGTGAGGAGCATGGACCTCCCCTCAGTAATCGGAGCCTTGATGGTTGTCGGATCGGGTCTGGAAAATTTGGAGAAAAGTACGCAAAAGCTGAAGTTGAGCGAGGAGGAGTCCTGGGGGATAGTTGACCGGGGTCAACAATCCTCCCTGGACCAATCAGAAAATAGGATGTACAAATATAATTACAAATTCAATTAAAAATAGTAAATGATTTTAAATTAAAAAGTGTATAAAATAAAAAATATTTGTTATTTTTCAAAAAAAATTATGTGATTTTTATTTATTTTTACGAAAAATAAATTATTGAATATACAATATAATGTATTATATACAGGTATAAAATACATATGTATTTTGTACAATTATTTTTATTTTATTATTTTTAAAAAAATACCCCAATTTTATATTTTATTTATTTACAACATAAAATTTGGAGTATAAAATTTTTTAATTTTATTTTTATTATTTATTTACAAGTATAAAATAAATAGGGAAGTATACACATATACATGTATTATGTATTAGTGAGAGAGAGATTTTTATTCTATTTTAATTTTTAGTTTATTTTTCTAATTTTTATTTTATTTTTAGAAATATATAAAAGGAAGTAAAAATACCCTTTTATTTTTATTTTTGTAAAAATAAATTATATACATAGGTGGTATATATGTACAAGGTAGAGTGGCCATCTCTCTCTCTCTCTACTTATTTTACTTGGCCTCTCTTGGGTTTGGGTCACTCAATATTTATTCTAAATATTTCCTTCTTTTTATTTTATTCTTTATTTTTTACTTTTGCACAAATACATGATAATTATGATATATTAACACATGCATGCTTATTGTTAAGTTGTTGTATTTACAACTATTTACATGATGCTTTGCCGAGATAATTAGCTAAAATAAAAGAATAAAGAGTGATGAATAAGGATTCATCACCTGGCCCAAATCGGCACTTGAGGTGCCGATTTGGAATGCGACCTTGAAAAACTCAGAAAAATCCCTGGTCTTAATTCTTCATATTCCTGTAAAGGAGGAAACAGAGAAAATCTTGTTCATTGTATCGACCAGGTGAGTTTTTGCAGAAAAGATTAAAATGAATTAATCTTCTTTTGTTTTTATTTATACTCCTAAACAAGATGTATACTGTCAAGTACAGGAGTGTCGAACTCAGGGAGGCAAACTGTTGTTAAACTAGGGGTAAGCTATAGACAAACTAAGGTTAACGGTTTACTACTTTTTATATAATTTTTTTAAAGAATTTTCTGTATTTTTATTTGATTTTAATGAATTTTATATTATTTTGTGATTTTTAAGTATTTTATGATTTTTTATTATTCTGGAAAATGTTTAAATTTTTATTTGATTTTATTATATTATGCTTATTGTTTTATTTTTTATTTTCTATTTTTATGGAGTTTTAAAAAGGTTTTAGTATTTTTTATGGAGTTTGGTTTATTTTTTAAGTGAAAAAATTGAGTTTTTTTATTGAAAATTGCATTTTTTTATTTTTAAGGTTGAAAATAATAAGAAAATATTTTTATTTTATTTTTATCTAAAAGTAGATGAAATTATCTTCAAAATGATATATTGTGTGTTTCTAAGTAATTGTATTTATTTAGTTATGATTTTTACAAGTTTTAATGAATTTTATATTTTTTTGATTTTGTTATTTAATTTTTATTTTATTTTTTTGATTTATTTAGTAAAACACAGAAAAATATACAATGAAAATTTTTATGGGATTTTGAGAGATTTTTCTATTTTTATATGGTTTTAAAGTTTGTTATATATATAGTGTTTTTAATGAGTTGTTAAAAATAGTTTTTTTCAACTTATTCAATACCGTATCTAATATAGTATAGGATTTTTTATGTATTTTTTATTTGATTTTGATTTTTTGAAACTTTATTTAGTATGTATTGTAGTTATAGTGATTAGTATGTTGTATACGGGTGTTAATGGAATAATAAACTGCAAGCTTGGGGTATAAGTATGCAATTCTGTGGGAACAAAAGGGCGCACAAAAATATGCAGGAGTTTCAGGGGTATACGCGCAAAATCCGCACAAGAACCTGGATGTGATTTGCAAAAATTCAGAGGGCGTTAAGTGTAATTTCATCCGGAAGGTACGTTGTCGGCCACGTGCAGACTGCGGTGGAGGGACCTGTTCGTCAATGATCAAAAATGTTAGGGCGTTTGGGCAGAACGCCCAGAAAATCCAGCCTTCTCACACGCTTCGCACGCACGAAGCTCGAGCGGTCGAGCGGCAAGACTGATTTAACTGCGATGCATGGCTTCATGATAGTTGTTCGATCACCGAATGATCGAACGGCTCCGTTACAATCTGGAAGCAATCGTGTTCTTCCCCAATTTATCTGCAAGATGAAGTTTCTATTGCGAACACAATCAACTCGGTGGCTCCGTCTTGATCAAATGTTGATCTAGAAGGAACAGGTGATAATTTGCATCAACTTTTCACACATCCTAATTATGCTTCATGTGATATTTCCTTGAGATATTTCGTTAGTGGAGGAGGCTCAAGTGCTTCTTAAGAAATGTTTTGGAATCTGCAGGTGCTTCATGTTTTCATGCCCAGATGGAACTGATACTCTGTGTGCAAATAATTCTCGAAGTTGATTGTCAATGCGGTGATGATAATAATGCTCCGTCGGTATTCTTATCAAAGGATCGGCTCCAGAGGCATGTCCCTTAGCTCGCCCGATTATGTTCCACGCATCAGACTCCTCTCCGATGACGGATCGCTTCCAATCCCAGTTGTTGTGAAGATATCGATAACCTGCATATGATTCATCGACTCGAGCTCATAGGCTCGGTCCAACACTGACAAGGAACAATGAATGACTAGTTTCTACGTGCGAGGAAGGGAGCCAGAACTTCGGATCACCGTGTGTGATCGGAGGGGGAAAATCTGTGAGGTAATGTGTGAATGTTTCGACGAAACTGAACGAGAAACAGCGAATTCGAGGGAGAGAATGGAGGGATCGAGGAGAGAATGGAGGAGGAGAGGAATCGGAAGAGCAGGTACCTGGAAGGGAGGACTTCACCTTTGGAATCGGAGCTTGAGCTCCGATGGTCGTCGCCTCTACGATCAGCAGAGGTCGGAGGCTTGGCACGGTGGAGTGATTCTCCACGCCGGCGGTTGATCACGCCATCTCCTTCTCCATTGCTTGCTCGATAGCGTAGATTGGGAGATTGTCACCCTCTCTGTCTCTCTCTCTCTCTCTGCCAGAGCTCGGGGAAGGATTTGGAAAATGGCGGATCGCCGGAGCTCAGAGGAAGGGGGGTACTATTTATAGGTGAAGTGGGATGGGGTCACCGGAGGTGGTGACCGGAAGCGAAGACGGTTGGACAACGGTCGGCCAATGGCCAGCCGTTGGGTTTGTTGGCGGCAGTTGAGGAGCCGGAAGGGGAAGGAGGAGAAGAGGAGGTGGGAGGAAGAAGAAGATGGAGGAAGAAGAAGAATCGGGAAAAAAAAGGGGAAAGGTAGAGAGAAGGGGGAAAAAGAAAAGAGAGAGAGAGAGAGAAAGAAGGGGGAGAAATAAAAATAAAATTAATAATTAAATAATTAATACTAAAATTAATTAATAATAATTTCGAAATTAACAATTAATTAATAAATAAACATAATTAATAAATTATTTAAATAATTAATTAAGTAATTAAGTATATAATTAATTAATTAATTAATTTAATAAATTAATTAAATAAATAATTTAAATAAAAAATAAATGAAATATTATTTATTTATTAAAAATAAACAAATGAATAAATACATTAATGTATTAAATAATAATAAAGTTGCGGTTTATCGTACAATATACCAATACGGACCCGAAAACCACATTTTTCGTATTAACTCCGATTTTAGCGAAACTAATGTCATTTTGTAGATAATTGAAAAATATAATTTTTGGAACTGAATTTGCTTAATTCGGAGTTCATACGACCGAGTTATGAGGCCCGGACTCTTCCTCTTCCCCGATGATGTCATTCTCAAACAAGAATTATGTATAAGAGTCAATTAGATTTATTATATTAACAATTTTATTAGACAAATATGATGTATATCTTTATCCTTAATTTTATTCTTTATTATTGATATATCGTTAGAATATTTTTATTCGACTCAGAAAGATCCTAATAAATAGAAAGTAAATATAAAGAAATTGAGAGTGACATATGTGAACTCAAAAATACACAATTTAACATTAATCAATTCGAAAAAATGTAATTATTTTATTAAAATTATAAAGGTATAACAATGTGTTTACAAATAATAAAAATATGTTACAACATCTTATAGTCTCCATATCTTAAGAAATCCTTTCAGACCTCCTCCTCCACCTCTTGTGACTCCTCCGTTTGTCATTTCCTTTTCCAGCGTCTCATGTTTTCCTGTGACTCTCCTCATGTGTTATTTTCTTCTTCTTCTTGGTGTTTTGTTCTGAATGTGTTGGAATGTGCTCTAGAAGATGCAACCTAGATGATGACTTCCGTGGAGGTTCGGTTGGTTGAGTTTTCCTAGTTTCTCGTACTCCTTACACTTGTTGACTGGCGAGGCGACTCTAATGGAGGAGGCTCATTGATCCTTACTCTTGGAGAGGGTCTTCGAGACGGCTCTGGACGTTGTTGTGGTATTATCATGGGGATACCGAATAACTGTCTATCGAAATCGGTTGTCTCCAATTGCCGAACACTAGCAAATAATTCTTCTTGCAAATCTCTTGAATTATATGAGTAGACGGTGTGAGCTGAGAGGGTCCAGAGTCAAATTGACTCGAAGGACCAGCAAGCGGTGTTCCTACAAGAATAAGATATTCATGTTGTCGTAAGTATTACAGAAGATAAACACAACTTCTTAAAATTAGTTATTCTATTGAATAAGTTGTTTAAACTTGAAACTCCAAATCCGGCTTCACCGATTTGAGACCCTGCAGTGCCATATTCTATATAGCTCATACCTGAAAGATATTAATTACATTAGATGTCACATAAATTAAACAATAAGTAAGAGAAGGATAAAATTTAATAAATCAACTATAACGACTTGAAGATACGAATCCTATTTGAATTAGCAAAAATCCTTTTCCGCTATATCCCTGGCTCGAAGGACCAACAAATGATGATCCTGCAAACTGTTACTAACTAAAAGCTTATCCATATCCTTCAAGAATGAAATATTCATAGTTTAAGAAATATTACAGAAGATAAATATAACTTCTTGGAATTAGTCATTTTATTAAATAAGTTGTTATAACCTGAAGCTCCAAATCCTATTTCATCGTATTGAGACCCTGAAGCGCTATATTCTATATAACTCATACCTGAACAATATTAATTATATTAGATGTCACTTAAATGAAACTATTAGTAAGAGAAGGATACAATTTTAAAAATTAACTATAATAACCTGAAGATCCGAATCCTGATTGAATTGACGGGTATCCTTGTCTGCTATATCCCGCATACGTCATTACTAAGGTTCCAAATATCGATTCTTCCATTGGTTGACCTTGTAAAAACTCATGCCCACTGTATCCTGCTATAATACAGATAAAGAATTATTGTTATAGGTCTAAAAATATATACACTAATTTAAGTTAATTATAAATAAAGAATTAACTGAAACTTGAAGTCCCAAACATCGGTGGTTGTTGTGATCCTTCCCCACCATATTGCGCATAATTCATACCTATACGATTTACAATATATAATTAAAAAAATAGTCGTACGAAAGACAATCAAATAATCTTGATTTATAACAAAGAAATCACGAAACCTGATGCTCCTGAAGTATGCTGGTCTTGTGAGGGCATGTACAACTGGTCATAGTGTTGGAATGAATACATCAACGAGAACATGTTGATTGTCTCATCAAAGTAATTAATTGTATCTTTGACCTTTGTCTTCATACTCAAAGGTAAGTCTATTGATCGTCTAATCTCATACAAGTTGTTCCTTCCATGTAGAATCGTATCCACCTATTTGATTTATGATATAATAAGTTAATAACATATGATAAAAATAAGTTGATTTTTTAACATACCAGACGTTTTTCTACTGGTCCGTGTGGTTGGTAGGCTATTGTAGGAGGAGGAATCTGTGTCTGGATCCACTTTCTTGTTATATTCCAATACAATTACGTGTAAATATCGTTGTTTGCATCCACGTGCTCAAAGCAACTGCGACTTCCCTCTCATCCCAACAATCCACGTATTGTTGGTGTATAGTAGACCAATTTAGGATGTCATCACTTCTTGTCTTATTACATCGAGAGACAACATTTATCCTCTCAATAGAAGCAGGAATATGTTGTCGCATCTCAAACTGATGCATTACACAATCATGTACGTGCGTGCATAACTATGATGTCGTAACAGATTAGTGGCACCCGACGCTTCTAACACTCGTTCTATTACTGCACTCTTCTTGTCAGAAATATTGTTGAGTAATTCATTATGTTCAACAAATCGAATCTGTAAAATATGTTGAATAAAACATAGCTAACAATATAAACCAAACAAGAAATTATAAAACTTTTTACTTACAAGCTAGTAGGTTGTGATGATCGATGCTCATTCTGCATGTACAACACTGACGTATCTACGAGCCCAGGAACTCTATCCATCTGTGCCATCTACATATAACAATTAAACATGTTATTAAAAAAACAATTCTAAATTTATTTGTAAATGAATTATAAAACATGCAAATAAACTCCCTTACGGATCCATTTACTCTATCATTTTTTTCCTATGTTATGTGTAGACAACTTAATCTATTGTGTCTTGGTTGCTTGCAGATTTTACATAATTTCCGCACATTCCATCCATTTCATTTCTAATTCTTCCATGTACATGTCGTCCGGCATTTCTTTTCTGACTATTGGAGGTAGCATAATAGGGTCGTCTTATGCTCTCCAATAACGTTTGTCTGGGATGGGATGAAAGAAGAAGTTGTACGCCTGACGATAGTAATCGATGGAATAATACTATGAGCACAGATCATAGTTATCCAAGTGTGTACGCATATGTGAAGCTGCGGCTATAACATGTGGACATACAAAGTGTTGCATCTGCATAAAACCACGCATGCATTCACTTTGTCGACCATTTAAGTTGACTTCATATGCATATCCATCACGATCAAATACTTGAAATTGAGTTAGTGAAAATCTTTGTACGTGGTATGGTCTTAACTCTCTGGTTTGTTTATCCAGCAACTCTTCGTATTTCTTAGTCAAATACGTGGTCATTCCTTATGACTCCTCACGACGATCAATGAAATAACCATTAATCTAAGGAAAACTATTAGAATCAAGGATATGACCGGTAAACCATGTGCTCCTCTAAATTCTCCATTAAAACTTTCATATAAATTTGTTGTCATATGTTCGTAACGATGTCCATTGTCTAAACTTACTGCTCAATAACTCTAATCACCATTGTCTTGAGATACAATCCACGCGAAAGCATTTCTGTCGAGTATGTTAATATCTTTCATCATACTATTAAACTTGTTTTCATGACTCCTCCCCAGCAGCGTAGAATTTATTTTGAATTGTACAAATCTTATGTCCAGCTCTATGCATATTTGCACGCATATGTCTAAGACAATGACGATGAGTGAATCCATCTTCCAGTGAAAATAAAACACTCACAGCATCCTTCAACACAGGAAATCGATCGCTGATAAAACATATGTCCCGACGGTCGATGATTTGTCTTAATAAATTAAGAAACCATCTCCATGCCGAGAACACTCGTTCTTTTCGGTTATAGTAAATGCGAGCGGAAATAGGTCATTATTTGTATCTATCGTTGTGGCAACTTTCATGTGACCTGCAAATCTACCATACAAATTTCTTCCATCAATACGTAAATTGGCCGACAAAATTTGAATGCTCTGCGGTAAGGTCCAAATGATACAAACGATCTCTGAAAATGTATAGTACTCTCGTTTTCGCCTTCTTGTGTATTGAACCACGTATAGGTTCTGGGGTTGTGTCTGTCTCAAGCATGAACGAATCTCGGATCACGATATGACTCAACATCATTCCCATAAATAATATTCATTGCACGCCTCTTAGCATTCCAAGTTGTCATGTAATTAATTTCAGTCTTCAACTCATCTTTTATTTTATACATAATTGCAACTGGGGTCATACTAACTTGTGCTTTAAAGGAAGATAATATGTATTGTGCTATAAATACAGATGTGCATTGACGATATTTCACTAAAAGGACAGGATTTCTGCATGTATGCTTTCCCCTATATCCTGAAACATACCAGTCCCCTCGAGATTTCCTCTCTGATGCATGCAAATGCCATTCACAATCTTCATAAATACAAACAACAGTCAAAATCTGCTTATTTGCGGCCTTGGGTTTATATTGCACATGATTTTCCATACTTTATTTATGTAAGTCGTATTATAAATCCCTTTTCAACTTATAACTTCTACCCAATCAATAAGAGAATCATCGGTGGGATCAGATTGTACTTCTGCAAAGGCTACATCTTCTGTTTCTGCAATTTCATGATCAAACTCCTGGGGGTAACTCCTCCATCAGTTCTTCGTCTATCCAAAATCATGACAACTATTACCACGTATATTTTCTTCTTCTAATGATTTAGATTAATTTTCAGACTCCTCACTTTCTTCTTCGGATATTGATGTCAAAAATTCATCTTTAGCTTTATTTGTGAGGAACCCTCGATATCCTCAAATATTGTCTCATTTGTTGGCATGATTGATTTATATATTTGTCAGTTTTGATAAAGGAATTATAACATTATTATTTAATTTAAATGTGATTATTTTATCTCAACGATGACAACATATTTTCCAGACTAAAAGAGGTAGCTTCTACGAAAAGGTAAATAAATCTCTCATTAGTGATTGAATTCATCATTGCTGAGGTAGATTCATCATTGTGAATTGATACTGTCAAGAATGTTGATCCCTCATACAACCACTTACATATTAATGTAAGTATATACTGATCGAGCGGGAAACCAATAGCTTCAGATACTCGAGCCAATAGATCAAGGTATGTTAATTGACCTGATAATATAACCATACGTTTAATGTCCCCAATATATTATACATGATCATAAGAAACACTAACCGATCCACCCTAATATAATAAGACAGGAACGATGTTGGATGCCATCTCTACTAATCAAATACATGATTTGATTAATTTATTTGAAATAAAGAAAAATAATCATGTATATTTAAAAATTATTAATTTATTAATTTTTTAAAATTGAGCATTTACTATTCAATTATTTACATGATAAAAAATATTACTTTTTAATAAGACATGCATGAGTCCTATCACTCGGAGAATCAAGTCTTTATCGGGGAATAAATTCCTTTATCAGCCTAAGTGATCAAAATCTAATGCGAGGCGAAAACGATGATGTGTGCTAAAGAGAAATGCTCACCTTACCTCCAGCTCTCTACATGCAAGGATGCTTAGCAGAATTGAAACATATATGTGTTTGTTTGTGTGTAAATGCAATCTGATGAAGTCGTCATGATGAGAAATTGCTATTAGCGTGAAACACAATACGCTAATCACTCGGAGATGGAATCCAATAATCCGATCTTGGGGAGCTCATCGGTGTTCACCGCAGTGAGTCCTGCAGATGCTGTATAGAGTCCCTCCCAGCGCTTGATTCCAAATCTAAATGAGAATTAATTAAAATTTGACTAAATCCAAACTATAGGTGCATGCAATGATATTAAGGTGTTTGGCCTTAATCTATCGATAAACAATCCTACAACTAGGGCTCAATCACACAAAACTGCGACACTAATATTAATTTTGATATTAATAATAATTTCTCAATTTCATTTAAATTTTATTTTTTCAACATAAATGATTAAAAAATTTAAAACACAAATGATTGCAATTGCTAATTTTAATATACATTTAAATGAACTAAATTTCTTTAAATATATCTAATATTACACATCTAACTAATGACTACAATCACAAAATAAAATTAATAAATGTAAATTTACCTGAATGATGCGTGTCTTCAAATAGAGATGTTATCCGAAAAGAAAAGAATAAATATAATTCAATATCCGCAATAATATATCGCCTTTGTTGATAAAAACCTGCAAAAAATTCACGAAAAATTATCTACGGAAAAAACAATCTTATTCTTACTAGAATAAGAATAGCAGATTTAGAGAGATGCTGAGAAATCGAAATGTTGCTCTAGAATATGGATTGAGGGAAATGAGAGAAGTAGAATTAAGGTAGGAAGAGGTAGAATGAGATAAGGAGGGAGATGTGTGAGGAATGAGGGGAGATGGGGGATGTGTGTGTGTGTGTGCGCGCGCGTGTGTAGGATTTCTTTCAAATAGGACGCAGTCCTTCCTAAGTTCAGGAAGACCAGCCCCTTTTTTGTATAAAACAAGATGACTTTAGTAGAATACATATACAGTTTTGTATTATAATGTGCATTTTTAATGTTTGTATTATAATGCACGGTTTTGTATGTGGCTTTTTATTTATAATGTATACCTATAATACAAACTGTATACGTATTCTACTAAAGTGGTCGTGTTTTCTACAAAAAAAGGCATGCCTTCCTGAACTCAGGAAGGACTGCATCCTATTTGAAAGGCCCCTATATATATATATATATATATATATATATATATATATATATGGGAGAGGGGACCATTGGTAATTTGCCAATGGCTCACTCCCAAATCGACACCTCAGGTGTCCATTTGGAGAGAGGCGCCAACGACTCTCTCCCAAATCAGCACATGAGGTGGCGATTTGGAGGTGGCATCCCAAATCGGCACCTTGATACACATTTTTTTATATAATTTTTCTATCATACATATTTAGTTAATTTCGAATTTTTTAATAATTATTTTAAAAAAAGCCACTGCCAAGTTAGCTCCCCCGCCCCATTTTCTCATTTTTTTATTTTTTTGAAAATTTCTTCTGTAAATAGTCATCACTCTATCCCTATATTGTGCTATTTAAATTTCGTATGAAATATAGACTCCTACGGCCTCCATCTAGACAATCATTTTTTAATGATCGCATAATTATTGAAATCGACCCTGTCTGGATGGAGGTCGTAGATGTCTCTGTTTCGCACAAATTTTGAATGACATAATATATAGATATAATGATGAATATTCACGGAAAAAAATTTTAAAAAATGAAAAAAAGGAAAAATATGAAGGGGCAGCTAAGTTAGCTCTCCCCAGAGGGCAGCTCCATTTAACCCTATATATACATAAAATTGGGCGTGATCCTTCCTGAGTTCAGGAAGGCCGTCCCTTTTTTGTAAAAAAAAATACCACTAATTTTGTAGAATAGACAAATAGTTTGCATTATAATGTGTAGTTTTATGTTTGTTTTAGTAAAAATACAATGTGTAGTTGGTTACAATGCTTTACACCTACAAAATAATTTCCAAATTTTTCTTAATCACCATCTCTTGGGTCCATCTTTGTTGGTTATCTTTCCACTTGTTCGAATAAGTAAAATTTTGGAGTGTTAGTGATGATGTGCAAACCAAATCCTTCTTTTTTTATTAGTTCCTAACCATTTATCTATATTCATTGTGCCTTTCACCGGAGGTCGCTTGTCAGTGTTAAATCTAAGAATGGTTAATTCAAATTCAAGTTTATAAATGTTAGATCCAAAACTCTTAACATCTTTTTTCTAATGCTTGTTTTTCAATTAACAGTTTATTAATTTATTCTTTAAGATTTTTTGTTATCAATCTTAACTAAAAAATGGCACAACCTTCTCCCACTATAAGTAGGGTCGGCTACATGGATTTTTAATCAAATCCATGTTGAAATATTCGACCATTTTTTACGTTGACTATTGACTACCTAACACAATCCACACAATGGTGGGATTTGAACCCTGGTCATTTGGATGGTAGGCACACTGCCTTATCACCAGATCATTTAAGTGGGTTTTATCAATTGGGTGGTAGGCACACTGCCTTACCACCAGACCATTTGGGTGTTGTCAATCTTAACTAGTTTGAAATATTCAAATAATTAATTGAATGCACCAAATAAATCGCATTATTAGAATCATTTACCTCATCTTTCGTAGCCATTCGACAGACATACATCTTCCTCTTTTCTGATTCTAAGCTAGAGTCTTCTTCTGAATCTGTAGTGTTATCTCAAGTAACTTAGACTGCCTTCTTATTTAATCTTTTGAGCTTCTTTTATTTTAAAGCTATCTTCTTCTCTCCTTCAATTGCATCCTTCTTACTAAGTGGACAATCTTTCTCTATAAGTCCCTCCTTTTTTTTGCATTTACAGCAAATGATTGAATCATCTTTTCCATCTTTTGTTTTCTTGAAACTTTTCTTGTTATTTGGGAATCTTTTAAAGTTCCTAATGAAGGTATCCATATCGTCATATATTTCAAGGGTCTGCCACTTCATCTCTTTAGGAAAGACTATTTTACTTGCATATTCTACAGAGGCATTCTTGTTGTTCTTCTTAACCTCATAAGCCCTGAGATTTTCCCAAGAGTTGATCCATCTTAATGTCGTCGATATTGTTGGCTTCCTCTCCCTCAGGATAGATGTTAGAGCTGGCATTGGAATAAATCACGCTTTGTATAGTAGGTATGTAATGTTATTTGTAACAGGCTTAAATAAGAATATTGTATTACATCAATGGGTGGCGGTTTGTGCATATCTCTAAGCCCTATAATGTCATTTTATGTCCTGTGTATCGACTCCTAAGAGGGGCTGTTACGGCGTATTAGGATGTCGTTGTATGTCATCTGTGGTTGGTTTATCTTTTTGGCTAATGAACCAACTGCTAAGTTATTGTGCTTATATAGCAATGGTCTTGATCGTTATTAGTTTATAATGGTTGGCAGTTGATGCATATTATTATCTGCAGAATGTGGTTTTATGTCATGCAGTGGCTATTATTGGTGTTTCACCAACTAGATGGTGCTCTTGGAGGTCAATTTATTTGAAAACGCATGCTCCTAGTCAACTTCTTTTCACAAATACCTACAGGATTATGTGATGATATTCCATTGATGAGATATCTTAAATCTTAACTTGTCAGTAAGCTCGATGCAATTGTAGGGAGTGGGGGATTATGGGGAGCAGGTTTGCTTCCCGTTGCGGGTGCTCGGAGTCGGGTTAAATAAAATATTCATAAACTTTAAATTTTAAGCTCATTACAAATAGTATCTCTAACATGACATATACAAATTGTGGATCTCAAGCTTCTTATGAGAGGGAGATGGTCTGTCAAAGAAGTGATAAAAGATCTCTAAACAATGTACCAGAGATCAAAGTTACAGAAGTCGATAATCAATACCTGGTCGGCAGGGTCGCTAAGGATTAATTGGCAGTCGAGAGAGTAATCAGATTTAGTCAGGCATTTAGTTGGTTTTGAATTTTTTTAATTATTTTAAATATATAAATCAATTTTTATAACATATACTCTCATTTATACTCATATATTTAGATGTTTTAATATTTTTAAGAGCTTAAAAAATTATACCAAGAGAAAAAAATGAAGCAAGTTAAGAACAAAATGTTTAGTACATAGTATGAGCAAATGTTCTAAAGTCAAAAATATACACAACATGCTCAAAAGAATAATACAAGTGGAAAGTGAGACAATTGTCTAGTCATTGGATTCAGTCCTCAATGTCATCATCCAAGTCCTTCTATATCCTCAAGATGTAGCTCATCTTCATTCATCGGCGTAGCATTGGAGCTCGAAGATGAAGCTCCCCTTCCACATTCACCTCATTGGCTCTTTTTCGATTTCAAATTCTCTTCGGCACCGCTAGTATGTGCAACAACACCCATGTTAATTCGGAACCTGGACAAACCTCCTCATTATGAGTATCGACATCTCTGGTCCATTCAGCCACGTGTGCACGATCATGAGATGAGAGAAGATCTCTTTCTTTCTCAGCTCGACGTTCTTGCATGTTAGAATTGAAACACACGTATATAAGATCGTTCAGCTTCTTCGTCTACAACCTATTTATCTTCTTGGTATGGATCTGAAGACCAAAAATAAATTTTAAATTTATATCAGTTACTAATTTAAATTTTACTATTACTAATCGAATTAGGTGGGTGGAGTGAAGTCATTATCGAGTCAAATATACTCTAGTTACGCTTACATCCAGAGGATGAATACGTCAAGATCAAGATCTTGATGGCCATGGCTTTCAAATGAGGCATGTCATCTCCATGATTATACCATCAATTATCTATTGAAATAGAGAATTAGTCAAAATAATAAAATAAAAATATGATTAATATGAATAGAAAACAATGATTGAAATACCTGGATCATAATTGCCATCATTTGTCATCATCTGTCTCACAGCTAAAGGCTTGTCAAAATCTCCATGATCAAGTCTATGTGCTGGAAACTCATCCTTGGTAATTACATCTTGTATATATAAATCTGGATAAAATATTTCCATGCACTTCTTAAACCCTCTCCTCACCACAACATCTAGATCATCACAAGACTTCGTGTAGAACAAATGAGTTCAAGTAATAAGTTGTTAGATGCAATGGAGTATCGAGCCTCCTTTTGGTCTTAGAGGTAACAACATCCACAACAAATTTGTAAGACGACCCATGCCATTGAATGATGTAATTATCTCCCGCTTGGCCTCTTCAAGCCCTCCGTCGACGAAGCCCATGGATGGACGTCGATCTGCATCAACCACACGCAATAAACGAACCAATGAAGTGAACTTGGACAACATGTGCGGTGTGGTTCTAGAATGTAGGTTTGAATACAATGGAACTAGCTGCTTCTCCCTTCTTGGTCTTATACCATTTGCAGTTCCTTCACTCTTTTGAGGAAAACATCAATCTCACGTTGTCTTTCTTCTCATTTAGACTCTCAAGAGTGAGAAAAGTAGTTGCAAATCTTGTTTGGCCAGACCTTTCATTCTTCCTCTTGATGGTGAACTTGCACATCAAGATTAGAGTTCTGATGTGAGAGTAGATGAACACTGTAAGCTTCTTCGCCTTTGTGATTGCACTCCTCACCTTCGTCTCTTTGCTTATCACCTCCAAAACAAGATCAATGAAGTGTGTGACACACAGAATCCGCCAAATCTACGGATATTTGGTGAGCAATAATCTTCTCACTACTACATTGATGGATGCATTATCTGTCATCATATGAACCACATTATCCATTCCCACTTCATTAAGACACTCCACTAGCTTGAAGATGTATTCCGCAGTGTGAGCCTCATCTAAGGCATTTGGACTTCAAAAATGAAGTCCTCAAGGTGCAATTGACATAAAAATTGATAATGCTCCTTCGCCGCATGCCCGTCCATGCATCGGTCATCAAAGAGCATCCTGTTGACGTCCACATATAATGATGGCATTGCAAGTCATCGTGCATCTTCTTCACTGCCTTCTTCAGAAGCGGAGCACTAAGCCCATACCTCGTGGGAGGCTTTAGTCCATGCCCGTACTTCCCAATCGCCTCCATCATCTACATGAAGGGCTTCATCCTAATCATACATGATCATATGCATAACCTATTTTATAAATGGAATCCGCATTGCTCTAGAAATCAAATTTGAATATGCCCTATGCATATAATGAACAATCAACATTGTTATTAAACCTACCAACCGAAAATCTAAATGTCCTAATCATATATAAAATCAAATACCAACAAACATTGTCCTAATCATATCTAAAAGTTAAAAAAAAGCAAAAAAAAAAAGGAAAAACAAACTAACCTGGACGACGAGGATCGGGTGTTGGAGAAGCTCCGAGGAGAGATTTGGTTGCAGCTGGAAGGAGCCTTGAGGTCGGTGATGTCAAGACGGAAGGTCCTTCGACAACCGTCGAAGGAGATGCGATCCGACGACGTGGTTTGGCAGAGGCGGAGATGGAGGTTGCATCGAGGGTTTGGGTTTTCGGAAGCTCAGATTTGGGTTTTTAGGGTAAGGGAGCTTACTGTTGAGCAGTAAGCCCCTTTATCGATTTAATAGTGTATTCAGTTTTCCGAGGGGGGGGGTAGGGATAAAAAAGGTCTAGCAAAAAGTGGTCGAGTAATCGGTCGAGTAAACCGACTAACTGACAGAGTAATCGGTAATCGAACTGCTCCGATTATAGAGCAACTTTAGCTAGTCGACTCAGCTACTCTGCCGAGTCGACTAATCAGATTAGTCGGCCAATTTTTGCAACACTGCTAGAGATAAAAGTACAAGGCATGCTGGTGACATTGGGAAAATTCTGAGGAATTTATGAGGAATTTTTTACATTTCGATGATGTTTATTAAATTTCCATTGACATGGGGGCGAAATCGTGGAAAATGGTATGGGGTCTTTGATATCGCCATCTCATCCATACCGATATTGCTTACCATGCATCTATCTATAATTAATAGATGTCAGACAACATTCATCAGGTAAAGAGAAGGCACCTCTTCAATCCCATGCTGATAAGCTTTGCAGCGTCTGAACCATTCATACCGCAGGACGCATTTTTAGTCACAAAGCATCATGGAATATTGCCGACGCCACGACCTCCTTCATGAATGCAGACCTCTGCGCTCTCTCTTCCTGATCCTTTAGGGAGAGAGTAGGCCTGACACTGAAATTCAATTTTCCAAGTCAAAGTAGAAACAAAAAGATGAAACTTCCATTAAAAAAACAAGAATCAAAACGTTAACACGAAAGCTCATTATTATTGTGAAAAAAATTGATGGTAATTAAAAGAAAACCGTTAGGCTATAATAATTTACATTCAACCTCACAAGTCATCAATTAGAGAGAAAAAATCAAACTGGCACCAGGCATACACTTGAAATTATGCATGATCACATATATTGCACGTAAAGAAACTGATGAGAAAGCTGAGATGTAGTCACCAGTGAAGATCATGTGCTAAGCACGATAAATTTATGCAAATTGGGATCCAATGGGCAGGATCCCTGCCTACTTCCAATTAGGTTCATTTCAGACGTCATTTTGCAATGTAACGGAACTGCCTCATGACAGTGTCTGCAGGACAGGGTATGTGGTACTGGATTCACAGGACTAATCCAAGATAAGCCTACATTAGCCCTTCCCCTTCACTCAATTCATCAACTATTCTATGACTCCAAGTCAATTGTCATCTTTAGATCAAGTTTCCATCTAAAGGATATGCCAATGCATAAGGAACCTCCTGATGCTGTAATAATTATGTAAATACATTAGCAACCACCCTGATGTTGTAATGACTAATAAAATATAACTAAATAGCCAGGCGGAGAGAATATATGGCTAACAGAAGGTAAAACTCTGAGGATACTCCGGCACAATAAACTCCAAAAAGCTCAAGTCTTGAGGTAATGTGAACGGTACCAACAGAAGCAACTGTGAGAACCATTAGTAAGCACGGTCAGTCACACATTCTCAAGAATCATTAGAAGGGGTACCCTTCACAACTCAGGCGATTACATGCACATGAATTAATGATAGGTTGAGGAGACGAAGTGGAAGTAGTGTAATTGGCATAGCAGCAGTAGCGGCAAGGCCAGTCTTAGCAAAATCCATAGTATTGAAGCTGATGCCAAGAACGTGCATCAGTCGCCAGTAGTCAGCCAAGGAAAATTGGATATCCTGGGGAAACTCGACAGGCTTACTAGTGACCTCATAGGTCATTTTAGTAATAGATTAACCAGCAAGACCGACATAGGATTGATTAACGATAGGAGGTGGATCCAACCCTGTTATATGCACGGTTGGCCCATTGGCAGAATATACAATAAGAGAAAGTGTGTCCGTGCTCGCAAGAAAAATCACAACCTTTGCATGGGGTACCTAATAAACCTCTACCTCCACATCCACCAAAGGTAGCAAGTGCAGAACATTCTGCAGAGGGCTATAGAGAAGGGAAAGTAGCATCAAGTTGCTGTAGACAGGCGAAGATGACACACAGAGAAGGAATCATATCAAGAAAAGAAGCCGGCCTTCATCGTATGATATAGGTAACTCAAAATCGGAAAGGTCCCGGCCCCTTGCTGCAATTGCTCGTGAGATGGCACATCTGGTTTTAAGCATTCACCCCCAACTGCTGTGTTGAGCTTGATTCTCAGCCCTCGACACAGATTCTGGCTGTACCAAAACACCGCACAGCCCTTTTTCGTGCAATTTCCTTTTTCCCTCAAGCAAACTCTCAACCGGTCTTTGAATTTTGTCCGTTGCCCTAATTATTGTTGCTGCTGCAAATCTACCATCACATCAACTTCCTCCATAGAAGAACCCCATTCCTTCTCTTGGTCTCAAATTGACGGTCCTCGTCCTCAACACCTATAGAAACTCTTGTTTTGACTGAGTTTTTAAATGCTGTTGCAATGAAGATTATGCCAACATTGTGGCATTGCATTCATCAAGTCGATTTGGTTCTGCTCCTTTTCGTACCCCCCTCCAAACTTTAAACTGACCATCCAAAGAAATCCAAACCTTCGTGCTCTTTGTCAACAATTCTCCCACTTTCTCACCTTTGCCAAATTTGCAATCTTCCAAAATATGTCCAAACACAACATGGACAAATTTTTGGTAATCTTTCATATAAACTTCGTTGATTAAAAATCTGATTTTCATTGCATATCATAATGTGATGTATAGAAAGCTTGAGTTGATCAATTTCTACATAGTCCGTGAGATAACTCCGTCTAGTATACTCCACAACATCCTTATCAATGCATCTATTAAGGGAATGGAGTTTATAACCCCAAGATTTCGCAAATACACATTTAACCCATGCGATTAGAAATGAAAATGAATCGTGTACGGACCGGACAAATGCCTATTTCCATATCCATGTTCGTTTCACCTCAATCAAATACGAATCGGATATAGACTTAGGAAATCCTATCCTAACATGGTCGGATACGAATTCAGATCGGATATCCATTGAATATGAATCTAGACCGAATAGAGTAAAAATACAGATCGATTTCAGATCGAATGAATATGATCGAATAAAGATAAAATACAAATTTGAGTCGAATTATTATCAAGTAGAAGTGATTTTGAAAAGATCAGGTTATATATACATAAATATCATGATAAAAATATTTAGCCAAGCAATTATGTTATGATTATATTGGGCTGCTTTAGAAATATAGTCATCGAGGGGCCAAAGCCAACATAAGGCACGCCCTATTATGAATCCTATCAGGTTGTCGAGACAAAAAGGCATAGTGATCGTCGGAAGTCGATGGGATGCATGAAGTTGGGTAGGGGGCAATAAGTTTATCTAAGTTGTTTACTTGACACAATACAATATATTATATTGTGTGTGTATGTATAATATTTTGTATTCAAATCTGGATGTTTTAGTGTTCATATCTATATCCATATTCGGAACTTTTTTAGAACCGATATCCATATTTAATTAATATTCGATTAGTATTCAAATATGGATATCCACATTCAGTAATTTTTCGGATATTCAGATATATCTATATCCATTTTCATCCCTACAGGCAATCCGACCTAAGTAGCACTTTGTGTAGTCTTCAAATTGGGTCCGAAATGCGGTGAATCGGTGACTGAGCAAAATATTATTCTTAGAAATATTTGAAATCTCCAAAGGCATAGGACTTAACAAGGTCATGTTCTTCGACATATCTTATAAGTATATACCTAGAATTGAGTGATGCCAAGAAAAATTCTCCATGTTGTATGGTCCATGTAATTTTTTGAAAGAAAAAAGGGTGGCCATCGCATGGGTGTGTGCCAATAACTTCACCATAATTCACAAAGATACAAGTGCAAGGCAACGAAAAGCCATAAATAATTACATGGACCAACTCTTTACTAATACCTTCGCATACACAATTACATTTTCACTATAGAATAGATCCTGAAGGAAAATCACTCCATTTTTTGCTAGCCACATGGCCAACTCAACAGCCACAACACCGATTCTCTTCAATTCTAGGCCTCACCAATCTGACCCAATAGACTCGTGGAATCTTGTAGCGCGACCCTGGCAACCACTGATCTTCCAAAGCATAACCCAAAATCCACGGAATATATAGGTGAAGAAGATGTGATTCACATCTTCATCAGCCTCCAAACATCCGGGTGCAAGTAGAATTTGCACACTGAAAAAGGAGTGCATGCCTTTCCCCCCGTCACCAAGTGGTCACGTATGAACACCTTCACTCCTACAGGTATATTCCACCGCCATAACCTCATGTAGTCCTCACAAACCCCCTGGATGGACTTATACACCTCACTGACAAAGAATCGACCATCAAGGTTGCAAAAATCGGTAGTCAGTACTCGGTCGACCGGGTCATTGACTAAGGATTAATCGGCAGTCAGGCAACTAATTGGATTTAGTCGGGTTTAGTCGGCTTTATTTTTAATTATTTTAATATTTACATAGATTTGTACATTTTTATACTATCATAACGAAAGAAAAGAAGTAATTGAATTTAAATAAAACAATACGTGTATTAGAATAAGTTTGCTTTAAAAAAACAAAAAATTAAAATTTATGATATCTCCAAGTAAAAATCGATCGACTAGTCAAAATTAGCCAATACTCGGTCGGCCACCCCACTGATTAGACTAGTCGGGTTAGTTAGGTGACTTTTACAATATTATCGGCCATCAATCCAACACCATCAACCATGCCCGATGAGGGACCCTCCTAAGACCTCCAGCAACTCCAAAAGCTTGTCCATCCACTGGTCCAGTAGGATTGAGTGAAAAGACAGGAAAAAGGAAGCATTAGCTCAAGTACTAGCCATCATAACATTGGGATCCACAACCAACACCACTAGGGAATTTCTCTCCCAAAATACGACCATCCATCCAATTATCATACCAAAATCGAAAGCTAAACCATCTACTAACATCAACTACAACATAGCACACATCCTGAAACACAATGCTAATCCCCCTTCAGAAATTGGACAATTCATAACCAAACTCCCCACAACCAAGCAATGACGAGGAAGGCACATAGATCTTGCGAACCAACAAGTTGTCACAGACGCCCTGAATTCGAATGGTTCATTAATGGTTCATTTACGCATCAAGGCATTGTTCATCTCCTCCAAACTATAGACTTCAAGGGCCCCATCATCCTTGGATAAAATAACCATCATCTAGACAACTACAACCATCCCATTGGAACTGCCAGCAACAAACCAAGAGAAGCACCTTATAATGGTTTCAAGTCTTTTCTGGATCCCAACGGGGAGAAATCTCGATGAAAGAAAAAAATCAAGATAGCTGACAAATCGAATTCAACAACACCAACATGTCACCCCTAGATAAGCATGCAGGTTTTCAACCAGCTAGTTTCTATACGTCTTCTCAAGCAGAGGTACTCAATCAACCAGACGTAAGTCCATCAACGAACGACCAAGATACCACAATGGCAACTCTGCATGAGGGGATCCCAGCCAGCTTCCACATTATGCAATTTCCCCTTCATTCAGATCAAAAGTTACAAATTCAAACTTGGCTCTATTAACTTTAGACCCAAGATGGCTCCAAATAGTTCCAAAATCACTAACATACCCCTACAACTCTCTGTACCACCCTCTATAAAGAGAATTATATCATCGACGTACTACAGGATTGGCAATCTTCCACTGAAGCAATCGAGCTTCAGGGAGAAGGTTTTAAAAGACTTATCTTGGGATTGTAGCAGAAGTGCAAATGAGATGTGGGAGGCAGTAACATCTTATATCCGAAAGATACCCAAAGAGATGCTAGGCGAGTCAAAGGGAGGAGCTCCAGGTCAAAAGGAGGCTTGGTGGTGGAGTGAAGGGGTGCAAGAGAAGCTAAAAATTAAAAGATCATGCTTTAAAGCTATGTCTAAGGATAGAACAGAGGAAACTGTCACAAACTACAAAACAACGAAGAAGGAAGCAAAGAAGGCGGTAAGCGAAGCTAAGTCAAAAGCTTATGAAGTTTTGTATAAAAACCTCGACTCTAAGGAGGGTCAAAAGGATATATTCAGGTTGTCCAAAGCAAGAGAAAGAAAGACCAAAGACCTTTCTCAAGTGAGATGCATTAAGGACGACGAAGGTCACGTGCTTGTTACTAAGAAGGATATAGAGACTAGATGGGAGCAGTATTTCCATAAACTTTTCACTGGGGAAGGAAATAGAGAGATCACTTTGGGTGATCTAGCTAGTAGTGAAAGTTACTTGAATCGTGCAAGCCATAGACGAATACAAAGAAAGGAAGTAGAGGAGGCTTTGAAGGTTATGAGACCTAGGAAAGGTGTAGGACTAGATGGCATCCCTGTAGAAGTATGGAGAATTTTAGGTGAGCGCGGTTTGAATTGGCTTACGAATCTATTCAATGTTATTTGGCGAAGCAAGAAAATGCCTGAAGATTGGAGGAGTATCGCGGTGCCTCTTTATAAGAATAAATGAGACATTCAAACTTGTTCAAATTACATAGGTATCAAGCTGATGAGTCATACTAAGAAAATTTGTGAACATGTGATCGAAAGAAGGTTGAGGCAAGTTTCTAAAGTAAAAGAAAATCAACTCGGTTTCATGCCAGGTCGCTCAACTATTGAAGCCATCCATTTGCCGAGGAGAACAATGGAGATTTATAGAGCTAAAAGGAAGAACCTCCATATGATCTTTATTGATTTGGAGAAGGCTTATGATTCTGTCCCACGAGAGATATTGTGGAGAGTTTTGGAGAAGAGACAAGTACCTATCCTATACATTAACCTCATAAAGGATATGTATGATAGGGCTTTATCTTGTGTGAGGACCCCGTCTGGGAAGACTTACTATTTTGATATCAACATTGTCTTATATCAAGGTTCAGTTTTGAGTCTATTTTTCTTTACTTTGATTATGGACGAGTTGACAAGTCACATTCAGGATGAGTTACCTTGGTGTATGTTATTTGATGATGATATTGTGTTGATTGACGAGACTAGAGATGTTGTAAATGAGAAGCTTGAGCTCTGGAGACGTACATTGGAGACTAAAGGATTTCGTATAAGTAAGGCTAAGACGGAATATATGGAATGCACCTTTGATGGAAGCAATAGGGAAGGAATCGAGGTGAAGATTGGTGACGATAATATTCGGAAGAGAGATTCTTTTAGATATATGGGATCTATTTTGCAACATGATGGGGAAATTGATGGAGATGTTACTAATAGAATAAATGCAGGTTGGCTGAAGTGGAGAGGAGCCTCTGTTGTGCTCTGTGATAAGAAAATTCCTTTAAAAATTAAATGAAAGTTTTACAAAGCAGCCGTGAGACCTGATATGCTCTATGGATCTGAATGTTGGCATGTGAACCATAGACGTGCAGAGAATGGTTGTAGCAGAAATGAAAATGCTAAGGTGGATGTGTGGACACACACGTAAAGATCGGATTCAGAATGATGCAATCAGAAAGAAAGTTGGTGTAGCTCCGATCAAGGATAAGATGCGAGAAAATCGCTTAAGATGGTTTGGTCATTTGCAAAGAAGATTAACTGATGCACCAGTTAAGAGATGCGAGTGTTGGGATGTTGAGCCAGCTAAGAGAGGGCGAGGACGGCCTAAGAAGTGTTGAAAAGAGACTATACGAAGGGATCTTAGTTTTTTGGATATAAACCCAAGATTGACCCAAGATAGATCTGAATGGAGGCGAAGAATCCATGTAGTCGACCCTACTTAATGTGGGAAAAGGCTTTGTTGTTGTTGTACTACAAGATTGGCAAAGAAAACTCCTCCATTGAATAGCCAGAGCGGAAATTGCCCGACACCACACGGTCAACCGTGACTAATAGAGCATCGTCCACCAAAACTAATAGCAGATGGGGTCAACGGGAAGCCTTGGCGAACTCCAAGCTAGACCTGGTCTGAAGAAAACACCCAGGAAGAATTAATCAAGACACAAATGAAGAAGTCGTAACACATCTTTTCATCCAAGTAATCTAAGTGTTAGGAAAGTATCCCCATAGGAAATGTCAATCCACGCAATCATAACCTTTAAAAAATCAACCTTCCAGAGAACTCCCCAAGTCTTCTAACGCCTTTAGTCAGCCACCACCTCATAGATCAAGATCACATTGTCCATCATTTGCTTCCCAGGTAAAAAACGCTCTACATTGGGAAATAATCCATCCTAGAACCCCATGCATCTGGTTAGCCAATAACTTAGCAACAATCAAGTAGACTGCAGTAGACTATGTGATGGGATGAAAATCCTCCACCTTCGACATGGTGTCCTTCTCGGGCAATAAGAACAACTAGAACGAATCATGTGATCAAATCTAGAATTCCTAGAAGCAAACTTCGTGACCATGGCCAGCACCTCCTTGGATACATGTCCTAGAAATCCCTGAAGAAAAAGAGCGAGAAACCATCCGGTCTGGGACAACCCTCATGGTTGAGGGTTGAGTGCAAACATTGCCTCCCTAACCTCCTGCAAATCAAAAGACTTGAACAACCCATCAACATCATCACCAGATTTCTGGGTGAACCCCATAACCAAGCCATACAGGGCCATTGTGCAACGATCGACAACTAGCATACCTGAAATAAGTTGTAACCACTCTCGCCACTACAACTTCTACTAAAATGCTTCTTTTGTAACTTCAATTGTATGTATCAAGTCCTGATGCTGACAACCATTAGCACTTCATGGAAAAATCTGGTCTTCACATCTCTCTCCTTCAACCACTTCTGTTTCCACTATACCTTACGCTTTCATTCATTTTCCTCAATGATCTTCGACACCAACTCCTCATCTAAATCCCTAAAATCTTCCAAAAAAAATCCAACCTCACCACCTCATTTATGGCACAAGTCCCCTATTGCTTTCGCACCAGTCTAGTCTCCCTCCTAAACCTTGCCATAATCAACCTCTTGCATAGCGCCTCCAACTTCAAAACTAGCCTTCTAGAGGTCGAGCCCCCTACCACCAAACTTGAGAAGGAAGAATCGACAAATTCCTTAAATCCCCTCCATGAACCACAACCGCTCCAATCTGAAAAAAAGGCCCATCGTCGAGGCAGTGTCTAAGTAGAGGCATTGTTATATGATCGCAAACGAGACAACAATTAGGAATGGAAACAGATGGATACAGATATATGTGTTACCATATCTAGGTGTTACCATATCCTTATCCGTTTTCAATACGAATTTGGATGCAGATACAAATATCGACATACTAAAACTATGTTATCATATTCTTTAAAAAATGCATACGGATGCAAAATAAATACTAGGGCATACGACTAATATTAGAAAGGGTTTTTATCACTTGTGCCCCTTTGATATATTGCAATATCAGTTATGCCTCTCCCTTTTCTGGAATATCAGTTGTGCCCTCGACTTCTTGTCGTTTTATCACGTGTGTCCCTCCGTTACTTTAGCGGTCAATAAAGTGAACTTAACCATGATTTTTCAAACCACGATGAGGTTAAGAGGTGCATAATTGTCCAAACACCCCCCCATCATCCTCCTCTGGCCCATCCTCCTCCGCCGTGCACGACCTCCGGCCTCCTCCTTCATTGTTCTCGTCGATGCACAGAACTTCATCGACTTCAGTTGCAGATGGGGGGGGGTCAAATTCTCACTTGTTGGTCAAATGCGTGCGGCGGACTGGCAGGGAGTTTTTGTGATTTCAGTGCGGAGGGGGCGACGGTGTGGAGTGGTGCCTGCGGTGGACTATGGGGCGAAGGAGGAGGAGCACGAGGCAGTGGAGAAGGGGGCAGAGGAGGAGTGGAAGCTAGAGGAGGCGGGTGAAGGAGTAGGATGCACGGGAGACGGTGGCAGAGGAGCAGGGGGCGGATTAGGGGCGGATGAGGAGCTCGAAGAAAGCACCCCAAGAAGCTTCAAAATCGCCACTAAGAGAGGGTGGGGATGTCTCCCACAGGTCATCTTCAATATACCCCATAGGGTCACCAACAGACGAGCAGATAAATTTTAGATAATAATTGTAAGGACAACTCGGGCAACCACCTCTTGAACAAATTGAGAAAGATCGATTGTCCATGCTACAAGGATACAACTAAATCTCCCCATTAAATCAATGGCCCTAAACGTTGACAGACTCGAGCCACAAATGGACCTTCACAAGATGTCATCCCAACCATCTAATTTATTCTTTTAAAGAAATACATCACTATGACCCCTATCCAACAAACCATCAATTGTCCTTTCCTCAAGGTCCCTTGTTCCCCTCGCATTCAAGATAATAACCTTCATATCGAACAAAATTAGACCCTACGGAGCACACAACTCCCATGTTTTGAGCTATCGTAAGACAATAGCCCTAATCCCAGCTAAGATGAAATGCATCCGCCTCCTCAAGTCCCAGCTCTTCCTGTGAAATCACTATTAGCCCATCATTAAGAAACATCTCTAGCGAAATATACACATCAACCCCAAAAGCTCGGACATCATCCACCAGACAACACTTCTTTCTTACGAATACTTGAAACCTATGTTCTCCACTGAGAGAAATAAAAGGCTTCAGATGACCCTCCTTGAACTAAACATACCTATCCCTTCTCGAGAATATCTATCCCTTTTCGAGAACCCCTTGGAGAAGGGAGATTACACTTCAAAAATCCACTAACCTAAACCCCCACAAGTGGTACTAGGAATGGCATCAAATTTCAATGAAATTCGACCGAATTTTGATCAAAGTTTGTGGAGAGAAATTAATGGTTTGCTTATTCATGAGACCCTAGGGTTCTCTTATATAAAGAAGAAACATGTTAGGCAAATTAAATAATGTAGACGGAAAGAAAAGAAAATACATAGGATGATAAAAGATAACTAAAATTCGAGCGAGGGACGCTCGATGACGTGCCATGGCAACCCTTACACGAGATAAGGAAGTCTCGTCTCAACCATCTACCTTGAAAAGGAAAGCGAAAAAAGGGGATTGGATAGTGGAGATCGATATCTCTGAAAGATTTGCAATGTTGTACTTAAATTCAATGATGACACATACATCAAACCCCACAGACTCGATAAAGATTTCCATCTGAATCTTTCAGTACTTGTAGGTTATTCCATTGAAGGTGGATGATGTCGCCGTAGATTATCCTTCAAATAAAATTGTCTTTGCGGTCATAGACATGGATTTCAATTACGTGCTCAGCATGAACCCACTTCGATACCAAATGAAAGCTCCATATAGGATCACAAGTACCTGGAGGGATAAGCATAGACTTGAACTGATAATAAATGAACCAAATTATATCACATGACAAATAACCAAGCATGTAAGATGTAACGAATATTTTACAAGATGTTAACGTGGAAACCCACTGGGCAAACACAACAATATAAGTCCATTGACTTTGGTTTCTCGATCGACTTTGTTGATCAACTATTCCAATATTGGATTTATTTCCCATAGATAATTCAACCACATTTATAACAACAATTTGGATACTCACAAAGTCTTCAGTACAAGACAACGACAAGAAATGTTACAGAACAATCTTATATCCCCGTAGTTTAAAAAAATGTCAAGGAGAAGATATATCAGAGAAATAGCATACAAACAAAATGCCTATACACGTGATAATTGAATAGAGTTGAAGCACAATCACATAAAGATGGAGATAGTTGAGAAGCCATCAAACAAGAGTACAGAGACAAAATCAAATGTTGTATCCAATCTTGAAACTATGGCAGAGGGTGTTTTAAAAAGCCTACCTAGAAGAAAGGAAATGTATCTCTCTCGTTTCTTATGATTTTCCGAAGGTTAGACAACGGGTATAACTTTATAATAAAAAAGTATTTGTTAGAAGTTAACAGTTCCACAACACTTTCTTAAGAAGTTCGAGTGATGATCAATCCAAAAATAATGATCAATAAAAACTACAAAGTGATCGATCAGCATGAGAAAGTGATCGATCAAGCAAAGCCACTATTAAGGATGCAAGCGTTGATCGATTAATCAAGAAAAGCGATCGATCAATCATGTACCGTTTGATCTTCCAAGAATTCAATAATGAAGATAAAATTGAAATTCAAAATTGAATAAGGTAAAAATATGATCGATCACAAAAAGAATCATAGATCAAATATGTTGAGTGTCGGAAAAGTTTGGTTGATTATCGCTAATCACAATAGAAGGTTGATTGATCACTGTGATACAGTGAAGTTAAACAAACACAAAAAGTGATCAACCAGTTAGGAAGGGTACTAATCAGTTTGTACTAATCAGTATAAAAAAACTATCATTTAGAAGACAAAAGAGATCGATCGATAAAGTAAGGTCATCAATCAATAAGCAGGTTTATACATGAAAAAAGAGATTTTTACGACGAGGTCGTTAATATGCCTAGAGATGCATAAACATATTACAAATGGAGCTTTATAATGACTATTTCAACAAGTAGAGCAACAAGTGATGCCATGTTAGACAACATCTAAACATCTTTTGATCTTTTATGGAATGTAACCCTACAAGCTAAAACAAAATGCTAAGACGTGCTTAGCAATAAATCGTGCCATCATTAAAACAAACGATAAGGCAATTTGTACTAACAAACACTTCAATGAATTGGTGCCAAACAAAAACTGGATTCACAATGAGAGTATCAAACAAAAGATTGTTATGGCGTCAAAAGAAGATAAAATGAGACAAATTCAAGGAGGTTAGAACACGTGTAGAGGACTTCTAGAGCTTCAAAGACCTTCAAAGTTAGAGGAAAACCCTTTTAAGAGGTAGAATGGAAGACCCAAAAATTGTTGGAAGAATGCTATCTAAAAGGATATGGACACGTTCGTTATAAACCAAGATCTGACCATGCATATGTCCAGACGCAAAGAAGCCATGTAGCCAACCCATTTAAAGTGGGAAAGGTTTGATTGTTGTACGAAGCAAAGAAACCACGTAGCCAACCCCATTTAAAGTAGGAAATTGTTTGATTATTGCATGTCTGTAAAAACCTGGGCAAGAGTTTGGCACTATAAAAAATGTACATGGGCAGATATATAAAGTAAAAAAATGAACCAACTTTTTTAGAAAATACCTTTCAAGGACTTTCTTGTCTATGCTTTCACTATCCAAACTTTCTGCATCTGACGATGGTGGTTTTACATTATTTGATGAATCAGCTGAAGGTAACTTGTTGATGAAAGAAAACAATAATGGATCTGGGGCAGTATCCATGGTAGGGGCCAAAAAGGATGATCCTCCAAATAGTGAGTGTAAATTCCCTTCTCGCAGCTCCTTCTTTAGCAAAGAAAGTGTTGAATGAGAACTAGACGAACTTTTGCGGTATCTCCTTCTCCGCTGCATGTAAAGGCTGATTAAGGAATTCAATACTGAGTTATCTGCTGCCTAACATTCAACCCAAAGTGAAGTAACCAATTACAAAAGCTCTTTTATACACGGTTGGCTTGAAAAGTAAAAATACCTAAGATATTTTTTGCATAAGGACAAGCATATTTCTTTTATGGTTGGTAATAATTGAAATTTGTGGATCAAGTAATTAACGGAGGAAGAAATCATGTCAAAGGGTGTTCCTTATTCTTTGTCCATTTGATAATTATTGAAATTTGTGGATCAAGTAATTAACGGAGGAAGAAATGATGGCAGAGGATGTTCCTTATTCTTTGTCCATGATCAAAGTAGAATTGCAATTGAAAAATACATTTCCACATGCCATTGTCTCCCTCAGTTAATTCTTCCATCAAACCATGATATCCCATTCTTTAATTCTTTAGGGTATACCATTTTAAGCATTCCAGACCTTTTATCTCTAAAGTTGCACATTACTACTGCTACTAGAAAAGAGCAACCCCTAAATCCCAGCTTGAAAACCACTATCATACATATACTAAAGAAATAAAAAGTAACGCCGTAAAATTCTGGTATGTGAACAGTGAACCTTCTCCAAAAAAAGATGCCAATGTGGGATCAAAGGATATCTTGAAATAATTTCCATGTTGCATCGTTATGTGGCTCACCATGTCCTTCCCAACCCTGTCAGCACAAATGGGACAAATCTGTAAAGCAAAAGCAACCTAGAGTCAGATATCATCAAGCAAGAGAAAGTCCAGCACATGATGTGATGGAGAAGATAACCGCAGATAGGTGTTTATTTACTACCAACAAACTCCATAAATATTTTAAATTGTAACTTTGAATCATTTCCCACTTACAGGAGGAAAATAATAAAAGATACTCTTGCGTAATCAAAGCAATAATTATAATTCCTTCCATCAGTTGTCGTTTCCCACGTACATAGATCGGAATTACTAGAAATGTACTGATTATAATCAGCTCTATATATAAAAGCAGATACCGAGCATGAAAAATGTTTACCAGTGAAACCTAATGGAATCTGTCATTCAAATGAAATAGCAGACACCATTTAACCTAAATTAATATTGTGGCTAAACTCATATTTTATGTCTCAGAGAAATGAAAAGAAGTTTCAAAGATAACGGGTCATCTATGACAGGCTTGACTTGATGATTCTGTTGTATTATTTCCTTGGCATGATTGATTGACTAAAAAATTATCTTTTAGGGGGATTTCAATGCTTTTTGTATGGTACTAGAAGGAAAATTAGGACTCCAAAAAATTAACGATTCTCTATTATTTCTCCCAAATAGAACAAGTAGCACAAAAAAATCCTGTATAACCCCCACACGTTCACATAGTCCTAATTCTAAGCAATTCGAGACAAAACAAGAGACCAACAACATATTCATTACTAGAATGAGAACAAGCTGAAAAATATACTGCTTAGCTTGATGCAGAAGAGAATATGTATCCAATCCACTATCAAATCATTTTATATAGATTTTGACATTCGTATACGTATCAATTTAAAACATATGCAAATGTGGATATACCTTTGATATCGGCAAATATTCGTATCCGTATTCGAATATCTATTTTACTATATTAATATATTTGTAGATTAATCTATAATTATTTTTGGGATTTTTACACACAGCCATCTATACTTTAATAATTATGCGCTTAACCGTGCATGATTCTGAATTATATTTAAGACCGCAAATAGTCACTTCCATTTACGCATAGAACATTTTGTTGTATTACTCCCATAAGTCACCGTAGAAAACAATGAATGCGGAAGCATATCAGAGATAAAGAAATATAAAATAGTGGAAGAAACACTGTGATTTAACATGTAACCCTACTACCTACGGAGCGGGATGAAACCACGGGAGAACCGCCTCAAAGGGCTGATGTTTACATTGATCTCTCTCTCAACTGTTACAATGGGCATAGGGCTTCTTATATAGCCCCACCAGAATGACTACGTCCCACTCACAGATGAGGGACTATATTTGTAGATGGGGTAATTGGACTCTGGAGAGATCCAATTACCCATATATGCATATGAGGCATGCTCTACTACTCCCTCTCAAGATAGAGCATGCAATGCTCATCTTGAACAAACAGAAAGAAAACGCTCACTCACAATACAAGACACTACGGAACAATATCAACTCAACCCATACTCTATTGGTTGCATGTTAAGGACATTGCTTCTTGTGCCATGCTTGTGAAGAGGAACTGAAGGGATGGAGTATAAACTAAACTAAATCTCCTCGTCGAGAATGTGTGCTCTGTACTGCGTCTGTTATAGTCACTAAAACTGAAATAAGTATCCACCTGGAGACTGGCCCAAAACCGCTCCATCTCTCTGAAGGACCAACTGGAGAAAGCCATGGAAACATCCACATTGAAGTCCACGGACGCTAAAGAATGGAGTCTGAAAAAGAGTTACCTCGTCGGAGAATCGGATCTTTCCCATACTGGCTCAGAGAATGGGATCTCTACTCTGAAGTCCCTATGAATCCACATGAAAATCCTAAGTCAACACTGACTTGGAGAATGGGATCTCTACTTTGGAGTCCATGTGGATCACATGAAAAGCCTGAGTCCAAATCAAGATGGGGACCTCTTACATAATGATCGCACACATGTGCACCTCAAACTGGTAGAGCATGAAATCTGGGGAGTCTGAATCTGACTTGTACATATGATTTTAAACTGGAGAACTCTATAAAATACTCCTTTCTCCCATACTGATCAGAATAGATGACGTCGACCAAGTTAGGAGAAGACAAAAAGATGGGGAAAACCAAAAAATCATCAAAATAAGTCATTCTCTGTTTTTTTTCTTGGCTTCCTTCTCTCCCTTTTTTTAACAGAAGATGTCTCGATTTTTCATCTTTTCTTCTCCTGAAATTTTTTTCTTGTACATTTTTTTTAAGATAACCTCTTTTTAAATTCAAAAAAATCTCTCTTTTTTTTTTCAAAACTCACGGCCCAAATTGGCCAAAAAAATACCGCAGAATAGTGGCCCATATTACCTTTAGTGGGGATGTGGGATCTCCTCTCTTTTTTAACAAAGCAAGCCCAATTGGGGCCAAATATTTACTCACCCCCTCTTTTTTATATAAAACTCCGGCCCAATTAGGCCAATTGGGCACAAAATACTTTAAAAATCGATAGCAGAGAACTACAGGCTCCCTTCCTCCTCTTCTTAGAAATAGGATCCCCCCACGATAACCCATCTTGCAGCACCGCCTGGAGTAGATCGGCAATCAAGAATGCCATCGTGGGGAATGCACCACTTGGGGAAGGTGCACGCAAGGATCGCCGGGAGGGGACATTGCCTGGAGAGAGAGAGGAGTCGTCACATGGAGCCTGGGGAAGTAGGGCTCGCGCGAGAAGTGCTAAGAGGGTGATGGCGTCTCCTGCAGGACCATCGTAGGAGATGTTACCGTGAATAAGAGGAGGCAGAGCCCTGGATATGGTGCCGATGGCCCATTGCCTAGAGTGTCGAAGGTGTCTCGATGGCACCTTCATCTCTGACTTCATCGCAATACCTCCATATTAGGTGTACGCGATTAGGGCACAAGATGCGCAGGGGCGTTGGGCTTCGAAAAAGAAGAACCTTTGTGGTTGTTGTGAGCCTTTCTCGACTTGGAATGGCATTGCCTGGAATCGGGGTATGTTGGAGATGGTGCACTGCGTGCCACCTCAAGAGTAAGGGGTGGCTGACGATGGTGCGCCACCTTCAGAACATACCCCTTTTCGAAAAGAAACTTCAATCGGGCCTGGAGTTGTTGGATCTAGAGAGAGAATTGTGCCTGGAATCGATGGCAAAGAACTTTCCCGAAACTTGACGACGATCAGTGTAGAACTAGTTTTTCAAAACCTTGATATATTCTCCAACATGAACCAGATCTTGAACAATAAATGGTGAAGCCTTCTCCCACTTTAAGTAGGTCAGCTACATGGATTCTTGCTCAAATCCATATTGAAAGGTCCGACTATTTTTTATGCTGGTTGTCAGCTACCTAACACAACCCCACAGGGGGGATTTGATTTTGAACCCTGGTCTTTTGGGTGTTAGACACTGCACTGCCACTGGACCATTAGAGTGGGTAACCAAATCTTCGAATAATGAACAAAAATAATCTTCAAGAACATAATCAGAATAATCTCCAAGAATTAACCAAGAATCGAATCTTGAACAAATCATGAACATAAAATAAATCCTCGTAATCAAACCTGCTTTGATACCATGCAGAAAATGATGAATGTGGAAGCGTAACTATCAGAGATAAAGAAATATAAAATAGTGGAAGAAATGCCAGGATTTAACGTGGAACCTTACTCCCCAAGTAGCAAGATGAAACCACGGGAGAACCGCTTCAAAGCGTTGATGTTTACATTGATTTCTCATTATCAACTGTTACAATAGGTGTAGAGTTTCTTACATAGCCCCACCAAAATGACTGAGTCCGAATCACATATGATGTGGGGCTAACCCTGTGGATGTGGTAATTGGACCCTGAAGGGAACCAATTACCCATCTATGCATATGACACATACTCTAACAACCACTAACACAACAATTCCCTTGATAAACCCAACTCTTCTCCTCTAACTCATCATCAATAAGCTCCAACGGATGATTAGGGCACTCCATATAGACCTTCTGCCATAAGCTCCACCCCAGAATATTTTTCCCTCGTGAAACTCCACAAACTCACCTTGATGGATCTCCACTGCTCTCTGGATCCCTCCAACAACCTTTCCCAAGACGACGATAATCTCTCCGACCTCCCTTCATTCTCTTTTGACATCTTTGAGGAGCTTCGTTGCCTCGCCTTGTCCCATCTGCATCCCCTTCTCCACTCTCCCCTCCCTCGACCTCTACAAACTCCTTCGATACACGTGAGCCCCTCGTCCTCTCCGTGATTACCATTCTAAACTTCTAGCATAATCATCAGGTGTGTGTGTGTGTTTATTCGCGATAAAAAGCGCATTCTAACATGCAAGATTAACATAAATAGGCCAATTTACACATTTTTAAAACCATATGAAATCCACTGAAGGATTTGTATCGATTCAACATTTAAAACTAAAATAATTTGCACATTTTATAGCCATGTGGATTCCAGATCCACTTCTTCGATCAGCAGAAGCCGACTCCAATGGAACCTCACCACCATTTTGATTGATTGGTGCCAGGAAACTCTCCTCTGGCTCTTTCCATTTGTTAAGACTGTGAAGACTCCAAGAGCTCTTCTACTACGTACCTATGCCTCCTTACGAAGCATCGGTCTGACTTCTGGCTTCTCAAAGGTTCATCTGTACCCATCCTAGTGCTCGTGCCACTACTCTGCAGCATGAGATTGCCCATCCTTCCATATCACATATCCTCATCCATCTCTCCTCACCTCAACCACCCCTTCCTCGAAACGTGTCGGTCGTCGTCGCCACCTTCTCCATTTCCCAGCACCTCCCTCTCTCCCCAACATGGGGTGGATCATCTTGTGGCTTAGGAAGATGGGCATAAGTGCGATCGATGAAGATAACCATAGAGTTGGTATATTGGTGACTATGTAACCAAGTGGGGGGGGGACGAATTGTCTTGATGTGAAGGTTGAAGCTAGTAAAGACAACCACAAAGGTGCCAGTATGTGGCTATGTGCCCAGGTCAAAGGCGGCAACAACATCGGTGGAAGTCGAGGGAGGGAGAAGTCACTGCAAGAAGGATGAGAAGGATGGAGACGTGGAAGGGGGAGAAAAGAGAGGTGGCATCATCTTGCAAATGTAATGGAATAAAAAGGATTGACGAAAAATAACCTAGGATAATGACATTTAATGGTTAACAACTATTTGGGGTCCTACATGTAATTCGGAATTATGCAGGGTTTAACGTCTAATTATGAAAGTATATAGGGTTATGTGTGTAAAAAATCCCTTATTTTTAAGGGATGTTTATGGCTTCTTTCACCATATTTAACATAATTGTTATAAATAAATACATTTAGCATTATCTATTTTATGTGTAATTCATTCTATATATGTGTATTTAAGCTGATTTACCGAGTATGTTCATAATTGTTCGCATCCAATTCGTGTTCATTTTACATTCGAACTTTTTTTGAGAATATGATATCCACATTCGTGTTCATGTTTAAAATGGACAAGAATACGGTGACACCTATATATGTATCTTTTTTTAGATTCGACTGTTGCCATCCCTAGTGATCAGAGAGGCAAAAATTCACTCAATATAGATAGTAGTTTAAGATAATCTTTTGTTGGAATATGAAGAATAGTAGTTTAAAACATTGATCACCTCATAGATCTCTTCCACAAGGGAACCTCAAAAGAAGCAGGCTTCTCAACTTTGAAGTTCTCAAAGGAGTAGGTATGTCCCATATAAAGACCTCGAAAACAATAGATTTCTTCCATACAAGGAGCTCTAGATGTAACAATCATCTCATAAGGTACCAAGAATAAATGCAAAAAAGATTTTAGACAGTGGGCTCCCTCGAAGAAGCAGATGGCCAGCTGTAGAGAGCGACTTGACCAACTGAAGAGGAATAATGGTTATAGATTCGGAACGAAAAGAAAAGCCCACCCATTAGCTACCTTTTTGTTTCACTCAAAATATATAAGAAGGTGAGATGATTCGAGGCAATTTCTTTTTACATAAGGCGAGGCATGTGCCTCGAGGCAGTCGAGGTATAAGTCTCGACTGCCTCGAGGCAAAGTTATTGAATTAGAAGGTAATATTAAGTTTTCTGGGAACACATTCAAAATATTCCGCACTAGTGAAAGGTACAACAATAATAATTTAAACATTTGAGTTAAAAAAATACTAACATCAAAGCAAAAAATAATCTATATTAACTTTTTAGAATCCAAATTTTATTAAAATAATGAAGAAGTATAATTTCATGTTTATAACTCATGCACTGCCACACAGCAATGAACGAGTATCAAAGAATCTATTAGTGTTCATCATTTACTAACAAAGTACCAATACACGTATCATTCAATGCTTGTTAGTGAATACTAAACAGTCAAGAATGGATATTATGAACAACGAATATTATTAAACAGATAACGTTACTCTATGATGTTATTAAACAAATATAATAACATTAAATAATGACTAGTAAACATTACTAAATAGATAATGTAATAAACAATGAATAAGTATTTCATTAAATACTTGTTAGAGTGAATAGTGAATAAAGTAGCATCTATCGCCATATCAATTAACACCCCTCAACAATCAGCGCTCAATATTATTGGCTACATTTTTTATGGCCAATCACCTATTATAATTTCGAACTGCTAGATATCTCATTTACAAGCATTGGGGGCTTGAAAAAACCATACCAATCTACGTATAGGTCTTTGTACTTTCATAGAATTAATAACTTGACTAGCACTTTCTAAATATGATTGAAAATAGATCAAAAAATGAAAATCATACAGGGTGCTATTTGCATTGACACCTAGAGAAAAAAATAGAATAGTGCCTTCATATTAGAAGGTGCTAATACCACTATAAAAATGCCAATATCGCATGGGATTTTCAAATCATGGCCATGATGTATGTAGGCCTACAAAGCAACAACTCAACTGACCTTTAGAGGATCATATTATGTCATTGTCCTAGAAAAGATGCCCATTTAAGACCATTTTCAAAGAGCTATGCACCTTAGTTTTGTCTTGGTGCCTCGAAGCCTTGGCATCGCCTCACAGCAAAGGCCTGAGGCGCATCCTGGTCAAAAATATTTTGCCTCGCCTCGAGGCGACGCCTTATAGAACTATTCTTTCAATCAAAAAAGTGTATATTGTGGTAACTAAAGATAATAACATGAAGTCTCATGAACCTTAGGGGCCTAAGTGGAGTGTGGTGGCTCGCCATACACCCATGAAAAACCATACTCTCTAAGTGTGCTTACAATTACATGAAACAAACGAAATAAGTGGAGGGGGTGCAGGAATGGATTGCTTTGAGATTATGATATGTTGGATCTGAGAACTCCCTCGTAAAGTAGCCACATATTTACGGATAGCAAGGGGAATAAATTATGTAGTTATGCTCTCTTCACCGACGAAATATGGTTATAAAGTCTTTCTCATGTGCTTAGTAGTCGAGGTTTGGTGTTTTAAAGTTGTGGATAACCAAGCAAAACAAATGAAGAGAAATGTGATTTCCTTGCATTTGCTAAGTTCGTTAAAACGATATATTCTATTAAGGTTGGTGCTTGTAAATATTCTCCTTGATTTTTTGAAAAAAAAATGATCGGAGACCACCATTCGTAAGTGATAACCTATAGTGTTGAAGAGTTTTATGTTTATTTTCTTTGTCCGTAATATGTAATTTGTCTACTAAGGTTTCTCTCTTCTATATAAGAGAACCTTTGGACTCTATGAATAAGCAACAAAGTATTCTTCTCCACGTGGTATCAGAGCGGTGGTCCTAGACCAGAGCCTTGAGCCAAAACCCTAACCCTACCTTCTAGCCTCCTCCACGTGCCTCCTCCTCCGTACGCATCTTCCCCCACAAGCACGGTCCAGGTGCTCCTGCAGTCCTGAGTTTGTGTTTTTTGGTCTGATTTTAGAGGTTTGGGTCTGAACTACCTTATTTAAGATCAAAATCAGACCACGTTTTGTCTAAAGATGGTTGTGGTATGAGTCTAAGTCCGCAAAAATCTCTTCTCATGTTCGTTTAAACACCTTACGATCGGTCTAAGGTCCTAGTGATTGTTCACGATGTCAGAAAGCAGAGTTGATACGCCATCTACGATGCCTTCAAGGGTCATGCACCTATTGTCAAGATGGACGGTAGTTGTGGGCAATGCAGTTCATGAATCTGATGCAGTGCCATGGCAAGAAGCATATTCTGACACAGGATGAGCCGGTGGACAAGACTGGAACAAACGCCTCATGGGAGGCTGATGATGCATATGCCAAGGTGGCTATCTGGTACCGTTTATGTGGAGATAGCCAATGATATCCTTAGTCAACCCACATCAAAGGTAATGTGGGACATTCTCGCAGGGACATACTCTCAAGCGAAGAATGAGTCGAAGATATTGTAACTCTAGCATTGATATCTTCATGGACAAACATGGTGATCATCCCCTTCACGCCATGTATACATCTCTGTTGGGTATGTCTGAGCGCTTCCCAACAACATACCCCCGACAACCTCTCCAGAGCAACATAAGGCCTACAGAGACTCTATCATGATTGGGTCTTTTTGGTTGCCCTCAATCCAAAATATGACTCGACTCGCTCTCAACTTCTTATCGATGCTACCATACCTCCTATGGAGGAAGCATGCCGCAGACTGAGCCGATTGAGTATCTCATTTGCCATACATTCTCAGACTTCGTCGGTTATGGATGCATCACGTGGTAGAGGTGGATCTGCTCCTTTCAGAGGATGAGGCATACGCGATAGAGGCGCTTCATGCCCACGTCCAGACATGTCCATATTGTCATCGTACAGGCCATTCAAAGGATATGTGCTACTCCAAGCACAGATTCCCACCATCAGCTCGTGACGCAGAGTAGAGTCAGACTGCTCCTGATCTCACCGATCATCGCTATGATGATTTTGTTGCTCGCCAAAGAGAGATCATGCCTCCAACCGCTGGATCTTCCAGCACCGGTCCACCAAACACTGCAGCCTCTGCCTCTACTAGTAGCTTAGGTATTACTCATGCATTTATCGGTCGCTCTCAACCAGATCCTTCAGAGTGGATAATGGATTCCGGAGCATCACACCATCTCTGCAAAGATAGATTGCAGTTTAGTGCATACAGTCCAGCACAACCACGTGGATCAGTAGTGATTATTGATGGGACTCAATCTCCAATTACCGAACAGGGTGAAGTTCATCTGACACCCTCCATACACATATAGAATGTTCTTCATGCACCAGCCTTTTCCATGAACTTGCCATCTGTTAGCCAGATTACAAAAGATTTACATTGTTGGGTTATATTAAGACCCTATTTCCCGTGTTTTTCAAGATATACTCACGGACAGGGTGATTGGATGTGGTCGTGAATATGGAGGGTTGTACAGGTTGTCTCAGTCTTCGTATGCTGGTGCCAATTCCCTTTCTGTGGGATCCATTTTCCCCTACATGTGACATCTCAGATTCGGCCACCTACTGCTGCAGAAAATTTGTCGTCTCATACCTAGCGTCTCTATCAAGTCTAGTTTCCAGTGTGAGTCATGTGAACTTGGAAAGCATCATCGGTCCAGCTTTCCAAGTCATCAAGGTCAGAGTAGTCATGGTCTGTTTGATTTATTTCATTGAGTCCAAGTCGTGTACCTGATCATCAGGGACACATATATTATCTTGTTTGTGTTGATGATTTTTCCAGACTGTCCTGCATCTTTCTTTTGAAGCAGAAGCCTGAGGCAAGTACTATTGTTCAAAATTTTGTGGTTGAAATCAAAAATATTTTCTCTGCTAAAATACATTCATTCCGATAATGCATTTTAAGTTTTGTAATACACATTTGTCACAATTTTTTAGCTCACGTGGCATCATTCATCAAACATCTTGTCCTTATCCGTTCTTAACAGAACTGTGTGGCAGAACGCAAACACTGACATTTTCTAGATATCACCAGGACTCTCCTCATACACAAACAAGCTCCACATTATTTTCAGGGTGATGTTGTGATGACATCTTGTTGTCTCATAAACCGGATGCTCACCACAATCTTGGGTGAAAAGGCACCATTTGGTCTTGTTTTTCCTGATAAAGATCTCTTCTCTCTTACCCACGAATGTTTGGGTGTGTGGCATTTGTCCATATCCTTCGTTCATCCTGGTCATTGTGGTCATGACAAGTTCGCTCTTCGAGTTGTCAAATATATGTTTGTGGGTTACTCCCGCACTCAGAAGGGTTATCAGTGTTTTGATCTTGTACAGGGACAGTACTAGATCAGTGCTGACACTGTTGCAGAAATCGGCCGACTAATCCGATTAGTCGGTCTGATTAGTCGACTCGGCGGGGTAGCCGAGTCGACTAGCCAAACTCGGTCACTAATCGGTCAGACCCGATTACTCGGTCGAGTAGTCAGTTTAGTCGGCCGATTACTCGGCCGCTTTTTGCATAGAACTTTTTCTGATTTTTTACTGAACCTCAAAAAACCCGAATAACCGAATGCTTGATTATTCTCTAAATGGAGTTTACTGTTCGACAATAATCTTTCATACCCTAATTTCTGCTCGACACCTAAACTTGACCGCACCCTCCAACTCCGCCTCCGCCAAACCTCATCGTTGGATGGCATCTCCTCTGACTTCGGTCAAAGGACCCCTCCCCTTGGAGTCGCCGACCTTGAGGGAGGTCAAAGCTCCTCTCCAAGCACTCCTTTGAGCTTCTTCAACGCCCAACCTAGCCACCTAGGTTAGGTTTTTTTACGAAAGTACCAAGTAGTTCTCCCTGATTGTCATTTTTTTATAAGCTATTGTCTTTCTTGATGATTTGCAGTTAATCATATATTAGAAATTAGGTTGTGTTTCTAGGTCTAATGAAAGAAATCATCAACACTGTCTAGGGGAATTATTTTCACTGCATATATAGTTTTTTTTTGAAGTCTAAAATCTTCGAGGGATACACGCAGTGTTGTTCACCCTAGCTTTATTAAAAATAAAAACCTAAAAACACACACAGGGAAACAAATAAAAGAAAGAGGGGGAGGCCCACAAAAAAAACCCAGCACAATAGCCAAGCGGGTCATACAGCAACCAGCAGGCTACACCTACAACCAGTCGACTACAAGACGTGCAGAAAGAGATAAAACATTTTCTTTGTAAAAGCGCTAACCCCTAAAAATAGCCTCGTTCCGCCCCAACCAGATCGCCCAAATGCACGTCAAGGGACGCAAAAGATCATTACGATCCCTGTCCTTGTTAGCCATCAAAGACTCCCAGAAAGAAGCCGAGTCAGCAGTAGTAATCCAGCCCAACAAAGCCGCCTCCCAAACTCCCAAAATCACAAGGCATGTAAAAAAGAGATGCTCCAACGATTCGACGCCGCAGCCACACAGAGCACATTCCTCCGAGACCGAGGCGAGCATCCTCGCGCAACGATCCCTCCTTAAAAGCCTCTTCCTCCGAAAGAGCCAGAGGAAGATGCCAACCCTCTCCGGAAGCCTCAAGCCCCACACAAAACTGCAGTCACGAAGCAAAGAATCCTCTCGCGGCTGGGAGGGGGGACAAATCGCCAGGTAAGCCTTCTTTGTCGTGAAATGTCCCCCCTCCATGCCCAGTGATCCCTCCCCCTCGTAGGCCTACACGCACCATCAATAGCATCGAAAAGACTGAGCAGCTCCACGAATCTTTGGTCCGAAAGGTTTTCATGAAGGATAGGAAACCAATCACCCCCGGACCAACACGAGACCACGGACGCATTCACATCAGCCGCCAAAGCAAATAACGTCGGAAACATATTCCCCAGCGGTGCCCCGCTAGCCCAATTGTCCTTCCAGAAACTGAAGGTCGTCCGTCACCAAGCCTGGGAGCAAATAGATTAGCGTACTTGTGATCCACCGCCATCACCCCATGCCAGAAAGGCGTCCGCGAACCGATACCACCATCTGACCCAGGCAACGTCCCACGCAAGTCATGAATCTCGCGCAAGATGATGGAGCAGAAATCCTCGTTATCACCCCATAATCTGTTCACCCACTTCAGGAGAAGGGCATCATTGACACGATCCAGCCGACGAATGCCAAGACCCATGTCGCATTTACGCTTCGTCACCTCCTCCCACCCCACCAGATTGGGCCCGCTCGCCGCCGGCCCATTTCTCCCCCACAGAAACCTCCGCATCAACTTCTCGATACGCTTGCGAACCCCCGCGGGCAGCTGCCAATTGGAGAGATAATACACGGGGATAGAAGATAACACCGCCTTAATGAGAACGAGGCGACCACCCCTCGAAAGCAAGGCTGAGCTCCAATCGGACAGTCGCCCCTCCACCTTCTCCACCACTTTGGACCAGTCACACAGTCTGGTCCTGCCCGCGCCCAAAGGCATGTCCAGGTAATCAATAGGAAGATGGCCAGGCATCGAGCCCAGGACCAAGGCACAGTCAGCCGCCTCCTCCACATCCAAACCAAACGGAACCACCTTAGATTTGCTCGCATTAATGAAAAGGCCCGACATCTCGCTGAAAACCTCCAGAGTTGACGCCATGGCCTTGACCTCATCACGCCCCCCACCAATGAAAACAATCGTGTCGTCGGCGTACTGCAGAATAGGGATGACCCTCTCGCCACAGGAGAAGCCCATAGAGAGCCCACTATCAACCACACGAGCCGCCGTCCGAGCCAGCACATCAGCAGCCACAACAAACAGCAGGGTGCCAGGGGGCAGCTCTGACGCACCCCCCTCCGCGGTTGGAAGCGACCACCCGCCATTCGCCCATTGATCATAATCGAGAAGGAGGCCGTGGAGACGCAACGGCGCATCCAAGAGATCCAAATGTCCGGGAAACCGCGAGCCTTCAAAACCGACCACAAGAATCTCCAATCGAGGGAGTCATAAGCCTTAGAAAAGTCGACTTTCCAAAGCACACCGCGAGTCCCCTCCCTGGTCCAACTTGCAACCATCTCCGAAGCCAAAGCCGTAGCATCAGCAATCTGACGACCACGGATGAACGCAGCCTGCACCGGGGATATAAAATCATCAAGCACCGGGACCAGCCTACGCGCAAAAAGCTTCGCCACAATCAAATAGAGGCCATTTGAGATAGCAATAGGACGGAAATCTTCAATACGATCGACGGAGGGGAACTTTGGCACCAAGATAATGAGAGCCCTATTGATTTTGTCGAAAACCACATTACCCCCACAAAATTCGACAACGACCTCCAAAACCTCCCGCCCCACCAGCTCCCAAAAATCCTTGTAGAAAGCCACCGGGAAACCGTCCGGTCCCGGTGACCCATTAGCGTTAAGATCCCACACAGCCTCCTTAACCTCCTCCAGAGTCACCTCCCTCGTCAAATCATCACATAGCAGAGGCGAAAGAATCTCCGACCCAGCCCCTGTCCACCTCCATCTCCTCGGCGTGCGCCAAGAGGAGAGATCCTTGAAATAATCCCCGACCCCCCTCCCCACCTCCTCATCACCCACTACCACCTGGCCACCAATCGAGATGGAGCGGAGGAGGTTCGATCATGCCTACCACTAGCCACCCGATGGAAGAAGGACGTGTTAGCATCACCACCCCTCAACCACGAGAGCCTAAACCGCTGACGCCACTCCGCAGCCCGCTTCCGGTCCTCCATCTTCACCCTCCCTAGGGCAGCCGACCGGGTGGCCAGCTCCTAGACACCAAGCTCCCTTAACCCCTCCAAAGCATCCAATGACGCCACGACCTCCTCCGCCTCCTTTCTGGCCGCCACCCGAGCAGCCCTCGAATCTCTTTTAAAAATGGCCAACTTTTTTCGCAACACGTCAAGTTTCCGAGCAAATCTCAAAACAACCGACCCCCCACCACGCTCCTGACCCCAGATATCCGCCACAAAGTTCTTGAAGTTGTCCTCTAGAAGCCAACAATTCTCGTATCTGAAAAAACCTCTAGCAAGAGACGAAACACCCGAATCCCACAAGATTGGGGTGTGATCCGAAAAGCAACGAGGGCAGGAGGAAACACAACAGAGAGGGAAACCATTCATAAGTTCGTCTGAAGCCAAAAACCTGTCAATGCAAGACCGCGGGGTGGAGTTTCTCCACGTGTATAAAACGTCAGTCGCATGAAGATCCTCCAGAGCCAGAGAGTGAATAAGCTGAGCAAAGTCCACCGATCCCTGATCCAAACCCCCCCTAGAACGGGGTCTGTCCGAAGAGCGCAAGGTAACATTAAAATCTCCTCCAATCAGCCAAGGGATTCCCACGACTTGTTGACTCGTCTGAAGCAGCTCCTCCCAAAGGTCCCTTCTTTTGATATAGCAGCAAGGCCCATAAGCGCAAGAGAACGCAATCGGAGAGGAATCAACCAACCTAGTCAGATTCACAGTAATAACACGGTTCCCTCTGCAGACCGAATTGAAGGAGAAGATCGCCGACCTCCACGCAATGAGAAGGCCACCCGCCGAGCCCTCCGCATCCAGAGCACGGACCTCATCCAGGCCCCCCGCACCAAACGACCGCCAAGAGGCATCCCCCACATCCCGAAGCTTTGTTTCCTGAAGCATCACGACATCGCAACCCCAATCTGCGAACCTTGTGCCCAAGGCTCTCCGTTTATCCGCCTCTCCCAAAACCCTAACGTTCCAAGATAGTACCTTCATGAGGAACCTTCCGCGCTCCCTTCGGATAGAACCACGCCAGCAATCTCCGCCACCGCCTCCTTCAGAGTCAAGCAAGTCTGCAACATCCCTCCCCGAGAGCGCGAACGGTTTCTTCTCCTGTACCTTTTCGTTGACCTCCTTCCAGACTCCCCTACGACCTCTTCACCGTCCGGTTGAGCCACAGAGACCTTCAGAAGGGAGGGAGGAGAGCCCTGCGGAAGAACCACGTCCTCCTCCACACGCGAGGAGGGTGAGGGGGAGCAATGCTTCGAAGGAACCCCCCCCCATCCGCTCCCGCAAAAAAACCGCCAAGCACAAGAGTGGGTCGGGCTGCAGCAGAAGCGCCAGCCGGATCCAGGTCCACAAACCGCTCCAACACCGATCCGGAAAGAGTCCCGAAAGAGGATCCGCCCAGCTGCCGGGTCACGCGAAGATCCGAGTTCAAAGCCCGCAAGAAGAGGTCGGGCGCCCGATTCCAAACGTAGACATCACTCACGAACCCCGAGCAATTCCCCACCACGTCAGCAGACAAAGCGCCAAGAGAAGCATCCATGCAGCGAGTCCACGAAGTAGAACTGAAAGGACGTATGATACAACTGAAAGGGCGCCCAAAATCATCATGGCGTGACGAGCCCCACGAATCGGTGCCATGCATCGGCACGTGATCCTCGGAAAACGAAGTGACACCCTTCCCCCTCCCCAACTCGGAAGCCACAACCAAGGCCCCCCTCCCACCGGCGGCGGCGGCGGAGGGGTAACCACAGACATCTCAATCCAGCAACTGAAACGGCCGACGTGCGGATTCTCGTAGAAGACACGGCCCATCGCTTCATCGAGAAAAGACTTACTGCACTCCATGAGAACCCTCGTAGTGAGAGGGTCGGAACCCGGCGACAGCCCATCGTCGGTGGCCGCCAGCACCTCACCCCACCTCCGCAACGGTCGTCGAAGACAAGGAACCGATCGTGACAGGAAAGGAATGCCACGGACCTCGGCAACACAAACTTCCACTTCCAAGCAGGCCCCATCCGCAAAGCACAAGTCCCTCCAAGCGACTCCACCCACCACATCACCACGAATCAACCGTAGGCGATGCTCCTCCGATAATCCCCGAACACAGCAACGCCTAGTGCCCAAGGAGAAGACGTCCCCAGAGAACTGATTGCCAAGAAACCCTCGAAGAAGAACGTTCACCTCGGCAACCGACATGTTGTCCTTCTCGAAAAAACCGATGATCGTCCGGCTACCAGCCGACCTCCGCGAGCACTCCTTGGGGCCGACCCCTTCGACAGAACAGGACCCCTTGCAACAGCCACCACTTGAGCAAAGGAAACGTCCTCTGGTATAGTGTGAAGTCCCAGACGAGGGAATCACACCTGTCGGGATAACCGCACACCCCAAAGCAACCTTTCCCCTTCCAGACCGGGAACGAGAACCACAATCGACCATCTTATGGCCCAAACCGCCACAAACAAAGCAACGCGGTCGAGCAACGCAAACCGCTGCCAAATGCCCCCTCAACCCGCAGCGGAAGCATCTCCTCTCTGGTTTCTTGTGGGTGACATGCACCCACCGCTCCCCCCCCACCTTCGGGCACCTCCCCACCCGCCGCCACGAACTGCGGACTCCCGCCTCGATAGCTATATCCCCCCTCCTCCACACACGCACCGCTACTTCCCCCTCCACACTCCGAGAGCCCTTTTCCAACCCTCCCCTCCTCACCCACCGCGAGACCCGCATCCCTGCTCGTTGCACCCCGCGCACTGTCCTTCCTTCGCCTATCTCCAGACCCCCCCAGCACCGGAGACCGGAGCTTGTCCCCTCACAACTTCCCTCGCACCTCCAGTCGCCTGTCCCACTCTCGAAGCCATCTGCCTCCCTTCCCCAAGATCCCCTAGATACTTCCCTCGCACCTCCAGTCGCCCGTCCCACTCTCGAAGCCATCTGCATATATAGTTGAGTGTAGTTTATAATTATTATTGGAAACTTTCTGATAAGAAGAAGTTATTGTTGGAAATTTTCTGCTAAGAAAAAGTTATATAGTCGAACGAGATGTTGGGTAAAATTATAGACAGTCCCCACAATATCTCATGGTAATGTTGCATGGGGGTAATTTATTATAGCCCTATGGTTATTTGTCATTATAAATTTTGAATTATCGTAATACCTATGGTTGTTATCATTTAATGAAAGAAACCATCGACAATTAATTTTGTAAAAATATTAAACTGTTAAATATATGAATATAAATGACAGTATATGTATTAAATAATTAATTTATATATTTAAAATATTTTAAAAAATCAAAACCGACTAATGCCCGACTAAATCTGATTACTCTCCCGACTGCCGATTAATCCTTAGTCAGTAGTGATCCTGTCGACCGAGTACCGACTGCCGACTTCTGCAACCTTGAGTGCTGATGTCACCTTCATGAGTCCATCATATAATACTCTCCTACATGTGAGAGGATGAGTACTTCTGAGTCTGAGGATGATGTTATTCTCCCACCTCCACCTACACATATACCTCAGCTTGCACTCCATGTTCCAACGCCTTCAACAGCATCCAGCACGCCCCAGGTAAATTCTGAAAACTTGATTTTGACTGATGGAACTAGTGGTGTGCATGAAGTACAGGATGAGCATGCAAATATACATGTTGAGCCAGAACTACCAGCAGAGAATGATTTAGGGTGGTCCATTGTCTTGCGGAAAGGCAAACATTCTTGTACACGATATCCAATGCCAGGTCAGGTGTCTCTGGAGCGGCTCTCACCAGACTTTCGAAAATTTATCGTGGGATTATCCGCTATTGAAATCCCACGTACATATCAGGAGACACTCAAAGTGAGCGAATGGCGTCTGGCCATGGAAGAAGAGATGGTTGCTTTGTGGTCCCATGACACGTGAAGTACTGTTACAGCTCCCACAGACGTGTTTGTTGTAGGATGGTGGGTGTTCACTATGAAGCATCGAACATATGGTAGCATTAATCGCTTCAAGGCACGACTCGTAGCTCGCGGCTTCACCCAGACCTATGGGGTGGACTATCAGGATACTTTCTCCCATAGCTCGACACTCCACTATTCGGGTCCTTCTCTCTGTCGCTGTCAAACAGGACTGGCCTCTGTACCAGCTTGATGTGAAAAATGTCTTTCTCTATGGTGATCTTCAGGAGGAAGTCTACATGCAGCAACTACCTAGGTTTATTGTTGAGGGGGAGTCTCAGAAGGTGCGCAGACTTCATAAGGCGATCTATGGTCTTAAGCAGAGTCCAAGAGCATGGTTTCAGATGCTCTCAGATGTGATAAAACAGAAGGGGTTTGTGAGATCCATTGCAAATCACTCACTGTTTGTTCAGAGGTCCTTGGAGGGCACCGTTGTTATATTAGTATATGCGGATGACATCATCATTACAAGGGATTCGAGCAGCTAGAGTTTTCCTGGGTCAACAGTTTGTGACCAAGGATCTTGGCAGTCTGCACTACTTCCTTGGACTGGAGTTCGTCAGGAACCAACGAGGTCTTGTGATGACCCAGAGGAAGTATGTTACAGACCCCCTATCAAAGATAGGTATGGCATATTGCAAGCCAGCCACTACTCCCATGGACCGAGCATGAAGTTCTATGATGACGATACTGATGAGGTCGACAAGAGGAGATACATGGAACTGGTTGGGAAGCTGTTATATGTGACCATCAATAGGCCAAACATATCCTTTGCAGTAAGCAAAGTGAGTCAATTCATGGAGCAGACAAGACAGACCCATATGGATGCAGTGCATATGATTTTGAATTGGTCTTTTGTTCAACAGAGGTGCATCACTTCCTGTTACAGCTTATGCAGATGCAGATTATGCAGGATGTCCCAAGGACAGGAAGTCAACTTCCGGGGTTTGCAGTATTTGTAGGGAATTCATTAATATCGGGGAAGAGCAAGAAACATACAATTATCGCCCGATCGAGTGTTGAATCAGAGTACAGAGCTATGGCACAAGGCAACAAAGAGATGATGTGGGTTAGATCAGTTATGACTGAACTAGCTATTGAGGTATCTCTTCCTATACACCTCTAATGTGACAACCAGTGTTCATGAAATCGACCGCACGGGCAGCATATGAAGTCGCATATGCCCGTACGCATGCAGACCGCGCCGATTTCATGAATCAGTGTATTATGCGCCCTCCCCACATACGCGGCCTGCATATGCCCCGTATATCCCGCATATGCTCCGCACACTGTTTCAGCAGCTCCGACTTTTCAATCTTCTCATTCAGGTCCTTAATTTCGTAACTTTGTCTCTTCCTTCATTCAATTGTAAGAATATGACATGCATTTCTATACAATTGCAATGCAATATACATTTATACCATTATGTATATGCAATGTTTTATGTTTTCTCATGCACGAGTATATGCAATGTATCGTCGAATAATTTTTATATATGCCGATTGAGGTTTTGTTCATGTAGTGCATGTATGTGTATTGAGGTTTTGCTATTACGAATCATGTAATATGTGAAGTTTTTATGGTAAATGTTTTTTGTGATTAAATATGAGACAATTAAAAGCATATACACACCCATCTAACATGAACTTTTTTTCTTACATCTTCTTTAACCCTACTTAGATACATAAATTCAGTGGTAATGTTATTCATAGATATTTATTTATTTTTAAATTAAAAATTAGAAAACCGCGTAGAACCGCATATACCCCGCATATGCCCCCCGCATACCGCTTATTCAGTATTCGGTGATATGTCTGAACGCATATGCATATCGCTTTCCTGAACCTTGGTGACAACCAAGTCGTACTGTTCATTGCCAACAATCCAGCCTTCCATGAGCGAACCAAGCATATCGAGGTAGAATGTCACTACACTCGAGATATGATCCAGAAGGGTCTCATTTCTACATCCCATGTCAGTTCTAGTGAGTATACAAGTACGACATATATGTTCACCAAGGCTCTAGCCAGATGATCCTTTCAGGGATGTTGTTCCAAGCAAAGCCTGATCGACATCTATTCTCTAGCGTGAGGGGGAGTGTTGAAGAGTTTTATGTTATGTCACTATTTTACAGTTATTATTTCCTCTGTCTGTAATATATAATTTACTCCCTTGGGCTCTATGAATAAACACCAAAGTATTCTTCTCTACATATATAACCTATTGATCACACCATCACAAGAACAACCGCCAAAAATCATAGATAAATTTTGCATAAGCCAGAACGAAATCCAAATAAAACCATTCATCACAAAAAACCAAGACATCTCAAAAGATCAGGGTTCAAATCTTGCGACGAGCACATGTACGCATTTCCCCCTCTTGTTAAAAAAAAAAAGACATCCGTGGAAACTAATTAGTCCGAGCACCCACGGCTAGGTGAAATGCATCTGTCTCTCCTTTCAAAAACTGAAAAACAGTTAGCAGCATCACTCTACAAAGTTCCACGGCACCCAATGGATGAAACAATAAAAAGGGATGAGATGGAGTGAGACGGAATTAGAGTAATAGAAGACCGCTAAAATTAGATAACCCATGAAAAGACTTTCATGGTTCACCGTTTTCCTTCACTTGAAACTGTCATCGATCAAGGAGGCAACTCATCCACTCTAATGTTAATTGAAGCCCGCGTGCGTAATGCATAACAGAAGCCAATCAGGTGATGCACTAGGCTCGGCTTCTTTCATAACCAAAGAGGGAAAAAAGGATGAAGTACAGTCACATCGTTTTGACGGCTCCTTCCCTCCTCTTCCCCGAACCTCTCTCCTATTTTTTTTATTCACGGTGTCTCCGTATCTTCTCTAGTCCTGGAAACCCGGGAGCAAGGGTTATCTCCTTGCAGGATTAGCTACTTGGTCCTTCTCTTTAGAAACATGATCTGAAATAATGAGGGAAGACACAACAGGTTGAGGGGAATCCCCCGTCACCGCCTTTACTCATTTCCCTTATTTGTTGATAAATTGCATGCCTTTTTTAACAGTTTTATTTATTAAAAATAATAATTACATTATCAAAAGATACAGAAGCAATATACTATAAATACTTCTTTCTTTTTCCTTCCCCAACCCCTTCTCACTCACTTTCTCTCCTTTTATCCAAACACACCAAACTTTATGATCCTTCGTTCTCTTCCCTCTTCACTCCTTCCCATCCCCTCCCCCCTACGCATTTTCCCTTCTCCCTGATCCCTCTAGCCATAGCCTATATAAATAGACGATATATGTATAATATAAGACAGTTTAACAATTACAACAGAAATTCTTAAAGTAAAAAGGCCGTACCCCGTTCTTGGCTTCCTCCGAATGCTCTTCGTCGATATGACAGCAGAGACCGAATATATCGAAATCTTCCGAGCAAAACGGGCAGGCGAGCTCCGCACGCAAATCATCCTCCCCTCCATCGCCCTCCTCGAATCCATACGCATCTGCATCAAATGACACCCCCCAATGTTACAACTCCGATCCACAATCAACGATAAGAACTCAAAATCACCTCCAGGGGACACATAACCCCGCACCAAATCGTGATTGGAGGGTAGACTGGTGGCGCCTGGACGCAGCCGCCAGGATGCTCCAAGGATCGGCGTCCATAACTCGATTAGCTCGAAACGGGAAACCCTAGATATTGGCCGAGCCAAGAAGACGCGCAGAGTGGGAGCAGTGAGGAGGAGAAAGTGGCGGAAAAGGCGAAGCGCAAAAGAGAGAGTGGTGGAAATGGGGGCAAGGCGGTTACTTCGGGTGGAAGGAGTTGAGAGAGAGAGAGAGAGAGAGAGAGAGAGAGAGAGAGAGAGAGAGTACGGCGAGGAGGTGGAAGATCTCAGGAAGTGTCCGACCTGTGTTGGGAATTGATGGAAATGCCCCTGGAGGACTATATTATTAACGAAAAATTCTGAGGTTGAGGAGAGAGGCAACCAAGTTTGCACGATGCTTGAAAGAAAATAGGTATAATAAATATATATTATACACTACAATATAACATTATTTATCTTCAAGCTCAAATTTGATCTATGTAAACTTTAGAAAAAATGGCATACTCTGCTGATATGTCTTGCTTATTAAGCTTTACTTTACATCATTGTACTCTCATGATATGTCTTGCCCATTCATTACTTTCTCCATCATGACTTCTCCTTCAGTGTCATGTCTCCTCACACTCGTCACCAATCACATAGTTTTTGATGTCCGCATACATCACTCAGATACACCTCATCTTTTAAATAAAATTAAATGGTTTAGTCGCGGAAGATGAGGATAAGTAGATGAATTCGAATTAGGGATACTTTAATGCAATCCAACATATCAAGATAATATGTATCTAAGAGCAGATGGTACTGACAAATTAATCAAAGCCGTAACGAATGGCTTGGAAAGGAAGGAGGAGATCATCAAGGTCAAAGTTTATAAAAAGTTCTTTAATTTTGAGATACAAATTATCCTATCCCTGATTGTTGTCACTATAGGCATTTAATTGAGATCAAATGTAATGCAATTGGTTTTACACAAGTCAAGCTTTGGGATTAAAAGTTATATGCATTTAAGTTAGACTGGTTAATTAAATTTGAAATCTAAGGTGTTACAAATTGGAGTCATTCTTCTCTTGGGAATATGAGATAAATTAAGGGTTTTGGAAAGCCTAAATGTTGCCAACTCTTTTCTTGTAGAGTTTGAGTTAAACTTAGAATCTCGATTTTATGGCAACTCATTGGCGATCTTCCACAAACAAAATGTATGTCATTCATATTTAAGATTTGTGAGGTATGCAAAATAGTACAATCCAATCGATCAATTAGCATGCATATCACGATATAAACACACACAAAGCATGATATTTTTTAATTACATATAAATATTCTACCACAAATGGACACGTGTATTTTTAGAAGAATCCAACCAAGTAAAAACATTTGTTATAGTCTTCATGGCTCGGGATTTCAATTAACAAAATCACTCGATCCTTTTCCACTATAGAATTGCTTTAACAATGATAGGTTAGCTTATTACATTTTTTATGAACTATTTATGGCAATGGCATTGCAACAAGTATAGAGCATTCAAAACATACTTGATAAGATAATCCATGGTCGAATTCGAGGAGATAGACTTTCAATTAGGAGATTGGGTGTAGATTAATTAGTTTATTTGTATTTTATTACTTTTTATACCGATTGAACGTAAAATGAATTTTATTTTTTTAGCGTTGTAGGTCAGATATGTGATCTTTAGTATTTTGATTACTTCAGGATTTCTTAAATTATTTTTAAAGGATTTTTACCCCCACGAACCCTAGAATCTTTCTAAATTACCTTCTCAACCATGTAAACATCGTTAGTATCCCCTCGACTCCGTAAACTTTCTAACTCTTATATCACAGACCATGTGGTTAACCCCCGTCCATTTAACCATTAAAAATTACCGGATTCTGATAATAAAAGGTGAATATTATCCTCTTATTTTGAAGACCATGATTTAGGCTTTAGCGCATCACGGAAGCGTGAAGATCGTATCAAATGCGATCTAGGAAAACTCGTCATACTAGTTGCAACATACATCAGAATTTAAAGTTTTTTAAATAGATGAAAGCATGTGATATGAGAACACTTCTCAAACCATTTCATCAAGATCACAAACGAGTCAAACGATTATCTCTTGAAGCATGATTGTGATTGTGTGTCTCTAAGCGAAGAGACCTCCTGTCTCAAAACCGATCCAACGAATGATGCACTTGTGAGCGTGTATATGAGACGCGTAGTTCCCGTAATCCAGTTGATGATTCGAGGTTGGAATCTCCTGATTTTGTCTTATGAAATACGAATCCTTCTTCACGAGCAAGAAGCGCCGAAGAAGGTAGAGATCCACGAGCAGTCAATCCGGTAGCGCAACGGCATTGCGACGATGGCTGAATCTCTCGACAAAATATGTGGACGGTCGCACTATTTTGAGAGAGAGAGAGAGAGCCTTGGACGTATGGCAGAGAATGAGATATATAGTTATTGCTCTTGCAATTGTTATATTAGAAAAGGCTAGGGCTACCCTTTTTTTATACTAAATTAGATGGTGGAGGTATCCTCCTAATTCAAATTAATGATTGAGATTTTGTTTCAACAATTTACAACTACAAATAATTAATTTAAAATAAAATAATATGTTGTAAATAATCTTAATATATTTGATTTCAGTTAAGTTAATATATTGTCATGAATAAAGTATGACTAGAGAGCCTCCTTCCATGTGTGGTGGAAGGAGAAAGCCTCCTTCTCCTTTAAGGAGCTCGGACGTCCATGGTGGATTGGAGAGAAAAAATATCTATCCAATCACCATATATAATGTAATATTATTGCATTAAATCTTTATTCATTGAATTATTTATCAACAAAATATCACCAACATTGAAAATTATGACTCAAATTTAACCACACCGTATAAAATATAAATTGCATTTATAATTAATTATACAACGTGAATCAAATTCACATCAACATTTAATTCATGCATAATATTTAAAATTAAATCTCTCCAACATATCATATTTATAATATTTAATGACTATTATGGATATTGATATCCACATTAATCATATATTTGCTAATTAAAGCATATTTAATTATCTTAGATGACTATCTCATGTGTCCAAATATTATGATCATATTTGCATTATTCATGATAATCGAATCACATTTAATCATTAATTTCTTAATGCTCTGATACATTATCAACAATGGAATTATTCTTGAATTCTTTCAAGAATAATGTGCTTTCTCCGCGGATACCTGGAGATAAGGACATGACGATTGTACATTCCATGTACAATGACTTGGATATTGGGATCATATCTCAAATCCAGATCTCAGGGACCTCTCAAAGATATTTGATTAAATCAAACTGTAAATATAATCTTATTATTTCATCCGAATCACATTCAGATCACTGGCCAATATTTAGACTAATATTGGGTTACTAATCTGCTAAAAAGAGACAGTAAAATCTAAACATGTTTCATCACTCCCTATGAATGGAAGTGTCATAGTTATACAATCGTTTACGATCACATCACCCTCGAGTATTCCCAATACTCGTACATCATGCATTCTGGAAGACCTGGAATAAACCTAAAATTTTAGATCATATTTAAATTGTCTTCTTCAGGGTTTTATCATTAAGCTTTTCTTCAACCATTGGGAGTTGGTATTGATCACATGTTTTTCAAAAACATATATCATAGCTACAATTTCTTATCATGCTTCCAAAATAAGACGATCATGCATTGAATTTGATCAGTCCCAACACCTCACGAGTGAGCTCATGTCTTCCGATTCAGTAGTGAACATGTATGATCTCTTTGAGAGATCATATTACTGACGAGTTTGATAATCACGGCTTTAAAAAGATGTTTTTATTTTTGCCGTTCGTGTTAAATTGATTTGTCGTTCGTTGTAGGCGGCAATCGGAATCGGTCAAGAAAATAACCACACAAAATGTTCTTCAATTTTATTAATGTGGTTTTATGTTTATTTTACTTGGGCAAGTCCCAAGGTCGATCACAAGGAGGCAAAGGAACAACCTAGAGTTATGTCTATCAAAGTTCGTTCACGATTTTCGAGGCGGTCTTTTTTTTTGGATTTTTCAATGTATTAAGGGATGCAAAGTACAGTTTTGGCCTATTTTAGGGACTAAAATGAAAATTACATTCAAACGATGTCCAAAAAATACGAAATTTGGCCACAATGTAAAATATGATGAAAGAGTACATTGTATTTTTTTGGATTTTTTTAGATGCAATATGATTTTTTTATGAATTTTTAAATGCAAACAAAATGAATTTCAATATTTAATTATAATAAATATTAAACCTACTTATTTTCAAGAGATGAAATTATCGAAGACCTATCACTATGTGATTGATCTAGAAAAAATCCTAAACCTCGAAAATGTGAGATCTAATACCTATTAAAAATTAAACACTGAATTATGCAGAATGATTTTTACAGGGCAAACTATGTATGTAAATACAATTCTTTTTAGGCACAATGTCAAGCACAATTATCTCTACAATATATGATTTTTTGAGAATTTTTAGAGCAACGGTTAATCAAATATGAATTTTAGAGCACATATTGGGTAAAATATGTAAATTTCAATAAAACAATTATTTATTAATTAACCATCAATCAGAAAAATACCCACAATATGTCAAAGTGTAGAGAGTTAATTGACAAACAAAATGCTACTTTTGAATTGATAAAATAATGTAGAGAAGAGGTTCAAACTCAATAGGGAATACAGGGGTATAATTGCAAATTTAATTAATAGAACAAATAAAGAATGCAGAGGGGGGATTTGTTTGTAATTACCAATATTGATAGGGGTGAGTTGCAAAATTTCCAGAGGGGGCACGTGCGTAGCACGTTCCCTCTGGAGGTGGGGGTTGATCTGAAATATGGAGTTCTCCAAGGGGCGCTTGCAATTTCACCCTCGATTACGTGCGGAGCACGTGACCTGGGTGTGACGTAGGGGTGACTTCCCCCCGTGCACGTGCGAAGCACGTGCGGGGGTCTCGGGCCCTCAGCCCGATGGCTGGCAGTGATGTAGCGGTGGAGGAGCTTCGGCGGTGGTGGCGTGGCGAAGATGAGGCGTTGACGAAGATGCTGGTTGTGTCGGTGAAGGTGCGACCGCCAGCGTTGGGTAGCGGAGGAAGCTTGGCCGGCGGTGGCTATGAAGTTGGTTGTCGGAGAAGCTCGAAGGTGGAGTTGAAGGTGAAGTCGGCGGAGTTGGAGACGATGGCAGAGTCGGGGATGGAGTCGATTGAGGCGGTCGTTGTCGATGTCGTTGGTAACTGGCTCGACGCAGGAGGCGGAGCAAAGCAACAAGCACGGAGCTCAAGTTGCAGCGGCCAAGGTGACCGGATCTCACCGCAGTTTTGGAAGGCCTCATTGGAGCTGTCACCTCCGGCGTGGTGGCTCTCCGAAGTTCTGTGTGTATCGGTGGATGATTTGCGAGGAGGGGCGGCGATGGCTTTAAATAGGAGATGGGTGGTCGGCCATCGATGGAAGGTGGGCTGATGGCGAGGAGGCGAAGAAATTTGAGATTTGATTTGAGTTTAGGATCGGTTGATTGAAGGTGAAGGAGATCGGAATGGGGGCGGCGGCGAAATTTGCGGAGATGGCGGCGAGATTCGAGGGGCGGCGGAGATATCGAAGGAGGCGGCGGCTGGATTGGGAACGAAGGGGGTGAAGGAGATGAAGTACAGCGGCCGTCCAATCGGCCGAGACCGGACGGCCGTAAGCATGCCACGTGGCAGCCTGGGGATAAAGGGGCGAGACGCACGTGCAGTGCGCGTGCGGGATGGCACGTGCGTTGCATGTGAGCGGCTTTTATTATTTTTTATTATTTTTTTATTTTTATTTTTATTTTTTTATTTTTTTATTTTTATTTTTTATTTTTTTATTTATTTTTTTTTATAAAAAACGATATTAAATACCTCAAAAATAGCTGACATGTGGCGGCACCAAGTGCTGCCACATGTCAGCACCAGAAATTTCTGAAAATAAAACCTTTGTAAAATCAATAAAAAATAGTAAATGATCTCGAATCAAAAAGTTTCTTCACAAAATTTGCTCGTCTCGATGAGATCTACAAGTTTCATAAAGACATCAAATTCAAAATCGATCATTTGCACAAAGTGGTATTTTTGGGGTATCCCATGTACATTAAACACCTTGGTTTTGGGGTTTTGTAATTTTTATATCATTTTTAGATCAGATAAAAATCTGAAAAAATTTGATAAATCAGATATAAATAATTACACATTAATCTATTTTTTTTGAATTTTTATTAACCAATAAAATATGGACATAAAATATTAGGTCAAATACCGCTAAAATATATAGTATAAAAGAGGCACAAAACCCAACTTTCACATATGAGATCTGATTCACTTGAACTTGATCTTGTTTTGAAGATAATTGAATGTACATTAGTTCAAAAGTAAGTAGGTTTAAATCGGACACTGGATGAGGAAGATATGAGGTTTTTAGTCCAAAAATCCTGAAACTAGGGTTTAGGTTTTTGGTCTACTTATTTGGGTTAGTTATTTTTTGTATTTTTTATTTATTCTTGTTAGTGACATGTACACATCGGAGGTGGTTTTAGATCATTCGGAGTTAGCATGAATGAGTTAAAAATCAGGGAAGTTAGGCTATTTACAGGTCAATTTTGGCTTGGATTTTTGGCTTCTTATTTTGTGCAGAAATTTGTGCTAAAATGCAATTCTTATGAAAACATGCATGAATGCTAATTATGCAGAATAGATGCCGAAATGTTGTTGATTTTAGGGGATTTGAGCTTAATAAATGAGATTTAGAGTGATGAATCTGAGATTCATCATCCCCCTATACTTAAAGCATGCTCATCCCTGAGCATCAAAAAAGAAATGCTATGAAGTGAAATGAGATTGGGTTCCATACCAAGACCATGAGCTGAAGGTGAAAGTGAAACTAGACTCGACCTTTGGATTATTATTATGGCGGAACTTCTGTGAGACTTAGAATTTTAAAATCAACAGCCCTCAAGGTCTACATATCATTGATACAGTTTCGTCTCAGAAGTCATCTTAGATTAATCCTCTTCCCAAAGTAGACCCTATGAACATTGAACAACCGACTCATGTGTGTGAAAGATTTTAGCTCTTCCCACCCAGAATGACGGACTACCGCGCAAACCTCCTCTCCAGTAACTCGTCCTTGGGGAGTCAGGTATTTCCTTCTAAGGTCTGTCGCGCTGTGTTCACAATCGAATTGGGGGAGAAGTTAGAAGAATGAGAAAAGAACTGGAGGGTGGCCAGCGTAGTCACCTCTCCTTGTGAAGATGGCCAGTGTAGCCGAGTCTCCACCAAGATCTGCAGGTTTCTTGAAGCTTAGACCTTTTGGTCAGATATTTATTTGGTAGAATGCTTCTTTGTATTTGGAATTTTTGGTGGTTCTGTTGGGATCTTGTTGTGCCTCTACGGATATAGAATCTTTTTGTTTCCGTACATTTTTTGGGGTCTTAGAAAAAATTGTGCCCAGCCGTCCATCCCTTTTCTGAAGCTTTATTTCAACCCGTACTCCGGTCTTTAGATTTCCACGCTACCAGAAAAGAAACTCACACAGTCTTCCAACATCCCGTCTGAGTTGAGCTAAGTGCATAGTGCGAGAGTACAAATTAATTCCTTATTCTAGAGTTGTACCCAGAATGAAGAGACCAGGTTAGACATTAAGAGTCAAACTCTGCACATTGTCATGTGGAACTTAAAGAATTAAGTCAACGAACTGAAGTTTCTAAAATCCTATTTCTCAGTGAAGTTCCTCTAAAAATTAGGTGGATTAAGGTCAAGTCCAGACCACTCTCGGTTTCAGCTCATGACTCGATTCAGAACCCGATGACTTTTCACAGATGCAAATGAATGCGATGTTGGATAAAGTGCAGGTGTGTGGAATGCAGACACATTTTTTTCTTTTTATTTTTTTATGCAAGGGATTTTTTTTAATGCAAAAATGAATAAGAAGCCATTTTTCAAAAATTTTGGGCATTGTCAGTGTTTAGTAGCAAATCTCTTTTTCATTTTTTTCTTTTGTTTTTTTTGTTTTTTTTTGTTTTTTTTGTTTTTTTTTGATTAATTACCCACCCCGTAAATACATATAGACTTACGCGAAAGTACGAGGTATGACTTAAATATATACATAGTATATATACAAACCCCCCTATACTTAGCGAGTGATGTGTCCTCAGAGTACAAGAAGTGTAAAGAAGACATAGCTCGGGCTAAGCGTAAGAGAGTAAAATTTTGATATACAATGGTCCGCCCCCCATACTTAGACTGTGAATGGTCTAAGTATAGAAGAAGAGCGCAAAAAGAGGTGGCCGGGATATGAGGAGAGTATATACAGGTGGGTATCGGTTCCCCCTATACTTAGGCTCTGGTCAGCCTAAGTATAAGAGGAGGGTGGAAATGGAGCGATCGGAAGAAGGAGTGTGATGGGGAAAAATGGTATATACAGATGGCATCGGTCCCCCCTATACTTAGGCATTGGCCTAAGTAGAGGAAGAAGTTGTACAAGGAGACCGATGTAGTCCGGAGGGAGGGGTGGGTAGCCGATGATTAAGGCAGTTTACGACTGATCTTTTTGTGAGCCTGCGATAGGAGATCGTAATGATGAGACGGAGATGAAACATGTGATTCCCAACTATTATCAGTATCATCCTCAGAAGTATCATGATGGATAGTAGATGAAATATTTGAGTCAGATGAAAGGTAGCCATCATCAGAGTTATCCTCAGAGGAGTAGTATTTGAAAGTGGACACACTCCATATATTCATGTCTTTTTGTTTCTTCAATTATTTCCTCAAAATTCATTCCTTTTTAAGATCAATAAGTTTATCCTCAAATGAATATTCAGATGCTCCGGTCCCAGTCAGCTCATAAGAAATAATTCCAGTGTACTTGTGGAAGGTAGGAGCATCAGCTTTGGATGAGTAATAATTAGGAACGGGAGTTGTCCAATGAGAATCGAATTTTGGATCCTTGCGAAGATATGGCTTTAGAGCTACCGAACAGACTTCGCTCATGTAGACTACCTTTTCCGGACCTGATGAGGGATCATCGATCGATTCTTCTTCCGAAAGGTCAAATCCGACTCTTTTTTTCTTGTTTTGTGAAGTTGTCGGTTCACTTGAGTATTCTGATGAATAACCATTAGAATTTTTCTCCTTGGTTGATGTTCGTCCTGCGTGTTTGTTCTTAATCTCCTGAATGTTGGTGCACTCTCGATTTGGGAGGAGTTGGTCAAGATAATCAGAGTAGGTTGCTCCAGGGTGCGACCATGCATATGTCTCAGGATCGTAGTAGAAAGATTTGTCTATTTTGAGATCTGCGGGAATTGAAATATCGGGGGGAGTTTCTGCATGTTCATTCTCAATTGATTTGCCATTGGAGCATTCCTGTGTCATGTTGATGTAATCCATGTAGTCAGTATAGGTTGACCCAGGGTGTGACCATGCATAAGTCTCCAGATCATAAGATTCATTTGCTCGAGTTTCCATGGTGAGAGTAGCTGGGAATGGAGCAGGGGGAGATTCTCTAAACCAATAGTCTCATCAACAACTACCATCTCAGGTGTCGTAGCGGGGTAGGGCTCTTTTACCTCTTCATGGTTGTGGTTGTCGGGGACTTCGTGGGTTGCCTCAGAAAATCGTGGTTCCTCAAAGACTGTATCAGATCGTAGTGATTCCAATGCCGTATTCCCGAGTCTCACAATCGATAATTGCCTTAGACACTGCTAAGAATGGCTTTCCGAGAATAATTGGAGACTGGGTGAATTCTCCTTGATGCTCAATATCAATGATCGTGAATTCCATTTTGAGCCGAGCACCTTGGAATATTATAATGACAGAAATGATTCCTCTTGGTCGTTTTATTGATCGGTCCGCTAATTGAATAATCTCTCGTATTTTCCTAATCGGACCGAGTTTAAGTTCGTGAAACACAGAGGTCAGGAGGATATTGATCGGTGAATCGTCATCAATTTGAGCATGGGTGAAAATTGTGTCTTTAATCATACAATCAAATCTGGGCAACCGCTTCACTATGGGCTCTTGGTTTTTCTCCTCACCACCAAAGAGGAGGCCATTGACAAGATATGTCTTTCAGTTTTTGACCATTAATTTGTCCATTAAAAATTTCTTAATATCAGGGAAGTGTTCAATGGCCTTTATAAAGGGAAGTTCAAAAATCAAGCATTTTTCCAGTGCTTCCCATATAGTAGGATCCAAATTCCTTGGATCTTTTTAAGTCTCAATTTTTATGAATTTTTCTGGATTTTTGATTTTTTTGTTATTTTCTGTGTGGTGTGGTGATGTGGTGTCTTCCATAGATGATAAGGGACCTTGATATTCAGAGTATGGATCAGCGGCATAATCATTCTTATGGGAATAATGAGCAGAAGTATTGATGTTAGAATCATCGCTAGGTCTTTGAATATCCTCAAAATTTTCATCATGAGATCCAATTCTTTCCTCATTTATTTTTATATCTGAGCCACCATAGAATGAGATTACTTGATCAGCAAATTTTTTGAAATCTATCCTCCATTAATTCAAATCTTGTTTTTATCCTCGAAACATTGTCCTCAAAATTCTGTTCATGATCAATCATGGGAGCAGTCGGTATGTGTTCAATAATTTCATCTTCCATTATTCTGTATGTGCGGATAATGAATCTCATATTCATCTTGCTAAAAACTCCGTATTAAAATCCATGCTTAAACAAACCAATAAAAATCACCTCTAAAACTCTATTTTTATCATGTGCAATAATTGTGTATAATTAACCCTTAATTATTTTGTTTTTAATTGTCCTTATTTTTCTGTAATTATTTTATCACTCAAAAACCCCTAAAAATTAGGTAGATAAGTTGTCTATAATTCACTGACCTTTAAAACCACTAAAAAATACAAAAACAACTCAAAACCACAAAATCGGTGTTTTTATCCCCTTAAAAATACCCCCAAAAATAGCTTTTGTACAGATGACCTCTTTTGGCTTTTTGCCCAACATGAAAGTTGTAGATCTCATCGAGACGAGCAACTTTCATGTTTTGATTTTTTCCAAATTCGGCCTCTACCTATTTCTTTTATATTTTTCTTTGTATTTATTTTTGAATTAACCTGATTGGGCCACGTGGCGCTCTCTGGAGCCGCCACGCGGCCCGCTTCTCCTCTGGCCACCCGGCGGCCTCCGCGGCCGTTGGATCTCCTCAAATTCGCCTGCATCTGAGCCATCCATCCCGCCTCACTCCTCAGCCGCCCGATCTGATCTTAGATCAGATCAGAGCCACTACTTAGCGCCTAAATCTCAGCCCTTCGATCTCATCTTCATCCAATGGTTATACACCTGCCACGTCTTCCCTCCATCTCCACCGTCAGATCTTCGAACCATCCAACGCCTATCCTCACTCCACGTCGCCCATTCACTATCAACCGCCAGATCCAACTCCAGATCCAATCTAAGCCGCTCATCTGCACCTAACTCCCCGCCGCTTGATCTAATCCTATGATATCATCGGAACCCTCCATCAGCGCCTCCTCCAAACCGTTGGATCACTAGATCCAACGGTTGTTACCCATCGTCTACCTCACGTAACCCCCCCCTCCAGCCGTTTCACATCACGCGCACTTCACCCCCTTCCATTTTTGGCCGAAACTCCAGTCACCCTCGTCACTCCATAACGCCACCTCCATGAACCCTGACCCTCCGCCATCCTCGCGCCACCATCAGTATCCCTCTACCGTTACCACATCTCCATTAAAACCTCGCTCAAAAACGCCTCACCAACATCGAAACCCCCGATCTCCGCTACCTATAAAAGCCCTCCCCAGCCACCGGAGCTACTTGTCCACCGTTATTGGGTCATCCCCTAGCTTCCTCCGCCCCTCCGGTGACAGCGGAGGGGCGGAATGTCGAGGCGATCACGGGGTTGTCCTGGTGTCGACCCACGGCCAACTCCGCCGTGTTTCGGTGTGCCTCCGGCCACCATCGAGCTTCGTGCACCGGCCGCGCACGCTGGCGAAGACCCCGAGCTCCACCGGTGCTCAGCCCAGGCCTCCTCCTCCGCCACACCTCGCTCCGGCGAGGTGCCCTGTTTTTGACCCATTTTCTTTCATTTATTTCTCCGCCAAACATCGCCATCACCTTCATCCGATCAACTCTCCAGCTTCGCCCAACCATCCCGACTTTCGCCGACTCACCCCCCCCCCCCTTCTCCAGAACCTCTCCCACTCCGACTCCCCTCTCCTCCCGCTCCGCCGGAGAAGAGATCTCAGGCCACCATTTCTCGTCGCTCCCACGGCCACCACTCCCCTCATAAAATACTCACGCACCCTCGCACGAGCTTGGGCTATCAAGTAACACTTGCAGGTACTCTGATTGATCGGATTTTACACCGGAGCTCCTTCAAGCGTTTCTGCTCCGGCGAGGCTTCCTCGACCTTGACCTCCGACCATCCCCGGACCCTCAGCTCGCCTCCAGGATCTCCGCCATAACTTCCACGAGCTCTCCGGACCTCCGCCTCGCATGGAGAAGCTCGGTGGAGCAACCAGAAGGTCACCGGAGTCCAGCCTCCTCCGGTGGCTCGCAGCGGAGAAGGACGTACAGGTGCCGTTCGATCTCCATGATCGAACGGGTATGATAAAGACACGTGGCACCCGAGCCTACTGTCCACGCCTACAGGCTCGGGTGGACCAGACCTCGCCCGAACCTCCAGTTGATGCCACGTTGCTCCGAAGCTGAGCCTCGACCCGAGCCTAGTCCCTCACGTGCGGAGCACGTGAGGTGCTGGGTAAATTGCAAAGAAAGACCCGGAAGTTCATGTAATTACAACTTGGTCCCCAGGCACGTGCCCCACGTGCGTGCCCGGGTATTTTACAGGGAAGGCCCTCAGAGTTTGAAGATTTACAAAAAGGCCCCTGCGCGCATTGGGAAAATTACAGACAGGCCCAGGCGGTTTTTACTATTTGCAATTAGGTCCCTCCAGGGACCTAAATGCAATATTTATCCTTTATTTTTATTGCATTTTTATTACATTTATGCCCTTGCACTGTTTTTAGCATAACTTGAGCATCATAGGTCCAAATTGCATGATTTTAGTGTCGTTTTGATCCTTGTTTTGTCCTCTACAATCTAGCATGCTTATTTGTCTCATTTGACAATGTTTTAAATGAAGTGAATTTTTATGTTAAAAATGGGACCTAGCTCTACTTGTTCTGCTTGATTTCATGACCGATTTTTAATGATGTGTTCAAAATGGCTCTAACTTCATTCTATATTGTGTTGCTCTTATTTTAGGGTATAATTGTAACATTTGATTCATCATACATGTTCCTTTGCATTGTTTGCCCATGCATCACTTTAATTTGCATAAAAACCGATAAAAATATATGCATTATATCATCACTTAGCATAGTGCTTCATAAATGGCATATGGACCTGAAATTGAGATTACTTGACATTGAACTTCACGAATCAATATTCAAAAGCCATAATTAAGCAGCTGTATCCCTGTGTTCGACCTTGGTACACTTACCAAGTATAAATATTCCACAGCATTCAAAGACTGTGGTTTTTGCTGAACAAAATTCGCCTCCTATGCTACGACTTTATTCATATCTATTAAAGAGGCGAATTCTACGTTCATCAAATGGCGCCGTTGCCGGGGATACGGCTTTGCTTAATTTTTGAATTTTGATTTTTTTTAATTAATTCAATAATTTCTTGGTCCTAATTTCATGCATCATTTCTTTGCATTATTTTGCTGATTTAATTTCTCGGAGTTCTAACTTTTCTCTTTTGTGGCAGGGCCCATGAAAATCGGGGACGCCTGATCGTCATGGAGGCGCGAAGTCGGGAGCTTCAGCTGAAGAGGCCGCAAAAGAAGCCGTGAAGATTTCTAAGATTTTTATCAGTCAAATTTTGCATTGCATGTTGTAAAAAAAAAAAAACTTGCATCTGCATATTTATTTTCAGAATTGCATTTTGTAAAAAAAAAAATCCCCCCCCACACACACTCACACCTACACTGCACATACTCACCCCACCCACCCCCTGTATATTTCTCTCTCTCTCTCTGTGTGTGTATATATATTCTTCATAAACCCCCCCCCTAACACAGACCTTACTTAGGCTATTTGTAGCCTAAGTATAGGGGGGACCTGCCTGCTCTTCCTTCCCTCGTCTCGTCTTCTTATACTTAGGCCAATTTTGGCCTAAGTATAGGGGGACTCTCCTCCTCAGTTCCGCTATATCTCCCTGTACTTGAACCGAGCCTTGGCTTCATGGCACTTGTGCTATGAGGACATAGCAAATTTTAAGTATAGGGTGGTATACCGTATATTATTGTTTATTACTTTAGCCTTAGCTCGCGTTTTTAAAACTTTTTAAATTTTTATTTTTCGGGCTGGGTTTTGGGTAAACTAGTGAACTGAGTAAAAACCTGTAAAAATTAAAATTTTGAGGGATTAATCTTTGTAAATAACCCTTTTTCAAAAAAAAATGAAAAATTAAAAATGTTTTTCGGAATTTGGCTCTGACTACTAGGCTTAGTAAACATTTTCAGTGAGGGAACCTCGGTCTCCCTTAGCAGAGTGGGTGGTTTAAAGGACACCGCATATGGCACCGTCCTTAAGGATCACGGGTCTCGACCCGCACTTACACCCATACTGGCTGAGAGTGGATACTTTTATTTATTTGAGCCTGGGTCAGTCATTGTCTCTCCGACAAAAAAAAAACTATAAAACCCATAAAAATCTGCAAAAATCAAAAATCACACAAAAATTCACTAACCCATGGAGTTGGTGTTTTCCTGACACATTCACACTCACGCAAGGCTTGAGGAATTTAAGGACACTGGATCTCTGGGATCTAGAGAGTCTGAGTTAACATACCTTAGTCATTAGGGTTTTCATGACTTAAATATCCATACTCCTCTGGTTTGAAAGATTCGAGTGCTATATTGCACTCTTAATCTCTACTTTCAAGAAAATATGATCAGCACAGTCACTTCCACAACTGCATGATTGATGAGCTGAGATGAGATATCACTTGAGGAACTAGGACCATGGATTTAAGTTTAGACCTGATCTAAGGATATTCGAGGATGGATAAAGTTAATGAAGGCTTCAGAAAACCTGAGTGTCAGCAAAAACCCTAGCCAATATGTGAACAAGATTCATATGCTATCTCTTGATATTTGCCTAAAAGTGCCAGGGTGTGATGAAACTTAAAAGAACTTGTTGATCAGTGTGCGCCAATCTCTTGGTAAAAGCAGTGGAGCTAGCCAACAAAAGAAATGAAATGTCAAAGAAAAGCTCTAAATCCAAAGTCAAAAATTCCAAATGAGCTTCCACCAAAGGCGAGCGCTCCCAAACATTTTCAAGTGTCCACTTGGACCAAGCGCTAATTAGGACTAAGGAGTCGGGCTGACACCACAAAAAGGCCCTGCATCGTAAGCGATACAAGTCTGGGTGTCGAAGGTATCTTAGATACTCAGAAAAGACACACCCCGGTGTATTCCCAGAAAAACAAGTGCAGACGACTCCAACTCTCTTGACGGACACATTGATCAACAAATTAATAATTTACATGTGTTGAGTAAAAGGCACTCGAGAGGCCCCTTGTTCCAATGTGAGGGTGAGAAAAATAGACACATCCCATGTCCCTCCATCATCTGGCCGTCCATCTACACTTTAAAGTCTGACAAATCTAAAGAGATGGTTGACTGAAGCAAGAGTAGACTTCTTCCCTAGTATTGAGGATTAGGTCTAGAGGAGAGTCTTTGGGACTGGAACCTTGGGTGATACATCGACTCGGCTCTCATGAAATGCAGTACACTAAATGTCATATCCTTATGTTATATGTACAAAAAGAGAGTCTGATAATCAGAGAAGTTGGATTCCTTCTAAGGCTTGGATAAACCCAGAATTTTTAGGATCACTCAGGTCAAGGGTCTTCGAAAGATCAAGCCTTGAATTTTTCACACGCACTGTCAGAAATTAATCCAACTCCTTCATTCTTTAGATGCTCGAGGACGAGCATGGTTTAAGTATAGGGGTATAATGAATCTCATATTCATCTTGCTAAAAACTCCGTATTAAAATCCATGCTTAAACAAACCAATAAAATCACCTCTAAAACTCTATTTTTATCATGTGCAATAATTGTGTATAATTAACCCTTAATTATTTTGTTTTTAATTGTCCTTATTTTTCTGTAATTATTTTATCACTCAAAAACCCCTAAAAATTAGGAAGATAAGTTGTCTATAATTCACTGACCTTTAAAACCACTAAAAAATACAAAAACAACTCAAAACCACAAAATCGGTGTTTTTATCCCCTTAAAAATACCCCCAAAAATAGCTTTTGTACAGATGACCTCTTTGGCTTTTTGCCCAACATGAAAGTTGTAGATCTCGTCGAGACGAGCACATTTCATGTTTTGACTTTTTCCAAATTCGGCCTCTACCTATTTCTTTTATATTTTTCTTTGTATTTATTTTTGAATTAACCTGATTGGGCCACGTGGCGCTCTCTGGAGCCGCCACGCGGCCCGCTTCTCCTCTGGCCACCCGGCGGCCTCCGCGGCCGTTGGATCTCCTCAAATTCGCCTGCCATCTGAGCCATCCATCCCGCCTCACTCCTCAGCCGCCCGATCTGATCTTAGATCAGATCAGAGCCACTACTTAGCGCCTAAATCTCAGCCCTTCGATCTCATCTTCATCCAATGGTTATACACCTGCCACGTCTTCCCTCCATCTCCACCGTCAGATCTTCGAACCATCCAACGCCTATCCTCACTCCACGTCGCCCATTCACTATCAACCGCCAGATCCAACTCCAGATCCAATCTAAGCCGCTCATCTGCACCTAACTCCCCGTCGCTTGATCTAATCCTATGATATCATCGGAACCCCTCCATCAGCGCCTCCTCCAAACCGTTGGATCACTAGATCCAACGGTTGTTACCCATCGTCTACCTCACGTACCCCCCCCCTCCAGCCGTTTCACATCACGCGCACTTCACCCCCTTCCATTTTTGGCCGAAACTCCAGTCACCCTCGTCACTCCATAACGCCACCTCCATGAAACCCTGACCCTCCGCCATCCTCGCGCCACCATCAGTAATCCCTCTACCGTTACCACATCTCCATTAAAACCTCGCTCAAAAACGCCTCACCAAAATCGAAACCCCCGATCTCCGCTACCTATAAAAGCCCTCCCCAGCCACCGGAGCTACTTGTCCACCGTTTATTGGGTCATCCCCTAGCTTCCTCCGCCCCTCCGGTGACAGCGGAGGGGCGGAATGTCGAGGCGATCATGGGGTTGTCCTGGTGTCGACCCACGGCCAACTCCGCCGTGTTTCGGTGTGCCTCCGGCCACCATCGAGCTTCGTGCACCGGCCGCGCACGCTGGCGAAGACCCCGAGCTCCACCGGTGCTCAGCCCAGGCCTCCTCCTCCCGCCACACCTCGCTCCGGCGAGGTGCCCTGTTTTTGACCCATTTTCTTTCATTTATTTCTCCGCCAAACATCGCCATCACCTTCATCCGATCAACTCTCCAGCTTCGCCCAACCATCCCGACTTTCGCCGACTCACCCCCCCCACCTTCTCCAGAACCTCTCCCACTCCGACTCCCCTCTCCTCCCGCTCCGCCGGAGAAGAGATCTCAGGCCACCATTTCTCGTCGCTCCCACGGCCACCACTCCCCTCATAAAATACTCACGCACCCTCGCACGAGCTTGGGCCTATCAAGTAACACTTGCAGGTACTCTGATTGATCGGATTTTACACCGGAGCTCCTTCAAGCGTTTCTGCTCCGGCGAGGCTTCCTCGACCTTGACCTCCGACCATCCCCGGACCCTCAGCTCGCCTCCAGGATCTCCGCCATAACTTCCACGAGCTCTCCGGACCTCCGCCTCGCATGGAGAAGCTCGGTGGAGCAACCAGAAGGTCACCGGAGTCCAGCCTCCTCCGGTGGCTCGCAGCGGAGAAGGACGTACAGGTGCCGTTCGATCTCCATGATCGAACGGGTATGATAAAGACACGTGGCACCCGAGCCTACTGTCCACGCCTACAGGCTCGGGTGGACCAGACCTCGCCCGAACCTCCAGTTGATGCCACGTTGCTCCGAAGCTGAGCCTCGACCCGAGCCTAGTCCCTCACGTGCGGAGCACGTGAGGTGCTGGGTAAATTGCAAAGAAAGACCCGGAAGTTCATGTAATTACAACTTGGTCCCCAGGCACGTGCCCCACGTGCGTGCCCGGGTATTTTACAGGGAAGGCCCTCAGAGTTTGAAGATTTACAAAAAGGCCCCTGCGCGCATTGGGAAAATTACAGACAGGCCCAGGCGGTTTTTACTATTTGCAATTAGGTCCCTCCAGGGACCTAAATGCAATATTTATCCTTTATTTTTATTGCATTTTTATTACATTTATGCCCTTGCACTGTTTTTAGCATAACTTGAGCATCATAGGTCCAAATTGCATGATTTTAGTGTCGTTTTGATCCTTGTTTTGTCCTCTACAATCTAACATGCTTATTTGTCTCATTTGACAATGTTTTAAATGAAGTGAATTTTTATGTTAAAAATGGGACCTAGCTCTACTTGTTCTGCTTGATTTCATGACCGATTTTTAATGATGTGTTCAAAATGGCTCTAACTTCATTCTATATTGTGTTGCTCTTATTTTAGGGTATAATTGTAACATTTGATTCATCATACATGTTCCTTTGCATTGTTTGCCCATGCATCACTTTAATTTGCATAAAAACCGATAAAAATACATGCATTATATCATCACTTAGCATAGTGCTTCATAAATGGCATATGGACCTGAAATTGAGATTACTTGACATTGAACTTCACGAATCAATATTCAAAAGCCATAATTAAGCAGCTGTATCCCTGTGTTCGACCTTGGTACACTTACCAAGTATAAATATTCCACAGCATTCAAAGACTGTGGTTTTTGCTGAACAAAATTCGCCTCCTATGCTACGACTTTATTCATATCTATTAAAGAGGTGAATTCTACGTTCATCAAATGGCGCCGTTGCCGGGGATACGGCTTTGCTTAATTTTTGAATTTTGCTTTTTTTTAATTAATTCAATAATTTCTTGGTCCTAATTTCATGCATCATTTCTTTGCATTATTTTGCTGATTTAATTTCTCGGAGTTCTAACTTTTCTCTTTTGTGGCAGGGCCCATGAAAATCGGGGACGCCTGATCGTCATGGAGGCGCGAAGTCGGGAGCTTCAGCTGAAGAGGCCGCAAAAGAAGCCGTGAAGATTTCTAAGATTTTTATCAGTCAAATTTTGCATTGCATGTTGTAAAAAAAAAAACTTGCATCTGCATATTTATTTTCAGAATTGCATTTTGTAAAAAAAAATCCCCCCCCCCCACACACACTCACACCTACACTGCACATACTCACCCCACCCACCCCCTGTATATTTCTCTCTCTCTCTCTCTCTGTGTGTATATATATTCTTCATAACCCCCCCCCTAACACAGACCTTACTTAGGCTATTTGTAGCCTAAGTATAGGGGGGACCTGCCTGCTCTTCCTTCCCTCGTCCCGTCTTCTTGTACTTAGGCCAATTTTGGCCTAAGTATAGGGGGACTCTCCTCCTCAGTTCCGCTATATCTCCCTGTACTTGAACCGAGCCTTGGCTTCATGGCACTTGTGCTATGAGGACATAGCAAATTTTAAGTATAGGGGGGTATACCGTATATTATTGTTTATTACTTTAGCCTTAGCTCGCGTTTTTAAAACTTTTTAAATTTTATTTTTCGGGCTGGGTTTTGGGTAAACTAGTGAACTGAGTAAAAACCTGTAAAAATTAAAATTTTGAGGGATTAATCTTTGTAAATAACCCTTTTTCAAAAAAAATGAAAAATTAAAAATGTTTTTCGGAATTTGGCTCTGACTACTAGGCTTAGTAAACATTTTCAGTGAGGGAACCTCGGTCTCCCTTAGCAGAGTGGGTGGTTTAAAGGACACCGCATATGGCACCGTCCTTAAGGATCACGGGTCTCGACCCGCACTTACACCCATACTGGCTGAGAGTGGATACTTTTATTTATTTGAGCCTGGATCAGTCATTGTCTCTCCGACAAAAAAAAAACTATAAAACCCATAAAAATCTGCAAAAATCAAAAATCACACAAAAATTCACTAACCCATGGAGTTGGTGTTTTCCTGACACATTCACACTCACGCAAGGCTTGAGGAATTTGAGGACACTGGATCTCTGGGATCTAGAGAGTCTGAGTTAACATACCTTAGTCATTAGGGTTTTCATGACTTAAATATCCATACTCCTCTGGTTTGAAAGATTCGAGTGCTATATTGCACTCTTAATCTCTACTTTCAAGAAAATATGATCAGCACAGTCACTTCCACAACTGCATGATTGATGAGCTGAGATGAGATATCACTTGAGGAACTAGGACCATGGATTTAAGTTTAGACCTGATCTAAGGATATTCGAGGATGGGATAAAGTTAATGAAGGCTTCAGAAAACCTGAGTGTCAGCAAAAACCCTAGCCAATATGTGAACAAGATTCATATGCTATCTCTTGATATTTGCCTAAAAGTGCCAGGGTGTGATGAAACTTAAAAGAACTTGTTGATCAGTGTGCACCAATCTCTTGGTAAAAGCAGTGGAGCTAGCCAACAAAAGAAATGAAATGTCAAAGAAAAGCTCTAAATCCAAAGTCAAAAATTCCAAATGAGCTTCCACCAAAGGCGAGCGCTCCCAAACATTTTCAAGTGTCCACTTGGACCAAGCGCTAATTAGGACTAAGGAGTCGGGCTGACACCACAAAAAGGGCCCTGCATCGTAAGCGATACAAGTCTGGGTGTCGAAGGTATCTTAGATACTCAGAAAAGACACACCCCGGTGTATTCCCAGAAAAACAAGTGCAGACGACTCCAACTCTCTTGACGGACACATTGATCAACAAATTAATAATTTACATGTGTTGAGTAAAAGGCACTCGAGAGGCCCCTTGTTCCAATGTGAGGGTGAGAAAAATAGACACAATCCCATGTCCCTCCATCATCTGGCCGTCCATCTACACTTTAAAGTCTGACAAACTAAAGAGATGGTTGACTGAAGCAAGAGTAGACTTCTTCCCTAGTATTGAGGATTAGGTCTAGAGGAGAGTCTTTGGGACTGGAACCTTGGGTGATACATCGACTCGGCTCTCATGAAATGCAGTACACTAAATGTCATATCCTTATGTTATATGTACAAAAAGAGAGTCTGATAATCAGAGAAGTTGGATTCCTTCTAAGGCTTGGATAAACCCAGAATTTTAGGATCACTCAGGTCAAGGGTCTTCGAAAGATCAAGCCTTGAATTTTTCACACGCACTGTCAGAAATTAATCCAACTCCTTCATTCTTTAGATGCTCGAGGACGAGCATGGTTTAAGTATAGGGGTATAATGAATCTCATATTCATCTTGCTAAAAACTCCGTATTAAAATCCATGCTTAAACAAACCAATAAAAATCACCTCTAAAACTCTATTTTTATCATGTGCAATAATTGTGTATAATTAACCCTTAATTATTTTGTTTTTAATTGTCCTTATTTTTCTGTAATTATTTTATCACTCAAAAACCCCTAAAAATTAGGAAGATAAGTTGTCTATAATTCACTGACCTTTAAAACCACTAAAAAATACAAAAACAACTCAAAACCACAAAATCGGTGTTTTTATCCCCTTAAAAATACCCCCAAAAATAGCTTTTGTACAGATGACCTCTTTTGGCTTTTTGCCCAACATGAAAGTTGTAGATCTCGTCGAGACGAGCAACTTTCATGTTTTGACTTTTTCCAAATTTGGCATCTACCTATTTCTTTTATATTTTTCTTTGTATTTATTTTTGAATTAACCTGATTGGGCCACGTGGCGCTCTCTGGAGCCGCCACGCGGCCCGCTTCTCCTCTGGCCACCCGGCGGCCTCCGCGGCCGTTGGATCTCCTCAAATTCGCCTGCATCTGAGCCATCCATCCCGCCTCACTCCTCAGCCGCCCGATCTGATCTTAGATCAGATCAGAGCCACTACTTAGCGCCTAAATCTCAGCCCTTCGATCTCATCTTCATCCAATGGTTATACACCTGCCACGTCTTCCCTCCATCTCCACCGTCAGATCTTCGAACCATCCAACGCCTATCCTCACTCCACGTCGCCCATTCACTATCAACCGCCAGATCCAACTCCAGATCCAATCTAAGCCGCTCATCTGCACCTAACTCCCCGCCGCTTGATCTAATCCTATGATATCATCGGAACCCTCCATCAGCGCCTCCTCCAAACCGTTGGATCACTAGATCCAACGGTTGTTACCCATCGTCTACCTCACGTAACCCCCCCCTCCAGCCGTTTCACATCACGCGCACTTCACCCCCTTCCATTTTTGGCCGAAACTCCAGTCACCCTCGTCACTCCATAACGCCACCTCCATGAACCCTGACCCTCCGCCATCCTCGCGCCACCATCAGTATCCCTCTACCGTTACCACATCTCCATTAAAACCTCGCTCAAAAACGCCTCACCAACATCGAAACCCCCGATCTCCGCTACCTATAAAAGCCCTCCCCAGCCACCGGAGCTACTTGTCCACCGTTATTGGGTCATCCCCTAGCTTCCTCCGCCCCTCCGGTGACAGCGGAGGGGCGGAATGTCGAGGCGATCATGGGGTTGTCCTGGTGTCGACCCACGGCCAACTCCGCCGTGTTTCGGTGTGCCTCCGGCCACCATCGAGCTTCGTGCACCGGCCGCGCACGCTGGCGAAGACCCCGAGCTCCACCGGTGCTCAGCCCAGGCCTCCTCCTCCGCCACACCTCGCTCCGGCGAGGTGCCCTGTTTTTGACCCATTTTCTTTCATTTATTTCTCCGCCAAACATCGCCATCACCTTCATCCGATCAACTCTCCAGCTTCGCCCAACCATCCCGACTTTCGCCGACTCACCCCCCCCCTTCTCCAGAACCTCTCCCACTCCGACTCCCCTCTCCTCCCGCTCCGCCGGAGAAGAGATCTCAGGCCACCATTTCTCGTCGCTCCCACGGCCACCACTCCCCTCATAAAATACTCACGCACCCTCGCACGAGCTTGGGCTATCAAGTAACACTTGCAGGTACTCTGATTGATCGGATTTTACACCGGAGCTCCTTCAAGCGTTTCTGCTCCGGCGAGGCTTCCTCGACCTTGACCTCCGACCATCCCCGGACCCTCAGCTCGCCTCCAGGATCTCCGCCATAACTTCCACGAGCTCTCCGGACCTCCGCCTCGCATGGAGAAGCTCGGTGGAGCAACCAGAAGGTCACCGGAGTCCAGCCTCCTCCGGTGGCTCGCAGCGGAGAAGGACGTACAGGTGCCGTTCGATCTCCATGATCGAACGGGTATGATAAAGACACGTGGCACCCGAGCCTACTGTCCACGCCTACAGGCTCGGGTGGACCAGACCTCGCCCGAACCTCCAGTTGATGCCACGTTGCTCCGAAGCTGAGCCTCGACCCGAGCCTAGTCCCTCACGTGCGGAGCACGTGAGGTGCTGGGTAAATTGCAAAGAAAGACCCGGAAGTTCATGTAATTACAACTTGGTCCCCAGGCACGTGCCCCACGTGCGTGCCCGGGTATTTTACAGGGAAGGCCCTCAGAGTTTGAAGATTTACAAAAAGGCCCCTGCGCGCATTGGGAAAATTACAGACAGGCCCAGGCGGTTTTTACTATTTGCAATTAGGTCCCTCCAGGGACCTAAATGCAATATTTATCCTTTATTTTTATTGCATTTTTATTACATTTATGCCCTTGCACTGTTTTTAGCATAACTTGAGCATCATAGGTCCAAATTGCATGATTTTAGTGTCGTTTTGATCCTTGTTTTGTCCTCTACAATCTAGCATGCTTATTTGTCTCATTTGACAATGTTTTAAATGAAGTGAATTTTTATGTTAAAAATGGGACCTAGCTCTACTTGTTCTGCTTGATTTCATGACCGATTTTTAATGATGTGTTCAAAATGGCTCTAACTTCATTCTATATTGTGTTGCTCTTATTTTAGGGTATAATTGTAACATTTGATTCATCATACATGTTCCTTTGCATTGTTTGCCCATGCATCACTTTAATTTGCATAAAAACCGATAAAAATACATGCATTATATCATCACTTAGCATAGTGCTTCATAAATGGCATATGGACCTGAAATTGAGATTACTTGACATTGAACTTCACGAATCAATATTCAAAAGCCATAATTAAGCAGCTGTATCCCTGTGTTCGACCTTGGTACACTTACCAAGTATAAATATTCCACAGCATTCAAAGACTGTGGTTTTTGCTGAACAAAATTCGCCTCCTATGCTACGACTTTATTCATATCTATTAAAGAGGCGAATTCTACGTTCATCAGCGGAGAGGAGAGTTTCTTGGAATATCCATTATATGATCATTTTATGAAAACTTCTCCTAAAAAATTATGCAAGGAGGCTGCTCATATGGTCCAGGCATGTGGATTTGATCTGAGTAGAGTTTAATCCTTTGATCATGAATGGTCAGACCTTGATATTGTGGAGTCAGTATACAGGGTTTATGTGTGTTTATGAGATCAGTCCAGTCCTCTGTATGAGTATCATGTCTGACGAGGGGTCTGTCGTGGTCAATGTGGTCAATCCAATACCGATGATCATTCAGTGTATGTCTTTCCATCTGGGTTTGGTTTCTCTGCCAGTCATGAGATTTGAAGGGATTTTGATCTTGAAAAGTTTGATTGGCGAGAAACTGAGAATAAGACGGTTCAGTCCAAGATGGTAGGTGGTCATGTGTGGTTGGATGATTTGAGTAAGAATTCAATGAGGGGGCCGAATTCATTTGCGAGTGAAGGTTCCCTGCAAAGGTTGGAGGATTAAAAGAAGAGGATGTAGTTTATTTGGGCTTAATCGAGACAAATTTATTTTTATAATATAGCTCTGATGGACTTTCAGATGAATGTTCGGCTATTTTTGAAAGAGTGGAAAGAAATGATGGGTTGGATCTACAAGAGTTTTTAGACAAGAGTTCCATGATGGTGTTTGAATCAAGAGATGACAGAGATTGATTGCACGAGATAGTCAAAAGAAATTTTATCTAATGCGCGGCTTTTGATCTTTGATATCGGTTCACGCACACCAATACAAACACAAATCAAACCCCAGATTCACCAACTCACACAATGAAGCAGTAAGAGTTCAGCTATTATCTTTTCAATTTTAGTTGGTGATAAGACAATCTTGGAAAATAATTAAGCGAGCTGTTAGGTGCCGAAATTTTCGTAATGATTGGCCTGAATTCTTACGACTAGTTGCACCTACTTTCAACCAGTATGGGAGTAAGTACGAACCGTAGAACGGCTACCCGTTACTTGAGTACAGAGCCTTACGTAGTGTCCTCTAAATCACCCACTCTGCTAAGGAAATCCGGACCGTTTACCGGCTACCCGTAGATCCTCATTGAGAAATAGCTAATCGTTTTTGGCAGAATCAGTAGTCAATATGAAAATCCGGATTTGGGCTCCACCCTTAAGTGTCGTCTCTCGCTCACTAAGAAAAATAAAAGCATCCAAGGTCGGGGTTGCTCTCCCGCAAGAATTTTTTATTTTATGGGTTATTTTGAAATCAGCTATATTTAGCAGTCCTAATTTTAAATAGGTGATCACTGAAGAATTAAGTGAGCTCAAATGCACGTCTACCGTCCAGTCCCAATTTCCTTTTAGAATTATGTGACAAAACAAAAGGGAGAAATTCAGGAAAAGCCGATGCACGCAAAAACAATGATGTATGCTCAGTTAGAAGACTTACAGTCAATCCTCGCAATCTTCATGTGGGATGCTAGACATAAATTGAAAATTATTCTATATGAATGCAAGCCGATGAAAAATCGCACCTGAAAGTTCTATTAGTGGGGAAGAATTGAGTTAAATTTGGCTAAGTTGAACGATCTATCAGCGTCTCGATTAATAGTGAAGTGTGGCTTAATCCTACGATCACAATCAAAAATTAAAATTCTCTGAGAGCCGTATGTGCAAGTCTATCCTATTCGCCACTCAAGTCGGGCCCTACTCTCACCGGAGAGTGAAACAAACCACGACACACCACAGAGGAAAGTTAGAGGTCATGTTACACACGCGAGAGTCCGAACGGACACCGCTATGAATGAGCAATTAATTACAGGAATTAAAAATTGTAGAAATAAAATCCTAGACTCTATGCTCTCTCACAACTCGACTCGATCTTAATTTTAATTGTGGCTTTTGTGGACATCGGTGAAGTTGCGTCGGTTCTTGAAAAACCGCTCCACATACTGGGTACCTCGCAAGAAAAATAAGAGAGATAGTGTAAGATAGTGACTCAAAAAATGGTAAAATAAATAAGAAAAATAAATGTTGAAAATAAATGGAATTTACAATGAAAAATCCGGGGGTCAGACTACCCGAATGCGGAAAACTGAACGAAAATTTTCAAGACAAAATTCTAAGCCGTTTGCCTCCCCGGCAACGGCGCCATCTGACGAGTCCGATAATCGCGGCTTTAAAAAGATGTTTTTATTTTTGTCGTCATGTTAAATTGATTTGTCGTTCGTTGTAGGCGGCAATCGGAATCGGTCAAGAAAATAACCACACATAATGTTCTTCAATTTTATTAACGTGGTTTTATGTTTATTTTACTTGGGCAAGTCCCAAGGTCGATCACAAGGAGGCAAAGGAACAACCTAGAGTTATGTCTATCAAAGTTCGTTCACGGTTTTCGAGGTGGTCTTTTTTTTTTATTTTGCAATGTATTAAGGGATGCAAAGTGCAGTTTTGACCTATTTTAGGGACTAAAATGAAAATTACATTCAAACGATGTCCGAAAAATACGAAATTTGGCCACAATGTAAAATATGATGAAATGAGTACAACTGTAATTTTTTTGGATTTTTTTGGATGTAATATGAATTTTTTTATGAATTTTTAAATGCAAACAAGATGAATTTAAATTTTTAATTATAATAAATATTAAACCTACTTATTTTCAAGGGATAAAATTATCTAAGACCTATCACTAGGTGATTGATCTAGAAAAAATCCTAAACCTCAAAAATGTGAGATCTAATACCTACTAAAATTAAACATTGAATTATGCAGAATGATTTTTACAGGGCAAACTATTATGCAAATACAATTCTTTTTGGGCACAATGTCAAGCGCACTTATCTCTACAATATTTGATTTTTCGAGAATTTTTAGAGCAACGATTAATCAAATATGAATTTTAGAGAACATACTGGGTAAAATATGCAAATTTCAATAAAACAATTATTTATTAATTAACCATCAATTAGAAAAATGCCCACAATATGTAAAGGTGTAGAGAATTAATTGACAAACAAAATGCTACTTTTGAATTGATAAAATAATGTAGAGAAGAGGTTCAAACTCAATGGGGAATACGGGGGTATAACTGCAAATTTAATAAATAGAATAAATAAAGAATGCAGAGGGGGGATTTGTTTGTAATTACCAATACTGATAGGGGTGACTTGCAAAATTTCCAGAGGGGGCACGTGCGTAGCAGGTGCCCTCTGGAGGTGGGGGGCTGATCTGAAATATGGAGTTCTCCAAGGGGGCGCTTGCAATTTCACCCTCGGTCACGTGCGGAGCACGTGACCTGGGAGTGACGTAGGGGTGACGTCCCCCTGTGCACGCGTGAAGCACGTGCGGGGGTCTTGGGCCCTCCGCCCGGTGGCTGGCGGGATGTAGCGGCGGAGGAGCTTCGGTGGTGGTGGCGTGGCGAAGACGAGGCGTTGACGAAGATGCTGGCTGTGTCGGTGAAGGTGCGGTCGCCGGCGTTGGGTAGCGGAGGAAGCTTGGTCGGCGGTGGCTACGAAGTTGGTTGTCGGAGAAGCTCGAAGGTGGAGTTGAAGGTGAAGTCGACGGAGTTGGAGACGATGGCGGAGTCGGGGATGGAGTCGATTGAGGCAGTTGTTGTCGATGTTGTTGGTAACTGGCTCGACGCAGGAGGCAGAGCAAAGCAACGAGCACGGAGCTCAAGTTGCAGCGGCCAAGGTGGCTGGATCTCGCCGCAGTTTTGGAAGGTCTCACCGGAGCTGTCACCTTCGGCGTGGTGGCTCTCCGAAGTTCTGTGCGTATCGGCGGATGATTTGCGAGGAGGGGCGGCGATGGCTTTAAATAGAAGATGGGTAGTCGGTCGTCGATGGAAGGTGGGCTGACGGCGAGGAGGAGAAGAAATTTGAGATTTGATTTGAGTTTAGAATCGACTGATTGAAGGCGAAGGAGATCGGAATGGGGGCGGCGACGAAATTTGCGGAGATGGCGGCGAGATTCGAGGGGCGGCGGAGATATCGAAGGAGGCGACGACTGGATTAGGAACGAAGGGGTGAAGGAGATGAAGTACAGCAGCCGTCCGATCGACCGAGATCGAACGGCCGTAAGCATGCCACGTGGCGTCCTGGGGATAAAGGGGTGAGACGCACGTGCAGGGCACGTGCGGGATGGCACGTGCGCTGCTCATGAGCGGCTTTTATTGTTATTTTATTATTATTATTATTATTATTGTATTTTTATTTTTTTTTATAAAAATGATATTAAATACCTCAAAAATAGCTGACACGTGGTGGCACCAGGTGCTGCCACGTGTCAGCACCAAAAAATTCTGAAAATAAAACCTTTGTAAAATCAATAAAAAATAGTAAATGACCTCGGATCAAAAAAGTTTCTTCATGAAAATTGCTCGTCTCGATGAGATACAACTTTCATGAAGACATCAAAACCAAAATCGATCATTTGCACAAAGTGGTATTTTTGGGGTATCCCATGTACGTAGAACACCTTGGTTTTGGGGTTTTGTAATTTTTATGTCATTTTTAGATCAGATAAAAATCCGGAAAAATATGATAAATCAGAGATAAATAATTACACATTAATCTATTTTTTTGGATTTTTATTAATCAATAAAATATGTACATAAAATATTAGGTCAAAGACCACTAAAATATACAGTATAAAAGAGGCCCAAATCCCAACTTTCACATATGAGCTTCGATTCAGTTGAACTTGATCTTGTTTTGATGGTAATTGAATGTACATTAGTTCAAAAGTGAGTACGATTAAATCGGACACTGGCTGAGGAAGATATGAGGTTTTTAGTCCGGAAATCCTGAAACTTGGGTTTAGGTTTTTGGTCCACTTATTTGGGTTAGTTATTTTTTGTATTTTCTATTTATTCTTGTTAGTGATATGTACATAGTGGAGGTAGTTTTAGATCATTCGGAATTAGCATGAATGAGTTAAAAATCAGGGAAGTTTGGCTATTTACAGGTCAATTTTGGCTTGGATTTTTGGCTTCTTATTTTGTGCAGAAATTTGTGCTAAAATGCAATTCTTATGAAAGAATGTTAATTATGCATAATAGATGCCGAAATGCTGTTGATTTTAGGGGATTTGAGCTTAATAAGTGAGATTTAGAGTGATGAATCTGAGATTCATCAATTACTCATATACCCTTGTATGCACACCAGCTCATTGATATATAAACTTTAATTAAGTCATCAACCTAATGATATGCCTAATGTACATACTTAGATATATAGTAGTACATCTGTCTCCGGTCAAAGGATGTGTGCCTATATCGTGAGGGCATACGACATAGGTCTTGGCTATCTCGATCTCATTAAGTCAACTCTTTAACATGACTTATCTGACACTTCTGAATCTCCATTCCTATGCAAAAGATATGCATCAAGAGGTCGGTCAGATACCAACCTTTAGAGAGGGATTGTTATCTCCTTCTCAAGCTGGAGATCATTTCTTAAAAATCATTTAATGATTCTTGATGAGTCCTCGATCTAACTCTTTAGATATCATCTAAGCATCAACCTCTATTATTCAACCATTGAATCAACAGTTTATGATTATTATGATGATCATGGTACATAACCATGTAAGGAAACTTATAAGTGCATTCATTCATTTATCTCAAATAAGGAGTGACGTAAATCAATAACCTTCATTTATATATCAGATATTATAATAACATATGTTGTAGAAACGGTTCGTTCTGGGTTCACATGGCTAACAATCTCTCACTAGCCCTCAGAACCATTCAAGTACAATCATTAAATCCATGCTCATTGCATATTGATCGAAAACTTTTTGGGGGTAAAAGTTTGGTAAGGGGATCAGTAACATTATCGACAGAGGCCACCTTAGTGATGATGATGTCACCATGCTTTTGAATCACCCAAATGATGTAGTATTTCCTTTCCACATGCTTGCTCTTCTGATGCCATATGGGTTCCTTCGCTTGAGCTATGGCTCTCGTTTTATTGCAAAGTAGAGGGATGAGAGTATCAGAGGAAACTACGCCAAGTTCCAGGATTAACTTGCGTAACTACACCATCTCCTTTACAGCATCTGATGCAACAATATATTCGGTTTATGTTGTTGAATCAGATGTAGCATCCTGCTTCTTGCTTCTCTATCTTACTACACCATCGTTCAATAAGAACACAAACCATGAAGTTGACTTGCGATCATCTATAAAAGATTAGAATATGAATATGTGTATCTTAAGATTTGGGGATCACCGTCTTCATAGACCAAGATGCAATATTACGTCCATATTAGATACTTAAAGATGTTCTTCATTGTATTCCAATGTTGTTCTTTATAGCAGGATTAGCAACGGCTTACCACTCCTATTACATGGTAGATATCTGACCTTGTATATGTCATGGCATACATCATGCTTCCCATATCTAATGCATAAGGGCATCCAGCCATGATTTCCTTATCCTCAATAGTTTGATGAACCATCCCTTTAGATAGGTGTATATCATGTCTTAAAGAAAGGAAGCCTTTCTTGAAATTCTCCACATAGAAGATCTAAGATATTCTTAATATCTATATTGTGACAATCCTAAAATCCTCTTTTCTCTATTTCTAAATAGCTTCAAACCCAAGATATAAGAGGCTTATCCAAGATCTTTCATCTCAAATGTATGGGACAACCAAATCTTGACACTAGTCATCATTCATGTATCATTCCCAATGATAAGGGTGTCATCTACATAGAGCACGATGAACACAATGGCACTCCCACCAAGCTTCTTGTATATACATGGTTCATCGGGATTCTAAACGAAATCATACTCTTTATGGTTTCATCAAATCTAATGTTCTAGCCACGAGAAGATTGTTTGAGCCTATAGATAAATTTCTTCAACTTGCATAATTTTTCCTCCTCAGTTATGAAGTCCTGAGACTGCTCATATCCTTCTCGAGGTATCCATTGAGGAATGTAGTCTTGATGTCATTTGTCAAGTGTCGTAGTCAAGATATGCATTTATAACAAGCAGTGATCTTAGGATTTAAGCATAGCCGCTTGAGAGAATGTCTCACCGTAGTCGATGCCTTCCCTCTGTGTATAACCCTTGGCTACGAGTCGTACCTTGAAGGTCTCTACCTTCCCATCAGGTCCCCTCTTTCTCTTGAAGATCCATTTACACTCAATGGTTTTTACCCCTCTAGGTGGATCCTCTAGGGCCCATACACCATTCTTGTACATGAAATCTATTTCAGACTTCGTTACTAGCATCCATCTACCCATGTCATGAACCATGAGTGCTTCATCAAATGAAGTTGGATCGTCGTCAGTTTCATCTGATACATGTAATCCGTACCTTCAGGTGGTATGAACACCCTCGAACTCCTTCGAAGAGGTACGAGTGTTTCATCTTCATTCACAACTTTGGTTTCTGGTTCATGAAGCAAAATATCCCAAGGAGATTCAATGAGTTCCTTTACTTTATTTTTATCTTGACTCTTAAGTAAGTCATCCTCCATAAACTTCACATCTTTAGAGACGAAAACCTTTTGAGTCTCAGGGTCATAAAGTTTGTATCCAATATTATCCTTTACATACCAAATGAAGTAGCACTCTCGAGTGCGAGATTCCAACTTACTGGTATCCACGTTCTTCGCATGGACCAAGCAACCCCAAATCTTCAAGTGTCTAACACTGGGTTCGGTTGCAAACCAAAGCTCATGAGGGGTTTTGAGTACAGATTTGTTAGGAATCTTATTTAGGATATATATTGCAGTTGCTATTGTATATCCCCGTAAACTAAGAGGTAAATGTGCTTTGCTCATCTTTGAACGTACCATATCCATGATGGTCCTGTTGCATCTTTCAGAAATATCATTTAGTTGGAAATTCTAGGAGGAGTAATTCCTCTCTCTTCGAGGTATTCCTTAAATTCATCTGATAGGTACTCATTGCCTCGATTAAATCAAATCAGTTTAATCTTCCTATCGATTTGATTCTCAACCAAAGCTATAAATTCTTTGAACTTTTCGAAGGTTTCGGATTTATGACATAATAGAAAGATAAATCCTTATTGTGAACAGCCATTAATAAAATCAATAGTATCGATATCCATTTCAGGTTGCGGTACTGAAGGGACCACATACATCTGTATGTATTAGGTCGAGAATACCGTTGCATCGTGTAACATTATTACAGAAGTACCTCGAATGCAATCTTCACATGTATGTGAAGTTTAGACCTCTATAAAATCTGAGGGTTTATCCTCTATCAATCTATTAATCCTATAAATAGATAAATGACCAAGTCTTTGTTGCCAAATCACGTTAGAACGATTTCCGTTATCTCTAGTTTTTTTAGGCTTTTTATTAGTGGGTGTTACATTCATCATATATTCATCAATGCACAATTCACAGAGTCCACTAGAAGTTAGAACACCATCTGCAATATGTTTATCATAACGACTTATGATAAGCTTCTCACGGAATAATAACGAATATCCATTTCTAACTACTTAGATACATATATAAGGTTTTTCTAATATATGGAACATAAAAACATTCTTTAAGTAATAAGACTCTCGCACTGGATAATGATAGTCTGCACGTCCCAATGGCGACTGCTGAAATAGTTGCATCAGATTCCATTTGGATAACTATCCCTCCTTCATCAAGATTTCTGGTCTCCTGAAATAGATGCAACATATTGCATGCATGAACAGAAGCATCAGAATCTACAACCCAACTACCTTCTCGTCATACGAGAAAATTGATTTCAACGATGAAAGAAGATTTTGTATATGCTAGAACATTATCTTTACCCTTCTATAAGGTTTTTAGATAATTTGGACAATCTCTTTTCCAATGTCATGGACTTTTGCAGTGATGACACACATATGTCAGATGAGTGAAGCTTGAGAGGACGAGTCAACACTTTGACTATTCTTCTTCACATGTTGAGCCGGACTCTTCCGAAACCCACGCTTCCGACTGCGCTCTATGAAATTCACATCACCGAACATCTCCTTTAGATTCAGTATCATATCATAGGCATTCTCTATGCATATATGTTGCTTCCGAAGCACATTAGATAGAGACCCCATAATATAACATCGAACTAGTGAGTGGTCTTTATTAAAAAATTTATAAAATTTTAGTTCTTCCATTGGCATAGGATTTGTATGCCTATTTTCAGTGGGCGCATAAACGATATGCTCCGCAGAGAGAACAAGCTCCAAATCGTGGATCCAATCCGAATAATTTGGTCTAATCAATTGGTTGATCTTTAGAAGCCTACTGAGCAAGTTCATGGATTTCATATTTAAGATTAAGAATGCACTTATAGTATAACATATAAATAATTACATATTAAATTTTAAATTCTTTGATTAAATATTTTTAATCAAATTAATCTTAACTTTTAAACTATAAAAGTCCATTTCCTTATTAAATTTCAAAGAAAGAGATATACTTACCGCTAAATCTCTAGCAAGATCCGAGATCTCCTTTTTACTTTTGTTACATCCTAATAATATAAAAAATTGCAGCTTAGATAAAAAGAAGAGGGAACTCATTCCGCCTTACAAAGTTCAACTTGAATTTCCCAATTCGGTCTTTAACACCCAAGCCCACCATCTCTAAGGTGATGTTGACCCGTTGTTAATTGATATCAACTGTCAGCACAAATAGAATACGCTATGCACAATCCAATATTGTCTCAGTTATATGAGGAGCAATATTAGGGTCACTACGCATATGACATTACTCTTTCGAGAAACAAAGAATATGATCAATGTATACTTGTATGTAGGAGTTGTCACTTCAGATAGGAATCTCCATCATATAAGCCATGGTGACAGAACTTTTCACCTTGACAGGAGACCATGGATGTCATTTATACGATCCTTCATATCTCATTCAATTTTTAATCAATCATTATGAATCATATTCATATAATTATTTCTTTCAAGAAAATTACATATATTTTTAATAGAATGTTTATTTTAATTACATCTAATTAGTTTAATCAAATTAAATTAATTAACAATTCAAATCAACTAATAAACAATAAGGATTTGCTTGATATTACTATATATTATACACCCTCACATTGTACAATTGTATTATTCCAATTAGTTGTTTAAAGTACTCATAGACTTCTCATGTTACCCATCCTTGAAATGGATTAAGCTAGGTCGGACAGATAATGCTAATATGAAGCACTTCTACTGTAGTGTAGGGTGTCAATTAAGTAACCCATTAGCATATCCACAACCTATACACCATAACCGAATCAATTCAAGGTAAAATAATTGGTACAAATTGTACTAAGAGGTTTTATCGGTCACATGCTATTGGTAATAAGCATTATACATACATACATACATATAAAACATCTTCAAAGATCATATATGTATGTATGCATATATAGTAATCATTCATAAATCTTGGTCATATTAAAACATCTTCAAAGATCTAAATTTCTAGTTATATCAAGCAAACATGTTTTTGCATGTAAAAGTTAACCTACAACTATTGTAGGTTAATTAGGGTTTTGTCATGTAAAAATCTTTCAATGTTGATTGATGTTTAATCAAATGTTTCCATAAATATTAAGCATCAATTTAGTTACGGCAAATTCATAAATTCACTTATTTTCATTGAATGATAAACACAATAAGAAAGTAATATTGATGATCCAATCATCATCCGTCCAATCTCCACTAAATATGGAACATTTAGGGTAAACAGAGTCAGAATCACATAAAATAAATTCGAGCAGTTTGCTAGTTTAATTCTCTACTCAATTAAATATTTATTTAATATTTCATGGTGGGAAAATAGTAACAAAAAATTAATTTGTTACATATCCATAAATACATGCAAAAATAATGTCACTGTGGGATCTTTTCAAAATTTAACTTATGCACCTTTGGTGCCAACAATTGGCTACTGATTTGGGGGACATATTTAGACATTATAGAAAACATTTTATTAACCAAAAAATCCATCCAAACAATGCATAAATAGTAGCTTTCTAGTTTAGCGAAAAATAATTCGAAACATGAATCTTATGCATAAACAAAGGGTCCCCATGCACCCGATATATAAATCTTTATTATCTTAATATTTAGACCACATCCAAGGCCTTTTGACTAAGACTTTGATACCACTTGAAATCTAGGATTTAGGCCTTAGCGCATCACGGAAGCATGAAGATCACATCAAATGCGATCTAGGGTAATTAGTCATATTAGTTGCAACATGTTGCAGAATTTAAAATTTTTAAATGGATGAAACCACATGATATGAGAACAGTTCTTAAAAGGTTTCATCAGGATCACAAACGATTTGAAGTATTACCTTTTGAAGTGTGATTGTGATCCGTGTCTCTGAGCGAAGAGACATTCTATCTCAAGCCCGATCCAACGAAGAATGCACTTGCGGACGCACAAATGAAATACGTAGTTCTTGCAATCCGAGTTGATGATCCGAGGTTGGAATCTCCTGATTTTGTCTCAAGAAATATGGATCCTTCTTTACAAGCAAGAAGCACCAAAGAAGGCAGAGATCCACAAGCAAACGATCCAACAGTACAACGGCGTTACAACGACAATGGAATCTCTCAACAATATATGTTGATGACCAAAATATTTGTAGAGAGAGAGGCTTGGATGCATGGTAGAGAATGAGGGAGAGAGACAGAGAGTCAATTGTTATATTAGAAAAGTATAGGGCTACCCTTCCTTTTATTTTAAATTGGATGGTGGAGATGCCCTCCTAATTTAAATCAATGATTGAGATTTTGTTGCGATAATTTACAATAATAGATAATTAATTTAAAAGAAAATAAATATGTTGTAAATAATCTTAACATATTAAATTTCAATTAAATCATTGTATTATCATGAACAAAGTAGGACTAGAGAGACTCCTTCCATGTAAGGGGAAGGAGAAAGACTCATTCCCCTTTAAGGAGCTCGGACGACCACGGTGGATTGGAGAGAGAGAAATCTATTTCCAATCACCATATAATGTGATCTTATTACATTAAATCTTTATTCATCGAACTACTTATCAACAAAATATCATCAAATAATTTGCAAATTATTTGTGATAATTGTAAACAAAGCCTTTGACAATTATCAACCAAATTCAACTGCACGATATAAAATGTAAATTGCATTTACAATTTATTGTACAATGTGAATCCAATTCACATCAACATTTATTTCGTAAATACTATTTATAATTAAATATCTACAATATATTATAAATCATATTTATAACATTAGTGATTATTATGGATATTGATATCCACATTAATCATATATTTGATAATTAAATCATATTTAATCATCTTAGATGATTATCTCATGTGTCGAAATAATCATATTCATTTTATTTATGATAATTAAATCATATTTAATCACTAATTTTCTAATGCTCGGATACATTATCAACAATGGAATTATTCTTTAAATCTTTCAAGAATAATGTGCTTTCTTCGCAGATAATTAGAGATAAGGATATGGCAATTGTACATTCCATGTATACTGACTTTGATATTGAAGTCATATCTCAAATCCAAATCTCAGATCGCTCAAAGATGATTGATTAAAACAAACTGTAAATCTAATCTTATTATTTCATCTAAATCACATTCAGATCAATGTCTAACATTTATATTAAGATTGGATTACTAATCTACTTAGAGGAGTCACTAAAATCCAAACTTATTCATCACTCCGTCGGAATGAAAGTGTCATGATTGTACAATCATTTACGATCATATCACCCTCGAGTATTCCCAATACATGTATATCCTTCATACTGGAAGACATAGAATAAATCCGAAGTTTTAGATCATATTTAAATTATCATCTTTAGTATTTTATTGTTAAGTTCCTCATTCGATCATTGGGAGTTGGTATCGATCACATGCTTTCCAAAAATATATATCATACCTACAAATTCTTGTCATGCTTCCAAAGTAAGACAACCGTACATAGAATTTAATCGGTCCCAATACCTCATGAGTGAGCTCACGTCTTTCGATTCAATAGTGAGCATGTATGATCCCTTTGAGAGGTCGTACGATGTATAGACCTTGATTAGGTCATCAACCTATTGGTCTGCTTAATGTCCATACTTAGACGTGTAGTAATACATCTTGTCTCTAGTTAGAGGATGCACGCTTATATCATGACAACATACGACATAGGTCTTGATTATCTCGATCTCGTTAAGCCAACTCTTTGACCTAACTTATCTTACACCTCTGAATCTTCATTCCTATGCAGAGGACCTGCATCAAGAGGTCGGTTAGATATCAACCATTAGAGAGGGATTTCCATCTCCTTCTCATGCTTGAGATCATCTTTTAATAATCACTTAATGGTGCTTGATGAATCCTCAATCTAAGTCTTTAGATATCATCCAAGCACCAACCTTTTATGATTTAACCTTTGAATCAACATGTGTATGATTATTGAGATAGCTATGGTTGTACTAAGGGACCTTATAAGTGCATTCATTCTTTTAATCCCAAACAAGGGGTGAAATAAATCAGTAACATTTATTGATATATCAAAGATTACAATAACATTTATTGTAGAAATGGTTCGCCCCGGGCTCACATGGCTAACACGTTTATCAAATTTATAAAAGATGTCATCCTTCCTCCCCACCTCACATCTTCCCCTCCACTCCCTCAACCGTCCCAGCACTCCCCATCCCTTGTACCGCCCGATCTCTGGTCCCCTCCCAATGAGCCACTTGGTCCTTTCCCCCTCCCGGTGCACCTCCCATAGCTTCACTACTATATGCAACACCCACATCCTTCGTCCCTAGATTGCATCATACCCAACTGCAACTGGATCTCGACCATAGCAGCTTGCGGTGCCACCCTCAGCAGCACCACGATCTCAAAGGAGCACCTCTAACCGTCAATTTGGGCAGTAATAATAGAGCCCATCTAATCCTCTCCGCCTTCGCCTTAGACCTCACGTAGGAGCTCTTCCCACCATAAGAACCTTCAAACACCTATAGATTCCCATTCGAGGGGGTTGAAAGCTAGATTACTTCACCAGATCTCACAGTTATGTCACTCGAAGAAGAAGATTACAGAAAATGATGGAGGTAGAGAACACGTAGAGAACTAGGAAAACAGAAGACGAAGAGGTTGTATTTGTTTACCAATCTCAACTATTTGATCAACCAGTTCAAGAAATTATCCCAAAAAATTCAGGAAAATCATTTTCTTTACCGAAAGAGATGGTTTATCCATGAAAATACAAATTTTTGGTTATTTGGTGGACGGATAGAGATGGGGTGAAGACAGAGAAAATAAAGAGGAAGCAGAAGAAAAGGAATAATGGAGGAAGAAGAAGAAATAGAAGAAGGAGATGGGGAAGTGGATGATCGAGCATCTAATTCTCCTCTAGTTAGATTAACCGAAGGTATTGACTGAAGTAAAAGAAAAATTAACGGCAGGGTTCGTGGATTAAGATGGAGCAAGTTTACGGGGTTGAGGGTATAATAACGATGTTTACATGGTCGAGAAGGTAACTTAAAAATATTCTAGGGTTCATGGGAGTATAAATCCATTTTTATAATTATATTTTCACTTAAGAGATTTCATTTCTATAATTACAATTGTGTCTATGTTACAAATCCACATTGGTGTCCTTTCACCATCACACTTGTGCACCTATATTACCTTAACACAACAGAAATAATGTGATTTTATGAGAATATAGTGGTCCATGTGTAATTACAAAAAAAGATAGGAGCATAAGTATTGTTGGAAAAACTCAAAAGAGTACAAATGTTAAAATCTTGATATTAGAATTTTATTATTCATTGTTAATTATATATTTAGTTATTTTCGACTTTTTATTAATTACAATGATGGAAATCATTTCTTTCTATTTTTACAATGATTTATGGATTACTTAATAGGTATAATATGCATAAAGGAATTTACTCCATGGTTTGGTGGTAATGCAGTGTCCCTGCCACCCAAAAGATCAGGGTTCAAATCCCTCCTTCGTGGGGTTGGGTTAGGATGCTGACAACCAACGTAAAAATAGTCGGATCTTTCAACATGGATTTGAGCAAGAATCAATGTAGCCGACATCAATTTAAAAAGTGGGAGAAGGCTTCACAATTTTATGATCTTTTTATTAGGTTTTATAATTTAATTTCCATATTTATTATAAATGTTTATTTAGAGAAAAAGTTTTTTTATACAAATCAAGCTCAGAAATTAGGTTTTATATATAATATATGAACAGGCGGTGTTAGTAGAAATTATATAATACATGACATATCATTAAGTAAACTTGAGTTTTCTATTTTTTGCATTTTGATTTATTTTCATAATTTTTCAAAATTTTTAGGATTTTAATTATTCTGCCTTCAAATATTAATAAATTTTACTGAGTTTTTTATGGTAGATAATTATGTAATAATATGGTATATTGTAATTATAGAGTTTGAAAATTAATATATAATTATAATAATTAAAATCGATATAAAGTATAATTAAGTATTTTTAATTTTGAACAATAGGAAAATGTTATAGTTTTGTTAATCAACAATATATGGGTAAAGATTTTTTATAACTAAGACAAAGATTACGATTTTTAATGATGGTTTTATTTTAGAATTTATATGTGTTTTATAATGAAATCCTTGTTTGATTTTTAATTTATACAATTTTTAATAATTTTGGATATTTTATTTAGAATATAATAAAACCTATATGTACAAATTTTCTTACATGTTAGCCAACTGGTTCCTACCTACTGGGATTTTAAAGGGAAAAAAGAAAATAAGTATAAGGAAAGAAAATACACGTAATAAGTTATGAAAAATTACATCTGTGTGTGGTTATTTAATACAAACCCTACAAATTTTGAACCATTATAGTACACGGATCAAAAGTTAGTATCATTTAAAGTTTCAAGAGGTTCTTAATAATTTACCCAATTAAGTTTCTTCTTTAGCATTTATTCTCAAGTAAACCAGAAAATAATAAGAGCTTCTTCACAAAATGGCATGGCTAACCAAGGTCAACATCTTCTATGGCCTTTAGTGGAGGAGCTTCGCATTCTGATGGCTCTCCGACAATAGCTATGCTCATTGATCTCTTTGCGCTCATCTCTTTCAAGATACAAAATAAATCGTTGTGCTCTCTTCTCGACGTCTAACAAAGGTAAGATGGTTTGATAACACTCTAGATCTCCCTCCCGATGAACTCTAACAAGTAATACTTCATGATTTTGACATATATCAAGGATATGAGCTCCCGAGAATGAACTCGGAAATAACTATAAAATAACCTCTTGAGTAAGTGAATCAGGTGGGCACAAAATTGAATAAAACGATGAAGGGTCAATGCCTATAGATCCAGATCGGATGGTGTATCACATATTTATTTTATCAAAATGCTTGAGCTATGCAAAGTTTGGAGTTAAGATCGTGCATATTAACCTCCATGCGTGCATACAAATATCACAAAAACAAAATCCTAGTTCACTTCTTTAGTACTTACGATGCATTGTATATATAATTCAGTAAAGACATTTCTAAAGGCCTAAAACTCTAATAAAAAGTACAAGTTTCATAGATATGTATCACTCATATATGTATATATGTGTGTATGTTTATTTGTTTGTATCACACTAGAATATTGTAATTCTATTTATATATGAATTTTGTACAAGTTTCAACACTGATTTGAGGAAGAATCCATTTAACCGACCCTACTTAAAGTGGGAGAAGGCTTTGTCATTTTTTTTATTTATATATGAAATTAACAGAATTAAAGCATTTTAATACATATATTTGCACGAATTGTTAATCAGCAGTTTAAAACCCACAAAAATAGCATACTTATACTTATAAAACATAGATACCTATATAATTTATAAATACTTATGGATATAGTGATACTAGTTATAGCTTTATATCAATCTTAAAATATATGTCTAGTTATATATAAATCAATATTTGTAGATACTATATTTTACAAATACTATTGAATGAATATTATGTTCTAATAATAAATATCAATGCATATTGCACTCCTAATTATATAATATTATATTCTTAAAATATGGCTTGGCATTTGCAAAATATGTGGTCAAAGGGACCTTGTGAGATAAATATCCCAATAAAGACTACCATCTCTTCCTGCATCTAAAAACCACCCAAACAAGATCCCACATCGCTCGTTTACTCCTTCATTTCCTATTTCTCAAAGAAAATCTTCAACATATACCTCAATATTAATTGCCTATAGCCAAACCATCATCCTCTTGTTTTATTTTTTAAAAAATTTATTTCACCAACAGAGAAACCGTCAACATAACCCTCTTTTGTATTCTTCTAGTATTGCTTAGAAACATCAGTCGAGTCCATTGCAAACCTACAAAATCAAAAGTTATGCCGCTTAACCGTCACCGTGCACGTCCAATCTTTAACCCACCTCTTCCTCTACATAGACATCAAATACAAACTCAAGAGGAGGAGCACATTGAAAAGCAACTTATTGGTGGAGCATCGAGCTCCACCACTGCCGTCATCATCTCTCCCCTTGCTTCGCCATTGTGCCTCTGCATCGATGTTGCTCTGCCCACAACCTTCATTATTGTCACATCTTCTTCTTGTCATCCGAGTTTGACATTGCTCTGCCCCATCTAAGGCATCAACTACAACTTGGTTGTGTGATGGTCATCGAGCTGCCACGGAGAGAAACCACCACCACACCACCGACCACACCTAGTCGTGCCACTACCTTCAACCTCGCTGGAATTGTCCAACTGCAAGTGGTAGATTCGATGTCGTCGCCATATGGCCTAAGGGCCAATTTACAGTTAGTCTCTCATTTCATGATATTTTATAGAATTTAGGACTAAATTAAAATTCAGGGGAAAATATTTGAAATACTTCTGCATTTTTACCAAATCTGATTATTTATTTACTCCAGAATTTCTGGTTTTTATTATAAATTTTAATATTTACACGTTGGTCCTTTCGAGACTGTTACACAATTTGGTAAGTTTGTTACGCCTATTTCTAGCCAGTTTCAAAAAATAGAAAATAGCTACTATATTTTAACTTTCATCACATTTTGTCCCTAAGTATCTTAGAAATTATGTATTAGACCTGAAACGTCAAAAATCAATCACAATATCTAGAAACTTAGAAACAAAAAAATCATGAAAATGTCTAGAATCTAGCAGTATAGGTCACCATGTTTCGAAGTCATGGATACAAAAAGAAACTAGATCTTAATTGAGTCCAAATGAATCCTAAAGTACCATAAAAAATGTAGTAATATTAGCAAAATAATAACATGAATCCCTATTGACCATTCTTCTCATTGTCCTGTTCACTGTTTTATACCATTTGATTTATAGTTGTAATAAAAAGCAATTAAATTATCTCAGTTTGTGACTGTGTGCAGCGACATCTAAAATACAATATTCACTACATCGAAAATCATCGTTTCATTTACCACCGTTGTCGGAGACTCGTCAACTTGCATGATTCATTTATTTAGCATTTTTACTTTTTTTAATTTCTGAAAAGATCTTTTGTTTCAAATGCTAAAAAAAGTAAGAGGAACCTTGGTTCGATTTCACTCATTGCCTTCAACTAAGGAGACAAGCATATGTTTTTGAATTGACAATCGTCAAGCAATCACTATAAGATCTTACCAAACTTTTATCATTGTTTCTCATGCATATCTGTGTGCTTCATTTTGTGCGTGCCTAAATAAACCTGAAAAAATATAAGATTGAGTTATTCTACAGTGTTTATCTATGTGATTTCTCTCCCTTTGGCCACCTATATAACAAGATCACAAATTGTGTTGATGACTAATTAAGATAATTTTAGGCCAACTTGTGGCTAGGAAGAATGTAGACTGAAGTACTTGAATGCTAAACATTGAGCACAAACTCACATGTACATTTGAAACACTGGTTTAGAGCTCAAATCCTCTTGAAATTTTTTACCATTGATTTTAAAATGACTTGCTTTATTAATGAGGGAGCTATAGTCTCCCTTAGCAAAATGGGTGGTTAAAGGACGACATGTTGAACACCATCTTTAATAAATACGGGTAGTTGCTTAGTGGTCCATACTTATACCCATACTGATTGAATGGAGGTGCAACTAGTCGTAAGAATTCGAGCCAATCATTGTTTCACATATAGCTATATCTAGGATGTTTGTGTATTTGATTTGTTATGCAATAAACTTTTATAAAAATTGAGAAGATAACCACACCCGTAGTAATTTGTGCTATTTTGGTTTTGTTTGGTGTCTACTTGGTGTTTGTGGGGCTCTTTTGTGAAAATATTAACTACTAATGAAGTGTAGGTGCATAAAACCAAATTAATGTGCCTCTCCACATCAATTCATGCATTCAAAGAACCAAATGTCGATTGAAGATAATTTTTACGTGGATAATGTCTATTCGCAACCCAAAGCACCTACCCCCTCATCGGGAAGTAACCTTGAATCTTTCAAATGCCAACAATTCCAACATGTGAGTGATCAATTTAACTTATCAATGACATGTAATCAGGTTGATCCTTAGATCAATGGCAGATCACCAGCTTACTTCATCGTGCATATGTGATTCATCACTCTAAAAGATGAAAATAGAGCTCCATTCCTTAGTAATTAGCTGCATTTCATCAACTATTCTGCATTTTTATCATTCATGCACTTAGAATTAAGTTCTGCATTTTAGCATGCATATTTGCATTAAATAAGAAGCCAAATCTCCTTGTAAATATCACACGTATAATACCCTATTTACTCCTATTTTTATTTATTTTTCACTAACTCGGAATTGAATAAAATCAACTCTATAATGTACATATCACTAACACTAATAAGTGAAAAATATCAACAATACTAACTAGTAAAATTGGCTAATAAAACCCAAACCCTAGTTCAAGACTAAAACCCTTAAAATATGAACATCTCTCTCATACAATCTCTTATGAACCTTTGCTCACTTTTGAATTAATGTACGTTCGATTACCTTCAAAACAAGACCAAATTCAAAAGACTCGAAGTTCATATGTGAATTTTGGGTTATGAGCCTCTATTGTATATTGTACATATTGACTAATTTGACCATATTATTTTATGTACAAAAATAATCATTTTTGATTTATTACTTTTGCATTTAATTTCTTTTATCACTGTTTTAATAAAATATGTAAAAATATAAATAAAAATTGAAGTAAAAATCAAAGAAAATAAATCACTTTGAGTCGGCATATATAATATGCATAAAAACCTTCTTTATTTTATTTCTTTATTCTCATATTTATTAAAAATCCAAAAAATAAGATTAAGATGTAAATATTTATTTTATATTTCCTCTGAATTTATTTATATTTTTATATTATTTAAAAATGCTAAAAAATTACAAAAGATAAAAATACAATATTTTATACCTATAGGATACCATCAAAAATACTTTTTGTACAGATGATTTCTTTTGATTTTGGATCCTTCACAAACATTGTAGATTTCGTTTAGACGAGCAATTTTCATGTGACCACTTTTTGATTTGACTTCATTTATTATTCTTTTTATTATTCTTTGAATTTAATTTTCGATTTTTTTGGGATCGATACGTGGCAGCTCGTGGAGTCGCCACATGTCCCTCCCTTTTTATTTTATTTTCTTTTTATTTTATTTATTTATTTATATCATTATTATTTTATTTCTTTTTTATTTTATTTTATTATTTATTTATTTTAATTATTTTATTTATTTATTTTCATTTATTTTATTAATTTTATTTATTTGTTTTACTTATTATTAATATTTATTTTATATTATATTATTATTTTGATTTTGATTTTGATTTAATTTTTTAATTTCTTATTTCTTACTCCATGTGGCAATCCCTGCGTGCAACACTTGACACCCTCTCTCTCTCTTCCCTCTCACCCCTCTTTCTCCTTCCTCCTGCTAGACTCAGTCGACCCCACGCTACCGCCCTTCCTGGCAGTTGAACAATTGCTGCTCCACTAACAACTCTGCCTGTCTCCCCATGCCCCGTCCACCACTTGCATGACCCCTGTAGACCTCTCGCCTACGATTTGACCTTTCCCACCTCCGTGCGACTTGGCCTAACTGTAACCACTCCCAACCGCCCGCATAAAATCCTATAACCGCCCCTCGCCCATAAGAATCTGTCACTTCATGGAGCGAGAGGAGAGAGCCCCCAAGAGGTCCCTGGTAACAGCGGGCTCCTCCGCGGTTAAGCATGATTACCTCCGCCATCTTCAGCAAGATCCAACAATGGTCCTCTTTGCTGCTGCGAGCTCTTGAAGCTCACCAAGCTCCGTCATCGTTGTGGTTTTGAGCGATAACTAGAGCTCAAATTGGATCTCTACTCACTAGCATCCATTCATCCATTCCATGTGAAACCCTCTTCCCTTCTTCCTTTGCCTTTTCCTCTGTTTCCTTCCCCCTCTATCGATCTAACCCATCGATTCCTCCACCTTCATCGCCCACCGGCCACGCCCTCACCATCGACCTTCTCCGCTGCCCTCTATACTCGTTCCGTGCTTCTCCCACCATCGCTCACGCACTCGGCTCGATGCCCTCATCTGGACACCCCATTGCCACTGCCCGCTTTACTTGGCTCTCCATCTGACGGTCGTCTGCCCTCGAGCATCGCCTCCATGATGAATCCATGATTCATCCACTTTATATGACCGTTTTGGAAAAATCCCCTTACTAATTCACTAATTAATCCCCTTAATTTATATTAAGTAATAATCACTAACGGTGTTGAATTTAGAGTTAAAAGTGTTGTAAGTAGATAACCTTATTTTTGCCCGAGCTTATTATTTTATGTACAAAAATTACTTATTTTGGCCTAATTATTTCACCAATTTATTCTTTAATTAGTTAACTAACTTAGCATAAACAATTACAATCCATAAAAAATCTAAAATCAAGAGAAAATACAAAAATTTAACATTATATATTTTGTACATATTTTATCTTTGTCGAATTTAGTTTTACAATTTTATAACTAATAAAAATCCATAGAAATTAGATTATTTATTTATATATTGTATATACATTAATCAGTAATCATATTAAAAATTCAAAAAAAATCACAAAGTACAAAAATACGATATTTTATTATCTATAGAGTACCTTCAAAAATATGTTTTATACAATTGACCTCTTTTGATTTTAGGTCCTTTGCAAAAGTTATAGATCTCGTCGAAACGAGCAACTTTCATGTTGACCACTTTTTGATTTGACTTCATTTACTATCTCTTTTCGATTTCTCTTTTATTTTAGTTATTTTTATTTAATTTGTATATTTTATTTTACTCCTTATTTTTGTTATTATTTTTGTTATTTATTTTATTTTTTATTTTTTAATTTTAATTTTATTTTTTATTGATTTTAATTTTCCTCTCTCTTTCCTCTCTTTCATATCGCCTCTCTTTCTTCTTTCCTCTTTCCTCTCTCTTCCCTTTCACCCTCTCTGGGTTACGTGATCTGCACGTGAACTCCTCCCCAACCTCCCAGGCATGTGACCCACCCCTCCCCTTACTTCCCACAACGGCCGACAGCCAGCCTCCCCTCGCGGCCGCTGCATGCGTCCCCACAACCGATGCCTCCTCGGCTCCTCCTCTGTAATGCATGGTCGACTCACCTTGTCGTGATGCCACCACCTCCTTCTTAAAACTCCTCAGTTGTGCCTTGCCTCTGCCATCTGCTAATCATTAAAAGAGACAAAGAGAGAGGGTGGTTGTGATAGAGCCCCTATCTTGCCGGCGAAGATCCTCCTCCGCTGCACGATCTAGAGGAATCACCTCATCTATTGTTGCTTCCCCTTGCAGGCAGCCAAGTCTCACCAACACCGCGTCTTGAGATGACGACTAGCAGGAGCTCCTATGAGCTCCAACACTCACAGTAGACCCTCCGTCATCCTTCGTTAAAACCAGAGCAATGACGCTCCACCACCTTTGCTGCTGCACCCATGCTGACACCCTCGCGCCTCCGCCTTTCTGCCTGCTCCACAACCTCATCCATCGCTATCACTCGTCGTTGTTAGCCCAACTTCTCATGCTCTGCCTTGCCTCAACGTTAATCTCACGACCCATTACCCACCACTCAACCCATTCACCTTTACCTCCTCACCACTGCGCTACTCCACTGCCACTGACTTCTCCGTCAACTGCATCTGCCTCACCACCACCGTGTGGGCTTGCTCCGCCGCCATCGACTCCAACCGCCCACACCCCTTTACAGCCATTGGATAGGGCAATAGACCAAGATCCGGCAACTCTCCAACTACCATGCCATAGACACAAGCCTCGGCCTACACCTTGAGGCTCGGGCCACTGAAGCACCTTTCGCCCGTCACCTAGAGGACCGGCACCCGAGCCACAGCCTCGGGGCCCCCAAGCTTGCGCCCCCGCCTGAGGCTGAGTAGCACGTGCAGTGCACGTGCGTGGGGGAGAAAGTTGCATCCCCATCCCACCTTCAGCACGCACGTGCAGATCACGTGTGCTTTGGGTAAATTGCGCCAAGGCTCCGCCGGATCCAAAAAGTACAAGAAAGGTCCCTGCCCAGTAGAGCCACATGCCTCGTGCGTGCACACTTGGGAAAATTTCATCGAGACCCCTTCGGGTTTCGTAAATTGCAGACAAGTCCTTCCAAGGATTAATTTGAGAAGAAAATATTTATTTTTATTGCATTTTAGTCCTCAGAACTTAATTTCATCATATCTTGCTCATTTAAACTCCGAGTTTTATGCACAATATGCCATTTTGAAGGCTGTTGAATGCTATATAATTTTACATATCTTGTGGAAGTATCTCAGGCTTAATTGATGATAATTATTTGATGAAACTCTTAATCTATGCAGGCTCTCTTTTGGCATATTGTGTATGATATTTTGCAGACAAATTCACTCTCTTTTGCAGGAATTCCAAGGAAGAGAATTAAGGATTTAATTCTGTAATAATTATTGTGACTAAAGATTAGTTATTTGAGGAAATTCTTGATCTAAACTACGTGAATCAATTTTAGGGATACTTAATTTGATTAATTATCTATTGATAGTTGATCATAGTCTTTGAGGATTTAAACTTTGTAGGAGCATAATTAAGGAGTAATTTTAACTCCCTGACATATTGTGTGATTGAAATCCATTTACTTGAGGATTAACGTATAAGAAAAATTGGAGGCTAAACTATTTTGAGAATATTATCGTAGGATGAACCTTTGATACATTGATTCTTTTTAGCCTACTTTTGAGATATTTATTAAAAAAATGTTTCTTGAAATCATCATTGATCTATGATTTCTTTTGAGGATGTATTGATGATATAATTAAGGATTGAAAATTTATAATCACAGTTACTGATCATCATTTCTGTTTATTTTTGTTTGCATTTTCATCATCGCATATCCTTTATTTTCACTTTATTTTCCAACATACATATTTATATTATAATTAATTAATTAAGTTGATTAATTTAAAACCATGCAACTAGAAATACACTGTTCTTTGTGTTCGATCTTCGTATACTTACCAAGTAAAAATTATTGACTACCCGAGCTAATGATAGAGGCAATAAAACTTTCCGACCAAGTCCCATTAATTGATCATAACGATATCGTGGAAATGCTGCGCGGACCTAACTAGAAGTTCCAACCACTCAAAATCCTAGCGAACCCAGGATACATGCCCAGCAAAAAAGACTTGTTTTTCTGCCTTATGCCATATATTTGATGATCGCCTGCTGCCGTCCAACTAGTATATAAGTTAGCTCCTTTGATCCGGCGGGAGGCAAACAAAAAGCACGCTGGACTGAGTGCCCGCGTATCCCCATTAGGCAGATTTCTCACAAGTGATAAAGGAAGAATTGATCTCTGTAAAGAAGGCAGAGCGCGAAAGGGAACACAGTCAGAAGAAGCTGAAGCCAGTGCCCTGAGTCTCTGGCCGACTGGCCCCAAGTAAACAGTAACCGACCGGGTCAAAACCTCGCGAGAAGGGTAGATTTCGCTGCGGGAGGCTTTCCCCGGGGACGTCTTCTACTTGCATTCCCGTCTCTTAGAAAGAGCGGCTTCACTTTATTTTCCAACATACATATTTATATTATAATTAATTAATTAATTAAGCTGATTAATTTAAAACCATGCAACTAGAAATACACTGTTCTTTGTGTTCGATCTTCGTATACTTACCAAGTAAAAATTATTCCATAGTATTCAAGATTTGCATTTTTTGACGAATCGCTTTCCACCTTCTTTACTACAGTTTGATCTTTTTAAAGCGGTGGATTTCACGTTCATCAAATGACATCGTTGTTGGGGAACAACAAGGTTTTAGGTTTTAGATTAACTATCTTTAATTAATTATTTATGAATTTAATTTCTTTGTCATCTTCTCCCTCTTTGTTTTTCATTTTTTTGCATTTCTTTCTCAGACCATATACTAAACACGTTTTCTCTCTTCACAGATAACTCGGAGTAAATATTTGGACAAAAGTCAAGGATCCACAAGAACACTCTAATTTTATTTTTTGTGAGCGAGAGAATGGATTAGATTTAAATTTACATCATTCATGGGGTCTCTATGAACCTTGATTTTTGTAATAATTTGGATTGAACTTTTTGTGGTGTGTCGTGTCTATTTCAACCCTTTTATATGGTTGGGACCTGACTTGAGTGGCATAGAAATTAGATACAAATGCGCTAGCCTAGATATTTATCCTTGCTCGTGCTCGTAATTTTCAGGCCATACTTTTTCACTAACAAAACATACTATTAGCTCGTTCAACTTGGCCAAATTTAAATTAACTCTTCTTGTTAGTAGAACTATCTGATTATGGCGTTTTTATTTGTGCATATCATTTTGTGCAAATTTTAATTCATTGTCTTGCATCCCACATGAAGAATGTGAGGAATCACTGTAAGTCTTCTTCTTAGAATGCATCATTGATTTAACACTAGCATCGACTTTCTCGATCTTCTCCACCTTAGTTTTTACAACTTAGGATCTAACTGCTCGTTAGCGTGATATTTTTGTGCTCATCTAAGACTTAAGTGAAAACCTCAAACTAAAACTAGTACTACTAATCAAGGCAACTATAAATAAATTGACATAAAGTTAACTTTTGTGTCCGGTGGAGAGAAATCCATTCACTGTTTGTAGGAAAGAATCACACACTTAGGATAGAGCCAAAACCTAGGAGACTCGTTCTGACTATTGAATTTAAAAACGACTAGCTACTTCTTAGTGACAGAACTATGGTATCCCTTAAGAGATTGGGTGGTTAAAGGACAATGTGTAAGGTGTCGTCCTGAAGTAATACCGGTAGCCGTTATATGGTCCATTCTTACACCCATACTGGCTGAAAGTAGATGCAACTAGCCATATGAATTCGTTCCATTCTTTGTGACACTCCTTAGAACCTAAGATCCTCTTAATCTTCTCAAAGATTGTTTTATCATTAAATTGAAACTGAAAAGATAAGCGGTTAAACTCTAACATGCCTTTACAAGTGTCGAGTGGATGAATCTAAGAGTTTGATTTGTGTGTTCAAATGTCGTACAATTCTACTCTATCTCTTTTGGGTCGACCATTGTGCTCTCACTGATTCTTTTCACATTGGAGATGGATTTCTCTAGGGAATAGTTCGGATTTTGCGAAGTACACGAAACCCCTTGGATCTCATGTCTCCCCAGATTCGAGATGACCCTATTCTAGAACCCACTTGGTCATGGGATGAACCACTTCACAGGACCAACGAGTCACCTTCAGGGTTTAGTCGATCCCGGACTAACCCTCTCTAACTCTCCTCTTATCAAGGAAACTTTTATCATTGGCAGAACCCCTTCAAAACATGTATCTAACTCCAACTTATCTACATATGAAAGTGAAGAAGAAGACAAGATGCCTCCGAAGGAAAATCCTGGTGAGGAGGAAAATAACAATGACCTAATGATAGCAATCCTGGCTCAGATAACCGCTGCAGAACAACAGAACAAACTACTCAGAGCTAGATTAACTAAACTGCAAGGAGCCATAGATCAGAAAGAAGCTACTATCGAAGACACACACCTGCTGGAGCTTGATGAGGATTAAAACTAGCTGAGACCAGTACTCCCCGAGGATGTGTTCGAGCACAAACTGCATTTCCTTACGCCGCTTCCCAAGTTTGGAGGAAACAACCATGAAGATCCCTACACTTTTCTCTGCGACGTAGAACTAGTTTATGACAATCTCTCCCCCCCTAGGGTTAGTCAAGATAATATTAGGTTGAGAGCCACACCCTTCGCCTTGATTGATAAGGTAGCATACTGGATGAAGGACTTAGGGGAGGTGGTCTAAACATGGGCTACATTCAAGACTTTATTCTTAAAGAAATTCTACCCGATGAGTAGAATAAATCAAATGAGGACCGAGTTCACGAGCTTTACCCAGTATCCCAATGATCCATTTCATGAAACTCGTGAGAGATTTACAGACTTAATTTAAAAATGATCAGGGCACGACATAAGCAAGATGATGATGTTCCAGAGTCTTGCAAGTGGTTTAAACCTGAAAATGCAAGGGTTAGTTAGTGCCTCTCGTGGAGGAATCTATATGGGACGTCATGAGGACACAATCTATAAGGTGTTCAAGAAATTTGCTGACACAAGTCATGCACATACCACAAGCCGGACCTACAAGACCAACCCTCTTCGACTCTTATCAAAAGAAGGGGGAAGGAAGTGTGAACAATCTGTCCACTGATCAAAGTGCCAACATGGGGATCATAGCTAATAAGTCAACTGTGGTTGAACATATTTACAAGAAGGTGGACAAACTCCATAAATCTATTAATATGGAGAAATTATCTAAGCCGTCCAAGCAGACAGAGGAATTAGCTGATAGGGTATCTAAGATACAGATACCTACCCTGACTACACCCCCGCCCCCATACACCAGATTCACTACATTACAGAGCATGGGGTAGGGCAACAGAGCAAATGGGGTGAAGACCAATTCTTTGCCTAATAAATCGAAGAAACCTCCACTTAGATAATTTACGGGGAAGCTCCACAAGTGATAGAGATCAACGGAGTTTAGTACAACCTTGACCCCATCAACCAACATGAATCCAACTCAACTCCAAACCCTCGTCCAACACAGTCTCGTCCTAGATATCAACCCCAATAGCAACATCATCGACAATACTAGCAGTCCCATCCAAGTTATAAGAATTCCCAACAACAGAAATAGTACCAACGCTAGGGATGACATATTCCGTACAATCAGAACCAGCCACCTCAGGCCAGTCAAGGCCAGGGATCTTCCTCTTCAATCTTTCCCAAACTCGAACGAGTTCTGGATGAACTTCATGACATGAGAGTTGATATCAATAGACTCTTCAGATGGAGAAATGAGTGCACCCACCACAAACCATGATTCCCGCCCAAGTCCAAGCTAAGTCCAATAACCTTGGAAATAAAGATCAGGTATTAATCTTAGAATGTTCTTTACCTGAATATGAGATCTTTTCACATGATATCACCAATCATATTTCTCTCAAGAGAGGAAAGACCATAAGCATGCCTGATCAAGCAAAGGAACGCGATGACATAACCCCAATGTCCACACCTAAGCATACATCTGGGAAAGAAGAGGAAGACGAGAGACCACCAACCCCACACTAGAGCACCACAACACCTCAGAGTCAAGCAAGTATGAATCAGAAGAGGACTCACAGTAGTAGAAACACCCCCGCAACCACAGTTGTCATTTTCTTTTCCCAGTACTAGTCAGAGTCCTCATATTAGTCTCAGTCATGTTCATGTACATACTTCTATTTTCAATAAAAGTGATGTTTCAATTCCTGGTCCTGATCACTTAATCCCTTTCCCACGTGTTCTAACGGTTGGAAAGAAACTGAAAAACAAAAAAATGATAAAGAGATGACCCACATCTGTATAGAAAACATCAAAGTCGCTTTATCCCTTTAGACGAGATGATAGAAAGAGATCTACTTTTTAGAAAATATGTTAAGGTGTGATGCACACCGATAAGAGTCAGCAGAAAGAACTCAAGCTGAACAAAGAAGCATATCCTCTCCATCGATGCATCTCGTTTAATCAGAAATGAGCTTCCAAGGAAGAAGAGAGACATGGGTGCACACTTCGTGACTAGCCATATCAATGAGATCAAGTTTTCTAGAACTCTATTAGAAAACGGTTCCTCCATCAATCTCATGCCCACCACACTTTATGAACACCTGAATCTGGGACCTCATAAGAAGTCAAAAGCCTTACTTCAATTTGCAGATATATCAACTAAGAGACCCATGGGAGAGAGTAGGAACGCTGTAATCAATATCAAGGGACAAGATTATCTAGTGGATTTTATAGTGCTTGACATGGATGTCCGTAGGAATTAGAAACATTCCCAGATGATCATAGGGCGACCCTTCCTTAGGACCATAGGAGCCCTATTTGACTATACCTCTGGAAAAATCCAATTAGGAGATGTTGAACTAGAAGTGATGTAGACTAGATTCCAGACACCTGATATAGAATACAACACAGAGTCAGGAACTTCTGAGTCAGAGGGATATTGTAGCACAATAACAACAGCTGGACCATAGAGACAGAGCCCAACCACAATTAATGAATCATTCTCATCAGGAGAGGACATTATCGATCATTTAGTTTGCTTGGTCATTTAAGGAGGCACTCTCTATGCATCATCCTACACTCCCAGAGACTCAGAGGTCTATTAGACATGTCAGTCCCATATCTGTTAGGACAATCTTGGAATGAGGAAGACTGGTCAGACGTGGCTTTTGCCGAAATACGACACAATTTGGCGATCCGACCATCGAAGCCGTTCAGTTGGCGATAGATGAAGTTACACAGGATCCACCCACAACACAACTAGATTCAGTAGTGATAAAGCTAAATTTCTTAGACGATACAGATACAACCGAGCTCAAACCATTGTCCACTACTCTTAAATATGCCTTCCTTGCGGGACCAAAGGGAAAGTTTCCGATCATCATCAGCTCACATCTGACCGAAGAGCAGGGAATCTGCCCACTAGAAGTATTAGAGAAAAATCACAGGCAATAGGATGGATATTGTCAGATCTCTAAGGAATTACACGGCTCTTTGTTCACACCATATATACCTCGAGGAAAATGCTAAACTCTCTCGTGAATTCCAGCATAGGCTGAATCCATATTTATGGGAAGTAATTAAGACTAAGATAGAGAATGGTGTGGAGTAGGGTTCATTTATCCCATCTCGGACTCTATGTGGGTGGCACTCTTACACATAGTCCGAAGAAGTCAAGACTCCAAATCATCATCAATGAGGAGGGAGAGGAGATCACGACACGAGTACCCACGTTGTGCCATGTCTGAGTGGATTACATGCACTTGAATGCGTGACGAAAAAGGATCACTTCCCACTGCCATTTATTGATCAAATTTTGGAGAGCTTGATGGGAAGAGAATACTTTTGCTTTTTAGACGGGTACATCACCCCTGAGGATCAAGAAAAGACAACATTCACTTGTCCCTTTGATACTTACGCTTTCAATCGCATGCCTTTCGGGGTATGTAACTCCCCCGACAACTTTCAACGGTGTATGATTGTAATTTTTGCTGAAATGGTTGGAAATTTCCTAGAAGTATTTATGGATCACTTCTCGGTCCATGGTGATTCATTTAATGATTGTCTCGTGCACCTGGATCGAGTCCTCGAGAAATATGGGGAAGTAAATCTGGTGCTTTCATGGGATAAAAGTCATTTTATGGTTAAGGAGGACATCGTGTTGGAGCACGCCATCTCCAAGAAGGGAATGGAGGTTGACCCCGCCAAGATGGATGTGATCAAGAAACTCGAGCCACCAACCAATGTAAAGCAAGTGCGGTCTTTTCTAGGGTATGTCGGATTTTATCAGATATTTATCATGGATTTTTCAAAATTTTCTCGACTGCTGACTAAGCTCTTAGGGAAATACACCGAGTTCATTTGTAGATCATAAGTGTCTTGAGGCCTTCAAGCTGCTTAAAAGAAAGATAATAGAAACTCCCATCCTACAAGCCCCCAACCGATCTCTTCCCTTCGAGATTATGATCGATGCCTCTGATTTGGATGTGGGGCTATGCTAGGATAGAGGAAAGATGGAGTCCTTTATGCTATTCACTACACAAGCAAAGTTTTGGGTCCAGCTCAGAAATATTGTATTTTGACTGAAAAGGAAATGCTTGCTGTAGTCTTGAGGCCTTCAATCTACTTTCAGGATCTAAGGTTACAATGTATACAAATCATTAAGCCATTCAATTCTTAATGGAAAAGAAAGACACAAAGGCATGTCTTCTCAGATGGATACTTCTGCTTCAAGAACTTAATTTGGAGATAAAATAAACCTGGAGTGAAGAATGTGGTGGTTGACCATCTATCCCTGACCGAACAAGATAAAATCCATGATTCAGAATCGATCCGTGAATCCTTCCCAGACAAATCAATTTACGTTGTTGACTCCCTCCCATGGTATGCCAACATGGTTAACTATCTTGTTGCCAAGAAAGTTCATTGGGTTGGCCCAAGAACAAAATTGATTGACTTAAGTTGGAATCCATACACTACCACTGGGAGGATCCGTTCCTTTTCTTCGAAGGGCTGGATTGTATGAGAAGAGGATGTATTCCTCATGAGGAATACCAAAGTGTTGTCACTCTATTCCACACTTTAGTGGCTGGAGGACACCACTCTGGGAAAAGGGCCGCTGAGAAGATATTACAGTGCAGATTTTATTGGTCGACCTTATTTAAGGATGCCTGCCATTTTGTCAGGTCATGCCCGATCTATCAGAGAATGGGAGGGATCATCGGTCCCAAAGTTGCCATGTCCATGTAACTTATGATCATTTGTGATGTATTCGACAGATGATGCCTTAACTTTATGGGCCCATTCCCTAACAACCATGGATTTGAATATATTCTTCTTGCGGCGGACTATTTATCAAGGTGAATGAAGGCTATCCCTACTCGAGGTGCAGACAATAGAAATGTCTGTAAATTTCTAAAAGTTCGTATTATTTCGAGGTTTGGGATCCCCAAAGTTCCGATATCTGATGGGGGTAGCCACAAGAAGGTCAAGAAGTTGACTAAGGACTATCGCATCGAGCATCATGTTGTCAGTCCTTACCACCCACAATCTAAAGGCATGGCATAGGTGTCAAACAGGGAGGTCAAAGGAATTTTACAGAAGTTGGTCCGCCCTGACAGGAAGAACTGGATCTAACTCTTGGACCAAGTTCTATGGGCTTACATGATAGCTTACAAGACCCCACTGGGCACTTCCTCATTTAGAATGGTATTTGGAAAACCATGTCATTTGCCCGCAGAATTAGTGCACAAATCATAATGGGCAATCAAAAAGATCAACTGAAAATGTCACTAAGGAAAGAAAAACAGAGATAAGGATTTAAATGAGATCTCAGAGATCAGAAATCATGCATATGAAAATAACACAATCTATATGGACGGAGTAAAGAGATGGCATGAAAATCACATTAGAATAAAGGACTTCATCCCATGGCATAAAGTGTTGTTGTTTAATGCACAATTGAAGATTTTTCAAGGCAAGATTAAAGCGAAATAGACGGGACCCTTCATAGTTAGGGAAATACACAATAGTGGCAGTGTTTAGATTTCTGAGACAACATACAATGCAGGAACTTCCCTGGTCAATGGACATCTATTTAAGCACTTCGTCGAATCAATGAGCAGTAAGTTCAAGTTGAGCAGATCTCCTTCACACGAGGCACATAATCAGACGAAAGATTTCCTCAGCCCGTAGGAAACCTTGATAAATGAAGCCATCCTTTTCAATGCAGCTAGAAGATTCAGCCGATCACTTGTATATCCACCCTTGATCTACTCTGTCCTCCACATGATTGCTCTTTCATACTTAAGCTGATCCAAGCCTATGTATAGGGCGACCGACATCATTGCGTATACATCATTTCTATTCTTTACTTCTCACCATCGACTGCCCCATTTCTTGCTCTTCTGCTATGTTTAGGCCCTCAAAAGCCTGCGTATAGGGGGGCGAGTCGACATCATGTTCTTTTCACTAACTATGCTTGGTACGATCTATGTCTACATTTCACTTTGTGCCATGAGGACATAACACAAGTTAAGTATGGGGGGTGTATATTATCTATTATATATACTTTACCCATAGCTCATACTTTAATTGTTTTCATCAAAAATCAGGTTTGGATTTAAGTTATGTAAATTGTGTATACTTTACTAATTTTATTTTATTTTCAAAAATTTTTACAAAATTAGGGGTATAAAAACTTAGGGTTTTATCACTGACATTTTCACTACCACTCAAGACTTGAGGAATGAAAGAAACTCGGGGTTTTAAGATCCTCTGATCCAGAGTTAACCATGCCTTAGTCGTTAGGGTTTGAGACTGAAAAATCCACACTTCCCTAATTTGAAAGATATGAGTACTATATTGCACTCTTAATCTATAGCTTTCGAGAATATGATCAACATATCACTTGCACAACTGCATGGATGATGAGATGAGTTGATATTTCACTTGAGGGACTGGGACTTGAGATTTGAGTCTAGACCTGATTTTATGATACTCGAGTATGGGATAAAGTCGATGAAAGCTTCATGAAACCTGAGTGTCAGGAAACCCTCGACAGTATGTAAACAAGTTCGCATGTTATCTTTTGATACTGTCATATATGCCACGGTGTGATGAAATTAAATAATTATTGATCAGTATGCGTCAACTTGGTAAAAGTAATGGAGCTAGCATACAAAAAAAGATGCTCAATGAAAAAGAGCTCCCAATTACAAGTCAATCTCAAAGAGATTCAATGAAAGGCAAGCACTCCCAACTATTTTAAAGTGTCCACTTAGATCAAAGCTAATTAGGACCAATGAGTTAGGTTAGTACATCAAAAGGCTATGCATCGTAAGTGATACAAGTATGGGTGTAAGTATATTAGATACTTAAAGAAGACACACCTCGGTATTCTCATAGGAAAATAAGTATAGACGAATCAAACTCTTTTGACAGATGCACTGGTCAACAACTAAAAATATAAGTGTTGAGTAATAAGGCACTTGAGAGGATCCTTGTTCCAATTTAAGAGAGATAAGAAGGCGGAATGTGTTCCCGCTTCTTTTTATCGGAGTTGCAGATTCTCATATTATTGGGATGTAACAAAGATAAGGAAGGAGATCCCAAATCTTGCTTGAGATATAATGGTAAGTATATCTCTTACATTGAAAGTGATTAAGGGAATGAACTTTCAGTGTTGACAAGGCAAGACAATTTTGATAAAAAAATCCTAAATCAAAGTAATATATATATATATGTTTATGCAAATTTCTTATTTCAGATAATCCTTCTTTAATCCCACTCAATGTTATACTCAATAATAACCAGTAAAATATCATGGATTTGACCTATGATTGCAATTGGACACATAATGTATGTGGTTTCAATGTGCAAGTTTCCTCATAATAATGAGGAATGATGATTAAATAAGACAATAGGACTAAAACCATAGGGTTTGTATGTCTCTATAAGTCTTGATCTCATTGAATGTACTTTTGAAGTAACATGTTGATAATGATCGTAATTATCAAATAATCCTTATAAAATCTAAGAAGATGTTCTGGCATGCATAAGTGCTCTCTACATATATTCATGAATGACATGGTTCTCTGCATTATGCAGAATGGTGGCTCTATAGAAGATGATGTATTCAAATTGTTTGAGTACCTACCTGAACCTAAGTTTTAAGAGTTTAAATGGATGTAGATACGATGAGTGTCATCATTCTACTATCTATACTCTAGTCATTCATGAAGCTTCATAATATTCATATTGTATGAATTGAATGAAGCATGTACTCTTATAGTAAAAATTTTTGATTTTAACATAAGAGATCATTTGTCTTGAGCAATGGTTGCTTATAGATAAAGGAGCGCAGTGGAAGCATGGGTTGGACCCAAGTAAGAAATATAGTCAAAGAGTTGACTGTACTTCTGTGACTTCCATATGACATCCAAAGAGTTGGATGAATGCCAATACTGCAATAAGTTGATGTGTTGATAGTATGACTATCAAATCTATCTAGAATCCTTAGAGAAGGAATCGGATAGTACATCAGAATAATATACATATAATCATTGAAATTGACTTACTTATTTGATAAGATAAAGTTTAATAATTGTATCTCAATCTTCTAAAGACACTTGCAATTGGTTGCATCTGTATTAGAATATTAATGGTCATCCATGTTGAAATTGATGCAATTGTTGCAACAATTTCCATTGGATCAATAGACTTCATATTTTCAGTGGGAGCCCTTAGTCCTAGAGAATGTCTCTGTGACCAGGATATTAGAATACACTCAGTTTATTTCTAAATGTTGGGAATAAGCATGAATTCTAGAATAGACCTATCATAAAGAGTTATGATGGGGATATTTCAGATAGTAATCTAACGTCTAGTGGACTCCACTAAATTAGAAAAATTAATGAATGGTTCATTAAGATTTCTAATACTGAAAATTAAACCTTAAAGATCAATAGGAGGATAAAGATCATTTGACAATGATCTGGCATCATGTTTTGGACATGTGTCTGTTGATGAGATCAATGGACAAGTAAGAGATGAAACTTTAGAATGTCTAAAATTTCAAAACTTGCATACTTATGAATATTGTATTCAAAGTAAAAAAAATGTCCAATACACCCTTCTTTGGGAAAAGATGTAAGATGTCAAGGTATTCAGGATCTCATACATATTGATGTATGTGAATCATCTATATCACAGTAAACATTATGGATATGTGATATCTATTGATGATTATTTGTGATATGAGATTGCTTCTCTTCACTTAGAAACCTTTGAAATGTTCAAAGATTTCACAATTTTGGTTTAGAATCAAAGTTTGAAGGAAGATTAAATGAATTTGATCTAATCTAGGTAGTCAGTACCTATTAGATGAATTCATAGAATACCTTATAGAGATATGAATATCATTTCTATCTCACCCCTCCTAATGAACCTTAACTCAATAGAGTTGTATGGAGATACAATTGATCATGTGTGACATGATCTGATCAATGATTAATCTTAGCATAATTATCTCTTAGTTTCCAGGTATATATATGTAGTAGAAACTACATTATATATCCTTAATAAGGTTCCATGTAATTAAGCTGGAATCTGGCGCTAGAGAGTGCTACTTCATTAGAAAAATAAAGGATGGCATTGGATACCTACTTTATGACCTTAAGATTCTTATAGGATCTCATCTCTGAGAATGTGATTCTTAGAGGATGACTCTCTTAAGAATCAAGATGAAAATGAAGTAAAGGAACTCATTTAATCTTGAGAAGATAATGAGGCTCCTGAGATCGGAAACTAAGTAGACAATTAAAGATGAAACACTAATGCTTCTTCAAATAAGTTTGAGGATGTATTCCATGTACAGTTAAGTTTAAAAATGATCGGACTTCATGTGATGAAGCTCCTGAGGATCATGACATGGAAAGATGGATGTTAGTAATAAAAGTCTAATGTAGACTTCATATACAAGTGTTGTATATGGACCCTCGAGGATCCACCTATATGGGTAAGACCCATTAAGGTGTAAATAAATCTTCAAGAGAAAGAGAGAACCTGATGAGAAGGTAGAGACCTTCAAAGCACAGTTCGTAGTCATGAGCTACACACCGAAGAGAAGACATCGCTCGCGATGAGACTTGCTCTTCAGTGACCTTTCTTTAACCCATCAGAATATTGCTAACTGTAGCTACACAACTTGACTATGACTTCTTCATGATGTGAGTCAAGATTGCATTCCTCTATGAATACCTCTCTAAGGATATTCATATGAAGTAGCCCCAGGGCTTCAAGATTGAGGAAAGCAAGATGTGATAGCTGAAGAACTCCATCTTTGGACTCCAATAAGTTTCTTGTAGTTGGAACATAAGATTTGATGAAATTATAAATGTTGTGATTTCAGATAAAATCTTGATGAACCATGTGAAGCTTAGTGGGAGTGCCATTGTGTTCATCGTGCTAAATGTAGATATTATTCTAATCATTTAGAATGATATAAAAATAAATAATAAGTGTTTTATAATTTGGTTGTTCCATACCTTGAGATACGATCTCAAGGATACCTCTTAGATCTTAATTCTGAAGTCGTTCAGAAGCAAAGAGAAGAGGATATTGGGATTGTCACATTAGTAGTACACCTTGGACTTATTCCATTTTCTGGAAAATTCCAAGAAAGGCTTCCTTCCCTTAAGATGTGGTAGTGACCTGTCTAAAGGGATAGCACCTCAAAGAGTTGAGGAAGTAAATGCTAAAACTGCTTGCACTTGTGCATCAGTTACGAGAAGCTGAGTGTATGCTAGATATGCAAAAGAGCCAGATGTCTGCCATGCAGTGGGAGTAGTAAACTGTTACTAATCCTACTCTGGAAATAAAACACTTGATTGCAGTAATAACAATATCTTCAAAGATGATGAAACTTAGAGATAGTGATCTCAAAGTCTTATCTTCAAAAGTTTAAGATCTTGTAGATAGTGATCTATAAGGGTCTTAACTGTAGATACCTTAGGAGATAGAGATCTCCAGGAATGAAGGTATTCTAATAAGGATTATGGGAATACTGGTTATGATAATTAATAAGATGTAGTGTCAAGGACACTATAACCGACAAAAATTGAGTATCGGTTGCATAAGATGCAACATTCGCATTAGATGCGAGCACTGTTACTAGGAGATATGCAAGTGTCGTAAAAGGACTTGGCGTAGTCTCTTGGGAACGGAGTGACTGATCAGCTTACCTAGATATTTTCTAAATAGCCTATGATTGTCACATGAGTGTGGGTTTAAATGATTATCCCATTAATGGCTCTTTGGGCTAGTGGGAGATTGTTGGACATGCGAGCCCACGGCGAGCCATTATGCAATAAATGTTATTGCAATTCACTCCTTAATCTGAAATAAAGAGTACATAATTTGCATAATAGGTCTCTTAGTACAATTAGGGTTATGTACCATGGCCATCTTAATGATCATACAGCTGTTGATTCAATTATTGAATCATAGAGGCTGGTGCTTAGATGAATATCTAATGAGTTAGATTGAGGACTCATCAAGCACCGTCAAATGATTGTTAAGAGATGATCTCCAGCCTGAGTTGGAGATGGCAATCCTATCTCAGTTAGGCTGATATCTGACCGACCTCTTGGTGCAGGTCCTCTGCATAGGAATCGAGATTCGGAGGTGTCAGATGAGTTAGGTCAAAGAGTTGACTTAACGAGATCGAGATAACCAAAGTCCTATATCGTATGCTGTCATGATATAGGCACACTTCCTCTGACCGGAGACAGATGTGTTACTATATGTCTGAGTATGTATATTTGGCAGACCAATAGGTTGATGACCTAATCAAGGTCTATACATCGGCGCGCTGGTGTGCATATAAGGGCATATGAGTAATATGATCTCTCAAAGGGATCATACAGGTTCAGTTACTGAACCGGAAGGCATGAGCTCACTCATGAGATATTGGGAAGAATCAAATTCCATGCGCATGGTCGTCTCACTTTGGAAGCTTGACTGAATTTGTAGGTTTGATATATACTTTTGGAAAGTATGTGATCAAGACCTAGGTATGATATATGCTTTTGCAAAGTATATGATCGATACCGACTCCCAATGATCGAATAAGAAACTTACTGATAAAATCATGAAGTAGACATTATAAAGTTGATCCAATACTTCAGGTTTAATCTGAGTCTTCAGTATGCAGGATGTACAGGTATTGGGAATACCTGAGGGTGATGTGATCATAAACGATTGTATAACCATGACACTTCCATTCCTAGGGAATGATGAAACGGGTCTGGATTTTAGTGACTCCTCTCAATAGAGAAGTAATCTGATCTTAGTCCAAATGTTAGACATTGATCTGAATGTGATTCATACGTAATGAGAAGATTAGATTTCCGATCTTGATTTAATCAAGCATCTATGGGAGGCCCGCGATCTGGATTTGAGATACGATCTCAATATCCATGTCACTATACGTGGAACAATACAATCGCCCTATCCTTATCTCCAAGTATTCGCGGAGAAAGCGCATTATCCTTGAAAGAGTTCATGGATAATTCTATTATTGATATATGTATCCGAGCATTGAGAAAATGGATAATTAAATGTGATTTAATTATCATGAATAATATATATTTGATTCATATTATAAGGAGAGTTATCTTAGATAATTAAATATGAATTGATTATCAAAGATGTAAATAATGTGAATGTGATTCATATTATTTGAGCACATGAGAATAAGTTATCCAATATAACTAAATGTGATTTAATTATTATGGATAATAATAATATGGATAGTAATATCCAATTATTCATAATATATTATAAATGTGATTTATAATGTATTAGATAGAGCTAATTATAATTTATATTTGTTGATTAATTATTATGTGTATTGGATACACATTGTGTAATTAATTGAAAATGTAAATTATATTTTGTTTTGGGTTGTGAATGTGATTCACAATTTTCCAATGTCAAGATTGCAATATTCCCAAAATTAATTGAGAATTATTTTTGGTGAATAAAATCCCAACAAATAGTTGTTGGAAATAAATAAGAGAGAAAATCAAGGAGGCATGCGCAATCTCATGGAAATCCATGAGATTGCCTCCTTTAGGAAAGAGGTGGGCGGCATCCAATTCCTATATGGAATGGGTGGTCGTCCCCCTTAATATGCATGGAGTTGTAATCTCCATGTATATTCTCTCCTTATTTATTAATGTGATTTTGGGATTGATTTATATTTGATTTTGTCAAATATATTTTAATCTAAAGTTGTTGGCTTTACCAACAACAATCTTGACCATTGGATTGACATAAATCAATCTCATCCATTGATTTTATATGTCCCATGGATTGAGATCCATGGATCCCAAAACCCTATAAATAGAGAAGCATACCCATGCTCTCTCTTTACACATAATGCTTGAGAAGCACATCTCTCTCTTTTTTCTTTCTACACGCCATCTCTCTTCCTCTCATGGCCGTCCACCGTGGTTGACCTAGAGAGAAGTCTCCCTCACCGCAATGTCGTTGTTATGCTGTCCGATCGTCTGCTCATGGATCTCCGTCTACTTCGGTGTGCCTCGCTCGTGAAGAAGACGTCGGATCTCGTGTGTCGAGATCAGGAGATCCACTGCTTGGATCATCAACATGGATTGCGAGATGCACGCGGTTCATCCCCGCGCTCGCAAGCGTCTCCTCCGTCGGATCGGACTTGAGACAGGAGATCTCTTCGTTTAGAGACTCGATCGCAACCACGATTCAAGAGGTAATCCTATTACTTGTTTGTGGTTTAGACGAAACGATCCGAGAAGTGTTCTTGGATCATGTGGTTTCATCGCATGAAATTTTTTTTTAAATTCCGCTGCATCGAGCAACTAGTGCGACTAGTCGCTCCTCGTCATATTCGATACGACGCTCACGCTTCCGTGATGCGCTTGAGGATCTAACCATATCCTTCAGAACCATGCTCGTGGACTCTGCTTTAGACCATATATGATCTTACATAGTCGGCACACATAGAGAGGAACCATGGTCCCTCTCGATGAAGTAACTTGGCAATTATGTCATGTATATCTCCTCCTCTGGGCCACCATAGAGCAGGTGTTATTTACATGTATTTGAGAGATGTGTCAATTCTTGTTGGTTGCAACAGATAGAATCATGTGAATATATCCCATTCTGTCCATATGAGAGAAGGCCTCAAAATAATCAACATTATAGGACATTATAGGTTTAAGTAAAGTTATTCGCTACAAGTATGACTTTCAACGTATTACATCGTTTACTATTGTATTCGAGGTTTTAGGAAATCGTAGAATTGTATTTGTGTGTGGAGAGAAAATCCCAAAAATAACTAATTTTTTACATAAATGGCATTCAGATCACTATTTAAATGTCGTACAAACTTCACATAATTATTAAAAAAACTTATGCCAATATTTCTCAGAAATTTCTTTTCCACTATATAGATAATATTTATATCTAGTAATAAAAAAACTACGAAGAATGATTGGTTTAAAATAAGGGGAGACAACATGTAGCCTAATTCTCATAATTGGCAATTTCCCAAGTTCATAGCTATTAATAGAAAACTTTGAATTGGTCAAACTCACTTTTAGATTTTGATATGTAATTAATATTATTTATTAAAAATATTGACAAAATTTTAGATTAAAGGTGTGAGTTTCATATGTTGGGACAGTTGTTCAACTGAATGATATATACATTAAACTGCAAACATTTCCATAGATTTAATGACAAATTTGTTTAACTTGATTCTTTGTGTAATTGTATATGAAAATATAAAGAAATATATAAAAATAACTATGTAAATATAACACAAAAATATGAACAATAATTAGTAAAATATCTAATTTTTGTGACTCATAACTACATACAAGCTTCGATTCTCGTTTAGTGTATACTCATTTTATGTTCTCATTTTTCAAGTTCAACACATGAAATTTTTCTTGTTTGTAAAATACATTGGGTTTCATAAGACTTAATTTGTGAAAAGTTGATTTTGTGACCTACATACAAATGGGTTCCCAACTTGAGATTTTTGTACAAACTTATTTATCGCTCAATTTCTTATTATTTCAATTTTAAGTAATTTCATGATCTTGTTTTTTTTGTAAATAAAGTAAAATTCCAAATTAAAAACAACTAAATATATTTAAAATAAATAAAAACCCTAAATTAATGTTCTTAATTGATAAAAAAGTATTTATTTCACCATCCAAACTAAAGTACAAAAACAAAGTAAAATGTATTTAACTCTTACTTAATATTCTTAACTGATAAAACATAAACATGTAAGTTATTCAATAAAATTAAGAAATATTGATTCACTTATATATGTTCCGTGCATTAAATACATGTATTTATCAATAACTAAATAATATTTACATTAAATAATATTATTGTTACATGTATAACATTCCATTATGTGCATAATTCAATTTAAAATATTGTCTATTTTATGAATATTAATTCAATATTATTTAATAATGATTTTTTTCAATTATCTTGAATTTTTCCTTTGGATTTTTAGTGGTGGACGTGTACCCACCCCCTTCTTTTTTGCTCTATCTCCTGCAGAAGAGTTGAACATCCAACCACGCCAATCATTTTCTATTCGGTTATATACCCTCGTTCATTATCTAATCAAATGCTTCCTGATAAATCTATGATTTATCGTCATATTATATATTTATTATCCCTCTAACTTAAACAAATCAAGAAGATTCGTGATTAATTCACTAACATTAACAAACTAACCTCTATAAATAACTAACCCTAATTGTTGTATATAATTAATTCTATTATTGTACTTTATTTTCTATGTTTCTTAATGTCAGAAAAATACCATAAAATTAGTTTAACTTGGTATATATTTGTTTTGTAATTATTTATAAATCAGAACACCAAAAAATAACAAAAAAAGTAAGTGTTTTAAATTCTTGAAAATACTTACAAAAATATTAGTATGTATATGACCTATTTTGACTTTTTGTTCAACATGAAACTTGTAGATCTCAAAAAGAGCTACAACTTTCACGTTTTATACTTTTTTATTCGAGGCATGTATGTATTTTATTTTTTTATCTTTATTTTTATTCTCTCCTTTTTTCATTGGATCACATGGCGCCCCCAGGGCCGCTCACATGGCCCACTTAGTCGCTGCCACTCGCTCACCTCCCCCACCGTTCATCACGCCTGATGGATTTAATCTAGACCGCCCCTTCACACCCCTCCTTGGGCCATTGGATCGAATGATCTAACGGCTCCCACTCCTTCATCTACCTCCGTAACACCCAACCACCCACGATCACCTCATTGCACCTCCTCCTCCCAATTCTTCAAGCCATCTCAACCCTTCTCTCCACATCACTCCCTCGCTCCGACGTTGCCCTAGCATCACTCTCTCATGCCCTAACCCTCGATCCGCATCCCACTCGTCATTCCACTCCAAATGGTCGTTACAAAACCCATTATTACACCTCCTGTAATGACAATCTCTTCCCTCAAAACCACCACCACTGCCACCCTTGCACTGCATCTGCCTTTGTGTATGCCACCTTCTGATCCTACCCAAGCATTGAGTGATAGTTAGTGGTTGGAATTGAGCGAGAAGATGGAGCTTTTGCACCGGCGTGATCCTTGGTCATCTGACCAAGTAGCAGCTCCACCTCTGAGCTGCTCAAGCTCAGCCCTTCACCGAGTCTTAGATCCACGACCCAGGATCTTCCAAGCTCTGCTCCCAAACTGAATCCTCCACCCCGATCGACTTCATCTTCGCCAAGTGATCCCTTTCTTCATTTCTTCGCTTTTTCTCCATTGTATTCATGCTCGCACATACACCCTCACTTCACTCTGATCACGCCCTGAGCTCTGCCATCACTTCACCGTCTTCGTGAACCCCTCACCTTCTCCTCTCTGCTTCTCCATAACATTTCCCAGATCGATCTGTCATCACCTTGCAAAGGGCAGTGACCCATTAAGGCTCCAACTCCCCCATCTTCGTAGAGCCCTCACCTCGCATGATTTCCTACTTAGATCGGACCCCCATCGCTTCGTCTATGCACTGACCCCATGCAGGCAACGACAACACTTGATTGGCCAGAAATTCGATGAAGCTCCGACCTCAATATTCCTCTCTAGCGAGCTTGCACAGGTGGGAACACTTCAGACCTTCAGAGAGCACTGCGAGGTCACCTTATTCATTGCCAAACCTTCCAAAAGGTGCTCGGACCTTCAGACACTATGCAGGAGCAACCAAGAGCTCGCAACACTTCACCGGAGCTCTGCTCCATCGACGCCTCATTCGGAGGAGAGGGAAGAGCTTTGAGTAGCAGTTGTCGTTGGATCAGATCGCCCCGATCTGATCTAACAGCTGAGATCATTTTCCAGCCTCCGCCCCCAAAATACCGGTTCAGACCAGAGGATTCGGCGCCCAAGCCTATGCGCGAACCATCAGTGTGTGCCACGTCGCCCAAACCTCCAGAACCGCCTGAGCCTCGCCCCTCACGTGCCTTTTCACGTGCCGCCTAGAGAATTTACAAATAAGCCATGCCAGTTGTTTATATTTCCAAATATGCTCCAACGCATGGTTTATTTACGATTTTTAGCCCGGTCATCTTATTTATTTGTATCTAGACCGTTGTTTTGGACCATTTTGATATTATTTATATTTTCTTTGTAATTCAGCCCATGAATTTGATGTTTAATAACTTTTGAAACATTGCTCCATTATGAATGAAATTGGTCCTGTTTAAAAGCATATTTAATGCTCTTTGATTCTATACATTTAGTTCCCTGATTTGATTTGATAAAATTAATTTAAAATTCAGATGAATGTTGTTGCTTTTGGACTTGAGTGATTGAAATAAAAATTGCTTACTTTTTGGATTAAATGATAAATTGAACCCCTATATGTCTTGGAATTAATTGAATTATCAGACACGTAATTGATATTTATTAAAGGACATTCCCTTGTATTCTATTCACTTAGGGATTCAATTCATCGATTGATTGATTTATTGGTCTTTGTTTAATTGAAAATACACATGTATTAATTTGGAAATCTACTTTGTGTTCATTGACCATTCTGAGCATTTTATCTAATGTGGACTAATCATTGATATCAGGAACAGAGTTGTAAAATCTATGTGAGTCCATCTGTGTTTTTTATCATATTTGTCATAAAATATTTGCATTGAAAAAGCAACTAAAAATCATGTGCCATTTCATTGTCTTGTGCATACTTAGTTTAAATAGACTCTTAGAATAATTTAATCACTTGATTTAGATTTTAATTGGATAATCTATTTAGTAGTGTCCATGTGTTCAACCTTGGTATATTTGTCAAGTTAAATTCTCCACCTATTCAAATGGGTGGTTTTTGATAGAATCCTTTTCACCTCCTATACTATGATATTTGACATATTTAAAGAGGTTGAAGATCGGTTTGTCACCCCACCACCTCCAATTAGAGGTGATTAGCCCAACTGCTTCACGAGCAAGTACCCTCTTCACATATCCTCCCCTCCTCTATAAATAGAGGAAGGAAGCTACTCGAAATCATTGTGAAAGATATATATATATATATATATATATATATATATATATATATATATAAAGAGAGAGAGAGAGAGCATCTCAGCTCCAATCTCTAATGAGTGCTAGATCGAGGGAGTGACAATTTGTGTGATTCAAGGTGGATCTTGGTCTTATCGCCTTCTCAACATTGTCCCCGCACCGATGCGCAAGTACCCTCATCTGCAACCCCGGGTTACTATAATCCTTCTTCTACACCCAGTTCTTCTTCTTCCTATCCCCTTCCATCTTCTCATTCTTGGATCATTTCCATTTCCTTTGTTAGTTAAAATCAAGGCCTTAAAAGTCGGATTTCGGTTTCGTTTCGATGAGGGACCGAAACGAAATTTCGGCCGAATTTCAGTCGAAATTCGACCGAAATTTCGGTCATTTCGGTGGTTTTTTGAACTAGACCCCCCCCAAATGTCGACCGATATAGACATTTCGGCCGAATTTCAGTCACCTACCGAAACCGAAATTCGGCCGAATTTCAGCGAAATTTAAGGCCATGGTTAAAATCCCACGTTCCCCTCCTATTTCTTCGTTCCTTACATGATTTCATGCTCAATTCATGTCGTTTTCGCTACCAAATCTTAACCTCACCCTACAATCAAAATCATCGATTGGGAGTTCCTCCCTCTACCTATTCCATCAATGTTTATGTATCTCATTTGCATCTATCCCCTTCAATATATTCATAGCCAAAAGTTGTTGGATTGTCACTCCAAAACATTGATTGCTAAGGAAGTTAAGTGCAACTATTTCCCAAATCCTCAAGATTTACATGTATATATCAACCAAATCTTTGAGGTTTTACAGTGCAGGCAATAAGAAATGACGATCTTAAGATAACTCACATTTATTGGTGACTTATTGAAAGTGTGTTAGGAAGCTTGCAGGAGGAACTGGAATTGAAACAAGTGATGTATAGTGTGCTTCTACTAGCAGAGGTCGTATAACTCCTTTCATCATAAGTTGTATCATTTGCATTCATATTGTAGCAGCGGAATCCAAGACTAATCCAAATAGCCTTGCACGATAGTTCCATTAGATCGAGATTGACAAAAACGCAACACAATACTTCTTCGATGCACCACCGATGCAATTGAACTTAATTTTAATACAACTTAAAGCACAATTATGGAAGAACGTCACAAAATCCAATGAGAACAACATCACTTCACCCAGGTCTATAGGATAATAACATCAATCTCATTCCTCAATCAAGTGGTTAATGAAGCTCGATTGCCTTAGACAACTCAACCAATCAGAAACGAGTTTCATGGTCAAACTCCAATCAGTCGCCTATCAATAACCTAGAAAGCACAGTCAAAGAGTCAAAAGTGGTGAAGCACGAGAAAGCCTGCACGAAGAATCAACATGCCTTCATCCCCTTTGGTTTTGACACCTTTGGCTTCTTAGCACCAGAAGCTATTGAGCTTTTAAAGAGGATCCAAAAAGTGATGAACAGCAATGTGATGGACCATAGATCTATGGATGTAGTGTTTAAAAGAATTGGCTTTGCAATTCAAAAAGGTCTAGCGGCGCAGCTTGTTGCCCGCTTGCCTTCGGTTTTGATGTAAACTTACAGTTTTGTTTTCAGACGTTAATGTATCACATTTCCTTGGCCAAAAAAAAGAGTCAAAGCACCACGCCAAATTAGTTGATTTTTGGATATTGAAAAATACCTCATCTAGGTCTTTCAATTTGTCAGGCAAACCATGGGTTAAAATGAATTATTTTAACCTTTTATCTTTGCAAAAATGTCCTGGTCTTTTGGAACAACTTTTAGACAATTATCTTGCATAATAATCAAATCATTTTTAAGGGGTCTGCTTGATCTTTTTGGTGAGATCTCAGGACTGAAGATGAACATGTGTAAATCTGTGTTTTGCCTATTGGTCTGAGCTACAAGGAGATCTTTAATTATGAGTCTTGGTTGAGGACTCCTCAAACATTGTTTCCCCTGCGCTATCTGAGGCTGCCACTTAATTTTAATAGGGTTTGGCAATCTGATTGGCTCTTTTTTCAGGTGGAAAAGATGGAGAAGATGTTAACAGGCTGGAAGTCCTTGTGTTTATCTAGAAATGGAAGACTATTGCTGCTTAAATATGTGATCCTTGTCATCCCTATATGTTTCCTCTCCTTCAGACTTGTCCCAACTAGTATTCAAAAAAGAGTGAAGTCCATCTGTCGATTTTGTTTAGTTTTAATAATTGAGGTGTTTGCTTGTATTTTATGTTTGTATTTCTTCCATAAATGTTAAATTAGTATTTAGTTCAATAACAAGTGCATGGCTCAACATAAAATTCCTTTAAAATCAAGATAACTCTCTTTCATATATATATATATATATTCTTCATCAAAAAGTTTCTGAAAGAAAAATATTTACTTTTATTACATTAAAAAAAAACCATTTAAAATCATAAAAACTACAAAATAGCCAAAATACATAAAAGTTCAAAAACTAAAAATACACAAAAAGACTACCTACTATATAGTATCATTGCAAATTTTGGTTTTCAAAATTATATAGATTTTATATTTTTAAATGTTAAAAAATTCAAAATTAAAAAATTAACACTAAATAAAAAACATTACTATAACGAAAAGTTATTAAGAAAAAACCTATTTTGAGCATATTAAATGCAAAAGAAGGTTTCATTCCAAAATTTTGAGTTTTGAACCATAAAAATGCAAAAGTATCATATAAAAACCCTAAACTTCATATAAAATCCATTAAAATAAAAAAAATATAAAACAAAAATTCTTTCCATCATACGGTACTTATATTTTAATGATAATATACTTATACACCTAAATCTTATGTATATGTATTTCTACATAAATAAAAGCTATATTTTCATTTTAAATTTCACTTTTTTTTTTCAAAATCCTTTTCAATAAAATAAAAGTTCATAAAATTAGAAATAAAAATTAAAAAATGATAAAAAAATAATATATAAAGGAAATTTAAAAATGAAATAAAAATTAAATCATAATCCAATATCCACTCTTTATTGATAAAAAATCATATAAAGATCAAAACTTGTAAAATATAAAAAAACACCTCAATTGCAAAGTTACAGAACACCTTTATCCCTCTATTTTCTAAACTTAGGTTCTAACATCCCTGAGATCGATACTCATTTTCTTGTATCATATACATCACATTAAGGAGTTTTATAAGTTTAAAACTTGATCAAAAGTTTAGGTTGCATCGCGATTAGTGCATAAAATCTATTTTTAATTAAACCATAGAATTTTGCATTAATCTTCTCGTTCTTTTTCCCAAACCCTCTCCTTCTACCCCACATATTTAGGATTCCTTCTTCTGAATAACCGACTTCACGACACCTCACTACCCTCCGCTTAAACATGTCCACCTTACAACAACATCGTCCATAAATACATAAATTGGGATATATCACTGATATATTGACATATCGATATTGGATGTCGACATCGATATTATATATGTTGTTTTCCTAAATATTAACTGATATGTCACTATATATAATTGATATATCCATATATCGATGGCTATCGACTAAAACATGAGTTTTGAATGCAACCTTCATCTATATCGACTAATATCGATTTTCTATCTCGTCATAGTGTGTTGATGCTTCCAACTTCTTCTTGGCTTTAGATAAGGGTTTTATAAGGTGTTTTTCATTCGAAATGCATTTAGAGGTGGATTTATTAGGGTCTTTGCGTATTTCTTTTCATATTACTTGTTCTTACATTTTCCCTAGAGTTTGGTTACGATTTCTTGTATTTATTAAGATCTTGGGTTGATGGCTTTTGAGTTTTAATGTATTTTTTCATATATATTATAGATTTTTGTTGATTTCTCTTAAATATTGTAATTTATAATCTTAGATGTTCGAGTTCATCATGAATAAGCACCCAACCATAGAGATCATCTCCTACTCCATCATCATCATCATGTGGTTCCCAAGTTCTTTCATTTTCCTACTATGCCAATGATATATCGTTTCTAGCTCGAGTATGTTGTTGCTTACCCTTACACGTGATGGATTAGGAAGCTGTGTACTTTTATAATAAGGAGGGATTATTGTAAGTATATAGAATTAATTATGTGACACAAGCGACAACAGAAGGGAAGGTTGCACTGATCCGCAACACAGCTCTTGGTTTTCATCATCTTGTGGCTAGATTTTACCTTATTATTATATTGAAGCTATAGATACATACAAAGGAAGGAAGTAGATGAGGCTTTGAAGGGTATGAAACCTGGGAAAGGGGTAGGACCTGATGACATTCCTATAGCAATTTGGAGAGTTCTAGGTGGATAGGGTTTGACTTGGCTGACAAATTTATTCAATGTTATTTGATGAAACAACAAAATGTCTGAAGAATGGAGGAGAAGTATTGTGGTGCCTCTTCATAAGAATGAAGGAGACATTCAAAATTGTTCGAATTATAGATGTATCAAACTGATGAGTCATATTATTAAAATTTGAGAACATGTGATCGAAAGAAGGTTGAGTCAAGTTTCCAAAGTAATTAAAAATCAATTGGGAATCATGACAGGTCGCTCAACTATTGAAGCTGTCCACTTATTGAGGAAAACATTGGAGATTTATAGAGCTAAAAAGAAGAACCCACATATGATTTTTATTCATTTGGAGAAGGCTTATGATTTGGTTCCATGGGAGATATTATGGAGAGTTTGAGAGAAGAGACAAGTACATGTCCTTTACATTAACCTTATAAAGGTATGCATGATGGGGATTCATCTTGTGTAAGGATATAGTCTGGAAAGACTGACTATTTTAACATCAGCATCAATTTGCATCAAGGTTCTGCTTTGAGTCCATTCCCTTTTACTTTAATTATGGACAAGTTAACTCGTTACATTCAGGGTGAGATACCTTATTGTTCGACGATGATATGGTGTTGATTAATGAGACAAGAGATGGAGTAAATGAGAAGGTGGAGGTTTGGAGACATGCATTGGAGACTAAAGGATTTTGTATAAGTAGGACTAAGACTGAATATATAGAGTGCACATTTGATGGAAACAACGGTGAAGGACTCGACGTAAAGATTGAAGACGATACCATTCAGAAGAAAGGTTCTTTTAGATACTCGGGATCTATTTTGCAACGGGAAGGGGAAATTGGTGGAGATGTTACTCATATAATAAATGCAGGTTGGTTAAAGTGGAAAGGAACCTCTATTGTTATTTATGATAAGAAAATCCCTTTAAAAGTCAAAAAAAGTATTACAAAGAATCTGTGAGATATGTTATATTTATGGATCAGACTGTTGGACTATGAACCATAGACATGTGCAAAGAATGATATTAGCAGAAATGAAAATGCTATGCTGGATGTGTGGTCGGGTCATACACGAAAATATTGAATTCAGAATGATGTGATCAGAAGGAAAGTTGATGCAGCTCCGATAGAGGATAAGATGACAGAAAATCATTTAAGATGGTTTGGTCATTGTAAAGAAGGTTAGTTGATGCACCAGTTAGAAGATGTGAGAATTGGGATACTGAGCTGGTTAAAAGAGGGTAAGGAAGGTCCAAAAACTGTTGGAATGAGACTATCCGAAGGGAAATTAGTTATTTGGATTTAAACTCAAGAACTCAAGATAGATTTGAATGGAGGCAAAAAATCCATGTAGCTAACTCTACTTAATTGTAGGAAAAGATTTTGTTGTTATTGTGATTATATTGAATGTCTTATTCTTTTTTAGAACATGTGATTTTTTACTGTTATGAATGATATATTCTATATGTTGTGACTGAATACCTATCATATTTGCTTTCAGATATCTCTCAATGGTCTATTTTGCAAGGTATTGATTATACAATATTCAGATATGTGCGATATGATGTATATTGATGTATTAAATACACCTTCATTTTGCTTATAAGAGTGAATTTGAATGTTATTATTAAAAGAACTAAGGTGATATTAATTCATGAGAAAATCATTTTTTGAACCATTTTCGAGACTTCCACCGATACCATAGATACTTTACAATATATCCATGTCTAGACTTACACTTAGAGAGACGACATTGATATTTCAAACCTTGACACCAACTTCAATTGCACCTTAGCGCATTCCACGTCTACATCAATTTCCATTCATCTCTCTTGAGTACATTTTTTATTTTAAAAAACTTCCGAATATGTTGTAGCCTGGTCTCCATGTAAGATCACCACAATCCTGCATCAACCCCTAGATGCAATCGGTAGAGGTTTTACTTATTACTGTCTTTGGAACTATGATGCAGGATGAAGTGAATACATTATTCTGTAGTTTTTTTGTTCCTCTCCAAGGGGCATTTCCAACAAGACGCTCACCATCGAAGGCACATCTCCAGTTGTGTGAGTGCAGCTAATGACTTGTCTCCTCAGCATTAGTTGTTTTTTTTCAAGAGCACAAACTCACAATGATTCAGTCATTACTGAAACTAACCAGAAGAACACCCACACGAAGGGCCTGAACAACCAGCATTTGTTGATGCTTCTTTATCCCTCTTCCCTTGTGTAGGATGTACTTTTCCAATATATATCCGGCATACTTGTCAGCTAAAACCAACTTATGACAGTATAAAAAGAAAAAGAACAATGTAAATATGCAAACCAAAAACCTTAGCCTGTTTCGAAACGCGTCACCCAAGAGTATTGAACTAGAATGACCAAAGGCTGCAGAAAAATCGCATTCAACTGCGCTTGGATCTTTATATAAGTTTCTATGATCAATCATCGTAGAAAACCCCCTTGTTTGATAACATGCAATAACTAGAGCAGCTAACTAAGCTTTCGAATAACACATTTTTTCGGACAACTCGGAATTAGACACAGGCAGTGGCAAGTACCTTCAGGGATTGATTCTATCTACATGACATACTATAGAAGTAGGACATGCTTATCAAAGACAAGGTACGTACAACTATAAGAAAGAAGGGGAGCATAAGCTTTGGCATTATAGACACCAAATGATAGAATACAGTCCTTAGAAAGATCTTTCCCGGAGCATACAGATTATCCTGCGTGTGAACAAGTGCCTGCGAAGAATTGCTCTCAATAAGACAGTGATGGCACTCCGTCTCGTCTGGATTGGACAATCCCATTGAATCTGTCATAAAGTTCAAAATTACTGTCATTTTTGTGAATTGGCAAAGAATGTTGTAATATTTTTCATTTATGTTTCTAAATCAGCAAGTTACACTTCATTGCTGGCCTTCTTCGTGAACGAAATTACATTCAGAATTTTTACATGATAACATTTTGATTTTCTGCACGTACCAAAACCCATGTCTTGTTACCCAAAATTACATTCAGAATTTTTACATGATAACATGATATCAACTATAGTGCTCCTGTTATGTTCTCAGTTAGTTTATGCATTTTTGACAGTAGCATCTATACTGTTACTATCAATACTAATGCATCATTATTTCTAAAAAATTTACTGAAAATGTTGAATTATGTTGGACCATGGAACCAACTGATATAATCGACGATGAATTCATCACTTCATTGAACTGGATTAAAGCGAACCGGTAGGACAAGTTGTTGAATCAATTAATAAAACCATATTGAGTTACAATACATAGCGGAATATAATTGAAATAGTTACAAAGAATACGTGCACAATGTTTATATCTTATTGTATATATGAAACGTGGGACTTTCATACCACGAACCCTATAAACTTTGCAGTTTGCCCGCTCGGCCCTGTATATTTCATATTTATCCCATGACCCTTGCAAACATGTTAACTCTTACAATAGGATCTTTGTAATTTACTCCCATCTGTTAAAGAGAACCAAATCCATAGAAAATATGCCGTATTTACCCTCGTTGTTTAACGAAATTACAATATACTACCTTACCCTTTCCTCCTCCCTTCGACCTTCCTCCCCCTTCCTTCTACCATTCTCCCGCACCCCTACCTCCTCAACCCACACTCCTCGACCTCTTCTCCTACGCAACGGCCCTCCAAACTCTAACAAAATCTCCACTCTTCCTTGCTAAATCATTCTCCAATCCCTCTTCAGATCACCCTAATCCACCCCTTCCACAGCTATAGTCTCCTCGCTGCCATTTTCTTTTGTCACCTCATCGAGTGAAATTAATCCAAGACGGGTAGTGTTGTCCATCAACATCCCACAGTGGACCACGTTTGTAACATCGTTGCATGTTTCCCGATGGATATCCCGAGCTTCACATCATAGTACTCTGGCGACTTATCATGTTGATATGATTTGAATCCTAACCTTATGTTCTGTTGAACCAAGTTGAAGAACTGTTTCTCTGCATCCTCCTCAAGAATGGCATACGAGGCCTACCATTGTATCATACCCTACTAGCATGGGGTCTCGTTTCCAGATCAACTAGCAGGGGGGCAACGCCCATGTCCCTAAATGGATTTCTATTTGGGTATTTGGATCTTTTTATCTCTCGAATTTGTTTGCGTTGGGATACTATATAAACTCCATAGGGTTAAGATTCTCGGTATCATCTATATTTTTCTCATTCTCCACATATAGTGAAACCATTGTTGTAAAAATCCCCCGACTGGCCCGACTAGTAGGTCCGACTAGTCTAGTCGGCGGGGTGGCCGACCGAGTACTGACTAATTCCGACTAAGGCCAACTAGTCGATCGATTTTTGCTTGGAAATACCATTTATTTTTTATTTTTTTAAAGTAAACTTATTCTAATATGCTTAATGTTTTATTTAAATTCAATTTCTTCTTTTGTTTCATTATGATAATATAAAAAATGTATAAATCTATGTAAATATATAAGAATATGCATACAAAAATGATTTGAATATTTAAGATAATTAAATATTCAAAACCGATTAAAGCCCGACTAAATCCGATTAGTCGTAGGACTGCCGATTAATCCTTAGTCAGTGACCCAACCGACCGAGTACCGACTACCGATTTTTGCAACCTTGAGTGAAACTATCATTGTCGTTCGAGGACGCAACTCACTTAAGGGTGAACTTCGTAAATATGTGTGCACATGATTTGTTTCTTTTGTTTGTGTTTGTTTTCTTTCGCTACTCGCAACAAGCTGGTATCAAAGCCATGTTCGTCCGGATCATCAAGCAAATGGCATACAATCTGATGATTAAGAGGTTTACAGGAAGGAATGTACGTATTCAGTTTATAACAGATTAAAATGTGTGCCCTTCTCAAGCAGCAGGGTGTCTGGACACCGTTGGAACATGAGAGGGAAATGGTACTTGATCCCTCGGAGTTCATAGTGCAAGAAGAGAAAGCGCATTCGAAGATCATGCTATGGTGTTGGGCGAATGAGATTATTACGAAGGTCTTCAATGAAAAGTCCGCCACGAGTCCGTGATTGAAACTGGAAGATTTATAGATGACGGGGTCTCTGACCAACAAGTTGATGTTGAAGCAAACTCTGTGTTTCTCTCCGCACAAGAAGATACTTCTCTTAAGAAACATCTAAATTGCTTAAATACATTATTGATGGATTTAAGATTTTTTTTTGATAAGATAGAAGATGATGCCTTCATTTTGTCGGTTTCTCTTCCAATATCATTGAAGACTTTTGTTCAGACATTTATTGGTGGAAGAGAAAAGATAAACAAAGGAAATCTATGCGAGTTTGCATACACTTGAATTTGGTACATGGCTAGCGGCAAGTAGAATTCTCAAGCTGCAAGATTGGTTATGATTCACGAGTCATGGTAGTTCTGGTAATACGAAGAAAGTAAAGCAAAACTCAAAGTTGAATAATCTTCACAATCCTAAGGACATCTGCAATTACTGTAAAGAACCAAGACACTGGGAGATGGATTGTTCAAAGAAGAAAACGAAGGGCACCATTGTTGTAGTGGCTTAGGAAGGCGTGAATCTTGAAGATGACTTGACCCTTACTGCCACAAATCACAGGTTGATGAATGCCACTTGGATGCTTGATTCAGTTTGTTCTTACCATATAACTCCAAATGAAAATTCGTTTTGCACGTATGAAAGATAGATGGTGGAAACATCATCATGGAGAATGATGCGCTATGCAAAATTGCAAGAATTGATTCTATAAAAACTAAGTTGCATGTTGGCATCGCAAGGACAGTGATTTTCATCGCATTCATGATTTGAGAAGAACCTGATATCTTTTGGAGTTTGGTGCTCTAAAGGACGTATGTACAACGTAGAGTAGGGGTGCACATGGATCGGATTGGTTCGGATTTTAGCTTAATCCGTGTCCAATCCAACCTTAACGGATTTTTTGTTTTCTCAAATCCAATCCAATCCATCGGATTACGGATTAGATCGGATTGGTTCGGATTTTTATACTTCTTTTCCGCTAAATAGTCTACTTTGCATGTTTATACTTTCAAATATACTTGCCCTCATAACATTCAAATAATGACTAAAAAACCGATCATATGAATAGAAGTAAAGAAAAGGAAAAAATACATAATCAAGTGAAAGTTGAAGAATTCCATTAATCCATTATAAAAAGTTGAGACCATACAATCAAACTAAAGGATTATATTGAATTTGAAATTTAAGTTTCCTTTAATAAATAATGCATTAATTTGTTTTTTGCAATTGATTTCCACCAAATAATTCTAGTAAAAATAATACAAGTTATCAAATAAGATAGAGAGACAAGTTAGATAAATGAAAATGTGATCTTTGTGATCGGGTATTGATGAAGTACATGATTAACTTAGAATGTTAAGCTATACCAAACCCAACCACTCACAAGAACATCCTTCAACGCTTTATAATATATCATTAAGAAACAAGAATCATAAAACATTCATACTCGATTGAGTACGCAAGACAAAACTAATTTAAATATAACCTACCAATTAGGCATCATCTCTCATTTAAAATGGAAAGTCAAAATTTACAAATTCTATGAAAAATATGAATAGAAAATATATATCAGATTAAAAATGAAAGGAAGTGAAATAATGCTTATTTCTTCTTAAATGGGTGTGACATATTTGATTATATAATTGATCCAATTTTATCACTAAAATAAGGTTGCAAGTTAGAGCGAGTAAAACGTAAGAAGCAAAGGGATCAAAAATATCTAACAAATGCACCAAGCAACTATCTCAAATCTATTTTCTTTTAACGAAGATAAGAAGAGTGGTAGCATAAGGAGGCCAAATGGTATCGCTTGGGAGGGGATTATGTTATTTGAGACGGAGGCGACATCGCGAGGAAGGGTGATGGTAAAATTGTGTTGGAGGAGAATAACATTGTGCAAGAGGGAGGCATCATCAAAATGGAGTGAGAGGGAATCGGGAGGAATTTTGACGGCCAATAGTGAAATGAGAAAGAGAAAAATTGGAGAAGAATAGCTGAATATGGGTTTATAATTTTACAAATTATATTCATACTTTATTATTTTGCAGATTTAATATTTATCTTTCAAGAGAGAAGAAAGAGTGATATCAAGAGGACTTGTATCCAAGATTGATATGGAAAAAAGACATGAATGACAATGATTATGTCCTTACAGAGATTTTGAAATAGGCGCACATAGATATTATGTATAATGTATGTATCTATACGTGCGCATGTTTGTTAACGGATTAATGGATTGGATCGGATCGGATTTTGATAAAGATCTGATCCAATCCATACTTTAACAGATTTCAAAAATTCTAATCCGATCCATTAGAATGGTAAAACCAAACTAAACCAATCCAATAGCATCAGATTGGATCGGATTACGGATTTTATCCGATCCGTGTGTACCCCTAGCGTAGAGGGTGGAGTTCTGCAGGTTGCCAAAGCTGGTTGTTATCAATGGTAACAAGCAGAAGACCATACATGTCATGCAAGAATTTACAATTACTGCTACAGTTGCAGTGGCATTGCAAAGCTGCGATGTAAGAAACAAAGTTGTGACATATGTGGTTGGGGCACATGATCTAGATGGAAATGAATGTCCTCAACCAGAAAGGTCTCATAGGGAATCTCAAAAGATCTAACCTGGAGTTATTTGAGAATTGTGTTTAGGAAATAGTACAAAAAGTAGTTCAATAAAGCAATTTACAGGATGAAAGAAACACTTGACTACATTCACGCTGATTATTGGGGTCCTTCCTATGTTCCATTTTTTGGAGGTGGCAGTTATTTTTAGTCTATAATTGATGATTATTCCAGAATAGTTTGGGTGTTTATGTTGAAGCATAAGAGAGAGGCATTTCAGACTTCAGACAGTGAAAGATCTTGGTGGAAAATCGAAATTCTAAGAAGGTTAAGCATATGTGTACTGATAATAGATTGGAGTTCTGTTCGTCAAAGTTCAATGAGTTTTGCAAGAATGAGGGTGGTGCAATACACCATACTATCAGGGATATTTCATAACAGAACGGAATTGCAGAATGAATGAACATGACGTTTCTACAGAGACTAAGGTGCATGCTCTCATATGTTGATCTCAGTAGAGCATTCCAGATCGAACCTGTAAATATAGCTTGTCTCTTAGTGAATCAGAGTTCCGCATCTGCTATCAACTACAAGCCCACATAGGTATGGCTCGGTAGTCATGCTGACTATTTTGTTTTGTGTCTTTGGTTGTGTTGCATATTACCATGTTAGTGAAGGAAAGTTAGAACCAAAGGCAAAGAAAGGGATGTTTACTGTATATAGTGCAGGAGTAGGAGATAAAAAATTTGGTCCCTTTCCGAGCATATAATTACATTTGATGAGAATTATATACTTCACTTGAGGAGGCAGAGTCTCTAGAGTTGTTTGCATACAAGGAGGCTATAGTAGGAAGAGAATTCAAGAAGTGGATTGTTGCTATGGGTGAGGAGATAGAATCTCTTCACAAGACTCAAACATGGGATTTGTCAAGTTGCCAAAGCATCCCCTTTCAAGGCATTGGATATAAGGCACGTCTACTTGCGAAGGGTATAGCCAAAAGGAAGGTGCGGCCTACCACGAGATATTCTCTCACGTTGTAGGACATCCTTCCATCAGGGTGTTACTAGCTCTTGTAGCATATTGATACTTGGAGTTAATTTTGTTACATGTGACGACAACTTTCTTATAATGTGAACTTGAAGAGGACATTCTAATGAGCCAACCAGATGGATTCACATTTCAAGGCAAGGAAGATCATGTATGCAGATTGAAAAAGTCTTATATGGGCTTAAGAAGTCTCCCAATCAATGGTACAAAAGGTTGACAATTTCAAGATTGGTCTTGAATGCGAAAAGAAGATCGTATGTTTGTTATGTTTACCACAACAAGGTGGAGGATAGGCCCATATATATTTTGCTCTACATCGACGACATGTTGATTGCAGCTAAGAAGAAAAGTACCGTAGATGATCTAAAGAAGCTCCTTAGTTTAGAGTTTGATAGAAATCATCAGTGGTCGTGTGGAAGCCAAATTTTTATTGTCTCAGAAAAACTAAATTCAGAATGTATTGACGAGGTTTGATATGTCAACAACAAAGCCCTCCATCCGCTGCAAATATCCATCTTTCAGTTTCTTTTCCACCTTAGTCAAATGCAAAGAAAGAGTATATGTAACGAACTCCCTATGTTAGTGCAGTGGGTGTCTTATGTATACCATGGTAAGTATACGATGACATATCACTCATGTTGTGAACATTGTTAGAAGATTCATGGGGAATCCATGCAAGGAGCATTGACAAATAGTCAAGAGAATTTTTCAGTATCTAAAAGGAATATCTGACATTGGCCTTATTGATAGAAGTGATTAAAAATATTTGGATTTTCATATTCACATTATGTTGCATATGTTGATGGGAGGAAATCAATGACAAGCTATACTTTACTTTGGGTAGTTTTGTCATTAGTAAAAGCTACCTTATAAACCATCAGTTACTTTATCAACTACATAGGCATGGTATATGATTTTGACAGACACTACAAAGGAAAGCGTCGGGCTGAAAGGTTTAGTAGGAGATCTCGATCTACAATAGGATCAAGCTATAATATATTGTGATAGTCTCAGTGCAATATGCATAGCCAAGGATCGAGCGCATCATGAGAGGACAAAGCATATTGACGTCAGATATCACTTCATTTGTTCTGAGAAGAGGATCAATGTTAAGAGGATTGGCATGACAGATAATACAGTCGATATGTTCATAAAGGTAGTTCTTGGGAGTAAGTGCAAACATTGTTTGGACTTACTTAATATCTACAATTGGTAGTGGGCCTGGTGGCTCTAGGAGGGGTTGGTTGTAGCAAAGCATGTTATGCTTCTCAGAGAATATAATTCAAGGTGGAGATTGTTGGTACGTCTTGAATCCTAACCATATGTTCAGTTGAACCTAGTTGAAGAATCACTTCTATGCACCCTTAAGACTGGTAAAGCCCCCCATCGTACCATATCCTACCAACACGACGGTCTCGTTGTCCGATCAGCTAGCGAGGGCAGTACCCCCATCCCAAGATGGATGCTAATTTGGTTATTTAGGTCTATTTGCTCCAGGATTCATCTATAATGTGAATACAATATGAACTTCAAAGGGTTAGGGTTCTCAGTAACCTTTATATTTTTCTCCTTCTCTACATATAGTGAAACAATAGCCACCGTCTGAGGGCGTATCCCAATTAAGGGTAAACCTCGTAAATCTATGTGCATGTGGTTTGCTTATTTCATTTGTGTTTGTTTGCTTTTGTTACTTACAACATGTCCTTTGGCAAACTCTTATCGGCAAGACTTAATGTATCACATGCCGAGCTAAGTCTACCCATTCTTAAACAGCAGGTGATTAAAATGTGTCCGTATATGACTTGTTCTTCGCATCAGAACTATACTTCATAACAACAGAGTTTAGATCCAGAGTTTCAACGGGGATGGTCCGTGTCATTTTTCCACAATTCTGATGTTCACCTCTTTGAGCTTTACTCCAGGCAGCCACTAGAATGGGGGATGGGCCAGATGGAGAAGGATGTGGGGCTAAGCAAGACTGCGTGGAGGAGGAGCCACTGAGGATTGGGACCGACAACTGACAATGGTATCGACGTCGATGTTGGGTTGAATGATAAGGAATAGGAAGAAAAAAGGGAAGGAAAGATACGAGAACACAATCCACCATTGGACTTTATTGCGGTTTGATTAACTCAAGATTAATTCAATTAAGTTAACTCGAGAAGAGTGAAACTAGCAATACTAGGTGTGGTGCTAAACGGAGCTAGTTCATAGAGGTTTGGGGATAATTATGAAAAACACAAGAGTGAGCAGGTAATTGGCAAAGTTTATAAAGTTTGTGATCTAAAAATCCCATAAAATATTCTTGTACATACAATGTCTAATGGTATACATACATACATGTATGTACCTATGTACACATGTATGTATGATATTTTAGCTAAATACTTTACGACTTTAAAATAGAAAATAATATTCAAAATCTATTTTTTAAAAGAATTTGTACATAGTATTCGCTCGTATATGCATGCGCGAGATACAGTGCGGTAGATTCGGGCGGGTGTTAATTGCAGTAGCTACTAATCACGGTGGACTTCGGGCGGGTGGTTAGTATAAATTTGAAGTGGTTTTGTTCAGAGAGACCCGAGATGAATTCCCGTTTCTAAGAGATATGGTGTGTACGGTATCAGAATATTCTTCTTCTTTAGTAAAGACGAGGATAAGAATCGTTGTCCCAGATGTAAGAGTCTTCTCAATAAAAATAGTTTACCCATCAAATAGATTCCCAAATTCAAACTAAAATCAACTAATCTACTCCCCTGTCAACCAAATAATTACGATTGGAAGAGGAATCGGTCTCCATCTTCTCACTCCGACCAATCACAGCACCAGATACACCAACATGATTACATCTTCCCTTACTCTGCCTTTCATTTTAATAATTAATTTGGCTTAGAAGAGACCTTTCCGAAATTGTTGCCTTGAGGCTAAATTGGAGTTTCTTCAGCAAATACCTTTTAATTGGCATTGTCTTTTAGTGAACAAAAAACATATATGATATTATTTCGCTTTCATGAAAATCATCTCTATCGTATTTGCAAACAACTGCAAAATCAAACTTAATCATCTCTTTCTCCTCCATGATCTTACAGGCTACTTATATACTACATGCGAAACAAGATATAACCGGATGTGCAGTTACTTGAGCAAAAAGGCCTCAACTTCATCATCCTCGCCTCATCCTATTTATGGCAAACCCAAAAAAACGGCCATTTCGTATTCTATAAGTTAAATTAGTTAAAGAGAGAGAGAGAGAGAGAGAGAGAGAGAGAGAGAGAGAAAGCAGGAACTGACCTGGAAGAAGCTACGATCTGGGCGGTGGTAACGCCGTCCTTGTCGGTGGAGACGAGCACACGGCCCTGAGACATGAGCCTGGAGTAGAACTCCACCAGGACCTTCTCGTCGTATTCCTTTGCCGCAAAACCACCGTAGTCCCCGAAGCCAGAGCCCGCACCCAGCGCAGCCGAGCTCGCCAGCCGCATCATCATCCGAGAATAGGCATCCCGGATCCTCGCCAGGATCCAGACGGGCACCGCGAGGGCCCGGCGAAGGATGCGCAGCCGCGGGCGAACCCGGATCCGCCAGGTGCGGGAGCCGAGGCGGGGCTTGCGGCGGGTGGGAGAGCGGTGGAGGCGGCGGTAGGAGCTGCTGCTGAAGTAAGACCTGCGGGTCTCCATGTGTGGGGGATGGAGGAAAGAGAAGGATATCAGCTGGACGGATATTTAAGTGGATGGGAGTAACGAGAGCTTTGATTGATACATCTTTGTTTTTTTTTTTGCTTGGTAAGTATACTTATAGAAGGCCATATGTATCGGTATCGCCAGGCCCATGGTATCGATACTGCCCAGGATATCTTTTTACAATATATCGCCGAAATATCGGCGATATATCGCCGATATGTCGCCGATATATCGGTGTCGGCGATATATCGCGGACAAAGGAATATTCCTTGGCACCTTGGCATCTTTGCTTGCTTCCATATTCCATTTGGCCATATCGGTACATTTTTTTAGCATGTGGCCGACCAAGGGAATCAAGTGTCAACTTTGCTTATTATTTTTGCTCCACAGTTGGCATCTTTGCTTGCTTCCATCCATATTCCATTTGGTCATATCGGTACATTTTTTTAGCATGTGGCCGACCAAGGGAATCAAGTGTCAACTTTGCTTATTATTTTTGCTCCACTTGCAACTTTCTCTTGATTCTCTTGATAGATATGTCACCGATATTGGCTATAAAAGAGGGCTGTGGGCAGACTCTAATGCACACAGCTTGGATTGGAGCTTCTCTTCTCATCTAAGATAAGCTGGAGAAAATCTGCAGCTGCAAATTCATCTTCTCGAGCTGATTAAAAGAAAGGTGCAGTAAGAACATATAATCTATCCCTTTTTAATTTTGTTGATTGAAATATGAGTTAATTTTGATTTACTTTCGATAATATACTGTGGCAGTTAATGCATTTTTTACATTGTCACCTTACTAATATGAGCCTCTACGAGATTACACGTATACATTTGTTGTTCTTCTTCATCAGACGGTGAGGTGATATATTCGTCTAAATGGAGAATATTTTTGCAGTCACTTGATATCTTATATTTATTTACTTAATTTATATCAGCAAATATAGTGATTTTTTATTGATTTTTTTGTATATATAGGAGATTACATGTATACATTTTTGCTCTTCATCAGATGGCGAGGTAATATATTCTTCAAAACGAGGAATATTTTTGCAGCCACTTGATATTTGATATATATATTTAAATCAGTAAAGGCAGTGCTGATTGAACTTTGTTCTAATATTTTTTAGATAATAATACAAGTCAATTAGTCCGTGTTTATGAAAAATGAATGCAGAATGAATGAATCTAAGTCTCTCATATTGAAACATAAAGTGGAAAAGAAACAAAAAAGAAGGGTGTCATGAGAGTTATTGACGATTATATTTTGGCCAATTGGATACCGTGGAAATGAATTTTGCACTAAAGTTGTTGACGATTATATTTTGTCCCTTCGCGTTGATATGTCAGTTTCTATATCATGAAAACACTGGTTTAATGTTTGTTTATGTGTCCAAAAGGTTTCATAATGCATTTTTGGGACATGTCTTTCGGATCCAGAGGCATGCCTCTTGAATGGGATAGCTATCTATATGAAGCCAGTCGTCTCCCTTCATAGTTAGTTATCGAATGAATAAAAATAATCATATGTGTATTATCATCCCCTTAACCTTTTTAAGTATTATCACCCCCTCTCACCTTGCGATTTTTCGTGCATTCCCTGTCCATAATTCTATGCAATTGGAGAGGCACTTCCTTGGGCTTACATGCTTTACATCGGATGCTTTAGATTTGATCCTCATCATGCTTTACATAACTACAAATTCTTTGTACTCATAGCCTTCACATTTGATGCTTTACATCTGATGCTTTAATATTACAACTATGATGACATCATTGTCAGAAGAGTGTACAAAATCATATATCTTCGAATTGTAGATTTAAAGCATGATTGTCTTTTGTTTTGTGCACTACGTATGTGTTCAGAAGAGTGTTTTTTAATGCTTAAGGATATGTTCTTTAGAGGTTAATGACCATCCAAAAAATGCACTGAAAGCATCAAAGAATATGTCAGACAGTGATACGAGGTAACCACCTCTCACCTTCCCACACTCCGGTAGCTAGTATTGAATACATCTTTTTGACGTAAGACCTTACATACGTGAACATCATGTTTTTTAGTTAAATATTGAATTAGTTGACCATATGGTATTCTTTTCAGATCAAGATCATGGCACACTCTGGTGCAGACTCTGATGGTTCTCGTGGACAGTTGGACTTGGATGGTGGAGAGATTGGCTGGAGGTATGCAACCGCTCCAGATGGCAACAAATCCAAACCGCAGTGCAACTTCTGTGGAAAGAGGTTGAGAGGAGGAGGTATAACTAGATTGAAGCACCATCTTATTGGCGACAATAAAAATGTTGCCAAGTGCCCTCGTTGTCCAAAAGAGGTGAGGGACTTGGTGAAGGCCAGCATGGAGGGAAAAAAGGACAAGGGCGTCGAGAGGTCCAGGAGGGATGAACAGTTCAAAGAATTCATGTTTGAGAAGGTGTTCAATGTCCTTTCAGATTCTGAGGACGACGACGACTTTGTATATCCTGATGACACTCAGACCGCAGCGGAGAGAAAGGCATACAGGAGGGCGACAAAAGAGTCCATGAGGAGCGAGTTTGAGAGGAGAGAACTTGGTGGTGCACGTGGCGGCTTCCCTGGTGCCGGTGGTAGTGGGAGTGGTTCTGGAGGTGCACCAGTACCACCACCCTCCAAAAAACTCAAGGGGAAGGGACTGGAACCGTTCTTGACAAGGAGCGGGTCCATGCAGTACAAGCCAAGTAAGGATCCGAGGCAAAAGACGGTGAAGGGGATGTTCACCAATGCCCGGGAGAGAGTGGGCAGAGCCATCGGCAAGCTCTTCTTTGGGGAGAGCATCCCGGCCCACGTTGCTAGTGGACCTTTTCTGCAGCACGCCATTGATGAGATCGCTGCAGCGGGAACGGGAGTGAAGGCTCCCACTGCCAAGGAGTTAATGAACAAGTACCTTGCACAGGAGAAGGAGGAGATCAATGAGTACATCTCTGAGCTGAGGATGAGATGGCCAGAGTATGGCGTGACGCTGATGTGTGATGGTTGGACGAGCTATACGAGGAAGCAGATCATCAACTTCCTCGTTTACTGCGACGGTAAGACCATCTTTCTTAAATCCGTCGATGCATCTGAACACGTGAAGGACTACAAGTACCTGCTGAAGTTGATGAAGGACGTCATTAAGGACGTTGGGAAAGAGAACATTGTACAGATTGTGACGGACAATGGTAGCAACTTCAAGGAAGCAGGTGAAACGCTAATGAAGTCTAGCAGCTACGGTATTTTTTGGACACCGTGTGCTGCGCATTGCATAGATCTAATTTTAAAGGACTTCGGTAAGAGGAAGCTCGTCACAAAGGTGGTGGAACAAGCACGGACGATCACCACATTCATTTACAACCATTCCAAAGTGTTGGCTTTGATGAGGCGGACGTGCAATGGTGAGCTGGTGAGGCCTGGTATCACATGCTTTGCAACCAATTTTATTACGTTGTAAAGCCTCCGACAACACAAGACAGGGTTGAAAACCATGTGTTGTCAAGGTGAATGGTTCGAGAACCCAGAAGCTCAGACCGAAGGAGGACGGAGGGTGGAGACAATCATCAATGATCTCCACTTTTGGGATGACGTGACAAGGGTCACGAAGATAATGGAACCGGTTGTCTCCGCATTGCGTATCGTAGATGGGGACAAGAAGCCAACTATGGGAGTGATCTACGAGGCAATACGCTGCATGAGGGAGAAGGTTAGAGAAGCAGTTGGAAGAGGATTCAAAGCATGGTTGGACATTATAGACGAACGATGGTCAAAGATGCTTTCACATCCTCTTCACAAGGCTGGTATGTATCTATTATCTAATAAATCATTTTTCCCATTTTCACTTTAGAAAGATTAATATTAGAGAATTTCTCATCTCCAGCATATTACTTGAATCCAAAGTACCAATACAAGAACAGTCTTGGTACAAATGCTGACCTTCTAGCCGCTGTACAAGTTGTGGTGGAGAAGCTCGTCAAAGACGAGAAGGCACAGACTGCGTGCATGAATGAGGTAATTTTGATAACCAATGTACAATGCATACTTTATAGGACTGAGTAACAAAATATTTACTATGAACATTATGTGCAGATCAAATACTTTAGGGATGCCTTGGGTTCTTTCGGTAGAGTTATAGCAGTTAATGGACGAGGCACTACTCTTCCCGGTAAGGACTAAATTGAAAAAGTCTATTGGATGTGATGTATAACAATTCTACTATTACTAATTTATCTCTTTTTGGATTTTCCGCAGCCGAGTGGTGGTTACTGTATGGGATGGATGCTCCCAACCTACGGAAAGTGGCGGTGAAAGTTTTGTCTCAAACTGCATCTGCCGGTGGCTGTGAGAGAAACTGGAGCACATTCAACTTGATCCATTCGAAGAGAGGGAACAAGTTGGGAGAACAGAGGCTACACGATCTTGTTTTTGTGCACTACAACTTGAGGTTGAAGATGAAACATGCAAGGGAGGGGCATGACAAAGAGGACTACACAGACCCCATCGATCTTGCATATATTTTCAAGATGCACGACGACGATGCATATGAAGATGTTCTGTAGAGGTGGTTGGATTCCAACGGTGCTCCATTGCTCGATCAACCGGGAGGAAGGCCGAACGAGAATATAAGCCAACAAATGGGAGCAGATGTTGGCGACTACATGGCCAGATCTGGGCGAATCACGAACCCTCTTGGAGGGGTGGAAGAACTTGATGCGATTGTCGACGACATCCTCTCTACTGGATCGAAATCCAAATCCAAATCAAAAGATGACAGTGGGAGTGATGATGATGACGATGACGATGTTGCTGGCCGTGGTGGATCAGGTGACGGGGAGACATATTCAGGGGGGTCAGGTGGTCGTGGACCACATGATGATAGAAGATTTGAGTCAGAGCAGGAATACAGGGGACGACATAGAAACATACATGGGCAGTTTGTCCCAAGTCCGAGTTCAGGACCTATGGATTACGATGCATATGGACGACGTGGCCATCATCCTACAGATAGCTACATGTCGGATTTGATATCATCTGTAGGTTCCATGGACATTGACAGCCCATACCGTGGATATGGATCCTCCCATTCCCAAGATGAGAGATCATTTGGGGTCTTCCCTGAATATTTTCCTGCTCCTCCGCCTGGACCTCCTCCTCCTCCTCCTCAAGCGTATACTCCTCCATCTTATGGATATAGCAGCTACAACAGTGGGTATGGAGGATATAGCAGCTACAGCGGTGAGGAGAACTACCAAGGTAGCCAACCCGAGCAGAGCCAGCTCAGCCAGGGCAGCTTCTTTGGTGATGACAGTTTCGGTTTCTTCCCAGAGTATTTCGATCCTCCTCCAGGTCCTCCTCCTCCGCAAACATCTTCTCCTACTCCGTCGTCGTCGTCCCGAGGATCTCAAGCTAGTAGTTCGCGACCTCCTCGTGCCATTCGTGATACTGGATCTAGTGCTGCTTATCCTCGTCTCGGGATACTCATAGGCATCGATGACCACTAATACAGGCAGTATGTCATGGATTACAAGGCCATGTACTCGTACATGACATGGGAGAACTACTGCGAGTTCATTGAATCTGCGATGCGTTATGAGAGACAACAAGGAAGGGGGGGCAATGCAGATCCACCGCGAAACTCTTGGTTTTAGGCTACCCTAGGTCATCTCTTTTTACATTGTCAACTTGATTTGGATATTTGTCATTTGTTGTTGCACTTGTAGCTTTTATATAGATAAATCATAAATCTTTTTGCCAATTGCTAAACAATGATTGTCTCGTAAATTCCCATCGATATGACCGATATGTGCAGTTTAAGGACCATAGTCCTCATAAATTATCTATGTGTTATGAGGTGTATATTTGTAGTATTTCATGTTACAAACTTATAATAACTTGAATGGAATCCATTTCCAAAATTCATAAGTCAAGAGTCAACATTAAGTGATTAACATCGACACGGCCGATACCAGCGATACCGATATGTGCGATATATGGTGTATAAATGACTGATATGTGTGATATAAGTGTATAAATTTTTGGGAACCATGAATACAATTGTATTGTTGGAGCATTTTATTTCAATTTTTCTTACATGCTTTATATTTCGAATGATAATCATGATGTATAGATGTGGCTATTACTGAGTATTGGGATCCGAGGACGTCACACCTTATTTGCATTTCCTTTTCATATTTTTTCTCAAAATAAGCAAGAGGGAAGCCTCCTAAAAATAAAAATAGAAAAAATCACTAAAATAAAAAAAAATCACAAACCTAGAAGAATATCTCTTATCACTTTCTCCATACACCCTATTCCGTTCTTTTCTCCTCTACTCTTTGGTTTTGGCATTCTATTCACCATGAGAACATGGCTCTTCTAAACAGGGGGTGCATTGCATCACATATTTTTAAAAAAAAGTGCATAGATTTTTATTCTAAAATATCTGCATATTTTTTTGGATGTTTTATGAAAACTCAAAAAATGCATATTCTCAAAATCACATAAAACCTGCTCAGATATTTATGTTCTAAAACATCTACTAATGTCTCAAAATCCAAAACATCCTCCCTATTTTCTCCTTTCTTTTAGGATTTGATACGATATCGATATCGATACGGCCTTCCTTGAGTATACTATATATTCCCAAAAACCAAAAGGAGGTTACAAAAAGTTACAAAAAGGTATGGGCTCACAGAGCAAGCCTGTATAGCAAACTATGCACTTGGAAAGTCAAAAAATACACCAAAAAAGAAGCCGCTCCAGGGAAGAAACCAGCTTAGAGTTTGATGGCTCTGAAAGTGTTGATGATGCCTGAAATTAAACGGTCGCTGTTGCAGCAACCCGTGTTTGACCAACGGCTATTTCGCTCTCGCCAAATGTGCCAAACCGCAGTTGCAAGGAGAGTAGACAAGGAGGTACGCACAGCCCTTGAAGACAAGTTGAGAATCCAGTTAACCAAATCATGCAAATCATTCGCCACGGGCAGCAGGTAGCCAAAATAGTGACACACGCCATGCCAAACCGAAGCAGCGTACGTGCAATGGAGGAGAAGGTGAGCATGTGATTCCTCCTCAGTCGAGCACAACCCACAAGTTGGTGGAAGGTCCAAACCGAAGGAGATAAGGCGATCAGTGGTAGGAAGCCTTCGAAGGTATGCTCTGTAGAGGGTAAAGGCGAAGGAAGGAGGAATATGGCGATCCCAAATCACAGAATACCACTGGACCTGATCAGCACGAGGTCGCAGGAGATCGTAGGCACTCGCAAAAGAAAAACCGGCGGGCGAGTGGAGCCAAGAAGCCAATGGAGTGTCACCCCGAATGACTTGCCTCAAAGTAGGCCTCATAGCCAGCATTTTGCGCCACTGGATGGAGGAGCAGGAGGTAGGCGAGCAATCCCAGTGGGAGTCGTTTGATAGGTACTTAGCACGCATGTAATCGGCCCAAATCGATTTATCGGCCGAGAGGAGTCGCCGAACCCAAGAGGCAATCGCAGTTTTGCGGATAGTAAGCGGGGAGAGAAGGCCAAGGCCCCCTTCCCTCTTCGGAAGGCAAAGCTTGCTCCATGCAATATCATGTCGATTCCGTCCCCAAAGGAATTGAGCACAAATTTTTTCAATGCGCCTGACAGCAGCCAATGGGATAGTAATGCCTGCCGCCCAATATAGAAGAATGCCACGGATCACCGTATTTAGAAGTTGAGCTCTGCCTGTCATAGATAAACATCTTGCACTCCAGCCATTGATAAGGGACCTAATTCGGTCCTCGAGAACACGTGAATCGCAGCAGCGGCTATAGGTTGAGGCATCGGGAGTCCAAGATAAGTTGCGGGGAGGTGTTTTTGTAGCATCCCAGTTAGGAGGGTGGCTGAGAAATCCAAATCTTCCCCCCTTGGCCTGTAAATCTTGCTCTTCCTGTGATTTAATTTGAGGCCCGAGACCATTTCAAAATCCCGAAGGATGTCACGGATGAAAGAGAGCGAGCGTAGGGAACCCTTACAAAAGAATAGGAGGTCATCCGCATAGATCAGATGCGTAGGCGCCTTTGTACGGCCACGCCCCAACGGGAGATAGCGGCCATTCATGGCGGCAATTTCGACCAAGGAAGAGAGAGCTTCTATAGCAACTGTGAATAGAAGGGGACTAAGGGGATCCCCTTGGCGCAAACCCCTTGTACCAGTAAATAAACCATTGGGAGAACCATTGATTAGGATGGAGAATGAAGCCGTAGTAATACAATTCTTAATCCACGCTATCCAAGAAAGGCTGAGTCCCATGGCCGCGAGAGCGTCAAGAAGAAATGAGTGCTCAATTGAATCAAATGCTTTGGAAATGTCAATCTTAAGACATGCCTTGTTGTAAGATCCTCTTCTATCAAAGCCATGCAAAAGTTCATTTGCCAAGCGGACATTATCACTGATTAGCCTTCCTTTAATGAAGGCGGTTTCGTTAAGTGAAATGAGGGACGGTAGCACAACAGCAAGCTGGCTGGCCAATATCTTTGCAAATATCTTATACAACATTGCACCCAGATATTGGCCGGTAATCTCCGATAGAGGCAGGAGTTTGCACTTTAGGGATAAGAGTAATAAAAGTATGGTTAACTTCTCTAACCATACCTCCACCGTTGTAGAGGAAGCGCATTGCGGCGAAGATAGCTTCTTTAAACAAATTCCAATGGATCTTGAATAATTTAGCGTTGAATCCGTCCGGGCCAGGAGCTTTGGCCGAGCCAATGGATGATAACGCCTCCCAAACTTCCTTATCATCGAACGGTCTGTCAAGCCAAGATCTGGCATCCTCGGTAAGGTACCTTCTCGGTGGAGGGGGGGCCGGCCTCGAAGTATCAACAACGAGGGGGCAAGAGATGAATGAAGTGATCTTTAGCCGCCTTAGCGACCTCATCCTTGCGCACAACAACTTTGCCATCCGGGTCCAAGACATTGGAAATGAAGTTCCTAGAGCAACGAGAAGTGGCAGCGAGATGGAAATATTTAGTATTGCGATCACCAAGATTTAACCAGTCGACTCGGCTTTTTTGGCGCCACAAGGATTCCAAATCCTCTTCCAAATTCAACAAATAGCTCTTAACATCGATTTCGAGCTGCGCAAGAAAAGGATCAAGGGGGTCATCCGCAAGAACGGCCGAATTAGCCACAAGGAAAGCTTTCGCACTTTTTTGCTCGGTAGCAGCATTGCCATGTTCCGAGGCCCATCTCTTGAGCGCCATCTTAATGTTTTTTAATTTCTTAGCAAGGCAGAAAAGAGGATTACCAAATACCGGGATGGCCCAAGCATTCAAGACCACATCCATGTACCCGGTCGATGATACATCTTTGTTGTTATCTTCTTTCTTTTGGACAGTTTTTTTTTAAAGAATGAGGAGATATTGAACTCTCAAGTACTTGTTAAAGGGGCATTTGGTTTCAGAATAAGCAGAAATAACGATGAAGAATAAGGAGAATAAAGATCTATTCTTCGTTCGGCTAGAGGATAGGAATAAGGAGAATAAACTGGAATAAGTGATATTCTCTTTTCAGCTAGTTATTGGGGGTTAAGGAATAAGATTTAAAAGTTAGTTAAAGTTGTTGGTTGTTATTTGTTTTAATGAGATAAATTATATAGTAAATTGGTATCCTATAATTGTCGCATACAAACTGATATGAACTTCAACTCGAAAATTAAATATCCAAAATCCAATAAGCCAAAGTTCAATGTATACTATTTATTACATTATGGCATGCTTATCATAACTGATTCTTCTGGAATATCATGCGTGGAAGTTGATCCAGTCATCATCTGGGTGATCACTCTCTGCTTCTCTCGTAGCTGAAGTTAGATTTCCTGCAGTTTCTGAACGAAGAATTCTTCCGGAAATTCCAACACATTTATTAAATTCGTCAAGAATAGTCTCTCTGCCACCATAGATTGGTGTGTCGAGGTCAACGATGATGCATTTACCTTGTATCCACGGAATTTCTGCACAGATTACGTGATTTGGTAGTCGTCCTTATTGGGATGGATAAATCGAATTTAAATGTATTTAATGGGAAGAAATTACCTCTTTGGATAATTGTACCACAAACAATCATCAACGTCCTCGTGTCTGTGCAAGTCCTCGAAGAGCAGGTCTGCATCTCTGGGAAGAAGCATCTACGCCCATGAGTATTAGTCTGATCGCAACAAAACATGGCCATAACTAGGTCGGGTTCCTGGAGAAATTTCAAATACCATAAAGTAAAGAAAAGAGTTGCGAAAGAATGAAACTTTGTACAATTTATTAAAAACGATAAGTAAGTTATGAAAAAAATCCAATGGGATTGTTGGACATAAAGTTTTCCTCGATATAATATGGATACATCATCGATGTATTCTCCTAAGCAGTAAAACGTAAAACATTAATACGAAAAGACAGATAGACGTAGTGGAGCCATTAAGATGGCTAAGCGCTCTCCCACATGGTTGTTGCCAAACCGTCAAGCATCACCTCTTCAGCTCGGATGTCTTCCTCGGAGACCCTGATATCGTTCGTCATGAAGTTGTATCAAAGTCCTCGTCACTCGCCATGGACTCCGCAGGGACCCAGCCTTGTGCTGAGTCACGGGTAAATGCACTCGATATTTGATCCTCGTCATGAACATCACGGATAAAGTTGATGATACAACATGCCATTACAACCAGCACCTGTTTCTTGAAACTATAGAACGGTCGCTCACTGATTGCCTTGAAGTGAGCCTTCATTATTTCGAATGTCCATTCAACATATGACCGAAGCTATGAGTGTCGGTGATTGTACATCTCCTCGATCTTGACATAGTTGCGGCCCATCTGAGCCAAAAATTAGGGCAGGTGCGCAATGACTCCACGGTATGGCATGACAAAGGGTATCCTTGTTCGCGTATCCACAGTCCCAAAGGAAGTTACATCCAGTCAGTGCATGAAAACCGCCCTCGTCCAATGCCCACCTCAGCACCTTCATGTCAGCAGCTGACCCCTCTCATCTGGTTGTCACGTATAAAAATCTGTAACTTAAGTCGACACATTACATTACATTATGTGCCAGTGCTCGGTGCATGCTCCGGAACTTTAGTGTGATATTTACTGGGACATTTGCGAGGATAAGCATCATGTCAATGCTTCAATCACATCCTGAAAATAGAAACCAGTTTCCATATTGTGTTACTCATTTGAAAAAGTTAGGTGTAGACATGAGATGACAATTTCGAAGGTTTACCTTGAAATATGGATAGAAGTTGCTATTATGGACAATAAGACTCCAAAAATACTAAATCCATTGAGGAGCAAATTCCCGATACATCAGGAGTTGAACATCTCCCATCGAATGAACAACACACAAATGGCATCGTAGGCATCACAGCTAATAGGGCATCAAATGAACAACAAACACAACAAATGAACATCTCTACACTCGTTAACATCTTAAAGCATATGAACGTCTCACAGCAAAGCAGCACCAAAGAGCAGCTCTCAGATCAAGCTCAGACATCATGGAGCAGCAACCAAGATGGACATCGAAACCAACAACAACGCATCACAGAGCAGCAGAAGAGCTACTCTCAGCTCAATCTCCAGCTAATAGGGCATCCAATGAAGAGAAAACACAACAAATAGGGTCCATACAAATCCTCCCATCAATGAAGATGTCATGGGGGTGTTTTAAATGAAACAAACATCCTAGCAGCATTGCAGGATTGCATCTATCGGATAAAGTTAAAACATCATAGAGCAGCAATCGAGATGGACATCAAAAACCAACAACAATGCATCACAAAGCAGTGGTAGAGTTGCTCTCAGTTCAATCTCCAGCCAATAGAGCATCAAATGAAGAGCAAACACAACAAGTAGGTTCCATACACATCTAATCATAGCAAATTCCGATATACCATCAAACAAATAACAACAAATGTGCATCCAAGAACAATAATCAGGCATCATTAAGCAGCAGCAATCAAACAACGAAGAAGAACATCCAAAAAACACCACCAAGATAGCATAGAGCAGCAATAGAGTAGCTCTCTTCTCAATCTTCTGCCAATAAGGCATCAAATGAAGAGCAAACACAATAAATAGGTTCCATACAAATCTTCCCATCAAGGGAGACGTCATGTGGTATTTTTAATGAAACAAACATCATAGCAACATTGCAGGATTACATCTCTCAGATCAAGCTAAAATGTCATAGAGCAGCAATCGAGATGGACATCGAAAACCAACAACAATGCATCACAGAGCAGCGGTAGAGCTACTCTCAGCTCAATCTCCAGCCAATAGTGCATCAAATGAAGGGGAATTTTTAATGAAACAAACATCGTAGCAGCATTGCAGGATTGCAAATCTCAGGTCTAGCTCAAACATCATAGATCAGCAACCAAGATGGACATCCAAGACCAATAAAAATGCATCACAGAGCAGCAGTGGAGCTGTCTCCGGCTAATAGGGCAATAAATGAAGAGCAAACACAACAAATAGAGTCCATAAAAATCCTCTCAAAGTATATTTGGATATACCATCAAACAAGCCACAACAAATATACATCTGAGAATAATTACCAAACATCATCGAGCAGAAGCAATCAAACAACGAAGAAGAACATCCAAAAAACCCCAACATGGACATCCAAGCTTCAGCTCTCAGCTCAAGCTTCAACCAATGGGGCATCAAATGAATAGTAATCACAACAAATGAACTCTCTAATAAGCTACTTAGCATCTCCCATTAAATATCAATCTCAGACCAAATTAACAGTGTACCATCAATCAAACAACCAACATGGACATCCAAGACCAATAACAATGCATCACAGAGCAGCTACAGAGTAGCTCTCAGCTCAAGCTCCACCCAATATAGTGTCATATGAAGAGCAAAACACATCAAATAGGGTGCATACAAATCCTCCCATCAAGGGAGACATCGTGAGGCGTTTCAAATGAATGAAACATCATAGTAAGAATGCAGCTCAAATCACAAAAGGGGCTATATGATCACCAAAAATCTAAACAAGGCATGGCAATAAAAGCAGTAGGAGATCGGAGTATAATGGAACCCAATTTCATCACTATTAACATTGCACTATCAGACAACCAAGCAATATGAACATTCAATAAGAACCACAAGGCACGTAGGCATACAGTCAAATGGATTGTAGAACCAAAATGGAGCATTGGTTGAGCGGTTACCTCGCAATCCAGCAAAGGGAAGAAGAAATGTGCAGGCACAAGCAAGGACAAAATGCACAACTAAGTCCCACAAGGAGTCATCGGAGGTCGATCTCTGGCCCAATTTATAGGGTTGTGAAGTGTTAATGGGAATCTTAGACTCTATGAAGGAGGACATGCTCGAGATAATAGTTCAAGGGTAGTGGAGTATACCATGCTTTTGTAGAAAATGGTAAAAAGGAACCCTTGCAAGATCCAATCATCCCATTGATGCCATAGTAAAAGCAACCTATCTCATGTTCGTCATTCACAGGACAAGGTTAGGGCATGCATAGGCCAAGAATCGTGCTTCACAGATGAAGCTGTGTTCTGGGTTAGGGCGATCGAGGAGCAGAGCAAGCAGTCGAGGAGAAGAGAGGGTCCCGCTGGGGGAGAGAGCATGCGGGAGGGCGGGGACTGTTGGCGCAAGGCCCAGAATAAGGGAGGGAGAGAATAGGGTGGAGGGATCCCCACAGCGGGAATTGTCTTACGATGGCTAGGAGGAGAGAGAGTGGGAATAGGACCCTTATTCCAAGGTCTATTCCCGAACCGAACAGGGCCTAAGGGTATGTTTGGTAACAAAATTGGGTTGGGTTAGAGTATCCTCATGTCTGATTATGTGTTATATTAACTTTTTATGATATAATATAATTTGATGTTAATTTTTTCATTTGAATGTGTTTAAAAAATTTTATAACAAAAATTATGAGGTCCATATGACTAATTCCAACTCAGGATGTAGGGGCAGAGCTGGAGGTATATCACGTTACTTCAAGGTAACTGTTGACACACGTATGCAACTCAGGTTAAGGAATATCTAGGGTCGTTGCGACCTGAATCACAAGGTGCAATCAACAAGAAAAAGTAGACCACCAACTAAAGAAATCAAACACAAAAAACGAGGCAAGCGGTCTTGCTAGTTATTTAACCTGGTATAGCTACCAGGGTCGAAGACAAGGAGCACGGAATGAAATCTACAAAGTAGTAAGGTAATCAAGAAAATGAAGAAATTTTGGTGGTTTTTAATTTTTAAATTTTTTATGATTTTCTAATAAGAAAAGGAATAAAGAAAAAGCAAAAAAGCAGCACTCAAGCAATTATTTAAAGATCCAAAAAGACTCAAAAATTCAAAACAAAAATATTCTTATATTTTTAAAATATTTAAGTATTTTTTGGAATTTTGTGGTGTTTTTCTATTTTTTACTTAATTTTCTAAAAATAAAAGAAGGCTAAAAATAGCAAGCAATGTACAACCTAGATATAAAGGCAAATTAAAATTATTTAAAATGCCTATAAAATCCTAGCAGTAATTTTATAAAATAAAATCTACCTATAGAACCTGGAAACACATTTTTTGATTTTTTTATGAATTTTTAATCATTTTTATAAGCTTTTTAGTTTTTTTCAATTTTTAGGGGTTTTATAAATGGGAATGAAGCAAAAATCACAAAGAAATTAAAACAAGAAAAATAAACAATCAAGATTTTTTTTGGAATTTTTCAAGCATTTTTGTATTTTTAATTGATTTTCCAATACAAACAAAGACACTTCTTAAGGTTTTTTTATTTTAAAAAATATCAAACAAAATCAAAATTGGTCACAAAAATTAACAAAAATCATACACAGTAATAGGAGCTACGTGTAAAATTTCAGAATTTTTGGAGTACTTTTGATATTTATTTGATTAAAAATAAGACACACAGATCCTATGGACCTAAATGCAATTAGTTTAAGTTTTAGGACCAAACAATAACAGGAAATAAAAGCATAGGGTCGAATTTGCAATTTTACCAATAAAACACGTACATGCTCTAAATCAGCTTTCACAGGGGCATATATGCAAATTTGAAAAACATTCAATCATTCATTAACACATAAAAAGTTCAAGACAAGCACTGCAAATAACCCAATACGCACGTGACCAGGCACATGTATCCAAACAGGAAGGACTAAACTGCAAATACTAAAAACTACAAGGACTAATATGCAAAATGGTCCACTTGTAACTTTTATTTTACAAACTAAAATAAATGCATGGTGAAAAATGCAATATACCCTTGGAGCTCGTGAGAGGCACGTGAGAGGACACGTGGCGACCGCTAGTGTGCGAGATCGTGCGGCTCTAGACGCGTCAGATGTCAGATCTGACGCTCCAGAAGTGGTCAGGAACGTGAGGCGCAGATGGAGGTCGGGTCTGACATCCAACAGTGTAGAAAGGTTGTTGTGTCAACGGTCAGGATGATATCTGACGTAGGGGCTGATCCAACAATGTAGAGGTAGCCTGGATGAACAACTCGAGGGCGAACTTCACTGGAGCACAGGAGGTGATCCTTAGCTCCGATGGCTGATCGGAAAGCACCGGATGAGTCGTGGAAGGCTTCCGCGTCGACTGAGCGAACCCGATGGAGCAGTTATCGGTCGGATGAGCGTGACGACGAAGGGGACCTGGGACTACTCCGACGAATCTCAGATGGCTGGAATCGGGGGTCTTCAGCGCGCTCTTTCACCTGCAAAGGGTAGCTGGGACTCGGGACGATGCTCCGGTCCAGGTTATTTGGACTCCAATCAAAAGAAGCAGAAGGAGGCGGGTGTTGGTCTCTGGTGAAGATGGTAGGGGAGACCTAAATCCTAATCTCAATGTGATGATCGAGGCTCAGGGTGATCAGGTTGCGGAGCTAGATGCGGGGCGAGTGGATGGATCGATCGAGCGGGTAGATGTGAGTGGTTGAACTCCGATCGGTCGGTCGGAGCTGGCGGAGCATAGGCGGCGAATAATGGAAAGATTTGATGAACTACGGAGCTAGGAAAGATTAGAGGGCTACTTGAGGGTCTGAACACGATCCTAAGCTCCAGGCGAGATGAACGGCGGGGTTGTTGCTTCAACCAAGCTGCGTCGGGCGAAGGAGGCTTTCGCCGCGGTTATCCGGCCATGAAGGGTGAGCTTCGGCTACACGGCACCAACTCAACCTCCGAAGGGGTCCTTCGGCGATTGTCACGACGAGGAAGGGTTCTAGGGTATTGAGAAGGGGTGCAGCGCGAGCTATCGAGCTGGGGGGACGAATGAAAGAATTTATAGAGCTTCCCATGTAGCTGGAGAAATCGAGCCAGGGCACGTAATCCGAGAAGGATTCGCGCTTCCATGGGGATCCGCAAGGATCTTGGATCCATGGGGAAGGCACGGGCGGAAATTCGGAGCAAGGGACGCATGATCCGGCCGGGGTAAATGGGAGAAGGGGGTCCAGCGGATCAGTCAGGTTGGATCAAGCCCTGGAAGAGGGTGTGACGCCCCTAGGATCCGGGTACTCGGCAAACCAATTCCACGCATGCACACTCCACATTCGAATACTTGACATTCATAACAACAGGAGAAAAAAATAGCAACATGCACATGAATTTAAAATTTTACTTCTCATTCAACCTGTTCACATTCCATATTCCATTTATCATTTCCATGTCCACAAAAAAATATACTTGTAAGAATAAAATAGATGTCCACAATTATACATTACAAGCCATGTCTCTCAACAAAATTCTACAAGTGAAGAAGGATAGTAAAACTACCAACAATTGTATCACAAAGAAAAATATCGTGAAGCTGCACTAAAATGGCGATATCCCCAAAGCTAGTCACTGCTGCGAACCTGCGGATCCACACGTAGGTACGTTATGAGCAAAGTTGCTCAATACGATTTAAACAACTATACAATAACAAGCAAGATATAATTTAAATGTGTGCAAAAGAATAACTAGGTAATAAAGCTCACAACGAATTACATTATTGTTATTGTTGATCTGGATATGGATATGAGTAACCAAGCTTCGTGGATAATCTGTGGTCTTGGTCTGGATGAGACCTCACACTATGACTCTAAGGTAAAAGAAAACACCTTAGGGTTAGGATGCCTCCGTAGGCATGCGGTGGGGTACAATGCATCCTAACTAAGTTCCCAACAGGTCCACTTAGCTTCATTTCGCAATTATGCATCCGATTCATAAATTAGATTACAACCCGCGAATCATCGCGACAATACGATCCTCCTTATACACAGGAGATTCACGTCCCATCACCAACTTCATTAACCACATTTCCCGGAACTCCCCTCTTAGCGCTCCCACTCGGAATACCGACCAATGTGGCCTACACTGGCCCGTACACGAGTGTTAACTCTAAGTGACAAGCGAAGCACTAGCCGACCAACCATGAGTACTTGGCCCGCGCTCGAGCACCGGGCTAAAGCACACAAGTGCGAGGCCAACACCGTCAGATCAGCACCTCGATGTGCCAAGCAACATGTCCCCCAACCATCGCAGCTACAATAGTAGTTGGGATCGCGGTCATCTAGGCTTCTACCTGGGGCCCCAAGGGTGCATGCCCCTCCCTTGGCGGCAACTACTCCACTACCTGCATACCACTTAAGATGATCGCCGCAGCGTGATCTTGTACTTAATAAAGCATGATGACAGAAGAAACAGTCAGCATTCTGGTTGGATTCTTGTGACCATTTCGGTCCATCTAAACCCATTAAAATACATTAATACACGTTATCCACACCTTGCAAAAATTAAGGTTGGGAATACAACACCTTTGGATTCATGGTTAACTTGTTGATCAAAGAGGATGCATAATCAATGTGTCTCAACCCAAATGATGACTAGAATCCAATATCCTATAAATCATTTTATTAACAAGATTATTTATATATCATAAATGATTTCTTATTAAAAAAATGCACACAATATCTATGTATATGGTCAAACTCGTTGAATAGCAGTATACCTTGAACCAAAGGGAAGAGGCCATAAATGCAGAACAAAGATACGGACAGTGAGCCATGAGTTATCACTGCAATAACATCTTTCATGATAGAATACATCCACTCAGAATCCTGTCGATCAGCTACTCCAATGTTACTTGCTACCCTCCCCAATCATCGTATCTCTTTTTTTTATGTGGGTATCACATCTGGTACTTATTTTATCACTCCTAACAATAGAGAATTGGTCTGACAGTTTCTATAATTATATGATGGAAAGCAACCGCTTGCCCCATTTGCAGGCAAAATCCAAGCACACTATTTCTAGGATCTGCTTTAGAATTGCTTCAAGCTCTATCCTATCCCAAGAATCAAGAGATCCTACACTTCCCTCGAGTGCTTCGTAATTGGAGTGCAAAGAGGTGTTGATGCAATTTCTATGCCACATAATCTCTCAATACCCTATCGAATATATCAAGTCAATTTCCACTTAAAATATGAGCAATGTATTTCAACTTTCAGTGGTTGTAAATGCAGAATTACCACAACACTTTTGGACTTTTGAAGCATCTGTTTATTGGTGCAAACAAATTACCAACATCAGATTTGTCGTTAGTAATGTACTTGATGTACTAATTTGGGATTATTTCAACGGCAGATCACGTGATCAACTGACTAGCTTTATCAAATGTCTGTAAAGAATGTATAGATCCAGATAAAGCTTCAGGGAGCAATGTCTCTCGGACACCCTCTGTAAGATCTATGCTTACATGTTCGGCAAGAAGGATGATACCGATGTGCCTTCTCAGCAGTGATTCCATGATGAAAGGGCACTGAAGATAGCTTTATATTCTTAGAACTGCAAAGGGTCGCTTCTTAAATTTCTCAGGTTACATTCCTCGTATACTCATGAAGAACAAAGACATGATCGAGAATGCATATCGGTCTGGTTCATTCAAAACTGAGCACAAATTGATATGCCTCTAGACTGCAGCTTCTAACATATGATATTTATGATCCTAATGATGTACACGATATGCATTTCTAAATGTTCTTCATGCCAAAACTATAATAAACCACTATTTCCTCTTGAGGAGGAGTATCAATATGATAATCAATAATAATTATCCATCTCTCCATGTGAGTCAACAAAATTGGAACACTTCATATATCTATTTCCAGCCAAATCCAGAACCATAACGTTCTGAAATTAGCCATGCAACTCAAGTTTAGGGAAGCCTTTTCATCGACATCCGTCCCTTATCACACCACAAGAGACAAAGTTTCAACTAAGACTAGAAAGGAGAAGATAGATGGTCTAAATTCGTATGGAAAGCGCAGCAAGAGGAAGGAGACGTCGTACCTCAAGAAAAATCGAAACCTCGGAATCTTCACCCACGAAGAACTGCACGATCGGTGCCCCTGATGATGATGTGAAACTGTATACGGAGATGCCTTTGACCTTCTCTACACGGGGATGGTCTTGGATCGTCGATCCGAGACGCTCCGATGAGCTCCGGCGAGGCAAAAGGGGAGGAGGAGGAGGTATGGTCGAAGGGGAAGGGAGTTGGGGCGTTTTGGATGAGGGGAGGCTGGGGTTTAAGGGTAAAACCCGGATTCGGATCCGGGTTCGGATCCGAATAGGATCCAGACCCCTCCTCGCTAAAATGACCACAACTCGGACTCCCGAAGTCGGATTTTAGCATTCTTGGACTCGTTGGAAAGCTATCGACGAGACCTACGTAATAGACTCCTTATTCGAATTTTTTGGTCACTGGACAAGTACAGATTTTGCAATTAAGTCCAGGCTTAGTCAAGATTTGCATTTTAGTCCATGTTCGGTATTCGGGGTCTTCACATCATAAAAATATCAAAGGAAGTCTCATCCCCAAGACTTAGGATTACCCAAATCGATTTCATCACTCGAACCCTGTTGTATCCAAGTCTCCCAGAGAAATGAGCGCATAAAAATCTCAAAGAGAGCGAAACCCATAAAAATCTCAAAGGGAACTTGACTATAGTTTCAATTCCATACTTGTGAACATATAAAAGTATTTCTCCCTTATATTCACCTCAGTTTCCCATGTCACTTCCACGACGTCTTGACTTCGCCATAGGACTTTGACTAACGAGATCTGCTTCTGCCTCAGTCTCTTGACCGCATGGTCCAATATCTGCACCGGCTCTTCTGGGAAGGAGAGGTTTGGCTCCACCGCCAAGTCCTCGTAGCTGATCACGTGTCGGGGATCTCAGATGTACTTGCACAGATTCGACACATGAAACATGTCGTGGATGCCCTCGAGATGTAGGGGAAGGGCCACCCTATAGGACACTTTCCTAACACGGGCCAAAAATCTCGAATGGTCCCACAAAATGTGGTGCTAGCTTGCCCTTTGCACCACAACGTTATACGCCTCTCATTGGGGAACGTGTAAGAACACGAAGTTCCTGACCGATGATCATGAGAAATGCTTAGTCATATAGGATTGTCTAAGAATTTGTCCCACTAGGGTACAGGCGTAGGACAACATACTTGAAACTCAAGGTCTCTACGTCGTTGGTCGGCGTCACTCTTTTGGCGGCTCTGCGCGGTCAGCAATTTCCTCCTAGCAGTCTCCACCACTCTAGAGGTCTCCTCAATGATCTGCGTGGTGAAGATGATGTTGTCACCCACCTGCTGCCAACAAAAGGGAGCGGCGCACCGCCTCCCGTGCAATGCCTCAAACGGTGCCATGCCTATACTGGTGTGGTAGCTATTATTGTATGTAAACTCTACTAGTGGGAGGTGATCCTTCTAAGATCTCTTCCACTCAATCGCACAGGCTCGTAGTAGATCCTCCAAGGTCTGAATGGTCCTCTCAGACTGCCCATCTGTCTGTGCATGGTAGGCTGAACTCATATGTAGCTCTGTCCTCAAGGCTCTCATGAACTCTCCCCAGTAGTGTGATGTGAAACGGGAATCTCTGTCTGACACTACTTTCTTGGGTATCCCATGCAATCGAATGATGTATTGAACATACAACCTGGCTAGTTGCATTGGTGTATATGTCATGTTGACCGGGATGATATGGGCTGACTTGGTCAACCATTCAACGATGACCCATATCGCATCAAACCCTCCAGGGGTGCGCGGCAATGATGTGACAAAATCCATGGAGATGCTCTCCTGTTTCGACACCGAAATGGGAAGAGGTTGCAGCAAATCAGGAGGCCTCTGGTGTTCTGCCTTCACCATCTGGCAGGTAATACATCTGCTAATATGTTCGGCTATGTCCTTCTTCATGCCTTCCCACCAAAAGTGTTGGCGGAGGTCACTGTACATCTTGGTGCCACCTGGATGTATGGAAAGTCTCGAGCTATGCACCTCACCCAGGATCTCTCTCCTCACCTCCTTGTCATCTGGGACACACACGGTCCCCCTTCCATACGATGTATTCACGGACTCGAAATCTATCGAATTCATCCTTCAAGCATCTGTGGTACAAATCTTGGATCCTCTGATCTGTCTGTTATCCTTGGACGATCCTATCCCACAAGCTGCTATACTTGGATGGCATTGTTACTACATCGAATGTGCCCTCATATGGATGTCACTCACTAAGTGTAGTGAGCATATCCCAAGTCTGCAACCAGGCTATCGAACCCTCGGTGTATGGTCGCCTACTCAAGGCGTATGCTACCACATTCCCCTTACAGGATGGTAGGAGATGGTACAATCATAGTTTTTTAGCAGTTTCATCCACCGCCTTTGCCTCATATTCAGTTCCTTCTGATAAAAAATGTATTTGAGTCTCTTGTGATCTGTGAAAATCTCAAATGTCACCCCATACAAATAGTGATATCATATCTTTAATGCAAAGACTACGGCCGCCAACTCCAAGTCATGAGTGGGGTAGTTGCATTCGTGGTTCTTCAGTTGTCGTGACGCATACGCCGCCTGTCCACGTTGCATCAACACTGCACCCAAGCCTTCCTTGGAAGCATCTGTGTACACGGTGAAGTCCAAGGTACCAGAAGGAAGGGTGAGGATGGGTGTAGAAGTCAATCGCTCTTTGAGCGTTCGAAAGCTCAACTCGCATTTGTCACTCCAAACAAATGGCACATCCTACTGCATTAACCAGGTGAGGGGTAGAGCCAATTGGGAGAACCCTCTAACATACCTCTTGTAGCATCCGGTGAGGCCAAGGAAGCTGCGAATCTCTGTAACCGTCTTGGACCGCTCCCAAGATACCACTGCCTCTATCTTGGCGGGATCAACTGACACCTCCACCCCTGACACCACGTGGCCAAGAAATGCCACCTCAGAAGCCAAAACTCACACTCTCTATATTTGGCATACAACTAATGTTCTCGAAGTGTCTCTAGAACCGTGCATAGATGGTGCTAGTACTCATCACGGGAGTAGACTAGAACATCATCGATGAATACAATCACAAACCTATCCAAGTACGGACAGAAGATTCGGTTCATCAAATCTATGATTACGGCAGGTGCATTTGTAAGTCCAAAAGGCGTAACCAAGAACTCATAATGGCCATATCTAGTGCGGAATGCATACTTCATCACGACAGCCTCTTTGATCCTCAACTGGTGATATCCTGAACACATGTCAATCTTAAAGAGCATTGTTGCTCTCTATAACTGATCAAAGAAAGCATCAATCCATGGGAGTGGATAACGATTCTTAATTGTTCTCTTGTTCAGCTGCCTGTAGTCTATGCATAGCTTCAAGGATACATCCTTCTTTTTCACTAAAAGAACTGGTGCTCCCCATGGTGATGTATTGAGGCGGATGAATCCCTTCTCCAACTGCTCGTACAACTATACTTTGAGCTCCTTGAGCTCAATTGGTGCCAATCTGTACAGCAGAATAGAGATCGGTTAGGTGACTGGCAGTAGCATGATCTCGAACTCTATCTCCCGTACTGGTGGTAATCTAGGAAGTTCGTCTGGAAACACATTAGCAACTCATGCACAACTCTAACATCCTCTATCATCTGATCATGTGTCGTTGAATCTACTATGTAGGCAAGGTATCCTACACTACCCTGATTGAGAAACCGGTGCCCTCAAGGTGGAGATACACCTAATCCTACCATCATATGTGTTGCTCGACTTAAGAGAGACATATGGACATGGATGTAAACATGCTATTCTCCTGTGGACTCGTGTTGAGTCAGAAGACTTTCACACTATCCAATATTCGAACACCAATAAGGGATGATATGTGTGGAATGGAATGGAGTACCACTGCTCTGATACCATTCTGTGACGCCCCTAGGATCCGGGTACTCGGCAAACCAATTCCACGCATACACACTCCACATTCGAATACTTGACATTCATAACAATAGGAGAGAAAAATAGCAACATGCACATGAATTTAAAATTTTACTTCTCATTCAACCTGTCCACATTCCATATTCCATTTATCATTTCCATGTCCACAAAAAAATATACTTGTAAGAATAAAATAGATGTCCACAATTATACATTACAAGCCATGTCTCTCAACAAAATTCTACAAGTGAAGAAGGATAGTAAAACTACCAACAACTGTATCACAAAGAAAAATATCGTGAAGCTGCACTAAAATGGCGATATCCCCAAAGCTAGTCACTGCTGCGAACCTGCGGATCCACACGTAGGTACGTTATGAGCAAAGTTGCTCAATACGATTTAAACAACTATACAATAACAAGCAAGATATAATTTAAATGTGTGCAAAAGAATAACTAGGTAATAAATCTCACAACGAATTACATCATTATTATTGTTGATCTGGATATGGATATGAGTAACCAAGCTTCGTGGATAATCTGTGGTCTCGGTCTGGATGAGACCTCACACTATGACTCTAAGGTAAAAGAAAACACCATAGGGTTAGGATGCCTCCGTAGGCATGCGGTGGGGTACAATGCATCCTAACTAAGTTCCCAACACGTCCACTTAGCTTCATTTCGCAATTATGCATCCGATTCACAAATTAGATTACAACCCGCGAATCATCGCGACAATCCGATCCTCCTTATACACAGGAGATTCACGTCCCATCACCAACTTCATTAACCACATTTCCTGGAACTCCCCTCTTAACGCTCCCACTCGGAATACCGACCAATGTGGCCTACACTAGCCCGTACACGAGTGTTAACTCTAAGTGACAAGCGAAGCACTAGCCGACCAACCATGAGTACTTGGCCTGCGCTCGAGCACCGGGCTAAAGCACACAAGTGCGAGGCCAACACCGTCAGATTAGCACCTCGGTGTGCCAAGCAACATGTCCCCCAACCATCGCAGCTACAATAGCAGTTGGGATCGCGGTCATCTAGGCTTCTACCTGGGGCCCCAAGGGTGCATGCCCCTCCCTTGGCGGCAACTACTCCACTACCTGCATACCACTTAAGATGATCGCCGCAGCGTGATCTTGTACTTAATAAAGCATGATGACAGAAGAAACAGTCAGCATTCTGGTTGGATTCTTGTGACCATTTCGGTCCATCTAAACCCATTAAAATACATTAATACACGTTATCCACACCTTGCAAAAATTAAGGTTGGGAATACAACACCTTTGGATCCATGGTTAACTTGTTGATCAAAGAGGATGCATAATCAATGTGTCTCAACCCAAATGATGACTAGAATCCAATATCCTATAAATCATTTTATTAACAAGATTATTTAAATATCATAAATGATTTCTTATTAAAAAATGCACACAATATCTATGTATATGGTCAAACTCGTTGAATAGCAGTATACCTTGAATCAAAGGGAAGAGGTCATAAATGCAGAACAAAGATACGGACAGTGAGCCATGAGTTATCACTGCAATAACATCTTTCATGATAGAATACATCCACTCAGAATCCTGTCGATCAGCTACTCCAATGTTACCTGCTACCCTCCCCAATCGTCGTATCTCTTTTTTTTATGTGGGTATCACATCTGGTACTTATTTTATCACTCCTAACAATAGAGAATTGGTCTGACAGTTTCTATAATTATATGATGGAAAGCAACCGCTTGCCCCATTTGCAGGCAAAATCCAAGCACGCTATTTCCAGGATCTGCTTTAGAATTGCTTCAAGCTCTATCCTATCCCAAGAATCAAGAGATCCTACACTTCCCTCGAGTGCTTCGTAATTGGAGTGCAAAGAGGTGTTGATGCAATTTCTATGCCACATAATCTCTCAATACCCTATCGAATATATCATGTCAATTTCCACTTAAAATATGAGCAATGTATTTCAACTTTCAGTGGTTGTAAATACAACGCTTTTGGACTTTTGAAGCATCTGTTTATTGGTGCAAACAAATTACCAACATCAGATTTGTCGTTAGTAATGTACTTGATGTACTAATTTGGGATTATTTCAACGGCAGATCACGTGATCAACTGACTAGCTTTATCAAATGTCTGTAAAGAATGTATAGATCCAGATAAAGCTTCAAGGAGCAATGTCTCTCGGACACCCTCTGTAAGATCTATGCTTACATGTTGTTCGGCAAGAAGGATGATACTGATGTGCCTTCTCAGCAGTGATTCCATGATGAAAGGGCACTGAAGATAGCTTTATATTCTTAGAACTGCAAAGGGTCGCTTCTTAAGTTTCTCAGGTTACATTCCTCGTATACTCATGAAGAACAAAGACATGATCGAGAATGCATATCGGTCCGGTTCATTCAAAACTGAGCACAAATTGATATGCCTCTAGACTGCAGCTTCTAACATATGATATTTATGATCCTAATGATGTACACGATATGCATTTCTAAATGTTCTTCATGCCAAAACTATAATAAACCACTATTTCCTCTTGAGGAGGAGTATCAATATGATAATCAATAATAATTATCCCTCTCTCTATGTGAGTCAACAAAATTGGAACACTTCATATATCTATTTCTAGCCAAATCCAGAACCATAACATTCTGAAATAAGCCATGCAACTCAAGTTTAGGGAAGCCTTTTCATCGACGCCCGTCCCTTATCACACCACAAGAGACAAAGTTTCAACTAAGACTAGAAAGGAGAATATAGATGGTCTAAATTCGTATGGAAAGCGCAGCAAGAGGAAGGAGACGTCGTACCTCAAGAAAAATCGAAACCTCGGAATCTTCACCCACGAAGAACGGCACGATCGGTGCCCTGATGATGATGCGAAACCGTATACGGAGATGCCTTGGACCTTCTCTACGCGGGGATGGTCTTGGATCGTCGATCCAAGACGCTCCGGTGAGCTCCGGCGAGGCAAAAGGGGAGGAAGAGGAGGTCTGGTCGAAGGGGAAGGGAGTTGGGGCGTTTTGGACGAGGGGAGGCTGGGGTTTAAGGGTAAAACCCGGATTCGGATCCGGGTTCGGATCCGAATAGGATCCAGACCCCTCCTCTAAAATAACCACAACTCGGACTCCCGAAGTCGGATTTTAGCGTTCTTGGACTCGTTGGAAAGCTATCGACGAGACCTACGCATTAGACTCCTTATTCGAATTTTTTGGTCCTGGACAAGTACAGATTTTGCAATTAAGTCCAGGCTTAGCCAAGATTTGCATTTTAGTCCATGTTCGGTATTCGGGGTCTTCACAGAGGAGGTTAATCCGAGTCAATGATCTGCCATGGACCAATAAAAAAGAATTTACAAAAAATATTTAAAAATTGAATAAAAAATAGTAAATGATTTTAAATTAAAAAGTGTATAAAATGGAAAATGTTTGTGATTTTTGAAACTGTTTTTCCGTGTTTTTTTATTTTTATGAAAAAAAATTATTCTATATACAATGTATTGTATTATATACAGGTATAAAATACCTATGTATTTTGTACAATTATTTTTACTTTATTATTTTTACACAAGTACCCCAATATTATATTTTATTTATTTACAACATAAATTTTGGAGTATAAAACAATTTTTATTATTTATTTACAAGCCTGACATAAATAGAGAAGAAAGCCTATATACATGTATATGTGTGAGAGAGAACTTTATTCTCTTTTTGTTTTATTTTTCTAATTTTTATTTTATTTTTAGAAATATATACAAGGAAGTAAAAAGATATTAATATTTTTATTTTTATAAAAATAAATCATGTACACTTATGATATATATATAAGGTGGAGTGGTCCTATCTCTCTCTACCTGCTTTATTTGGCGATCAGGCCCATGCTTGGCCCTCTCTTGGGTTTGGGTCACTCAGTATTTATTCTAAATACTTTACTCTTTTTCTTTTATTCTTTATTCTTTTATTTTTGCACAAATACATGCTAATTATGATATATTAACACATGCATGCTTATTGCTAAGTTATTATTTTACACTTATTTACATGATGCTTTGCCAATATATATAGCTAAAATAAAAGAATAAAGAGTGATGAATGAGGATTCATCACCCCCTATACTTTACCTTTGCTAGTCCCTTAGCAAACACTTATTTGAAAAAGAAGTGAAAAGAAAAAGAAAAAGAAAAAGAAAGAGAATCAAGATTGATTATTAAACTTGTCTTCAGTAAATTGAAGTATGGAGCTCAGTCAGACCCTTGGATTATTAGTTTGTCGGAACCTTATTTGGACTTAGGTTTAAAACTCGTCAGCCTCTAAGTTTTACCAATCTAAGGTCAAGACTCCTCAATAATCCAGATCGGAACAAGTCTACATACATAAACTCTAATGACCATGATTCTTTTCTTGTACTGTGTAAGTGATGTCTAGCTCCCCACCTCAAAAATGGCAAAGTAACAGCCCCCCTCAATAAGGTAACTCTAATGCCCTAGTCTGGAAGCTCTTTCCTCGAGGAGTGTGGTATTCCCTTCTAAGTTCAAGTGCAACCGGCTCAAGAAGAGGAAGAAGAAGAGAATGGACCGTGACCTGTGTAGCCATGTATCCCAGGGAGCCCAACCAGTGTAGCTAAGTCTCCCTGCTGCAAGCTTCATGAGATGAGAATGGGTAACATAAGCTTTACTTTATTTGGTTATATACACTCCGGTGGGTATTTCATTTTCTATTAGACCCACCACTTTTTTGAAGTTTTTCTTTCTTTTGCACTTTTTTTGATGTGCATATGTAAAACATATCTACATGGTGCAGCATATATACATAAGGAGTTTTTCCTCTTGAGCCAGTAGGTTATCCCTCTTTTGAAGTATTACTGCAACCCACAACTCCTATCTTTAGACCTCAATGCCTCCTGACCAAGTTGAGATGTACTTCCCTCACTAAAAGAAGACGAGAGGTTCCACCCAGAAGTACTACCCTTGTATGCTACCCCAAGCCAAAGAAGACTGCCTCCTCACCACCTCATCTGTAGAGAGCTATGTGTAAGGTGCTGGTGCAAGTAAAGCCATTGTCTGTGAGAGTCATGTGTGCGATGTTAAGTGTTCTACTTAGGCTCATCAAGATGACATGTGATCATAGCCTAGTGGACTCAAAAAATTAAGTCACTAATGGACTTGAAAAATCTTAACCCTTAGCCCTATAAGGTTCCTCTTAGAATTAGGTGAATTAAGGTCTTAACCAAACTCTATTTTCCAATTTAATTCCAGACTAGTTTAAATATGAACTATGATTTATAAAAACTGTACAAGTATATACAAAAATCTTTTTATGCAAATTTTTGAAAATGTGCAAAATTTTTAAAAAATATTTGAATGAATGAATGCACGGATGCAAGAGCTTTGCAAACTATTTACACACGGGTTTTTGCAAACTTTTGTTTTTCAAACATTTTACAAAAATTTTGTACTATATACATAATTTTGATATCAAAATATTTAGAAACTTTTTACACACAAAACTTTTACAAACATTTGTACAAAAATAAATTTTATAAATAGCTATGTATGTGCAAGAAAGAAATTTATGTACAAGAACAAATTTTTAAATTTTATGGTTTTTAGATAGAGGATTTTTAGCCATTTTATTTATTCACAAACTCACACAAAGTATGAGTTATGGCTAAAGTATATATGAAATATATACGACACCCCCTATACTTAGATCGAACGATGTCCTCAGAGTGGATCAAGAGTGATGAAGAAGACATAACTCGTGCTTAGTATAGGGACGTGAAAAGGAATGCTATACTACAACGACAAATCAAAGAATAAAATGAGAAATACTCGATGTTCCCCCTATACTTAGGATCAAGTAATCCTAAGTATAGCAGATTATACATAAAGAGAAATCCGAGTGGAATAATGTACAGGGTCTACCTCCCCTCTACTTAGGATAAAATATCCCTAAGTACAGGCAGCAAACAAAGGCAAAAAGAATCAAAAGAGAAATCAAGAGTCTGACACCCCCCTACACTTAGGGTAAAGTACACCCTAAGTATAGCATAATCATAAGATGCAAATGGGGTGTTGGAGTGAAGAATAGTATGATATGGACATATAGATCTATACAAGGCGGAAGACAGTGATAATCGGGCGTAAGATGCAATAGATGTGAGTCAAAGACCACATCTCACATAAAATGAATAGGGGTGACGTCAACGACCAGTGGCTCATGATCTAGATATGGTTTGAGTCGTTGCCCGTTAACACAAAAGGTAGAATCAGATGACATTTCGGATATGTCAATGCTCCCATTGTCATGTACCTTTCGGACCAGGTATGGTCCCTTCCACTTGCTCTGTAACTTCCCTGGAAATAATCTAAGCCTATCATCGAACAACCATACTCTCTGATCTGGCTCAAACTGCTTGTGGCAGATATGAGAATCACGCCATTCCTTCATTCTCTCCTTCTATTGTAGGCTGCTCGAAAAGCCTGAATCTCTAAGCTCCTCCATGGCTGCCAATTCTGCCTTCCTCTGATCTCCTACAATCACTGGATCGAATAATATGTCTGTGACAACCCAAAGTGACTTATGCCTAATCTCAACAGGTAAATGGTAGGGCTTGCCATAAATGAGGTGAAAGGGAGACGTACCCAAAGGAGTCTTGAAAGAAGTCCGATATGCCTACAAGATCGAGTCCAAAAGCTGTGACCAATCTTTTCGGTCAGGGCGGACTACCTTATGCAATAAAGTCTTGATCTCCATGTTCGACACTTCGGTTAGACCATTGGTCTGAGGATGATATAGAGTGTCAACTCGATGGTCTATGCCGAACTCGCTAGCAAGGGCCTTTACCTTGTCGTTGACGAAATGAGACCCCTGTCAGATATCAAAAATCTAGGCACCCGAACCGTGAAATGATATTCTTCCTCAAAAATCTGCAAACAGTCCTAGCATCTGCGGTTCGGGAGGGGATGGCCTCAACCCAACGACTAACATAATCTACGGCCAACAAAATGTACTCAAATCCCTGACTCTTAGGGAATGGACCCATGAAATCGATGGCCCCATGCGTCAAAAACCTCATAGAAGTGAATGGGCTACATCGGCATCATATCACGCTGTCCACAAGTGCTCATCTTCTGACAGTCAGTACACCTCTTCACGAATTCATCAGAATCCTTGAAGAGGGTAGGCCATCATAGGCCAGATTGGAGCACTTTCTGTGCCGTTCTCCTCCCAAAGTGATGTCTCCCTGCCTCAAGCTTGTGGCAGTATGTGAGGACGCTATGGTGCTCCTCCTGAGGAATGCACCGACGCCAGAGGCTATCCCCTCCTTCATGATAAAGGATGGGGATCCTCCCAATGGTAGAACTTGGCCTTCGCAAGGAAGGTCTCAAGTTGCTGCCTGGGCCAATCTTGTGGAACTTTCTTGGCAACAAGATAGTTCACAATGTCGGCATACCACGGGAGCGAGGTGATAACAAGGATCGCCTCATCTGGGAAGGTCTTAGAAATAGGATCAGTCTACTCAGATTCCTCAAGATGCTCTAGTCAGGAGAGATGATCCGCCACCACATTCTTGACTCCAGACTTATCATTAATCTCAATGTCAAACTCCTAAAGTAGAAGGATCCATCTAGTCAGTCTCGCTTTGGCATCCTTCTTTGCCATGAGGTACCTGATGGCGGTGTGATCTGTAAAGATAGTCACATTTGATCCAATGATGTATGATTTGAACTTATCTAGGGCAAAAATACGGCTAGCATCTCCTTCTCAGTGATAGTGTAGTTCCGTTGTACGGCATCCAATGTACGGCTAGCGTAGTGAATGGAAAAAGGCACTACATCCCTCCTCTGTCCCAGTGATGAATCCACATTTCATCATCTTTATTCTATCATTTTGGCACCAAAAACCCTAGCAAATACCTGTAAATAGCCTTAAATCAAGCATCTTAGCATTCATGCATGTGCATCCAGACAGTGTATAAATTACTGTAATTAAGGCCAAAATTATAGAATAAATAAAGAAAAGAAAAAGAATAAAATATTTGTAAATATTTTATGACCCAAAACCCCCGAGACCTAGGCATAGGTCGACAAGGAATAAAGTAGGGGGAGATAAGGTCAGAACACAGATATAATACCTATACTCCCTGTTCATTCTTTATTCATTTGGGACCCTATTTTTGGTTCCACTTTTTGTACATCAAATAAAGAAACTTTGTGCATGAAAGTTGTAGATAATTTTATAAAGAAAAATACAAAATTGATTTCACAGAAAAAGAATGTACAGACAAAAAGTTATGGTCTGAATAAGAATCCAAAATCCCAACTTCCCAGACCCGTATCTCACAACTGACAACTCCAAATGTAGCAAACTCACCTTTAATTGTATATAGAATAAAATAATCTATCCAATGGCGGTGGTTTCGCATTTGGCGGAGCTACGGTTTGAAAGTTGAGTTTTGGACCCCTGTTGTATACTTGTACTGAATAAAATATTCAATTTATTCTTTATTCATTATTTATTCATTTTTATATTTTTATAATTTTGTAAATATTACTTATAATATATATGTGCATTAAAATTGAAATAAAATGCAAAGAAAAATAAAAATAAAAATACTTATATAAAGAATACATAGGTATACTGCATATACTTATACCTGTATAGAATACACTTGTATTTTATTAAATATACAAAACATAACAGAAAAATACAATGAAAATATATTTATATATATAAAAGTATGTTACAATTTTTATAAAATACTAAATAAAAATAATAAAAATAAAATACCTAAATAAAAATAAAATATCAAAATACATAGGTATTATACCTATATAGGGTTAAAAAGGCAACTTGTAAAAATATAAGTCATTAAAAATAAATAAAAATCAAAATAAAATACTAAATTAAAATTTTGAACATTTTTTATTTTATAACTTTTATTTAATTCGGCCATTTATTATTTTTAAATGAATTAACAAAATAATAACTCAAGGTTTTTCCTGGTTGGTCCACGTGGACCAACCAGGAGGGGTCAATAGTTGACCGCGGTCAACTGGACGCCCTACCCCCTGTAGCTCCTGACAACCTTGGTTTTGACCCAATTTCATGGATTTTTTCGAGGCCAGAACTTTCATCTTTTGTGTTGCGACCTTCTGCAACATTATTCCTCGATCCTCCCTCTAGCTCGCCCATGCTTAACCTTGGTCGTCGGACCCAAGATTCGCAAGATAGGCCTTGATCTTTGGACCCCTGCAGCTCAGGGTCAAACCATATAAAATGAAACCCCTTCTTCCCTTTCGAATTTGAGTCCCCTTTGTCCGCCCTTCAGCGCCATCATCGTGCTCCTGAGCTCCCTGGAGGTGACAGCTCCATCGCCAGCTCCTCAGCCAAGGCGTGCGAAGTCGAGGGAAGCTCCACCACCTCCGCCAACAGCCGGCGTCGAGGTACCCTTTCTCCTCTGGCTCCGGCCATCGAGGGCATCCCCCCGCTTATTTATTTCTTGCATTTAGTTCCTGTTAGCTGTAGCTTCAAAAACCCCAAAAAAAATTCGAAGTTTCATCAACCATCTCGCCAAATCACGCACCTTGGCCGGAGCGCACCTCCGGCCGTGCACCCATATCGCGAACCACGCCTCTCCCCGACCACCCAAGGGTCCAGGCAGTTTGCCCTGGACCCTTTGACCATTCTTGCAGGTCAAAGCACGAACGAAGATACCTGGAGGCGAGTTTTGGAGCTCGCCGGAGCAGACATAGCCCACCAGCTCCGCCCGTCACCAGCGAGCACCACGGCCTTCGCCGTGGCTTTTTGACGCCCCCAGGAGATAGACGAAGATCTGAGGAGCCTCCAGCCCCTTTTTGAAGCCAAAAAGCTCGCCGGAGACGGAGCTTGACCTCGGCGAACCTCGGTTCGCCGGAGTTCGTCGCTGTTCTTGCTCCGGGCTTCAGCACCGTTGGATCGAGGCGGAGCTCCAGTTCGCGTGACGACCGTCCGATCTTCCAAGCCCATCCACCGTCAGATCTCTTTCTGAGATCTAATCTCAGACGTCGACGCCAACCGTCATCGGCCGTTCTCGTGCTGCCACGTGGATAAGTGGCCCGCTCCCCGCCGCTGGATCGCCCATCGCCGCCAGCCGTTGGATGCGCGCCACGCGTCACCTGCGGAGCGCCCGAGCGAGGGTATTTTGCATCCCAACCCTCGCATTTTTTTGTATTTAATATTTAGTATTTAAACTTTTGTCTGTAGTGTAAAAGTTTTGTAATATTTGCATAAACACCCCCGTACTTTCAGTATTTGCATTTAGGTCCTCAGCCACGTCACCTCACGTGACCTGTACACGTGAGGTGTGGGCATTTTGCAGAGGAACCCCCGTACGTTTGTGTATTTCGTTTTAGTCCAGAACTGTGGCGTGAAGTGTAAACTTTTTGGTTATTTTGCAAGTTGACCCCTAGGTTTTTGATATATTGCATTTTAGTCCTCGCCAGGCGCGTGCAAGTCACGCGCCCTGGTGGGAAAATTTCTAAGAAGCCCAGGCGGCTTTTGTAATTGCTTTTTAAAGCTAGAAATTAAATATTCAGTGTATATATTTGTGGAAAATTGCATGTATGCCCCTGGATGTTTTAGATATTGCACATATACCCCTGCTAGGACTGTTTAATGTTTGGATGCTTGTTGTATTTATTTGAATGATCATTTCGAGCCCAAAAAATTTCACAAAAATAGACTTAAGCATCTGGATATGTGTACTTTAACGCCATATATTTAGTTTTTGATTTTATTTTATTTTTATATTTATTAAAAATCAAGAACATCTATTTTGTGCACTGTCTAGCTTAGAAAATACCAAAAAAATATTAAAACATCTCCAAAAATTCCAAAAAAATCACCTAGTGTCTATTTTATTCTATTTTAGTGTCACTCCAAAAATCATTAAAAATATCAAAAGAAAAACACTAAAAATTTAAAAACACTCAAAAACTTCAAAAAAAATATAAAAAATAGTAGAAAACTCCAAAAATTATAAACTCAGGTTCTGTTTATTCCTAATTTTGTTCTTTTTATCTGAAAACTAGTGTGAAAATTTGTTGTTGCTTTTTGCTATTTTTAATTCTCATTTTTACCACAGCCAGCATTAATTCCACTGTTTTGATTTATTTCAATATTTAAAAATATCAAAAACACCTTGAAAAACTCCCAAAAATCACAAAAATAGTGAAAACCATAAAAATATCAAAAATATTTTATTCCTGAATTTTCGGTTATTTTTGCACCATTTTATAAATATTTTAGCTTGCCTTATATTATATTGCCTCTCCTTTCCAATATTGAAAAAGAAATAAAAAAAATATAAAATATAAAATATAAAAATCAGAAAATTAAAAAAATCAAATACAAAATTTAAAATTAAAAACCCACAAAAATTTATTTGTTTGCTTGCTTAGTGTAGACACTTCACACACACTCACTTTAGCACTTGCTTGAACTACCCTGCTTGTTCCCTGTGTTCGAACTCTCTACATACTTGCACCTATACATCTTTTATGTAGAGTTAAAAATAAATTTTAACTCCGCATTAGTTCTAATTAATTGATCTTAGTGTGGGTTAATTGTTGATTAAATACGGATTTTGATTGGTCAACACTTCGACTGAGTTCACGCTTTGTGTTGAACTTAAGACCATCGATCTTCGTGTTTATTAAATGGCACCGTTGCCGGGGAGCAACAACGAGTAGTTCATATTTTGTTTGATTGATTGTGTGATTGTTATCATAGCATTTTCCATCTCTTACATTTTGATATATCTTGTTGAGCTATCTGACCACTCTTCTTTGTCTTCTTGCGAGGGACCGCGGAGCAAGGCGGATCGCTTAGGTGACCCGACGCATCCTTGGGAAGCGGAGCCGGCTATTCTTAGCCAAGCCGGCAGGAGAGAGCAAGGAGTGAGAGAGAGAGTGATTAGATTAGTTTTCATATATTTTTGGTGAGAGAGTGATTCATTAATTTGTAATAATACAGGTACACTTGGACTTGGACACTTAGACATTCGGGCCTAATTTCTGGGTGTTTGTTCACCCGGGGGCTCACCGCGGATTTTTATCGCGTTTTTATCGCTGTCATTTTCCGGTTTTGTTTTCATTTTTCACTTTCTTTTGTGGATTGAGCTCTTAGTTCTAGGTCTGCTTGACTCGATTAGAATAGGTCCAAACACCTAATTATATTTGCATGCTCCTATAGATTCGTATTTGGACTTAGACTAATTAAACAGTTAGCTAGTAGCTTCCAAATCCACGCGCCGCGAGCTCACACCCGAACAAGCGCTTTCTCCTACCCCAAATGTGTTGGGCAGAGGAGGGGTGAGCCTAGACCGGACACTCGGATTAGGAGTTACTAGTTAGCTTGTGCTTCTTCATGCTAGCAGCTGCCTGTTCTAGGACGATTTCCGCTTGCATATCGCCATATAGCTTAGGTTTAAAAATTCTGCTTTGCATCCCGCATGGAGAGAGCTGGGATTCGCTGTAAGTCCTCTTACTTTGCACGCATCATTTAGGCACAAAGGTGAGATTTCCACCTTGGTGTCAACTTGCACGGCTTTTCCGACTCTATTCTCCCTCTGTTTTTGGAACAAAGTAGGATAAAAGAAAAATACAAAAACCGTTAGGCGCTTGTTTGAATTTACTCAAAAGAAGCGATAACACCAAAAAAATTAAAAAAGGGACTGCTAAAGAAAACTTGACCAAAATAAAATCGGTAATTGGATTCATTGCTTGGGGAGAGTAACACCCTCACTTGTTTTCAGGTTGCATGGGAAGGTTTCCTTCCAAGTAAGGTGAGCGCTTCGTAAGGATTAGAGCCAAAAACCCAACTTGTGGCTGCCTTGTGTATTGCCTGGATTTCTGAAGTATTGGCGCTACTATCGTACGTAGTCGAGTAGGACTTGGTCGCCATTGGTGACTCTCTATTGTGAGAGCACCGACCTTGTCCGAAGTACCGAGCTTAGGCCACGCCTTCACGGGTGTGTCTGTCTCACCGGCTGCGTCCGAGTAGGATCTTGCACGCTCACGGGTGATTCCGTTGCGAGCAAGGTCCGAAGTATCGGTTTCGCCTATCGGCTTCCTCCCTCTATTTCTTTGGCTGAGTAGGGATCCAGGAAGGGTTACAAGGACCTCAAAAAGCGCAAGTTACAGGTTACACAGGAGGAGGACAAGTACGGGGACACTTTCCTGGCAGTACTCTCGCTCCTATAGGCGTAGCGTTCTAAGGACTCGTGATAAGATAAATACCTGAAAACAAGCTAAAATTGACAAGATAAAAGCCGAACCTTCATGGCTTCACGAGTTGAGTTGGTGAATCCACCCTTGCTTTGCGTTTGATTGCTAGATTTATTTAGGTCAAGATCAAAAACACCACACAATTGTGCACAATTTTGTTGCATCTCATCTTCTTCTTCTCTTGCATTTATCCTGCTCTTCCCGAATAATCAAGATGATGGGACGGAGATCTCTTAGGCCGACCTTGTCGGCACCGCTATCTAGCACTCCTCCTTACTCATCTAGGAATGCCTCGGAGAGTCCGCTCTCCGAGCCCGAGTTTACATCCACCCTGTTCCCCCTCGACCACCCTTCCCATTCTCCTTCCCTCAGTCCAATTGTGTCAGAATTCAGTGCATCACAGAGTTCAGCTCATTCAACAGCACCTGAAATGGCCTCTTTTGCATTTTCAGAGAATCCAACAATGGCAGACAGAGGCGAGCACCCAGATGACCACGACCATCCTCCGTTCATTATTGACCAAGTGGCCATCAACAATTCCTTGCTAGCGTCCCTGGAGACTATGCAGAGGCAGATCCGAGACCAGGGAACATTCATGGGTGATCTGATGAGAGAGATAGCACAGCTGAGAGAAAACCGACCTGGGGGCGGTGGCGGTGGAGAAGGAGGAGGACCTGATGCAGGAGGAGGCGATCCAGACGGTGAGCGACCGCCACAGACGATCATGAGGGAACTGCACAACCCAGCTTCGTCCCTCACTCACCGATGGATCAGACTCCCGCCAATCCACGGAGACTTCGAGCTTCGACACCACACGATTCAGTTGCTACCCAAGTTTCACGGGCTGCCGACCGAAGAGCCGCACCTCCATCTCCAAGAATTCGAAATGATTTGCAGCACTATCCATGATCGGTTGATGACCGAGGACACCATCAAGATGATCGCCTTCCCGTTCTCATTGGTTGACAGAGCCGCCTACTGGCTCAAACATCTAGGGCGATTCGTCGATACTTGGGCAGATCTCCGGTCCGCATATTTGAAGAAATACTATCCTCTCGGCCGGACCAACGCAGCTCGAGCCATGATCAGCAACTTCGTCATGATCCCAAATGAACAGTTTCATGAAGCATGGGATCGATTCAGAGAGCTCATTGACCGGTGTCCACATCACGACATCTCCAAGCCCAACCTGGTGCAGAGTTTCTTCTGTGGGCTGACACCGGAGCTGCAGGGGCTTGTAAACGCCTCTTGCGGCGGGTCCTATTTCTCCAAGGGAGAAGACGACGTCTGGGCCATCTACGAAGGTATGGCAGAGAACTCCACAGTGATGACCCAGGCCAGAGTCTACAATCAGCAGAAGCCCCCGCAAGGAGCGGGATCATTTCAGAGGATCGCCCGCATCGATGCCGGTCCCAGCACAACGTCGGTAGCCGCAGCCCAAGCCGAATCAGCAGCGGCCGACATGGGCATTATTAGCGAAAAGTTGGACCGCATGGAGATCCTCGAGAAGAAGCAAAACCAAGGTCTAGCCCAGATGGACCTTCTCACCAAGACCATGAGTGACCTGAAGACTCAAATTCTATGTATTCAGGAGGCACAGGCCCATTCCCAACAGCCTCCCAGGTCACAGGTTGCTTCCAGCAGCAGCAATCCCAACCAGGCCTCCACCTCATACCGCCAGGTGAACCATATCCAGGCGGAGCCGGTTCCATTGCTGCAATACCATTCAGAGCAACCGCCATCTCAGGAGACGCAGATGGTGGTGTATCAGCCGGAGCAGCCACTGGCAGTTCTCCCTCCATCCTCCTTTGAGCAGGAACCATTGATGGAAGTCAATGGGATCTGGTATGACCGATACCCTCAGCCCGCAATTCGTAGGGATCACCCTGGATTCCGTTGGGGTAATGGTGGATCCTCATCCCAACAACATCCTCCTGCTCAGGGACAGCAGAACAGCCAGCCACAGCAGTACAACCAGCAACCCCAGTATGCCCAGACATCACAGTATCAGAGTGGTCCTCGTCCCGCCTATCAGGGACAATAGTGGAGGCAGCGTCAGCCGCCTCAGCAGTCTTATCACCAGCCTTCCCCCCAGTATCAGCAACAAAACTAGCAGCCCCATTTCCAGCAGGGACAGACATTCGGTTCTCAGGGTCCAGCCTTCGAGAACCCTGCTCTTGATGATCTTGCCCGCTTGCTATCTGAACAGCGAGCATCGTTCAGGCAAGAAATGGATGAGTTCCGGCAGGAGATGCGGGATTTCATCAAAGGCAAGGCCGTCATACCCGCTCAGATCGAACCTAATCCTAATAGATTAAAAAGAAAATCTGAGCAGGTAGAGTTCACTGAGGATACCTCTCCTAGTGACGATTTGAATGATATGTCTTATTCTTTGAATGATGCTGATTTTGTGACTACTAGGAGCGGTAGGATGCCAGCCGGCGGCGCCTCTTCTGAGCGACAACCAGATGCTGAACCAGGAGCGCCAGAGGAGCATACTAGCGGTGCTGATGCCGCTGATGATGATGTTGAAGACGGTGGTGCTGATGCCACCAATGATGGAGTCCAGGACGACGGTGCTGATGCCGTCGTGATACCAGATGCAGACGGTGGTGCTGATGCCACCATTTTGGATGATGAACATGAGCGCGGTGCTGATGCCGCGAAGACCGGTGCTAGTGGTGGTGCTGAGGCCACCACATCTACTTTTGTTGAGCCGTCATCTGTGATGTTACCACATTTTGTATCTAGAGACTGTGGGAACAAAAACAAAAACAAAAATATGAATAAAGGAAAGGTTTCTGTTCAAATTGCGGATCCATATGTGTTGAATGATGATTGTTGTATGGATTCTCCGTCTTCACAGGCTCAGGGACCGATTCCTAGTCCTCCATCTGAGGAGGCCCCTACCATCCCCTTCCCTGAGGCACTCCGCCGGGCAAAGGGAAACAAAAAAGAAAATCCAAAAAAGAATCAGCAGATAGAGTTCGGCAACGAAATGATTGACAGATTTCATATTCAGCTGACTCTACGGGAAGCATTTGAGCATATCCCCTTCTTCAAAAAGAATTTGAAAGAGACAACCACTGTTCGAAGGAAGAAGAGGCACATAGATCAAATCCATATGCTCACTCATGACACATGTTGCATCATCCAGAACAAGCTGCCAGCCAAGCGACCAGACGCAGGAGCTCCCTATGTCAGATGCGAGATTCAGGAGCAGCAGTTTGATCGTACTCTATTAGACAACGGCTCTTCAATTAACCTTCTTCCGGCAGCCTTACTCAAGCAATTCGAGTTTGGCCCTCTTCTTCGAAGCAGAACCGTCCTTCAGTTTGCTGATAGGTCGATTAAGAGGCCGAAGGGGTTATTGAAAGACGTGGTCGTTACCATTCAGGGCCTGAAATTCCCCGTGGACTTCGTTGTGTTGGACATGGAGATCCCTGAGTCGGTAACTGATGCCCCCATCATTCTCGGACGTCCATTTTTGGCCACAGCCAAGGCGGTGACTGACCATGATAGTGGGAAGGTATGTTTTCGCGTAGAGGGCGAAACCATACAAATAGAGACGATCGAAGAAATCAGAGCTAGAGAGTTAGAGTGCTCCGAGCAGTCCAGTGAAGCAGCGCAGATGACAGAGGAGGAGCTAGACATCCACCAGGTTTGTGATTTTGAGATGACTGATGATGAATCCAATTGGAAAGACCCCGTAGCACCGACCCTCGCCTTGCCTACAGATTCACTGTATCTCAAGCTCATGGCGGTCGAGAGCCGGGAGAGCACATCCCTGGATGAGGATATCTCTGAGGCTGACAGTGTTGTGATGAGTGGTGCTGAGGAATTTCAATCTTGCTCATCGTCTTCTGATCCCTCGGATTCATACATTGACTGGGATGACTTTGATGATTATTTGCCTTGTCTGATTCCTTCTGAGCCAGCAGCCATGACAGAATGCGAGCCAGTGCAGTTTATTGATGATACATCAGGCCGCCCTTCGTCAGCGATTCATGCAGAGCGAGAGTTCTCCCATGCAGACCTGGTAGCATTTACACAGACGTATCAGAAACCAGATCTGCCACCTCCCAGTTGTCCAGAACGGAAACCTCTGCCGCAGTCAATGAAGTACAGATTCCTTGCTGGAGAGCCAGAAATGCACCCAGTCATTATCTCAGCAGATTTGACTGGAGAACAAGAATCTCGTCTGATGGAGGTTCTTGAAAGAAACCGCAAGGCAATCGGTTGGAGTATAGCTGATCTCCAGGGGCTGAGCCCAAATCTTTGCTCTCACCACATTTATCTTGAAGATAACGCTAAGCCGTCGCGTGAGTTCCAACGACGGCTGAACCCGAATCTTCGAGACGTAGTCATGAAAGAAATTTCCAAGTGGTGGAGCGCCGATTTTATCTATCCCATCTCCGACTCCAAATGGGTAAGTCCGCTACATGTGGTACCCAAGAAGACGGGTATCACTACAGTTGTTAATGAGTCTGGAGAGGAGATCGCTACCAGAGTACCAACTTCTTGGAGGGTCTGTGTGGACTACAGACGATTGAATGAGGCCACCAAGAAGGATCACTTCCCGCTTTCCTTCATTGATCAGATTATCGAGCGGTTAGCCGGGAAGAGTCATTACTGCTTTCTTGATGGGTGCTCTCGATATAATCAAGTGGCCATTGCGCCCGAAGACCAGGAGAAAACGACATTCACCTGTCCGTTTGGGACGTATGCTTTCAGACGGATGCCCTTTGGTCTATGTAACGCTCCGGCGACATTCCAAAGGTGCATGTTGTCCATCTTCTCGGACATGGTGGGTGACTGTTTAGAGGTCTTCCTGGATGACTTCTCGGTCTATGGCGACGGGTTCGACGCTTGTCTTGACTGCCTAGACCGTGTGCTGAAGCGCTGCATTGAGGTCAACCTTGTCTTATCCTGGGAGAAGAGTCATTTCATGATGACTCAAGGGACGACCCTTGGTCATATCGTCTCCAACAGGGGCATGGGGGTCGATCCGGCTAAGGTGGATATCATCAGAAAACTCAATCCGCCGTCCAACTTGCGTCAGTTACGGTCTTTTCTGGGGCATGTCGGTTTCTACCGACGGTTCATTCAGGACTTCAGTCGAATTGCCCGACCGCTCACTGACTTGCTCACCAAAGACACCGAGTTTATTGTTAATGATAAGTGTCTTGAATCATTTGAGACTCTCAAGAAAATGGTTGTTTCAGCTCCTGTCCTTCAGCCACCCGATTGGTCTCTCCCATTCGAGATCATGACGGATGCTTCAGATTTTGCCGTTGGGGCTGTGCTTGGACAGAGGAGGGATGGTTTACCTTTTGCCATTCACTACGCCAGCCGGACTTTGGATGCCACGCAGCGGAATTACACTGTGACTGAGAAAGAGATGCTGGCCGTAGTCTTTGCTCTTGATAAGTATCGATCGTATATTCTCGGATCTAGAGTGACAATCTACACTGATCATACCGCCATCCGGTACTTAATGACTAAGAAGGAGGCCAAAGCACGTCTCACCAGATGGATCCTTCTACTCCAGGAATTTGATATTGAAATTAAGGATAAGCCTGGAGTCAAGAATGTGGTGGCGGATCATCTCTCCAGATTGGAGAATCTTGAGGAATCTGAGCCCAGCGCACCTATCACAGAGACATTTCCGGATGAGGCGATCTTGGCTGTCACCTCACTCCCATGGTATGCTGACTTTGTAAACTATCTTGTTGCCAAGACAGTCCCTCAGGGTTGGCCCAGGCAGAAACTTGAGACCTTCCTAGCTAAGGCCAAGTTTTACCACTGGGAGGATCCCGTCCTTTATCATGAAGGAGGGGATAGTATCTGGAGGAGGTGCATTCCTCAAGAAGAGCAGCATAGCGTCCTCACATACTGCCACAAGCTTGAGGCAGGAGGACATCATTCTGGAAAAAGAACAGCATAGAAGGTGCTTCAATCCGGCCTATGGTGGCCTACTCTCTTCAAGGATTCTGATGAGTTCGTGAAGAGATGTACTGACTGTCAGAAAATGGGAACCTGCGGACAGAGAGACATGATGCCCATGCAACCCATTCACTTCTGTGAGGTTTTTGATGCATGGGGGATTGATTTCATGGGCACATTTCCTAAAAGTCAGGGATTCGAGCATATTTTGCTCGCTGTGGATTATGTCAGCCGATGGGTTGAGGCCATCCCCGCCCGAGCCGCAGATGCTAAAACCGTTTGCAAATTTTTGAGGAAAAATATCATTTCACGGTTCGGAGTACCTAGAGTCTTGATTTCAGACGGGGGGTCTCACTTCATCAATGACAAAGTCAGGGCCCTTGCAGACGAGTTCGGCATTGACCATCGGGTTGCCACTCCTTATCACCCTCAGACTAATGGTCTTGCCGAAGTATCGAATAGGGAGATAAAGACTATCTTGCAGAAAGTTGTCCGCCCAGACCGAAAGGATTGGTCACAGCTTTTGGACTCGGTCCTGTGGGCTTATCGGACTTCTTTCAAGAATCCATTGGGAACATCTCCCTTTCGTCTTGTCTATGGCAAGCCGTGCCATTTGCCAGTGGAGATCAAGCATAAATCTTTTTGGGCAGTTACTGAGTTGCTTCTAGATCCCGAGAGTATAGGAGAACAGAGAAGAGCTGAATTGGCAGCCCTGGAGGAACTTAGAGATACAGCCTTTTCCAACAGCCTACAATACAAGGAAAAAGTGAAGACATGGCATGATTCGCACATCAGTCATAAACAGTTTGAGCCAGATCAGAGAGTATGGTTGTTTGATTCCAGGCTGAAATTATTCCCAGGGAAATTGCAGAGCAAGTGGAAAGGACCGTATGTGGTCAGGAAGGTACATGACAATGGCAGCATCGACATATCTGAACCGTCATCTTCTTCTACCTTCCGCGTCAATGGTCAACGCCTGAAACTATATCTTGATCATGATCCACCGACCATTGACGTTGCCCCCATTCTTCTGGTATGAGATGTGTCCTTTGACTCTCATCATCTACATCTCATACATGGTGATCAAATTCTAGCTTTCGCTGTACAGATCCATCTGTTTATATTACTCTGTTTTCTGTTGATTTATTTTCTTATTTTCTTCTTTTCTTCTTTTCCTTTTCTATCTTCTGTATCTATCAAAAAGGTGCCGCCCTTGTAGACAGTTTTCCATACTTAGGACGTACTTTGTCCTAAGTATAGGGGGTTGGCACCCCGAGTTTTTCTATTCTTTTTGATCCTCTCCATTGTCTCTTCTTCTTGTCTATACTTAGGGATATCTTACCCTAAGTATAGGGGGAGACAATCTGAGTACGATATGTTCATTCCCACCCTTGACCCTCCCTGCGTTGTGTACAGTCTGCTATACTTAGGATTATTTGATCCTAAGTATAGGGGGGACGGTCAACTTCTCATTCGTTGATTCATTGATTCATTCATTTATTCTTTATTATTTAGACTTGTCTATACTTAGTACGAGTTATGTCTTCTCTTTTCTCTCCGATCTATGAGGACATAGCTCAAGCTAAGTATAGGGGGTCGTATATACTACGTATATACTTTAGCCATAACTCGTACTTTCGTATTTTCTTAATAAATATGGCTAAAAATTCTTTAAAATTCATTAAAAATCCTTAATAAAAAGATGTGATTATTCCTCAAATTCTTTTTGTATTTACTGATTAATAAATCAGGTGAAAATGTTTTTGCAAAATGTTTGAAAAATAGTTTGAAAATCTTTGTGAACATTTATTGAAAAACTATTTTGAAAATATTTTGTTTCGTGTTTTCAACCTGTGTAAAATGTGTGGTTTGTAAAAATTTATTTTCTTTGTGTGAAATAAAAATGTTTGAAAAAAATGATTTGCAAATGGTTTGAAAAATGGTTGCAAAAATGATTTGAAAAACCTATATATACTGTCTTGAAAACCTTTGCAAAATGATTTTCAAATGTGTGTAAAATGTTTGTAAAAACTATTTTGGACTATAGTTTTCAAAAATTGTGTGCAAATTGTTTTCAAATAAGTTTGAGGAATACTTACATCTCACCAAAATCCACTATATATATGTATAAAATTGACCACTTACCCTGTAAATTCTTAAAATCCACTTCTTGTATATATAAGAAGCACTCCCGTGTACATATTTTCACCTAGTTTTTAGCCAAAACTTTTTGTTTTCAAAAATCCCAAAAACATTTGCAAAAACTAAAATCCAAAAAAAAAAACATTTGAAAAATCTTTTTGAAAAATACAAAAAAAATGCATATGCATCATCATCATCTTTTCAAAAATCCATAAAAAGTTCAAAATCTTGAAAATTGCATCACAAAAATATTTTCTGCATCGCATTGCATAACATCCGCATTTTTCGGATTGAGTTTGATAGTTGAACAAGTCTGAGTAAAATCCGAAGATTGGAGCTTGATTGGACCTTCAAATCTACCTAATAACAGGAACCTTATAGGAACCAGGTTTGAGGTACTTCAGGTCTAGTTGACTTAATTCTTTGAGGATCATGGGACTTGGTTCAATGGATTCTTAACTGCCTAAGTAGAGTATTTCGGAGCACACGCACGACTCTTGTTGATAATGACCTAACTTGGACACCTGCACCTTTCACATGGCTCGACTCAGTTGGAGTGGTGCGAGGATTGGATTTGTCGGTATGAGACGCACACAAGTGGAAACATTTGTCCTCCTCTAGGGAGGGAAGTGCACCCCAACCCGTCCAGTGATTAGGAAGTCTAAAGACAGGAGGCTGTGGGTTGCGATAAAGCTTCAAAAGAGGGATAGTCTACTGGCTCAAGAGGAAAAACTCCTTATGTAAATGCTGCTGTGAATAGTATTTCAAAAAAAAAAAAAGTTCAGGCATGTACAAAAATAAAAAGCCTGCAAAGTATGTACAAAGTCAATAAGAAAGCTTGAGTTCCAAAGTCAAATATGTGAGCCTGCAGCAGGATGACTTGACTACACTGGTCTTGCATCCAAGGATAGGTAGCTACACTGGCTACCGTCCATTCTTCTCTTCACCCCCTCCTCTTGAGCGGGTTGCCACTTGAACTTAGAAGGGAATACCCCGCTCTTCGAGGATGGAGTCGCTGGATTGGGGAATCACTGGGTTGTCGTACTGGAGAAGTCAGTTTCTTTGTCATTCTAGTTGGGGAGAGCCACCATCACTTACACTGTACAAGTCAGATTCATAGTCGTAAGAGTTTGCGTATGAGTTGAAGTATTTCTGACCTGGCTATTGAGGAGACTTGAGCAGAGTTTTGGGATTCTCAGGGACTGTTGGATTTCAAATTAAGTTCTCATTAAGGTTCCGCCCGCACTAAAATTCCAAAGGTCCTACTTAAGCTCCAAACTTTGATTTTGTGAAGACAAGTTTGATAATCAAGTTTAGTCCACCTTTCTTCTTTTTCTTTTCTTTCTTTTTCTTTCTGCACTTATTGCATAAGTGTTTGCTAGGGACTAGCAAAGGTAAAGTATAGGGGGATGATGAATCCACATTTCATCATCTTTATTCTATCATTTTGGCACCAAAAACCCTAGCAAATACCTGTATATAGCCTTAAATCAAGCATCTTAGCATTCATGCATGTGCATCCAGACAGTGTATAAATTACTGTAATTAAGGCCAAAATTATAGAATAAATAAAGAAAAGAAAAAGAATAAAATATTGTAAATATTTTATGACCCAAAACCCCCGAGACCTAGGCATCTTGATGAATAGGTCGACAAGGAATAAAGTAGGGGGAGATAAGGTCAGAAACACAGATATAATACCTATACTCCCTGTTCATTCTTTATTCATTTTGGGACCTATTTTTGGTTCCACTTTTTGTACATCAAATAAAGAAACTTTGTGCATGAAAGTTGTAGATAATTTTATAAAGAAAAATACAAAATTGATTTCACAGAAAAAGAATGTACAGACAAAAAGTTATGGTCTGAATAAGAATCCAAAATCCCAACTTCCCAGACCCGTATCTCACAACTGACAACTCCAAATGTAGCAAACTCACTTTAATTGTATATAGAATAAAATAATCTATCCAATGGCGGTGGTTTCGCATTTGGCGGAGCTACGGTTTGAAAGTTGAGTTTTGGACCCCTGTTGTATACTTGTACTGAATAAAATATTCAATTTATTCTTTATTCATTATTTATTCATTTTTATATTTTTATAATTATGTAAATATTACTTATAATATATATGTGCATTAAAATTGAAATAAAATGCAAAGAAAAATAAAAATAAAAATACTTATATAAAGAATACATAGGTATACTGCATATACTTATACCTGTATAGAATACACTTGTATTTTATTAAATATACAAAACATAACAGAAAAATACAATAAAAATATGTTTATATATATAAAAGTATGTTACAATTTTATAAAATACTAAATAAAAATAATAAAAATAAAATACCTAAATAAAAATAAAATATCAAAATACATAGGTATTATACCTATATAGGGTTAAAAAGGCAACTTGTAAAAATATAAGTCATAAAAATAAATAAAAATCAGAATAAAATACTAAATAAAATTTTGAACATTTTTTATTTTATAACTTTTATTTAATTCGGCCATTTATTATTTTTAAATGAATTAACAAAATAATAACTCAGGGTTTTTCCTGGTTGGTCCACGTGGACCAACCAGGAGGGGTCAACAGTTGACCGCGGTCAACTGGACGCCCTACCCCCTGTAGCTCCTGACAACCTCGGTTTTGACCCAATTTCATGGATTTTTCGAGGCCAGAACTTTCATCTTTTTGTGTTGCGACCTTCTGCAACATTATTCCTCGATCCTCCCTCTAGCTCGCCCATGCTTAACCTTGGTCGTCGGACCCAAGATTCGCAAGATAGGCCTTGATCTTTGGACCCCTGCAGCTCAGGGTCAAACCATATAAAATGAAACCCCTTCTTCCCTTTCGAATTTGAGTCCCCTTGGTCCACCCTTCAGCGCCATCATCGTGCTCCTGAGCTCCCTGGAGGTGACAGCTCCATCGCCAGCTCCTCAGCCAAGGCGTGCGAAGTCGAGGGAAGCTCCACCACCTCCGCCAACAGCCGGCGTCGAGGTACCCTTTCTCCTCTGGCTCCGGCCATCGAGGGCATCCCCCCGCTTATTTATTTCTTGCATTTAGTTCCTGTTAGCTGTAGCTTCAAAAACCCCAAAAAAAAAATTCGAAGTTTCATCAACCATCTCGCCAAATCACGCACCTTGGCCGGAGCGCACCTCCGGTCGTGCACCCATATCGCGAACCACGCCTCTCCCCGACCACCCAAGGGTCCAGGCAGTTTGCCCTGGACCCGTTGACCATTCTTGCAGGTCAAAGCACGAACGAAGATACCTGGAGGCGAGTTTTGGAGCTCGCCGGAGCAGACGTAGCCCACCAGCTCCGCCCGTCACCAGCGAGCACCACGGCCTTCGCCGTGGCTTTTTGACGCCCCAGGAGATAGACGAAGATCTGAGGAGCCTCCAGCCCCTTTTTGAAGCCAAAAAGCTCGCTGGAGACGGAGCTTGACCTCGGCGAACCTCGGTTCGCCGGAGTTCGTCGCTGTTCTTGCTCCGGGCTTCAGCACCGTTGGATCGAGGCGGAGCTCCAGTTCGCGTGACGACCGTCCGATCTTCCAAGCCCAACCACCGTCAGATCTCTTTCTGAGATCTAATCTCAGACGTCGACGCCAACCGTCATCGGCCGTTCTCGTGCTGCCACGTGGATAAGTGGCCCGCTCCCCGTCGCTGGATCGCCCATCGCCGCCAGCCGTTGGATGCGCGCCACGCGTCACCTGCGGAGCGCCCGAGCGAGGGTATTTTGCATCCCAACCCTCGCATTTTTTTGTATTTAATATTTAGTATTTAAACTTTTGTCTGTAGTGTAAAAGTTTTGTAATATTTGCATAAACACCCCCGTACTTTCAGTATTTGCATTTAGGTCCTCAGCCACGTCACCTCACGTGACCTGTACACGTGAGGTGTGGGCATTTTGCAGAGGAACCCCCGTACGTTTGTGTATTTCGTTTTAGTCCAGAACTGTGGCGTGAAGTGTAAACTTTTTGGTTATTTTGCAAGTTGACCCCTAGGTTTTTGATATATTGCATTTTAGTCCTCGCCAGGCGCGTGCAAGTCACGCGCCCTGGTGGGAAAATTTCTAAGAAGCCCAGGCAGCTTTTGTAATTGCTTTTTAAAGCTAGAAATTAAATATTCAGTGTATATATTTGTGGAAAATTGCATGTATGCCCCTGGATGTTTTAGATATTGCACATATACCCCTGCCAGGACTGTTTAATGTTTGGATGCTTGTTGTATTTATTTGAATGATCATTTCGAGCCCAAAAATTTCACAAAAATAGACTTAAGCATCTGGATATGTGTACTTTAACGCCATATATTTAGTTTTTGATTTTATTTTATTTTTATATTTATTAAAAATCAAGAACATCTATTTTGTGCACTGTCTAGCTTAGAAAATACCAAAAAAATATTAAAACATCTCCAAAAATTCCAAAAAAATCACCTAGTGTCTATTTTATTCTATTTTAGTGTCAGTCCAAAAATCATTAAAAATCTCAAAAGAAAAACACTAAAAATTTAAAAACACTCAAAAACTTCAAAAAAAATATAAAAAATAGTAGAAAACTCCAAAATTTATAAACTCAGGTTCTGTTTATTCCTAATTTTGTTCTTTTTATCTGAAAAATAGTGTGAAAATTTGTTGTTGCTTTTTGCTATTTTTAATTCTCATTTTTACCACAGCCAGCATTAATTCCACTGTTTTGCTTTATTTCAATATTTAAAAATATCAAAAACACCTTGAAAAACTCCCAAAAATCACAAAAACAGTAAAAAACCATAAAAATATCAAAAATATTTTATTCCTGAATTTTCGGTTATTTTTGCACCATTTTATAAATATTTTAGCTTGCCTTATATTATATTGCCTCTCCTTTCCAATATTGAAAAAGAAATAAAAAAAATATAAAATATAAAATATAAAAATCAGAAAATTAAAAAAATCAAATACAAAATTTAAAATTAAAAACCCACAAAAATTTATTTGTTTGCTTGCTTAGTGTAGACACTTCACACACACACACACTTTAGCACTTGCTTGAACTACCCTGCTTGTTCCCTGTGTTCGAACTCTCTACATACTTGCACCTATACATCTTTTATGTAGAGTTAAAAATAAATTTTAACTCCGCATTAGTTCTAATTAATTGATCTTAGTGTGGGTTAATTGTTGATTAAATACGGATTTTGATTGGTCAACACTTCGACTGAGTTCACGCTTTGTGTTGAACTTAAGACCATCGATCTTCGTGTTTATCACCCAGCACGGTCCCTAAGGCAAAATCGGAGGCATCCGTCATGATCTCGAATGGGAGAGACCAATCAGGCGGCTGAAAGACAGGAGCCTCAACAACTAGACTCTTGAGAGTCTCAAATGACGCAAGACACTTATCATCTACAATGAACTCAGTGTCTTTGGTTAGCAAATCAGTCAACGGTCGGGCAATCCTGCTGAAATCATGAATGAATCATCGATAGAAACCGACGTGCCCAGAAAAGATCGTAACTGTCGTAGGTTGGACAGTGGGTTTAGTTTCTTGATGACATCCACCTTGACCGGATCAACCTCCATACCCCTGTTGGAGATGATATGACCAAGCACCATCCCTTGAGTCATCATGAATTGACTCTTCTCCCAAGATAATACAAGATGGACCTCGATGCATCGCTGAAGGACGTGGTCTAGGCAGTCAAAACAAGAATCAAACTCATCGTCATAGACCGAAAAGTCATCCATGAAGACCTCCAAGCACTCACCCACCATGTCCAAGAAGATGGACAACATGCACCTTTGGAATGTCGTCGGAGCGTTACATAGACCAAAGAGCATCCGTTTGAAAGCATATGTCCCAAAGGGACAGGTGAATGTAGTCTTGTCCTGGTCTTCGGGCGCAATGGCCACCTGGTTATAGCCGGAGTACCCGTCAAGGAAACAGTAGTGACTCTTCTCAGCTAGCCTCTCTATAATCTGATCAATAAAAGGCATCGGGAAATGATCCTTCTTGGTGGCTTGATTCAATCGTCTGTAGTCCACACAGACCCTCCAAGAAGTAGGTAGCCGGGTAGCTATCTCCTCTCCAGACTCACACACAACTGTAGTGATGCCCGTCTTCTTGGGCACCACATGTAATGGACTAACCCACTTGGAGTCGGAGATGGGGTAGATAAAATCGGCGCTCCACCATTTCGAGATTTCCTTCATGACAACCTCTCGACGGTTCGGGTTCAGCCCTCGCTGGAACTCACGCGATGGCTTGGAGTCCTCTTCGAGATAGATATGGTGGGAGCACAGAGCCGGACTTATCCCCTGGAGATCAGCTACACTCCATCCTATCGCCTTGCGGTTCTTTTCAAGAACCTCCATCAAACGAGATTCTTGCTCTCCAGTCAAATCTGCTGAGATAATGACTGGTACATCTCATGCTCACCCGCAAGGAACCTATACTTCAGCGACTGTAGCAAGGGCTTTCAGCTTTGGGCAACCGGGAGCTGGCAAATCTGGCCTCTGAAAAGTCTGAGTGAAAGTAACCAAATCTGCATGGGAGAACTCTCGCTGATCATGACAATCTGGTGAAGACTGCTCGGCTGGTGTATCTATACTCTGTATCGGATCAGTCTCCACCCTAGTTGCTGGCTCTGTAAGAATCAGACATGGAATCAACTCATCAAACTCTGCCCAATCAATATCTGACTCCGAGGGATCTGAATCTGAATCAAAAGAAATATCAACTACCTCGTTATCCTGAATGGGGTCTACAGCCTCGAATGTGTCCTCTGCCAAGAGTGTGCTCTCCAAGCTCTCCTCTGCTGGAATCTGGGAATCAGTGGTATCTGAATATGAGAGGATGGCTCGTGAAATGGGATCTATCCAAGCGGCTTCATCATCTGTGATCACAAAATCGCACTCCTGGTGGACGTCTTGCTCTGCCTCTGTCATCTGCTCTGAATCGCTGAGCTGCTCTGAGCAGGATGAATCTGGCACTCTAGTCTCATTGGTCATCTCTATTTCTATACTCTCACCCTCTATGCGAAAGTATACCTTCCCACTATCATGATCGGATACTGCCTTGGTTGTGGCCAACAACAGGCATCTTAGAATGATGGGGGTATTGGTCACAGACTCAAGGAACTCCATGTCCAACACAACGAAGTCCATGGGGAATTTCAGACCCTGAACATCCTTCAACAACCCCTTCGGCCTCTTGACAGATCTATCAGCAAACTGAAGGACTGTTCTGCTATGTCGAAGAGGGTAAACTCAAATCGGTCGAGTAAGGATGTCGGAAGTAGGTTGATGGAAGAGTCGCTGTCTAATAGAGTCCGATCGAACCTCTGCTCACGGATGTGACATCTAACATAGGGAGCTCCTGCATCTGGCCTCTTTGTTGGCAGACGGTTCTGAATGGCGAAGCAGGTGGCCCGAGTGAGCACATGGATCTCTGCATGGTGGTCCCTCTTCTTCCGGTGAATGATGGTATTCTCTTTAAGGTTCCTCTGGAAGAGAGGGATGTGCTCGAGGGCCTCTTGTAGAGTCAGCTGAATCTGAAATCTGTCTATCATCTGTTGGCTAAACTCTAACTGATGGGATTTTTTATTTTCTTTTTTATTTCCCTTATCCAAGCGGAGTGCTTGAGGGAAGGGAATGGTTGGGCCCTCCTCAGATGGAGGGCTAGGAATGGGTCCCTGTTGTTGAGATGAAACAAAATCCATACACATTTCTCCAGGCATCACAGATGAACTCGCAAATAAAAAACCCTTTCCTTTATTTTTTTTGGATTTTTCTAAATAGTCTTGAGATACAGAAGCAAACGGAAATGCAACAGGAATAGAAGGGGTGGCCTCAGTACCACCCACGACATCTGGACTTGCGGCATCAGCACCGCACTCTAGCTCAACATCATCATATCCGGTGGCATCATCACCACCTCCTACATCTGGTGAAGCGACGGCCTCAGTACCATCGACTGGATCTACATCCTTGGTGGCGTTAGCACCACCCTCATCAACATCATCATGAGTAGCATCAGCACTGCTCTCCTCCTCGTCTGGCGCTTCTGAGTCCTCATGATGTCATCGCTCAGACAAGGCACTGGCGACTAACATCCTACCACTCCTAAGTGTAATAAAGTCAGCATCAAAAGTATATGTAGTAATATCACCCAATGAGTCACTAGGAGTGGTAACCTCTGTAAACTCTATCTGCTCAGACTTCCTCTTCAGGTTGTTCGGATTCGGCTCGATCTGAGCGGGTATGGCAGCCTTGCCCTTCACGATCTCCCTCATCTCCTGACGGAACTCGTCCATCTCCCGCCTGAAAGTGGCATGCTGCTCGGAGATAAGGCGGTCTAAATCATCAAGTGATGGGTTCTCATAGGCTAGCCCATGAGAACCGGGCGGGTTGCCTCTCTGGAAATGAGGTTGCTGCTGCTGGGAAGGATGAGGGGGATACTGGTGAGAATACTGCTGAGGCTGCTGCTGCTGCCTCTACGGCTGTCCCTGCTGATAGGGATGAGGACCATGCTGGTAGTATGGATGTGGCTGTGGGAACTAGGGATGTTGTTGTTGCTAACTGTACTGGCCACCCTGAATTGGAGGCTGCTGTTGGGATGAGGCACCTCCGGTCGACCATCGGAATTCGAGATGGTCTCAGCAGATCCCAGGCTGAGGTCGGTCATACCAAATCCCGTTGACTTCCATCAACAGCTCCTGCTCGTAAGAGGGTGAGGGAAGGACTGCCAGGGGTTGATCCGGCTAGTAGACCACCGTCTGAGTGTCCGAAGATGGTGGTAGCTGGAAATATTATTGCTGTTGCTGGAACGGCTCCGCCTGAATGTGGTGCACCTGTCTGTAGTGGGCGGAGGGCTGGGTCGAGCTGCTGCTGCTGGGGTCAGCCCGTGACCTGGGATGGGGCTGAGAAGCTGTCTGTGCCTCCTGGAGACACATGATCTGGGTCTTCAGGTCACTCAGCGTCTGTGCCATTTGATCTATCTGAGACATGTATTGGCACTGCTTCTTCTCAATGAGTTCATTGCGGTCCAGCTTCTCGCTGATGACACCCATATCAGCGGCCGACGACTCTGTCTGTGCTGCGGGTGCTGAAGATGTGGAAGGACCTGCATCGACCCATGATATCCTCTGATAGGACACATCCTATGGTGTGGGCTTTTCCTATGTATAAAGGCAGGTTTGGGACATGACTGTATAATTCTCTGTCATCTCCTCGTAGATGGCTCAGACCTGATGCTCATCCTTGGAGAAATAGGAACCCCCACAGGATGCGTTCACTAGCCCCTGCAACTCTGGTGTAAGCCCGCAGAAGAAACTCTGAACAAGGTTGGGCTTGGATATATCGTAATGAGGACACCGACCAATGAGCTCTCTGATTCTGTCCCATGCCTCATGGAATTGCTCATTGGGAAGCATGGAGAAATTGTTGATGAGGGCTCGCGCTGCATTCGTCCGGTTGAGTAGATAGTACTCATTAAAGTACTCGTTCCGGAGCTGTTCCCAAGATGTGGCATATCTCCCTAGGTGCTTCAGCCAATAGGCTGCTCTATCTACGAGGGAGAATGGAAAAGCCATCATCTTGATGGTATCCTCGTCCACGAGTCGATCGTAGACCGTGATGCAGATCATCTCAAACTCCTGGAGATGGAGGTGCAGCTCCTCGGTGGCTAGCCCGTGAAATCTGGGCAGTAGATGGATGGTTTGAGGTGGGAGCTTGAAATCTCCCAGAATTGCTGGCAGCTGAATCCATATATGTGTCAGAGTCACACCAGGGTTGTGCAACTCTCTCATCGGACGTGCGGGTGCTGCTGGCTGTACTGGCTCATCTGGCTTTCCTCCCTCAGGAATGTCTCCTCCTCCACCGGCCTTGTTCTGCTCATCTCAGTCCAATTGCATCTGTGCCATCTCCCTACGCATATCAACCATGAAAGCCCTCTGGTCTCTGATCTGACGTTGCATGGTCTCCAAGGAGGATAACAGGGTGTTGTTGATGGCACCCTGATCAAGTACGTAGGTGTGGGTTTATTGGGTCCATCAGCGCGTTCCTCGCTGCTGGTCATGGTCTGTGGAAAGGTAAAAGACCCAAACTCAGGTGCCGTCAAATGATCAAACATCTGTTGTGGTCTCTGCTCGGGCACCTCAGGACTGGTAGAAGGGAGGTCGAGGGGGAACAAGGCAGAGTCAAACTCGGGTTCTGAGATCAGGCCTGGGCTCTTGCGAATCAACCTAGATGAGTGGGGCGGAGTGCTCGAAAGTGGTGCAGCCAAAGGCTGCCTAAGGGACCTCATGCCCATCATCGTGATGTAGAGAGTGAAGGCGGATGAGATCTGGAAAACACACAAGATCTAGCAAACAAACCCCCAATTCACCTACTCACGTTGAGCTGATGATCGTAAAGGTTCGGTCTTTTATCTTGTCGATTTTATTAGGTGATAAATCAGTCTATCAGAGCGATTAAGCGAGCTGTTGGGAATCCAACGCTCTCAGGAGACTGTCCCGATCCCAAGGCTAGATCTTTCCCAGCCAGTACAAGTTGCGGACCTTTTACCGGCTACCTGATCAACTCGATCTGTTAAGGATATCGCGACCTGCTTTACCGAAAACTGGAGCGATCCTCACTGGAGAACGACTAACCCGAAACCAGTAGTCTGAAAAGAGGTCGGATATGGCTCTAGCCAAGTGTGTGGGTCACTCTCTCGCTCATTCAAACCAAACAATGAGGGGATTGCTCTCCCAAGACAAATTTTTCAATGAGGTGTCTTTTAGGGTCAATTTTATGGTTTTTCTTTTTTAGATGTTTTTCAAGCAAACAATTCCTAACGAATTTTTTGATTCTCCTAATTATTTTAGGTCCAAAAATAGGGGGAGAAGTCGAAAAAACCGATGCAGGGTCAAACACTATGATGCATGCAAAGTCAGAAATGTGTACCTGATGCCAGCTCTCCATGTGCAAGGTTATCCACGCATAAAATAAAGACTGAATTAAAACTACCTATATGATGCAAGAAGAAATCGACCTTAGACAGAAAATTTCTACTCGAGAAGCACAGTAGCTAATAGGTCAACAAGAGAGGTCGGGATCCGGTCTCTGATGCCGATCGGTGTCCGCCACAACGGATCCTGCCAGCGTTGTATAGGGCCTCTAGCGGCACATGACCTCTCAGGTGACCAAATTAGCTTTTTCTTTTATGAATTAATTAATTAGGTCCACTTAGCGATCTATAGGTGCAGGAAAGCAATTAAGGTTGGGGCCTTAATCAATTACGTCACAATCAACATAAAAATCCTAAGTCTAGGGGCCAAAATCTTCGAGAATCAAAATAAAAGAAAATCGAAAAACAAAACCGGCGTAAAAACCACGGTGAGGTCCCCTGAGCACACCGGTGCTCGACGAAAGAGACCCCGATAATCTGCCAAGTCCAAGTCTGAGTCCTGTATTATTACAATAATAATGGAAATGAAAATAAAAGTTGCAATCCCTCCAAGGGTCATTCTCCTCCTCTCCTACGCTCTCATGCAGCTCGATGCAGAAACGAGCCGCCTCGGCTTCGCTCTGGTGCCTCGGCGCTCCTAAAAAAGCCGCGCTCGCTCGTCGGGCCCTCGCAAAAAAGAGAAACAGAGACTGGACAGATCACAATTATAAAAATAAAATAAAATAAAATAAATGAGAATAAAAACAAAGAAAAAGAAATAAAAACAAAAACAAAAATAAAAAGCAAATAAAGAAAAATAAAAAGAAGAAAATAGAAACAAAATTGAAAAAGGAAAACCGATTACTAAGTCGTGATCCCCGACAACGACGCCATTCTATTGACGCACGTATGCAACTCGGGTTAAGAAATATCTAGGGTTGTTGTGACCCGAATCGCAAGGCGCAATCAACAAGAAAAAATAGACCACCAACTAAAGAAATCAAACATGAAAAATGAAGCAAGCGGTCTTGCAAGTTATTTAACCTGGTATAGCTACCAGGGTCGAACATAAGGAGCACAGAATGAAATCTACGAAGTAGTCAGGTAATCAAGAAAATGAAGAAATTTTGGTGGTTTTTAATTTTTTTTAATTTTTTATGATTTTCTAATAAGAAAAGGAATAAAGAAAAAGCAAAAAACAACACTCAAGCAATCATTTAAAGATCCAAAAACACTCAAAAATTCAAAACAAAAATATTTTTATATTTTAAAAATATTCAAGTGTTTTTAAGAATTTTATGGTATTTTTTTATTTTTACTTAATTTTTTAAAAATAAAAGAAGGCCAAAAATAGTAAACAATGTACAGCATGGATATAAAGGCAAATTAAAATTATTTAAAATGCTATAAAATCCTAGCAGTAATTTTATGTGAAATTATAATAAAATATACCTACAAAACCTGGAAACACATTTTTTTGATTTTTTATGGATTTTAAAAAATGTTTAAAAGGTTTTTAGTCTTTTTCAATTTTTAGGGGTTTTATAAATCGGAATGAAGCAAAAATCACAAAGAAATTAAAATAAGACAAAATAAACAATTTTTCTTGGAAATTTTCAAGGCATTTTTTTTTATTTTTAATTGATTTTTCAAAACAAAAAGAGACACTTTTTAGGGTTTTGATTTTTAGAAAATATCAAAAAAACAAAATTGGTCACAAAAATTACCAAGTGTAAAAATTTCAGAATTTTTGGAGTACTTTTGATATTTATTTGATTAAAAACAAGACATACAGATCACAAAGACCTAAATGCAATTAGTTTAATTTTTAGGACCAAACAATAACATGAAATTAAAGCATAGAGTCGAATCTGAAATTCTACCAATAAACAAGCACATGCTCTAAATCATCGTTCACAGGGGCATATATGCAAATTTGGAAAACATTCGATTATTTATTAACACATAAAAAGTTCAGGATAAGTAATGCAAATAACCCACTACGCACGTGACCAGGCACGTGTATCCAAACAGGAAGGACTAAACTGCAAATACTAAAAACTACAAGGACTAATATGCAAAATGGTCCAACTGTAACTTTTATTTTTACAAACTAAAATATAAACTAAAAGAAACGTAGGGTGAAAACGCAATATACCCTTGAAGCTCGTGAAATGCGTGTGAGAGGACACGTGGCGGCCGTTGGTGTGCGAGATCTTGCGACTCTGGACGCGTCAGATGTCAGATCTGACGCTCCAGAAGTGGTCAGGAACGTGAGGCGCAGATGGAGGCCGGGTGTGACATCCAACGGTGTAGAAAGGCTGCCGTGTCAGTGATCAGGATGATATCTGGGCATACGGGCTGATCCAACGGTGTAGAGGCAGCCTAGATGAACAGCTCGAGGGAGAACTTCATCGGAGTACAGGAGGTGATCCTTAGCTCCGATGGCCGATCGGAAAGCACCGGATGAGTCGTGGAAGGCTTCCGCGTCGACTGAGCGGACCCGATGGAGCAGCTATCGGTCGGATGAGCGTGACGACAAAGGGGATCTGGGACTACTCCGGCGTGTCTCAGATGGCTGGAATCAGGGGTCTTCAACACGCTCTTTCACCTGCAAAGGGTAGCTGGGACTCGGGGCGATGCTCTAGTCCAGGTTATTTGGACTCCAATCAAAAGAAGCGGAAGGAGGCGGGTGTTGGTCTCTGGCGAAGATGGTAGGGGAGACCTAAATCCTAATCTCGACATGATGATCGAGGCTCAGGGTGATCAGGTTGCGGATCTAGATGCGGGGCAAGTGGATGGATCGATCGGAGCGGGTAGATGTGAGTGACTGAACTACGACCAGTCGGTCGAAGCTGGCTGAGCACGAGCGGCAAATAATGGAAAGATTTGATGAACTACGGAGCTAGGAAAGATTAGAGGGATACCTGAGGGTTTGAACACGATCCTAAGCTCCAGGCAAGATGAACGACGAGATTGTTGCCTCAACCAAGCTGCGTCGGGCAAAGGATGCTTCTCGCGACGGTTCTCCGGCCACGAAGGGTTAGCTTCAGCTACACGGCACCAACTCGGTCTCCGAAGGGGTCCTTCAGCGGCTGTCACTTTGAGGAAAGGTTCTAGGGTATCGAGAAGGGGTGCGGCGCGAGCTACCGAGCTGGGGGGATGAATGAAATAATTTATAGAGCTTCCCAAGTAGCTGCAGAAACCGGGCCAAGGCACGTAATCTGAGAAGGATCCGCGCTTCCCTAGGGATCCACGAGGATCTTGGATCCATGGGGAAGGCGCGGGCGGAAATTCGGAGCATGGGGACGCATGATCCAGCCGGGGTAAATGGGAGAAGGGGGTCCGACAGATCAGTCGGGTCGGGTCAAGCCCTGGAAGAGGGGGTTGACCCGAGTCAACGATCCGCCATGGACCAATAAAAAAGAATTTACAAAAAATATTTACAAATTCAATAAAAATTAGTAAATGATTTTAAATTAAAAAGTGTATAAAATGAAAAAATATTTGTGATTTTTCAAACTATTTTTATGTGATTTTTTTTATTTTTATGAAAAATAAATTATTATATATAAAGTGTATTGTATTATATACAGGTATAAAATACCTATGTATTTTATACAATTATTTTTACTTTGTTATTTTTACACAAATACCCAAATTTTATATTTTATTTATTTACAACATAATTTTGGAGTATAAAACATTTTTTGTTTTATTTTTATTATTTATTTGCAAGCATGAAATAAATAGAGAAGAAAGCCTATATATATGTATATGTGTGAGAGAGAATTTTATTCTATTTTTTATTTATTTTTCTGATTTTTATTTTATTTTTAGAAATATATACAACGAAGTAAAAGCATATTTATATTTATATTTTTGTAAAAATAAATTATGTACACATATGATATATATATAAGGTGGAGTGGCCCTATCTCTCTCTATCTATTTTATTTGGCGATCAGGCCCATGCTTGGCCCTCTCTTGGGTTTGGGTCACTCAATATTTATTCTAAATACTTCCTTCTTTTTCTTTTATTCTTTATTCTTTTATTTTTGCACAAATACATGCTAATTATGATATATTAACACATGCATGTTTATTGCTAAGTTATTGTAATTACACTTATTTACATGATGCTTTGCCGAGATAATTAGCTAAAATAAAAGGATAAAGAATGATGAATGGGGATTCATCAGTAACCTGGTAACCAAACGAACCCTAAAGGAAACCAAAAGAGACATTGAACTCCCCAAGAGATTCAAGCCTCGAGGATGCTTCAAATGCTTTTTCATCATTACTATTCAATATGTATCTAGTCTCCTCTCATCCACCGAGCTAACTAGCTTTTGTTGAACAAGACGATCTTATCCCCCCTCTCCTTATGTGTTGATGAAACTTTGACTCACCATGCTGATAAATATAAATCAGTCAAAAATCAAGGATAAGATACTTGTCAATTCACCAAAGTAAGTATCAACACCAATGTTTTATAAAAGACATCAAAGCGATTAGGTATTGGTTTTGAGTATGGTGTAGCATCGAACTCAGCTGGCCCAACCTTGGTCCAAAAATATTCCACAAGCCTTGGGCATGATTGAGGCTTGGATTTTTGCCAATTCGAACAATTAGGGTGGGTCATGAAATAACATCAATATTAAGCAGATTACAATCATGCATGAATCATAAAATCGGACCTGCATGCATGCATTCTCTTTGCAATCTATAATTGACATCTCAAAATATTTAGGAAAGTTATTGAAACAATCAAAACTAATGACATGTATGAAATCCGTTCTTATAAATAAATTCCAATGGGGCTATATATGAAATAAACATTGTTACCTAGCATGGCTATTGAGATTCCATTTAGATAAATAAATAGTTCCATGAAATTCTGAGATGGATAAAAGCTAAACAACAAAACCATTTTGAATACAAAACTCAAAAATCAATTGAAAGTAAAGAGTTACTCCATTAACAAACGACTCAACATACCTTTGAGAATCAAGTTGTCATTGTCATCAGCTTTCTCGATTGATGTTCCTGGACCATGCAACAAATCTTGAACACAATTCAAATCTTTCACTGTGGATGAATCCAATCGGCTACAATAAGCATCCAAAACTTGATCTCTTGTGTTGAATGCAAACTCAGAAGCAACGTGGACACCAGAATCACTAAAAAATATTGAGCCAACCTAGGCAGGATTCAGAACTTGCCTGAATTCGCTTTCCAAAACTGTAGAATATCAAAGCATTCATTTTCCTCATAATATGTAGAGCTATCAGCCAAATATATAGCAATATCCGATTTTTCTAATTTCCAAGCCCCGATCTGTTTCTTCTTTTTGCAAATTTCGGTTTTAAAATCTTCCATCTTCTCTCCCCTGGCAGATTCACTTGTATTATCACTAACCATAATTGGTGATTGAGATTGTATTCGATTTGCAGCTAATGTGGATTGAAATGTAAAGAATATTCCTGGTAAATTTTGTATGTGGTTGTCTCAACCTCACTCATAAAATCATCTACCTCAAAATTTGAGTAGACTTTCGGTAAGCAAAATCGAATGTACTTGAACTTATACGAAGGATCTAAGGTGATGTTGATCGTCAAAGGAAAATTACATATGTGATCTTTCCAATACTTTTTTAGTTTGACACTTATTTTGTTACGATACTTCTTATGGAGAAGTCTTCACTTGTGAGTAAAATATTCAACTCCTTTTAACTTTAAATATTTGACTAAAAAATAAATTTGAAGTCGAATGGCGATGTGTTAGCTATGTGAACCCATGGCGAACCATTTCTACAATAAATGTCATTGTAATTTTTGATATATCAATAAAGTTATTGATTTATTTCACTTCTTGTCTAAGATTAAATGAATGAATGCACTTATAAGGCCCTTTAGTAAAATTAGGGTTATGTACTATGGCCATCTTAATAATCATACAGTTATTGATTCAATGGTGAATCATAGAGGCTGGTAGTTGGATGATATCTAAAGAGTTAGACTAAGGACTCATCAAGCACCATCAAATAATTGTTAAGGAAAGATCTCCAGTCTAAGAAGGAGATGGAAATCCCTCTCTAAGGCTGATATCTAACCGACCTCTTAATGCAGATCCTCTGCATAGGAATAAATACTCGGAGGTGTCAGATAAGTTAGGTCAAAGAGTTGACTTAACGAGATTGAGATAACTAAGACTTATGACGTATGCTATCATGATATAGGCATGCATCCTCTAATCGAAGGCCGATGTATTACTATATGTATAAGTATGTACATTAGGCATACCATTAGGTTGATGACCTAATTAAGGTCTATACACCAGCGAGCTGGTGTGCATACAAGGGCATATAAGTAATAGGATCTCTCAAAGGCATCATACAGGTTCACTACTGAACCAGAAGACATGAGCTCACTCATGAAGATTGGGGATCAGTCAAATTCCATGCATTTTTACTCACCAAGAACAAGCACATAAACTCTACACCATTGGAAGAACTTAAGTTCAATGAAAAATAATATGAAGATCAATCATTGGCTAGGGGTTGTATTCCGGGGTTTTTGTCCAATGTGCTTCATAAGCAACATGTGGACATGGACATAGCCCAAGATATAATGTTGAATCTGAAAGAGATATTCGATGATGTGAACCACACTCAGTGTTATAATATAATGAAAGAACTTATTCACTGCAAGATGCATGAGGGGACTTCGGTTCGAGAGCTCGTAATCAAAATGTTTGGTTATCTCTCGGAACTGGACACCCTTGGGGCACAGATGGATGCAGATATGCAGTCTAACTTCATTCTGTTATTTCTGTCCAATTCTTTTCAATAACTTTGTGGTAACGTACCTGATGAGCGACCGATCAACTAGGGTTAAGTATGCAAATATATCGATGGTTGTTGCGACCCCAATTAATCATCTAACTTAACGAGAAAAATGTATAAAACCACTTAAGAGAAAAATCAATCAATGAAAAGCAATGTAAGCGGTCCTCACTATTTTAATTTACCTGGTATAGCGACTATGGTCGAACACAAGGAGTACGATTAACGAACTAAGTGGTCAAATTTCAAAGTAAGATAAAATGAATTTTTAGTGATTTTTATTTTCCAATTTTTTTAATTTTCAAATAAAGAACAATATGCACAAGGGAAGAAATATACACACAACACTCTTTTTGAATTTTTAAAATAGTCAGAAATGCTCAAAAAAACCAGAGAAAATATTTTTGGGTTTATAATTTCTAAAATATTTTTGATAATTTTTCCAAGTTTTTCAGATGTTTTTGTAATTTTCTAAAAATTGAACAGTGGCAAAAAAGTAAACAATGCACAGCCTGGAGAAACTCCTGAAAATTATTTTTATGCTAAAGTATAAACAAATATCTAGACACGGGAACTTGAATCATAATTTTTTGATTTTCTACAATTTTATACAAGTTTTCGAAGATTTTTAGTATTTTACAATTTTTTAGGTTTTATAATGCGTGAAATTTGGATAGAAAATAAAGGACAATAAAATACACCTAATCTATTTTTTTGGGGATTTTTAGACCATATTCATATTTTTATGATTTTCCAAAGTTTAAACAGAGAAAATGACGCTATTTTTGAATTTTTTGAAATATCAAATAAAAAAATGCTATGAAATTTATATATAATGAATGGGAACACAACAAGAATATAACATAATTTTTCAAGAATTATTGAGCAATGAAAACATTTATTTCAATAATAATGGCAAGAAATTCAAGGTCTGGAGTACAAGAACTGAAATGCAATTATTTAAAGTTTTTTGAATAAATAACAGAAAAATATTGCGGGAGAAACATTGTAAATTACCAAGGTAATCACTTGTAGAGCACGTGTTTGAATGCTGGAAGGGACCTCTTTGCAAATCTGAAATCCTTGGGGGGCTGATTGCAATTGTTCCAATTTCTTATTTTAAAAGAACCTAGAGTTTCCTGTGCATGCCTCTCTTCTAAAAAAAGGGACAGGAGCCGCTGCCCCTTCCTTCACTTCTTCAGGCGGAGGCGGTGGTCGTGCGATGGGTGGCTAATGTAGGGAGAGCTCCGCGTGGGGGCGCAGAAGGGTGGCTGGCTCGTGCGGCTGGCATGGGTGATCGGGACATGCAGGCGGCACACGCTGGCTGAGGAGGCGCTGGAGCGGTGGTACTACGGTGATCGGTTGTCAGCAGGGAAGATGGAGGTGGTCAGTCGCGCTGGTGCTACACAGGAGGCTGGCGATAGTGGTGGGGGCGACACACGCCCCCCGGCGTCGACATGGTCGGTCGGCTGGGAGATCTCCGTGTGGGGGCACGGAAGGGCAGCTACTGGGCTGCGGGCGACGGCTGTGGGCAACGACCGCAGGCTCGTACGGCTGGAGAAGGAAGGCGCCGGGACGGAGGCGGTGGCATGGGGGAGTTGCACGGTAGCGGCGACGGAGCCGTGGTGGTCGATTGAGGGCGGCGAACATGGGGGAGGCGCGATTGTGGTCGTGACCCCATTTTTTTAAGAACTGCAGGAGATATAAATAGGAAAAATTATTATTATTATTTTTTATTTTTTCATGCAAAACAGATGTTAGATGGATAAAGAAAAAAACTATATGAATTTTGTTTATTTATTTTTTTATTTATAAACAATTTAGGATTCAAGAACGGGTGCTGATCCTACGACATGGAAGATAGATCAGGATCTCTGACCACCATACGTGGTCGGAGGTGCATGGTTGCGTGAGGTAGAATGGAAATAAAGAGGTCACGAAAATGGCGTGGATGATCTACGTCGGATACGAAATCAAGTTTTTTTAGGATGATTAAAAACTAAGATTAATGAGGATTACAAATAAAATATTGATGATGAAATTGAAATGACAATTTACCCTACGATTAATCTAGATGAAAAGCGAGAAGTAAAAATGGATCTAACCTGAGGGAGGTGGGCACCGTGATGGCCTCGATGAAAACTGATCCGCTGTCACCGGACGGCTCGGGGGCTGGGCTCCTCTGTCGACCGATGGGATTTCAGGAATGAGGCTCCTTCTCCACCAAAGATTGATCAAAGGAAAAATGGAGGAGGAGCTTAATAAAAAGAAGAAAAATCAAAAAGGAAAATATGGATAAATAAGGAATGTGTTTATTGGTTAATTAAATAAATAAATTAAATTAATTAATTGATTGATTAAATGAAATTCGGAATTAAATAAAATAATTAAAATAATTAATTTACAAAAAATTAATTAGCCACCTTAATGGTGGTTATTTAAGGTAAAAAAAATCAAATCTTATATACATGGTAGGTTTTTAAATCAAATAAATGAATAAATAAATTAAATAAATAAATCCAATTTTTGTAACTATATTAATTTAATTAATTTATATTAGATATTATTTTTTTGGTGATTTTTATGTAAGGAAATTAGTTGTATGTAAGTAATATATACATATAGTACAATATACACATATACAAATAAGGAAATTATTTTTAAATGATTTTTTTTAGATTTTTTATTTTTATTTTGATTTTTAATAATAAAGAAAATATTTACAATTATGTAAATTATGTATAAAAATAAATATGAACAAGTATATATACAATAAGTGAGTGGTCAAACTGCACAAACCACCCTAGAAAATCTACTTTTTATCCTAACTCCAAAAATTATGAAACTATATCCATTTGAAAGATAATGTAATTTAGAGTGCAATGGAAGTGAGTTTGATTCAATTTGAGTTCGTATGGAGCCGGAATTGGTCTTTCAATTATCGCTTTACGGCTTTTTCTAAGTGTGGATACTTTTATTCTATACCTGATTTTACTTTGCAATTATTTTTATTATTTACAAAACATTTTATTTACAACTTTTGTTTAGAAAAATATTTAATTTGAGGTCAATTTATATACAAATAAAATAGTGTATTTTTGTTCAAATATATAGGAAAAATTTACAAAAAAAGGAAGAATATTTACAAATTATTTTTTTTTGATTTTTAGACTAAAGACCCTATCTCCCCCTACTTTATTCCTAACCAATCAGGTCAAGTTTTGACCTTCTCTCGGGGTTCAGGTCGGTCTGCATTTATTTCATAAATTCATCCATTTTTTTCTTTTCTTTTATTTTTCTTTCCTTCTTTATTCTTTTATTTTGAATATAAAGAGTTCTAAAAATGCATATTTAACAATTGCATGTAAAATGCTAATTTCATGAAATTAATGGATATTTACATGTATTTGACTAAGGAAATAAAGCTAAAATAAAAGAATAAAGGCGATGAATCGTGGATTCATCAGTACCACATGAACAAGTTGAGCTTGACTAACATTGAGCTAATGGATTCACTGAAGTTCATTGAGGATGGCATGAAGAAAAAAAATCTCACTAACAATGCAATGGTTGTACAGGTCAAAGGGAAGCACGGTCAGAAGCATGGGGCTCGGAAGAGTCCGTCCTAGAAGAAAAATAAGAAGAGTCGAGCTATTGGCTCATCCTCTCATGCTTTTACACTGATATCATCGAAGAAGACCAATGTTTGTCATCACTACAAGAAGCTGAGGCAATGGAAGCGTAACTGCCTAGAATACCTGAAAATCACTGAGAAAGGTAAAGCCCCAATGGGTATAAAATTTACTTTCATCATTGAAACCAAATTTCTCATAGGACGAGAAGATAGTTGTATCATAGATTCCGGTGCTTCTGTTTATGTACGTAATTTGTTGCATCTTTTTCAGGAAACTAAGAATCCTGGTGAAGGGGAGATAGTCATCCAGATGGGATATAATGTAGTTATTGCAGTAGTTGTCATCGGGACATGCAGATATCATTATCCAGTAGGAGAGTCCTTGTACTTAAAGAATGTGTTTATGTTCCATATGTTAAAAGGAACCTTATATATTTATCTAAGTTAGTTAGAAATGGATATTCGTTCTTATTCTGTGAGAAACTTGTCATAAGTCGTTGTGATAAATATATTACAGATGATATTCTAAGCTTGATGGACTCTATGTGCATTGATGAATTTATCATGAATGCAACACCCACTAATAAAAATCCTAAAAGAATCAAAGTGGATGGAAATCATTCGAATATGATTAGGCATCAAAGTCTTGATCTTTTATCTATTGATAGGATCAATAGATTGATAAATGATGGACCATTAGATTTGTACAGGTCCAAACTTTACATACATGTGAACATTGCATTCAAGATAAAATGATAAGAGCATCCTTTCATAATAAGGTTAAATGATGCGAGGGTATTCTTAACCTATTATATACTGATGTATGTGGTTCATTCAGTACCACGATCCGAAATGGATATCGATATTATTTGACATTTATGGATGACCGTTCGCGATAGGATTTTATCTTTCTATTAAGTCATAAATCTGGAATCTTTAAAAAGTTCAAAGGATTCATGTTTTGGTTGAGAACCAAACCGATAGGAAGATTAAATAGATTTGATCTGACCAAGGCAGTGAGTACCTTTCAGATGAATTTATGGAATACCTCAAAGAGAGAGGAATTGTATCTAATCTCACTCCTCGTGTAACTCCCTAACTAAATGATGTTGCTGAAAGATGTAAGAGGACCATCATAGACACGGTCCGTTCATTGATGAGTAAAGCACATTTACCTCTTAATTTTTGAGGATATGTAGTAGAGACTGCAATATATATCCTTAACAAGATTCCTAACAAGTCTATATGCAAAACCCCTCATGAGCTTTGGTTTGGAACAAGACCCAGTATTAGACACTTGAGGATTTGGGATTGCTTGGTCCATGCAAAGAACGTGGATGCAAATAAGATGGAAACTTGCAATCGATGCTACTTCATTGGGTATGTAAAGGACTGTATTGGATACCAACTTTATGATCCTGAGACTCAAAAGGTTTTCATCTCTAGAGATGTGAAATTTCTGGAGGATGACTTCCTTAAGAGTCAAGACAAAAATGAAGTAAAGGAACTCATTTAAACCCCCGAGAATATTGATCTTCTTGAATCATAAAGTGAAGATGTGAATAAAGATGAAACATTTGTACCTCTTCAAAGGAGTTCGAGGGTGGTTGCACCGCCTGAAAGATACGGATTCCATGTGTCAGGGAAAACTGACAATGATCCAACTTCATTCGATGAAGCACTCGTGGATCATGACATGGATAGATGGATGCTAGCAATGAAGTCTGAAATAGACTCCATGTACAAGAACGATGTATGGACCCTAGAGGATCCACCTAGAGGGGTAAAATCCATTGGGTGCAAATAGATCTTTAAGAGAAATAGGGGACCTGATGAGAAGGTAGAGACCTTTAAGGAACAGCTCATAGCCAAGGGCTACACACAGAGAGAAGACATCGACTATGATGAGACATTCTCTCATATTGCTATTAGGGAATTACTATGCATTCTTGACTACAACATCTAGTAGATGGACATCAAGATGACATTCCTCAATGGATACCTCGAGGAGGATAACTATATGGAGCAACCCCAAGGCTTCATAACCAAGGAAGGCAAAGCAAGCTTAAGAAATCCATCTATGGGCTTAAACAAGCTTCTCATAGCTGGAACATCAAATTTGACAAACCATATGCTCATTTGATCCTATGAAATGCTTAAGCAGTTGTCCGTTCACTAGGAACGATCGCACACCATCTGTAAGATCTGAAATCTCTATGTTGTCGTTCTCGTGAACTTCTCTAACTTTGAAGGGTAACATCCATTTGGATTTCAACTTTGCCCTGGAAAATCTTCAACTTAGCATCGAATAACCATATCTTCTGCATTGGAACAAAATTTTTACGCATGATATTTTGATGATGTCAACGCTTGATTATGTCCTTATTGACCATGCTGTCAGCATACGCCTTGTTTCGGATTTCTAGAGGCTCATTCAAATCCATTTGTATGTTATATTGTCCTTTATGTGTGCTCCAGTTCACTTTGTTCAATGCCCATTCAGATTTGTGAATCAGCTCAGCGGGCAGACGATGCAACTTTCCATATGTTATCATGAATGGGGAGGTTCCAAATGGGGTCTTGTAAGCAGTCCGATATGCCCATAGAACTTGATCCAATAGTTGGGACCAGTTCTTCTTGTCGAGGTAAACTAGCTTCTGTAAAATACCTTTCACCTCCATGTTTGACATCTATGCCATGCCATTTGATTGTGGGTGGTATGGACTAGAGACACGGTGCTCGATGTCATAGTCCTTGGTTAACTTCTTCACTTCTCTATTAATAAAATGGCGACCCCGTCAAATATTATGACTTTGGGGACCTCAAATTGTGCAATGATATGATATTTCAAGAACTTGCAAACAATCTTGTTGTCTGGGGCTCATGCAGGGATAGACCCCACCCACCTAGATAGATATTCCACCACCAATAGAATGTACTTGAAATCGTGGCTATTAGAGAATGGGCCCATGAAATCTATGCCCCATGCATCAAAAACATCAACCTTAGTCACAGGTTGTGTGGATATTTCATCTTTGGGACCGAAGGTTTCTCCCATTCTCGGACACATTGGACATGACCGAACAAATGCATATGCATCACAGAACATGTTCAACCAGTACAAGCCATACTGGACCACTTTCCAAGTGGTCCTCTTCTTGAAGTGATGTTCTCTTGCTTTCAAGGAATGGCAGTGTGTGAGGAAACTCATGTATTCCTCCTAAGAAGTACACCTTCGTCAGAATGGTACTTTTTGACTTCCGACTTAAGTTGGTCGATGCTGCTATTGGGCCAATCAAGGAGAACTATCCTAGACACCAGAAAGTTCACCATATTGGCATACCATGGGAGAGAGTCAGCATACAGATTGAATCGTCGGGGAAGGAGTCCTTGATATGGTTAACCTCAAGGGAACTCTATGGTTCAATGCATGAGAGGTGATCAACCATCACATTCTTCACTCTAGGCTTATCCTTGATTTGCAAATTGAACTCTTGGAGTAGTAGAATCCACCTAAGAAGAAGCACCTTAGTGTCCTTCTTCTCCATGAGGTACTTGATGGTTGTGATATGTGAACACGGTGGCCTTGGATCCTAAAAGATGTGACACGAATTTGTCTAAGGAAAACACTACGAGAATCATTTCAATTCTGTGACGATGTAATTCTATTTAGCATGATCTAGGACTTTGCTTGCATAGAGGACAACATATGATATACCTTCTCTCCTCTGTCCTAACACGACCCCAACTGTAAAGTCAGAAGCATCTTTCATGATCTCAAAGGGGAGAGACCAATCTGGGGCATGTAGGATGTGAGCATCAATAACCTTCCTCTTAAGGAGCTTGAAGGCCTCAAGACACCTGTGATCTATAAGAAAATCTGTGTATTTTCCTAAGAGCTCTGTTAGCGGATGGATAATATGTAAATAGTCCATTATGAATCTTCGATAAAAACCAACATGCCCAAGGAATGACAACACTTGATTGATGTTGGTTTAGATGTTGATGTTTCTTGATCACATCCACATTGGTAGGCTCAACCTCCAATCCTCTCTTGGAGATGACGTGCCCCAACACAATTCCCTCTTGGACCATGAAATGGCTTTTCTCTTAAGAGAGTACTTGATTCACCTCACTACACTTCTTGAGGACTCGATCTAGATGAGATACACAAGAGTCAAATGAGTCTCTATAGACCGAGAAGTTGTCCATAAAGACTTCAAGGAAGTCGCCCACTATCTCGACAAATACCGCAATCATGCATCACTGGAAGTCCCTGGTGCATTGCATAGCCCAAAGGGCATGCCTGAATGCGCAAGCACCTAATGGACATGTCAATTTTTAATAATATTCAATTAAGTGCAAAAGCAATCACTTTTTTTATTTTACTTGGGCAATCCCAACGTCGATCACAGGGAAGCAAATATCTCCTTATGATGATTTTTAGGTCATTTAGAGATATGTTTTCATATAGGTTTTTTTTAGATTTTTATATGCAATTTTATGTGAGGAAGTGCAAATAGGCTAAATTTAGAGGCTAAGTTATAAATTTCAATTAAATGATATCCAACAATCCTAAACTTGGCTAGAATCTTAATGCATGCAAAATTAAGCTACTGTAAATTTTTGATATTTTTCTAATGTAAAATAAAAGTATGGTGAATTAAATAATGCAAGGAGGGTGATTTAAAGTAAATTTATTTAATAAATATCAAAATACACATATTTGCAAGAATCCAAATTACCCTAATACATCTAAATAATATGATTCCAAATGAATTTAAATTTCCTAAAAATACTATGTAATTGATCAACTAAAAATCAATTACTAAAATCACAAATTTATTTATAGCAAAACGTGCATGGGAATGAGATGATTTTTGGAGGCATGACATAGGGAAATTAGTTCAGGAAGCTATGAATCTTGGTTGATGTTTAGAATATGGAATAATTTAATATGAATTAAACAAGCTCAGATGGTAAAATATGCATATGTGACACCGTATTAATTTTATTAAATTAGCCATAGCTCTAAAAATGTAAAAAATCAACCACAACTAAAGAATAAAATATTCAACAACATACAATTTTTAGAATTATCATTAAAATTGAATGCTTAAATGAATAACTTAACATAGGGTTTTGTTTGCAAATAAATTAAAATAAATTGAATTCAAAACCAAATAGCACAGAGTGTGCTTCTTTAATTACCTAGGATTGGAGGGGTGTCCCTACAAATTTATCCATGGACACGTGTTGTGCACGTGCATCCTGATGGCGAGGACCCTAGCGTGATTCTCGACAAGTATGGGGTTGATGTGCAACTTTCTCAATGGATGCCACGTGTCATCTTTGAGAGACTCATGGTTGGTGAATCCTTTTGTAGTTCGCAGAAGCACAGAGTATACATGTGCATTTAGCTCAAAATCATGTGTACCCTCCACGTGATCAAGGTTGTTAAATCTATCGATGGTTTCAAAATAATAACCGAGTTAATATTAATTTAAGAGCATGTAGTAGATAAAATATGTAATTTTCCACCAAAATAATTTTATTAAATAAACCACATCTCACAAAATTATAATCATCATCCACAATGGTAGAGCATAGGTATTCTAAAGATGCCATTTTTAGAATAAAAAATATGATGATCAAATGACTCACAAAATATGACTCTAAGTTAGGGGTTTGAATGCAATCATAAATAATAGAACAAAATAAAAAATACAAGTGATTGTGCAATATTCGAAACCCGCTTATCTGCAATATGTTCCTGGAGGGACTTATCTGCAATATTCGAAACCCGCTTGGGTTCTTGTGTAAATTACCCTCAACGGGGGTATTTTTGTACTTTCTGGAAATCAGAGGACCTACTTGCAATTTACCTCGCAACGTGTATTGTGCACGTGATGCAGGAGGTTCAGGGGCAGAGGCGAAGGCTCGAGACACGACGCTCTACATGGAGGGATATGGGAGGTTCGGTGGGGAGCGATGTGGTAGCCCACAAACCAATGGATCAAGGATTTATCCTTGATCCGACAGTGGCTGGATGCCGAGACGGAGGCAGCGGAGGTTTTTCGTGGTGGCGGAGGGTGAGGTAGTCGGCGAAGCAGCGGGAGTTTGGCAGACACACGGCCGAGCGGCTGGAGGGCGATGCAGAGACGGAGCATACTGTGGTGTCGGGCAGCAGTGAAGTTGCAGAGGGCGACGGGCGGAAACCAAGGTGGCGAAGTGCGAGATGGTCAGTTGTTGTACCTACAAGCGAAAAACAAAGCAAGGGGGAGACACCCTGGTGGATGATGGCGAAGGAGCAGATGCTATGGAGTGTATGGAATGGAGTTCAGGTGGTAGAGGACCTAGTCTCCTCCTCATGTGCAAGGACAAGGGTGAAGTGATCGGGGATGATCAAAGCAGTAGTGCGGAGGAAGAAGGAAGGGAGAAGATGGAAGAGGGAGGAACAAAGGAAAAAGGTTTCACCTGGATGTGGGTCAATGAAGAGGAGCCTCGAAATGCTGAGCTCGACGAAGCTCAAGTTCTTGCTCGAGGGCTCAACACAACCCAAGTTTGACAGCTGCACTAAGCATTTGTAGCAAAGGAGGAGATACTCCTTTGGATCTCGTCAAGGCTCTAGGCTTCATTTTCACTTATCGAGTCACGATTGTTGTCATGAATCTTCCCCAGAGCTGGAAGGAGGAGGTGTCCTCAAAGATGGTGGATAAATGTGATGGTCAACTGAGGATGGTTTTTAAAAGAGGAGAGGAAGTAATGTAAGGGTGAGAGGAGGTGGCGCATGGGACATAATGGCGGTAGTTTTAGTGGTCGGAGGAGGTGGACGTTACATGGAAGGAGGAGAGGAGGCGGCGGAACGACTGAGCGAGGAAGGGCTCTGCACGTGCAGCGTACGTAAGCGCGGAGGGAGAAGGCAGCACGTGCGGGCAGAGGAGGGGTCAGCTGCCAGGTCATGTGTAGAGCATGTGACTGGAGAGAGAGAAAGAGGAGAGGGTCAGGTCATGTGCAGAGCATGTGGCCTGGGCTAGAGAGATAATATGGAGAGAGAGAGAGAGGAAATGAAGAGAGAGAGAGAGAAGAGAAGAAAAGAAATGAGAAAAAAGGAATGAAAAAATGAAAGTAAAATAAATAAATTAAAAATAAAATTAAAATAAATAATTAAAATAATAAAAATAAGGAGTAAAATAAAATATAAAAATTAAATAAGATAATTAAAACTAAAAGAAAAATTGAAAAGAGATAGTAAATGAAGTTAAATCAAAAAGTGATCAACACGAAATTGCTCATTTCGACGAGATCTACAACTTTTGTGAAGGATCTAAATCAAAAGATGTCAACTATACAAAACGTAATTTTGGCGATACTCTATAGATAATAAAATACCACATTTTTTACTTTGTGATTTTTTGAATTTTTAATATATTTTTAATTAGTGAATTAATTTATATACAATATATACATAAATAATATATTTTTTATAGATTTTTTGTAGGTTTAAAATTTGTAAAACCAAAATCGACAAAGATAAAATATTTACAAAATATACAATGCCAGATTTTAGTATTTTCTCTTGATTTTCTGATTTTTATGGATTTTAATTCTTGATGTCAAGTTAGTTAACTAATAAAAAATAATTTAGAGAAAGAATTAGGTCAAAATAAATAATTTTTGTACATAAAATAATAAGCTCAAACTAGGCAAAAACAAGGTTATTTACTTACATCACTTTTAACCCTAAATTCAACAATGTTAGTGATTATTAATTAATATAAATTAAGGGGATTAATTAGTGAATTGTTAAAGGAATTTTGTTAAATCAACCATATAGAGTAGATGAATCATGAATTCATCACACCGCTATACTTAGCTCTTTGCTTGTCCCCAAGCAAATTTTTAATAAGTTAGAAGGTTGAATCCCTGACTGTATATGTGTGAGTTTCAAGACATGTCTCATTAAGAATCCTTGGTTTTCGTGGTCCTAAAATCCTAAGCTCAATCAAGTTCTAGTCAAAAGCAATCCAAATTCTCTAATTATCATACTCTTTGTTTGTACATATAGCGTAAGAGATATGGCATTTAGTGTGTACTGCAATTATGAGAGTTGAGTCGAAATGTCACTCAAAGTGTTGATCCAAGAGACTCTCCTCAGGAGACAAACCTCAACACTAGGGATTAAATCAAATCTTGCATTCAATCTACCATCTCAGTAATTTGTCAGACTAAAAAAAGTAGATGACATGCCCGATGAAGTCCAACTTGCATCTCCCAATTCGGTCTTTAACACCCGGGCCCACCACCCCAAAGGTGATGTTGACCCATCGTTAATTGAACCAACCGTTAACAGGAATAGATATCGCTATGCGCAATCCAATATCGCCCCAATAATATGAGGATCCGATATTGGGGTCACTACGCATACGGCCTTACTCTTTCGAGAAGCAAAGAGCCCGATCCAGATGCGCTTGCATATAGGAGCTGTCACTTCGGACAGGCATCTCCTATATACAATCCCTGGCGACGGAACCCTTCGCCTTGACGGGAGACCATGGATGTCACTTATGTGATCCTCCATATCATATTCAAATTCTAATTAATCATTATGAATCACATTCATTATGATTAATTCTTCCAAGGGAAATAATAACTCTATTCATAATAGAGCGTTCTTAATTGGATATAATTAACTTAATCATATTAAATTAATTATCAATCCAATTCAATCAATCAAACTTGATTGTCTTACTTGAATATATATGGTATTATTCTCAAAATACGTATTAATTCGTATTTTTAATAATTAGGAAAAATACAACTTAATCCCTCGGACATTATCCCGACCCTACCCACTGTCATGGCCAGTGCAGACGAGAGTGGGACGGACCACATACGTTGGAACCCGCTACCCCAGCGATCTCCGATTAGTCACCATATCCGTCTCGAGAAAGGATAATGCCAAATTGATTAATTTGTACTTGAGATGATCATCGGTTCTTCAACCAAAATTATACCATATAGTAATCAAAACAATTTTGATTATAAGGAAATTTGCTAGATAAATTCCCAATCCTATTCAATCAAGGAGTTTGATGATTGTGTTTCCAATTATGATTTAGATCAAATCTAATCATATAATTGGTTGAGGCCAAGTCAATTAAGGAAATAATCATCTTCCAATATTTCTCAAATATTTTCCATAATTATTTCTCGAAATTAAAAATTAATTTCATTAATTGACAATCACATGGTTCTTGATTAGGAATGTAATTTCAGCAGTGACCCCTACTTACTAAAATTAGCATATCTCAATCATATTAAATCTAAATTAGACAAAATCAATTTTCATGGATTGCTAATTTGATTTAGGAAAGAACCCAAGTGATATTTCACGTATTTCGAGGCAAATCTAAACAGTAATTAACATTGTAATCACGTTCAGGTCTACAGTTCTCGCAACAGTGCATACATGTTCATTAAAACAACCATATCTCGAGCATACGAAATCCGATTTACGCAAACTCAGATCCTATGGTTTACTTATTTAGTGGGGAACAATCAAGTAATAAATTTGTGTTTAAACAATTTAAACAGTGCCGAATTTTTATACTAAACAGATCTGCGAAATCAAATGCGATGAAAACTTTCGCGACCTTAACGAACCCAAGTCATCCTTGGCTTGCGAATCATATTCAAAATCATCAACCTGGCTCTGATACCACTTGAAGGATATGGTTAGATCCTCAAGCGCATCACGGAAGCGTGAGCGTCGTATCGAATACGACGAGGAGCGACTAGTCGCACTAGCTGCTAGATGCAGCAGAATTTAAAAAAAATTTCATGCGACGAAACCATATGATCCAAGAACACTTCTCAGATCATTTCGTCTAAACCACAAACAAGTAATAGGATTACCTCTTGAAGTGTGGTTGCGATCGAGTCTCTAAACGAAGAGACCTCCGGTCTCAAGTCCGATCCGATGGAGGAGACGCTTGCGAGCGCGGGGATGAACCGCGTGCTTCTCGCAATCCATGTTGATGATCCAAGCAGTGGATCTCCTGATCTCGACACACGAGATCCGACGTCTTCTTAACGAGCGAGGCACACCGAAGTAGACGGAGATCCATGAGCAGACGATCGGACAACATAACGACGACGCTGCGACGATGGAGACTTCTCTCTAGGTCATCCATTGTGGACAACCATGAGAGGAAGAGAGATGGCATGTAGAGAGAAAAAAGAGAGAGATGTGCTTCTCAAGCATTATGTGTAAAGAGAGAGCATGGGTATGCCTCTCTATTTATAGGGTTTTGGGATCCATGGATCTCAATCCATGGGACATATAAAATCAATGGATGAGATTGATTTATGTCAATCCAATGGTCAAGATTGTTATTAGTAAAGCCAACAACTTTAGATTAAAATATATTTGACAAAATCAAATATCAATCAATCCCAAAATCACATTAATAAATAAGGAGAGAATATACATGGAGATTACATCTCCATGCATATTAAGGGGGGACGGCCACCCATTCCATATAGGAACTGGTGCCGCCCACCTCTTTCCTAAAGGAGGCAATCTCATGGATTTCCATGAGATTGCATGCCTCCTTGATTTTCTCTCTTATTTATTTCCAACAACTATTTGTTGGGATTTTATTCACCAAAAAAAATTCTCAATTAATTTTGGGAATATTGCAATCTTGACATTGGAAAATTGTGAATCACATTCACAACCCAAAACAAAATATAATTTACATTTTCAATTAATTACACAATGTGTATCCAATACACATAATAATTAATCAACAAATATAAATTATAATTAGCTCTCTCTAATACATTATAAATTACATTTATAATATATTATGAATAATTGGATATTACTATCCACATTATTCTTATCCATAATTATTAAATCACATTTAATTATATTGGATAACTTATTCTCATGTGCTCAAATAATATGAATCACATTCACATTATTTACATATTTGATAATTAAATCACATTTAATTATCTAAGATAACTCTCCTTATAATATGAATCAAATTCATATTATTCATGATAATTAAATCACATTTAATTATCCATTTTCTCAATGCTCGGATACATATATCAACAATAGAATTATCCATGAACTCTTTCAAGGATAATGCGCTTTCTCCGCGAATACTTGGAGATAAGGACAAGGCGATTGTATTGTTCAACGTATAGTGACATGGATATTGAGATCGTATCTCAAATCCAGATCACGGGCCTCTCATAGATGCTTGATTAAATCGAGTCCGCAAATCTAATCTTCTCATTGCATCTGAATCACATTCAGATCAATGTCCAACATTTGGACTAAGATCATATTACTTCTCTACTGAGAGGAGTCACTAAAATCCAGACCCGTTTCATCACTCCCTAGGAATGGAAGTGTCATGGTTATACAATCGTTTATGATCACATCACCCTCAGGTATTCCCAATACCTGTACATCCTGCATACTGGAAGACTCAGATTAAACCTGAAATATTGGATCAACTTTATACTGTCTACTTCATGGTTTATCAGTAAGTTTCTTATTCGATCATTGGGAGTCGGTATCGATCATATACTTTCCAAAAGCATATATCATACCTAGGTCTTGATCACATACTTTCCAAAAGTATATATCAAACCTACAAATTCCGTCAAGCTTCCAAAGCGAGACGACCATGCGCATGGAATTTGATTCTTCCCAATATCTCATGAGTGAGCTCATGCCTTCCAGTTCAGTAACTGAACCTGTATGATCCCTTTGAGAGATCATATTACTCATATGCCCTTATATGCACACCAGCGCGCCGGTGTATAGACCTTGATTAGGTCATCAACCTATTGGTCTCCCAAATATACATACTCAGACATATAGTAGCACATCTGTCTCCGGACAGAGGATGTATGCCTATATCATGACAGCATACGATATAGGACTTTGGTTATCTCAATCTTGTTAAGTCAACTCTTTGACCTAACTCATCTGACACCTCCGAATCTCTATTCCTATGCAGAGGACCTGCATCAAGAGGTCGGTCAGATATCAGCCTAACTGAGATAGGATTGCCATCTCCTACTCAGGCTGGAGATCATCTCTTAACAATCATTTGACGGTGCTTGATGAGTCCTCAATCTAACTCATTAGATATTCATCTAAGCACCAACCTCTATGATCTAATAATTGAATCAACAGCTGTATGATTATTAAGATGGCCATGGTACATAACCCTAATTGTACTATGGGACCTATTATGCAAATTATGTACTCTTTATTTCAGATTAAGGAGTGAATTGCAATAACATTTATTGCATAATGGCTCGCCGTGGGCTCGCATGTCCAACATGTTCAATAGACTCACTTATCAGATCAACTCTCTTGATTTCCACAAGAAGACATCTGAGTACTATGTATTTATTACATGGTGTCCTTTACCCTAAAAAATGGTGATACTTTCTATTTATGTTGATGACATTGTGATGATAACACGTGCATTTGTGAAACCAAGGCCTTCCACTAGAAGTTATTTATCTCCAAGGGCCTTAGTTCAACTCCGACACTTCATTGGTATTGAGGTGATACACGAAGAGGGGATTATATTTGTCATAAAGGATGTATTGTTTGGATATCCTTACGGAAGTTGGACTGCTTGGATGTTAACCATCAGCTATCCCAACCAAATTACAAGGATGTGTCACATATACTGTTCGTATTTGAAGATATCATGCAGTATACAAGCCTGGGCAAACTGCTATATCTTACGATCATCAAGCTTGATATATGATATGTTCTGAGCAAAGCTAGTCAATGCATGGAGAAGCCTTATTACAACAATTGACATAATGTTCTTTTAGTTCTTTGATACATGAAATAACCTCTATGACATGCCCCTTCTATGGTGCCAATGGTCATATTGCTATCTCCTCCTATGTTGTGATTATGCTAATTCTCCCGAGGACAAGTAATCCACTACTAGTTTCTCCATGTTTATTGGTGGAAACTTATTACATTACGAAGCAAGAAACATACTGTGTCTTTAGATTAAGTATAGAAGCAAAATAAGAGCACTGACTTAAGATACATGCGAGATTACTCAGCTCATCTTCTTTCTACAAGAACTTGGACTCTCTTCTCCAACTATGGTTCCTCTCTACATAAGAATTGCCACAAATCCTATTTTCCACGAGCAGGCCAAGCATATTGAGATGAATTTGTACTTTATTCCAGATGATGTATAAGGAAGGAAGATCACTACTCTGCACATTTCCACATAATTTCACCTTGTGGATATATTCACCATATACTTCCAAAGAATCATATATCACTATTGACTTTCAAGTTGGACATGATCAATAGATATGCTCCAACTTGAGGGAGAGAGTTGATGTCATTTGGCAAATATAACCAATGCCATGGTTTCTTTTTTCGTTTATTTCCATTTTCTCAATTTCTATTTATAACTCCTAGGGGACTATTATGTAGTTTCCACCTATTGGACCCTAATTTGTTTCACATTCTATTAAAAACCTTACCCATGAATAAAGTTCATTCATTTTTCAATTTTTCTCCATGCTTTGAACACTGAAAACTCTCTAGGGATCTAAGGGGGATCAATCATAAAAATCTTAAAGAAAATCTTTTTGAAACTCATGGTTAAACTCCTAAAATGATCCGGAATCTTTACCGAGGCATAAAACTCTTAAAAACGTACAAAGTCCATAAATATCTTAAAGAAAGTTGAACTATAGTTTCAGATTTGTACTTTTAAAAAGGTGAGGGCATTTCTATGGCATGTTTTTCTCAACATTTTGACAGTACCATAGGACGCTAACCAATAAAATCTCCTTCGACCATAATCTCTTGACTACACGAACGAAGATATGCACATTCCCCTTGTGGATGGAAAGGTCTCGTTCGACCGAGTCCTTGTAAGAAATAATGTGTCGAGGATTTTGAATATACTTCAGCAAGTTGAACCCGTTGAACTCATCATTTACCCACCAGGATTGCCGAAAGGGCTATTATATACATTGCCTTCTCGATACAAGACAAAATCTTTAAGGGCATGTTTGGTAACAAGGTTGGGTTGGAGTATCCTCCTGCGAATAGTAGCTGTTTGGATGTAGGGAGGGTTCGAGAGGGTTGGAATGATAAATGTGATATGATGTCACATTGATTATGTATTATATTAACTTTTCTTGTGACTATAATATATTTTCAATGTTAATTTTTTTATTTGATGTGGTTAAAAAATTATACCAAAGAAATTGTGAGGTCCATATAACTAATTCCAACCTAGGAATGCATGGGTTGAGCTAGGGTATGCCAGGTCCCTGGGGTAACCTGACAACCAAACATGCCCTAAAAGATCCATGTGGTGCCAACTTACACTTGAATGAATCTCTAGACGCCCTTCATTAAAGATATTTCTACAAACACACAAAATCACTGACCCTGAACTCAAGGATCAAACGCCTCTCACCAACATAACTCTTCCGATAACTCTAAGTGGTCATCATTTTCTTCTTGGTCATCTTTATGAACTTTGTGGTCTCCTTAATGACATGGGTGGTACATATATCATTGACACCCATTTCTTGCCAAAACAATGATGTAGTACATTTTCTCCCATGCACGTAGTACTTGTTGCACATGAACTCTATCAAAGGGCGGTGATTCTTCCGAGATCTCTTCCACTCAATGACTAATGCTCTGAGTAAATCTTTGAGCATATGTATCATCCTCTCAAATTTGAGATCTTACGAGTCTTCATGAACTCTTTCCAGTAACATGAGGTAAAACGTGAATCACAATTAGACACCACAACTGTGGGAATCCCATGCAGACGGATGACATGTTGAATATACAACTTAACTAGCTTCACTGATGTGCAAGTCATGCTGACTAATATGAAATGGGATGACTTGATCGACCAATCAACAATCACTCGTATTGCGTGATGTTCACATGTAATGTGGGGCAACTAAATCACAAAATACATAGAGGTGATCTCCCACTTTTACATTAGAATGGAAAGAGACATCAACAAGTCAGGGGGTGCTTCTGTTCTGCCTTCATCACCCGACAGGTGAGGCAACAATTAATGTGCTCTACCCTATACCACTTCATTCCTTCCCATGAGAAGTGTTGTCAGAGGTCTTAATACATTTTGGTATTTCCTAGATGTATATAGTATGGAACTATGAAATCATCTAAGATTTCTCTCCTCAACTCTTCATCATCATGGGCACAATTACAGTTCATCTTCCACAGAATGAATCTTAGTACTTAGACATTCCCCTTGCCTATTCTTTCAGGGGTGCAAAGTCCACTCAACCACTAGAGGATATGATCTGGAGCCTTCTATGTGACTGTCAGGTTAAGTTTCTCTCACTTGCAAGCCACTTGCAATTTCTTTCTTTTGTTGTTGATGGGATCCTTCCTTGTTGGGGCATGATGTCACCTTCATCTATCAAACACATCAACTCAATGTGCTCTTGCTTCCTGTGGAACGATAAGAACCACGAGGTGGCATGGGAAACCGCTGGCTTGCCTAAGGAAGGAGTTATGAGAATCCACCTTTTAACCACCTGAAGAAGGGCTTCATGCCTTCGGTGGATCTAGCGCTTCGTAGAGACGGGGGATCGCATGCTTTTTTACTTTGAATCCATCAAACTTGTCATTCAGTCTATCGTAATTATATTAGGGTATTAGACTCTCTAAAGATAGATGTCGATTATATCATACGTCACCTAAGTATCAAATTGAGCTTGGAATCCAATCGGTTTATGAACTCTCGAATGATATCTGATTAGACCATAAAGAACAGATTTTCCTACAACTTGAAGTCACCTAGTATGGCAAGTGCTCGGTTCTTATGCAAGCCCATTATTCTCATGGAACTAATACTAACTACAGGAGATACAACTTCTCATTCAAGTCAAATCACCCCCATTTTGGCTGGTAATTGTAAGTTTTGTTAGGTTTTTTTGTAGAGTTTGACCATTTACGTTCAAGATATGCTAACTTTAACCCTACATATGCTATTTGTCCACTTGCTCCCAAGGATTTTTGTATCGCGTCAATTGTTAATACTTATTTGTTGTTAACTCTAGTAATGTTCATGAGTAATGGAAGTATCATTATTATTGGAAGCAGAGCGTACTTGCATTATGTATGGTTTACCTTTGATGTGTGTATATTTTAGCATTTCTAACTTAAAGATGTAGCTGTTGGGGTCATGGGTGGTAGTTGTTGAATATTTGTCTTCCTAGACTTCTTCAACTTGATAGAGGTATCAAGTGAACTTGACGATATTGTTCTAATGTTCTTCGCATATCTAATAAGAGATTCAAGATCATCTTGCTCTTAATCCAACTTGTTTCTTGACAATTAAGCTAATAAAGCACAAACAACCTAAGTTACATCCACCTTAAGAATGCTATTTATAAGTGAGTCAGAGACCTTAACACATGTTTAGGGATTCAAAATCTCATTAGTTGCTTGGGTGGAAGTTTGAGATGTATATGTATGAATTGAACAACTAAACCAAAGTGAGAAACTCTTTTTGGGATAAAAAAATTAAAAATGAGAAGGTTTGAAATTGTGTATGGGTCTTTGGTATAATAAATGTAAAAGAACAAGAGTTAGGAGGGCGCAAGCAATCGTAACAACCCCTTGATGAATCTGTGATTCATCACTCTAAAAGTTGAAAATAGAGTCTTGTTCCCTAGTAAATAGCAGCATATTTCCCTTTATAGTGCATAATTAGCATTCATACATGCAAGCATAATATATGCATTTTAACACTCATATCTGCATCGAATAAGAAGCCAATTCCACTTATAAAATATCCACCTATGATCTCCTCAAGAATAAAAACACCATTAGTAATAATATAGGGATAAAGGTCAGAGATCTCCTTTGTAAAACATCCAATAAAGCCCTAGAACCCCTGTCCATAAAAAGCCCATAGTTCTCTTGTACCAACTCCAAAATAGGTCTACTCACTTTCAGATGAATACACATCCAGAGATCTTTAAAATGAGACTAATTTCATCCAATTCGGAGCTCGTAGGAAGAAGTTGGGTTTTTGGGCCTCTATGTATACTATATATGTGTATATTTGTATTCATGTATTTTTATATCATATTTGACCTCATGTCCATTTTTGGTCAACTAAAACATGTAGATCTCATCGAGATCTACAACTTTCATGTTTTGAGTTTTTCCAAATTCGGCCTCCTTCTCTCTCTAATCTCATTTCTTCTCGCAGCCACTCACAGCTGGCCACGTGGCGCCCTCTGATTGCGCCACGCGGACCGCTCCCCTTGCCTTAGCCGTCCGTGCCCACAGCCGTTGGATCTTCATCCCGATCCAACGGTTGCGCCACCTCCACGTACACCCTTTATTCCCACCGTCCGATCAAACCCCTGGGCTCATCATCACCATCCACCAGCGTCTGTATCTCCTTTCGCCACGTAGCAGCCTTGCACACCCTACAATCATTTCGGGGCTGCTCAATCTGAGCCGCTAGCTCCATAATCATCGCCAACCCTTCGATCAATCGCTGGAGTCAATCACAACCGCCCACTCACGCTTCTTCTCCAATGCGCCACGTGGCACACCGCCAACCCTTAGATCGCTTCGCCTCAGATTAAATCCAAGCTGATCCTTAGCGCTTTGATCCAGGCCATTGGATCACAAGATACAACGGCCACGACTCCGTCTTCTACCTCTGGCCCCCCTCTCTCCCACGATCTCGATCTTGCGTGAGGGGCCACCCCTTTCTATTTTCGTCTCCACTCCAGTCACCTTCTCCGATCACCAACACCACCACGACCATCACCACTCTTCCCTCATCCTCGCCAGCTCCCTCACTCCCCACGACTCCCACCAGAGTCGCCCCACAACGACCTCGAACACCACCTTCCAGCGACTCCTGCCATCACCTTCACCCTATAAATCATCGCCCTCCGGCCACGTTCTTCCCTATCCTCCAATCCAGAGAGATTCCCTGAGCTCCGACCTTCCAATTGGTGACATCAATTAGACGAAACGTTGAGCGAAGAACGGGTGTCTTCTCCGGCGAGATCCACGACGTCGCCACACCGTGTTGCAACTCCTCCGACGAGTTGCGTGAGCTCATGCCATCTACCGGCCTTCGAGCGACGACCAGGAGCCCAGACCCGAGCTCCATCCCCCAAGTAGCATCCTCCATTCTCCTCTGATCGTCTTCTTATTTTCTCCTTTGATTTCTCTGATTTAATTCGCCCTCCGCAATCATCTTCTCGCTCCACCGTCCTCCCTCCGAGCTCTGTAACGGAGCTCTGATCTTCATGCTACCATTATTTTCCTCAAACATCGTACCCCACCTTTCACCGACGCCAGCTCCGCCACCTGGGCGGAGCTCGATCACCGGACACCCCCACTGCTACGCAGGCCTCGCCTTTCACCCAGCACAACTCCACGAGCACGCGCACGCTTCGGCTATATCTCTAACCCCTGCAAGTACCCTCGCTGTCACTGGTTGGAACTTCATCGGAGCTTCATTCAAGCTCCTCCGTCACCGAGCTCCAGCGCACCTCCTTCCCCTCTGAGAGGATCGAACGTTTCGCCGCCTCGCCACGCATCTTCCGAGCTTCTCCAGATCTCCATCGACCTTCACCGACGACAGGAGGGCAGGGCAGAGCTTGAGACCTTCTGCCGGAGCACAGCCTCCTCCGCCATGAGAGGCGGAGGACCATTGGGCACGAAGTCCAGCCACCGTACGATCCATTTGATCGAACGGCTTAGAGGCATCCACGTCGCCTCGCGGAGCAGCCGTAGGATCAGGCGGATCCCACGCATCTGGTCACGCCACGTCGCCATCAGCAAGAGCAGCCGAGGACCGTTGGATCCCTCTAGATCTAGCGGTGCTTCGTCGTCCACATCGCCCTCTTCATCGAGCTTCAGGTACCGTTGGATCAATCTAGATCCAACAGTCAATAATCGACCACGTTACCATCAGCAGGAGCGAGCCCCTCACCATTGGATCGATCGATGATCTGACGGGCTAAGACACGTCACGCGTCATCAGCCCGCAACCGTTGGATCATCCTTGATCAAACGGTCCAGATCGCGCCACGTCGCCCGATCCGAGCCTCTTCCCCGACCTCTAGGCTCAGATCACCCGAAGCTTCTCCGAGCCTCATCTGAACGTCTAGAGCAACCGAGCCTCGCTCCGAGCCTCCGACGTCCACCGAGCCTAGGGCACCTCACATGATCCGCACGTGCGGCCTAGGAAAATTGCATTGAAGCCCCTGGAAGTTCCCGATATTACATTTCAGTCCCTGCGAAGCGACCCTACGTGAGGAGCACGTGTGTTTGTGGAGAAATTGCATCTACACCCATGCATTATAGGTAATTGCATAATAGTCCTTGTCAGCATCTTTTATTTTAGCAATTTTAATTCCTATATTGCATTTATACCCCTGTCTTTGCACACATATTTAGGCATTCATCTTAATTCATTTTTGAGTTTTAAAAATTTCATTGTGCAGCTTACATTGTCCTCCTCATTATGTGACACTTGGCACATTTTTGTAATATCAGTGGAATTTTTTATTAATTAATTGATTCATTTATGTGATATTTTACCCAATTTAACCTTTTAATTAATAGTAATTTCTCTATGACTCCAAAAATTTCTAAAAAATCACATTAGATTTAGGATAATTAGCTTCACCTTGCATAAAAATTTCATCTCAATTGTACGCATTTCGAGGCCTAAATAAATTATTTGGTGATTTCCTTAATTTATTTTTAATAAGTTCATTTCACATCAAAATTAAGGTCTGATAATTTTCCTGGATTCCTCATCTTTAGATCTATCTAGGATAATTTTTATTCCCAAAAATATTATGATTTCATATTTATTAAAATTAAATTGGTCAAAATCACCCTGCATTCATTTTAAATTCATAGTTAATTCATTTAGTGTCAGAAAATTCTAAAAAATTAGGGTAGCTTAATTTCATTATATTCCATCATCTGGCCAAGTTTTATCATTTTTGGACTTCATTTGATTACTTATCTGATTTAACTTTAAAATTGGCCTGATTTTGCATGTGTCTTGCATAAAAAAATTGAAAAAGACAAAAAATATTCCCTCTGAAAATCGAACATTAGAAATTTGTTAAAAATTCACCTAAGGAGACAGCTGCCTCCCTGAGTTCGACCTTGGACTCCCAAGTAAAAAAAAGTTGCCCCTCGAAATTAAGTTGTAAAACAAAAATTAAAAGCGGTTTTTGATTCGCTCTCGTTATCTGACTGCAACGAACATTAATAATTAATTTGAACATTAACTTGCTCGAATTAACAAGGGTAGCAGGAGGCTTATCAAAATAGCACCGTTGCCGGGGAGGCACGGCTTAGGTTAATTTGTAGTTATTTCTAAATGTTTGATTTTCTATCCCCGGGTAGTCTGACCCCCGGTTTTCTTGTGAATATTTTCTGTCTTTTAATTTTTGTATTTTTTTGTCATTCTCTGACCTCAATTTATTTTCTGTGCGAGGAACGTGAGGAGTCGAAGACACTTCGGAGAATTGACAGATTAATGTCTTGAGTGATTTGAGAGAATTTGTATTTTAATTTTATTTCATTATTTTTCGCATTATTTCCAGCGGTTCCCGTTTGGGTTCTCACGCATGTAAATATAGTGAAATTGTGTCCCCGTGTGCTTTGTGGTTTGAATGGTAATTTAGGCTTGCACTAGCGGCTCCTCGAGCCACTCTAGGGTTTGCTTGTGCTCGTAATTTTTAGGACCACACAACCACTTAAAAGACGCACTTAGACCGCAAGACTTAGCCAAATCAACCTATTCTTCACTCGCTAATAAAACTGCTTGTCTAGGAGCGGATTTTGTCGCCTGCATATGCATGTAGTGTAAAGTTTTCAATTCTGTTTTGCATCCTGCATAAAAGCAAAGGGACCACTGTAAGTCTTCTTAACTCAGCATACGCATCATTGTTTTTCATGCATCAGCTTTTCTTGATTTCCCCCTCTGTTTTTCACATTTAATTTAAACAGAAATTGGGACTGGACGATAGGCGTGCTGTGTGGTTGGACTAACAAGTGAGAACTAAACTTAAAACCGGGACTGCTAACATTATTGACCAAAAAATAAAACAAAATTTGGAAAATCTGTTTGCGGGAGATTAATCCCCGACCTTGTTTTCAGGCTGAGTGAGGGTACTTGAGTGTGTGTGAACAGCTTAAGGAGAGCCCAAATCCCCGCCTTCCATATCACGTTCCAACTAATCCTAGCAAATATCACAAGTTGAATTTTTAAGGTTCACTGACTAGTACCAAGTAGCCTCCGCCTGTCTCAGGTAGATAGGGGTGAAATTGCGGTACTTCGCGACAAGTTGCCAGTAACCCTCCGGGGTGAAGTTCCGGCCTTGTCAGCCTCTGCCTGCTTGTAGGTAGATAGGGGTGTGGTCTTTGAATCCATCAACTTGGGATAGGAGCGAAGAAAGGAAGGACCATCAGTATCTTAGGCGACAGGTTAAACAGGGAAGACGCATCCGGGTCTGAGCCGACTTCCCTTTAGGCCGCGTAATCCTTGCTATATTGCTTGAAAAATCACACTTAAAATATACAAGATTAATTGGACTCGATTTCGAGTCCTTCACTGTGTTGAGTGTGAACCCAGGGTCTTGGATTGGGTTGTTTCCTTCAGGTAGGAGTCAAATCCTATCTTCACTTAGAACTCCCATTTCTTCTCGCCAAATCAAGATAAGTGAATGGGGGGATATCGGCTCTTTATTCACCAATCTCTCTTTGAGCCCCCCACGAAACTCCTCTTCATCGGCCCAAGCGCACCTTGGACCACCCAGGACTCATGACCCTCTTGAGTTCTGGTTCCCTCACACCCAGGGTGGTTACTCTCAAACCAACCCTTTCCTCTCCTCTGAGCTCATCGAGGAAGACCATCATCTCGGTAAGAATCCCTTCCTTGATTTGTCCTCTGACACCGACATTGTTTCATACCCAAGACTAGAGAACAAGATGCCACCTAAGCAACCATTGGACGAGGATCAATTGCGACAAATTCTTAATCGCCTTACCACAGCCGAACAACAAAATGCAGATCTCACGGCTAGAATGGGACAGATTATTGCAGCAGGAGGAATAGACCGACCAATGGTTGATACCTACAACCCAGCGGAGAATGAGGTTCAAAGTTGGTTGGCACCAGCGGTTCCCGCCGAAGCATTTGAGATCAAGCCCCATTTCCTTAGCCTGCTACCGAAGTTCAACGGAAATGCCCATGAAGAACCATATGCCTTCCTCCGAGACTTCGAGCTGGTTTGCAACAACCTTAGCCATCCTAGTGTTGGGCAAGACTACATTAGACTGAAGGCCACCCCATTTGCCTTAGAAGATAAGGCAGCACATTGGCTGAAAAACCTAGGGGTGATATGTACAACCTGGATGCAGTTCAAAGACTTATTTCTAAAGAAGTTCTACCCTCTCAGTAGGACTATCCAAATGAGAACAAAGATTGCCAGTTTCTCCCAGGGACCTAGTGAACCATTCCATGATGCCTGGGATAGGTTCAATGACTTAGTTCAGAAATGTCCCTGCCACGACATTTCTAAGGCGATCTTAGTCCAGACCTTGTTCTGTGGTTTAACCATAGAGATGCAGGGGTTAGTCAGTGCCGCCTCTGGAGGAAGCTATCTAAATAAGAACGAGAATGCTGTATGGAAGATCCTAGAGCAGATGGCGGAAACCGGCAGGTCGCAGGCCACCAGGGCCTATCAGTTGTCTCCCTCAATCCTATCCAACGAGACAACCCGGAGGACTGTAGCGGATCTGACCGAGGACCTCATTCCCAGTATGGGGATGATTGATGATAAGTTAACCATGGTCGAGCAGATCCACAAGAGGGTCACTGACCTTGAGTCTCTCTCACGTCTGCCGAAGCAAGTGGAGGAACTTACTGAGAAGGTAGCTAAGATAAAGCTACCTGCCCCTTCTGCACCACCTGGACCTGTGCACAGAGTCCATCTTGTACAGGAGCAGACACCGGGGCCTCAGAGCGGCTGGGTGGAGGATCAGACTTACACCCAGCATGCACCCCCACAAGCGGAGACCGGATACGAGGAGCCTTCGCAGGTATTCGAGATCAACAGACTGTGGTACAACCGTGATCCCGTCAGCAGACAGTCAGGGATGGGGAACGGTCAGCCTCACCGACCTGCTGAGAATCTCGTATTCATCATGCTAAAAGCCGCAAATTAAACCCCGTGCTTAATCAATCCAATAAAAATCACCTTTAATTCCCTATTTTTATCATGTATCATATTGTGTATAATTAACCTTTAATTATTGTATTTAATTCCCTTTTATTTTCTTGTATTTATTTTACCCTCAAAACCCCCTAAAAATTAGATAGGATAATTGTCTTTAAATCACTGACCATTAAAACCACTAAAAATACAAAAATATCTCAAAAACCACAAAATCGGTATTTTTATCCCTTTAGAAATACCCCCAAAAATACTTTTTGTACAGTTGACCTCTTTTGACTTTTTGACCAACATGAAAGTTGTAGATCTCGTCGAGACGAGCAACTTTCATGTTTTTACTTTTTCCTAATTCGACCTCTACCTATTTCTTTTTTAATTTTCTTTGTAATTATTCTCTAAATTTTCTTATTTGGCCACGTGGCGCTCTCTAGAGCCGCCACGCGGCCCGCTTCTTCTCGCCCACCCGGCGCCCAATCTGGGCCGTTGGATCCTCTTTTTCTCGCCGCATCTGAGCCCTCCATCACCGGCGCCTTTCTCAGCCATTAGATCAGATCCCCAGATCTGATCTCACCAGCTCCTTTCCGCCTTAACCAAAGCCACTCGATAGCCCTTCATCATACGCCTCCCATTCATCCACGTCACCCACTCTCCACCACCGTAGGTTACAACCCACGATCACATCCTAGCCATCGGCTCCTGCCCAACTCTCCACCGCCCGATCAGATCTCAGATCTGATCTAAACCCTCGATCCACGGTTTTTCCCAGCCGTTGGATCGCAAGATCCAACGGCCCTCACTCATCGTCCTCCTCCAGACGTGTCTCTCTCCAGGCGTTACGACTCGCGGCGACACTACCCCCTTCCTTTTTTAGCCGATGCATCTGTCCACCTCTACCGCTCCTAACGGCCGCCCCTCATAGCCCAATCTTCCACCTTTTTCGCGTAACCCCCCGTCGACCTCTCCATTACTCCATCATTCAATCCTCGCCCGACGAAACCCCCTGCTCCGCCTTGTAACTACCGGTCACCTCCCCCTATTTAACCCCCTCCCCCGCCACCAGAATCTTCGTCCACTAATTTGGGCCCTAGCCTAGCCTATCCCGCCCCTCCGGTGACAGCGGAGAGGACGGGATGTCGAAGCAAAGATGGCTTTCGCCTGGTGTTGACCCACGGCTCCTCCGCCACGTAGCGGCACCATCACGCTCTGCCGAGCACCAGGGAGCGGTCGTCCCTGTTGTGCGAAGACCCCGAGCTCCTTGGAGCTCAGCCCAAATCAATATTCCTCCGCCAACACCTTGCTCCGGCAAGGTGCTTTGTTTTTCTTTATTTTCTACCATTCATACCCCCGACCACAGTCACTCCGACTCTCCATTGATCACTCAACCATTTCCGCCCAACCACTCCGATCCTCGCCGACCCATCTTCTCTTCTCAAGAACCCCAAACACCCTGATCACCTCCTTCGCCGCCTCGCTGGAGAAGAAGACCCCGGGCCCCCGCTTCCAGCCACCCCACGGCCCTCAACCCACTCACTTCACATCACTGCATGCTTCGGCGAGTTGTATCTAACGTCTGCAGGTCAAGCCCCTTCAATGGTCAGAGCCCGCGCCTCCTTGCCGATCTCCAGCTCCGCCCACAATGACCAGGCTCCGTCGGGCTTCTTCAGACGATGCCGGAGCTTCTACTAGTGTCTAGCATCTCCGTCGACCCTCCAGGAAGCTACTTCGATGTTCATCCATGCGTTGGGAGCACGGCGGAGCAATCCGCAGGTCGCCGGAGCCCCGCCTTCTCCGATGGCCTGCGGTGGAAGACGAGAAGCAGACACCGTCCGATCCTCCTGATCAGACGGACGTGATGACGCCACGTGGAAGCCCAAGCCTCGAACCGAACCAACAGGCTCGGGTAACCCGAGCCAAAAATCCGAGCCTCCATATGATGACGCGTGTCCCGAGCCCGAGCCTGGCCCCTCACGTGCAGAGCACGTGAGGTGCTGGGTAATTTGCAGGACAGACCCAACTACTTTGAAGAATTTCATTTTGGTCCTCCAGGCGCGTGCGTCACGTGCGCGCCTGGGGTATTTTACAGGGAGCCCCTCCATGGTTTCAGAAATTACAAATAGGCACCTGTGCGCAAATGGACAAATTGCAAATGGGCCCAGGCGATTTTCATTAATTGCATTTATGTCCTTCCAGGGACCTAAATGCAATATTTATCCTTTATTTTTATTGCATTTTTATTACAATTATGCCCTTGCACTATTTTTAGCATAACTTGAGCATCGTAGGTCCAAATTGCATGATTTTAGTGTCGTTTTGATCCTTGTTTTGTCCTCTACATTTTAGCATACTTAATTGTCGCATTTACCCCTGTTTTAATTGAAGTGAGTTTTTATGTGGTAATTGGGACCCTGCTCTCCTTGGCTTACTTTGATCTGATGGCCACGTTTATTGTTGTGATTAAATTGACACTGATTTCTATTCTTATCATGATGTTCATATTTTAGGGTATAATTGATATTTTATTCAGCATACATATTCTCTTGCATTATTTGCCCATGCATCACTTTAACTTGCATAAAAACAAAATAAAAAAATGCATACATCTTAGCATCGCTTTGTATTTTGCATAATTTGCATGAGGACCTGAAACTGGAATTTATTCACATTGAGCCATCTTGAATCAAAATTCAATACACACATTAGGAAGCCGTGTCCCTGTGTTCGACCTTGGTAGACTTGCCAAGTTAAAATATTCCACGACATTCAAAGATCGTGGTTTTTGCTGAATCGAATTCGTCTCCTGTACTACGACTTAATTCCACATTATTAAAGAGGTGAATTTCACGTTCATCAAATGGCGTCGTTGCCGGGGATACGGCTTAGCTTGATTTTTGGATTTTGATTTTTTATTGATTAATTTCAATATTTTTAGGACCTCATTTCATGCATAAATTTTTGCATCATATCTGTTGATTTAATTCCTCAGTATGCCTAACTTGTCTCTTTTGTGGCAGGACCCATGATGATCGGGAATGCTTGACCCTCATGGAGGCGTGAAGTTGGGAGCTTCCACTGAAAAGGCCGCAAAAGAATTCGGGAAGAAATTGAGGAATTTTAGATCGGACATCCTGCATTGCATATTGTAAAAAAAAATTATTGCATCTGCATATTTATTTCTAGTTTTGCATGTTGTACACACCAAAAAAATCCCCCCCCACACACCTACACTTGCACATACTCACCCCCACCACCCCCTGTATCTCTCTCTCTCCCTCTATCTCTATCTCTATATCTCTCTCTGTGTGTATATTTCACGAACCCCCTCCCCCTCATCTTTGTATCATAGGACACTCCCCCCTAACCCAGACCTTGCTTAGGCTATTTGTAGCCTAAGTATAGGGGGGACCTGCCTGCTCATCCATCCCTCATCCCGTCTTCTTGTACTTAGGTCAATATTGACCTAAGTATAGGGGGACCCTCCTCCTCAGTTCCGCTTTATCACCCTATATTTGAACAGAGCCTTGGCTTCATGGCACTTGTGCTATGAGGACATAGCAAATTTTAAGTATAGGGGGGTATACCGTATATTACTGTATATTTACTTTAGCCTTAGCTCGTGTTTTTAGAAGTTTTTTATTATTTTCGGGTTGGATTTTGGTAAACTAGTGAACTAAGTAAAAACCTGTAAACATTATTAAAAATTTGAGGGATTAATTTTTGTAAATATTCATGTTTTAAAAAAATTAAAAAATTAAAAATCTTTCTTGGAATGTGACTCTGACTACTAGACTTAGTAGACATTTTCAATGAGGGAACCTCGATCTCCCTTAGCAGAGTGGGTGGTTTAGAGGGCATCGCAATTGGCCCCGTCCTCAAGTAACACGGGTCTCGGCCCGTACTTACACCCATACTGGCTGAGAGTGGATACTTCTATTTGAGCATGGGCCAGTCATTGTCTCCCCGAGGAATCAAAAAAAATTAATTAAATTAAAACCCATAAAAAAATTGCAAAAGCCAAAAATCACACAAAAAAATCACTAACCTAAGGAGTTGGTGTATTCCTGACACATTCACACTCACTCAAGGCTTGAGGATTTTGAGGACACTGGATTTCTGCGATCTTGAGAGTCTGAGTTAACATGCCTTAGTCATTAGGGTTTTTAAGACTTAAATATCCACACTTCCCTGGTTTGAAAGATTTGAGTGCTATATTGCACTCTTCATCTCTACCTTCAAGAAAATATGATCAGCACAGTCACTTCCACAACTGCATGATTGATGAGCTGAGTTGAGATATCACTTGAGGAACTAGGACCAGAGAATTGAGTTTAGACCCGATCTAATGATATTCGAGGATGGGATAAAGTTAATGAAGGCTTCAAAAGACCTGAGTGTCAGCAAAACCCTAGCCAGTATGTGAACAAGATTCATATGTTATCTTTTTGATATCTACCTAAAAGTGCCAGGGTGTGATGAAACTTAAAAGAATTTGTTGATCAGTGTGCGCCAACCTTTGGTAAAAGCAGTGGAGCTAGCCAACAAAAAGAAATGAAATGTCAAAGAAAAAAAGCTCTGAATATCAAAGTCAAAATACAAATGAGCTTCCACCAATGGCGAGCGCTCCCAAACATTTTCAAAGTGTCCACTTGGACCAAGAGCTAATTAGGACCAAGGAGTCGGGCTGACACCACAAAAAGGGCCCTGCATCGTAAGCGATACAAGTCTGGGTGTCGAAGGTATCTTAGATACTCAGAAAAGACACACCCTGGTGTACTCCCAGAAAAACAAGTGCAGACGACTCCAACTCTTTTGATGGACACATTGATCAACAAAATTTAAAATTTACATGTGTTGAGTAAAAAGGCACACGAGAGGCCCCTTGTTCCAATGTGAGGGTGAGAAAAATAGACACAATCCCATTACCTCCATCATCTAGCCGTCCATCTACATTTCAAGTCTGACGAACTAATGAGACGGTTGACTGAAGCAAGAGTAGACTTATTCCCTAGTATTGAGGATTAGGTCTAGAAGAGAGTCTTTGGGACTGGAACTTTGAGTGATGCATCGACCCGGCTCTCATGAAATGCAGTACACTAAATGTCATATCCTTATATTATATGTACAAAAAGAGAGTCTGATAATCAGAGAAGTTGGATTCCTTCTGACTAAGGCTTGGATAAACCTGGAATTTTAGTATCACTTAGGTCAAGGGTCTTCAAAAGATCAAGCCTTGAAAATTTCACGTGCACTGTCAGGAATTAATCCAACTCCTTTATTCTTTAGATGCTCGAGGACGAGCATGGTTTAAATATAGGGGTATGATGAATCTCGTATTCATCATGCTAAAAGCCACAAATTAAACCCCCTGCTTAATCAATCCATAAAAAATCACCTTTAATTCCCTATTTTTATCCTGTATTATATTGTGTATAATTAACCTTTAATTATTGTATTTAATTTCCTTTTATTTTCTTGTATTTATTTTACCCTAAAAAACCCCTAAAAATTAGATAGGATAATTGTCTTTAAATCACTGACCATTAAAACCACTAAAAATATAAAAATATCTCAAAAACCACAAAATCGGTATTTTTATCCCTTTAGAAATACCCCCAAAAATATTTTTTGTACAGTTGACCTCTTTTGGCTTTTTTACCAACATGAAAGTTGTAGATCTCATCGAGATGAGCAACTTTCATGTTTTGACTTTTTCCTAATTCGACCTCTACCTATTTCTTTTCTAATTTTCTTTGTAATTATTCTTTGAATTTTCTTATTGGGCCACGTGGCGCTCTCTGGAGCCGCCACGCAGCCCGCTTCTTCTCACCCACCTGGCGCCCAATCTGGGCCGTTGGATCCTCTTTTTCTCGCCGCATCTGAGCCCTCCATCACCGGCGCCCTTCTCGGCCATCAGATCAGATCCCCAGATCTGATCTCACCCGCTCCTTTCCACCTTAACCATAGCCACTCGATAGCCTTTCATCATACGCCTCCCATTCATCCACGTCACCCACTCTCCACCACCATAGGATACAACCCACGATCACATCCTAGCCATCGGCTCCCGCCCAACTCTCCACCGCCCGATCAGATCTCAGATCTGATCGTAACCCTCGATCCACGGTTTTTCCCAGCCGTTGGATCACAAGATCCAACGGCCCTCACTCATCGTCCTCCTCCAGACATGTCTCTCTCCAGGCGTTACGACTCGTGGCGACTCCACCCCCTTCCTTTTTTAGCCGACGCCTCCGGCCACCTCTACCGCTCCTGACGGCCGCCCCTCATAGCCCAATCTTCCACCTTTTTCGCGTAACCCCCCGGCGACCTCTCCATTACTCCATCATTCAATCCTCGCCCGACGAAACCCCCTGCTCCGCCCTGTAACCGCCGGTCACCTCCCCCTATTTAACCCCCTCCCCTGCCACCAGAATCTTCATCCACCAATTTGGGCCCTAGCCTAGCCTCCCCCGCCCCTCCGGTGACAACGGAGAGGGCGGGATGTTGAGGCAAAGATGGCTTTTGCCTAGTGTTGACCTGCGGCTCCTCCGCCGCGTAGCAGCGCCATCACGCTCCGCCGAGCACCAGGGAGCGGTCGTCCCTGTTGTGCGAAGACCCCGAGCTGCTCGGAGCTCAGCCCATATCAATCTTCCTCCGCCAACACCTTGCTCCGGCAAGGTGCTTTGTTTTTCTTTGTTTTCTACCATTTATACCTCCGACCACAGTCACTCCGACTCTCCATTGATCACTCAACCATTTCCGCCCAACCACTCCGATCTTCGCCGACCCATCTTCTCTTCTCCAGAACCCCAAACACCCCGATTACCTCCTTCGCCGCCTCGCCGGAGAAGAAGACCCCGGGCCCCCACTTCCAGCCACCCCACGGCCCTCAGCCCACTCACTTCACATCACTGCATGCTTCAGTGAGTTGTATCTAACGTCTGCAGGTCAAGCCCCTTCAATGGTCGGAGCCCGCGCCTCCTTGCCGATCTCCAGCTCCGCCCACAATGACCAGGCTCTGCCAGGCTTCTTCAGACGATGCCGGAGCTTCTACTAGTGTCTAGCATCTCCGCCGACCCTCCAGGAAGCTACTTCGATGTTCATCCATGCGTTGGGAGCACGGCGGAGCAATCCGCAGGTCGCCGGAGCCCTGCCTTCTCCGATGGCCTGTAGTGGAAGACGAGAAGCAGACACCGTCCAATCCTCCTGATCGGACGGACGTGATGATGCCACATGGAGGCCCAAGCCTCGAACCAAACCAACAGGCTCGGGTAACCCGAGCCAAAAATCCGAGCCTCCATATGATGACGCGTGTCCCGAGCCCGAGCCTCCTCCCGAGCATGGCCCCTTACGTGCAGAGCACGTGAGGTGCTGGGTAATTTGCAGGACAGACCCAGCTACTTTGAAGAATTTCATTTTGGTCCTCCAGGCACGTGTGTCACGTGCACGCCTAGGGTATTTTATAGGGAGCCCCTCCATGGTTTCAGAAATTACAAATAGGCCCCTACGCGCAAATGGACAAATTGCAAATGGGCCCAGGCGGTTTTCATTAATTGTATATCCTTTATTTTTATTGCATTTTTATTACAATTATGTCCTTGCACTGTTTTTAGCATAACTTGAGCATCGTAGGTCCAAATTGCATGATTTTAGTGTCGTTTTGATCATTGTTTTGTCCTCTACATTTTAGCATGCTTACTTGTCGCATTTACCCCTGTTTTAATTGAAGTGAGTTTTTATGTGATAATTGGGACCCTGCTCTCCTTGGCTTGCTTTGATCTGATGACCACGTTTATTGTTGTGATTAAATTGACACTGATTTCTATTCTTATCATGATGTTCATATTTTAGGGTATAATTGTGATATTTTATTCAGCATACATATTCTCTTGCATTATTTGCCCATGCATCACTTTAACTTGCATAAAAATAAAATAAAAAATGCATACATCTTAGCATCGCTTTGTATTTTGCATAATTTGCATGAGGACCTGAAATTGAAATTCAATACACACATTAGGCAACCGTGTCCCTGTGTTCGACCTTGGTGGACTTGCCAAGTTAAAATATTCTACGACATTCAAAGATCGTGGTTTTTGCTGAACCAAACTCGTCTCATGTACTACGACTTAATTCCACATTATTAAAGAGGTGAATTTCACGTTCATCACCTGCCCCAGCTTACCAAGGAACCAGCTCCGTCCCCGCACTGCGCTTTATTCAGTCCAGGTCCGAACAAGGGTACCGGCCTCAGCAGCACCAGCAGCAGCAACACACATTTCAGCAGGGCCAGGCACCGTCCCACTAGCAACATCGGTATCGGTATGGCCAGCAGGGCCAGTACAGGACCTCATCCGCAAGTCAGCATCAGCCAGCCCAGCCCACCGAATTGGAGTCCCTCACCTTGGCGATCCAGACCCTATCTGATAGGGTCCAACAGATCCAGAATGACTATCTGGATATGAGAACCGATCTGAATCGTGTCTCTCGTACCCAGGATCAACAGATGGCGCCAAAGACCCCAATTCCCACATAGGTTCAGACCAACCCGAACAGCTTAACACATGGCCAGAATCGACTTCATGATCAGGTATATTATTCAGATAATTATTTATCTGAACATGAGATCCTTTTGTATGATAATGTGAATCATATGTCCCTCAGGAGCAGAAGGACCGTGACCATACCTGATCGGGCACGGGCACCGAAGGAAGGAGCCGCCAAGTCTCTACCTGAGGAGAACTTGGAGGAAGAAGAGGAGCAGCACCACCATCACCACCGACAGAAGAAGAGGACGTCTGAGTCCTCGAAGCAGCAATCCCGCACCAACAGAGAGTCCGACGGAACCGATGAAGAGCCCACACCTCCATCTGCGGACGACCGTCAAGAAGTCGCGGAAGACGCATCACCGGTTTCGCCTCAGCATTTTCCTTTTAGTCAGAGTCAAAGTCCGAGTCTGTTTAAAAGTCCGAGTCGTGTACAGAACTTAGTTCAAGATTTCAATGAAAACATTTCAGTTTCAGAACATGAGTTAGAGTCAATAATCTCTTTCCCCCGAGCCCTTAAGGGTGAAAAGAAGAAAATGACAAAAATCCAAAAAGATGACCCTGAGATGGCAGAGTTCTGCAACAAACATATCAATGTCATAATCCCCTTTGACAAGTACGTGGAAATGACTCCTGCATTTCAAAAATACCTTAAGGTGAGATGCACACCTACTAGGGTGAGCAGGAAGACCAAAAGCCGTGTTGAGAAACACGTTCTATCAGTAGCCACGACTTGTGCAATAAAGAACTTGTTTCCAAGGAAACGAAGAGACATGGGTGCACACTATGTAGTGAGTCATGTTGATGACATCGCGTTTGCACGCACTCTCCTGGACAATGGTTCCTCAATTAACCTAATGCCTACAACCCTCTATGAGCGGCTTAGTCTCGGACCTCTTAGAAAATCTAGAGCCCTCCTGCAGTTTGCTGATAAATCAACCAAGAGGTCCCAAGGAGAATTGAGGAATGTTGTGATCAAAGTCGAGGGCCAGGAATACATGGTGGACTTCACTGTCCTAGCTATGGAAACCCCTCGTAATTGGAGAGACTCCCAGATCATCTTAGGCAGGCCCTTCCTCAGAACAGCAGGGGCCTTGTTTGATTATAAGATCGGGAAGATCCAGTTCCAAACTCCAGGCGGAGATGAGGAACTCGAGATGAAGCAGACCAGATGGCAGAGACCGGATTCCGAATCCAGCACTGAGTACTCTTCAACTGAAGCAGACTGCGATCATGTAGACATAGTTGGGCCATGGAAGCAGAACCCAGCCAGCACCGATAAGTCCCTCCCCTCTGGCGATGATCCCGTTCATGAGTCAGTTTGCGAGGTCCTCAGAAACGAGTACAGCTCAGAGCATCGCCCTACATCTTCGATGACTTAGAGGCCCAACTAGGTCTGTCAGTCCTTACCTCTTTAGGACAATCGGAAGATGAGGATGACGAGTCGGACGAGGCTTTTGCCAATTGCATGGGGACCTTTGACGATCTGACTCCAGAGCCGAATAACTTGGTGGCAGCAATAACAAAGAAAGATCCAGCCACTTCCAACACCGAACCAGATTCGATTGAGCCAAATTTCCTACACGATCAAACTATACCTGAGCTCAAGCCTTTACCCATAACACTGAAATACACCTTCCTTGCGGGTCAGGATAAGAAATATCCGGTCATCATCAGTTTGCGATTGACCGAGGAGCAGAAATCTCGCTTGCTAGAGATCCTGGAGAAAAACCACAAGGTGATAGGCTGGAACATTTCCGATATCCACGGGATAAATCCCGCTCTGTGTTCGCACCATATCTACTTGGAGAATGAAGCCAAACCCTCTCGTGAATTCCAACGTCGTTTGAATCCAAATTTATGAGAGGTCGTGAAGAAGGAGATAGAGAAATGGTGCAACGCGGGTTTTATTTATCCCATCTCCGACTCTAAATGGGTGACCCCAATCCATGTGGTCTCGAAAAAGTCGGGAATTCAAACGACCACCAATAAGGACGGAGAGGAGATTGTAACGCGAATGCCCACGTCGTGGCGCGTCTGTGTGGATTACAGACGCTGAATGCCGCGACGAAGAAGGATCATTTCCCTCTGCCGTTCATTGATCAGATCTTAGAGAGACTAGCGGGGAAAGAATTCTTCTGTTTCTTGGATGGGTTCTCGGGCTACAATCAAGTAGCCATAGCTCCGGAGGACCAGGAAAAGACCACATTCACATGCCCCTTTGGTACCTATGCTTTCAGGCGCATGCCGTTTGGGTTATGCAATGCTCTAGGTACTTTCCAAAGGTGCATGATTGCTGTATTCGCCGAAATGGTAGGCGAATTCCTGGAAGTCTTCATGGACGACTTCTCGGTCCACGACGATTCCTTCGATTCCTGTCTTAGGAATCTGGACCGAGTCCTCAAACGATGTTGTGACGTCAATCTAGTGCTCTCCTGGGAGAAAAGTCACTTCATGGTGACAGAGGGCATTGTGTTGGGGCATGTCATCTCCAAGAGAGGAATGGAGGTTGATCCTGCCAAGGTGGATGTGATCAGACGACTCCAGCCACCAACCAATGTCAAACAGTTGCGGTCGTTCCTCGGGCATATCGGATTTTATCGGAGATTCATCAAGGATTTTTCTAAGATTGCCCGACCGCTAACTGAGCTTTTAGGCAAAGACATGGAGTTTGTTGTTGATCACAAATGTCTTAAGGCCTATAAGCTATTACAAGAAATGATCATGGATGCACCTATCCTACAAGCCCCAGATTGGTCTCTACCTTTTGAGATCATGATGGATGCCTCAGACTATGCTGTTGAGTTGTGTTAGGATAAAGAAGAGATGGTGTCCCGTTCGCAATCCACTATGCAAGCAAAGTGCTTGACACCGCTCAGCGTAACTATACAGTTACGGAAAAGGAAATGCTTGCGGTAGTGTTTGCCTTGGACAAGTTCAGATCTCACTTAATTGGATCCAAGGTAATTGTGTTCACTGACCACACGGTACTGCGATACTTGATGGAGAAGACGGACGTGAATGTGCGTCTTCTTCGGTGGATTTTACTTATCCAGGCGTTTGATTTGGACATCCGTGATAAACCTGGAAAAAAGAACATAGTAGCTGATCATCTCTCTCGTCTCGAAGATCTTAATACTTTCGAGGATTCACCTATTCGAGACTCCTTCCCTGACGAGTTGATTTTTGTTGTCGACTCACTCCCATGGTATGCCAACATCGTGAACTATCTTGTCTCCAAGAAGGTTCCCCGAAGATTGGCCCAAAAGCCACATTGACCGACTAAAGTCGGATGCTAGACATTACCATTGGGAGGATCTGATCCTTTTCTTCGAAGGATCGGATTGTGTCTGGAGACGGTGTATTCCTCAGGAGGAATACTAGAGTGTCCTTTCTTTATGCCACAGCTTAGAGGCAGGAGGACACCACTCCGGGAAGAGAACCACATGGAAGGTACTTCAGTGTGGCTTTTACTGGCCGACTCTATTTCGCGATGCCATCACCTTTGCGAAGTCGTGCCCAGTATGTCAGAGAATGGGAGGAACAGTTGGTTCCAAGGATGAGATGTCAATGCAGCCTGTCATCATTTGTGATGTCTTCGACGCCTGGGGCATCGATTTCATGGGCCCATTCCCTGTTAGCCATGGATTCGAGTACATCCTTCTTGGGTAGATTATCTATCCAGGTGGGTGGAGGCTATCCCGACCCGAGCCGCAGACAGCAGGACTGTCTGTAAATTCATCAGAGAACACATAACATCTAGGTTCGGGATCCCCAAAATGATGATATCAGACGGGGGTAGCCACTTTGTAAATCAGGAGGTGAAGAAACTCTTGAAGGACTACGGCATTGAACACCGTGTCGCTAGTCCTTACCACCCACAAACCAATGGTATGGCTGAGGTGTCGAATCGAGAGGAGAAGACTATATTGCAAAAGCTTGTCCGTGCAGACAGGAAGGACTGGTCTCAGATTTTGGATCAGGTCCTATGGGCGTATAGGTCAGCTTACAAGACACCGTTAGGAACCTCCCCATTCTGAATGGTATTCGGAAAGCCGTGCCATTTGCCCGCAGAGTTAGTGCATAAATCAGAATGGGCAATTAAGAAGGTCAACTGGAACACACACCTTGGGCAGAAGCAGAGAGAAATGGATCTGAATGAGCTTGTGGAAGTCAGAAACCGTGCATATGACAACAGTTTGGTGTACAAGGACAAGGTGAAGCGTTGGCATGATAGATATATCAGACGAAAGACCTTTGTTCCTTGACAGAAGGTATGGTTGTTTAATGCTAGGCTGAAGATCTTCCAAGGCAAGTTGAAGTCCAAGTGGACAGGCCCATTTGTCGTCCGTACGGTGCATGATAGTGGATGTGTCGAGATCTCAGATCTCGCAGATGACGCACCGACATTCCTAGTGAATGGATAACTGTTGAAGCACTTCGTCGAATCCAATGAGCAGTTAGTCCATGTTGAGGAGATTGTATTCATGCGCGAAACAGATTCAACAAATACATCTTGAGCTGCGTATGAGACCTTGCAGCAGTGAGCTCTAGCCATCAGCAGCATCTCGAAAGATTCAGACTGACTCACTTGTATATATATCATCATTCCTGTACATTTTGTCCTTTCTCCCCCGCGACTCCAGTAACCCATCCCCGCTTGATTAAATCACTATTTTGGACTATACTTAGGATGACCAGATCCTAAGTATAGGGGGTATGAGCCACCTGAGTCGGTTCACTGTACATTCTCCAGATCACATTGGTCCTCATACTCACTTCCGTCCTATACTTAGGCTGACCTGAGCCTAAGTATAGGGGGGACCGATGCCCGCTTTGTATATTCATCCACTTCTCTTCTTGACCTCGTCCGCCCCACTTTTTGACTTTCTTCTACACTTAGGCTGCCAGAGCCTAAGTATAGGGGGGTCGGTCGATTTCTATACATTTTCCATTCTCTTTAGCTCTCCTACGCTTAGCATGAGCTATGTATTTTTCCTCACTTTTCATGCTCTGAGGACATAGCACACGCTAAGTATAGGGGGGCGTGTATATATTACATATATACTTTACTCATAGCTCGTACTTTCGCGTATTTTTGTATATATTTTGCAATAATTACGGGTGGGTAAAAATTCAAAAAAATGAAAATGAAAAAAATAGGCTTCTTATTTACTCTTGCATATCATCTCTGCATCTGAAAAGAAAAAGAGTCTTGCATTTCATTCATCTACATAGCATGCCATCTGCACTTCATCTGCATATCTTGCATATGCAAAGTGAAAAGCTAGTGGGTTCTGAACCAAGTTATGAGTAGATATTGAGGATGGACTTGATTTGACCTTAATCCACCTAATTTTAGAGGAACCTTATAGGAACTGGAGTTAAGATTTATCAGGTCAAGTGACTTAATTCTTTGAGTCCACAAGTCTATGTTCACATGTCATCTTGATTAGTCTAAGTAGAATATCTCGTGCATACGCATGATTGTTATAGACAGTGACCTAACTTGGACAAGCACAATGCACGTAGCTCTTCATTGATGAGGTGGTGAGGAAGTAGGATCCTTTAGCTTGGAGTAGCGCACGGTTGGAAACATCCGTCCTCCTCTAGGGAGGGTAGTGCATCTCAACCTAGTCTGGTGATGTTGACGTCTATGGACGGGATGATGTGGGTTTCAATAATGCTTCAAAAGAGGGATAATCTACTGGCTCAAGAGGAAAAACTCATGATGTACATGCTGCACCTTGTATATAGTTCAAAAAAATGCAACAACTCCAAAAAATAGACAGGCCAGATAGAAAAAAAATATACCTGTCGGAGTATGTATATTAGCAAAGAAACTGCAACTGGATGACTTGGCTACACTGGTCAGGCATCCCGGGATAGGTAGCTACACTGGCTACCGTCCATTCTTTTCTCCACCCCCTCCTCTTGAGCTGGTCGCACTTGAACTTAGAAGGGAATACCCCGCTCCTCGAGGAAAGAGTTAATGGACCGGGTTATTTGAGTTACCTTGTTTGAGGAGACTGGTTCTGAGCCATTTCTGATGTGGAGAGTTACATTTTACTTACACAGTACAAGTAAGAATCATAGTCATCAGAAATTTGCGTTTGAGGATTTGTTCTGACCTGACTGTTGAGGCGTCTTGAATAGAAGACTTGTGGAACTTGAAGTCTTTTAGGTCTTAAGTTCAGGTCCCAATAAGGTTCCGCCACACAATTAATCCAAAGGTCGAGTGACGAACCGCCGAATCGGCCCTTTAATAATGTGTTTTTAGCACATGGAATTCATCATCGTAGTCGGGCCGGTTTCGGGTCGTCAAAGCGATCACCTCATTTAGATATATGCCATAATGAATCGAAATGAGGTGATCGTTAATTATTTTTTACTTGGCAAGATACCAAGGTCGATCTCAAGGATACGAGCCTCTCTCATATTAATCGGATTAAAGTGTATTTAATTAAGCGTTGAGTTAAAGACCTATAGGTCAAAGCAACAACAGAGAAACAACACAAGACATGACAATGCATTAAAACATAAAACATGCATTTTTTTATCAATTTTTATAATGCAATTAAATGAGCATGCAAAGCGAATGATATGCCCAATATAAAAGTCACTTGAACCATAGCAAAAAAAATGCAAGTTAAACAGAGTTAGCATTAAGAAGCATTCAACTCTCATTAAGCAAGTGGGCATGATAAATAAAGAGATTAAGACACTTAGATAATAAAATAACACATCACAGTTCATAATATCAAATCTGAAATTTAACCATGCCATAATGTAGAGGACGAGAAGAGCTTCAAAACGAAACTGAAATGAACTTGATTGGAGCTATGTAGCTCAAGATATGCATACAGGAAGACAGGGGCATAAATGCAAGAAAACATGAAATGATAAATACAAAAAGGTCCCTGGGAAGGACTAAAAAGTAAATAAAATAAGTTGCAAGTCCTTCCCTGTAATTTTACCAAACGCGCGGGGACCTTTTTGCAAATTTGAAGAAATCCGTGGGCATCTCTGCAAATGTCCCAGAGTAGCACGTGCGATGCACGTGCTATCTAGGCTCGGAAGGAGGCTCGGCAGAGGCGCGGTTGCTTCGGCTTGGTTCGGACCCAGGCTTGGGCTCGCTGCAGGCTCGGGAGCATCCTAGCCTAAAGGCTCGGATGCTGAGGCTCGGTGCTGCTATGATGACGCCACGTGGCTGAAGATGGACCATCCGATTATGACGATCGGATGGCTGCGGTGAGATCCTGGCTTGACGACGTGGCTGCACGAAGGCCATTGGATCGAGACGATCCAATGGTTGATGGAGAAGATGAAGCGGCCTCATCTGGGCCGTTGGATGGTAGCTGAAGGAGGACCATCCAACGGTCCCTGTCCTTCCTCCTTCGCTTGCGGCTGGCGGCGAGTTTGGAGCTCCGGCGAAGGAGCTCCAACTCCGCCTCTCGTCTTCGGCTGCATGTGACCTCCCCGACACTCCTTTAGAGTGACGTCGATGAAGCTGGAAGCTCGGGGAGGATCCAGGACCCTCTGAAACGATGCTTCGGAGCTCAGGCGATGGCTGCAAAGCTCGATCAAACAGCTCCGGCAAGGGTCCCGATCATTGAAGCTTTGGATGACCTGCAGGGTTAGCAAATAGCCGAAGCACGAGTGGACTGTGTAGGTGAGTGGGATGAGAGCTCGTAGGGGCGTAGGAGGTGTGAGCTCGGAGCTCCTCCGCCGCGAGGGCGGAGGAGATGGTCGGAGGGTGAAGGGGTTCTGGAAGAGAAAGAGGAGATGGTCGGAGAGTGTCGCGAGAAAGGGGGATTGATGGTGGAGCTTAGGGACTGGTCATCAGAACGGGAGAATGGCTGGAGAGGCCTGATTAAATAGACGAAATCGAAGAAAAATACAAGGAAGGAAGAGAGAGCTTACCGGTGATCGGGCGGAGGATATGGCCTGGGCTTGAGCTCGGAGAGGAGCTCGGGGTCTTCGCACGTGCTGGGCGGTCGTCCCAGCGAGCTCGGGCGGCGATATGGCGCCGCAGCTCCACCGTCGAAGGCAGAGGGTCTCACCAGGGGGCGTCGTCGTCTTCGCTCGATCCGGCCACCTCCCCCTGTCACTGGGAGGTGGCGGAGGGCTGGGCGAGCCCCTGTGAACGGCGTAGAGTTAATTTGGCTAAATTGGATTAATTTCTCATTAAAATTAATTTGGCTAAGTTGTATGCTTTCGTAGTGTTTTAATTCAACCGCATCTTGCATTGATATTTCTTTTTGCATTAAAAAAATATAAAAAATACCGTTTGGATATCTAGATCTTAAATTTGCAAATTAAACCCAAGTTGTTCCTTTGCCTCCCTGAGTTCGACCCCGGACTTGCCCGGGATATAAATTAAAGCCGAGACACTCTTCACGGAGATCTTCTCTCGGTTCTGACCGAATCGCTAAGTACACGTGCTACAACGTGACCTAATTAAACACCGTATTCAGCGACACATCAGATGGCGCCGTTGCCGGGGAGGCAATCGGCTTAGGGATTAATTTAAAAATTTGGATTTAGTTTTCCATTTACTCGGGTAGTCTGACCCCCGAGCCACTTGTATTTATTCCATTTTTTTGCAATTATTTCTCTTTATATTTTTGTATATATCTTGTTGTTTATCTCTCTAATATAAATTTCATTTTTTCTTGCGAGGGCCCGGTGGACTTAGAGTGCATCGGAGGTCGACGGACGCGACGCGCGTCGACTGTTGAAGAGCGAGGAGAATTAATTTATTTTCGAGAGCATTTCTTTTCATTTTTGTAATTATTGTGTTGTAATAACTTAGGTAATTCGCACTTTCCAGCGGCTCTTGTTTGAGAGCTCGCGCTTGTATCCGGACTGGACTTTGGACCCTCTTGTGGTCGTGTGGTTGCTTGACGTAGAATAGGACCTGCACTTGCGGCTCTTAGAGCATATTTTTATTAGATTATCTTGATTGCTTGTGCTCGTAATATTTAGGACCACACATCACATTTAACGAGACGCACTTAGACCGCTGAACTATTAGTCAAATTTAACTTGTTCATCACTCGCTAATAGAACTGCCTGTCTAGGAACGGTTTTCTCGTTTGCATTCATATTAGTATAAAATTTCAATTCTGCCTTGCATCCCGCATGTAGAGCGCGAGGATCACTGTAAGTCTTCTGAACTGGGCATGCATCATTGATTTCATTATTTGCATCGTTTTTTCTCGACTCCCTCCCCTTGGTTTTTGAAACTTAGGTTAAAAGGAAATCGGGACTGATCGTTAGGCGTGCTTTGTTTGGTGGACTAATCAAGTGATAACCAAACTTAAAACCGGGACTGCTAAGCAGAGTTGACCAAAAAAACTGATTAAAACTAACACTTGTTTTGGGAGAGCAAAACCCTCATTGTATGCTTGGCTAATTATGATTGTTGAGAGGTGAGGACGCATCCCTAGGATAGTGCCCAAAACCTACTTTTGAGCCTTGCGTAATTGGATTGATATCTTGATTTATCACCTAATTAAAACTGAAAAGATAAACGGTCGGACTTTTGCGACCATCACTGTGTTGAGTAGGTGAACTCAGGGTTTGCTCTTGTGTTTGTTTGTTTTGTGTGTTATTCGGTGCACTTGCACGCTTTCTTCCTCGATCCGCTTCATTTTCCCATCTCCCTTCCAAGATGTCAGAATTTTGGTCATCATATCCAAGTCATCCTTCTTCGACCATATTCCGATCATCTCCCACCACTTATTCCTCTTTATACCCACACCCCAACCGCGAAGTCAGAACTCCGACTGACTTCTCCACTTCTTCGTCCTTCTCACCTACTCCACATTCTTGCACCCCTGACCCACAACTACCTTGGATTGATTCATTATATTCTCGTCCGCTTGCTGGAATCAAGGAACAAATCAAAGAGCAAGCGACTGCTGAGATGAATGATTGGCATAACAAGTTGACCCCACATACCTCATTTTCACCTCGAGTTGGGACAGAACAACAATTGCTATATACACATCCCGACTTAACCTTAGGGTACAACATGGTCGATCAGACAAACCGAATGGAGAGGCCTGCACCGTACGATCTTCCTGACTTGATTGACCTCAGTGATAGAGACCACATTGACCAACCTTTATATCACCCATTCGGAGAACCGACATATACAGGGGATTGGATTCATGCGACTGATTTACAGACCCCCTGTCTACTAACTCCGCCTGATGAGGCTCCGACCAATAACTGCCATACATATGGGCCATACTCAACCCAGTATTGCACACCCGAGTCAAGGTGTGTTGAGTATAAGAGCCCGAGTTCTCAACAGTATCCTCCAATTGCGTTGACTTCTCTCATGATGTGTCATGAGAACTTATTGGAGGATGATATGTGTAGACCAATCAAGAGTCCAGGTAGGAATGTGGATCATGGATTTTGCGGATTAGATCTTGAAAACCTGGAAGACACCGGATTGACCACAAGTCATGTACAACTGGAGTCCCTTCTACCTCCCTCTTCTACTAACCACTTTCCCTCCAAACCAGAGTCTGTACATTCTCCTAGTCCTCCATCACATAGCAAAAAGACCAAAAAAATTGAAAACTCAGAAAACACCATAAAAATTGAAAAAGGAAAAGATCTAAAAAAATTGGATCCTGCGGTTAGGGAAGCATTGGATAGAAAGTTGATTTTCGAGCTTCCCTTAATAATGGCCATTGAGCACTTTCCCGACCTTAAAAGATTTGTGAGAAGTAAATTGATGCCTAAAAGGTCGGGCAATAAGAGAACAAGGACTGAGATACATATAGTGTCTATGGCCACATCTTTGATGATAGGGAGAAAAACCAAGAGCCACAGAGTAAAGCGGTTGCCTAGGTTTGATTGTGAAATCAAAGATACCACATTCACCCATGCAAGAATCGATGATGACTTACCAATTAATATCCTCCCGACCTCCGTGTTTACAAAGCTCAAACTCGGATCTGCCAAGAAGTCAAGAGAGATCATTCAGTTGGCGGATCAATCTGTTAAACGGTCGAGAGGAACCATTTCAGTCATCGTCACTTTCCAAGGTGCTCTACTGGAGATAGAATTCACGATCATTGACATTGAGCACCGAGGAGAGTTCACACAGTCTCCGATCATTCTTGGGAAGCCGTTCTTAGCCTTGGCTAAGGCAACTATAGATTGTGAGACTCGGGAGATCGATTTCTCTGCATTGGGAGCACTCCGACCTCACCCGATCTTTGAGGACACACGATATTCCAAGGTAACCCGTAAAGTTGCAGACAGTCGCGACCTTCGAGAGACAGTTGAGTCCCATCTCTCTACTACACCTGAGATACCGACTGTCCAGACAACCATTGGTTTAGACACTTCCTACAACCACACACCGCCTACTGCTTGCACCACCACCACGACAGCTTCTAGAGAGGACTCAAGACCAGAAGCTATCAGTGAGTCGGACATGACCTTTGTGGATTGCCTTGATCATTTCGATGATCCGACACAAGAACACAACAATGTCAAGCCAACTGAAAACACTGTGCCTTATCAGAGACGTGTGCTGACCTTGCAGGAGTATTACAATGCATATGGTGACTCATCTGATGATGAACCTCTGGTCAGAACCTCACACACACCACATCCAGGACATACATCAAAGGAGACAACTGGGACCAAATTGACCAATCTTGATAAATCGGTTGCTCCATCCTCTAGTCGGTCATCTAGTAAGAAGAAGACGAGTGTTGATTCCTTGAGGTGTTCCCCCGAACTCCTTAAGACATATCAATCTCCTCTTCCTCTTGATGCTTCAGGTTCTAGAAAACCGACTAAGAAGGTTACCTTCGATGTTTCAGAGAAGGAACTTTCTGAGGAGTCCTCATCAGGTCCGGATGAGGTGATCTACATGAGTGAGCTTAGTTCGGCTGTTCTGAAGCCATACTTGAGCAAGCAGCCGTGTGTCGACCCCCGTTGGACGTTCCCCACACCTCAATATTATTCTTCGGAGGACGATTCTGACAGCGACACATGTGTATACTACCCACCCCATCGCTCCCGCAAGAAGGTCCGTCACAAACCTTCTTGATCCTTGTATATTCTCCCTCCTCCGTACATATTTTCCTTCCTTTATTCACCTTCCTCCCTCATGATTCGCATCACTCGCCCCAGTTCCGTATCGTTTTCATTTTGTGTCTATACTTAGGATGACTAGATCCTAAGTATAGGGGGGTGAGTGACCCGATTTGCTCCTTCTCTTCTTTTTATTTTCTTTTTGTATATTCTTTCCTATTCTCATCGGTCTTCCAATCTTGTGTTCTTCCCAATACTTAGGCTGACCAAAGCCTAAGTATAGGGGGGACCGATGCCCGCCATGTGTATTTACTCATCATTTCTCCTCTTGACCTCGTCTGCCCCATTTTTTCTCTTCTTCTACACTTAGGCTGTCCAGAGCCTAAGTATAGGGGGGGCGGATCGACTTCTATACTTTTTATTATTTTAGCTTTCCTACGCTTAGTATGAGCTATGTCTTTTTGTCACCTAGTGCCATGAGGACATAGCACAAGCTAAGTATAGGGGGGCGTGTATATATTACATATATACTTTACCCATACCTCGTATTTTCACATTTTTTTTATATATATTATACAATAATTATGGGGTGGGTAAAAAAAACAAAAGAAAAAAACTTTTTCCTTAAAAAAAAATCTTTTTCAAAAAAAAAGTCTTTCCTTATTCACCTATCTTTTTCAAAAAAAAACAACAAAAACAAAAACAAAAAAAACCTTTGTGAAAAAAAAGCTTTTTCTAAAAAATTAAAAAAAAACTAACTAATAAGTTGGTTTAATCCCTGACACAATTCACTTTCACACAAGACTAGTGATGTTCAAGAACACTTGGTTTATGAGGTCTTGAGATTTTGAGTTAACCAGCCTTAGTCATTAGGGTCCTTGACTTAATTATTCACATTTCCCTAGTTTGAAAGATGTGTGTGCTATATTGCATGCTTAGTCTCTACCTTAAGAATATGATCAGCACCTCACATACACGACTGCAGTTATGATGAGATGAGTTGAAATTTCACTTGAGGAACTGGGATGAGGGATTTGAGTTTGGACTTGATTTAATGATGCTCGAGGATGGGATAAAATCAATGAAGGCTTCATGAAACCTGAGTGTCAGCATCTTTAGCCAGTATGAGAACATGGTTCTTGTACTATCTCTTGATATTTACCTATGTGCCAGGGTGTGATAAAATAAAAAAAATGTTGATCAGTGTGCGCCAACTCTTGGTAAAAGCAGTGGAGCTAGCCAAAAATACTACCAAGCAATGAAATGTCAATGAAAAGCTCTCATTCCACAAAGTCAATTATCAAAAGAGCTTCCACCAAAGGCGAGCGCTCCCAACCATTTCAAAGTGTCCACTTGGACCACCGCTATTAGGACCAGGAGTCGGGCTTGCACCAAAAAAGGGCTCTGCATCGTAAATGCTACAAGTCTGGGTGTAGAAGGTACGATAGGTACTCAAAAAAGGCACACCCCGGTGTACTCCCAGGAAAACAAGTGCAGACGGCTCCAACTTCTCTTGACGGACGCACTGATCAACACCAAAAAAATGTGTTGCGTAATAAGGCACTCGAGAGAATCCTTGTTCCAATGAGAGGGAGAGAAGAAATGACACAATCCTGTGCCCTCCATCAACTGGCCTTCCATCTACACTTTCAAGTCTGACAACTAAAGAGACGGTGGATTGGATGCAAGAAATGATTTATTCCCTAGTGTTGAGGATTGGGTCCATAGGAGAGTCTCTTGGACTGGAACCTTGGGTGACGTTGTGACTCTACTCTTGTAACTGTAGTCAACACTTAAAGTCATATCCCTACTTTATATGTATACAAAGAGAGTCTGATGATTAGGGAAATTGGGTACCTTTTGACTAGAGCTTGGTTCAGCTTAGAATTTTAGGATCTCTAAAACCGAGAGTTCTTGAACGGATCAAGTCTTGTATTCACATGCACAGTCAGGGATTAACCCAACTTATTCATTCTTTATTTGCTCGAGGACTAGCAAAGTTTAAGTATAGGGGGTGATGAATCCACGATTCATCATCTCAATATCTTGATCTTAGCAAAATTCCCGAGTAAAATCTCAGAAAAATATCCATAAAATCCATAAATTAACAAAATGACTCTTGTAAATAAAACACACTAATTATTATATATTAGATTGTACAAAATAAATTACGCATAAAAAGCCGCAAAAATAAAGGAGTTTTATACTTGTAAATAGCCCAAAACTTCATGTATTTTTAATAAATTCATTTCAACTCCTTTTTGCCTAATTCTTTCTCTAACTTGTTTATAATAATGTACATAAAAATACAAAAATATAAAATAAATTTTACCTCAAATAAATGCTCCTAGATCCCAAAGAGAAAAAGCCGTAAAGTCCAACTTCCAAGCTAAATTCCCGCTCCGTATGAACTCCAAATTCACCAAACTCACTTTAAAGTTCAAGTTAGAAAATTATCTATCCAACGAAAGTGGTTTCATTAAAATCGGAGCTCGTTTGCAAAAGTTGGGTTTTGGGACCTAGATGTACATTGTATACCTTGTATATATTCATTCTTTCTTTATTTTTTATTGTATCTTTCATAATTGCTAAAAATACAAAAAATATCATGATTGTGTTGTATTTTAATTATATTATTTTATAGTATTTTTCCGTTGTAAATATCTCTTATTAAAAAGAAAAAAAATACAACTTAGAAAAGTAAACAAAAATTGTACATGTTGTATGTATTTATTTGTAAATTCACCACTATTTTTTTCCCTCTTTATTTTTATTGTATTTAAAGTAGCATACTTTATATCATTATTTATGTATTTATTTTTTCCATTCTCTACAATAACTTCTCTACCACCAACTTCTATTCAACTCCATCATTTTTAATAACTCCCATTCCACTCCATATTCTTCCACCAACCTCCCATTCAACTCCACCAATAATACAACTTCTCATTCAACACCACCACCATTCTAACCTCTCTAACTCCCATTATTCATCTCTTTATAATCATCTCCACATCCACATTTTTTCCCCATCCACCATTCTTATAGAATAAGGAGAGAGCTTGGAGTGTTTTGTTGGTGACAGCGGCGAAGCATCGTCCTCAAGCGATGACCTCCTTCAGGTGAGATCCGCGGAGCTCCACTTCACGTCACGAGTTCCCCGTCGAGCTCGTGTAACTTCTCCGATTTTTATCTCGCCAATCGGGTCGAGGCGACGACAGGAGTCCAGCGTAGCTGCTCCGCAAATCCGGCGAACATCAGGTAAGTATCTCCCTTCATTTATCTTGTTGTTTTATTTTATATAAAATTTTGTTTTCATTGTTGTTTCATAATTTTATCATTTTCATCATCTTCCCCATTATTCACCAACCACATCATACCATCACCATCACCCTCATCATATTACCACCACCTTCCTTATTACCACCTTCACCACATCATTTTTTTTCTCCTCTTTGCCATATCATTTGCATTTCCGGTTTAACAAAATTTAAAAAAAATTTTAAAAAGGTTTGTCATACAACAACAAAAAAATTAAAAAATAAAAAAAAACAAAAAAAACAAAAAAAAAATTACGGAGGAGGGAGCAGCCGCCCACAGCAGCCGCCCCCCCTCCTTCTTCTTCCACGGCCGGAACACCCACCGCCGCCACCCATTGCCGCAGCCCCCAGCGGCCACGGCGCCGCTCCACCGCCACAGCTCCACGCGCTCCGCCCTCCAACGCCGCCGTGCGGCGCCATCAGGCCGCACCCGCCGGCCACCTCGAAATCCCCCCCCTCCACGCCTCCTCAGCGGCCCCGCGCGCCGCTCTCTCCGCGCGCCGCCCCCTCGTCCTCCGCCGGTGGTCCCTTCATCCGCGCGCCGCCTCCGCGCGCCGCTGCGGCCGAGCGCGGCCGCCGACCCCTCCGCCTGGTTGGGTTCATCTCCAGCGTACGAAGGAAGAAGGTCTCTTGGGCATTTTTTTTATTTCGTAAAAATTACAGTAATTTTCTTTCAAGTTTTTATAATTGCATAATAGTCCCTGTGTATAACTTGCATTGTAATTTCATTTTCTGAATTTGCCAAGACACCCCTGTGTTCATGCATTAATTTGGACACCTGTAGTGCATCTTTTTATTCAAAGAAAAATACCATTGTAACGAGCAACTAATTGTCTACATTTTGACCATTTATTTGTATTTTTATGACATTTGGGTAATTAATGAAAATTATATAACTGAAATTCTTGATATTTTACCCATTCTGTGCCATTAAATTAATATCTCACAAACGGTTGCTCTAAAAATTGCACAAAAATTATATGTGATGCCTTGAAATGTGGCGCAATTGAGATATATGGTTTCTGGGCGCAATTGAGTATATATGGTTTCGGGCTTTCGGAATCAAGCAGCGGATCAAACTCATAACGGCCAAAGTACACGTTCTCCACTGAGGGCCAAAGCTTTTCGACAGAAGTCCAAGCCGGATCAGATCTCCACAATATCAGCATTTCAATACAAACCACCTTTATCAGATTCACAGCGCGGGAAACCAGAAGCCCTTCGAACTCAACCTTAGTTAGCATTCGTGCACACGTCAACTTTCACTCTCTGCCTTTGCAGAGGAATACAAAAAAAGAAATAACTGCCTGACCTCAGCCAAGAGTTGATATCAGGTAGTTATTGATTCTCAGAAATGGGAATATACAGCCTGTATCAGAGAAAGCCTTTGAACCAGTGGCAGTGGGGGTCAGGCGCTGGAGTTCTCGGATCTGCTCAGCCATGACCTCTATGCAATGCTTCACCTTATCCATGTCAAGTTTCTGATATATCTGAAATGGGGCCAGTGAAGGGTCGACCTGGACTGACGGAGCCGGTGGTGGAGGCTCATAGCAAGCAGATTGTGAAGGGAGCTGATTCTGTCTGTCCATCAAAGTCAACATCTCAGCCACCTTCCCTGCAATGTGAACAAGGTCGCTATCCGAGAGGCATTGAGATCATGGTAGCCCCCCAGTGGGGCTAGTCATCTCGAAGGGCGGGCTCATCATAGGCATGACCATAGACGATAGAGCACACAGCTCTGCGTCTAATTCATCCCAAGCCCTATCTAATTCGCAGAAGATCTCGTCCTGAGAGACGGGAGTCGAGTCCAAACACTCAGACCAGTACTGTTGGTCTTCTTCGTGCCCGTATGTGTCAGCCAGAGAGATGGTGGCATCGAGTGGGTCAGATGCAACCTGAGCAAGAACATTCTCAGTGTCCAAATAAGAACACTCCTCTATCCACCCACATTCGGTCTCCGGGGACAAGGAGATCGACAGGAACAATCGAGCCCTTGACCTTTCATTCCACTTTTCCCACTTCAAAGTCGAAGTGGGCCTTGGCCGTGGAGAGAAAGGGACGAACCAAGATGATGGGTGTCTGGGCCAAAGTCTTAGTGGGGTTCATCTCTGAATTCCAATCAAATATAACCGGATCAGACTTTTCCTAGCCTCTCTTCGACTCCAGGCTCCAACTTCCTATAATCGCGAGACTACCTGTCTATTCCCCTAGCGTGCCTGATCTGATCCTGGCCTTCGCCTTCTGGATCTGAACCAGCCCTTAGAAACTATATATATAAAAGGGCTAAGCCGGGTCGAAGTTCAATCGTCTATATATTTCCGACTGTCTGTTTCCTCTGGGTCTGAGGGCCTCATTATAGGGGGCATCTATCCACTTCGATTCTCTCTCAATGCCCGTGCATCTATCCAGGGTCCAGTCCTGAGAATAGGCTGTCTTTGCAGCGCCTTTCTTTGCTCCTTCATCCCTTCTGGACTCTCTCTTGGCTCCCTCGGAATTAGCTTTTTGCTCTCGCTTATCGCAGTCGCGACTATGCGAAAATGGTGAGGATCCGAAGTGCAAGTCTCGTTTTTCACCTATACGGCTCAGCCTCATGAGTATGAGAGAAAGCAACAAGCGATGAATTTGAGCTTCTTTCTCCTCCTATTATATATTTCAACCAAAATAGAGATGTCTTGTGCCTAAAATAAATTATAGAGTGTATTTAGTAATCGATTTTTAATTAAATCCACAAACATCCTTTTCACGAAATTTCAAGTCTTCTGGATTGCACATGAAAATATCTTTTCGAGATAATTCTTTCTCTGACTAATTTGATAACGTGGATTTAATAGAAATTAATTACTCGCTGTCACTCTGATTTCACTAAAAAATTCATAAAAAATTCATAACTTGTCAAAAAATTCCAAAAATATTACTGTAGTCTTCTTGCATCATGTTTTAGCTCCAGTAATTTTTTCATAATTTTTGCTTACTGTTTGTGTGAAAAATTGCAAAAAGACCCTTAAAAAGTGTGCATTTTTCATTGTTGCATTTTAACCCCTAAAATCTAAAAAAAATGTGTCTTGTGTTCATCTCTGGATTAGGACTTTAGGAAAAATATAATTTGGCTAAATTGGATTAATTTCTCATTAAAATTAATTTGGCTAAGTTGTATGCTTTCGTAGTGTTTTAATTCAACCGCATCTTGCATTGATATTTCTTTTTGCATTAAAAAAATATAAAAAAATACCGTTTGGATATCTAGATCTTAAATTTGCAAATTAAACCCAAGTTGTTCCTTTGCCTCCCTGAGTTCGACCCCGGACTTGCCCGGGATATAAATTAAAGCCGAGACACTCTTCACGGAGATCTTCTCTCGGTTCTGACCGAATCGCTAAGTACACGTGCTACAACGTGACCTAATTAAACACCGTATTCAGCGACACATCATCGAGTCAAGCCCTATTTTCAACTTTTGTTCATGACCTTGGTATGGAACCCAAAATCATTTCACTCTTGCATTTCATTTTAGTTGCTCGGGGACGAGCAAGGTTTAAGTATAGGGGGTTGATGAATATGTGATTCATCCCTCTAAAAGTTGAAAATAGAGTCTTGTTCCCGAGTAAATAGTAGCATATTTCCCTTTATAGTGTATAATTAGCATTCATACATGCAAGCATAATATATGCATTTTAGCACTCATATCTGCATCGAATAAGAAGCCAATTCCACTTATAAAATATCCACATATTATCTCCTCAAGAATAAAAACACCACTAGTAATAATATAGGGATAAAGGTCAGAGATCTCCTTTGTAAAACATCCAATAAAGTCCTAGAACCCCTGTCCATAAAAAGCCCATAGTTCTCTTGTACCAACTCCAAAATAGGTCTACTCACTTTCAGATGAATACACATCCAGAGACCTTTAAAATGAGACTAATTTCATCAATTTGGAGCTCGTAGGAAGAAGTTGGGTTTTTGGGCCTCTATGTATACTATATATGTGTATATTTATATTCCTGTATTTTTTTATAATATTTGACCTCATCTCTATTTTTGGTCAACATGAAACTTGTAGATCTCATCGAGATCTACAACTTTCATGTTTTGAGTTTTTCCAAATTCGGCCTTCCTCTCTCTAATCTCATTTCTTCTCGCAGCCACTCACAACTGGCCACGTGGCGCCCTCTGATTGCGCCACGCGGCCCGCTCCGCTTGCCTTAGCCGCCCGCGCCCACAACCGTTGGATCTTCATCCCGATCCAACGGTTGCGCCATCTCCACGTACACCCTTTATTCCACCGTCCAATCAAACCCCTGGGCTCATCATCACCATCCACCAACGCCTGTATCTCCTTTCGCCACGTAGCAGCCTTGCACACCCTACGATCATTTCAGGGCTGCTCCATCTGAGCCGCTAGCTCCACAATCATCGCCAACCCTTCGATCAATCGCTAGAGTCAATCACGGCCGCCCGCTCGCGCTTCGTCTCCAATGCGCCACGTGGCACACCACTAACCCTTAGATCGCTTCGTCTCAGATTAAATCCAAGCCGATCCTTAGCGCTTTGATCCGGGCCGTTGGATCACAAGATCCAACGGCCACGACTCCGTCTTCTACCTCTGGCCCCCCTCTCTCCCACGATCTCGATCTTGCGTGAGGGGCTGCCCGTTTCTATTTTCGTCTCCACTCCAGTCACCTTCTCCGATCACCAACGCCACCACGACCATCACCACTCTTCCCTCATCCTCGCCAGCTCCCTCATTCCCCACGACCCCCACCAGAGTCACCCCACAACGACCTCGAATACCACCTTCCAGCGACTCCTGCCATCACCTTCACCCTATAAATCATCGCCCTCCGGCCACATTCTTCCCTATCCGCCATTCCAAAGAGATTCCCTGAGCTCCGACCTTCCAATTGGTGACAGCAATTAGACGAAACGTTGAGCGAAGAACGGGCATCTTCTCCGGCGAGATCCACGACGTCGCCACGCCGTGTTGCAACTCCTCTGACGAGTTGCGTGAGCTCAGGCCATCTACCGACCTTCAAGCGACGACCAGGAGCCCAGACCCGAGCTCCATCCCCAGGTAGCATCCTCCATTCTCCTATGATCTTCTTCTTATTTTCTCCTTTGATTTCTCCAATTTAATTCGCCCTCCGCAATCATCTTCTCGCTCCACCGTCCTCCCTCTGAGCTCCGCGACGGAGCTCTGATCTTCGCGCTACCATTATTTTCCTCAAGCGTCGTACTCCACCTTTCACCGACGCCAGCTCCGCCACCTGGGCAGAGCTCGATCACCGGACACCCCCATTGCTACGCAGGCCTCGCCTTTCACCCAGCACAACTCCATGAGCACCCGCACGCTTCGGCTATATCTCTAACCCCTGCAGGTACCCTAGCTGTCACTGGTCGGAACTTCGTCGGAGCTTCATTCAAGCTCCTCCGTCACCGAGCTCCAGCGCACCTCCTTCCCCTCTGAGAGGACCGGACGTTTCGCCGCCTCGCCACACATCTTCCGAGCTTCTTCAGATCCTCCATCGACCTTCACCGACGACAGGAGGGCAGGGCGGAGCTTGATACCTTCCGCCGGAGCACAGCCTCCTCCGCCACGAGAGGCGGAGGGCTGTTGGGCACTGATGAATCTCCATTTCATCAACTTTATTCTATCAGTTTAGCCTCAAAAACCCCAACAAATGCATGTGAATAACATTAATTTGCCCATAAAAGCATTCATTATTTGTTGCATTAATTATACATTAAATAAGGTTTTTAATGCCAAAATTATAGAATAAAGAGAAGAAAAGAAAAAGGGATATTGCAAATATTTTATGACCCGAACCCCGAGACCAAGACCAGCATGGAATTGGTCGACAAGGAATAAAGTAGGGGGAGATAAGGGCCAGTATACAATAAATACCTCATTCATTAATTCATTCATTTATGCATGTTTGACCCCTATTTTTTATATATTTATTCATTCATCAAATAAAGAAACTTTGTACATGAAAGTTGTAGATAATAACGTAAATAAAAATAAAAAATTGAGTTTGCCTAAAAATAATACTCGGTGTATATTTTATACACAGAATAAAAAGCCAAAATCTCAACTTCACAGACCCATATCTTGCAAATAAAGACTCCAAATCACTCAAACTCACCTTTAATTGTATATAGCTTTCTAAGAACTATTTAATAAAATTAGTTTCAAAATTTTTGGAGTCCATCTGCAAAAGTTAGGTTTTTGGCCTTCATTGTGCAATCTGCCTGATTAAAATATTCAATTTATTCATTGTCCATTATTTTTATCAAATTATATTTTTAGAATTTTGTAAATAATGTGTATAATACATGTACATATTGAGACTAGAATAAAACTAAAAAGGATTTATAAAATAAAATAAGTATATGCAAGATAATAGGCATAATACCTATGTTAAGTTTATATCTAAATAAAGAAGGGAAACATTCTTTAATTCTTTCATATTTTTATAATATTATAAATATTACATATAACTTACTAAAAATACAAATCTAAAATAAAAACCAAGAAAATAAATTAAACAAATAAAGTATATATAATATATATGTAAAAGACCTATAAGTATACCTACATATACATATACCTATTTATTTAAATATGAAAATAAACTCATAAAAATTAAATAAAAATACCCTCACACTCACAAAAATAAATTATAAATTTATAAAATAAGACAATAAAATAATAAAATAAAATAAACAAAATAAAAATAAAATACACAAAATACAAGTAAATACACTTATAAATACCTTATTAAAATAAACTCATAATAAAATACATTAAAAAAATAAATAAAAATCATAAATAAATACTACATTATTTTATAAGTAAAATTAAATAAATTCATTTATTAGGATAAAATAATAAGTCAAATTCGGGCTGACATGGCCCAATCAGCTTCCAGCATTTTGTTGACCGCCTGGTCAACTCGACTCCCAAGCGGCTAAAATGACGTGGCTGGTCTTTTTCGCCCATCTTCTCCCTTTTTTCCCGCTCGACTCGTCCATCGTTGGCCATCGACGTCTTCTGACAAAATGATCCCCGATCATTGTACATCACAGCCACCAACCCAGATCGACCATCTAACCTACCGATTCTTCGTGGTGCCCCGATCAATAAGGGTGCGTATCCATGTCTATAAATAATTCCTTCGAACTCCTTCCCCATTTTGGTCTCCCTTTGGTCGCTTTCTATCCTCACTTCCAGTCCTTGGAGGATCCTCGTGACAGGGGGGTACTCCTGGAAGTCTCAGTCGGTCGGAGGAGTCAAAGGAAGTACCCACGACCGCCGCTCGCCGGAGGTCCTGCTCCCTGGTCGATCCCAGGTATAAGAGCTTCCCTTTATCTCGTTTTATAGTTTAATTTTCGTTTTTAGTTTTTAATTCAGTAGTTAGAGACATCTATAGACCCTTAGGTGCCAGGTTAAGGCCAGATTGAGGGTCGCCGGAGATCAACTCCAGCGAACCTCTCTAACTTGATCCACGCACACTCCGACCCTCACTTCATCACCATTTCCTTCCCCTACGCATTCTTCATCTACGCCCCACATCAGATCAACCAGAGCCCCATTGGCTCTGCGAATCGAGGTCCACCCCCACCGCGTCGCCGGACCTCGCCACCCTCAGTCATTTTCCATCTTTTTAGCTGTAACCCCCGGTCGAGAAGGATCTCCTCGAGCCCCCGGTCTTTTGGTGCAACGCAAGAGCCAAACGGAGCTCCCTGGAGCTCGAATCGATCACCTGCGAGGTTCCAGGACCCCCCCTTTCTTCTCCGAGCTCGCTGAACCAATCTAGGGGGTCTTGGACCTTCTGGAGTACCTCGGACGCTGCGCACCACCTCGCCGGACGTATGGAGCCTATCGCCATCCACCAGGAGCGTCTGGAGGCGGAGGAATCAAGGATTGAAGCTCGGGAAGCCAGCCATTCTTCCATGTTCTTCGTGAGCAGCAGCCACCGTCGGATGAAGGAGGCGACCCTAGATCTAATCAGGGCCGTCCATTTAGCAGCCGCCTCAGCTGTTCGATCCAACACCAGATGCAATCTCAGCCGAGGATCGTTGAAGGGGTATCGGGCTTCGAGAGCCCGACACGTGGATAAGTGGCGCACCCATCGCCGTCCATTTGCGCGCCTTAGGGGGTAAATTACACTGGATAAGTGGCGCGCCCATCGCCGTCCATCGCCCTCGCACTTTTTTGTATTTAGCGATTAATATTGTAAATAAATTCGCACATTGTAAATAAATTATAAATTTTGCAGTAGGACCCCTATATTTTCCAGAATTGCAGCCAGGTCCTTCCGCGCCTCACGTGCAGTCCCACGTGAGGCGCGCGAAAATTGCAGTCAAACCCTGGTGGGTTTTGTATTTCGTTTTGAACCCTAAAATTGCAGAACACATGTAATGTTTTTGGTGTTTATGCACTAAAGCCCCTGACTTTATTTTTATTTGAAAAAATGCCCCTGCTAGGCTATGTTTTTTGTATGCTTTGTCCATTTATTTCATGCATCATATTAACTTGAAAAATTTTACAAAAATTAATATAAGTTCATGTTAGCTTGCTTTTGTACGCCATATTTTTAGTTTTTAATTTTGTTGCATTTTTGCATTTATTAAAAATCAAAAACATGCATTTTATTTACTATCTAGCTTAGAAAATACCACAAAATAGTAAACCACCTCGAAAAATTCCAAAAAAAGTCCCTATGGTCTATTTTATCATATTTTAGTGTCAGTCCAAAAATCACTAAAAATCTCAAAAGAAAAACCTTAAAAATTCAAAAATACTCAAAAACTTCTAAAAAATATAAAAAATTATAGAAAACTCTAAAAAATACAAACTCAACTCCTTTAAGTTCTATATTTTGTCCTCTTTATTTTAAAAATAGTTGGGAAAAATTTTGTGGTTGTCTTATATTTTTAATTCCCATTTTACCCCCAGCCAGCAGCTAAATCCCTGTTTTTCCTTATTTTGCTATTTAAAAATACCAAAAATATTTTGAAAAATACCCAAAAATCACAAAAATAGTAAAAAATCATGAAAATACCAAAAAGATTTTATTTCTGAATTTTTGACTATTTTTGTATATTTTTATAAATATTGTATCACCCCTCTCTACATTATATATATATATTCCCATATTGAAAAAGAAAATTAAAAAAAATAAAAAATATAAATAAATATATATAGATATATTTATGCACAAAAACAATATATATAATATACATATATATATATACTTTATTCTCTATACTTACCCTTCATATCTTTATGAATCTATATTTTATAAATCATATATATATAAGTATATAATATTAGACAATATATATATATATATATTTAAAAAAAGAAAAAGAAAACCCCACAAAAATAGGACTCATACAAGGATGACTCTGTGTACATGATCACCATAGGCTACTTCATTTTTTTACATTGCTCTCTGTGGTTCGACCTCTACATACTTATTCACTGTGCATCTCGTGGTAGAGTAATAAATGTTAATTCACACTTTTGGGACTCAATTGGTTTATTCTTTTATTGTGGGTTAATTGCTGAGTAACCGGTGGTCTGTGAGTGGTCGCCTCAGCGACACTATACATATTATTTTGACCCTCGTGGAATACCGTGTTATCAGATGGCGCCGTTGCCGGGGAGCAATGAGCATAGCCTATTAATTTTGTCATTCTTGTTTAAAAATTGATGAGCAGCTTTTTATTTTGCAATTGATCACTATGCTTTATTGATTTATTTATTTATTGTGATTAATTCTTTCCTGCTTTATTTTATTGATTGAGCCATACTAATTCAATCTCTTTGTGACTTTGATGCGAGGGCCCGCCATGCGAGGATGGTTTCTTAGGAAGCCAAGGCAGCCGAGCTTGGAGGAGGGTGGTCTTCACCTCAAGACCATCTGGAGAGAGCACCAAGGGTACAAGCGGATGGGAGTAAGATAAGTTTAGAGAAATTAGGATTATTTTTGTAATTTATTGAGAGAGACTCAATTTTGGTATGTAATAATTAACAGGACTCTACTCTTCACAATGAGATCTAGTGCCCGCGTGATTGTTCACCTGGGGGCCTCATCACGGTTTCTCGAGTTTTCCATCGCTTTCTTTTCTTTGTTTCCTGAAGTTTTGAGTTTTCCGCCTTTATTTTACTTTGTTTTGTGTGCTTGGAGCCCCTAGATATAGGTTGCTTGATTCGGTAGCTAGGTCCAAACATTAATAAGAATGCATGTTCCTATAGTCTACTTCGTATGGATCTAGTCAAACTTAAACAAGCCGTTCATTTGTCTCTTAGCCCTTGTGCCACAGCGAGCCCCAAAAAGCGTTATCTCCTAAACTCAAGTGTGTTGAGCAGAGGAGGGGTGAGACAAGACCGGACTTTTCGGGCTAAAGATGAATGAGCGACTTATGGTTCTTCACGCTAATAGCAGCTAATGTTTAGGGCGATTTTGTGCCTTGCATACCAACATGTAGATAGGTTTAAAAATTCTGTTTTGCATACCGCATGGAGAGAGCTGGGATGCACTGTAAGTCTTCTAACTCAACATGCATCATTTGGTTCAATGGTGAGATTTCCATCATGGAACCACTTGCACGACTTTTCCGCTATCTCCCTCTGATTTTGAGCACCTAGGACTTAAATGAGAATCTACAAAAACATTAGGCGCTGGTATGAAAACAGACTCAAAAAAAGTGAAAACCCAAAAATTAAAATAAGGGGACTGCTAAATAAACTTTGACCTTAATTAAAATCTGTAATGGACTATCATTGTACCGGGTTCATAAAGCCCTCATTGTTTTCAGGTACCTTGGAGGGGGACCAAAACCCTACTCCCTTGAGCGAGTGCGACCCCCTAAGGATTAAAGCCAAAAACCCAGTCTGCAACTGCCTTGTGTATTGCCTGGATTTCCGAAGTAATGGCGCTTCTATCGTACGTAGGCGAGTAGGACTTGGTCACCAATGATGACTCTATGTTGTGTAGAGCATCGACCCTGTCTGAAGTATTGAGCATAGGCCACGCCTTCACGGGGGTGCCTGTCTCATTGTCCTGCGTCCGAGTAGGTTCTTGCACGCTCACGGGTGATTCCGTTACGAGCTAGAACCGAAGTATTGGTTTCACCTATCGGCTTCCTCTCTCTATTTCTTTGGCTGAGTAGGGATCCAGGAAGGGTTACAAGGACTCCAAAAAGTACAGACTACAGGTTAAACAGGAGGAGGACAAGTACGGGATACTCTTTTGGCAGTACTCTCTCTCCTATAGGGTAGCGTACTAAGGACTTGTTACAAGATATGCCTGAAATCACAACTCTAAAAAATGAAAAGATAATAAATAGCCGAACCTTCACGGCTTCACATGGCGTGAGTTGGTGAACCCAATTTTGTATTGCGTTTGTATGGATCTAGATTAAGGTTCAAAGATCGAGTCCCGCACCTTTGCGCACATTTCGTTGTGTCATTCTCCTTTCGACCACCCCGCTCGCCCGAGCCTTTCTACTGTTTTACACTCCTTTTATTCCTCGTTGACCACCGTATCCTTCTTCCAACATCCGATCCTCTTTCATGCTTTGCGAAGTTGATCCATGGATGGTTTCCGTCGGGACCTCGCCGACACCCACATCGATTCCATGAACTCAATTCCGCAAATAAATTCGAGGCGATTCCCGAGAACCCGATCTGGACTTTGCGGATCGATCTCCAGACTCCTCGTTTTCTACCTTTCTCTTGGCCACCCAATAAACTGGGATCACTTTTGTCCTGCCTTCACCGTTGTGAATGGAAGTCGATTACAATCCACATCCTTTTCCGATCACAACATGCTGGGGTTGACCTGAATTCCAGCTTCATCATGACGGTCGAACAAAAATTGCAAGTGGTCTGATTTGGACTATCTCATTCTGCAGATAGAAGACAGAGCGAGCCCTGGAGACTACTCCGGAGTTCATTTCGTTCGACTCAGACCCTGATATGGCTCCCGGAGGAAAGGGCAAGGGTCAGCAACCACCCCAACTAGAAGGACAGATGCCAGACCAGAATCAAGTCAATGCACAATTGCTGGCGTCTATCCAGGCCATTCAACAGCAGCTGACCGAGCAGGCCCTCACGCAGACAACATTCCAGGATATGTTGAACGATATGATGAACCGAGACGAGGGAGGAGGAGGAAGAGGCAGAGGATGAGGAGGAGGAGGTGGTGGAGGTGGTGGTCCTGATGATGATGAACCTGAACTACCGCCACCAAAGCCTACACTTAAAGAGACATACAATCCTGGAGACAGCTAGATGACCGAGTGGATTCTCATTCCACCGGTACACGCTCACTTTGAGCTGAAACCCCAGTTCATTGCTCTTCTCCCTGCATTCCATGGTAACACAAGTGAAGAGCCGTACATTCACCTGCAGAAATTCTCCCGCATTTGCCGCACTACTCACTATCCCAATGTCCCTCTGAACATTGTCAAGATGATGGCGTTCCCCTTCAGCTTACAAGACAAGGCCCTCTATTGGGTCAACCATCTGGGGAAGGTTGTGACGACCTGGGAGGAGCTGAAGTCTGCTTTTCTGCATAAGTATTACCCTCTAGGTCAGCTCAACCAGATGCGAGCCCGAATCAGTAATTTCTCCCAAGGACCCCATGAGTCAGTACACGAAGCATGGGAGAGATCCACCGATCTGCAGGGGAAGTGTCCCCATCATGAAATTCCGAAGACCAGCTGGGTCCAGCACTTCTTTGGGGGGACTGAACATCGAGAGCCAAAGGCTCGTTGACACAGCCTGTGGGGGTTCGCATTTTAACAAGGATGAAGACGTAGTCTGGCAGATATTTGAAGAAATGGCCGAGGGAGAGGCCGTCCTCTCTTCATCCAAGGCATATCAGAAGCAACCCCAGATCCTCCAGAAACAAGTACACATGGCAGCATCCAAAGAGGCATAGAGAGATGAGAGCTCCAACCTCAGTATCATCAGAGACCATCTCTCGAAAGTTGATATCATTGAGAAGCGATCACAGGACCTAAAAAAACTCGCTGTGATCGAGAAGTATCCTCCCCATCTCAACAATATCAGCAGTATCCTCCCCCATCTTATCAGCAACTTCAACTTCCTGCACTACCTCAGCACCACCAGCAACAACCTCCACACCCATCCATGCAACAGCAGCGTGGTCTGCACGCTGAACCCACCGAGGTACCCCCTGCTAACCCCACCATGGATTGTCTGGCCCAACTTGTCAAAGGGCTAGCGAAAATGACCAAGAGGCTTGATAACCTGACCGCCACCAGAACCACCATTCCAGCTCAAGTCGAAGCCAACCTCAATAATTTCAAGAAGAAAGAGCAGGTAGATTGTGATGTCCTGTCCGTGTCTGACAATGATATTACTGTTTATTCTAATGCTGTTACTCTCAGGAGCGATAGGGCCTTGCCTCCGCCTGCTACCAAGAATGAGGTGAATAAAGAAACAGGTGGATCGTCATCTTCCGCATCAGTCGTGCCAGCTATAGGGGCAGGTGAGGAGGAAGAAGAAGGAGAAGCCATTCCAGTCGTCGTGCATTTGCAGCAGCCTCAGCTAAAAATACAAAAAAATCAGCAAAATCAAAAACAACAAAAAGAAGTTCGCAACCGAAGCGAAGCCGCGCCAGCATTGGAGGAGCCGCCAGCAGCAGCCGATCCCTCGCCAGCCGACGGAGCATACGCTACACTTTTTGCTCGCCCTGCTGCACCAGCGTGCCAAGATACAATTTGTACTCCTTTTTGTAGTTCAGATGTACAACATTCTAAGAGCGATGATTTTGATGTAAATAAGAACTCTATTTCTCCTACTAGAGATGTTCATATTCCTTTTCCTCATGCAATAGAAAAATCCAAAAAAATTGCAAAACGAAAAAGTGCATTGTCTGATCCAGGAGTTGTGGAAATAATTGACAATTTAACTGTTGAGATTCCCCTACGAAAGGCCGTGGAGTACATGCCAGCCGTGAAGAAAGGACTAAAGGAGGTATGTACCAGCAAGCGTCGCCCATCAAGAAAGAACAGACGCTAGCAAGTTGAGAAGCACGTGCTCTCCATGGCCACGGTAGCAGCTATCAGTAACCTCCCACAGAAAAAGCAAGACACAGGAGCACCTCTGATCAGTTGTGAGATTTTTGACCAGGTCTTCGAGCGAACTCTCCTCGATAGTGGTTCTTCTATCAACCTCTTGCCATCATCCATAATGCAAGAATTTGGGCTGGGTCCGCTCAAGCAGACACACATGATCCTTCAGTTCGCTGACCGATCCATCAAGCGGCCCCTGGGTCTTTTGGAAGACGTAGTAGTTAAAGTGCAGGAGATGCAATTCCCAGCCGATTTTGTAGTCCTTGATATGGACTCACCTGCACCTCTGCTCCAGACCCCTATCATCCTTGGCCGACCATTCCTACGTACTTCAGGTGCCGTGGTTGATTACAGGTCTGGCAAGATTACTTTTAGCTCGGACACCAAGCAGATTACTATCAATATGAGTAGAGAGCCGAATGCCACGACTGATGAGAGCCAGGCAGCATCCGAAGCAGACTGTGACCTTATTGTAGAAATCAGAGATTCATTCTTGTCATTGGACGATTCATGGACCCGAGAAATCCTCACCCTTGAGGAGGACTTGGAAAGCACAGTTGCCCTCGGCTCCGATGATTCTTGGGAGACAGATTCTCAGATGCAAGTGCATCTTTTTGAGCATTCACTCCAGACCGAACACGATCAGCCTAGCGCAGAACCGTTCGGCACATCCCTGGGATCTCAACAGAATGATGAGAATGGTAGCCCTTTCAAGTAAGTACATCCCACCACCTGCATAGTGTCTGAAGTGACCAACAAGTTGGACATATCAACACCAGAACTCAAGCCACTTCCTGCAGGCCTGAAGTATGCTTTCCTTGCGGGTGAAGAACAAATGTATCCAGTCATCATCAACAGCAGGCTGAATTCGGATCAGGAATCTCGTCTTCTCGAGGTTCTAGAAAAGAATCGCAAGGCACTTGGTTGGTGCGTATCAGATCTCCGAGGGATAAATCTAGCTTTGTGTTCGCACCACATCTATCTGGAAGAAGATGCCAAGCCGTCCCGCGAATTCCAAAGAAGGTTAAACCCTAACCTCCGGGACGTCGTCATGAAAGAAATAACGAAATGGTGTGAAGCAGGATTTATCTATCCCATCTCCGACTCAAAATGGGTAAGCCCACTACATGTAGTTCCAAAGAAATCCGGGCTTACTGTGGTCACAAATGACAAAGGAGAGGAAATATCCACTCGGGTACCAACATCTTGGCGGGTGTGTGTTGACTGTCGCCGTCTTAGTGCAGCAACTAAGAAGGACCACTTCCCCTTGCCATTCATTGATCAAGTTCTGGAAAGACTAGCAGGCAAGGAGTTCTTCTGCTTTTTGGATGGGTATTCTGGGTACAACCAAGTGGCAATCGGTCCTGAAGATCAAGAGAAGACTACCTTCACTTGCCCGTTCGGCACCTACGCCTTCAAGAGAATGCCCTTTGGATTATGCAATGCACCTGCAACCTTCCAGAGATGCATGTTGGCAGTCTTCATCGAGATGGTAGGCAGTTTTCTCGAGGTGTTCATGGACGACTTCTCTGTCTATGGTGATAGTTTCGATTCTTGTCTTGAGCACCTAAACAGAGTGCTTCAGAAGTGTCGGGAAGTCAATTTAGTGCTTTCATGGGAAAAGAGCCACTTCATGGTCACTGAAGACATTGTGGTGGGTCATGTCGTTTCCAAACGTGGCATGAAAGTCGACCCGGCAAAGGTGGATGTTATTGCAAATCTACAGCCACCTCAGACAGTGAAGAATGTAAGGTCATTCCTAGGGCATGTGGGATTTTACAGACGATTCATCAAGGATTTCAGCCGCATTGCCCGACCTTTGATAGAACTTCTGTGCAAGGAAACTGAATTCAATGTAGATCAACAGGTTCTCCTTGCTTTCAATCAGCTGAAGGAGCTTATTACTCAGGCTCCAATCTTACAGCTGCCAGACTGGACTCTTCCCATTGAGATAATGACCGATGCGTCAGACTTTGCAGTTGGGGCTGTCCTTGGGCAGAGGAAAGAGAAAGCGCCCTATGCCATTCACTACGCCAGCAGAACATTAGATGAAGCACAGAGAAATTATACAATGACAGAGAAAGAGTTGCTGGCTGTGGTTTCACCCTTGAGAAGTTCAGATCCTATTTACTTGGATCAAAAGTCACAATTTTCACCGACCACTCTGTTATCCGGTACCTCCAGCAGAAGAAGGATGCGAAGCCGAGACTGATTCGATGGATCCTTCTCCTCCAGGAATTTGATCTGGAAATCAAGGACAAGCCTGGAGTTTAGAATGTGGTAGCAGACCATCTCTCCAGAATTGAGTAGCACGAGCCCCCTCTGAACAGTGCACCCATTACAGAATCCTTTCCTGACGAAGCAATATTAGCAGTGGATTCTCTTCCTTGGTATGCAGATATAGTCAACTACCTCGCCTCTGGGGTAACACCAGCGGATTGGACGAAAAATCAGAAGAACAAATTCATGTCAACCATCCGATTCTATCAATGGGAGGATCCTCTTTTATTCAGAGAAGGAGCAGATTGCATTTGGCGCAGGTGCATCCCTCAGGAGGAGCAATCTAGTGTCCTCGAGCATTATCACTTGCTCGAATCTGTTGGACATCACTCTGGAGATCGTACGGCAGCCAAAGTACTTCAGTGTGGCTTTTGGTGGCCCGCATTATTTAAGGATGCAACAGAATTTGTCAAACGATGTATTGACTGTCAGAGATTAAAAAGTACACTCACTGCAAAAGATTCGATGCCCCTGAAAATCATTCAGATAGCAGACGTTTTTGATGCATGGGGCATTGACTTCATGGGACCTTTCCCTAACAGTCAAGGTTTTGAGCACATCCTTCTTGCCGTCAATTACGTGAGTCGTTGGGTTGAAGCTATCCCTGCTCGAGCTGCCGACAGCCGAACTGTGTGTTAGTTCCTGAAGAAGAACATCATTTCGTGGTTCGGGATACCGAAAATTCTCATATCAGACGGGGGTAGCCATTTCATTAACAAAGAGGTCAAGAAATTAATGAAGGAGTATGGTATTGATCATCGTGTCGCATCTCCTTACCATCCTCAGACCAATGGCATGGCAGAATTATCAAATAGAGAAATCAAGATTATCCTGCAGAAACTTGCCAGGCCGAACAGGAAAGACTGGTCCCAACTCTTGGACTCGGTCTTATGGGTTTACAGAACCGCCTACAAGTCTCCCTTGGGCATGTTGCCCTATCGTCTTGTATATGGGAAGCCGTGCCATTTGCCAGTTAAATTAATTCACAAGTCTTTATGGGCAGTTAACAGTTGCAATTTGGACTCACGCAAAAGTGGTCAGAAAAGAAAGGATGATCTGAACAGACTCTTGGAGTTCCGAGACTATGCATACGATAACACATTGATGCACAAAGAGAAAGTGAAACGCTGGCATGACAGGCACATCAGACGAAAGACCTTTGATATTGGACAGAAAGCGTGGTTATTTGATGCAAAGTTGGGGATCTTCCCAAGAAAATTGAAGAGTAAGTGGACAGGGCCATTTCGAGTTTGTGAAGTGCGTGACAATGGAAGTATTGCCATATCAGAATTGTCCCCTGACGCACAACCATTCGTCGTCAACGGTCAACTCCTGAAGCCGTACCTCGAACCAGATACATTCTTGGCCGTTGTAGACTCCCTTCAGCTCGTGCACCATGATGACATATCCACAACAGTGACAGCATCAGAAGATTCAGACGATGTACTCCAAAAACTGTTTATCTGATTTTCTTCTTTTCTTCTTTTCTTCTTTTCTTCTTTTCCTTTGCAATCTTCTTTTTGTATCTAAAAGGTGTCGACCTTGTAGACAGCTTTCCATACTTAGGACATACTTTGTCCTAAGTATAGGGGGGATGTGCACCCCGAGTTTTTCATTTCGATCCTCTCCATTGTCTCCTCTTCTTGTCTATACTTAGGAGTATCTTACCCTAAGTATAGGGGGAGACAATCTGAGTACGATCTGCGTATTTCCACCCTTGACCCTCCCTGCTTTGTGTACAGTCTGCTATACTTAGGATTACTTGATCCTAAGTATAGGGGGGACGGTCAACTTCTCATTCATTTCTCATTTATAAATATTCTATCGATCTGTCTATACTCAGTACGAGTTATGTCTTCTCTTCTCTTCGACCTATGAGGACATAGCTCAAGCTAAGTATAGGGGGTCGTATATACCATGTATATACTATAAGACATAACTCATACTGAAAAATAAAACAGCAACTCAGTATATAAAGTAATAAGTAACTCTATAATAATAAAAGATGATTGTGAGCTCCTCAGACTCTTTGTACTTATACTGATTAATAAGTCAGGAAAAGAATTTTGTGCAAAATATTCTCTTTGAAAAATCTTTTGAAAAGTGAGTATTCAACCTCGAAAAATCAGTTTTGTATGTAAAATTTATTCTCTTTGAGTGAAATAAAAATGTGTGAAAATTAGTGTGCAAATGATTGGAAGATTTGGTTGTCAAATTGCTTTGAAAAATCTATCTATCAGGTGTGACAAACCTTTGCAAAATCATTTTCAAATGCGTGAACATGTTTGTCAAATTAGTTTGGACTATAGTTTCAAAAATCTTTTGAAAATGATTTTTGAATAAGTCTGAGGAGTCTGCACAAAAATCTTTCACACAAAAATAAGCAAAAATCCCAAATAAAGCCTATAAGAACAAAAACCATGTTGTACAGCAAATACAGTTTTTCTTTGTATATACTGATTAATAAATCAGGTTAAATACCTATACAGTGTAATTTGAAAAATAGTGTGAACCATTTGAAAACTTTGCTGTGAAATGTTTTCAACCTGTGTAAAATTGTTTGGATTGAAAAACTTTTTCTTTGTGTAGAATAAAGGATTTGAAAAACCTATGTGCAAATGTTTTTGAAAAATGTATGTCAAAACTATTGCGGAAAATGTATATATATATATAGAGTGAAAAATATTTGCAAAAACAGTTTTCAAATTTGTGTAAATGATTGCAAAAAATTATCGTGTACTATAGTTTGCAAAAAGTATTTTCAAACTAGACCTGAGAAATAAAAGCATCATTGTAAATACTTGTAAATCATAAATAAAAGGCATAAAATTCTTTCTGTATAACCTAAATAAATTACTTCAGTAAAACCTATAAAGTCTTTATAAATCCATCTATTTTGTAAATAAGGCGGCACGCCCGGGTAAATAATTGTATGTACTTTTTGTATATGTCAAGCTTCTTATTTGCAAAAATTCTTTGTGTAAAAAGATTCTTTGATTTTTGTAAGTTCCATGTGAAAAACTGCATCATTCATTGTGCATAGCATGAGCATACCAATAATTTCTTTTTGAGTGAGCTTGATGATTGAATCAGTCCAATAAAGTCTCAAATTGGAGCTTGGTTAGACCTTACCGCACCTAACTGCACTGGAACCTTACGGGAACTAGGTTTAAGGTACTTCAGGTCTATGTAGACTTAATTCTTTGAGAAATCAAGGCTGGGTTCAAGTCACCTCAACTGACTAACTAGAACTTTTCGAGACACATGCATGACTCTTGCCGACCGTGGCCTAACTTGGACACTTGCACCTTTCACTTGGCTCAACTCAGTTGGAGTGGTGAGGGGGTTGGATTTGCCAGTCTGAGACGCACACGGGTGGAAACATTCGTCCTCGTCTAGGGAGGGAAGTGCACCCCAACCTGGTTCAATAGCCATGAGGTCTAACGACAAGATATTGTGGGTTTCAATAAAGCTTCAAAAGAGGGATAGTCTACTGGCTCAAGAGGAAAAACTCCTTATGTAAATGCTGCTGTGAATAGTATGTCAAAAAAAATGGTCAGGCCCGTACAAAAATAAAATGCCTGCAAAGTATGTACATATGTTGTAAAACCAATAAGCAAGCTTGAGTTCCAAAGTCAAATATGTGAGCATGTAGCTGGATGACTTGACTACACTGGTCTTGCATCCTAGGATAGGTAGCTACACTGGCTACCGTCCATTCTTCTCTTCACCCCCTCCTCTTGAGCTGGTTGCCACTTGAACTTAGAAGGGAATACCCTGCTCCTCGAGGAAAGAGCTGTTGGATTGGGGAATCATTGGGTTGTCATTCTGGAGAAGTCAGTTCCTTTGTCATTTCAGTTGGGGAGAGCCACCATCACTTACACTGTACAAGTCAGCTTCATAGTTATAAGGGTTTGCGTATGATGTAGACCGGTTCTGACCAGGCTATTGAGGCGGGTTGAACCGAGTTCTGTGACTCTCGAAGGCTGTTGTATTTTAGAGCTGGTTCCCGACCAGGTTCCACACACATCTACACCCAAGGTCTGACAGAAGCTCCAAATTCAAATTTTATAAAGACATGCATTGCACTGAAAGCACCCCTATTCACTCTATCCTTCTTTAATTCTCTTTTTCTTTTCTTTATTCTTTTTGTACTTATTGCATAAGTATTTGCTAGGGACTAGCAAAGGCAAAGTATAGGGGGGTGATGAATCTCCATTTCATCACCTTTATTCTATCATTTTGACCTCAAAAACCCCAGCAAATGCATGTAAATAGCATTAATTTGCCCATAAAAGCATTCATTATTTGTTGCATTAATTATACATTAAATAAGGTTTTTAATGCCAAAATTATAGAATAAAGAGAAGAAAAGAAAAAGGGATAAAATATTGCAAATATTTTATGACCCGAACCCCGAGACCAAGGCCAGCATAGAATTGGTCGACAAGGAATAAAGTAGGGGGAGATAAGGGCCAGTATACAATAAACACCTCATTCATTAATTCATTCATTTATGCATGTTTGACACCTATTTTGTATATATTTATTCATTCATCAAATAAAGAAACTTTGTACATGAAAGTTGTAGATAATAATGTAAATAAAAATACAAAATTGAGTTTGCCTAAAAATAATACTCAATGTACATTTTATACACAGAATAAAAAGCCAAAATCTCAACTTCACAGACCCATATCTTGCAAATAAAGACTCCAAATCACTCAAACTCACCTTTAATTATATATAGCTTTCCAAGAACTATTTAATAAAATTGGTTTCATAATTTTTGGAGTCCATATGCAAAAGTTAGGTTTTTGGCCTTCATTGTGCAATCTGCCTGATTAAAATATTCAATTTATTCATTGTCCATTATTTTTATCAAATTATATTTTTAGAATTTTGTAAATAATGTGTATAATACATGTACATATTGAGACTAGAATAAAACTAAAAAGGATTTATAAAATAAAATAAGTCTATGCAAGATAATAGGCATAATACCTATGTTAAGTTTATATCTAAATAAAGAAGGGAAGCATTCTTTAATTCTTTCATATTTTTATAATATTATAAATATTACATATAACTTACTAAAAATACAAATCTAAAATAAAAAACCAAGAAAATAAATTAAATAAATAAAGTATATATAATATATAGGTAAAAGACCTATAAGTATACCTACATATACATATACCTATTTATTTAAATATGAAAATAAACTCATAAAAATTAAATAAAAATACCCTCACACTCACAAAAATAAATTATAAATTTATAAAATAAGAAAATAAAATAATAAAATAAAATAAACAAAATAAAAATAAAATACACAAAATACATGTAAATAGACTTATAAATACCTTATTAAAATAAACTCATAATAAAATACATTAAAAAATAAATAAAAATCATAAATAAATACTACATTATTTAATAAACATTTTTTATTTTATAAGTAAAATTAAATAAATTCACTTATTAGGATACAATAATAAGTCAAATCCGGGTTGACATGGCCCAATCAGCTTCCAGCATTTTGTTGACCGCCTGGTCAACTCGACCCCCAGGCGGCTGAAATGACGTGGCTGGTCTTTTCCGCCCGTCTTCTCCCTTTTTTCCCGCTCGACTTGTCCATCGTTGGCCATCGACGTCTTCTGACAAAATGATCCCCGATCATTGTACATCACCGCCACCAACCCAGATCGACCATCTAACCTGTCGATTCTTCGTTGTGCCCCAGTCAGAAAGGGTGCGTATCCATGTCTATAAATAATTCCTTCGACCTCCTTCCCCATTTTGGTCTCCCTTCGGTCGCTTTCCACCCTCACTTACAGTCTTTGGAGGATCCTCGTGACAGGGGGGTACTCCTGGAAGTCTCAGTCGGTCGGAGGAGTCGAAGGAAGTACCCAAGGCCGCCGCTCGCCGGAGGTCCTGCTCCCTGGTCGATCCCAGCTATAAGAGATGCCCTTTATCCCGTTTTGTAGTTTAATTTTCGTTTTTAGTTTTTAATTCAGTAGTTAGATACATCTGTAGACCCTTAGGTGCCAGGTTAAGGCTAGATTGAGGGTCGCCGGAGATCAATTCCGGCGAACCTCTCTAACTTGATCCACACACACTCCGACCCTCACTTCATCACCATTTCCTTCCCCTACGCATTCTTCATCTACGCCCCGCGTCAGATCAACCAGAGCCCCGCTGGCTCTGCAAATCGAGGTCCACCCCCACCGTGTCGTCGGACCTCGCCACCCTCAGTCAATTCCATCTTTTTAGCTGTAACCCCCGGTCGAGGAGGATCTCCTCGAGCCCCCGGTCTTTTTGGTGTAGGGCAAGAGCCAAACGGAGCTTCCTGGAGCTCGAATCGATCACCTGTGAGGTTCCAGGACCCCCATTTCTTCTCCGAGCTCGCTGAACCAATCTAGGGGGTCCTGGACCTTCTGGAGTACCTCGGACGTTGCGCACCACCTCGCCGGACGTATGGAGCCTATCGCCATCCACCAGGAGCGTCTGGAGGCGGAGGAATCAAGGATTGAAGCTCGGGAAGCCAGCCATTCTTCCCTGTTCTTCGTGAGCAGCAGGCACCGTCGGATGAAGGGGGCGACCCCAGATCTAATCAGGGCCGTCCATTTAGCGGCCACCTCGGTCGTTCGATCCAACACCAGACGCAATCTCAGCCGAGGATCGTCGAAGGGGTATCGGGCTTCGAGAGCCCGACACGTGGATAAGTGGCACGCCCATCGCCGTCCATTTGCGCGCCTTAGGGGGTAAATTACACTGGACCCCCTCGCACTTTTTTGTATTTAGCGATTAATACTGTAAATAAATTCGCACGTTGTAAATAAATTATAAATTTTGCAGTAGGACCCCTATATTTTCCAGAATTACAATCAGGTCCTTCCGCGCCTCACGTGCAATCCCACGTGAGGCGCGTGAAAATTGCAGTCAAACCCTGGCCGGTTTTGTATTTCGTTTTGACCCCTAAAATTGCAGAACACGTGTAATGTTTTTGGCATTTTTGCACTAAAGCCCCTGACTTTATTTTTATTTGCAAAAATGCCCTTGCCAGGCTATGTTTTTTGTATGCTTTGTCCATTTATTTCATGCATCATATTAACTTGAAAAATTTTACAAAAATTAATATAAGTTCTTGTTAGCTTGCTCTTGCACTCCATATTTTTAGTTTTTAATTTCGTTGCTTTTTTGCATTTATTAAAAAATAAAAAACATGCATTTTATTTACTGTCTAGCTTAGAAAATACCAAAAAATAGTAAACCACCTCGAAAAATTCCAAAAAAATTCCCTATGGTCTATTTTATCATATTTTAGTGTAAGTCCAAAAATCACTAAAAATCTCAAAAGAAAAACCTTAACAATTCAAAAATACTCAAAAACTTCTAAAAAATATAAAAATTATGGAAAACTCTAAAAAATACAAACTCAACTCCTGTAGGTTCTATATTTTGTCCTCTTTATTTTAAAAATAGTTGGGAAAAATTTTGTGGCTGTCTTATATTTTTAATTCCCTTTTTACCCCCCAGTTAGTAGCTAAATCTTTGTTTTCCCTTATTTTGCTATTTAAAAATACCAAAAATATTTTGAAAAATACCCAAAAATCACAAAAACAGTAAAAAATCATGAAAATGCCAAAAAGATTTTATTTCTGAATTTTTGACTATTTTTGTATATTTTTATAAATATTGTATCACCCCTCTCTCTACATTATATATATATTCCCATATTGAAAAAGAAAATTAAAAAAATAATATATATATATAAATATATAGATATATTTATGCACAAAAACAAATATATATATATATATAAATATATACATATATACACTTTATTCTCTATACTTACCCTTCATATCTTTATGAATCTATATTTTATAAATCATATACATATATAAGTATATAATATTAGACAATATATATATATATTTATTTATTTAAAAAAAGAAAAAGAAAAACCCACAAAAATAGGATTCATACAAGGATTACTCTGTGTACATGATCACCATAGGCTACTTTTTTGCATTGCTCTCTGTGGTTAGACCTCTACATACTTATTCATTGTGCATCTTGTGGTAGAGTAATAAATGTTAATTCACACTTTTGAGACTCAATTGGTTTATTCTTTTATTGTGGGTTAATTGTTGAGTAACCGGTGTTCTGTGAGCGGTTGCCTCAGCGACACTATACATATTATTTTGACCCTCGCGGAATACCATGTTATCAGATGGCGCCGTTGCCGGGGAGCAATGAGCATAGCCTATTAATTTTGTCATTCTTGTTTAAAAATTGATGAGCAGCTATTTATTTTGCAATTGATCACTATACTTTATTGATTTATTTATTTATTGTGATTAATTCTTTCCTACTTTATTTTATTGATTGAGCCATACTAATTCAATCTCTTTGTGACTTTGATGCGAGGGCCCGCCACGCGAGGATGGTTTCTTAGGAAGCCAAGGCAGCCGAGCTTGGAGGAGGGTGGTCTTCACCTCAGGACCATCTGGAGAGAGCACCAAGGGTACAAGGGGATGGGAGTTAGATAGGTTTAGAGCAATTAGGATTATTTTTGTAATTTATTGAGAGAGAGAGAGATAATTTTGGTATGTAATAATTAACAGGACTCTACTCTTCACAATGAGATCCAGTGCCCGGGTGATTGTTCACCTGGGGGCCTCATCGCGGTTTCTCGAGTTTTCCATCGCTTTCTTTTCTTTGTTTCCCGAAGTTTTGAGTTTTCCGCCTTTATTTTACTTTGTTTTGTGTGCTTGGAGCCCCTAGATATAGGTTGCTTGATTCGGTAGCTAGGTCCAAACATTAATAAGAATGCATGTTCCTATAGTCTACTTCGTATGGATCTAGTCAAACTTAAACAAGCCGTTCATTTGTCTCTTAGCCCTTGTGCCACAGCGAGCCCCATAAAGCGCTATCTCCTAAACTCAAGTGTGTTGAGCAGAGGAGGGGTGAGCCAAGACCGGACTTTTCGGGCTAAAGATGAATGAGCGGCTAATGGTTCTTCACGTTAATAGCAGCTAATGTTTAGGGCGATTTTGTGCCTTGAATACCGACATGTAGATAGGTTTAAAAATTCTGTTTTGCATACCGCATGGAGAGAGCTGGGATGCACTGTAAGTCTTCTAACTCAGCATGCATCATTCGGTTCAATGGTGAGATTTCCATCATGGAACCACTTGCACGGCTTTTCCACTATCTCCCTCTGATTTTGAGCACCTAGGACTTAAATGAGAATCTACAAAAATGTTAGGCGCTGGTATGAAAACAGACTCAAGAAAATGAAAACCCAAAAATTAAAACAAGGGGACTGCTAAATAAACTTTGACCTTAATTAAAATCTGTAATGGACTATCATTGTACCGGGTTCATAAAGCCCTCATTGTTTTCAGCTACCTTGGAGGGGGACCAAAACCCTACTCCCTTGAGCGAGTGCGACCCCCTAAGGATTAAAGCCAAAAACCCAGTCTGCAACTGTCTTGTGTATCTCCTGGATTTCCGAAGTAATGGCGCTTCTATCGTACGTAGGCGAGTAGGACTTGGTCACCAATGATGACTCTCTGTTGTGTAGAGCATCGACCCTGTCTGAAGTATTGAGCATAGGCCACGCCTTCACGGGGGTGTCTGTCTCATTGTCCTGCGTCCGAGTAGGTTCTTGCACGCTCACGGGTGATTCCGTTGCGAGCGAGAACCGAAGTATTGGTTTCACCTATTGGCTTCCTCTCTCTATTTCTTTGGCTGAGTAGGGATCCAGGAAGGGTTACAAGGACTCCAAAAAGTACAGACTACAGGTTAAACAGGAGGAGGACAAGTACGGGATACTCTTCTGGCAGTACTCTCTCTCCTATAGGGTAGCGTACTAAGGACTTGTTACAAGATATGCTTGAAATCACAACTCTAAAAAATGAAAAGATAATAAATAGCCGAACCTTCACGGCTTCACATGGCGTGAGTTGGTGAACCCAATTTTGTATTGCGTTTGTATGGATCTAGATTAAGGTTCAAAGATCGAGTCCCGCGCCTTTGCGTACATTTCATTGTGTCATTTTCCTTTCGACCACCCCGCTCGCCCGATCCTTTCTACTGTTTTACACTCATTTTATTCCTCGTTGACCATCGTATCCTTTTCCAGCATCCGATCTTCTTTCATGCTTCGCGAAGTTGATCCATGGATGGTTTCCGTCGGGACCTCGCCGACACTCCGTAAATAAATTTGAGGCGATTCCCGAGAACCCGATCCGGATTTTGCGGATCGATCTCCAGACTCCTCGTTTTCTACCTTTCTCTTGGCCACCCAATAAACTGGGAGCACTTTTGTCCTGCCTTCGCCGTTGTGAATGGAAGTCGATTACAGTCCACATCCTTTTCCGATCACAACATGCTGGGGTTGACCTGAATTCCAGCTTCATCATGACTGCCGAACAAAAATTGCAAGTGGTCTGATTTGAACTATCTCATTCTGCAGATAGAAGACAGAGCGAGCCCTGGAGACTACTCCGGAGTTCATTTCGTCCGACTCAAACCCTGATATGGCTCCCGGAGGAAAGGGCAAGGGTCAGCAGCCACCCCAACCAGAAGGACAGATGCCAGACCAGAATCAAGTCAATGCACAATTGCTGGCGTCTATCCAGGCCATTCAAGAACAGCTGACCGAGCAGGCCCTTACGCAGACAGCATTCCAGGATATGTTGAACGATATGATGAACTGAGACGAGGGAGGAGGAGGCAGAGGCAGAGGAGGCAGAGGAGGAGGAGGAGGTGGAGGTGGAGGTGGTGGTCCTGATGATGATGAACCTAAACTACCGCCACCAAAGCCTACACTTAAAGAGACATACAATCCTAGAGACAGCCAGATGACCGAGTGGATTCTCATTCCACCAGTACACGCTCACTTTGAGCTGAAACCCCAGTTCATTGCTCTTCTCCCTGCATTCCATGGAAACACAAGTGAAGAGCCGTACATTCACCTGCAGCAATTCTCCTGCATTTGCCGCACTACTCACTATCCCAATGTCCCTCTAGACATTGTCAAGATGATGGCGTTCCCCTTCAGCTTACAAGACAAGGCCCTCTATTGGGTAACCCATCTGGGGAAGGTTGTGATGACCTGGGAGGAGCTGAAGTCCGCTTTTCTTTATAAGTATTACCCTCTAGGTCGGCTCAACCAGATGCGAGCCCGAATCAGTAATTTCTCCCAAGGACCCCATGAGTCAGTACACGAAGCATGGGAGAGATTCATCGATCTGCAGCGGAAGTGTCCCTATCATGAAATTCTGAAGACCAGCTTGGTCCAGCACTTCTTTGGGGGACTGAACATCGAGAGCCAAAGGCTCGTTGACGCAGCATGTGGGGGTTCGCATTTTAACAAGGATGAAGACGTAGTCTGGCAGATATTTGAAGAAATGGCCGAAGGAGAGGCCGCCCTCTCTTCATCCAAGGCATATCATAAGCAACCCTAGATCCTCCAGAAAGAAGTACACATGGCAGCATCCAAAGAGGCAGAGAGAGATGAGAGCTCCAACCTCAGTATCGTCGGGGGCCATCTCTCGAAAGTTGATATCATTGAGAAGTGATCAGAGGACCTCGAAAAACTCGCTGTGATCGAGAAGAGGACTCAGAATTTAGACAAGCTTGATCAGATCAACAAGTACCTTGAACTGTTGGTAGGCACCATCAACTCTGTTCAGTCGGCGACACCATCAGAAGCTCCAGCTGTGAAGAAGGACGAGCAGCAACCGCAGCATCAGCCTCAGTAGAGCCAGCAGCTACCAGCAGTCCAGCACGTGTACTACGTGCAGGCGCCCGACCAGGGCCAGCCGCAGCAGCAGCAAATGGTTGTGTACCAACCAGAGTTTCTTTCAGGACCTTATCCAGTTTTCCCACCACCACCCCTGATTCAGGAAGTGAATGGGGTATGGACCAACGATGCACAGCCGACCCGTCCTATGGGACAACCCCAGGGTCAGCCACTCGTCAACCGGCAATACCACCAACCTCAGGGTGGTCGTTTTGGATAGTCCTCTCAGCCTCATCAGCAGTACCATCAGCCTCCCCAGTATGCAAATCAATGGAGGCAGAATCCGCCATACCAGCAGCCGCAATACCGCCATCCACAGCCTTTTCATAAGTATGCGGCTGCCCCATCTCAGCAATATCAGCCGTATCCTCCCCCCTCTTATCTGCAACTTCAACTTCCTGCATCACCTCAGCACCACCAGCAACAACCTCCACACCCATCCATGCAACAGCAGCGTGGTCTACATGCTGAACCCATCGAGGTACCCCCTGCTAACCCCACCATGGATTGTCTGGCCCAACTTGTCAAAGGGCTAGGAGAAATGACCAAGAGGCTTGATGACCTGACCGCCACCAGAACCACCATTCCAGCTCAGGTCGAAGCCAACCCCAATCATTTCAAGAAGAAAGAGTAGGTAGATTGTGTTGTCATGTCCGTGTCTGACAAAGATATTACTATTTATTCTAATGTTGTTACTCTCTGGAGCGGTAGGGCCTTGCCTCTGCCTGCTACCAAGAATGGGGTGAATAAAGAAACAGGTGGATCGTCATCTTCCGCATCAGCCGTGCCAGCTATAGGGGCGGGTGAGGAGGAAGAAGAAGGAGAAGCCATTCCAGTCGTCGTGCATTTGCAGCAGCCTCAGCTAAAAATACAAAAAAATCAGCAAAATCAAAAACAACAAAAATAAGTTCGCAGCCGAAGCGAAGCCGTGCCAGCATTGGAGGAGCCGCCAGCAGCAGCCAATTCCTCGCCAGCCGACGGAGCAGACGCTACACTTTTTGCTCGCCCTGCAGCACCAGCATGCCAAGATACAGTTTGTACTCCTTTTTGTAGTCCGGATGTACAACATTCTAAGAGCAATGATTTTGATGTAAATAAGAACTCTATTTCTCCTGCTAGAGATGTACATATTCCTTTTCCTCATGCAATAGAAGAATCCAACAAAATTGCAAAACGAAAAAGTGCATTGTCTGATCCATGAGTTGTGGAAATAATTGACAATTTAACTGTTGAGATTCCCCTACGAAAGGTCGTGGAGTACATGCCAGCCGTGAAGAAAGGACTAAAGGAGGTATGTACCAGCAAGCGTCGCCCATCAAGAAAGAACAGACGCCAGCAAGTTGAGAAGCACGTGCTCTCCATGGCCACGGTAGCAGCTATCAGTAACCTCCCGCAGAAAAAGCAAGACACAGGAGCACCTCTGATCAGTTGTGAGATTTTTGACCAGGTCTTCGAGCGAACTCTCCTCGATAGTAGTTCTTCTATCAACCTCTTGCCATCATCCATAATGCAAGAATTTGGGCTGGGTCCGCTCAAGCAGACACACATGATCCTTCAGTTTGCTGACCGATCCATCAAGTGGCCCCTGGGTCTTTTGGAACACGTAGTAGTTAAAGTGCAGGAGATGCAATTCCCAGCCGATTTTGTAGTCCTTGATATGGACTCACCTGCACCTCTACTCCAGACCCCTATCATCCTTGGCCGACCATTCCTACGTACTTCAGGTGCCGTGGTTGATTACGGGTCTGGCAAGATTACTTTTAGCTCGGACACCAAGCAGATCACTATCAATATGAGTAGAGAGCCGAATGCCACGACTGATGAGAGCCAGGCAGCATCCGAAGCAGACTGTGACTTTATTGCAGAAATCAGAGATTCATTCTTGTCATTGGACGATTCATGGACCCGAGAAATCCTCACCCTTGAGGAGGACTTGGAAAGCATAGTTGCCCTCAGCTCCGATGATTCTTGGGAGACAGATTCTCAGATGCAAGCGCATCTTTTCGAGCATTCACTCCAGACAGAACACGATCAGCCTAGCGCAGAACCGTTCGGCACATCCCTGGGATCTCAACAGAATGATGAGGATGGTAGCCTCTTCAAGGAAGTACATCCCACCACCAGCATAGTGTCTGAAGTGACCAACAAGTTGGACAGATCAACACCAGAACTCAAGCCACTTCCTACAGGCCTGAAGTATGCTTTCCTTGCGGGTGAAGAACAAATGTATCATGTCATCATCAACAGCAGGCTGAATTCGGATCAGGAATCTCGTCTTCTCAAGGTTCTAGAAAAGAATCGCAAGGCACTTGGTTGGTGCGTATCAGATCTCCGAGGGATAAATCTAGCTTTGTGTTCGCACCACATCTATCTGGAAGAAGATGCCAAGCCGTCCCGCGAATTCCAAAGAAGGTTAAACCCTAACCTCCGGGACGTCGTCATGAAAGAAATAACGAAATGGTGTGAAGCAGGATTTATCTATCCCATCTCCGACTCAAAATGGGTAAGCCCACTACATGTAGTTCCAAAGAAATCCGGGCTTACTGTGGTCACAAATGACAAAGGAGAGGTAATATCCACTCGGGTACCAACATCCTGGAGGGTGTGTGTTGACTACCGCCGTCTTAGTGCAGCAACTAAGAAGGACCACTTCCCCTTGCCATTCATTGATCAAGTTCTGGAAAGACTAACAGGCAAGGAGTTCTTCTACTTTTTGGATGGGTATTCTGGTACAACCAAGTGGCAATCGCTCTTGAAGATCAAGAGAAGACTACCTTCACTTGCCCGTTCGGCACCTACGCCTTCAAGAGAATGCCCTTTGGATTATGCAATGCACCTGCAACCTTCCAGAGATGCATGTTAGCAGTCTTCGCCGAGATGGTAAGCAGTTTTCTCGAGGTGTTCATGGACGACTTCTCTGTCTATGGTGATAGTTTCAATTCTTGTCTTGAGCACCTAGACAGAGTGCTTCAGAAGTGTCGGGAAGTCAATTTAGTGCTTTCATGGGAAAAGAGCCACTTCATGGTCACTGAAGGCATTGTGGTGGGTCATGTCGTTTCCAAACGTGGCATGGAAGTCAACCTGGCAAAGGTGGATGTTATTGCAAATCTACAGCCACCTCAGACAGTGAAGAATGTAAGGTCATTCCTGGGGCATGTGGGATTTTACAGACGATTCATGAAGGATTTCAGCCGCAGTGCCCGACCTTCGACAGAACTTCTGTGCAAGGAAATTGAATTCAATGTAGATCAACAGGTTCTCCTTGCTTTCAATCAGCTGGAGGAGCTTATTACTCAGGCTCCAATCTTACAGCCGCCAGACTAGACTCTTCCCTTTGAGATAATGACCGATGCGTCAGACTTTACAGTTGGGGCTATCCTTGGGCAGAGGAAAGAGAAAGCGCCCTATGCCATTCACTACGCCAGCAGAACATTAGATGAAGTACAGAGAAATTATACAGTGATAGAGAAAGAGTTGCTGGCTGTGATTTTCGCCCTTGAGAAGTTCAGATCCTATTTACTTGGATCAAAAGTCACAATTTTCACCGACCACTCTGCTATCCGGTACCTCCAGCAGAAGAAGGATGCCAAGCCGAGACTGATTCGATGGATCCTTCTCCTCCAGGAACTTGATCTGAAAATCAAGGACAAGCCTGGAGTTCAGAATGTGGTAGCAGACCATCTCTCCAGAATTGAGCAGCACGAGCCCCCTCTGAACAGTGCACCCATTACAGAAACCTTTCCTGACGAAGCAATATTAGCAGTGGATTCTCTTCCTTGGTATGTAGATATAGTCAACTACCTCACCTCTGGGGTAACACCAGCGGATTGGATGAAAAATCAGAAGAACAAATTCATTTCGACCATCCGATTCTATTAATGGGAGGATCCTCTTTTATTCAGGGAAGGAGCAGATTGCATTTGGCGCAGGTGCATCCCTCAGGAGGAGCAATCTAGTGTCCTCGAGCATTGTCACTCGCTCAAATCTGGTGGACATCACTCTGGAGATCGTACGACAACCAAAGTACTTTAGTGTGGCTTTTGGTGGCCCACATTATTTAAGGATGCAGCAGAATTTGTCAAACGATGTATTGACTGTCAGAGATTAAAAGGTACACTCACTGCAAAAGATTCGATGCCCCTGAAAATCATTCAGATAGCAGACATTTTCGATGCATGGGGCATTGACTTTATGGGACCTTTCCCTAACAGTCAAGGTTTTGAGCACATACTTCTTGCCGTCGATTACGTGAGTCGTTGGGTTGAAGCTATCCCTGCTCGAGCCACCGACAGCCGAACTGTGTATCAGTTCCTGAAGAAGAACATCATTTCGTGGTTCGGGATACCGAAAATTCTCATATCAGACGAGGGTAGCCATTTCATTAACAAAGAGATCAAGAAATTGACGAAGGAGTATGGTATCGATCATCGTGTCGCATCTCCTTACCATCCTCAGACCAATGGCATGGCAGAATTATCAAACAGAGAAATCAAGACTATCCTGCAGAAACTTGTCAGGCCGAACAGGAAAGACTGGTCCCAACTCTTGGACTCGGTCTTATGGGCTTACAGAACCGCCTACAAGTCTCCCTTGGGCATGTCGCCCTATCGTCTTGTATATGGGAAGCCGTGCCATCTGCCAGTTGAATTAATTCACAAGTCTTTATGGGCAGTTAACAGTTGCAATTTGGACTCACGCCAAAGTGGTCAGAAAAGAAAGAAAGATCTGAACAGACTCTTGGAGTTCCGAGACTATGCATACGATAACACATTGATGTACAAAGAGAAGGTGAAATGTTGACATGACCGGCACATCAGACGAAAGACCTTTGATATTGGACAGAAAGTGTGGTTATTTGATGCAAAGTTGCGGATCTTCCCGGGCAAATTGAAGAGTTAGTGGACAGGGCCATTTCGAGTTTGTGAAGTGCGTGACAATGGAAGTATTGCCATATCAGAATTGTCCCCTGACGCACAACCATTCGTCGTCAACGGTTAACCCCTGAATCTGTACCTCGAACCAGATACATTCTTGGCCGTTGTAGACTCCCTTCAGCTCGTGCACCATGATGACATATCCACAACAATGACAACATCAGAAGATTCAGACGATGTACTCCAAAAACTGTTTATCTGATTTTCTTCTTTTCTTCTTTTCCTTTGCAATCTTCTTTTTGTATCTAAAAGGTGCCGCCCTTGCAGACAACTTTTCATACTTAGGACGTACTTTGTCCTAAGTATAGGGGGGATGTGCACCCCGAGTTTTTCATTTCATTTTGATCCTCTCCATTGTCTCCTCTTCTTGTCTATACTTAGGAGTATCTTACCCTAAGTGTAGGGGGAGACAATCGGAGTACGATCTGCGTATTTCCACCCTTGACCCTCCCTGCTTTGTGTACAGTCTGCTATACTTAGGATTACTTGATCCTAAGTATAGGGGGGATGGTCGACTTCTCATTCATTTCTCATTTATAAATATTCATTCGATCTGTCTATACTCAGTACGAGTTATGTCTTCTCTTCTCTTCGACCTATGAGGACATAGCTCAAGCTAAGTATAGGGGGGTCGTATATACCATGTATATACTATAAGCCATAACTCAAACTGAAAAATAAAACAGCAACTCAGTATAAAAATTAATAAGTAACTCTATAATAATAAAAGATGATTGTGAGCTCCTCAGACTCTTTGTACTATACTGAACCGTTTGAAAAATTTGCTGTGAAATGTTTTCAACCTGTGTAAAATTGTTTGGATTGAAAAACTTTTTCTTTGTGTAGAATAAAGGATTTGAAAAACCTATGTGCAAATGTTTTTGAAAAATGTTTGTCAAAACTATTGTGGAAAATGTATATATATATAGTGAAATTTTTTTGTAAAAATAGTTTTCAAATGTGTGTAAATGATTGCAAAAAATTATCGTGTACTATAGTTTGCAAAAAGTATTTTCGAACTAGACCTGAGAAATAAAAGCATCATCGCAAATACTTGTAAATCATAAATAAAAGGCATAAAATTCTTTCTGTATAACCTAAATAAATTACTTCAGTAAAACCTGTAAAGTCTTTATAAATCCATCTATTTTATAAATAAGGCGGCACGCCCGGGTAAATAATTGTATGTACTTTTTGTATATGTCAAGCTTTTATTTGCAAAAATTCTTTGTGTAAAAAGATTCTTTGATTTTTGTAAGTTCCATGTGAAAAATTGCATCATTCATTGTGCATAGCATGAGCATACCATTCATATTCTTTTTGAGTGAGCTTGATGATTGAATCAGTCCAATAAAGTCTCAAATTGAAGCTTGGTTAGACCTTACCGCACCTAACTGCACTGGAACCTTACGGGAACTAGGTTTAAGGTACTTCAGGTCTATGTAGACTTAATTCTTTGAGAAATCAGGGCTGGGTTCAAGTCACCTCAACTGATTAACTAGAACTTTTCGAGACACACGCATGACTCTTGCCGATCGTGATCTAACTTGGACACTTGCACCTTTCACTTGGCTCAACTCAGTTGGAGTGGTGAGGGGGTTAGATTTGCCAGTCTGAGACGCACACGGGTGGAAACATTCGTCCTCGTCTAGGGAGGGAAGTACACCCCAACCTGGTTCAATAGCCATGAGGTCTAACGACGGGAGATTGTGGGTTGCAATAAAGCTTCAAAAGAGGGATAGTCTACTGGCTCAAGAGGAAAAACTCCTTATGTAAATGTTGTTGTGAATAGTATGTCGAAAAGAAAAAAAATGGTCAGGCCCGTACAAAAATAAAATGTCTGCAAAGTATGTACATATGTTGTAAAACCAATAAGCAAGCTTGAGTTCCAAAGTCAAATATGTGAGCCTGCAGCTGGACGACTTGACTACACTGGTCTTGCATCCTAGGATAGGTAGCTACACTGGCTACCGTCCATTCTTCTCTTCACCCCCTCCTCTTGAGCTGGTTGCCACTTGAACTTAGAAGGGAATACCCTGCTCCTCGAGGAAAGAGCTGTTGGATTGGGGAATCATTGGGTTGTCATTCTGGAGAAGTCAGTTCCTTTGTCATTTCAGTTGGGGAGAGCCACCATCACTTACACTGTACAAGTCAGCTTCATAGTTATAAGGGCTTGCATATGATGTAGACCGGTTCTGACCAGGCTATTGAGGCGGGTTGAACCGAGTTCTGTGACTCTCGAAGGCTGTTGTATTTTAGAGTTGGTTCCCGACCAGGTTCCACACACATCTACACCCAAGGTCTGACAGAAGCTCCAAATTCAGATTTTATAAAGACATACATTGCACTGAAAGCACCCCTATTCACTCTATCCTTCTTTAATTCTCTTTTTCTTTTCTTTATTCTTTTTGTACTTATTGCATAAGTATTTGCTAGGGACTAGCAAAGGCAAAGTATAGGGGGTGATGAATCTCCATTTCATCACCTTTATTCTATCATTTTGGCCTCAAAAACTCCAGCAAATGCATGTAAATAGCAATAATTTGCCCATAAAAGCATTCATTATTTGTTGCATTAATTATACATTAAATAAGGTTTTTAATGCCAAAATTATAGAATAAAGAGAAGAAAAGAAAAAGGGATAAAATATTGCAAATATTTTATGACCCGAACCCCGAGACCAAGGCCAGCAAGGAATTGGTCGACAAGGAATAAAGTAGGGGGAGATAAGGGCCAGTATACAATAAATACCTCATTCATTAATTCATTCATTTATGCATGTTTGACACATATTTTGTATATATTTATTCATTCATCAAATAAAGAAACTTTGTACATGAAAGTTGTATATAATAACGTAAATAAAAATACAAAATTGAGTATGCCTAAAAATAATACTCAATGTACATTTTATACACAGAATAAAAAGCCAAAATCTCAACTTCACAGACCCATATCTTGCAAATAAAGACTCCAAATCGCTCAAATTCACCTTTAATTATATATAGCTTTCCAAGAACTATTTAATAAAATTGGTTTCATAATTTTTGGAGTCCATTTGCAAAAGTTAGGTTTTTGGCCTTCATTGTGCAATCTGCCTGATTAAAATATTCAATTTATTTATTGTCCATTATTTTTATCAAATTATATTTTTAGAATTTTGTAAATAATGTGTATAATACATGTACATATTGAGACTAGAATAAAACTAAAAAGGATTTATAAAATAAAATAAGTCTATGCAAGATAATAGGCATAATACCTATGTTAAGTTTATATCTAAATAAAGAAGGGAAACATTCTTTAATTCTTTCATATTTTTATAATATTATAAATATTACATATAACTTACTAAAAATACAAATCTAAAATAAAAACCAAGAAAATAAATTAAATAAATAAAGTATATATAATATATAGGTAAAAGACCTATAAGTATACCTACATATACATATACCTATTTATTTAAATATGAAAATAAACTCATAAAAATTAAATAAAAATACCCTCACACTCACAAAAATAAATTATAAATTTATAAAATAAGACAATAAAATAATAAAATAAAATAAACAAAATAAAAATAAAATACACAAAATACATGTAAATACACTTATAAATACCTTATTAAAATAAACTCATAATAAAATACATTAAAAAATAAATAAAAATCATAAATAAATACTACATTATTTAATAAACATTTTTTATTTTATAAGTAAAATTAAATAAATTCATTTTCTAGGATAAAATAATAAGTCAAATCCGGGCTGACATGGCCCAATCAGCTTCCAGCATTTTGTTGACTGCCTGGTCAACTCGACCCCCATGCGGCTGAAATGACGTGGCTGGTCTTTTCCGCCCGTCTTCTCCCTTTTTTCCCGCTCGACTTGTTCATCGTTGGCCATCGAAGTCTTCTGACAAAATGATCCCCGATCATTGTACATCACCGCCACCAACCCAGATCGACCATCTAACCTGCCGATTCTTCGTGGTACCCCGGTCAATAAGGGTGCGTATCCATGTCTATAAATAATTCCTTCGACCCCCTTCCCCATTTTGGTCTCCCTTCGGTCGCTTTCCACCCTCACTTCCAGTCCTTGGAGGATCCTCGTGACAGGGGGGTACTCCTGGAAGTCTCAGTCGGTCGGAGGAGTCGAAGGAAGTACCCACGGCCGCCGCTCGCCGGAGGTCCTGCTCCCTGGTCGATCCTAGGTATAAGAGCAGCCCTTTATCCCATTTTATAGTTTAATTTTTGTTTTTAGTTTTTAATTCAGTAGTTAGAGACATCTGTAGACCCTTAGGTGCCAGGTTAAGGCCAGATTGAGGGTCGCCGGAGATCAACTCCGGCGATCTCTCTAGCTTGATCCACGCACACTCCGACCCTCACGTCATCACCGTTTCCTTCCCCTACGCATTCTTCATCTACGCCCCACGTCAGATCAACCAGAGCCCCGCTGGCTCTGCGAATCGAGGTCCACCCCCACCGCGTCGCCGGACCTCGCCACCCTCAGTCATTTTCCATCTTTTTAGCTGTAACCCTCGGTCGAGGAGGATCTCCTCGAGCCCCAGGTCTTTTTGATGCAGGGCAAGAGCCGAACGGAGCTCCCTGGAGCTTGAATCGATCGCCTGCGAGGTTCCAGGACCCCCCTTTCTTCTCCGAGCTCGCTAAACCAATCTAGAGGGTCCTGGACCTTCTGGAGTACCTCGGACGCTGCGCACCACCTCGCCGGACGTATGGAGCCTATCGCCATCCACCAGGAGCGTCTGGAGGCGGAGGAATCAATGATTGAAGCTCGGGAAGCCAGACATTCTTCCCTGTTCTTCGTGAGCAGCAACCACTGTCGGATGAAGGATGCGACCCCAGATCTAATCAGGGTCGTCCATTTAGCGGCCGCCTCGGTCATTCGATCCAACACCAGATGCAATCTCAGCCGAGGATCGTCGAAGGGGTATCGGGGTTCGAGAGCCCGACACGTGGATAAGTGGCGCGCCCATCGCCGTCCATTTGTGCGCCTTAGGGGGTAAATTACACTGGACCCCCTCGCACTTTTTTGTATTTAGCAATTAATACTGTAAATAAATTCGCACGTTGTAAATAAATTATAAATTTTGCAGTAGGACCCCTATATTTTCCAGAATTGCAATCAGGTCCTTCCGCGCCTCACGTGTAGTCCCACGTGAGGCGCGTGAAAATTGCAGTCAAACCCTAGCGGGTTTTGTATTTCGTTTTGACCCCTAAAATTGCAGAACACGTGTAATGTTTTTGGTGTTTTTGCACTAAAGCCCCTGACTTTATTTTTATTTGCAAAAATGCCCCTGCCAGGCTATGTTTTTTGTATGCTTTGTCCATTTATTTCATACATCATATTAACTTGAAAAATTTTACAAAAATTAATATAAGTTCCTGTTAGCTTGCTCTTGCACACTATATTTTTAGTTTTTAATTTTCTTGCATTTTTGCATTTATTAAAAATCAAAAACATGCATTTTATTTACTGTCTATCTTAGAAAATACCAAAAAAATAGTAAACCACCTCGAAAAATTCCAAAACAAATCCCTATGGTCTATTTTATCTTATTTTAGTGTCAATCTAAAAATCACTAAAAATCTCAAAAGAAAAACCTTAAAAATTCAAAAACACTCAAAGACGTCTAAAAAATATAAAATATTATAGAAAACTCTAAAAAATACAAACTCAACTCCTGTAGGTTCTATATTTTGTCCTCTTTATTTTAAAAATAGTTGGGAAAAATTTTGTAGCTGTCTTATATTTTTAATTCCCACTTTACCCCCAACCAGTAGCCAAATCCCTGTTTTCCCTTATTTTGCTATTTAAAAATACCAAAATTATTTTGAAAAATACCCAAAAATCACAAAAATAGTAAAAAATCATGAAAATGCCAAAAAGATTTTATTTCTGAATTTTTGACTATTTTTGTATATTTTTATAAATATTGTATCACCCCTCTCTCTACATTATATATATTCCCATATTGAAAAAGAAAATTTAAAAAATAAAAAATAATATATATATATATATATTTATGCACAAAAACAATATATATATATATATATATATAAATATACATATATATATATACTTTATTCTCTATACTTACCCTTCATATCTTTATGAATCTATATTTTATAAATCATATATATAAGTATATAATATTAGACAATATATATATATATTTAAAAAAAGAAAAAAAAACCCACAAAAATAGGACTCATACAAGGATGACTCTGTGTACATGATCACCATAGGCTACTTCATTTTTTTGCATTGCTCTCTGTGGTTCGACCTCTACATACTTATTAACTATGCATCTTGTGGTAGAGTAATAAATGTTAATTCACACTTTTGGGACTCAATTGTTTTATTCTTTTATTGTGGTTTAATTGCTGAGTAATCGGTGTTCTGTGAGCGGTCGCCTCAGCGACACTATACATATTATTTTGACCCTCGCGGAATACCGTGTTATCAGGCACGAAGTCCAACCACCGTACGATCCATTTGATCGAACGGCTTAGAGGCATCCACGTCGCCTCGCGGAGCAGCTGTAGGATCAGTCAGATCCCACGCATCTGGTCACACCACGTCGCCATCAGCAAGAGCAGCCGAGGACCGTTGGATCCCTCTAGATCCAGCGGTGCTTCGTTGTCCACGTCGCCCTCTTCATCGAGCTTCAGGTACCGTTGGATCAATCTAGATCCAACGATCAATAATCGACCACGTCACCATCAGTAGGAGCGAGCCCCTCACCATTGGATCGATCGATGATCTGACGGACTCAGTCATGCCACGCGTCATCAGCCCGCAACCGTTGGATCATCCTTGATCCAACGGTCCAGATCACGGCACGTCGCCTGATCCGAGCCTCTTCCCCGACCTCTAGGCTAGGATCACCCGAAGCTTCTTCGAGCCTCATCCGAACCTCCAGAGTAGCCGAGCCTCGCTCTGAGCCTCCGACGTCCATCGAGCCTAGGGCACCTCACATGATCCGCACGTGCGGCCTGGGCAAATTGCATTAAGGCTCCTGGAAGTTCCCGATATTACATTTCAGTCCCTGCGAAGCGACCCCACGTGAGGAGCACGTGTGTCTGTGGAGAAATTGCATCTACACCCCTGCATTATAGGTAATTACATAATAGTCCTTGTCAGCATATTTTATTTTTAGCAATTTTAATTCATGTATTGCATTTATACCTCTGTCTTTGCACGCATATTTAAGCATTCTTCTTAATTCATTTTTGAGTTTTAAAAATTGCATTGTGTAGCTTACGTTGTCCTCTTCATTATGTGACACTCGGCACATTTTTGTAATATCAGTGGAATTTTTTATTAATTAATTGGTTCATTTATGTGATATTTTGCCCAATTTAACCTTTTAATTAATAGTAATTTCTCTATGACTCCAAAAATTCCTAAAAAATCACATTAGATCTAGGATAATTAGCTTCACCTTGCATAAAAATTTCATCTCAATTGCACCATTTCGAGGCCTAACTAAATTATTTGGTGATTTCTTTAATTTATTTTTAATAAGTTCATTTCACATCAAAAATTAAGGCCTGATAATTTTCCTGGATTCCTTATCTTTAGATCTATCTAGGATAATTTTTATTCCCAAAAATATTGTGATTTGATATTTATTAAAATTAAATGGGTCAAAATCACCCTGCATTCATTTTTAATTCATAGTTAATTCATTTAGTGTCTAAAATTCTAAAAAAAATAGGGTAGCTTAATTCATTATATTTCATCATCTGGCCAAGTTTCATCATTTTTGGACTTCATTTGATTACTTATCTGATTTAACTTTAAAACTGGCCTGATTTTGCATGTGTCTTGCATAAAAAATCGAAAAAGACCAAAAATATTCCCTCTGAAAATCGAACATTGGAAATTTGCTAAAAATTCACCTAAGGAGACAGCTGCCTCCCTGAGTTCGACCTTGGACTCCCAAGTAAAAAGAAGTTGCCACTCAAAATTAAGTTGTAAAACAAAAATTAAAAGTGGTTTTTGATTCGCTCTCGTTATCTGACTGCAACGAACATTGATAATTAATTTGGACATTAACTTGCTCGAATTAACAAGGGTAGCGGGAGGCTTATCACCCCTCTATGCTTGAGATGTGCCATGTGCTCATGGTATGCCAAGTGCAACGAGAAAATGAAAGAGGACTTCGGATTTCGACACGGTGAATTGTTTTGAAAATCTAAAGATCTTTAATCAAAAGTTGGCATGACAAATGTACATCCAAAATAGGGTATTTTGAAATACATGAGGGTAGACGTCTCGACTTAAATGCTGTTACGATTAGAGTCAAATCTGAATTAGAAATCCTAATGGGATGAGACTCCTAATCCTAATAATAGTTGAGTTGTATTCTATTTATAGTCTTATTGGAAATAGGACTATGGGGTTGTAACTGGGCTATATATAAAGGGGTAGGAGGCATTACCTCCATACCACCACAAGAACAATGTAACCCCTAGAGAGAAAAGGGGAGAGGGAGAAGAGAGGAAGAGAGCGAGGGAATGAAGGGAGTTGTACTCATTCTTCTTTCAATGATCTTTCTTCTCCAGTGGTTGTGAGAGGTGACCGACCACCGTCATACCTAGTTCTTTTCTTCATGTGCTTCTGTGATGGTGATCAATTGCACATCTACTCGTATCGACATCCATTTCCGTATTCAGGGGTCCGGTATCCGAGAGGAGACGATACCGGTGAGCTGTGGTCCTAACATATGGTATCAGAGCCAGGTTCAGTGTTGTTGAAGGGACACGATATGGCGGATCAGAGCAAGGTTCGACGTCTATGAGTGGATGCCGATACAACAGATGGCGCGATCCTCAAAAGCTGTGGTATGGTGATCTCTTGGATAAATCGATCCAAGGCGTCGATGAGTATTGCTAGCAGTGGCTGGCGGAAGATCGTGCAAGGTTGCAGGTTGAAGGCACCCAGCGACGGGTACTATACTCAGAAGCAGTGGGTACCTGCTAACGAGATGTGCATATGACGAGGACGACTAGTGCAGACTTAAGATGATGAAAAGATTGTAATGGAATTCAACTGAAGGGGGATATTTTTAGGATTAGAGTCAAATTAGGATTAGGAATTCTAATGGGATGAGGCTCCTAATCCTAATATTAGTTGAGATGTATTCTATCTATAGTCCTATTGGGAATAGGACTATGGGGTTGTGACTAGACTATATAAAGGGGTAGGAGGCATTGCCTCCATACCACCAAAAGAATAATGTAACCCCTAGAGAGAAAGGGGGAGAGGGAGAAAAGAGAGGAAGAGAGTGAGGGAACGAAGAGAGTTGTACTCATTCTTCTTTTAGTGATCTTTCTTCTCCAATGGTCGTGAGAAGTGACCGACCACTGTTATACCTAGTTGTTTTTTCTTCATGTGCTTCTGTGATGGTGATCGATTACGCATCCGCTCGTATCCACATCCGCTTCCGTATCCAAGGGTTTATCCAGAGGTCTGGTATCCGAGAGGAGATGATACCGGTAGGCGTGTTCCTAACAGATGCGGGTTTGAAAAGTAGGCAATGCATTTTGATAGACTCGAAAGTGTGTGTATGCATGTAGAGAATAATGTAAAAGTATGGGCAACACATGTGATGGAAGATGGTCATCTTTTTGGATTTTTTTTATTTTTGCTATTTTTATGGAATTATATAAAAAGATAAAATGAGGGGAAAAGATGGTTCACTTCTGGAGGGGTTTTCTCTTTTTCTAATTATATTGGGGTTTTTTGGTAAAGGAGATTTGTCTGAGAGAAAGAATGTGAGCTGGAGATGATCTTGGGGAAGGGAAGAAAAAACCCCATCAGAGCACCCCCTTATGCTTTTGTTAGTTTCAAGAAATGTAAGTCAACATAAATGAGTCAATAATGTGATCTTCCACCTCGAAAAGTAGATTATTTTCCATCAACGAGGTCTTCATGACTATCTCATGCGATGGTTTCAACCAAGGTGAAATTGATTGAATAGGGAGGCTGTCATGCCCAAATGAGTTAGGAAGCTCCTCGGTATCACGCCATAATGTATTTGGAAAGACGGGCTTATCCTCATTTGAGACCAACTCGATCTTCATATATGTGCGCTCACACACATGCACGCATGCACACACATCTATACAATTTTTTTAAAGTTGTGATATCGAAAGTGTACACATTTAATATCGTTATCTTATAAATACCATAGAAAACTATTCTCAAATTTTTGGAGGTCAAGGAACATTTTTATAACACTAAGTCACATCTTAAAATGCGATATACATGTCGTATTTTGGAAATGTGACATTATTACACTATTTAGGGAATTAATTTTTTTATCACATATGTGGAATTTTTTTAAAAACATTATTTAAGAATTTGTTGGGGCGGTCTCCTCCGGTGTAGTCAATATAGTGTTACCATCCAGCTTGCGTAATTCCAACTAAGACGAAACTTATGCAGTATGAGCGTGATCAGTCTCGAGTGTTACCATATAAGACAAGTCCCAAATCCGTGGATCGACAAAAGATGGAATCCACTGGGAATCATCGGAACATTTAAGAAGAACTTAGATTTCGATCCAATCATAGTCATTAGCCCGCAAATAATCGAGATTGAGAATCCACTCGGTGTTTGTTTTTATGAAAATGGATAGGGGATGTATCAATGTGGGAATCAAACACCTGATCACCTGGAATAGCTGCTTTTCTTATCCAAAATAAGCGGGATCGAGCAGTAATCGAAGATGAACATTAGAGGTTCAATCTTGCGAGAATTAGCAAGTTGGACTTCCGTTCAGGGTACATGGAAAAAAGTGGATTGGGAATTGTGAACCTCCTCAGATCCTGGTGTCCATTTACAACACATTCGCGGTGTTCCATTCACAAAAGATCGCATAAGTTACATGAAAATATGGTGAAATTTTTCGCATTTCAGCCATGACATTTAAGTCAATATAACAACCACAAATCCAACAACATGATACATCATCAACATTTCATTTCATAAATTTTCATATATTTCTACAACACGTACAAAAGAGTTGACAATGCATACATTTATCTCATAATATACAAAAGGGAAGAAAAGCATTTTATATCATAAACTGAACAAAAACGGTGACAAAAGTAATTGTACCGTATGGTATATACCCGGATGCCAAGAATCATCAATCAGCTACTAAGATGCAGCATGCTTGTCTGCCACACGTGAAAGGTAGAAGAGACGTCATTGAGCATTGCTACTCTTCAAAACTTATTAAAATAATATTTAAAGTTGTTGTAAAAGAAACAAGTAGTAAGGTATAATCATTTAAAAAAACCCAACTACTTGAAAAATTACAACTACTTGCTATGAAGAAAATTTTCAAGCTATTTTAAGGAAATGTCCCCAAATTTAACCACTACCTTTTTTATATCATATTCTTGTATACTAGTTTAATTGATCATAAGTATAAATTCTCCATTTGCCCTTTAGCCTTTATTATATATAATTTATATATTAATTTATGTCCTATATGTAAATGTTGTTTTCTTGTCATTGAGATCGGGTTATGCATCTTGATAAGAAGTTGGTGAGGTGATGCTTTATTTAACTCTTAGTTTATTAATGATGAAAAAGATAATATTCTAATCTGGTTCTCAATTCTATATATCTTTTCAAGTCTAGTGGATAGTCTGTGGTCTTGGTCTATGTATGACCTCACTTTGGACTGGGTTGGGTTGGGGTACACTGGTGTACCCCTCCTTCCAACCCTCTCAATCCTCCTCACAGTTTACTATTTACAGGGGTACAATTTACTATTCACAGGGGTACCCCAACCCAACCCAACCCAGTCCAACCCAACAACCAAACATGCCCTAAGACATGAATAATGCCTTAGGGTTGGGGTACCTCCGTAGGCATGCGGTGTTGTATAATACATCCTAACTAAGTTCCCAACACGTCCACTAACTTAATTATGAACAACTCTAGCTAACACAACTTATAATTGACTTCATCTCTTAGACAAGATCCATTATACTTCATTCTGAGTTCAATTATAACTTCTCTAAATTCAACTGTAACTGACTCAAATGCAACCCTAGATGATTCAGATGTAAACATAATGATTCGGATGTAGCATCGCCAAGCCTATTGGAGGAAAACTGACCAAAACTCAAGCGGTGAGGCAGTCTCCTAAAGAGACTCTTCCATCTCGCCCTCTTATTGGAAGTGCGATCCAGAAGGAGGAAAGATCTACTCCAAAACTACACCACATAGACAGGTGAGAGAGACTTTCCGGAAAAGTCAATCTAGACGGACATGGCCAGTACGGGTAGACGAGCTCGTACACAAAACTAACACCGAGGATCCCCCGTATGGGTATCCTAAAATAAAGGGTCAGCGGAGCTGGTCAAAAGTCGGGATTCCAACAAAACGTAAAAACGTTGTGAGCTTGCGTAAAAACCGTGAAAACGACTAGGATCTTAGATCCATGCACTTGGCGGCCGCAACCCTAACTAGACTTCCTATTTTTTGCCTAGTTGAGTGTCACCACGCCCTCGTACGTTCAAGTATAAAGGTCGACAAAAATATCAGTTATCACCGATTTATGATCATTTGGCCATGCTCTGATTATACAATCTTTTTACAATATTTTTAGCTGTTATACAGATCTATATATTTTGCTACAACTTATCTATAATGATGTATATTTAACAAAGGATTGATTGATACTGATTTGAGAAATCCTAGATTGATTCAATACACTCCAATTTTTTTATCCATTGTGGAGCAAGGATAACGAGGAGAAAGTAATTGTTTGAAGAGGAAGTACCCAATGTTGTTGAGGGTTAATGAATATAAGGTATTACTTTTCTGGATCTTGAGATTAGGTTCTTGTATTCAGATACGATAGATAAATAATAATAATATGTGGGTTACACGATACAAGAGCCATCTCCATATCTCCAAGGCCATCTTAAAAGCAGATGCCTTCTGCTATTATGTGTTCTCAGGGGTGACCGTTTCATGGACTTCACCTCTTTTCATTTTATGATTGTAATGTTCAAGATTTTTTCAGAATTGGCATGTTCCTAAAGTCTGGATGAGATTGTGCAGGACACTTGAATTTATCAAATGTAACGCAGGTCGATACATTAACCCAGCTGGAGAGCAGAGTAGAGGAGTGCCACATTTAGTAATGGTTGCAGCGCAGGAAAGATTGAACCGAGTGGGATTGTTATTCGATGTAGTTTGGAAGGCAAGGAGGAACTGAAGTTTAATAATAAACATGTGATTCATTAAATACACATAGTATCATTTTACCAACTTTTCCATGATTGTAAATGGAGTATAACTCATTGAATCGTTATGTGTCTTCCATGAACATAGTTCCTTACTCCTAAAGATGAAAATATCACGTGTGTCATAAATATTCTTTTTAAGTAGTTCTTCACTACAAGGATTTAAGCCCCACAATTCAACTAAGAAAACTAACAAGAGAACATTCATTCATCTTCTTCTCCCTCTCTCTTTTTTTCACTATGATTGAATCAATCCGATAGCTCAAGAGAGCACACCCTTGAGTGATCAAACTAAAGGGGTTGTCTTAAGGGGATAGAAGAGATCCTAAATTTAGGTGATAATAATAGCAATGAGATGAATATTATTTTCTCTCTTAACTCGTCGAAAACCATATTCACTGATTTGACTGGTTTCAATAAAAAAACATAGCTAAATAGTTATTTGCATGCAATAATTTTACCGTTAAAATAATAAATGCAAATTGTTTAAGTCTTAATAATATTTACTACACCATCCTCAAGAAAGAAATAAGTGGTTATTGAGAGATCGCACACTGAATCTAAGATTTATATGAAAATCAAATGGTGAAGTCCCGAAAATCATGTGAAATCCACATTCATGGCAGCAAAAAAGTTGGGAAATAGGATTCTACATAAGGATTGACTCAATTTGGATCTCCAAAATGGAGAAAATACTTGCATGCGGAAGCAGAACTTAGGTGCAACAAGAGGAGGGAGTAGAATTTCACATACATGGCAGCAAATAAAAAGGGAAATGGATTGTACCTTGTTGATTTTGTTATAGATGAAATTAGGTCTTCAATTAGCATTAGCAAGGGATGGAGGTTCCAGCAAACTGTGAACCCCCTCAGATCTGGGTACTCATTTACAACATATTTGTGATATTATATTCACAAAAGATCACACAAATTATATGAAAATACATAGAAATTTTTTCTTGTTTTTACCATGACATTCAAATCAATATTCACAACCACATTCAATAGGAAGATGTGCCACCAAAATTTCGTTTCATTAATTTTTCCATATATATATATATATCATGTAACAAAAGAGCTAACAGTGTATACAAGTATCCAATTGTTGTGTCTGCTGATCTATGGCTGGTGGTAGCTTGCTGAAACCCTCCCTCATCGTCTTTACTGCTAGGAATGTTTTTATTTTGGAAGAAGAAAAAGAGGTTGAGAAGGCTTCTACGGTTGAAGCTTCTTCCAAAGTTTGAAAGAGGGATTTTTAAGGAAAAGATAGAGAAGGAGGGAGAGTTGCGGCTGGAGATTTGGGAAAAGAATGGCTGATGCTTGGAGTTATAAATAAGGCAGAGATGATTCAAGGATTTGACATGTGGAGAAAAGAGGAAAACCACTTGTATGGAAGAAAATTGCCAACGTGAGCTACATTGTTTTCTATCTGCTGTCATTGTACAACAGAAGGAAATTTTTGTATTATTATTTTTTTAACATTTATTTCTCTTACTTTATTTAAGATATCAAAGTTAACTGCATTTGCGCCTCGAGTCCTGATTTTTGATGCGTAATATCTCATTTTGATCATATCTAAATGACGATCAATATGAATATAATATTGTTATACTTTAGACCAAGTTTGAATCCCCGAAATTCTCGAGATACGGTTTTGGCTTGGAGATAAATTTTGTAAAATTAAAATATCAGATGATATCCTATTGACAAACGACCGATTCCGTTGGTCTTGTTTCGTCGAATCAAATTTTTCGGTGGTCTCAGTTCGCTTCACGGTTTTCGAATTTGTGTCGTTTTTTCATACACACATTACGATGCAATTGATTTTTGATTGATTTCGCTCAAACAACTTTTGTTTTGTGATCACTTGATCGATTTAAGTTATTTAATATTGTCTGATAACTTTATTAAGCTAAGTAGACTCTAATCGGGTCAGGCTCGGATTTGTGCAGATCTAGATGTTACAAATATAAAAAGCTCAAAGGGAGTCTTATCCTCGAGACTCGAGTCAAGGTCACTATTTGATTTGTTTGAATTTCATTTGGCCATAACAACCTCAAAATGTTTTGAACTCATAAAAATCTCAAAGAGAAAACAAACCATATTTTTATATATAAATATTTAAATATGCATGTTTTAATGATTATCTGAGAAAAGTTGTTGGTATCGTGTCCGCATGTCGGCTTTGATCTCCCACGTCGCCCTTCGACGCCGTGTCGGTGCCATAACACCTTGACCAAAAGAATCTCCTTGCTGCGAAGCTTCTTCACAGCACTATCAAGTATCTGCACTGGCCTCTCTTCATAAGTCAAGTCTGGCTTCACGTCTAAATTCTCGTAGCTGATAACGTGTCGAGGGTCTTGCATATACTTCCTCAGGTTGGATAGTTGAAAGACGTCACGAATGACCGATAGGTCTGGAGGAAGAGCTATTTGGTATGCCACCTTCCCTACTCTAGCCAGAATCTCAAACGGTCCAACATATCATGGTGCAAGCTTGCCACGAACTCCAAATCTCTGTATCCCCTTCATGGGAGATACACAGAGAAATACCCAATCTCCTACCTGTATATTATAGGAATGTCATTAGTATGACATTAAGTTTATTTTGCAAAAGGAGTAAGAGAATAGGATTGGAAACCTGAAATTTCAAATCTCTTCTTCTACGGTCTGCGTAGCTCTTCTGACGGCTCTGTGTCGTCAGATGCTTCCGTCTCACAAGATCAACAACCCTTGCAATCTCCTTCAGAAGATCTACATAATAGGGAGCATGATGACCTACCTCACGCCAACTAAGAGGTGTAAGGAAACTCCGCCTGTATAGGGCTTCGAATGGTGCCATATGGAATGATAGCTATTTATGTATGTGAATTCAACTAACGACAGATGGTCCCTCCAGGACCCTTTCCACTCCAAAGTGAATGCGCAAATTAAATCCTCAAGTGTCTGAATGGTGCACTCAATCTGCCCATCGGTCCACGGATGGTATGCAGAACTCATCTTCAGCTATGTCTGCAGTGTTGACATGAACTGATACCAATAATGCAATGTAAACCTTGAGTCTCTGTCATACACCAGCTCGTGTGGTATACCATGAAGTCGGATATATTATGCACATATAGCCTGGCAAATCTGGATGGTATATAGGTCATGTTGACATGTATGAAATGGGTTGACTTAGTCAACCTGTCAACAATAACCCAAATAGAATCATGACCACCTTGTGTCTTCGGCAAACCAGTGTTAAAATCTATAGAGATACTCTCCCACTTCCACTCAGGAATGGAGAGAGACTGTAGTAGCCCTGGTGGTCTCTTGTGCTCAGCCTTGACCATCTGACACGTCATGCATCTGGTGACATGCTGAGCCACATCGTGCTTCATTCCGTTTCACCAGAAATGTCAGCGCAAATCACGATACATCCTCGTGCTATCAGGATGAATAGATAATCGTGAACTATGTACCTCATCAAGAATGTCTCTACGCAACTGATCATCATTGGGCACAACGACCCGGCATACCTTCCATAAAATGGATTCTGCCATGACAGAATCATCAATCTAATCCTTGACAGTGCACATGTATCTAATCTCGAATCCAAGGATCTGTATTCTGGCCTTCGACGATGCGATCCCACAATCTGTTGAATCGTGGAGGCACGGTGGTAGAAATGGATGCACTCTCCTGAGGATGTCAATCGGTCAAATATGCAAGCATATCCCACGTGTATAGTCAGTTCGCCATACCCTCTGCATGTCCTCTCCTGCTAAGCGCATCAGCCACCACGTTTCCCTTACCAGGGTGGTAAGAGATCGTGCAGTCGTAATCCTTCGGTAGCTCAAGCCAGCTGCACTGTCTCATGTTCAACTCCTTCTGATCAAATATGTACTTCATGCTCTTGTGATCGGTGAAGATCTCGAAATTTACCCCATATAGATAGTGGCGCCAGATCTTTAAGGCGAAGACAACTACTGCCAACTCCAAGTCATGGATAGGGTAATTCCGCTCATACGATCTCAACTGTCGTGATGCGTAAGCAATCACATGACCTCTCTGCATCAGTACCGCTCCTAGACCTTCTCCAGATGCATCTGCGTAGACTGCATAGTTCCGAGTGTCTGAAGGAAGAGCAAGAATGGGTGTTGTAGTCAATCTCTCCTTCAGTGTCCTGAAATACTTCTTGCATGAATCATCCCATATGAAGGGAACTGCCTTCTATGTCAACCACATCAAGGGAAGAACGATACATGAAAATCCATTAACGAAGCGTCTATAATAGCCCGCTAGTCCAAGGAAGCTCCGAATCTGTGTGATTGTCTTAGGTTGCTCCCATTACATGACTGCATCAATCTTCGCAGGATCACGGGTGAAACCTGCTTCAGAAATGACATGCCCTAGAAATGAGACTCGGGATAACCAGAACTTGCACTTGCTCAGCTTGGCATACAACTTGTGCTCTCGCAATGTGTCAAGGACAATCTTCAGATCTTTCACATGATACCATTCATTCCGAGAATATATCAGTACATCATCAATAAACACCATCACAAACTTGTCCAATTATGGATGGAAGATCCGATTCGTCATATCCATGAATGTTGCAGGGGTATTGGTGAGCCCAAACGACATCACCACATACTCATAGTGTCCATATCAAGTCCTGAAAGATGTATTCGGAATATCGAACTCTCGAATCCTCAACTGATGGTAGCCTGATCGAAGGTCGATCATCGAAAACACCAAGGATCCCTGAGCTGGTCAAATAAATCATCGATGCGTGACAAAGGATAATGGTTTTTCATCGTTTTCTTGTTCAATTGTCGATAAGCAATGCACAATCTCATGGATCCATCCTTCTTCCTGACGAATAACACTGGAGCACCCCAAGGTGAAGTGATCGACCCCTATGTCAAGTAATTCCTGCAACTGCAACTTCAGCTCTCTCAACGCAGTTGGTGCCATGCAGTAAGGTGCCATCGAGATCGGTTGTGTATCTGGTAGCAATGTGTTCTCGAACTCGATCTCTCTCTCTCTCTCTCAGAAGGTAATCTTGGTAGCTCATCAGGAAAAACATCTGGGTAGTCTGATACTACTCTGATGTCCTGTGCCATCGACTCATGATCGGATATCTCTTTGATAAATGCTAGATATGAATTACATCCCTGATCAACAAATTTTTGAGCTCTCAACACTGAAATATACTCCAGTTTGGAGACATGTAGTGTATCCTCAAAAGTGAACTCAGGCAAATTTGGAATTCTAAAGACAACCGTCTTCCTAAAGCAATCAACAAGAGCATGATGAGCTGATAACCAATCCATGCCCAGAATCAAGTCAAACTCATCAAGCTGTAGTAGTAGACAATTTGCGATCATCTCGTGACCGCCAATCAGTACTGGAAAGTACCTGACTATTAGGGAAATGATAAACAACTGACCACCTGACCCACAGATGTGATATGGAGAAGACAGAGTCTTTGCGACTCTTCCTAATGAAGCTAGCAATCTCGATGCATGGAAGGAATATGTCGCTCCAGAGTAAAATAAAACATGGAGAGGTCGGCTCATAACTGAGACCATACCTTTCACCACGGTAGCTGCTGAACATACCTGCTCCTTGGTAACTACAAGTAACTGACCATGTCTAGTTGTTGCAGTACTGAAATCTACCATGTTCTGTGTCTGTCTCTGTCGCTGCCTCCTGAAGTTGAAGTTCCTGCCACGGGAACTCCATGTATGTTGTGCCTCTGGCTGTGACGACTGTGGCTGTGGGCGAGGCTCACCAGATCTCTAGGTACACTGATGCCGGTAATGTCCCCTCGTGGCACAAGTAACATTGGACTGACCAAGTAGATGGAGTGGTTGTGTCTGTGCTTCGAGTCAGTCCTGCTAGGGGTGTATCCGCTCGCTGTGACCCAGATGGTCGAGCGAAATATGTGCCGCGTCCATCAAGTGCTCCTCCTAAGGTAGTCGATGGAGATGAGAGAGCACTACCTGAGAATGCCAAACCCGTAGGTCAGAAACACCTGGCTGACCTCTATGCTGAAATGATCGACGAATCAGCCCAAGAGATCGTTGCGGCCTAGGTGTCGCTCCAGACGAGCTCCCAAAGCGTCTCTCTCTGATATCCTCAAACTTCTCTGTTGCGTCAGTAGCCTCGGAGATGGAAATGATGTGTAATCCAGCCAGCTTCTCCTGTACCTCCTCTCGCATACCTCTGATGAACTTTTCTTTATTCTCATCTAGAAATGCAGCGGCTACTGGACTGTGTCGCGACAGCTCGATGTATTGGATGAATTAATCTCTGGTTGTCATCTGTCCCTGACGAAGCTCTGCAAAAAGTCGACGCTGAGAATCCTACCACTTTGCAAAAAAGAAGTGGGAACTGAATCATGTCTCAAAATCATCCCATGTGGGCTCGCGGTCCAACTCAAGAACTACTGCATCCAACCATCTCTCTATGAAATCTGTCAGTTAATACTCCATGAAAGATGGCCATATGTCTCGTGGCGTGTGAATCATCATCAATACCTTCATGACCCTCTTGATCCACTGCTCTTCCACATCTGACGTCCATGTGCCCTCGAACATGGGCACACTAAACCGCTGGTAGGAAGTGAAAACTGACTGGTGCCTGTGGATAGCGAAGTACTCGTGTGCATCCTCATCTGCAAGGTCTACAGGGTCCTTCTGAAGGATATGGTTAGATCCTCAAGCGCATCACGGAAGCGTGAGCGTTTTATCGAATACGATGAGGAGCGACTAGTCGGACTAGTTGCTCGATGCAGCGGAATTTTAAAAAATTTTGTACGACGAAACCACATGATCCAAGAACACTTCTCGAATCGTTTCGTCTAAACCACAAATAAGTAATAGGATTACCTCTTGAAGCGTGGTTGTGATTGAGTCTCTAAACGAAGAGACCTCCTGTCTCAAGTCCGATCCGACGAAGGAGACGCTTGCGAGCGCGGGGATGAACTGCGTGCTTCTTGCAATCCATGTTGGTGATCCAAGCGGCGGATCTCCTGATCTCGACACACGAGATCTGACGTCTTCTTCACGAGCAAGGCGCACCGAAGGAGACGGAGATCCATGAGCAGAAGAATGGGCAGCATAACGACGATGTCGCGGCGAAGGAGAACCTCTCCATGGCATCCATGGTGGACGGCCATGAGAGGGAGAGAGAGGACTGACGTCTAGAGAGAAAGAGAGAGAGAGATGCTTCTCAAGCATTATGTGTAAAGAGAGAGCATGGGTATGCCTCTCTATTTATAGGGTTTTGGGATCCATGGATCTCAATCCATGGGCCAACACAAATCCAATGGCTCTCATTGATTGCGTTTCTTTTAATGGCTAAGATTTGTGTTGATAAAACCAACAACAATTAATTTAAATATATGTTGATCAATCAACACAATTTAATCACAAAATTAAATCATCAATATATGGAGATAATGAAAGGAGAGAAAGCCTCCTTCCATGTGGAGAGGGGGGACGGCCTCCCTTTCCTAATGGGAGTGGTGGCCGTCCACCCTCCTCCATTAGGAAGGTGGCTATTTCATCTTTTATGTAATCTCCATTATTTGCAACAACTTATGTTGCAAATTATTCTACAAAAATAATTCACAATTATTTTGTAGACATTGCAATCTTGCCATTGAAAAATTTGTGAATCATATTCACAACCCAAAACAAAATGTAAATTACATTTTCAATTTAATGTCCAATGTGAATCCAATTCACATTAACATTTAATTAACAAATGTAAATTACAAATAGCTCTCTCTCTTATATATTATAAATCACATTTATAATATATATGACTAATATGGATATTGCTATCCACATTATTCATATCCATGATAATTAAATCACATTTAATAATCTTGGATCTCTATTCTATTGTTCTCAAATAACATGAATCATATTCACATTATTTACATCTTTGATAATCAAATCATATTTAATTATCTAAGACAACTCTCTTTATAATATGAATCGAATTCATATTAATCATGATAATTAAATCACATTTAATTATCCATTTCCTCAATGCTCGGATACATAAATCAACAATAGAATTATCCATGAACTCCTTCAAGGATAATGCGCTTTCTCCGCAGATACTTGGAGATAAGGACATGGCGATTGTATTGTTCCACGTATAGTGACATGGATATTGAGATCATATCTCAAATCCAGCTCACGGGCCTCCCATAGATGCTTGATTAAATCAAGACCGCAAATCTAATCTTCTCATTGTATCTGAATCATATTCAGATCAATGCCCAATAATTGGACTAAGATAAGATTACTTCTCTACTGAGAGGAGTCACTAAAATCCAGACCCGTTTCATCACTCCCTAGGAATGGAAGCGTCATGGTTATACAATCGTTCATGATCACATCACCCTCAGGTATTCGTAATACCTGTACATCCTGCATACTGGAAGACTCAGATTAAACCCGAAGTATTGGATCAACTTTATACTGTCTACTTCATGGTTTTATCAGTAAGTTTCTCATTCGATCATTGGGAGTCGGTATTGATCATATACTTTCCAAAAGCATATATCATACCTAGGTCTTGATCATATACTTTCCAAAAGTATATATCAAACCAACAAATTCAGTCAAGCTTCCAAAGCTAGACGACCGTGCGCACGAAATTTGATTCTTCCCAATATCTCATGAGTGAGCTCGTGTCTTCCGGTTCAGTAGTGAACCTGTATGATCCCTTTGAGAGATCGTATTACTCATATGCCCTTATATGCACACCAGCGCGCCGGTGTATAGAGCTTGATTAGGTCATCAACCTATTGGTCTGCCAAATGTACGTACTCAGACATATAGTAATACATCTGTCTCCGGTCAGAGGATGCGTGCCTGTATCGTGACAGCATACAATATAGGACTTTGGTTATCTCGATCTCGTTAAATCAACTCTTTGACCTAACTCATCTGACACCTCCGAATCTCTATTCCTATGCAGAGGACCTGCATCAAGAGGTCGGTCAGATATCAACCTAAATGAGATAGGATTGCCATCTCCTACTCAGGCTGGAGATCATCTCTTAATAATCATTTGACGGTGCTTGATGAGTCCTCAATCTAACTCATTAGATATTTATCTAAGCACCAGCCTCTATGGTTCAATAATTGAATCAACAGCTGTATGATCATTAAGATGGCCATGGTACATAACCCTAATTGTACTAAGGGACCTATTATGCAAATTATGTAATCTTTATTTCAGATTAAGGAGTGAATTGCAATAATATTTATTGCATAATGGCTCGCCGTGGGCTCGCATGTCCAACAATCTCCCACTAGCCTAAAGAGCCATTAATGGGCTAATCATTTAAACCCACACTCATGTGACAATCATAGGCTATTTAGAAAATAGCTAGGTAAGCTGATCAGTCACTCTGTTCCCAAGAGACTACGCCAAGTCCTTTTACGACACTTGCATATCTTCTAGTAACAGTGCTTGCATCCAATGCGAATGTTGCATCTTATGCAACCAATACTCAATTTTGTTGGTTATAGTGTCATTGACACTACATCTTGTTAATTATCATAACCAGTATTCTCATAATCCTCTTAGAATACCTTCATTCCTGGAGATCTCTATCTCCTAAGGTATCTGCAGTCAAGACCCTTATAGATCACTATCTACCAGATCTTAAACTTTTGAAGATAAGACTTTGAGATCACTATCTCTAAGTTTTATCATCTTTGAAGATATTATTATTACTGCAATCAAGTGTTTATCTCCATAGCAGGATTAGTAATAGTTTACTACTCCCACTGCATGGCAGACATCTGGCTCTTGTACACATCTAGCATATACCCAGTTTCTCATAACTGATGCACAAGTGCAAGCAGTTCTAGCATTCACTTCCTCAACTCTTTGAGGTGTTATTCCTTTAGACAGGTCACTACCACATCTTAAGGGAAGGAAGCCTTTCTTGGAATTTTTTCAGAAAATGGAATAAGTCCAAGGTGTACTACTAATGTGACGGTCCCAATGTCCTCTTCTCTTTGTTTCTGAACGACTTCAGAACTAAGATCTAAGAGGTATCCTTGAGATCATATCTCAAAGTATGGAACAACCAAATTTTAAAACACTTATTATTTATTCTTATATCATTCTAAATGATTAGAATAATATCTACATTTAGCACGATGAACACAATGGCACTCCCACTAAGCTTTACATGGTTCATCAAGATTTTATCTGAAATCACAACATTTATAATTTCATCAAATCTTATGTTCCAACTACAAGAAACTTATTGGAGTCCAAAGATAGAGTTCTTCAGCTAGCACATCTTGCTTTCCTCAATCTTGAAGCCCTGGGGCTACTTCATATGAATATCCTCAGAGAGGTATCCATAGAGGAATGCAATCTTGACTCACATCATGAAGATGTCATAGTCAAGTTGTGTAGCTATAGTTAGCAATATTCTGATGAGTTAAAGCAAGGTCACTGGAGAGTAAGTCTCATCGTAAGCGATGTCTTCTCTTCGGTGTGTAGCTCATGGCTACGAACCATGCTTTGAAGGTCTCTACCTTTTCATCAGGTTCCCTCTTTCTCTTGAAGATCCATTTACATCTTAATGGGTCTGACCCATAAAGGTGGATCCTCGAGGGTCCATATACAACACTTGTATATAAAGTCTACATTAGACTTTTATTGCTAACATCCATCTTTCCATGTCATGATCCTCAGGAGCTTCATCACATGAAGTCCGATCATTTTCATATTTAACTGACACATGGAATTCATCGTCAAACTTATTTGAAGATGTATTAATGTTTCATCTTTAATTATTTATTTTAGTTTCCGATTTCAGGAGCCTCATTATCTTTTCAAGATTAAATGAGTTCTTTTACTTCATTTTCATCTTGATTCTCAAGAGAGTCATCCTATAAGAATCATATTCTCAAAGATGTGATCTTTTAAGAATCTCAAGGTCATAAAGTAGGTATCTAATACCATCCTTTATTTTCTTAATGAAGTAGCACTCTCGGTGCTAGATTCCAACTTACGAGCTTGGGACCTTATTAAGTGTATAATGTAGTCTCTACCAAATATACATATACCTGGAAACTAAGAGATAATTATGCTAAGATTAATCATTGATCAAATCATGGCGCACATGATCAATTGTATCTCCCTACAACTCTATTGAGTTAAGGTTCATTAGGAGGGGTGAGATAGGAATGATATTCACATCTTTATAAGGTATTCCTTGAATTCATCTAATAGGTACAAGCTACCCTGGTTAGATCAAATTCTTTTCATCTTCCTTCAACCTTTGATTCTAAACCAAAATTGTGAAATCTTTGAACATTTCAAGGTTTTCTAAGTGAAGAGAAGAAATCTCATATCACAAATAATCATTAATAGATATCACATATCCATGATGTTTATTCTGATATAGATGATTCACATACATCAATATGTATGAGATCTTGAATACCTTGACATTTTTCACCATTCCAAGGAAGGGTGTATTGGACATTTCTACTTTTGAATACAATATTCACAAGTATGTAAAATTTGAACATTTAGACAATCTAAAGGTTCATCTCTTATCAGTCTATTGATCATATCAACAGATAAATGTCCAAAATATGATGCCAGATCATTGTCAAATGATCTTTGTCCTCCTATTGATCTTTAAAGGTTTAACTTTCAGTATTAGAAATCTTAATGAACCATTCATTAATTTCTAATTTTATGGAGTCTGCTAGATGTTAGATTACTATCTGAAATATATATCCATCATAAGTCTTTATGATAGATAAATTTCAGAATCCATGTTTATCTCCAACATTTAGAAATAAACAATAATGTATTCTAATATCTGGATCATAGAGACATTCTCTATGACTAAGGGCTCCCACTGAAATTGAGAAGTCTATCAATCCAATAGAGATTGTTGCAACAATTGCATCAATATCCATGTAGAAGACTATAAACCTTAAGATCAAATTTTCCAGTCTTCTAAAACATATGCAACCCATTGCAAGTGTTGTTAGAAGATGGAGATACAATTATAAGACTCTATATTATTCAATAAGCAAGTCAATATCAATGATCTATGTAGATTATATTGATGCTCCATCCGAGTCCTTTTCTGAGGATTCTAGACAGACTTGATAGTCATACTATAAACACATCAACTTATTGCAATATTGGCATTCACCCAACTCTTTGGATGGAAGTCACAGAAGTACAATCAACTCTTTGACTTTACTTCTTACTTGGGTCCAACCCATGCTTCCACTGCGCTCCCTTTATCTCTAAGCAACCATTGCTCAAGACTAAAGGATCTCTCATGTTAAATTCAAAAAGAATTCAAAATAAGAGTATTTCAACACTTATATATGCTTCATTAAATTCATACAATATGAATATTATGAAGCTTCATGAATGACTAGAGTAAAGATAGTAGAATGATGACACTCATCACCTACATCCATCTAAACTCTTAAAACATTGGTTCAGGTAGGTATTCAAATGTTTTGAATACATCATATCTTATGGAGCCACCATTCTGCATGATGCAGAGAACCATGCCATTCATGATTAAATGTTGAGAGCACATATGTATGCCAGAATATCTTTATTGATTTTATAAGGATTAGTTTGACAATTGCGATCATCATCAACATGTCACTTCCAAAGCACATTTGATGATATCAAGACTATAGAAACATACAAACCCTAGGTTTGAAGTCCTACTATCTATTTAATTGTCATTCCTCATTATTATTAGGAAACTTGCATACTGCAACCACATAATTATGTGTCCAACTGCAAGTACAATATCTGGATCATGAGTCCAATCCATGATATTTTACTGGTTATTATTGAGTATAACATTGAGTGGGTTTAATGAAGGATTATCTGAAATAAGAAATTTGCATGAGTGTATATATTTATATATATATATACATATTATACTTTGATTTAGGAGTTTTTATATCAAAGTTGTCTTGCCTTGTCAAAGACACTGAAAGTTCATTCCCTTAATCACTTTCAATGTAAGAGATATACTTACCATTATATCTCAGCAAGATCTGGGATCTCCTCTTTATCTTTGTTACATCCCAATAATATGAGAAACTGCAACTCCAATGAAGAGAAGCGGGAACACATTCCGCCTTGCAAGTCCAACTTGCATCTCCCAATTCGGTCTTTAACACCCGGGCCCACCACCCCTAAGGTGATGTTGACCCGTCATTAATTGAACCAACCGTCAACAGGAATAGAACTCGCTATGCGCAATCCAATATCGCCCCAATAATATGAGGATCCGATATTGGGGTCACTACGCATACGGCCTTACTCTTTCGAGAAGCAAAGAGCCCGATCCAGATGCGCTTGTATATAGGAGCTGTCACTTCATACAGGCGTCTCCTATATACAATCCCTGGCGACGGAAACCCTTCGCCTTGACAGGAGACCATGGATGCCACTTATGTGATCCTCCATCTCTTATTCAAATTTAATTAATTACTATGAATCACATTCATATAATCAATTCTTCCAAGGGAATTATCAACTCTAATCATATTAGAGTATTCTAATTGGACATAATCAATTCAATCATATTAAATTAATTATCAATCCAATTCAATCAATCAAACTTGATTGTCTTACTTGAATATATATGGTATTATTCTCAAAGTACGTATTAATTCGTATTTTAATAATTAGAAAAATACATCTTAATCCCTCGGACATTATTCCGACCCTACCCGCTGTCATGGCCAGTACCGGCGGGAGTGGGACGGACCGCATACGTTACAACCCGCTACCCCAGCGATCCCCGACTAGACACCATATCCGCCTCGGGAAAGGATAATGCCAAATTGATTAATTTGTACTTGAGATGATCATCGGTTCTTCAACCGAAATTATACCATACAGTAATCAAAATAATTTTGATTATAAGGAAATTTGCTAGACAAATTCCCAATCCTATTCAAGCAAGGAGTTTGTTGATTGTGTTTCCAATTATGATCTAGATCAAATCTAATCAATTAATTGGTTAAAGTCAAGTCAATTAAGGAAATAATCATCTTCCAATAAATATTTTCCATAATTATTTCTTGAAATTAACAATTAATTTCACTAATTGACAATCACATGGTTCTTGATTAGGAAAGTAATTTCAGCAGTGACCCCTACTTACTAAAATTAGCATATCTCAATCAATTTAAATCCAAATTAAGCAAAGTAAGTTTCTATAGTTTGCTAACTTGATTTACAATAGAACCTATGTGATTTGCACGTATTTCGAGGCATCTCTAAACAGTAATTAACTCCTTAATTACGTTAAGATTCGTAGTTCCCGTAACAGTGAATACATGTTCATTAAAACAACCATATCTAGAGCAAACGAAATCCGATTTACGCAAATTCAGATCCTATGGTTTCCTTATTTAATGAGGAATAAAATTCAAGTATTAAATTCGTGTTTAAATAATTTAAACAGTGCCGAATTTATTTACTAAACAGATCTACGAAATCAAATGCGAAGAAAACTTTCGCGACCTTAACGAACCCAAGTCGTCCTCGGTTAGCGAATCATATTCGAAACCGTCGACCTAAGGCTCTGATACCACTTGAAGGATATGGTTTCCTCAAGCGCATCACGGAAGCGTGAGCGTCGTATCGAATACGATGAGGAGCGACTAGTCGGACTAGTTGCTCGATGCAGCGGAATTTTAAAAAATTTTGTACGACGAAACCACATGATCCAAGAACACTTCTCGAATCATTTCGTCTAAACCACAAATAAGTAATAGGATTACCTCTTGAAGCATGGTTGCGATCGAGTCTCTAAACGAAGAGACCTCCTGTCTCAAGTCCGATCCGACGGAGGAGACGCTTGCGAGCGCGGGGATGAACCGCGTGCTTCTCGCAATCCATGTTGATGATCCAAGCGGCGGATCTCCTGATCTCGACACACGAGATTCGACGTCTTCTTCACGAGAGAGGCACACCGAAGGAGACGGAGATCCATGAGCAGAAGAACGGGCAGCATAACGACGATGCCGCAGCGATGGAGAACCTCTCCAGGGCATCCATGGTGGACGACCATGAGAGGGAGAGAGAGGGCTGACGTCTAGAGAGAAAGAGAGTGAGAGATGCTTCTCAAGCATTATGTGTAAAGAGAGAGCATGGGTATGCCTCTCTATTTATAGGGTTTTGGGATCCATGGATCTCAATCCATGGGCCAACACAAATCCAATGGCTCTCATTGATTGTGTTTCTTTTAATGGCTAAGATTTGTGTTGGTAAAACCAACAACAATTAATTTAATTTAAATTAAATATATGTTGATAAATCAACACAATTTAATCACAAAATTAAATCATCAATACATGGAGATAATGAAAGGAGAGAAAGCCTCCTTCTATGTGGAGAGGGGGGACGGCCTCCCTTTCCTAATGGGAGTGGTGGCCGTCCACCCTCCTCCATTAGGAAGGTGGCTATTTCATCTTTTATTGTAATCTCCATTATTTGCAACAACTTATGTTGCAAATTATTCTACAAAAATAATTCACAATTATTTTGTAGACATTGCAATCTTGCCATTGAAAAATTTGTGAATCATATTCACAACCCAAAACAAAATGTAAATTACATTTTCAATTTAATGTCCAATGTGAATCCAATTCACATTAACATTTAATTAACAAATGTAAATTACAAATAGCTCTCTCTCTTATATATTATAAATCACATTTATAATATATATGACTAATATGGATATTGCTATCCACATTATTCATATCCATGATAATTAAATCACATTTAATCATCTTGGATCTCTATTCTCTTGTTCTCAAATAACATGAATCATATTCACATTATTTACATCTTTGATAATCAAATCATATTTAATTATCTAAGACAACTCTCTTTATAATATGAATCGAATTCATATTAAACATGCTAATTAAATCACATTTAATTATCCATTTCCTCAATGCTCGGATACATAAATCAACAATAGAATTATCCATGAACTCCTTCAAGGATAATGCGCTTTCTCCGCAGAAACTTGGAGATAAGGACAGGGCGATTGTATTGTTCCACGTATAGTGACATGGATATTGAGATCATATCTCAAATCCAGATCGTGGGCCTCCCATAGATGCTTGATTAAATCAAGACCGCAAATCTAATCTTCTCATTGTATCTGAATCATATTCAGATCAATGTCCAATAATTGGACTAAGATAAGATTACTTCTCTACTGAGAGGAGTCACTAAAATCCAAACCCGTTTCATCACTCCCTAGGAATGGAAGCGTCATGGCTATACAATCATTTATGATTACATCACCCTCGGGTATTCGTAATACATGTACATCCTGCATACTGGAAGACTCAGATTAAACCCGAAGTATTGGATCAACTTTATATTGTCTACTTCATGGTTTTATCAGTAAGTTTCTCATTCGATCATTGGGAGTCGGTATTGATCATATACTTTCCAAAAGCATATATCATACCTAGGTCTTGATCATATACTTTCCAAAAGTATATATCAAACCAACAAATTCAATCAAGCTTCCAAAGCTAGACGACCGTGCGCACGGAATTTGATTCTTCCCAATATCTCATGAGTGAGCTCATGTCTTCCGGTTCAGTAGTGAACATGTATGATCCCTTTGAGAGATCGTATTACTCATATGCCCTTATATGCACACCAGCGCGCTGGTGTATAGACCTTGATTAGGTCATCAACCTATTGGTCTGCCAAATGTACGTACTCAGACATATAGTAATACATCTGTCTCCGGTCAGAGGATGCGTGCATGTATCGTGACAGCATACAATATAGGACTTTGGTTATCTCGATCTCGTTAAGTCAACTCTTTGACCTAACTCATCCGACACCTCCGAATCTCTATTCCTATGCAGAGGACCTGCATCAAGAGGTTGGTCAGATATCAACCTAAATGAGATAGGATTGCCATCTCCTACTCAGGCTGGAGATCATCTCTTAATAATCATTTGACGGTGCTTGATGAGTCCTCAATCTAACTCATTAGATATTCATCTAAGCACCAGCTTCTATGGTTCAATAATTGAATCAACAGCTATATGATCATTAAGATGACCATGGTACATAACCCTAATTGTACTAAGGGACCTATTATGCAAATTATGTACTTTTTATTTCAGATTAAGGAGTGAATTGCAATAACATTTATTGCATAATGGCTCGTCGTGGGCTCGCATGTCCAACACCTTCTCCCTAACATAGTCTCCATCCTCTGCTCCATGATATGGCATCTCCTCATGTGGATCATCGAAATGAGGCTGATGTACCTCAACTGAATGAGGTTGGTCCTGTCTGGTCCCATCCTGAGATGGTTGGTAGTTGTAATCTGACAACTCCTCGAACCTCATCTCCATATCTATCTGTCGGTCCGCAATCTCAGTCTGTTGTGCTAGTATTTAATCCTGCTGGCCTCTTATAGCAGTCTGCTGTTGCTAGAGGTCGGTGAGAGCAGTCATGATGCGCTCCAAACGGTCAGTCATATCCTGTGCAGCTCTAAACGTCATGGCTCTACATGAGAACTATTATTAGTCATAAAATTTATTGTTCGCAGATACTATGATATATGTTTTTTTCTCTTCTTGGGATATAGTATGAAAATTAATGAAATTAGTGACATTTGTGGATATGGAATTCGAATGTCATATTTCCCTTCTCGGACTCACAATAAGTCAGGAGCCTGTCGCAATCCGAGAACTTAATGCGAGCTGAATTGTAATATTGCGATTGCGTGTAGCAGGGTACCATGGCTCTGGTACCAAACTGTGAACCCCTTAGGATCCGTGTACCCGTTTACAACATATTTGTACTATTATATTCACAAAATATCGCACAAATTATATGAAAATACGGGGATTTTTTTAACGTTTTTGCCATGACATTCAAATCAATATTCACAACCACAGAACAATAGGAAGATGTGCCACCAAAATTTCATTTCATTAATTTTTCCATACATATACATCATGTAACAAAAGAGCCGACAGTTTATACAAGTATCCAATTGTTGTGTCTGTTGATCTATTGTTGGTGGTAGCTTGCCAAAATCCTCCCTCATCGTCTTTACTGCTAGGAAGGTCTTTATTTTGGAAGAAGAAAAAGAGGTTGAGAAGGCTTCTACGACTGGAGCTTCTTATAAAGTTTGGAAGAGGGATTTTTGGGGAATGATAGAGAAGGAGGGAGAGTTACGGCTGGAGATTTGGGAAAAGAATATCCGGTGCTTGGAGTTATAAATAAGGGAGAGATGATTCAAGAATTTGACATGTGGAGAAAAGAGGGAAACCACCAACATGAGCTGCACTATTTTCTATCTGCTGTCACTGTTGTACAGAAGGAAATTTCTGTATTTTTTAACATTTATTTCTCTTACTTTATTTAAGATATCAAAGCTAACCGCATTCACGCCTTGAGTCTCGATTTTGGACGCGCAATATCTCATTTTATTCGTCTCTAAATGACATACAATATGAGTATACTATTGATATGTTTTAGATCAGGTTAGAATCCTCGAAATTCTCAAGATACAGTTTTGATTTGGGGTTAAATTTTGTGAAATTAAAATATCAAACGATATCCTAATGACGAACGGTCGAATCTGTTGGTCTTGCTTCGTCAAATCAGATTTTCCGATGGTCACTTCGTGGTTTTCGAATTTGTGTCGCAGCCTTTTCGAACACGCATTACGATGCAATCGATTTTTGATCGATTTCGTCCGAATGACTTTTGATGTGCGATCAGTTGATCAATTTAAGTTATTTAATATTGTCTGATAACTTTATTGGGTTACACAGATTCTAATTGATTTGTGTGGATCCAGATGTTACAAGAATGATTGTACTTGAAAGGAATATTGAGAGTGTTGGGAGTAGAGAATACAAACTCAGGTAGAAATTCAGTGACAACCGGTCTGTCACTATCATCCTTCATTTGAGCTCTTATGCACCTTAATTTGTGTAGTGCATCAATCTCACTCATGCATGCATACCACAGTGTAGCAATCAAATTCCAAACAAATTCGAGAATTCGTTTGGAGGGTCCTGTTCCAAAGAACACAACAAGAAGTGAAATCACGGAATTACTGCGAGCCATGGAAAAAGCAGAGAGATCAGTAGATGATCCTGATGCATGAGCCACTGAAAGCCCACAAAAAAAAAACTGGCAGACCATGCTGCCGTTGCTCATATTACACGATAGTTTCCAAAAGGGACTAGAAAGGACTTAATGCCACTCTTTACACCACACTGATTCTCGTATCCCTCTCTTCACTTGCGCTCTCCAATCTTTGCAGTTGAAGAGCGTCGCCTGCTACTCTCAATTAGTGACTGCCTTCCACTTCGGATGGGCACTTGTACTGGCCCGCTAAACGACTTTCTTGATGGCAAAGGCCCATGCGGTTGAATTGGTGTTCTGCACAGCATATTCAGTCTGTTCAGAGAGGCAATGAAAGAGGGAGGGGGAGGCTATAGATAATTTAACCGTAAATTCTTTAAATAGCCACCTCTCCCAGAGTCGAATACGGTAATCATACCTAGTTTCTGGACTGCCAATTTTCGCAGACCTTGCCTGAGGCTTCTTCACCTTCAATGTGCTACCACTGTCCACAGAAGCAGCTTTGGGCTCGTGCTGGCTGATATGCCAGAGCATCTCGGTCTCTGAAGAATCACTTGTTGCCATGTCAAAGTCATCCGATTCATCGGTTGTTGCCGTTGCTGATCCAGATCGTGTCTTGTATGCATCAAAGTCCACATTATAATTTCTGCAAACCGATATCAAGTTTGAGGTTCTGTTGAATTAGATAATCTGTGTAAGCTCTCAAGTCATTATGAGGAACCTCTGGTAGAAGAAATCTGGCAGCTGGAGACTATCCCCCTGCCAATCCCTCAAGGAATCATCATCTTTAATCTCCTCCTTGTCGCTGACAACAATCTTATCGACCCACTCGTGAAGAGACGCTTCCTTGTCACCATCATTTGAACTGCATCCACTCCAAATATTAACGTCTTGTGTTGGATTCTTTTGCTTTATTGAGGAACTGGAACACAACTGCAAAGAACGATGACAAGTTAGTGGTTCATATAAGCTAGTACACAGTTCACCTTTGTAATGCATATTGATGCCAGACCTCAATGTTTACTCCGCCTTCCATTGATTGTCTGGCCTGACCTACAATACCAATACTTCCCTGCTCGCGATTAGAATGACTGACTACCGGTGGCAGACTTCCTTTCCTGTGAGAGTTCAGAGAAGGCAGCACACCATTGGCATGCTCTGGCTCTCCATTTTTCTTTGCCAGGGCTTCTTTGAGGCAAGCAATCTAAATATATGGGTGCATGACATGATCAGATCTTTAACCAATACCACTTCTTTCTTGGTTACACACACACATACCTGTTCCTTGAGTTCTTTAACTTCAGGACTTTCCTTGTTAAGCCGGGCCGCACCAAGCTCCACCGTGGAAACACGTTCAGCAAATTTCAAGGTGCTAAGAGTCTCCCCTATAGCATCTGCTTCGGGGCTTATATGAACAAACATTAGAGTTTTTGCCTGACCCCCTATGTAATGAAAAGGAGTTAATGCCATTTGACTTCTGTAATTTTCTTACAAAAATGAGGTGCAGGCAGCATAAGATTTTACCAAGAGAATCCTGAAGCAACTGCGTGAGTTTGCTATTTCTGTATGGCACATGGGAACCCTTTTGGGAAAGTGCTGTGATCACGTCTCCTAGAGCCGAAAGAGATTTGTTTATGTGTTGTGCTTCTTTAAGCCTTTCACCAACAACCTCGGACTTGTCGACACGTTCACTACCAGCCAAATCAACCAAGTGCATGGATCCTCGGACTATAGCTCCTGATGTCGAATCTTTTCCTTGAACATGAACAGTCAGGCAACTGAAATGTAATTATAGTCAGTTTGACATAGTAACGGTGAATAACAAACCTTATTACAGATGTATACCTATGAGATCGACTGCTTCGGTCATTCATGGCGGTAGCGCTGACCGCACGATTTCGATGGCCAAGATTCATCAGTTCAATGACATCAGATGTCGATGAAACAGGAACCAGGGTTGCATCCGGCACGTTCAGACCTTTTTGAGAACTGTTACGGATTTCTACTGTAACAACTATATTAAGGAAAAATGAAATGTGGTAATAACTTGCATAGAGCAGTGATGCTTGATAATAATAAAAACAATAACGAATGCCCGTGTAAAGGATATTTTCTGTGCCCATCACTGCAAAGAAGATCCCTGACTTGTTCATTATAAATCTCCATCATTTGGACGGTGATTTCATATGAAATTGTGTTCTTTCTCTCTTCTGACAGACAGAATAAGTCACTAAGAGCCCTGTAGTTCACACCTTGACCCTCTGGAGTAATTTGTTTTGGTCCAGTCTGCATATTTAATTCCAATGATATATATGTTGTCCCCATTCAACATAATAATTTATATAACTTGAATATCGGAATACAGATTATGAATTGAATATTAGGAACGTTAGATATACTAAATTCCCAATGAATTTTTCATTACCATTGTGTAGGTTTTCCCTGATCCTGTTTGGCCATAGGCGAATATACAGACATTGTACCCATCAAGGACAGATCTAATCAGAGGTTGCGTATCCGCAAAAACTGCTTCTGTTACATGTATACATATGAGTATTAAAACATATCCTTGTAGAGAAACAGAGGAAACAAAGCTATATGAACCTTGAGTCGCAGAAGGGCCAAACACTTTGTTAAAAGTGAAGGATTTACGTCCTTCCTTTCCATATTTTGAAGGAGTCAAAACCGTGATGCTTCCATCATCAATATTACCAATGGCGCTCGTAGGACAAGATTGCCCAGGCGAAAGTGGTCGAATTCGGCAATAGACTCTAATGCTTCCTACCAAGATTCAAAACAAAAGAACTAAGAAGTCAAGTTTTGGATCTTAGTGTATTACCAAGCAGATTAATTTCGAAAAAAGAATATACCCTTCAAGTCTTGCACTTGATTGTATAGCTTTCGATTTTCCTCGAGAACCTTGTGGTATCCTGAAGCTGCATATGCCAGCTTCTGTAAATGTTTGCCTACCAAATGAGAAACCACGTAAGATTATTTTTTTCCATTTTGATTCAATGCAAATTTTATAAGAGAAACATTATTTATTTTTAGAATGGTTCTTAAATATTTATGAAGCTTTAGTGCGCCATGGAAGACACGATTAGTAGCAATTTAAGTGGTTGATTTGTTGTCACATTAAAGAGGAACTGGAGTTTAGACAGCCCAAGTTCTTGTAGAAAGGTGACAAGCTAACTTTCACACATGACTAGAGCCATGACTTTGTCTTTTGCTTCTATATTGGATGTGGAAACAACATGCTTCTTACTATGCCATGTGACTAGATTTCCACCCATGAACATACCAAAAACCAATGATGGAATATATGTCCTCATTAGAGCTGGCGTAATCTATATCTGAATAGGATATAATGTCTGTGTGACCATTAGAAGCATACGAGTCCCTTCCTTGACGAGTTTTTCATACCAATGGCTATATTACGACTTCTCCAAATATTACCTAACTCATCTCACAACATAAGAGACCAAGCATAATAACAGTAAGATACAAAAGTTTGCCCACCGGGCTTCTATAGCATGTGGTATCCTCAATCAAAGGAGTAGTCGAGATGACATGACTCTTGTTATTCACCTAGAATAGAAGATGGTTTATAACCAAGTAAATTGACAACTGTAAGAACGTCAAGACAATACTTCCTCTGATATAAATGTAGTCCTCCAGAAACTTGAATCGCCCTTCCAAGAAAACATAGCAGTTGACGAAGATCCTTGGAAACAATTACCTCATGAAGATTGCATGATGGAAGCTGTGGGAGAGAGGGGTTGGGGGTGAGGGGGCGGTTCAAATGACCCTTTTCTTTCTTGCATACAACTTTTCTCCTTTTTTTTGTACGTTTGCCTTTTGCCAAAAAATCCTTTTATGACACGGCCCAAATAGGTCCCAAAATCATGTTGTGCCCCCCCTTTTTGTATAGATATCCCCTTTTTTTAAATTTCTCTCACGGCCAAACTGGGCACAGGAGCCCCATCCCCACCCTTTTTTTAATGCTACGACCCACAGTTAGGCCCAAAATAATGTACCCACTAATAGCAGCAGCCCTGTCGGGGCCAAACTGAGGGAAAAAAATATAGAACGTAAAATCCATCTTACATAGGGTCACTATCAGCCCTATCATTCTATAGGGGGAGTCTTGCGTTGATACCATCTTGTGTTGATGCGATGTTGGAGCACCATTGGGGATGAGATGCGAGTGCTCGCAGGAGGCCTTGTCGAGTTGAGAATTGGTTCATCACCGCCATGAGTAGTTGGAAGCACCGCTTGACGAGGGGGCTCATATAGGGATATGCGAGCCTGGAGGAGATACGCATTTGAAAAAGATCTTTCTACGCTAGGAAGGTGTTGTTGCAGTTGGTTCCGGAGTTGCGAGCGGGGAGCTTCTCAGGGAAGAGGGGTCGCACGAGTGAAATTTCTCTTCTTCTTCTTCTTCTTCTTCTTTAAATATACTCACTTGATTCTTGTTCTTCTCCAAGATTTAGGGTTCCAAAGATGAACCCAGATTTGTCGGTTTGCAATTTGAGACGCGTGGATGGTGACATTGACAGGGGCCTGATCTATGGCCTGAAAGGTGTACGCTTGTTGCGACTTGCATGTACAGATGCTAAATAACAGAGATGCGTTTTGCCTTGCAGAATTAGGATTCTGATGAAACCCTAGAACAAACTGTATAATCAATCCCCCTCCAAACTAGAAACAAGAAACCCTAGAATTTTCTTGAACTTTAAACATATCACAAATATATCATGAGCATGAACATAATATTCTTCAAGAACAAATTCATGAACTGACCATAATAATAGATCTTCAAAAATGAAAATCCAAGAATCGAACTTGCTCTGGTACCATTTAAAAAAATGACACCGCGGAAGCGTATTAGAGAGAAAGGAATATAGAACGTGGAAGAACATCGGGTTTTATGTGGAATCCTATTCCATAAGAGCATAATGAAATCGCAGGAAAGGCCTCTCAAGGGCTGGGTAGTCTGTTATTCCTCTCTCTCATATGTTACAGGTGGTGTGGGGCTTCTTATATAGCCTTACTAGTATGATCGAGTCCCACTCACAGTAGATGTGGGACTAAACATGTGGATGTGGTAATTGGACCCTGGAGGGATCCAATTACCCATCTATGCATGTGATGCATACTGTAACATGGACTATTGGTGTTTCTTTCAAATGTAGCTGAGGAGATCGACTATCTTGAGGCGGTACCACCTGATAGCACGAAAATAGAAGAGAGGTCTCGAAAGAAGGTCAAAAGGTACTTTAAGAGTGTGTCTATAGACGAGTAATTGGACCCCTCCAAGGTCCAATTACCACATCCACAGGTTTTGTCCACATCATCTATTAATGGGACTTGATCATATTGATGGGGTTATATAAGAAGCTCCACACCGCATGTACTCATTGAGAGGGAGTTCGATATACATATCAACCCTTTGAGACGGTTCTTACGTGGTTTCATCTCGCTCCTTATGGAGTAGGGTTCCACGTTATACCCGATGTTCTTCATGTTCTTTATTCTTTATCTCTGGTTATGCTTCTGCACTATCATTCTCGCTATGGTATTAAAGTGGGTTCAGTTGGTTTGTTTCTGAAGAATTATTTAAATTATTATTCATATTTGTACTTTGTTTGACAACATAAAGATTCTAGTTCAAAGTTTTTAATATCAAGTTATCGTCAAGTTCCAGAATTTCTAGGGTTTTTGCAACCCAATTGCCAAACTGTTGTTGCGATCAGAAGTGGTGCATTAGGAACCCTAATTCTGATGAGGATCTTCATCATCTTCGTGGTCGGAAAAAGCTAGGGTTTTGTGCACATGCAACTCCAGATGCAACACTAGATCGCAACTCCATACGCAATCCTAGATCACATCTCCAACATGCAAACCTTGAGCAATCCCAGGTCAACTCCATCGAAGAAGATTCCAGGAAAATCTTTTATGATTCCACGTTATTGATTCCAACCGCAATTGTATTATTGTGTGCATATGCACGAGTTTTGTTGAGTTCAAAATTCACTCCATCGCCAGGTTCGAGAATCATCTAGGGTTCTTAGAACCCTAATTCTCCAAACCTTAATTCTAGTGCCAAAGTTCACGATCAAAGTCCACATTGATATGTTGAGTTCCAACACCAAGATGGACTCCTGCTCTCCTCCGCAAAGATGGAACCTCCACCTACTAAGCATATCCATGCGACCATCTGTCCATTGTGCACATCCATCTCTCTCTCTATTAAGCAGCACACACAACTCCATCAACAGAAGCAACTTCATCATGTGATGCTCACCCAGGCAACAATGTCCCATCAATAGAGCTTACACACGATGTTGCTCCGGCCGACACCCATCGCCAGCCCTTGCAGGTGGTGCATCAACTCAAGGCAGCGTAACCACCAATACCACAGCCGCAACAATGCTCACACCTCTATGGTGCAACCCCTAGGTGGCGATTTATATATTGTAAAAGCTCTAGATCCCCCATAAGAAATTTGTATATTAAAAAGGTTCCAGAACCCCCACGTGGCAATAATAATCTACATGTGCTCCCACCTCGCGCATGACACCTTCAGGCAATCCTCCACGACAACTGCGATTTTGCAAAGCCTTTGTGTGTAGGCCCTTCGCAATCCAACAACAGTAGCGACGATCTCCTATAGTATGTGTTGGGAAAAATGAACGAGATGTTTATTTCATAAGCCCTAGGCTCTCTTATATAGGAGAGTAGCCTATGGGTAAATTACATAAAGCATACAACTAAAAAATAAAAATAACAAAGAGAGACACAGAAACTACTATATGCGTTAACACTCCCCCTCAAGATGGAGCATAGATATCAATCATGCTCAGCTTGGACGCACACTTCTGGAATGGGCCTCATAGTAATGCCTTGGTGAATATATCAGCAGTTTGATTCTCTGAGGTAACATGAGATGTAGCAATGAACCCCTTCTGAATCATGTCACGTATGTAGTGACAGTCAACCTCAATATGCTTGGTCCGCTCATGGAATGATGGGTTGTTTGCAATGAACAAGGCTGCCTTATTATCACATTCCAAGCTCATAGGAAGTGGTACATCTAGACATAGATCTGTAAGTACAGCCTTCACCCACATCATCTCTGTGCTAGCCTAGGCCATAGCCCTATATTCGGATTCAGCACTAGATCTAGCTACCACCGTCTGTTTCTTGCTCCTCCATGAGACCAGAGCATCTCCAGCATAGACTGCAAACCCTGATGTGGACTTCTTGTCCTTGGGACATCCTGCATAGTCTGCATCCACACATGCTGAGATAGAAATCCCCTTTCCCTTCTTGAATAGCAAACCTGCACCTGGAGATGATTTGAGATATCTAAGAATCATATGTATTGCATCCATATGAACCTGACGTGGTTGCTCCATGAACTGGCTCACACGACTCACTGCAAATGATATATCGGGTCTAGTGATCGTGACATACAACAGTTTGCCTACCAGTTCTCTGTATCTTCTCCTGTCCACCTCCTCTGTGTCATTATCATAGAGCTTCATGCTGGGATCCATTGGTGTCGTAGCAGGACGGTGGTGGTGGTGGTTGTGGTGGTGAGACGGGGATTTGTGGTGGTGGTGGTGGTAGTGGTGGTGACGGTGGTGGTGTCATGTATATGGCATCGGTAGGCAGTGGAGGTAGCTGCTGATCACTTGAGGCTGAAAAATACATTACAGATTCAAAAAATGTAATATCTGCACTGACTATATACCGCCGACGCAGAGGATCAAAACACTTGTACCCCTTTTGAGTTCTGGAGTACCCAACGAAGACACACTTGACAGCCCTAGGAGAGAGCTTGTCAATACCAGGAGACAACTGATGGACAAAGGCGACTGAACCAAACAGACGGGGAGTAAGAGAAAACAGATCCTTCCCAGGATAGATAAGGGAAAACGGAATCTGTTCATCCAAGACAGAGGACGGCATACGATTGATTAGGTAACATGCAGTGAGAACTGCATCACCCCAGTAAGAGTAGGGAACATGACTCTGCATAAGAAGTGATCTTGTGACATCAAGTAGGTGGCGATGTTTCCTTTCAGCAATTCCATTTTGTTGAGAGGTATGAGCACAGGATGTTTGGTGAATAATCCCTTTTGAGGAGTAATAGTTGGCAAGGACATGAGTGCACAGTTCTAGGGCATTGTCACTTCTCACAAACTTCACAGATGTGGAGAAAACATTTTGAATTTCATTCAGAAAATGGATAATAATATTGCCTGCTTCATATTATTTTTCATCAAAAATACCCATGACACACGAGAGAAGTCATCCACAAACACTATATAAAATCTGTGTCCCTGATGATCAGGTACACGACTCGGACCCCAGACATCAATATGAAATAACTCGAACTTGGAGGTACTACTCCGACCTGGACGACTGGGAAAGGTCGACCGGTGATGCTTTCCCAACTGGCACGCCTCACATTGGATAGGTGTGTGAGGAAGACTCTGGGGTAACACACGACGCAACTTCTGGAGCGGTAGATGTCCAAAGCGCAGATGCCACAATAAAGGAGATACTGGTCCAGTGGGAAGGGATGAGGTTCCAACGAATGGAGTCTGATTCAGGCGGTAGAGGCCTCCTTGCTCATAGCCACGACCAATCACGTTGCTCGTATGGATGCCCTGAAAAATAAGAGAAGATGGATCAAAAATTGCCTGACAATGTAGATCCTTCGTAATCTGACTAATTGACAACAAATTCATTGAAAAATCAGGTGCATGTAGCACATTCTTGAGCTGCATAGAAGATGTCAATCTAATCTCCCCCTGACCAGTGATGGGGGAATGTGTACCATTGGCAATGACTACTGTTCGGCCTGGAGGAATCTGAGTGTATCCTGTAAGTAAACTCTGGTCGCCACATAGGTGATGTGTAGCGCCCGAGTCCATAATCCACGGTAATGTATCTGATCTACTATTGGTAAATGCAAGTATGCTACCTGAAGCACTGGTCGATACAGAGGCAGAAGCAGCAGCATCAGATTGACTCTCAGTAGTAGGTGCTGGGCCAGATGGGGGAATAATGCCCCTCAGACGGACAACTAGATCATTGAACCGATGATCCAAAGTAGCAGCAGATGGAGGCTCTATCTGCTCAGCGACTCGTGCAGATGCAGGAAATCCATGCTTCGAGTAGCATGTGTCTTCATTGTATCCAACGTGATGACAATAAGTACATGTTGGCCGAGTGCGGCCTCCTCTTCCACGGGGTCCACGTCCACGACCCTGATGATGAAATCCGCGACCCCTGTTGGCTGCCATGGCTGAAGTATTCTGATTCGTGGCCGTGGAAGGAACTGTGATCCGACTCAGTCTATGAAAAGCTTCCTTCATGGGAGGAATAGTAGAGTCGGCCAAGATCTGGGATCGTGCCGCCTCATACTCTGGATCGAGTGCAGCAAGGAACACGCCCACCATAGTCGCGTTCCTATATGTCTTCTGCTGTTCTGGCGTGGCTATTAGGGGCATGAAGCTGTAGAGCTTCTCGAACATCCCTCTCAGTGATGTGTAGAGAGAATGTAGAGGGCGACCATTCTACTTTATAGTGAATATATCATGCTGGAGTTGCAGAATCTTTGTCTCGTTCTTCGCCTGCGAATATGTAGCCGCCAGAATGTCCCACATATCCTTGGCCGTGGGTTGATGTAGAATGTCATTGGCAATCTCAATTGCCAACGTACCAGATAGCCAAACTTTGGCGTATGCATCATCAGCCTCCCAAGAGGCATTGGCTCCAGTCTTCTCAGCAGGCTCTGGTTCGGTAAGAATGTGCTTCTTACCCGTTGACTTCATCATGCTCATGAACTGCATTGCCCACAGTTCATAGTTTGTACCGTCCATCTTTACAATAGGTGCTGGACCACGAAAGGCGCCAATGGATGGGATATCCGCCTTGCTTTCTGACATACTGGAGTCTGAAGACTGGAGCGATTGACAGAGGATGAAATTCGTCTACAATGACATAGACGGGTTTAGTTGCACGTGTAGACCTCAAGCAACTAAACCCATGTAGATGACGGTGTGCGCTTTAGGGCTTAGCACACGCGCACGCGCGCAGGGATCACGCGCACACGCAACTGGGAGCACGCGCAGTCACAGGAGCAATCGCTTGTTGGATCGCGCGCGAAGAGCGTGGCGCGCGGAAGACTAGCGCGCAGGCGAGGAGGCGCACTCGCGTAGAGGGCTACTGGCACAGGGGGCTACAGCACGCAGAGGAGGCGCACTCGCGCAGTGGGCGGAGGAGGCGCAGCGCGCAATGCGCAGAGGAGGCTTGCGCACTTGCGCAGGAGCGCTAGCACACTCACGCAGGGAGCGCAGGAGCAGCAGCAACGGTGCACGAGGGTGCTGGTGCGGCTGCGGTGAGCCCCGGCGGCGCCGATGAGAGGGAGAGAGAAAGAGAGGTCGACGGGTGGGGTAGGGTAGGGTCAGGGTTTCGAGAACTCCGGTCTAGGACCGTCGCTCTGATACCATGTTGGGAAAAAATGAACGAGATGTTTATTCCATAAGCCCTAGATTCTCTTATATAGGAGAGTAGCCTATGGGTAAATTACATAAAGCATACAACTGAAAAATAAAAATAACAGAGAGAGAGACACAGAAACTACTATATGCGTTAACAGTATGTTATTCTCTCTCTAATCTGTCACAGGTGGTGTGTGGCTTCTAATATTGCCCCGCCAGTAAGATCGAGTCCCACTCACAATAGACGTGGGACTAAACCTGTGGATGTGGTAATTGGACCCTAGAGGGATCCAATTACCCATCTATACATGTGACATATACTATAACATGGACTATTGGTGCTTCTTTCGAAGGTAGCTGAGGAAATCAACCATCTAGAGGCGGTACCATATGACATCACGGAAATAGAAGAGATGCATCGGAAGAAGGCCAAATGGTTTTAGAGTGTCCATAAATGAGTAATCGGACCCCTCCAAGGTCCAATTACCACATCCACACAGTTTTAGTCCCACATCATCTATTAACGGAGCTTTGATCATATTGTTAGGGCTATACAAAAAGCACCACACCACCTATACTCGTTGAGAGGGAGTTTAATATACATATCAACCCTTTGAGGCGGTTCTCCCGTGGTTTCATCCCGCTCCTTATGGAGTAGGGTTCCATGTTATATCTGGTTCTTCATGTTCTTTATTCTTTATCTTTGGTTATGCTTCTACATTATCATTCTCTACATGGTATCAAAGCATGTTCGGTTCTTGGTTTGTTTTTGAAGAATTATTCGAATTATCATTATTCATATTCGCACTCTGTTCGACGATATAAAGATTCTTGTTCGAAGTTATGAATATCAAGTTATCGTCAAGTTCCAAAATTTCAAGGGTTTTTGCAACCCCATTGTCAAACAGTTGCTGCGATTAGAAGCAGTGCATTAGGAAACCTAATTCTGATGAGGATCTTCATCATCATGGTCGAAAAAAGCTAAGGTTTTGTGCACACACAACTCCATACGCAACCCTAGATCACAACTCTAGGCGCAGCCCTAGATTGCATCTACAACATGCAATCCTTAGCAATCACAAGCCAACTCCATCGAAGAAGAAGAAGATTCCAAGCAACCCTTATGTGATTCACGTTAATGATTCCAACTGCAACTAGATTATTGTGCGCATAGAGTTTCGTTGAGTTCGAAATTCAACCATCGTTATGTTCGAGAATCATCTAAGGTTCCCAGAACCCTAATTCTCGGAACCTTAATTCCAACGCCAAAGTCACGATCAAAGTCCACATTGATGTGTTGGGTTCCAACACCAAGATGGACTCCTGCTCTCCTCTGCAAAGATGGAACCTCCTCCTACTACATTTATCCAGGCGACCTTCTGTGCATCACGCACATCCATATCTCTCTCTCTCTCTCTCTCTCTCTCTCTCTCTCTCGAGCAAGCAGCACACACGACTCCATCAACAGACGCAACTTCCTCACGTGATGCTCTCCCAGGCGACGATGTCCCATCAGCAGAGCTCACGCACGATGTTGCTCCTGCCGACGCCCATCACCAGCCCTTCCAGGTGGCGCATCAACTCAAGGCAGCGTAACCACCAATACCACAGCCGCAACAATGCTCACACCTCTGTGGTGTAACCCCCAGACGACGATTTATATATTGAAAAGGTTCTAGATTCCCCAGGAGCCATTTGTATACTGAGAAGGCTCCGGATCCCCCATGTGGCAATAACAATCTGCATATGTGCCTACCTCACACTCGACACCTTCGGGCAATCCTCCACGGCAATTGCGATCTTGCAAAGCCTTCGTGCGCGTGCCCATATCAATACTATATAGTGGTGGCGGCGATCTCCATGAGCCCTACTAGGGGTGATGTAATTTGAAAGATGGGTTCCCAAGGGAGGGAACCCTAAACAGTGACCGGCACCAATTTCTTCCTTTCCAGTGAAAATATTGTGAGGAGCCCAAAGAAAAGGTTCCATTAGGCTGCTGCTTCTAAAAAATGATGGCCTATGAGTATTTCTTGGCCCAATCAAGCTGTATCTATTCAAAGATGGGTTGTAGCAGTGGCCAACATTTTTTAAAAAAAGGGCTAGCGTAAAAGTCATACAGAAAGAAAAAAAAGGTTGAAAACAGAAAAAAGGACATGGCTTTAAGAAAAGGAGAGAAAATACGAAAAAAAATTAGATTATTTTTTTACTTTCCCCTCTTCATTTCTTCTCCCAAATTGCTCGAGTGCTATATTTTCAACAAATATGGGAGAAAGGAGGAGTACTATGTGGAATTATCCCGTTTAGATTTCACACTCTACCAGTTTGAGGCATTCCATATTCGAGTGACCTGATTTCTCATAATTCTCCGAAGAGGAGACTCAATTCAGCCTCATCTCCATGGAAAATATAAAGCTAAATCCTTCTGGCTTGCACAACAGAACCACCGTCAATGAGTTCCAAGCCTCAATCAAAGTCAACCAACCGAAAAATATCATCATTGCATCCCACCAAAATGCCACTAGAGACCCATCTATATGCAACTGCCCAATATTCGGATAACCAAGCTCTCTAGACCAAGCTCCAAGTGTAAGGGTCCCAACTCCCAAGATTCCAACCCCATCTCATGTAAACAAACCACATCCGCATGCAAAGCATCCAACAACGAGCCCACAGATCATTGCTTGTCTGCCTCCCCAGGCCCCTAACATTCCATGAGATAAATCTCAGTGGGTAACAGAGGGGCACCCTCATCAACTCCATGTCCACACATCTAGCCACCTATTATCTCAGAGAAACACTAGCCTCGGTGCCACCGAACAAGGAAACCACCGCCAGCTCCAACCAACCAACTCAAACAGCTCTACCCTCCCCGCTATCAGCACCCCGAACACTACCAAAGAGTATGCCATTATGATCCATGCATCAAGAGTAAAAGCCCGACGTAACCCCTCATAAACACACAATCGATTTGTAATGGTAATGCTGGTACTACTATCAGGACCGTTATGACGACAATCAGGGTATGATTGCTTTTGACCTAATTTCTATTCAAGGTTCCTTGCCCGAGGAACCAGTATGGATACTACTATCAGTGGACCAAGTCTTAGCACTAAACCTTTAAAGTGCTACAATTGTAGCCAGGGTGACCATAGTCAAGCTAAGTATCCATAAAGGATTGATGGTGCTAGTTTCATAGCATCAAATAGATATTCAAACATTGATGAGGGTAAGCATGACTATGCTTTACAACCATAAATGATAGAATAACCTTTTATAACTATATAAATAATATTGTTATAATATGAAGACTAAATTATTTGCCATACATGTATATATAGGAATTTTTTTCCGATGAACCTTGAGCCCAATAGGATTATAATGAACACACTCATTTTTACTAATGTTTTCTATTATTTTGAGCATAATACTTATTGAATTACAATTGTTATATCATATTCTTACTATCAGTAATCATTTTCACAATGCAAAATGGTCATTAATAAGAACATAAAAGACTTCAGTAATACAAATAAAGATACGATCATCCCATATTAATTTATGATTTTTTTGTGAAAATGATTAATAATATTAAAAATATGTATAACATTTGTAAACCAATAAGCTTGTACTCAAAATGGTAGAGAAATTTAGTAAAAATGAGTGTGCTCTACAATCCTAAGGGGCTCAGGACTCCTTGGAAAAGACCTACACACACGTGTACGTACACATACATACATACACGAGACTTGCATATTAGCCTGTATGGTTTGCTTGGCAACATAGTATCCCTTTAGGAAAAGGAAATGTATGGAGTATGTTGTTACTAGGTGATTTTAATTGTGCGATGTTGGGATTCTATATTGAAAGAAGCGATTGAAAGAGAGATTCAAAGGTCGATCATTATTAAACAATGATGATGTGGTGGAGACTCGCATGAGTTCATCTATACTAGGTAGTAAGATATGAATGTAAGATTGATTTGAGGTGGCTAGAATATCTTTTGTGATTGGTAATGCTTGTTGCGACACCGATAATCTGTTTTAAGATTGTCATGACTTGTAATGATAATGGTAATCCATTTTAAGATTGCTATCACTTGTTTTGATAATTACGATCCTTTTTAAGATTATTATAATGAATTATGGTGATTAACTTTTTAAAGATTGTTATCACCTCCCCAATAAAGTTCTTTTGTGAGTGTTATTGTTAGAGACATCATTATTTGTTTTATTTAGTTATAACCCCTCAGGATCCTTTTATGTAATTTCTCATTGACGAGTGTTCTAGGGTTTCAGTCTAAATAAGAACCCTTAGAGCTCTTGAATAAGACATAACATTGAGTTCTCTCTTTCTTTCTCCATATGGTATCTAAACAACGGTTCTAGACCGGTGTTTTGACCTAGATCCCGCCGCCACCTCCAACCCTTGCACCGATCCCTTCCAGCGACTAGGGCCTCGTGCAAGGTCTCGATGGCCATCTCTATGCATGCGCATACCCCCAGTAGCATTTGCGGCGCCATCGAGGCCTCCATCGCCTTCACAACATCTCCACCAAAGCCCCATCGGCTCCGCCTGGACCCGCAACACCTTCACTGGCCTCATCGACTATGCATGGACCTACCAAGAAGAGCAACACCTCTGCCAAGAGGAGCATTACCTCCGTTAGGCCTTTACAATCGTCACCTGGACCTGCAACGCCACATACATGACATCATCGCCCCCGCAGCTAGGGCTGGCTATTGAGTCACGGCTCGATGATCTAGGCTCGGGCTTGTGAGCCTGGCTCATTAAGCTATTAAGTCGAGCCCGAGCCAGAATTTTAGGCTCGATAGCTTAATGAGTCGAGCCCAAGCCGTGCCCTGCCCAACTCGATAAATCGATAAGGGCTCGATAATTTAACACAGTGGATTCACAGGGTGCTTTATGTAGTTTCAAGGAAGATCAGGGGTACGCCCGTAATTTTTCCTGCACGTGAGACAAATCACATGAGGGGTCTTTGCATCTAAAGGTTGTGATTCCTCTGATCATGTGGTTCTGGTTCGATAAAGGAACACGACCCGAACGATATGCACCGGCCTTCCTCTTCTATTGCGGTGTGGGGTTCCATTCTTCGATGATGGTTCAACTGCTAAAGGAAGAAGCCTTCATTGCAACTGTGAGAAGTCCGAGCACCTGTAAATGTGGTGTTCTTCCAAGTTTTGTTGCAGGTGCTATCGGATCTGGTTGGAATGCTTGAAGAGATTGGATCTCCAGCTACTGCTCCTACAAAGACAAAGGAAGACTCGAGTGCATGCACTCAATTTTGCGGTGAAGCACAAGAGAAGTGGACGAGGCTCCTTTCGATGAGAGGGGGAGGAGCTTTGGCCTCGATCAGGATCTTGATTAGAAGGTAGGATTTTTAGGGATAGAAAAGCATGCGGATTGAATAGAGGATGACAGTGGTCTCAATGTCGGTTTGGAGTTTGTTCATATCTAGAGGAAAAAGGTGGGATTTTAGGGAACTGCTTGTAACAGAGAAAAGGAGCAAAAACTAAGAAGAAAAAGAAGAAATATATGGGGAAGGAGATAAGAATGAAAACAAAGATGTTACATGTAGAGTTGTCTCACTGGAGAAGAAAACACGAGCTCGAAACCTCTGCTACTCGTTGCCTCTATCCAGACGGCGAGCTCACTGGAGAAATGTATTCAACTTCGAGGATGATGTTACTGCAGCAAGGACCAATATCAGTCCTTGGACCTTGCGATTCTCACCCTAAGGTTTGCTCACACCCGTCTTCGCCTCGCTAAGGTCTCCTTTGGGCTCCCTAGGCAGCTCCTCTTCTCGTCGCCACCATCCAGGTTTTGCTGCTCAACCCATGACTGACACACAACCTCCAGGAGACCCCCATCTCCGACGATCCCAGGTGGCGTAAGGCGGTGATGGCAATGGCGTTACCTCCTCGTGCACTGATGACCCGAGGTCTCCATCCTCTATCGCCCAAGTAGCACTACTGCACTAGTCACACAAGGAAGCCCTCGCACGTCAGGTTGGTCTCCCAATAATCGATGTGCATCATCCCTCCGTGGTGGCAGCAATTCCCTCCTGGAACCCTGAGATGGCTATGGCCTATGGGTCCTCCATAGACACCTTTACTTTAGTCCCACATCGGTGGGTTACGCGCGAGGATTCGCGGGGAGTGGATATAAATGGGGTCTATGAGCGATCATTAAGGTCCATGGCCTGTAGGGGCAACCTGCATTGCATATAAGAGGGCTCTTAATTCGGCTTGAGCCATATCAAGCCTGAGTTTGCTCGATAAGAGGCTTGAGCTCACTGAGTCGGAGCCAGTTTTTCTGGCCTCGAACGAGTCCGAGCCAAAGCCCGAGACCAATTGGGCTTATCGAGCCGAGCTCGAGCCAGGGTTAGGCTCGACTCGTTGGGCTCGATAGCCAGCCCTACCCGCAACACCTCTGCTGGCTCTGCTCACCTCTGCTTAGACCCGCTGCAACTCATCTATCCACTGTTTAGACCCTAGCGACCCCCCTATGGGTGTTCGATAAAGAGATATGGGTCCTTAACATCTTCTGTAGATGTCCAAAAACTTTTGTGGGACATGATTTCAACAAGCAAATCTGGTTTGTTGTGTCGCAACCATAGTTTGCATACTGTTAAGGCTAGAAAGGGTCTGAAACGGTAATTTAGGTCACCCATATTCTTGATTAAGACAAAATTATCTTCTTCTAGGTCACTTTTCTTGACTTTCTTGACCACGATGGCATCTTCTGGGACCAAGCCCATGTACTCGACTTCTTCTATGATGGTACATGGTACTTCTATCAAACTGAAGGGTAAGGAAAACTATGTGCTCTGGTCTCGATCTTTCAAGGTGTTCATCGATAGTCAGCGCAAAAATCATATCCTCACTTATGATCCGCTCAAGGAGACGGACAAGGAATATGACACCTGGTATGCAGACAATTGCCAGGTCATCACTTGGATGACAAATAATGTCGATCCAAATATTGCGGCAAATCTTCTCTACAAATGCTCTGCAAAGGAGATACGGGAGAATCTGGAACAAACTTACTCCCATAAGACAACGAAGTCTCACCTCTCAGACATTTATACGAGAATCTGGTCTGCAACTCAGGGGGAGTATAGTCTTATCGAGTACTAAAAGCTTCTAAGTGGTCTTTTTGAGGAGCTTCTGATTTTTTAGCCAGCATGCTGTGACAAACAGGTGGGAGAGCGATCTACATGGCAAGTATATCGCATCCTCTCTGGACTACATCCCCTATACAAAGCTGTAAAGGACCAATTTCAGTTTATGAGGGCTGATACATTACCATCGATCTGAGGCCATCTTTGGTCATCTACAGGAGCTCGAGACATCTATTGAACACCCTCCTGCCCTACCATTTGCAAAGAATTCTACTCACTATGCATCATTCGGGAACAGAGGACGATAGAACTTCCGAGGAGGTCGAGGCTGTGATTTTGGTTGTGGTCGTTACTCAGGGCATGGACATGATTTGGCTGTAGCCGTGTTTTTAGCTCTCCTCAGTATCCAATGTGCATCCATTGTGGGTGTTGGGATCATCTTTCAGAACGTTGCTAGGCAAAATTTGACATATAGTCTAATGCCAACAATGCCTATGAGACAACCTCCTATGGTCCATCTTATGATACTGCAAGACACATCTGATCATCATTCTGGTCGAACGCCAACACCTTTTAGTGCTTCAGAATACTCCCACCTGAGGCAACTTCTACAAAAGTCTAGCACATCCAACGGTGACAATATTACCACTGCTCCTACTGCTAGTTTGGCTACAACCTCAGGTACAATAGCCAACTCTGTTTCTACTTCTAACCCTGCATGGATTATTGACTCAAAAGCATCCACACATTTAGTGAGAGAAGGTAGTCTATTTACCTTCTCTCAACCCTCTACATCTATGAAAACAGTTCGGGTTGCTAAGGGGGTCCATTCCCTCATTACTGATGTTGGAACTATAGAGTTCTCTTCCAAGCTCCGACTGACCGGAGTCCACTGTGCCCCTCCATTTTCTTTTAGCATATTATAGGTTCAAAAGCAATGTGCTGAGTGTAATTGTCGGGTTATTTTTGATGAGTTATGTTGTTATTTTCAGGACATTTGGATGAAGCTGATTTTTAGTGGGGGACATGAGAAGATTGACCTCTATAATCTTGACATTCCTTCTAATTCCAATTTTGTTGGTGCTGCGTGTAATCTCTGACGATCCTTTACTTTGACATCTTCGTCTTGGACATCCTTCTGCCAAGGCAATCTCCATGATGTTCCCTAAACATTTTACACTGAAGCCCTTTAAGTGCGAGACAAGTTAGTTCAGGAAACATCATTCTGCATCCTTTCCTGCACGTGCTGAGCCCTGTCGTGAAGTTCCATTTGTTCTTATCCATTGTGATATATGGGGACATTGTCCGGTCCGTACTCTGAGTGAAACGAATATTTTGTTGTTTGGGTAGATTTGGGTTAAATAATTCGGGTTGGATTTGGTTTTTTGTTAAGAAAGCGGCCACCCATGATCCAACCAAATTAACGGGGTGACGTTATTTGGGTTGTGGGTTTGTGCCGATCGGGTTTGGTTAAAACCAGACTTCATATGGCATGTATGATAAGGAAAAATCGAAACATATCGATAGATAGGTGGTCAGATATAAAAATAAGGTGATATGATAAATATACTCTTTAGTCTCAAGTTTGTAGAAGAACTAATTTTTCAAGCATATATGTTAAGTAGGGTCTAATGGTAGTACAGTGTGTCTACCATATAAAAGATCAGGGTTCAAATCCCACTTAGTCGATGGCCAGCGTAAAAAAATCGAATCTTTCAACATGGATTTGAGCAAGCATCCATGTAGCTAACCCTACTTATAGTGGGAGAAGGCTTAGTACATTTATATATGTTAAGTAGGGTCATATCATTATGAATTAATATAAAATTATGAGCTGCATAAACTTTTAGTTTGGTGGTTGTGTGGAATACATTAGACCCACAACCTAATCCAAAAACCAAATAAATATTATGATTCGAGTCTAATCCAACCCAAAACCCATATAACCCAATTCATTTCAACCATTTTCAAAGGTTTGAGCGGGTTATTTGGGTGGAACCAAAAAATGCCCAGCCCTACACTCAGATGAAGATTCCGAAGAACTACTGGAGTGATGTTGTTCTTACCTTTGTCCATCTTATCAACATGGTTCCATCTTCGATTCTAAAGGGGTCGAATCCTTTCGTGTCACTCTATCCCATGAGTTGCCCTTCACACTACTTCTGAGAATTTTTGGGTATATAACGTTTGTCCACAATTTCCATACTGTTGATAAGTTGTTACCTAGGGGGATAAAGTGTGTTTTTCTTGGCTATTCCCGCATCCAAAAGGGTTATGGGTATTATGACACTGTTGAGCATCAATACTATATTTATGCGAATGCTACTTTCTTTGACTAGACGAGTCTCTTTACACAGTCTGTTACTGACATTCCACTGGATCTAACTCCACTAATTGTTTAATAGCGTAAGCGTACATATGTGCATGCTCATGTGCCTTTGCATGTTCCTCTTCTTCATGATGAGATGACATGTTCAAGTACTCCCACCACTGCTGCTCCGGATGCTCCTCAAGCGCTTCCCATAGCTCTACACAGAACAAAAAGGCTATGCACTTTCCATCCTATGTCTCATTTCACTTCTACCACTGGTTTATCATGCTATGATAAGAGACAGATGCTCTCATGACTATTTATGTTCGTCGAGATCATAACAGTACTTTATAGGATCATGGATGGAGATATGCTGTAGATGAGGAAATGGATGATCATACATCCAGGAGACATGACCTTGTATCGTGTCCCATAGGAATTCGATATGTGGCTTGCATATGGGTTTTTACGACCAAACAGTCGCCTGATGGGTCCATCGACAGATTGAAAGCACAAGTGGTTACCAAAGGATTTACACAGACTTGTGGGGTTGACTACTTTGAGACTTTCTCCTCGGTGGCAAGGATGGGCTCTATTCGCACTTTCCTTTCAATGGCTTCCAATAAGGGATGGCCTATATTTCAGCTTGATGTGAATAATACTTTCCTCTATGGAGATCTTGAGGAAGAGATTTACATGATGCAACCTTCAGGTAATGAAGTCGAGGGGGGGGGGGGGGTGTGCCAACTTCACAAGGCTATCTATAGCATAAAGCATAGTCCTCATGCATGGTTTGATAGACTCACTACTGATGGGAGAAAAGAAAATCGATGCTTTAGACGTACCCGAGGACTCTCTTATATAGGAGAATAGTCCTGGGTTAATTACATGATAAGTACACCGAGAAAGAAGAAATTGGAATAAGACATACATAGTACTATATTTTATCTTAACAATCCCCTTTAAGCTGGAGCATCTATCATGCTCAGCTTGGACCAACACTTCTGAAAAGGACTTCGTGCTAGAGCTTTGGTGAAGATATTTGTTGTCTGATCTCCTGTAGACACGTGAGCTGTAGATATGAGCCCCTTCTGGATCAGATCTCGAGTGTAATGACAATCCATCTCAATATGCTTCGTCCGTTCATGGAAAGCAGGATTATTTGCAATGAATAATGTGGCTTGATTATCACATAGTAGCTGCATAGGAAGAGGAACATCTATAGAAAGATCAGTCAACACCGATCTAACCCACATCATCTTTGTACTCCCTTAAGCCATGGCTCTGTATTCTGATTCTGCACTTGATCTGGCAACTACAGTCTGCTTCTTGCTTTTCCATGAGACAAGTGACCAACAAAAACATCAAATCCTGAAGTAGACTTTCTGTTCGTGGGGCATCCTGCATAGTCAGCGCCTGCACACGCTGTTACCTCCAATGGACTGCCCCTACTGAATAGGAGTCCTAAACCAGGTGAGTTCTTCAGATATCTCAAGATCATATAGATAGCATCCATATGAGTCTTTCCGGGACACTCCATAAATTGGCTAACCTTGCTTACTGCAAACATAATATCAGGTCTGTGATAGTCACATATAGGACTTTCCCCACAGGCTCCCTGTACCTCCTGTTATCGACTTCTTCAGTGTCATCATCATACAATTTCACATTTGGATCCATAGGCGTCATGGCTGGCTTGCACCCAGTCATACATGTCTCAGACAGGAGATCTATGACAAACTTCCTTTGGGTCATTACTAGACCCCGATGATTCCTGGCAAATTCTAACCCCAGGAAGTAACGAAGGGTGCCAAGATCCTTAGTCACAAATTCTTTGCCTAGGAACTTCTTGGCTACCTGAATGCCTCGAGCATCATCTCCTGTTACAATAATATCATCTACATAGACAAGAATGGCAACTGTACCTCGCTGTGTCTTCTGAACAAATAGAGAGTGGTCCGCAGTGGACCTCTTGAATCCCTGTTGCTTAATCAATTCTGACAGCTTTTGATACCAAGCTTTAGGACTTTGCTTAAGTCCATATATGGCCTTATGTAGCCGGCATACCTTTTGTGACTCCCCCTCAGCAGTAAACCCAGGTGGCTGCTGCATGTAAACTTCCTCGTGAAGATCCCCATATAGAAATGCATTCTTCACATCGAGCTGGAATAATGGCCAATCACGTGAAACACCAACTGCTAGTAAAATGCGGAGCGTCGAGTGTCTCGCCACTGGAGAGAACGTGTCCTGATAATCTACCCCCTATGTCTGGGTGAAGCCACGAGCCACCAACCTTGCCTTGTAGCGATCCATTGTCCCATCCGCATTATGCTTAATGGAAAATATCCATTTGCAGCTTACTGTGGAAGCACCCTGTGGAGAAGGAACAATAGACCATGTCCCACGAGATGTTAAGGGTGCCATTTCCTCTTCCATCGCCTGACGCCACCTGTTGTCTTGTAATGCCTCCATATATGTTTTGGGTATAGTAGCCACGGAAAGACCAACAACAAACTTATTGTACTCATCTGAAAGATGATCCAAAGAGACATGCGCTGCAATTGGATATTTACCACATTGACGACGTGGCTTCCTCAGCGCAATAGGAATATCCAGATCGTCCTCCACAGTGTCCTCTACAGCAGATTCATCATGTAAAGCTCCAGGACCATCAGTAGAAACTGTGTTATCATGACATACCTCAAGTGTGCTGGACGATGTGGACGGCTGATGAGTAGAAGTGCTAGTAGAAGACCTGCGCGTGTAAACAATGGGTAAAAATGTCGACTGAGGTGGTGGTGGTGGTGGTGGTATTGGTAGTTGAGTTTGATTTTCTGGGTCGGCTGGTGAGGTAGATTGAGGTGGAGGAACAACAATCTAGTTTGCATTGTCAGTGGATAACCTGTCACCTGTAGGAGAAAATACATGATAGACTCAAAGAAAGTGACGTCCACACTCACATAGTATCTCCTTTTCGTTGGATCATAATAGCGATACCTTTTTTGAGTATGAGAGTACCCAACAAACACACATTTGATAGCCCTTGGAGAGAGCTTATCACGACCAGGAGTACAATTATGCACAAACGCAATAGACCCAAAGACATGAGGTGTGAGGGAGAAAAGATCCTTCTCGGGAAACACAATCAAGAAGGGGACCTTTTCTCCTAGAACAATAGACGGCATGCGATTCACCAAGTAGCATGCAGTGAGAACCGCATCCCCCTAAAAAGAGTGAGGGGCACGACTATGGATCAACAGAGTCCGGGTGACATTAAGAAGGTGACGATGTTTGCGTTCCGCCACACCATTATGTTGTGACGTGTAACTACAGGAGGTTTGATGAATGATTCCCTGTGAGCTGAGGAAATCGGACAAATGCAGTGTTGAAAACTCTAAAGCATTATCTGTTCGAATGACTTTGATATTGGTAGAAAAAATGTTATTCACTTATAGAATGAATTTTCGAATAATAGCATCTACTTCAGACTTTTGTTTTAACAAGAATACCTAAGATAAATGTACTAAGCCTTCTCCCACTATAAGTAGGGTCGGCTACATGGATTCTTGCAAATCAAATCCATGTTGAAAGATTCGACTATTTTTTATGCTGGCCGTCGACTACCTAACGCAACCACTGCAACAGTGGGATTTGAACCCTGGTCTTTTGTGTGGTAGACACACTGTACTACCACTAGACCATTAAGTGGGTACAACAAGAATACCTAAGATAATCTAGAAAAATCTTCAAATGCAACTATATAATATCGATGTCCCTGAATATCAGGTACACGACTCGGACCCCAAATATCAAAGTGAAATAGTTCAAAAGACCGACTATTGTGATGACTCGGACGAACAGGAAATGAAGACCTATGGTATTTCCCAAGCTGACATGCTTCACAATCCAATGCAGTACGGGTAGATATCTGCGGCAAGACATGAAACATCTTCTGCAGAGGCATATGGCCAAATCGGAGATGCCAAAGGAATGGACAAGTGGATCCAGAAGGAATAGTAGCAGCTCTAGCACATGATGATATAGCAAGCTTGTACAATCCTTTCAGCTCACGGCCACCAACAATCATCCTGCCAGTCAGTATGTCCTGAAACAAAAAAGTAGAGGAGTCAAAGATGGCACGGCAGTGTAAATCTTTTGTAAGTTGGCTAATTGATAACCGGTTCATCTGAAAATCTGGTGCATGTAAGACATTATGAAGACTCAACGTAGATGTCAGGGTGATCTCCCCTTGACCAACAATGGGTAATCGAACCCCATTGGCAATGACCACAGATCGTCCTGGGGTAAGTACTCTGTAGGTAGTAAACTGTCGTCTGCCTCCGTACATATGATAAGAGGCTCCGGAATCCATAATCCAGTTTGTCAGGTCTGAGCAAGTAGTACTGGTAAGTGCATAAGGGGTACCTGATGAGCTAGAAGATGCTCTGGCTGAAGCTGCTGCATCCGTTGAACTTGGAGACGAAGGCGAGGGTGTAACTATCATATCACGAAGGCGTGAGACGAGATCATCAAAGCGAGCTGTTGGAAGAGGTGCAGCTGTAGTCTCAGTCTGTTTTGCCACCCGTGTAGTGGCGGGATACCCATGTTTGTGAAAGCACGTCTCCTCAGAGAGGCCTGGTCGATGGCAGTGAGTACATGGGCCACGGTGTCTGCCTTCCCCTCTACCACGAGGTCCACGACCTCAAAAATGTGACGCTCCTCCTCTGCCACGAGTGGCAGCCATAGCTGTAGGAGTAGGCTGGGCTGTAGACGCCGATGTAGTAGGAATCTTACTCAATCTCTTATATACCTCCTCCATTGGTGGGATAGACTCGCCAGTCAGAAGTTGAGTACGTACAGCATCGTACTCTGAATCAAGAGAAGATAGAAATACTCCAGTCATCGTAGCATTTCTGTAAGCATGTTGTTGCTCCGTACTGGTAGTGATCGGCATGAAGCTATGCAGTCTCTCGAACATACCCCGTAGATGAGAGAAATGTGCATGTAGTGGCTCCCATTCTGTTTCGTAGAAAAGATGTCGAACTGTAACTGGAGAATTTTGCTCTCATTCTTGGACTGCCCATATGTCACAGCCAGGATATCCCACATAGTCTTCGTTGTGGGTTGGTTCATAATATCATTTGCAATCTCCATAGTCAGCGTCCCAGATAGCCAGATACGGGCATATGCATCATCTTGCTTCCATGTCGCATTTGTTCCAGTCTTGTCCTTCGTCTCAGATTCAGTCAGAATGTGCTCCTTGTTGTAGCATTGCATAAGGGTGCGGAACTGCATGGACCATAGTTCATAGTTGGTCCCATCCATCTTAATAATAGAGGTTGGGCCTTTGAAGACATCCGAGGATGTAAACACGCCACCCTTGTTGTCTGACATGATTGATGAATAGCCTAGGACCGACGTAGAGAACGAAGTAAACGGTCTACAGAATCATATAAGGGGAAGGTTTTATGTGTAGACTCATACAACCATCCCGAGGTCTTGTTGAGGCGCCGACCTGAGTTATGAACCTCCGGGAGAGGTCGGCTAGACCCGCAATGGCTGAGATAACACCGCGACCTCTCTGGAGTTCAAGACGGTGACGCTAGGGCCGCAGGGAGTTGATGTGCAGGCCCTTCAGGGGTGCACATTGCCGCCAGAAGCACTGCAGAGCCACTAGGGCGGCGTGGAGCCGCCTGAGGAGGCGGGCTGCGGTTGGAGAGGCCCTGGACTGCTGGGAAAGGCGGGCTGGCGGCGCCTAAATCGACGCAGAAGGCCGTCTGGGAAGGCGGGGAGACCCTTGGCGCGCTGCGGGATCGCCGAGTGAGGCGGAGGGACGGCGCGGAATCGTCGAGAGATGGGGCAGCGCGGAATCGCCAAGAGAGGCCTGGGGCGCCGCGGGATCACCGAGTGAGGTGGGGGGCGGCGCGGGATCGCCGAAAGACCGCCTGGGGCGGTGCGGAAGAGAGCCCTGGCTCTGGGGCTGTGCCGCCTGTGCACCTGGGCGGTGGGAGTTAGGCGCTGGGGCGCGAGCGGCGACAGGTGTGTGTGTGGGGGGGGCAGCGGGTGGAGGGCTTAGGGTTAGGGTTTTGGGTGGTGGTAAACGAAACCCCGGTCTAGGACCGCTGCTCTTATACCATGATGGGAGAAAAGAAAATCGATGCTTTGGACGTACCCGAGGGCTCTCTTATATAGGAGAATAGCCCTGGGTTAATTACATGATAAGTACACTGAGAAAGAAGAAATTGGAATAAGACATACATAGTACTATATTTTATCTTAACAACTACTGAGATCAACACGCTTGGCTTCCAGAGAACAACATCTGATTACTCTGTTTTTGTCAGACAACGGTCCATTGGGACTGTCATACTTGCAATTTACGTTGATGATATGGTTGTCACATGTTATGAAGATGAAAGCCTATTAGAGACCAAGGCTTTCCCTCAGAAGGTCTTTATCACGAAGGACCTTGATCAACTCCACTACTTCCTTGGCATAAAAGTGATATGCACTACAAAGGAACTTCACCTCTCATAAAGGAAGTATTTCTTGGACATTCTAACCGAGACTGGACGACTTGGATGCAAGCTTTTTGGCATCCCTGCAGATCCAAGGAAGCACTCTACTTCAACTGGTCCTGCATTTGAAGATACTACACGATACGAAAGCCTAGTTGGCAAACTGCTTTACTGTCACTAGGTCGAATATATCTTATGCTGTGAGCAGAGCCAGTCAACACATGGAGAAACCACTTTACAATCATTGGCATGATGTTCTTCGAATCCTACACAACTTGAATGAATCACCAGGGCAAGGCCTCTTGTATGGGGTCAATGGCCATACTGATGTATCTTCTTATGCTGATGCAAATTATGCTAGTTCACATGAGGATCGTCGCTCCTTTACAGGATATACTATGATAGTTGGTAGAAACATTGTCACTTAGCGGAGCAAGAAGAAGACCGCAGTCTCCAGATCGAGTCCAGAGGCAGAATGTAGAGCGATGGCTTAGGCTACCCATGAGATTACTTGGTTACTCTATTTTCTGCAGGGCAAGGCCTTTTCTACAGTTGAAGGAAGCACTCTACTTCAGTTGATCCTGCATTTGAAGATACTACTCATGTACCTCTGTATTGTGACAACAAGTTCGCTACATACATTGTTACTAACCATGTTTTCCATGAGCGGGCGAAACACATTGAGATTGGCTGACACTTTATTCGTGATGATGTAAGAGGAGGGACGGTCACTACTCCACACATCTCCACCAATTTTCAGCTTGCAGACGTATTCACGAAGGCGCTACCAAAGAAACGTCTTTCGTAGATAATTTTCAAGTTGGGTTTGATCGACAGATATGCTCCAACTTGATGGAGAGTGTTAGAGACATCATCATTTGTTTTATTTAGTTGTAACCCCTCGAGATCCTTTTATGTAATTTCTCATTTATGAGTGCTCTAAGGTTGCGGTCTATATAAAAACCCCTAGACCTCTTGAAGAAGACACAACATTATGTTCCCTCTTTCTTTCTCCACATTTATCATTAAATGATAACTGCAAGTATTCTAAATTGTCATTTTTTGGTCATAATGACTAGATGTTTCCTACAAGATTGATATCACTCTCATGATACTTTGATCCTTAAAGATAGTATCACACATGGTAGTGATGGGAGGATTAGTACACTTCTCCATCCTCAAGTTTCGAGGATGAGACTTGTTTTGAAGTTGTAATGTAAAACTCATTGTATTGACCTAAAATTTGGATCATATAGGCAACCATAAGAAGTGTCACATTAAATAAATTTTAGAACCAAATGAGTCATGTGATAGCTTATTGGATGCATATCATCGCCAGGAATCCAACACATCATATATTTCTTGAATCGAATATCGGACATAAAAGATACGCATGATTTAAAGAAAAAGTATCAAGCTAGAGGTATTAAAACAAGATTTTGGTTGTGATTCACCCAAGTATCCGCTCAAATCCGAGAATGGGCATCATATAAGCCACTTCTAGAGTCATATCTTCCTCGTTTAAAGCTCAATACTCCCTACAACCTTCATCCACCTCCTCTCACTGGGGCTCTACCGAAGGGTTGCTAGAGTTTGTCAAAACAGCATATCATCATGATTTCTTGAGAGGAGCTTCCGTTCATCGTTCTATATGTGGATCTTGCAATAAAAAAGTAAGTCATCCTTTCCCTCTCCGTCTTTTTGGAATTTCCTATTAGGTTGGACTTGTGCAAGGTTTACAACATAAACAATGACATATCTCAAGTGTGCTACGTGAGCAATTGGCTCAAATAGTCCACTTTATGTTTGTGTAAATCCTACAGCAACAAGGCTACAGTTGGTGAACATGGTGTAAGAACAGTAAGTACCTAACATTCAGATTGATCAGAGGTAATTACGGCATTTATGCTCAACACACCATTACCATGTGAGGCACCATCTTCCCTTGGTGTTTTAGAATGGAACCTGCTTTGCACATGTCATCGACCTGTATACGCCCAGTGACGGGGGACCGGGAAATCCTTCAAACTACAGCCTGATGACTGGTCTAACAGGGGCCCGTTGTGTGACAGTTGCCCCTGCCTGTATGCATTGGCCTCAGACAGGGTGATTGTGGTATCCCAGTGTATGGGTTGATGGGGATAGGATCCCTTCACTCCATTCTTCCTTCTTTAAGGAGTTGTTTATCAAGTTCTTGCAGTTGTTGGAGGATCTTGGACCTATTGCGGGCTCGTCCGTAGGTTAAGACTATGGGACGTGACTGGATGGTAAATTCCTAGTGAAGAAAGCGTAGAGCTATCACGACTCCCACTGATTTAAATCATGTAACCTGGTCCCATTAGGAAGAACTGGTCCCACTATTTTAGTTCATAAATAAGGAGATCAAGACTATCTTACAGAAACTTATACGTCTTATTAGGAAGAACTGGTCTCAGTTGCTTGACTCAATTCTGTGGGCTTATCACACGGCATACAAGTCTCCTTTGCGTATGTCTTCTTATCGATTAGTATATGGTAAGCCATGCCACTTGTCAGTGGAACTGATTCATAAATCTTTGTGGGCAATTAACAATGATCGGTCAATATATCAACTAGATATAAAGAATACATTTCTTTATAGTGATCTTGTAAAGGAAGTCTTTATGGCCCAATCTCTTTGCTACAAAGTTGAAGGGGAGTATATGTGTAAACCAGTGTTGCAGAAGTGGGTGTCCAGTATTCAGTCGAGGGATCACTGAACAAAGAATAATCGGTATTCGGACGACTATTCAGAATTATTTGGTTTTATATTTTTTAATTATTTTTAATTTAAAAATGGTTTTTAATACATATATTCTTATATATTTATACAAATATTATCATCAATCAACAAGAATCCAAGAAAAAGTACCCATTAACAACATACATATACATACATATACAGAGCTTTGACATTTTTGATGATATCATGACAAATGGTAGTTCTTGATAATTTTAAAAAATAAAAAATTCAGCTGAATAATCGGCTAGTCGGACGAATAATCGAACCAACTATTCAATTAGACCGACTAAAGGTTATTCAGTCGGGGATCCCCAAACCTCATAGTCGGACCGAATAGTCGGCCGACTATTGCAACACTGGTGTAAACTATAAAAAGATATGTGTGGATTAAATAAAATTCAAAAGCATGATTTGACAAATTTAGCAATAATATTTCTAGAATTGGATTTTCCAGTCTACCATTAACATTTCATCTCAGTCCGAAAAAACAAAAGAGGAATTGTGATGCAAGTTGTATATGTCAATGACATGATTTTAACGAGTAATAACAATTGCAATATTCGTCAGACAAAGGAATTCTTACAAAATATCTTTATTACTAAAGCTCATGGGCATTAAGGCTGCTAGGAACTCAAATGATATTGACTCTCTCCCAAAAAAGAAACGTCCATGCAATACTGGAGGATTCATGCATGCTAGACCCAGACCATCATCAATTTCCATCGACTATACTCTGAAGTCGTGGCCATCTGATGACCCACCTCCCTTTGAAGTTATTAAACGAAGTTACATGAGCCATAATTATATATATACACGACATTCACTTGACCGGATTCTAACTTTGCAATGTTAATATGACTTGAATCCTAACTACTTGTTGAGATGTTGATGTGGCTGATCTGTGTCCTATCTTCTAATTGGTTGAGAGATGTTGGACTAAGATTGCTGACATGTCTGATCCGTCTCTTGAAACCTGATTGGCTGATAGCTATTGGGATGGATTGTTGAATACAAGTGGTATTCTTCTGCTGCAGTATAAAAGGGGCCCTATGGCCATCAGATACTGCACTCCTCATTCTGATCCTGATTCTCATTCCATATATGTACCTTCTCAGTATTCTCTATATTACATTTTCTCCATATAGTGAAATCGATCACCGCCGCCCAATGACGTAGTCTAGTTACGGGTGAACCTTATAAATCCTTGTGTTTGCGTCTTGCTTGTTTGATCGTGTTTATGCGTGTTTGCTTCCACGATTCGCAATAAACTAGTATTTAAACTTCGGGTTCCGTCAAAATTATCCAGCAAGATGGCATCGCACAATCAGAAGATCGAGAAGTTCACAAGGAAGAATGGATTCAGTTTATGGCAGATCAAGATGCGCACCCTTCTGAAGCAGCAGTACATCTGTGCACCGTTAGATCAAGAGCGGACGAAGGCACTCGAGCCGTCCGAGTTGATGGTGCAGAAAGAAAAGGCGCACTCGACGATCATGTTGTGTTTGGCAGACGAGATTATCGTGGAGGTTGCCGATGAGGATTCCGCAGCCGGTCTGTGGTTGAGACTCGAAAATCTATACATGACGAAGTCTCTGACCAACAAGTTGCTCTTAAGCAACGCTTGTTCTCTCTCCGTATGCAGGAAGGAACATTTCTTAATGAACATCTAGATCGCAACCTTGATTTTATTGGTCCCTCTTCCATTATCGTTTGAGAATTTTGTTCAATCATTTATTCAGGGAAGAGAATCCATAACCCTAGAGGAAGTTCGCGCGAGTCTGCATACACGTGAACTTCAACATATGGCTACCGGGAAGCAGACGCTGCAGGTTTAGTTATGACTCATGAGAAGAGTCATACTGGTTCTGGATACACAAAGAAGGGAAAGTAGAAGTCCAAGTTGAAGAATCATAATGCCAGTGACATTGGTAATTATTGCAAAAAAACATGGGCATTGGAAGAAGGACCGCCTAAAGAAGAAAGGGAAAGCTACAGTTGTTGTCGTGGCTCATGGAGGCGCAGATTCTGAGATGATTTGGTTCTCACCGTCACGAATCAGAAGACGACGAATAACACGTGGATTCTTGATTCAGGTTGTTCTTACCATATGACTTCCAATGAAAATTGGTTCTACACCTATGAGAAGATAGATGTTGGAAACATCGTCACGGAGAATGATGCAGCATGCAAGATTGTAGGGATTGTCTCTTTGAAGATCAAGATGCATGATGGAGTCGTGAGGACGGTGACAGAAGTAAGCCATATTCCTGATCTGAGGAAGAACTTGATATCCCTTGGAGTCTTGGACTCTAAAGAATACAGGTACAATACTGAAGGTGGAGTCATGCAAGTTGCCAAAGCTGAGGTTGTTATCATCAAGGGCACAAGCAGAAGATCCTATACGTCATGCAGGGGTCTACAGTTACCAGTTCTGTTGCAGTGGCGTCCCAAACCGTAAGATCAGAGTCAGAGTTGTGACATATGCGGTTGAGACACATGAGTCAAATGGGGATGAATATCCGCATTCAGAAAGGCCTTATCGGGGATCTCAAGGGATCCAAGCTGGAGTTCTATGAGCATTGCGTGTTGGGGAAACAATACAGGAAGCAATTCAGTGAGGCCATCTACAGGATGAAGTAGACACTCGACTACATCCATGTTGATTGTTAGGGTCCTTCACGGGTCTCATCTTTGAGAGGTGCCAGGTATTTTCTATCTATTATTGATGATTACTCCACGATGGTGTGGGTGTACATGTTGAAGCACAAGAGCGAGGTATTCAAGACCTTCAGGCAATAGAAGATCTTGGTGGAGAACCAGACTTCTAAGAAGGTGAAGCGTCTTCGTACAGATAATGGGCTGGAGTTTTGTTCGTCAGAGTTCAATGAGTTCTGCACTGAGGAGGCTGTTGCGAGACACCTCACCGTCAGAGATATGCAGAATGGAGTTGCAAAACGAATGAACATGACACTTCTGGAGATAGCACGGTGCATGATCTCACAGCTGGACTTGGTAGAGCATTCTGGGCTGAAATTGTGAATACATCTTGTTACTTGGTGAATCGAAGTCCTGCATCTGCCATTGATTGCAAAACACCCATGGAGGTATGGTCTGGTAATCATGCTGATTATTTTGTTTTACGAGTCTTTGGTTGTGCTGCCTATTATCATGTTGATCAAGGAAAGTTAGAACCAATGGCAAAGAAAGGGGTATTACAGGCTATGGTGCAGGAGTAAAGGGGTACAGAATCTGGTCCCCTTCTGAGCATAAAATTATTGTTAGTAGGAATGTTACTTTTGATGAGAATTCCATGCTTCACTCGAGTAGTAGGTCTGTTGATGCAGTGACAAGTGATGATGTGGCCAAACAGATGGAGTTTGAACTGACACCAAGTAGTGATCACACAGTTGGTCACACCACTCCTGATCAGGCTGTTGCTGAACGGTCTGAAGCTGAGCAACCAAAGGAGAGGCAACCAAGTGTTGCTACTGATCGGCCTCGTAGGGAGATATATCCGCCGCAGAGATACTGATTTGAAGATATGGTTGCATTTACACTGATGGTTGCAGAGGAGGCAGAGTCTCCAGAGCCCTCCACTTACAGGGAGGTAATATCTGGTGCAGAATCTGGGCAGTGGATTGCTGCTATGGGTGAGGAGATAGAGTCTCTTCACAAGAATCAAACATGGGAGCTTGTCAAATTGCCAATGGAGAGGAAGGTTGTTGGATGTAAATAGATCTTCAAGAAAAAGACAGGAATCTCAGGCAGGGAAGGCATCAGATACAAGGCACGCCTTGTTGCGAAGGGTTACAATCAAAAGGAAGGTGTGGATTACAACGCGATATTCTCTCCCATTGTAAGACATACATCCATCAGGATGCTACTAGCTCTTGTAGCACATAGAGACTTGGAGTTGGAGCAGTTAGATGTGACGACAACTTTCTTGCATGGCGAACCCAAAGAAGATATTCTTATGAGCCAGCCAAAGGGATTCACATCTCAGGGCAAGGAAAACCATGTGTGCAGATTAAAGAAGTCCTTGTATGGGCTTAAGCAGTCTCCTATGCAGTGGTACAAAAAGTTGACAGTTTCATGGTAGATCATGGGTTTAATAGGAGCCCATATGATTGTCGTGTTTACCACAACAAGGTGGAGGATGACTCCTTTATTTTTTTGTTATTGCATGTCGATGACATGCTGATTGTTACCAAGAAAAAGAGTACCATAGATGGTCTGAAGAAGCTCCTTAGTTTCGAGTTTGACATGAAGGATCTTGGTGCAACAAAGAAGATTCCAGGGATGGAGATCATTAGAGATCGTGCAGAAGGAAAACTTTTCTTATCTCAGAAGAACTACATTGAGAAAGTTCTAAAGAGATTTAAGATGTCTACAACCAAGTCTCTAGCTACTCCATCCGCTGCAAACATTCATCTTTCATTCTCTTTCACACCACAATCAGACACAGAGAGCATGTCACGTGTTTCCTATGCTAACACAGTTGGAAGTCTTATGTATGTCATGGTATGTACAAGACATATTCATTCTCTTTCATTCTCATGCTGTGAGCGTTGTTAGCATATTCATGGGTAACCCAGAGAAGGAGCGTTGGCAGGCAGTCAAGCGGATTTTTTGCTATCTGAGAGGAACATCAGACATTGGCCTCATTTACAGAAGTGATTCAGAGTGTTTGGTTGCTAGATATTTAAATTCAGACTATGCTGGAGATGTTGATGGGAGGAGATCAATGACAAGCTATGTTTTCACTTTGGGGAATTCGGTCATTAGTTGGAAGGCTACCTTACAACCATCAGTTACTTTGTCTACCACAGAGGCAGAGTACATGGCTTTGATAGAGGCTGCAAAGGAAGGCATCTGGCTAAAGGGCTTAGTTGGAGATCTAAGTCTTCAAAAGGATCAGGTTATAGTATATTGTGACAGTTTCAATGCGGTTTGCTTAGCCAAGGATCATGTGCATCATAAACGGACCAAGTACATCGATGTCAGATATTACTTCATTCGTTTTGAGAAGAGGATCAAGGTGAAGAAGGTCGGCACAACAGATAATCCGGCCGATATGTTCACAAAGGCAGTTCATGGGAGTAAGTTCAAATACTGTTTGGACTTGCTCAATATCGATAGTTGGCGGTAGCCCCAAGGAGGGGTTGGCGGCGGCACAACGAAGCTTAGCAAAGTTTCTCAGAGGATTCAATTCAAGGTGGAGATTGTTAATATGACTTGAATCATAACTATTTGTTGGGATGCTGATGTGGTTGATCTATGTCCTGTCTTCTGATTGGCTGAGAGCAGTTGGGTCAGGATTACTGACATGTCTGATCGGCCTCCTAAATCTGATTAGCTGAGAGTTGTTGAGATGGATTGTTGAATACAAATGGTATTCTTCTGTTGCAGTATAAAAGAGGCCCTAGGGCCACCAGACTGCACTCCACATTCTGATCTCGATTCTCATCTCATATATGTACTTTCTCAATATCCTCTGTATTACATTTTCTCCATATAGTGAAACCGATCACCGCCGCCCAAGGACATAGCCCAGTTACGGGTGAACCTTGTAAATCATTGTGTTTGTGTCTTGCTTGTTTGATCGTGTTTGTGCGTGTTTGCTTCCGTAATTCACAACATACAATTAGCATTTTGAGTCAATGTACGGAGAAACCTTGTTGCAGTCATTGACATGATGTATGTTTTATGCTAAAACATATAAAAAAATCCATGCAAAAGCATATACTACAATAATAAGGGCCGTTTAGATCTTGCGACTTATTCATTATACTAAGATATTGAAGAGAGAAGATTTACCATTAGTCTTTCCACCTTCTTAAATGGTAACGTGGTCATGTAAAGCAACAAGAAACATGCTATAGTCGCTCATTCTAGTGTTGAAGCTAAATATTGTGATATGGCTTATATTACTTTGTGAAGGGACTTCGATTTTCCTTCTTTACAAAGATTTAGATATCCAGACAGCTCCTATACCTATCCAATGTGATAATAAATCTGCAATCCGCTTCCAATGTGATAATAAATCTGCAATCCGCATAGCTTCAAGCCCGACTTTCATTAGAGGACGAAGAAAATTTAGGTTGACCACTTCACTGACGGGAACAAAAGTAATGTGTTCAGTCTATCAAAACCCTAGTTTCAAGCAAAAAATGAGAATACTACGTGTAGGACATCGTTGCCCACTAGATGCCAAAACTCCATTTATAAGATCATTGGAGGTACATCCGCCCATAGATAACCTTCATGTAGAAAATTACCATGGATGTCTTCACCTGATCTATTGTCACCACCCTAATCAGCCTCCCACAACGTGGAGGTTAAACTACTACATCACCTTCAATCCCCTTCAGAGCGGCTGGCCATGAAAGATATGAAATGTCTAGCCTGTAATAGGGGTTATGGAGATGGTAAAGCACAAAATGACTTTAATTGGCATAATAATATGTTTTAAATTATCTACGGGAACAATACTTTAAGACAACAGTATTATAATAATTCTACAACAATTATGTCGTGCATGACAGAGGGACATAGGTCAAGATTAATCATCATTTCATTAGAGAGATGATTGATGTGAAGGAGCTTGTGCTACCTCACATAAGAAGGGCGTTTAAGTATTGTTTCCGTTGCAATTCCAAAAGTTAAACGCAAATAATTTGTCGTAACAGATCTGAAATAGTAAGTTTACATTGAAACCGAAGGCAAGCGGGCAACAAGCTGTTTTGTTATCAATAGATCAATGGATTACGGGTGAGGATCCATTTAACTCTATAGACTTACATATGTAACTCTTCTCCAATTTCCTTTCATTAAGCAAATGAAGACAACCCTAATTGCTTGTGAGCTCTAGGGCATCCCAACCCACAAGTTTTATCTTATGATAAGAAGGATTTCCCATGTGAATCATTATGTACTCTTGTTGATTTGTTATGTTTTGTATCTACAAATACATACAAAACAATTTCAACATGCAAAATGAAATGTCATGAAGTGACCAATTTACTCTAAATTAGACCTTCTATTAAGAAATCATGTATACGAATAGCAATCACATAGTCTAAAATTTTATGCACAGATGTATATATGCATACATCGCTTTATATTGCAATAAACTCACCTTCAATCTATCTTTGCTGGCGGATTGACAATACAAAGAAGATGAGTGAATGGTATGATCAACCACTTCTTTTACCAATCAATAAGCATCAACAAAGATATACTATATTATAAATTAGTACTTAAACGTGATTTAAAACAAATATTACTACTATAAATGGGCAATTGCAGAACACCTTACCAAGAGTGACAAACTCTTCGGAGCACTTCATTTGCATAAACTGCATTCCAGCTTTGGTGCCAAAAAGGGAATTTTTCAATTCCTATGAAGAAAAAAATCAATATCACCTTCAAATGATATGATTATAGTAAGTTTTCCAATACTGTGCTATTCTTTCATGCAGCCATTCCAAATAAATAAAAGGTTAATTACGTAAATAGTTCTCTTTGAAACCAAAAATGCCACCTAATAGATGAGAATGTCACCAGTTGTCTTCACCTCCAACTAACTTCATATTCTAAAGGAGCCCATTCCCTAGTTCAGCAAATCTCTTGCAACAGTGCTCGTGCCAAAGGATTTGACAGGTTCCCTCCGTCATCATAAAGGTTCTATGCTATTTTTTAGATTATCGACATATGAATCATACTAGGTCAATGGGTTGGAGAGGAGGGTGCATCTGAACTAAGAGAGAGGACACAGAAGGGTTAACTACATTGCAATGTGTGAAAGATGGAGATAATAGGCAAGAATCGAAGAGTAGACTCTTCTTTTTTCAGAAATTGACATGTTAAATTCATTTATGTGAATCACAATTGATATTTTCAACACCAAGAATCTGCGGACGGAAAAAAGGAAAAACTACATAGTAGAAAACTAGCAAAACCATTATGAAAAAGAAAGGGAACACTTATAACCTGAATATCTCTTTGTTGTCGCTCAATTATCAATCTCTGCTTTTCAAGTTTGTAGACGGACTCTTCTTTGGACAGCTTTGATTCAGTCGGTTCTTCAAAACAGTTGGTGTTCTCTTCTATGATCTCTACCTTTACAGAAGAAAGTAGGAATTGGATTCCTTTTCAAATAGGAAGATGTATCTACACTGATACGCTACCGGTTTTTATTACTGTTACACAGCAATTCCCAAGTATTAAAAGGAAAAACTCATGCTGAATCAGCAGCCATCTATAAAGTTTGCAAGTTTACGTCCAAAGACAAGACCTGTTTAGAACTGTGAATGTACCTTTTGTTCAACATAAATTTTTTTGTCCATGGATATGCCTTGAGAAGATTCTTGATATCCATCAACCATATCACTTGGAGCTGCATTACCCTGAAGGTGTGAGATAACTAGACTGTTACAGTTGCAAAACTAATCAGCGACCTCATGTAAATTGCTAATTGTGAATGGAACACTCAGACAGAAAAAAAATGAAAGAAGAAGAATGCCTTTGCATTTTGGCTTGCCATAATCATATTTGTGTTTCTCATGCGATGCTCGAATTCCTCCATAACCTTGCTCAGTATATACTCGACAAGCTGCGTAAACAGTACAAAAGTAACCCTTAAATTCACTCAGAGAAAGCCTAGCAGTTAGGTTAAAGGACCCTTACCATGGGGACGTCCTCGGACTTTTTATCTGACAAAAGCTCGTTTACAAGGACTTTCAGAGACTGAGGTAATATCTGCTTACATGGAAAAAAATTCAGGAATCACCATGTTTCAATGATCAAAGGAAGCTATAGATATAAGCAGACACCACTGTACCAACCGTTTCAGTTGGTTGATGAGGAAAATTTCCAGTCGAGCTCAGTTCTGTAGATGCAAATTCATCAACTTTCTCGTTAATTGAGGAGTTCCTTGACATGGAAGTCGTAAATGGCTCACAGTTTTTCCTCACAACAAGCTTCCCCGAGTTGGCAAGTTTCGAATTGCCACTGTATTTCCAAGGTCCATTTCCGCCAGACTGCTTCCATTCACTAAAAGATTTAAGAGCTAGAATACATGTCACAACTCTGCCACTATTTCCACCCTGATCAAGTACCAAGTATAAGGTTAAAGTCCTAACAGATAGAAATGGAAGTATCATTATGCATGGCACTCAGAAATAACATCAGCAAAGCTTCATTGGCATGATTAAGAAAATTCTTACAAGCTGAAATGTCTTCCATAATATATTTTTCTGGAGGACGCACATATAAATTGAAAAAAAAATGGAATTTAAAAAAAACATCACACCTTTTCTAAATCGAACGCTTCAAACAAAGGAAGACCCATTTCCTGGGCAACATCAAGAAAGTTCCTTATATTTTCGAAACGTTGGTAGGAGGACAATGGCGTCCCTTCCGAAGGAGCAATGGACTCTCCCAAAATCTCGACTACCTGATAATGCCTACACACAGTCAGTACAAATTTGCATATACCAAAACTGTAACGTCCCGGGCACAGAACAAGAACAAGGTACACATCCTCACAAACAAGCCTACCCTTGGTATTGCAGCGGGCTGGACCTTGTTCATGGCATTGCAAAGAATGTACCCACTCCTTAGTGCCAAACGAAAACTCTCCTCTGAGGGAGACTCTGGCAGATCCCTCGCACCAACAACTCCCACTGTCTTCCTGAGCCAATTCGCCGCCTCGTTCCTTCTTGTAGCTGAGAACATGAGAAAAAAAGATCCATTGCCTAAAATCCTTGACGCAATTATAACAAAAACACCAGCCAACATCGGATTTGCATAGACCAGTCTCTTAAAACCAAGGTAAAGATCGGGAAGTAAAGAAGAGTAGCGAAAGGCACCAGCTTGCTCGGCTTTCCTCGAAGCCATGAGGTCGTAGAGCCGCGCTCCATGTTGGTGGAGCACATCTTCCACGATCGATGCAGCAGAGACGGATATCATACTTTCCGGCGCCATCGCAACTCACCTCAAAGATCGAAAGATGCGAGAAGCAGCAATCGATCTTGAGAGGTGGATCCGAGGGGAATGCGGCTGCTGTGCTCTGCAGTGGTCGCCCCCTCTGCCTCCACCCACCTTGGGAGGGATATAGCGAGGAAGGGGGGCGGAGGAGAGAGGGGTCGGAGGGGCGTGGTGTGGACGTCGTCTCTCGCTGGATCTCCCCCTCTCTCTGCTCGGGGCATTGTATTCGTCCATAGGGGTCGATCGTTCTGGAGAGGACACGACGACCTCCCAAGTTGGAGAGGCTCCTCCGAGCTTCCCGCCTTCCAACAACAGGCTTCCCATTCTCGGACGAGAGACCATGTTCATCTGAACACATGTGCATTGGGCTGGTTAGAAAGATGGGATACAAAACAATGGTCAAAGTTGTAATAGAGTAATATTTTATAGGGCTTTTACACCACAACCGCTATAAACTTTGACAATTACACAATAGTCCATGTAATCTTCATATTTATCCTACACCTATAATTTTGCAATGTTTAACATACTATCCTTTGCGTTGAATTAATCAATCAAATCTAATACATGCTGAAAATTTGATTCAATTATTTCTATTATCGTCTCTCTCTATCTCTATCTTCTCTCTCTGTCTCTCCATCGGAGTCACCAACCTTGACAACATTGGCATCCCTCTACACCACTTTGAAGACCTTGAGGTGCCTCGTCTCCTCTTGCACATCCTTCTGTTCTCCCTCCAGCATGATAAAGGAGGAGATGGCATTGATGGTAGGGCATGCATAAACAGAAAATGTTAATTGCTTTGATCGACATCGAAGAGAGCTACAATTGACATTGTGGACCAAGGAGGATTGGGGTGTTTCTTCTCTTTATCGTGCCATTTATCGGGAAGTGCAGTCGAATCACCACAATCAAATGATGCACAAGCGAAGAAGGACCATGAGGACCCTCACTAGATGTCAGAGAGGAGGTCATAGATGAAGATGATGGTAATGGGGTTCACATTGAGGAGGTCACATCCTCCTCTACCTTTTAAGACAAGAAGTTGCCGACTAGTAGAAGACGGAGAGGCGGTGGGGCGAGAGGGTAGGGGAAGGGAGAGAGGGATCGAGGAGGGAGAGAAGGTTCAAGGACTAGAGGAAGGGTGGAGGAAAGTGAGGAGGTGGCAGGAGAGGCGGAGTGGGGGTGGTAGATACGGGATGGGAAGGTGCAGGAGACACAAAGGAGGGATGGAAGGCTAGCGACAAATGCATGGAGGAGGTATTCCAGCGCCATGTGCTCTGGCAACCTCAATATCCCCATGTCGACGTCACCATAAAAGTTGTTACGATTATAGTATGTTGGTGTGATACCCCCAGTGTCTAGATACTCAACAATACGCATCCACAACATACGATTCCACATTCGAAAATACTAGCTATACAACATGCAGGAGAGTAATAAAGAAGGAAAAACAATCAACATTTTAAATTTTATTTTACTTCCATTCTTATCATCAATGTCCACGAAAAGTGTATACAATGGACCGAAAGTATAGCAACATATAGACCATGTCTCTTAATAACAAGTACGGGTACAAAAAACAAAAGAGCAGAAAGCTAATTATACCACAAGCTAAGCTGTACAAAAGTCATGCGGTCGAGAGATAATGTCGTCTTGGTTCATCATGTCGTTGTGTGAGCTACTCAGTGCTCCTCTTGGCATCTAGTGAGCTTTTCTGTCAGAGCATCGGGCGGTTGTGTGCCCTAGCACTACTTGTACTACTATTGTTTCTTTGCCCGGTGATGAGGCCTACGGGCTCAGTGTGATTCTTCTTTTAAAATAGTGTGTTACCGACATGGGTGTGTAAGCGATGGCCCTAAACAGTACTGATCTACAGTTCAAGCTCATCTTTGTTTATCGATGTTACTTCTAAGTACTTATAGATGCTGGTCCCATTTATAATGTCAGAATTCAACCCCTGTGGGAAAAATATCGAGAATGATTAATGGAAAGTCATGAAGCTAAGTGATTAATAATGATATATCCGAAATCGAATGTTATTGAATCAAGTCATGCCCCTCACCCATGCCCCAACTAGGACTATACCGATGGAATATAGACTAGGGAAAACTCTTTGTGGACTCTTTGAATTAGACTTTGTGTTTAGTGAAGGATATGGGAAGATCCTTAAGCACATCACGGAAGCGTGAGGATCACATCGTATGCGATCGGGAGCGACTAGTCGCTCGAGGCAGCGGAATCTAAAATTTTTCAATCGATGAAACCACATGATCCAAGAACACTTCTCAGATCGTTTCATCTAAACCACAAACAAGTATTAGGTTTACCTCTTGAAGCGTGGTTGCGATCGAGTCTCTAAACGAAGAGACCTCCTGTCTCAAGTCTGATCCAATGAAGGAGACACTTGCGAGCGCGTTGATGAGACGCATGCTCCTCACAATTCATGTTGATGATCCAAGCGACGAATCTCCTGATATCGTCATACGAGATCCGACGTCTTCTTCACGAGAAGGCGCATCGAAGGAGATGGAGATCCACGAGCAGTCGTTCCGACAGCATAACGGCGATGCGATGACGACGATGATCTCTCTCTCTCTAGGGCATCAAGGTGGACGACCACAAGAGAGAAAGGGGGAGAGAGTCTTGACGTGTAGAGAGAGAGAGAGGGAGAGAGAATTAGTAGATGTCTCTTGTTGTAACTTGAAGAGAAAGGGGTGCCCCTTCTTATATAGTATTTTGGGATCCATGGATCTCAATACATGACAACACAAAACCAATGGATGAGATTTATCTGTGTTTCTTTCAGTGGCCATGATGTTGTTGTAAAAATACAATAATAATTAATTTAAATTAAATTAATATATATCGATAAATCAATATAATTAATTTTCAAATCAAATTAATTGATTAATCTTGGAGATAATGAGAAGATTGACCTTATCCCTAAAGGGAGGAGACGATCTATCTCCTTAATATCTCATGAGATCTCATTATCTCATGAGATCTCATTATCTCATGATATCTCCAAGATTTACAACAACACTTGTTGTAAATTATTTCACAAAAATAATTCATAATTATATTGTTAATATTGTAATCATGCCATTGGAAATGTGAATCACATTCACATCCCAAAATAAAATGTAAATTACATTTTCAATTAATTATCCAATGTGATTCCAATTCACATCAATAATTACTCAACAAATATAAATTACAATAGGCTTTCTTTGATGTATTATAAATCACATTTATAATATATATGATTAATATGGATAGTGTTATCCGCATTATTCATATCCATGATAATTAAATCACATTTAGCCATTTTGGATCTCTATTCTCATGTGCCCAAATATAATGAATCACGTTCACATTATTCACATCTTTGATAATTAAATCACATTTAATTATCTTAGATAACTCTCCTTATAATATGAATCAAATCCATATTATTCAAATCACATTTAATTATCCATTTTCTTAATGCTCGGCTACATATATCAACAATGAAATTATCCTGAACTTTCAAGGATAATGCGCTTTCTCCTTGGGTGCTTGGAGATAAGGACATGGCGATTGTATTGTTCCACGTATAGTGACTTGGATATTGATATCACATCTCAAATCTAGATCTTACGGACCTCCCAAAGATGCTTGATTAAATCAAGGCCGTAGCTTTAATCTTCTCATTTAATTTGAATCACATTTCAGATCAAGGTCCAACATTTGGACTAAGATCATATCACTTCTCTATGAGAGGAGTCACTAAAATCCAGATCTGTTTCATCACTTTCTCGGAATGGAAGCATCATGGTTATACAATCGTTTATGATCACATCACCCTCAGGTATTCATAATACATGTACATCCTGCTTACAGAAAGGCTCAGAATAAACCCGAAGTTTTAGATCTATTTAAGATTGTCTCTTTCAGTATTTTATCATCACGTTTCTTATTCGATCATTGGGAGTTGATATTGATCATATACTTTACAAAAGCATATAACATACCCAGGAGTTGATCAAATACTTTCCAAAAGTATATATATCAAACCTACAATATAAATCAAGCTTCCAAAGTGAGACAACCGAGCACAAAATTTGATTCTTCCCAATATATCATGAGTGAGCTCATGTCTTCCGGTTCAACAATGAAACCGTATGATCCTTTTGAAAGATTGTATTACTCATATGCCCTTGCATACACACCGGCGCGTCGTGTATAGACCTTCGTTAGGTCATCAACCTATTGGTCTACCAAATGTACATACTCAGACATATAGTAACACATATGTCTCCGATCAAAGGATGCATGCCAATATCGTGACGACATATGACATAGGACTTTGGTTATCTCGATCTTGTTAAGTCAACTCTTTGACCTAACTTATCTAACACATCCGAATCTTTATTCTTATGTAGAGGACCTGCATCAAGAGGACGGTTATATATCAACCTTTAGATAAAGGATTTCCATCTATTTCTTAGGCTGGAGATCATCTCTTAATCATTTGACGGTGCTTGATGAGTCCCCAATCTAACTCTTTAGATATTCATCCAAGCACCAGCTTCTATGATTCAATAATTGAATCAACAGTTGTACAATCATTGAGATGACCATGGTACATAACCCTAATTGTACTAAGGGACCTATTATGCAAATTAGTTATTCTTCATTTCATATCAGGGAATGATATTTGCAATAACATTTATTGCATAATGGATCGTCGTGGGATCGCATGTCCAGCATTTAGACCATATTTCATGTGCAGATTAGAGATCACGAGTCGAGGTAATGTAGGTCGCTTAGTGCGGATCGGTCTTTATACATAAGGATTATTACTTAGTGGGTTGTGCAGGAAAAAAGGTTCATTTACATACAATAGTTTTCAAAACAGAATTCTTTTATACACTTGTCTACTTACAGTTACATGTTACCCCTTTCAGTTGTCAGCGTACTGGGCACTTTTATCATAAACCTACTTTACATGAATTCAACATGTTTGCAGGTGCAAGAACCATACCAATAGGCGGCTTTGTGGTTTGACTTTTGTACAGCTCAACATGTGGTACAATTAGTTTTTTCACTCTTTTGTTTTCGTACATGTGCTTGTTATTGAGTGACATGGTGTATATGTACATGTTGTTATACTTCTAGTGCAGTGTATATACTTTTTGTGGACAATGATGATATAAATGGAAATGGAATTGAAATTGTTGCATGCTCTTCCTTCTTTACTTCTCTCTTGCATATGTTGTATAGCTTGGAATTTCGAATGCGGAATCATATGTTATGGATGTGTATTACTGAGTATCTAAATCCTAGGGATATCATAGATAACATTATCAATGAAAGGTGTAGTGATTGGTCGCAAGGAGATGAGGCTGCGATGGGTGATGAATTTGTGATTCATCTATATTATACTCAAATTTGACCTAAATTCTTGAGCAAATACACACATAAATACATAAAATACTAAGATTGTACCAAACACTTGTCAAATAAAAATAAGTCAACTATACTACATTAGTATACATAAAAGTCCAATGAAGAAAATATTAAAAAATACAAAAAGCGCATCATCTATACATGTACACCAGACCTATACATCATCTATACGTGTACACCAGACCTATACAAAGCACGAAGAAGTGACAAAATCTTATTGATTTTCTACAAAGCTTATAATTTGGCTTGGTCTCAGTCGGATTAATTCAATAAAAATGTGAATAGTTCTAATTTATGCAAAAATTAAAGCTAAATGTCATGAGCATATTCCAGTTGAACCCTAATTACTTTTAAAAGTCAATGACTAGAAATATACTTTTTAATTGGTATGCTTTTTCGAGGACATCAAGGTCATATATGGAATGTTAATTTTGAACCTAATATTAATGTTTACACTTGTAAATTAATTCAAGCACATAACTAAAGTAACACATATGCATATTTTTTAAAATTGCAAATATGTGTGTGTGAAATCTAATAAGGATATTAATTCACAAAAACAAATCAAAAATAAAAATAACAAAATCAAATGCCTAGAATTCATAGGTATGCTATACATATGAATTTATTCCCTTGGTTTTTGTAGTAAACTAACCTAACTACTAAATAAAGCCAAAAAAATAAATGTTCATGTATATTCTATTAGTACAATATAAAATCAATATTAAAAGTACCATGAATAAAATTAAAAATCAAAAGTTGTTAAATATAAATATTATATACTTGTATTTTTCCATAAAAATCCTAACTCTCAGTAGGAAGTAGGAATCGAATTGGGTCACAGTGCCCTTGTGAAAATTGTAGGAAATTTTATTTCCTACAACTTCTGTGTTGAAAGTTTTCAAAATTCGACTAGCAACACCATGTTTTCATTTTCTTTTGATTTTAATCCTTAGATTATTTTAGTGGCACCACATGGCGCTACCACAATGCCTTTTCTTCCTTATGCATGTGCTCTAAGAAAGTGTAAACCCACGTTAGTGACCCTATTTTTGGTCATCAAGCACCTCACTCAGTCAACCTCATGCTCAACAGGTATATCAGTTGCGGTCCCATTTGATCGTGGTGTACTCATTCTTGGATATTCCCCTTGTGGCGGGTAAGCCAAGGTAAATCATTTAAGGTGCTGAACTATAGTTTGGAAGAGTTGGATTCTTCTTTTGACTATATGTGACTGTGGATGTTGTGTGTATATATTGAAAGTCAGAGATTTTGAATGTTTGTTATCTTGTATGGTACTCTTATATACATATATTTATATACAAGTATACTAATAATCTCCTTGGAGTACTTAGATAACCATAAAAGGAAGGAGCTAGCAATGTCATCAATTATAAAGGAATCACTTGGAGTACAAGTGGAAAGTGTTATGGAACATTGAACTATTAGTCATGTGTAAACAGTTGGCTCAATAGAGTTGCAGTTAAGGAAGGATGTGTTAGTAAACAATATCAGATGATAAAGCGGATACATGCGTCTAATCATTTCTTCTACTCTTTATTGAATGTAACTTAATAAAAAATAATTGTGAACTAAAATTGATAGCTAGATTTTTAGGATCTTGTAACAATGTGGACCCTTACCGAGGGTCTTGGAAATTGAGTTTGTTTGGGGAGTAGCTCTCTTTACTCGGAAATAATGTTAATGGTTTTTGTCTGTGAGTATTGTGGTCCGGTGTGAGTTAGGTTGCACCTAGTGAGAGCGTTTGACCATCGTGGGAAGATTACTTTGTCAATTCTTAGCACACTTTACAACCTTTCACTTACATTGTTTAATTGTTTAGCATCATACTGGACTTTGCTCACAACGCATCCTTTGCATTGAATCCAACAGGTGTTGCTGGTGTTGTCACATCAGGGAGCGGCTTTGGGACTAGACTTGGTTTGTGGTTGTTGACATGTTCAGAGTACATGCTTACTGGTAGAATTGTATAGTTGCGTCACTTCTAGATTACTTTCATAGCATCTACATTTTCTAATTTTCAGTCACGTAAATGTATTTTAAGTTGAGGACTCTATTTATAATAGTCTATGTATAAATTTTTGGGAACCATGAATACAATTGTGTTGTTGGAGCATTTTATTTCAATTTTTCTTACATGCTTTATATTTCGAATGATAATCATGATGTATAGATGTGGCTATTACTGAGTATTGGGATCTGAGGGCGTCACACCTTATTTGCATTTCCTTTTCATAATTTTTGCTCAAAATAAGCAAGAGGGAAGCCTCCTAAAAATAAAAATGGAAAAAATCACTAAAATACAAAAAAAATCACAAACCCATAAGAATATCTCTTATCACTTTCTCCATACGCCCTATTCCATTCTTTTCTCCTCTACTCTTTGGTTTTGGCACTCTATTCACCATCAGAACATGGCTTCTTCTAAACAGGGGGTGCATTGCATCACATATTTTAAAAATAGTGCATGGATTTTTTTCTAAAATATCTGCATATTTTTTTGGATGTTTTATGAAAACTCAAAAAATGCATATTCCCAAAATCACATAAAACCTGCTCAGATATTTATGTTCTAAAACATCTACTAATGTCTCAAAATCCAAAACATCCTCCCTATTTTCTTCTTTCTTTTAGGATTTGAAACTTATTTTTTTGCAGGTTTTGCTAGCTTTGAGCTATGATGACTGAATTTTACCTTAATCCACTTAATTCATAGGAATTCATTAGGCATGGGATATTGATTCTTTAGGTCCATTTTAGACTTAGTTCGTCAAGTTTCGCTAGCTTTGAACGACGATTGAATTTATGTATCTAGCTAGATCAACTTGGACAACTTGTAGTGATTTTTTAGTCTTGATTGATTTTTGAACAACTGTACTTACATCATAGCTTAACTGACTTTACATGTATAATACATTGTTACGATCTCCACAGAGGAATGGAAACAATTGCAATCTACATCATCACCCAATGCTCAAAGTCAAACTGAATCTAAGGTTATGGAAATCCAACAATCTATGTTCGATATCCACTTGTTCATTGTAAGTATGAGTTTGTCAACAAATCTTCCCTATACATAATATTCAAAGAAAAATATATATTTGCACACTCTCGTGCTACTTAGTCTTCCAATAAAAAGGCAAAGATACATAGGGATGCATGTGCCTGTACAAATATGCAAATGCAAAGCACGAACATAAAAGAATAATCACTAAATAACCTATCTCTATCAAAGTTGTGTAGCAAACCAATGATGCTACTTTTATTCTAAAAAAGGCGCATGGTTATGTTCTATGAAAATAAAAAAAATTAGAACAACTGATTAAAGCGATCTACGAAAAAAACTAAAGAGATATCAATGTTCTCTACGAAATTTCTCCCATTTTATGCTGACAAACTTAAATGAAATAAGAATAGCCTTAGACTAGGGAAGAATAGATGCCTTAGATTTTGAGAATCTGCAGGTACCTTGGTCTAGGTCGGTATGTTGTCTCATCTCACAAACTCAAGTGCTATAATATTCACACATAGTTCAATATCTACAAGTTAAAGCGGATACATATTGACTAGGATGATCTAACTTACCGTAAATATAGCTGACTAAAGTTAATAGAACTTAATGGCCGTCGAGTAGAATACTCGAGTCTACGTGAGGTCTAACCAAAATTGTTAATATAAAATTCAACTTATCTATTACTTGTCTAAACTTGATGGAGAATCCTAGGACTTTGTGGGTGTATCTGCTGCAAATCTTCTATGTATACTCTTTATTATTTTTCTTTTTTTCAATAGTTGGCTTGTTTGTGACTAGAAAATAAGACATCCATGTGTGCACAACTTGCATTGCACTAGTTTCCTATACATCACACATTAAAATCCATAAAAATGTCACAAAAACAAAGTCCTATTAACTTTAGTTGTACTTATGACACATTGCATGTAAAGTTCACTACCAAGAACTCTAATAAAATGCACAGGTTCCATAGACATGTATTACACCTACCTATATATTCGATTGTCTGTATTATGCCAAAATTTTGTGAATCTTTTTTATGCAATCGACAGAATCTAAAGCATCCAAACACACATACATTTGCATAAATTGTTGATCACCATTTTAAAACCAACAAAAATAACATGTATTTATACATATAACACATAAATACCTACACAATTTATAAATATTGATGAATATATATATACACACACAACCAAAATAAAGAAACATATGATATTACTTATATCTTTATATATAGCTTAAAATATATGTCTATAAAAATAAATATCCGAAAAATACTATATTCTAAAAATAATGTTGAATGAATACTAGATTCTATGAACATATTTATATTAAACAAGATTGCAATTATCACTCATGCTACTTATGTTTAAAACGATAAATATTAGTGCATGTTACATTCTTAATTATATAATATTACATTCTTAGCCTTTTCAAACCTGTGGTCAAGAGGATCTAGTGGGATAAATTGCTCATTAAATACCCACATCTCCTCCTACAATTTAAGAACCACCCAAACAAGATCCCACATCACTCATTTTCCCTTTTGGTTTCTAATTTCCAAGATCCCACACCACTCATTTTCCCTTTCGTTTCTAATTTCCTAAAAGAAAATTGCCAACATCCACCTCTACTTTAATTCCTTGCAGGAGAACTATCCCCTCTTGCTTTATTAAATTTTTTTTATTGTCCATAAAGGAAACCATCAGATGGATCCCCATTCGTCTTCTTCTACTGTCGCCTGGAAGTGTCAACCTAGCCCATTGTAGCCCTTACGACCTTAGATGTTACGATGCATAACGTCGTCACGTTCTTCCGATCTCCAACGCCACCTTCTCCTCTTCGTGGATATCATCTACAAATTAAGGAGGAGGGCACACCGAAAAGCACCCGACCAGGAGAACCAAACTCGACCATTGCCATCATCACCTCCCACTCAAGCTCTGTTGGTGGCATTGCTTTGCCACCACTCCTCTACGTTGGCGTTGCTCCATCCATGATCCTCATCACAGTTTCCTCCGCTTCTCCTATGAGTTCGACGTGCTCCATCCTTCTTCAAGGCATCAGTGATAGCTCAATCATGTGATGATCGTCGGACTATCGTGGAGAGCAGCAACCACCACCACCTCTCCCCATCATCGGTTTTGCTTCGCTGCGAGTGGCAGCCATTGCCACAAGATCCAAGGGATGATTCACAATTAGCTTCTCATTATATATATTTTTTGAAAAAATTATGACTTAATTGAACTTTTGGAGGCATTTAAATTCCTTTTGCAAAGTTCCTCCTTTTGGTTATTATATTGGATTTTTATCAGTTGTGCCCCTTTGAGATATTGCAATTTCAGTTACGCCCATCCCTTTTTGGAATATCAGTTGTGCCCCCGACTTTTTGTCGTTCTATAACTTGTATCCCTCAGGTTAGTTGTCGTCCATCCCCAACGCAAACAAACGTTAACTTTAGAGACATAACGAGAATTAAATGAAAAAAGCTAAAAAGGTCAGTTTCCCATCCTCTTCCTCCTCTTCACTTCCTCCTCCCCAGCCTCCTGCTCCTCCACCGCCTCCTCCCCCGCCCCCATCTCCTCCCTCCACCCTGAGCTCTCCCCCTGCCCTCGTGTCGCCTCCTCTGCCCCAAGCTTCTCGCCAAGCACATCTCCTTCCCTCACCCTCCGCCCTCCTCTGCCCCGAGGTCCCCCCCTGCCCTCCTCTGTTGGGCTTCCACATAAAAATATATATATTATTATCATTATCATTATTATATTATATTAGTATTTAGAGGGTGGCTCATGATGTGAAAGGATGCATCCCATTAAAGGATTGCCTTTGACATGGTTGTTACCTTAATGGAGAGGCAACCATTCATGTGTATAAATACATGGCAAGGGATCCCTTCTCCCTCAACCAGGTGTGTGTGAGGATCCATTACTCAAGCATCTTAAGAAAGGTTGAGAAGGAGAAGGAAACCCTATTTGCCCCACTTCTGGTCCGCTTCGAGTCTTCATCTGACCGCGATGGCCTTTGGTTAGTACTTTAATTATTTAGTATAGATCTATATCTACGATTAGTATTATAGATCTATTAGTTGGTATCTTAGCTAGTTATAGCGACGAAACTAGTTATCATCAATTTTTTCTTACGGAAAGTTTACGACTTGGAAGATTTGATTTTAAGATCTGTAATATCTCTGTAGTATTACTTTAGTCCGTGATTATAAATCCATGTTCGGTTATTACTCTCTTGATTCACTCTCTCTCATTTCACTATTGATCGCCAAAATTCCTCTCGATTCTCTCTCAGTCCATTTCAATGATGCCAACTCCCTATTGCACAATATTACTTCCCTCTAACACAATTTTGCTATTGCCCCCTTCCCCGCGATGTCGCCACCCTTCTCAAACAATATAATCCCCTCCCACGTGATACCATTTGTCTTCTGTAAGCTGTCACTCTTCTGATCTTCGCTAAAAGGAAATGGATTTGGGAAAGTTGCTTGGTACATTTGTTAGATACTTTTGATCCTTTTTCTTCTTACTTTTTACTTACTCTATCTTGCAACTTTATTTTAGTGATAAAACTGGATCAATTAGATAATCAAATGTATAACACCCATCTAAGAAAAAATATGTATTATTTCAATTTCTTTCATTTTAAATTTGATATATATTTTTTTATTCGTATTTTTCATAGAATTTGCATATTTTGATTATAGATATAATCTTACAAATAAATTTCAATTCAAGTCCATTTTAAATGAGAGAAATGATGTCTAATTGGTAGGCTATATGTAAGTTAGTTTTGCCTTGCATACTCAATCGAGTATGAACTGTTTTACGATTCTAGTTTCTTAATGACATGTTATAGAGCCTTGAAGGATGTTCTTTGCGAGTAGTTTGGTTTGGCATAGTTTAACATTCTAAGTTAATCATGGACTTCATCAATATCTGATCACAGAGATCACAATTTTTATTTAGCTAACTTGTCTTTGTATCCTTATTTTGCTAACTTGTATTATTTTTATTGGAATCATTTGGTGAAAATCAATTGCAAAAACCAAACTAATGCATTATTTATTAAAGAAAACTTAAATTTCAAATTCAATATAATCTTTTAATTTGATTGTATTGTCTCAACTTTTTATAATGGATTAAGGAATTCTTCAACTTTCACTTAATTATGTGTCCCCCCGCCCTTTTTTTTTGCTTCTATTAATATGATCGATTTTGAGTCATTGTTCAAGTGCTTGATGGCTAGTGTGATGTAAAATATAAACATGCAAAGTAGAATAATTTAAAATATAAACATGTAAGTATAAAAATACGAACCAGTCCAATCCAATCCGTAATCTAATGGATTGGATCTAAATATCTGATAGATTGGATTGGATTCAAAAAAATAAAAAACCGTTAAAGTTGGATTGGACATGGACTAAGCTAAAATCCGAATCAATCCGATCCACCCCTGGATCATGGTCCTTCATATTGGGCTACATGATGGATAACAGGATCTCCAGTCCTTGGGGTTGTTCCTCTGCTTAAAGTTGTGCTTGATGCCAAGAATTGGAGATCCAATTCAGTCTTCGTTTCCCACAACTCTAAGAACAACTTTTCCGTTCCCAGAATCGAAGATGTCTTTGGTTGATCGGTGATTTAATACGTCATGGCGTGAACCATTAGCACTGACGAGGGGATTTTATTATTCTTCTCAATGAGACGATATCAAACAACGAGAGTTGCTGCGAGCATGCAGCACACGATAGATTAGAGCTCTGGTCGAGTCAAGTCCTCTGGTGATGATTACAGCCCTGAGCTTTAGTAGTAAATATCGTACAAACATATACTACTTGATGGGCATTCTTCACATTGAAGAACTTGGAACTAAAGCTTGAGAGGTGCTGCAATAGTTTGCCAACCAAAAAATTTCGTTGTTAAGACCATTGCCATCATGCCCGGGAAGTTGACTCAGGGAACCTTGTTCTAGTGAGTTTTGAGTGATGCGGCTCGTAGTGAGTGGATGGCGAATGGAGAATGGAAACAAATGAACGAGGGACATGGGCGTATTCGTCAACGATGGAGGAAGAGGGAGGAACGGAGAGCTCCAACTTTTGAGACCGATTAGAGGTGGAATGGATAAGGATGTTGGTTGGGTACTATTGATCTAGGTAAAAACGAAGAATGAGTTGGTGGTGCAATGAAGTCCGATAGGTGGAGCAAACCACTACTCATGCGAACACCGTCGCAGAACCACCCAAAACCACAACCCATCAGTGAAGGTCCACGATGGCGTAGGGCACAGGTCACGGCATATGATCCTACACATTGATCATTTCAATCTCAATCACTAATAGTAGAGGTGAAGTAACTTGATTATTATCTTAATTTTAAATCAATTAAAATAACGACAATCAATCAATTCAAGCAATTCAATCTTTATGCACTTGATGTTATCATATAGTATACAACATCACTTAGTACAATTCATTATTCCAAATTTAGTTGTTACACCGTGACTTATCATTCTACCCTTCCTCGAAATGGATCCAACCAGGTCATTGATGAATCTGTGATTCATCACTCTAATTAGCTGAAAATAGAGCTTTGTCCCGAGAATTTAGGATCATTTACATGTTAACTTCATAAAATTAACTTCATGCACTCATAGTTAATTTGCATAAATTAGCATTCATTTCTACATTCATATTCATCTTCATATTTTATCTAACTTCATGTATTTTTAAATAATTCATGCTAATTTCAATTGAGCTCAAACCAATCCATTGTGTACATATCACTAACCTTAATCCATGAAAAATCCTAAAAAATTGCTAACTTGTATATATGTAAAATAATCTCAAACCCTAATTTCAGAAAAGACAGATGAAAATGCTGATATTCCTCTCATACAGTGTCAAAATGAACTCTACTTACTATTGAATTAATGTACGTTCAAATATCTACAAATCAAGATCAAATTCAAAAGAATAGGAGTCCATGTGTGAAAATTGGATTTTTGTGACCTAATTGTGCATTGTACAAATTTGGTAATTCTAACCCATCATTTAGTGTGCATGTTTCACTCATTTTGATGATTTTCTTTTTCATTTCTTTAATTTATTTATTGTTTTAAAAAATCACATAAAAATTAAAATAAAAAATAAAAAAAATAATAAAAATGACATGTTCCGACTTAAGCTTACTCACATAATCCACTTGTACATAATCCACCTCCCTAATTTTATGACATATTTGAAACCCCAAAAAATAAAAAAAAATCACATTTAAGTAGATTGCATTATTCATAGCATATTTGATTTTTACATGCATTTATTTTTCATCAGAAAATCAAATAAAAATTACAAAGCCAAAAATTAGTTTTTATGTATATAAATTACCACTAGAAAAATCGTATCTTACATTCTGCATTTCATTTGCACTTATGTCCTCTATGAACATTGTAGATTGCGTTTAGATGAATATTTTTCTTGTTGTGCACTTTTGCATCCGAGTCCATCTTCTATTTTTAGTTGATTTATCCATTCATTTTATACATTGGTCAACCATTCTGCTCAACATCGCACCACGTGGCGCAACCCCACTGGAGCCACTTGGCTCTGGTTCCCCCGACCCCTCTCTCTCTCCATGTCAAGTGCGTGTAACTCCCTCGCACGTGCCTAGCACGTGGTCTTCTATTCCCTCCTTCTTACGTGCCAAGCATGTGATCTTCCCCTCCTCTGCAGCACCGCCATCCGTTGCTGCGCCTCGTTGACTGACCATCTCCAGCTTGGCTTCCCCACCTTATCTCCATCGCCATCCTCGTAACCAACGACCATTCCCCCATCCTTTATCCAATCTCCAGATCTAATGAAACCCAAAACTAACCATAATCCTTCCATCGTTGTTGCACATATTCCCTCGAATCGCCAACCAACTCGATCCCTGGCACCCAAAAAACCTTATCCCCAACGGCCATCTCTGATCGATATGATGTTCCTATCCGTTTCCGTCGGAATCCACACATAATCAAGGAAAGAGAGAGAGCTCGAGGAGGGGGTGGCGACAGCACCTCCCCCTTGCTGGTGATCATCACCTCTACCACAACGCGACCCAGAGGGTGCTTTGCACTTCTGCCGCTGGTCTCCACCTAACTAGCAGAGCCTCTCAACGCCTTCCGTCAGTGGTGATCGACTATGAGCATCATCGAAGAGTGTCCTCGATCCTCCCATCTTCAGGCGAAGCTACCCACTTCCTCCTCTTATTCTCCATGTCTTTCTTCTTTCCTTTTATCTTCCTCGATCTACACCTTCACACATCATCGAAGCTCCGCCACTTCGCACATCTCCACAGATCGAAAACTCCACTACCACCACCTTCAAGCCTCATCGCTTTCCCTTCTATCTCTTCCACACCCTCTCACCAACTCGTGCTTCAACCATCACCATCAAGGAGCTCCACGCCATCCACCAATCTCCTTCATCGCAGCCACACCACCGACGACCCATGGCCATGTGTCGGCCACCACCTTCGCCAACCACCGAGCAACCCCAGGTTCATACCTCTAGGAACCGCTAGATAGAGAACTAGGAGCATCTGGGCCATCGATCAAAGCATCATCATACGGTCTAGATCTCTCCTGAGCCTCTCCACCGAGCGTCGTGCCTCAGGAGGAGCGAAGCTCCAACATCGAACACATGGAGGGTCGCTAGCCAAATCGCCTTCAGCCATCGAGCCTACCTCTTCACGTGCACATCACGTATGTGTTGGAAAAATTGCGGCCCCATCCTCTCCATTATGTATAATCACCAGAAGCTCCCAGCCACGCGTGCAACACGCGTGACTTTGGGAAAATGCGACCCCTATGGGAACCCAGAATTACAGATCTACCCCCACATGGGGTAAATTGCGAAGAAGGACCAACAACTTTAGAAAATTATAGAAGGATCCTTACCAAGGGTATAAATGCAAGAACTTTATTTAGTTTTATTTACTATTTAGTCCCTGCAACTTCAATTATTCATATCTTGAACAATACTTATCGGATTTTCACATTCTTGGTATCGATTTGATCCTTGAATTATTGTCTATCATATTAAACACTGAGAAATTATTTTTGAGACAATATTTGGCATTAATTAGTTAAGGATCTATTTTGTTCATTTTGAGCATCTTTATTTATCTTCGTTGATTCTTTTACTCAACAACTTGTGCCTTGAATTTGGTATAGTTAATGGCAAATTAATATGATATTAATTGGCATATTAATTGAGAGGGAGGTTCACTTGAATTGCTTGCTTGGTTGCTTCTTGGTTGGATTTCTCTATATTTGCCATTTTACATCATATTATTATATCGTTTAAAAATCACAAAAATATTGCATATCTCACTAAACAGCTTAGCATTATTTTCTCTGCATTAAAAATTATTTTGAAAATCCATGTAACATATATTCTTGATTAATTAGTTACATCTTTAAATATTAAAATCCATGAAAAGCTTAAAAAGATAAAAATACCCAAAATATTCTTCTCTATCTGAAAATCTAAATTTCTTAGATTATTTAAAGATTAAATCTTGAACTCTCATATTACCTCCCTGAGTTCAACCTTGAGACTTCCCAAGTAAAATAAATAAATCTTGATCGTATTTGAAACTTGATTCTCCATATCATTTCTCGGTGTGATCAATTTTTATGATCTGTTGGATTTCCCTATTACAACAACTTCGACATCATCGTTAATTTTACAAAATTAACTTAGGGATTTCAGCACTCGTCAAATGGTGCCATTGCCGGGGGGAGGGGGTATACGGTTTAGGATTAGTTTTTAAATAATTTAAGTTTTTAGTTTTTCTCTCCCTAGGTAGCCTGACCCTGATTTTCTTGTATTTATTTCTCTATTTATTTTCTCAGAATTTTTCTCTTTTATTTATATTTTCCTGTGAATATCTCTCTAATAATTGATCTCTTATTTTTCATACTAGGTACCTGGTGGACTTGAAGTGCCTTTCTTGGAACTTGATGCATATCAGAGCTACTTGAAGCACAAAGATTTTTTTTATTTTTGGAGAGAGAGAGTTCAACTTTTATTTTTGTAATTATTTGTAATAATTTAGGTAATTGGTCATTTCCAACGGTCTTCGTTTGAAGACTTGTGATTGTATCCGGACTGGACATTCGGCCTATCTACCTTGATTCTTGTTGTGATTGACGTAGTCCTAGGACTGTACCGGGGCTATTAGAGCTATTAGGTTTATTTTTGTGCTCTTAGGACTGGTCCCATACTCTCGCATTAATTAGACGCACTAGATCGATTTCATTTAGCCAAATTAAATTGTTCTTTCACTCGTTAATAGAAATTCCTATTCTAGATGCGCTTTTCTGTGCATGCATTAGATATATTTGTTAGGAAAATTTCAATTTTGTTTAGCATTCTGCACAGAGACTGTTAGGAAACACTATAAGTATCTCTGACTTTGCATTCATCATAGTGTTTTCCGTTGCACAACTTTTTCGATTCTCCCTCGGTTTTCACTCACATAGGATTAAAGAAAATAGGAATCCCCGTGCAGACGTGTATTGGTCTCCACTCAAATTCAAAGTGATAACTAAATTAAAATTGGGGACTGACGGTTTCGAAATTCGATGCGTTAAAGATGTGTATTGTGTATTTGTTCGTGCGTAAAAATGAATGACTTGTCGTTTTGTTGTAGGCGGCAATCGGAATCGATCAAGAAAATAACCACACAAAATATTTGTCGATTTTAATGAATGCGGTTTTATGTTTATTTTACTTATGCAATCCCAAGTTGAACACAAGGAGACAAAGGAACAACCTAAAATTATATCTATCAAAATTCGTGTGTGGTTTTCGAGGCGGTCTTTTTTTTGTAATTTTTTAATGCAATAAAGGATGCAAAATGCAATTTTGGCCTATTTTAGGGACTAAAGTGTAAATTATACTCAAACGATGTCCGAAAAATATGAAACTTGACCAGGAAGCAAATTATGATGAAATGGATGCATTGTAATTTTTTTGGAATTTTTAGATGCAATATGAATTTTTATGAATTTTTAAATGCAAAAAAATGAATTTCAATATTTAATTATAATAAATATTAAACCTAATTATTTTTTAGGAATAAAATTATCTAAGATCTATGTAATGGACCTCAGAAAAATCCTAAACCTCGAAAATACTAGTTTCAATACCTAATAAAAATCAAACACTGAAATATGCAAAATGATTTTTACAGGACAAACTATGGATGCAAATGTGATTCTTTTTGGGCACAATGTCAAGCACAATTAATTATACAATATATGATTTTTTGGGAATTCTTAGAACAACAGTTAATTAAATAAAAATTTCAGAGCACAAGATGGGCAAAATATGCAATTTTCCACAAAATAATTATTTAATAATTAACCAAAGATCACAAAAATGTCTACAATGTGTTAAAATGTAGAGAATTAATTGACAAATAAAATGCTAATTTTTGATAAATAAAATGATGCAAAGTAGAGGTTCAAAACATAGGGGAAATACAGGGGGATAACTACAATTTATATTAAATAATATAAATATAAAAGTCAGAGGAAGGAATTATTTGTAATTACCAATAGTTGGGGGGCTATCTTGCAAAATTGCCAAGGGGCACATGGAGGGACTGGTGTGCAATATGGAGGAGGTCCGGGGCTGCTCTGTAAATTGCCCACAGGGCACGTGCGCAACACGTGACCCATGGGCTGACGTAGTGCTGACGTCCCCCCACGCGCGTGCCTCGCACGTGCGGGGGGTCTCGAGCCTGTGCCCGGTCCTGATCGGTGGAGGAGGAGAAGTAGTGGAGGAGCGACGGGCTCCTGGCTGTGCCCGCTGGTTAGGGATGCAAACGGTCGGATACGGATACGGATATAGGTATTACCATATCCTTACCGTTTTCTAATACGAATACAGATGCGGATACGGATATTGACGGATATTAAAACTATCTTACCATATCCTTAAAAACGGATACAGATGTAAAACGGATATTGATCGCACACGAGTAGTGTTGGAAATACTATATAGAATCGACTTAAATATATAAGAATTGGATGGAAAACACATGATATTAATTTACTACATGTGTTTGTATTATAAAAAGCATATAAATATGGTAAAAGGAGGTAGAGAATTATGTTATATATGATTAAAAAAATATCTATGACTATATTTATATACTAAAACGGATATACGGATACGGATACGAATGTTTGCGGATATCAAAATGATATCCATATCCGTATCCATTTTAAAATGGATACGGATGTCAAAATCTGTATAAAACGGATACAGTGACGGATCAGATACGGATATATCCGTATCCATTTGCATCCCTACCGCTGGTGGTTCTGTTAGTCTGCGGCGAGGCGTCGCTCCGGTGGCGCTTGGGGTGCGAGGATGTCGGCGGTCGCCGGGCAGAGATGGTGGTGTCGAGGGCTTGGCCAAGGCGGAGGGGGGCCAAGCTGCTGTCGATGAAGATGGATCGATGAAGTCGGTGGTCAAAATCGTAGGAGATGATTGTCAGAATCGAAGGTGGTCGGGGGTTGACGATGACGGTCGTTGTTGACGAAGCAACTGGGTGAGTAGCTGGGGTTGGCGATGAAGCTTGTTGGTGCAGCGAGTCATTATCGAAGAAGAAGCCAGAGGAGAGTCGTTGGCGGTTGCTCGACGTCGAGGCAGAGCTGAGGCAGTAAGGGTGAGGAGGTCGCATGCTGCAACGAGGGTCGGGGGGCCCTCAGATCTCGCCGGAGAAGGGACTTGTGGTGCTGTCACCGCCACGGATTCGTGAATCGTAGAACGGCGGACGGCGGACCTCTGGGGCGACGTCGATTTTAAATAGGGGCATCGAGGGTCACCAAAGAAGGAAGGTCGAGGATTGATGGGATTCAATCGAAGATGGGACGAGGATTGATTGGAGGAGATCCGGGTGAGATCGGGGATGGTCGGGGCTTGATTTGATTCGATCGAGGATCGAGAATCGGAGATGGTGATTCAGATTTGGGGGCAATTTGATGGTTGGTAGCGGTGCGAGATTCGCGGCGGCGGCGAGATTTGGGGGCGCCGCCACCCACAATGGAAAGAGGCGGAGGAAGACGATGGATGATGGGCAGTCCGATCGGTCAAGATCGGACGACCCAGAAGGGGTCGCGTGGCGCTCAAAGAGGAGAGGGGCGCGACGCACATGCTTGGCTCGTGCCTGGGCGGTAGTGCCTTGCACGTGCGTGGTCTTTAATTTTTTTATAAAAACTAATTAAAAACCTCAAAAATGGCTGACACGTGGCGGTTCGAGGAGCTGGCATGTGTCAGCACCAAAAAATTTAGAAACTAAATACTTTGTTAAATGCAAAATAAATAGCAAACAACCTCGGATCGAAAACGTTTCTTCACAAAAATTGCTCGTCTCGATGAGATCTACAACTTTCATGAAGACATCAAAACCAAAATCGATCAAATACACAAAGTGATATTTTTGGGGTATCCCATGTACATAGAATACCTTGATTTTTGGGTTTTATTATTTTTTTGTCATTTTTAAATTAGATAAAAATTTGGAAAAATATGATAAAATCAAAGATAAATAATTACACATTAATCTATTTTTTTGAATTTTTATTAATTAAAAAAATAAGAAAATAAATAAAATACGGAAAGATCGATTTTGTACAGTTGGTTAGTGAAGACCTGGACTAAATTTGTTTCTTTGATTTCAAGCTCAATTTAGATTTGGATTTTTGCGCATTTTAATAAAACTTTCATCAAATAAGACAAATCAAAAAGAAATGAACTAAAATAGGTTAATTATGTACATACAATAATTAGGTCAAAAACTGCTAAAATATAAAATGTACAAAAGAGGCCTAAAACCGAACTTTCACATATGAGCTCCGATTCACTTAAACTTGGTCTTGTTTTGAAGAAAATTGAATGTACATTAGTTCAAAAGTAAGTAGAATAAGAACAGACACTGGATGAGGAAGATATGAGGGTTTTAGTCCGAAAATCCTGAAACTAGGGTTTGGGTTTTTGGCCCATTTACTTGTGTTAGTGATTTTTTATATTTTTCATGTATTATTGTTAGTGATATGTACACAGTAGAGGTGTTTTTGGGTCATTCGGAGTTAGCATGAATGCGTTAAAAATCCGAGAAGTTAGGCTATTTACAGGTCAATTTTGGCTGGGATTTTTGGCTTCTTATTTTGTGCAGAAATTAGTTCTAAAATGCAATTCTTATGAAACCATGCATGAATGCTAATTATGCAGAATAAAAGAAGAAATGCTGTTGATTTTGAGGGATTTGAGCTTAATAAATGAGATTTAGAGTGATGAATTTGAGATTCATCATCTCCCTTTACTTAAACCATGCTCATCCCTAAGCATCAAAAAGAAATGCCATGAGGTGAAATGAGAATCGATTCCATACCAAGACCATGAGATGAAGGTGAAAATGAAACTAGACTCGACCTTTGGATTATTAGTTTGCGGAACTTCTGTGAGACTTAGAATTTCAAAATCAACAGCCTTCAAGTTCCACACATCATTGCTACAGTTTCGGCTCAGAAGTCATCTTAGATCAATCCTCTTCCCAAAGTATACCCTACGAACATTGAACAACCGACTCATGTGTGTGAAAGGTTTTAGCTCTTCCCATCCAGAATGCCGGACTACCATGCTCATCTCGTCTCCAGTAACTCATCCTCGGGGAGTCAGGTATTTCCTTCTAAGGTCTGTCGCGCTGTGTTCACAATCAAATTGGGGGAGAAGATAGAAGAAGGGGAAAAGAACTAGAGGGTGGCCAGTGTAGTCATCTCTCCTTGCGAAGATGGCCAGTGTAGCCGAGTCTCCACCAAGATCTGCAGGTTTTCTTGAAGCTTGGACCTTTTTGGTCAGATTTTATTTGGTAGTTGCTTCTTTGTATTTGGAATTTTTGGTGGTTCTGCTTGGATCTTGTTGTGCCCCTACGGATATAGAATCTTTTTGTTTCCGTACATTTTTTGGGGTCTTAGAAAAAATTGTGTCCAGTCATCCATCCCTTTTCCGAAGCTTTATTTCAACTCGTACTCCGGTCTTTAGATTTCCACGCTACCAGAAAATAAACTTACATAGTCTTACAACATCCCGTCTGAGTTGAGCAAAGTGCATAATGTGAGAGTACAAATTAATTCCCTATTCTAGAGTTGTACCCAGAATGAAGAGACCAGGTTAGACACTAAGAGTCAAACTCTACACATTGTCATGTGGAACTCAAAGAATTAAGTCAAAGACCTGAAGTTTCTAAAACCCTATTTCTCGGTGAAGTTCCTCTGAAATTAGGTGGATTAAGGTCAAGTCTAGACCACTCTCGATTTCGGCTCACAACTCGGTTCAGAACCCAAAGTCTTTTCACAGATGCAAATGAATGTGATGCTGGATGAAGTACATGTGTCTAAAATGCATACATTTTTGTGAATTTTTTTGATTTTTTATGCAAGGGATTTTTAGTTTTTTTAATGCAAAAATGAATAAGAAGCCAATTTTTTTTCAAAAATTTTGGGCACAATTAGTAGCAAAACTCTTTTTCTTTTCTTTTGTTGTTTTTTTTAAATTAATTACCCATCCCGTAAATACATATAGACTTACGCGAAAGTACGAGATATGAGTAAAATATATACAAAGTATATATACATACCCCCTATACTTAGCGAGTGCTATGTCCTCAGAGCACAAGAAGCGTAAAGAAGACATAGCTCGGGTTAAGCATAAGAGAGTGAAAAAGGAAAAGAAAAAGAACAAGATATACAGGTCCGCCCCCTTATACTTAGAATGTGAACAATCTAAGTATAGAAGAAGAGCGAAAGAATGATGCGATCGGGGTATGTGAATGAGGAGAGTATATACAGATGAGCATTGGTTCCCCCCTATACTTCGGATCTGGTCAGCCTAAGTATAGAAGAAGGGAGGAAATGAGGCGATCGTGAGAAGGAGTGTGATGAGGGAACTAGTATGTATAAATGGCATCGGTCTCCTCATATACTTAGGCCTGGCCTAAGTAGAGGAAGAAGCTGTACAAGGAGACCGATGTGGTCGGGAGGGAGGGCGGGCAGCCGTTGATTAGAGCGGTTTTCGACTGATTTTTTTGTGAGCCTGCGGTGGGAGATCGTAATGACGAGATGGAGATGAGGCATATGATTCCCAACTATTTTCGGTGTCATCCTCAGAAAAATCATGATGGATAGTAGATGAAGCATATGAGTCGAAGGAAAGATATCCATCATCGGAATTATCCTCAAAGGAATAGTATTTGAAAGTGGACACACTCCAATTATTCTGGTCTCTTTGTTTCTTCAGATGTTTTCTTAGAATTCGTTCCTTCATGGGATCAAGCGGTTTGTCCTCAGATGAATACTCGGAAGCACTAGTCTCAGTTAGCTCATAAGAGATAATTCCAGTGTATTTGAAGAGGGCAGGAGCATCAGATTTGGATGAATAATAGTTAGGAACGGGAGTTGTCCAACGACAATCGAATTCCGGATCCTTGCGAAGATATGGCTTTAGAGCTGCCGAACAGACTTCACTCATGTAGATTAACTTTTCCGGACCTGATGAGGGATCATCAGCTGATTCCTCTTCTGAAAGGTCAAAGGTGACTTTCTTTTTCTTGTTTCGTGAAGTCATCGGTTCACCTTAGTATCCAGATGAATAGCCATTGGAATTCTTCTCCTTGGTCGATGTTCGTCCTGCGTGTTTGTTCTTAATCTTCTGAATGTTGGTGCACTCGTGGTTTGGGATGATTTGGTCAAGGTATTCAGAGTAGTTTTCTCCAGGGTGCGACCATGCAAAAGTCTCAGGATCATATACGAAGGATTTGTCTATTTTGATATCCGCGGGAATCGAAAATTTGGGGAGAGTCTCTACATGTTCGTTCTCAATTGATTTGACATTGGAGCATTCTTTTGTCAAGTTGATGTGATCCATGTAGTCGGAATAGTTTGACCTAGGGTGTGCCCATGCATAAGTCTCTGGATCATATGATTCATATACTCGATTCTCCATGGTGAGAGCAGCTGGGAATGGAGCAGAGGGGGAGATTCTCTAAACCGATAGTCTCATCAACAATCACTATCTCGGGTGTAGCAGCGGGGTAGGGCTCTTCTACCGCTTCATGGTTACGGCTGTCGGGGACTTCGTGGGTTGCCTCATAAAATCGTGATTCCTCAAAGACTGGGTCAGATCGAAGTGCTTCCAATGCTGTGAAATTGATTTCCCGAGTCTCACAATCAATAATTGCCTTAGCCAATGCTAAGAATGGCTTTCCGAGAATAATTGGAGACTAAGTGAATTCTCCTTGATGCTTAATATCAATGATCGTGAATTCTACTTTGAGCGGAGAACCTTGGAAGGTCATGATGACAAAAGTGATTCCTCTCAGCCGCTTTATTGATCGGTCAACCAATTGAACAATCTCTCGTATCTTCTGTATCGGTCCGAGTTTAAGTTCGTGAAATACCGAGGTTGGAAGGATATTGGTCGGTGAATCGTCATCAATCCGAGCATGGGTGAAAATTGTGTCTTTGATTTCACAGTCAAATCCGGGCAACTGCTTCACTATGCGGCTCTTGATTTTTCTCCTCAACACCAAGGAGGAGGCCATTGACAAGATATGTCTTTCAGTCTTTGTCTGTATCCTGCCTGACTTTTTGATCATTAATTTGTTCATTACAATGCCTTTAAGGTCGGGGAAGTGTTCAATGGCCTTTATAAAGGGAAGTTCAAAAATCAATCGTTTCTCCAATGCTTCCCGTAAAGTAGGATCCAAATTCTTCAAGTCTTCTTCAGTCTCAATTTTTACGAAATTTTCTGGATTTTCAATTTTTTGGTGTTTTTGAATATTCCCATGTTTTGGTATTTTCTGTGTGGTGTGGTGATGTGGTATGTTCCTCAGATGAGAGGGGCTTTGATATTCAGAGTACGAGTCAGAGGCATGGTTGTTTCTAGGGTAATAATATGCAGAAGTGCTACTATCAGGATCGTCCCCAAATTTCTGAATATCCTCAAAATTTTCAATCTTAGATCCAATCATTTCCTCATTCATTTTTATGTCCGAGCCACCAGAGATTGAGATTAATCGGTCGGTAAATTTTTGAAATCTATCCTCCATTAATTTAAATCTTTTATTTATCCTCGAAATATCATCCTCAAAATTCTGTTCATGATCAATCATGGGAGAAGTCGGTTTGTGTTCAATAATTTCATCTTCCATTTTCCTGTAGGTGCTGAGAGGAGAAATTCTTTGGATATCCGATATATGATCATTATTTTCTAAAATTTTCTCCTCAAAAATTATGGAAGGAGGCTGCTCAGTGGAAGGATTTTGCGGGAAATGTAGGACTCATACTCAACATGCCGTGATTCGGGCATGTCATCCTGGTTTGAGTAGAGTCTACTTCCATGGTCATGATAGACCGTATCCTCAAATAATGAGGTCATGCATGGTGCATATGTGTCGATCTCATCCATGTGGTCCTCTGTATGTATAGGCTGATCAAATGAGTGATATTCAGGTTGGTCAATAGGGATTTGATCGTTGCGGTTAATCCAACGCTGATGATCATTAAGTGTGGGTCTTTCCATCTGGGTTTGGTTTCTTGTCCAGTCATGAGACTCAAAGGTAATTTAATCTTGAAATGGTTCATTAGCGAGAAACTGGGAATAAGATGGTTCAATTCAAGATGGTAGGTGGTCATGTGCGGTCAAATGATTCGAGTAGGAATTCAATGAGGGGGCCGAATTCATCCGCGGGTGAAAGTCTTCCGTAAATATTGGAGGATTATTGAAAGAAGAGGATGTAGTTGATTTGGACCTAACCGAGACAAATTCATTTTCATAATATAACTCTGATGGATTTTCAGATAAATGTTCGGCCATTTTTGAAAGAGCTGAAAGGAATGATGGTTCGGGTTTGCAATGATTTTCAAGATCTTGATGCAGAGAGTTTTTGGACAAAAGTTCCATGATGAGGTTTAAATCAAGAAAGGAGAGAGATGATTTTACGGGATAGTCAAAAGAAATTTTTATCAAATGTGCAGCTTTTGATCTTCAATATCGGTTCACGCACACTAATGCAAACACAAATCAGGCCCCAGGTATACCAACTCACACAATGAAGCCGTAAGAATTTGGTTATTATCTTTTCAATTTTAGTTGGTGATAAGACAATCTTGGAAAGAATTTAGCGAGTTGTTAGGTGCTGGAAACTTTCGTAATGACTGGCCCGAATTCTTATGACTAGTTGCACCTACTTTCAGCCAGTATGGGTGTAAGTACGGGTCGTAGAACAACTACCCGTGTTACTTGAGGATGGAGCCTTACTCTAAACCACCCACTCTGCTAAGAAAATTCGAACTGTTTACCGGCTACCCGTAGATCCTCACTGAGAAATAGCTAATCATTTTTGGTAGAATTAGTAGTCAATATGAAAATCCGGGTTTGGGCTCTAGTCTTAAGTGTCGTCTCTCGTTCACTCAGATAAATAAAAGCATCCAAGGTCAGGGTTGCTCTCCTGCAAAAATTCTTGATTTTATGGGTTATTAAGATCGGATATATTTAGCAGTCCCAATTTTAATTAGATGATCACTGAAGAATTAAATTAGCACAAATGCACGTCTATCGTCCAGTCTTGATTTCCTTTATGTGACAACACAAGAGAGAGAAGTTCAGGAAAAGCCAATGACCTCGAAAAATAATGATGTATGCTCAGTTAGAAGACTTACAGTGAATCCTCGCAATCTCCGTGTGGGATGCAATACATGAATTGAATATTTAGTCTATATGGATGCGCACCTAGCAGAAAGTTCTATTAGCGGGGAAGAACTGAGTTGAATTTGGCTAGGTTGAACGATCTATGTGCGTCTCGATTAATAGTGAAGTGTGGCCTTAGTTCCTACGAGCACAATCAAAAATTTAAATGCTCTGAGAGTCGTATGTGCTGGTCTATCCTAATCGCCACTCAAGTCAGACCCACCCTTACCGGAGAGTGAAATAAGCCACGAAACACCACAGAAAAAGTTCAAAGTCTTTTACACATGCGAGAGTCCAAACGGACACTACTATAAATGAGCAATAAATTACAGAAAGTTAAAAGTTTGCAGAAATTAAAAACCTAGACTCTACGCTCTCACACAACTCGACTCGACCTTATTTATTTGCGGCTTTTTCGGAAGTCGGTGAAGATGTGTCGGTTCCTGAAAAACCGCTCCACGTACTCCGGTTACCTCGCAAGAAAAATAAGAGAGATTTGTGTATGAGAGTGACTCAAAAATAATTCAACAATAAAATAAGAAAAAATAAATGACGAAAATAAAATGAAATAAATTGTAGGAAAAAATGGAATTTACAACGAGAAATTCGGGGGTCATACTACCCGAATGTTCGGAAAATCGAACGAAAATTTTCAAAACACAAAACTAAGTCGTTTGCATCCCCGGAACCGGCGCCATCTGACAGTTCCGAAATTCATTGTGTTAAAAAGATAATGTAATGTGTTTATTTGTTCGTACATAAAAATGAATGATTTATTGTTTTGTTGTAGGCGGCAATCGGAATCGGTCAAGAAAATAACCACACAAAATATTTGTCGATTTTAATGAATGTGGTTTTATGTTTATTTTACTTGGACAAGTCCCAAGGTCGAACACAAGGAGTCAAAGGAACAACCTAGAATTATATCTATCAAAATTCATGTGCGGTTTTCGAGGCGGTCTTTTTTTGTAATTTTTTTAATGCAATAAAGGACGTGAAATGTAATTTTGGTCTATTTTAGGGACTAAAGTGTAAATTATACTCAAACGATGTTCGAAAAATATAAAACTTGGCCAAGATGCAAATTATGATGAAATGGATGCATTGTATTTTTTTGGAATTTTTGGATGCAATATGAATTTTTATGAATTTTTAAATTCAAAAAAAATGAATTTCAATATTTAATTATAATAAATATTAAACCTAATCATTTTTAAGGAATAAAATTATCTAAGATCTACCACCAAGTATTGGACCTCGGAAAAATCCTAAACTTCGAAAATACCAGTTTCAATATCTATTAAAAATCAAACACTAAAATATGCAAAATGATTTTTGCAGGACAAACTATGCATGTAAATGTGATTCTTCTTGGGCACAATGTCAAGCACAATTAATTCTACAATATGTGATTTTTCGGGAATTTTTAGAGCAATGGTTAATCAAATAAAAATTTCAGAGCATGAGATGTGCAAAATATGCAATTTTTCCACAAAACAATTATTTATTAACTAATCAACGATCACAAAAATGTCCACAATGTGTCAAAACGTAGAGAATTAATTGGCAAACAAAATGCTAATTTTTTATAAATAAAATGTTGCAGAGAAGAGGTTCAAAACAGAGGGGGAATATAGGGGGATACCTGCAGTTTATAATAAATAATATAAATATATAAAAAGGCAAAGAAAGGACCTATTTGTAATTACCAATAGTTGGGGGGGCTATCTTGCAAAATTGCCAAGGGGCACGTGTGGAATGGAGGAACTGGTGCACAATATAGAGGAGGTTCGGGGCTGCTTCTATAAATTGCCCACGAGGCACGTGCGCAGCACGTGACCCCTGGGCTGACGTAGTGCTGACGTCCCCCCGCGCACGTGCCTCGCACGTGCGGGGGGGTCTCGAGCATGTGCCCGGTCCTGGTCGGTGGAGGAGGCAAAGTAGCGGAGGAGCGGTGGGTTCCTGGCTGTGCCCGCTGGTGGTTTTGTTAATCCGCGGTGAGGCGCCGCTCCGGTGGCGCTTGGGGTGCGAGGATGTCGGCGGTAGTCGGGCGGAGATGGTGGTATCGAGGACTTGGCCAAGGCGGAGGGGGGCCAAGCTGTTGTCGATGAAGATGGATCGATGAAGTCGGTGGTCGGAATCGTAGGATATGACTGTCGGAATCGAAGGTGGTCGGTGGTTGACGATGACGGTCGTTGTTGATGAAACAACCGGGTGAGTAGCTGGAATTGGCGGTGAATCTTGTTGGTGCAGCGAGTCGTTGTCGAAGAAGAAGCTAGAGGAGAGTCATTGGCGGTTGCTCGACGTCGAGGCAGAGTTGAGGCAGTAAGGGAGAGGAGGTCGCCTGCTGCAACGAGGGTCGGGGGGCCCTCGGATCTCGCCGGAGAAGGGACTCGTGGTGTTGTCACCGCTGCGGGTTCGTGAATCGCAGAATGGCATATGGCAGACCTCTGGGGCGGCGTCGATTTTAAATAGGGGCGTCGAGGGTCACTGGAGAAGGAAGGTCGGGGATTGATGGGATCAATCGAAGATTGGATGAGGGTTGATTGGAGGAGATCCGGGCAAGATCGGGGATGGTCGGGGCTTTGATTTGATTCGATCGAGGATCGAGAATCGGAGATGGTGATTCGGATTTGGGGGCGATTTGATGGTTGGGAGCGGTGCGAGATTCGCAGTGGCGGCGAGATTTGGGGGCGTCGCCGCTCGTGATGGAAAGAGGCGGAGGAAGACGATGGATGATGGGTCGTCCGATCGGCCGAGATCGGACGACCCAGAAGGGGCCGCGTGGCGCTTAAAGAGGAGAGGGGAGCAATGCACGTGCTTGGCTTGTGCCTGGGCGGCACGTGCCTTGCACGTGCGTGGTCTTTAATTTTTTTATAAAAATGAATTAAAACCTCAAAAATGGCTGACACGTGGCGACTCGAGGAGATGCCACGTGTCAGCACTAGAAAATACAGAAATTAAATACTTTGTTAAATGCAAAATAAATAGCAAACGACCTCGGATCGAAAAAGTTTTTCACGAAAATTGCTCGTCTCGATGAGATCTACAACTTTCATGAAAACATCAAAACCAAAATCGATCAAATGCACAAAGTGATATTTTTGGGGTATCTCATGTACATAGAATACCTTGATTTTTTTGGTTTTTTTTATTTTTATCATTTTTAAACCAGATAAAAATTCGAAAAAATATGATAAAATCAAAGATAAATAATTACACATTAATCTTTTTTTTATTTTTATTAATTAAAAAAAGAATAAAATAAATAAAATACGAAAAAGATTGATTTTGTACATTTGGTTAGTGAAGACCTGGACTAAATTTGTTTCTTTGATTTCAAGCTCAAATTAGATTTGGATTTTTACGCATTTTAATAAAACTTTCATCAAAGAAGACAAATAAAAAATAAATAAACTAAAATTGGTTAATTATGTACATAAAATAATAGGTCAAAAACCGCTAAAATTTAAAATGTACAAAAGAGGCCCAAAATCCAACTTTCACATATGAGCTCCGATTCACTTGAACTTGGTCTTCTTTTGAAGGAAATTGAATGTACATTAGTTCAAAAGTGAGTAGGATAAAAACAGACACTGGATGAGGAAGATATGAGGGTTTTAGTCCGGAAATCCTGAAACTAAGGTTTGGGTTTTTGGTCCATTTATTTGGGTTAGTGATTTTTTTGTATTTTTCATGTATTCTTGTTAGTGATATGTACACAATGGAGGTGGTTTTGGGTCATTCGGAGTTAGCATGAATGAGTTAAAAATCCAGGAAGTTAGGCTATTTACAGGTCAATTTTGGCTGGGATTTTTGGCTTCTTATTTTGTGCAGAAATTAGTGCTAAAATGCAATTCTTATGAAACCATGCATGAATGCTAATTATGCAGAATAAAAGAAGAAATGCTGTTGATTTTGAGTGATTTGAGCTTAATAAATGAGATTTAAGGTGATGAATATGAGATTCATCAGGGACTACTAACATTATTGACTGATTAAAACCGAATAATTAAATATCATTAATTATGAGAGAGCAACCCTATCCTTGTATACGTGATATATTGTGCTTGTTGAGAGGTAAGGACGCAACCGCTAAGGATTAGAGCAAAGATCCCTGGACATGTGTCCTAAGCGCTTGGATTGACTTTTAAGTCATGTTATTGCTACAAGCACTTGCCTCCAATCTTAGCAGAAGTAATCTTGTGTTAAAGTTGGCGTGTTTCGCCAACTCATACATGAACTACTCTAGGAGACAACACCTGTGTGTAATGGATTCAGTGATTGTTTTATCACTGATTTAAAACTGAAAAGATAATCGATCGAACTTTCACGACCTTTATTGTGTGAAGTTGGTAGATTTTGGAGTTTGCATTGTATATTGGATTACGTGTGTTCAAAGTTCATTGCACTTGCATCCATATATCAAGGTTCGTAAATCATTTCACCTCCATTTTCGAAGATGTCAGAATATTGGCATTCATACCCAGACTTTGTGGGTCATGCTTACATGACTGAATCCCGACATCTTCGTTTTCATTCTCGTACCAGGAAAATCCTTTCTTCGAGTCGATTCTCCCCCAGCCATCATACACTACACCCTCATTCCACCCCACTTCTTCTTCGATTGAATATTCACGATATGAGTCACTTGTAGAATTGAATGAATATTATGTAGACACAATGGAGCGAGCAAATTTCGAGGATGGACATGTGCATAATCGAATTTGATAGAGAAACACGATTCCCGATTATGATTGAGAATTCATTGCATGAACCATCCCCTAATCGGGATGACTCTCTCCCCGCATACAACCTGTTTTCCTTTGATTAGACCTATGAGAGCCAGAGTCAAGGAAATATAACTCATGACCAGGCCACTCCCATAGAATATGCTTGTTACTCGGCTCAGGATTTCATGTTAGAATCATAGCATGTCGAGTACGGACAATCATCTTCAAGTCATGAGACGATAGCTATGATATGGCTTATCAATCAGAGAGTTGGTGATTTGATAGAACAACTTGATAATGTCATCCAAATGGTTAAAGAAAGAATGAGCATCCAAGGAGAGAGTGAGGGCCATACAGAGCGAACCTGATTTCCAGTGCAAAACCTTTAGATAAATACATGAAATGTTCTGCCCACCACAGACCAATCCACTGACCATTCTGTTGACTCTAATAAAAATACCAAAAAATAGAAAAATAGAAAACTCGTAAAATTGGACAACATTGATATGGAAGCATTTTGTAAAAGTATGGTCTTAGAGCTTCCATTAATCAACACCATAGAATATGTGCCCGATCTTCAGAGATTTGTAAAGAGTCGATTATCACCCAATAAGATGGCCAGAATGAGATCTAGAACTGAATTTCATTTAATCACTATGGCCAGTTCAATGGTGATGACCAAAAACAGCAAAAGTCAGAGTCAAATGGTTGACTAGTGTTGCTTGTGAAACTGAGAACATCGAGTTTACTCATGTTCGGATTGACAACAATTCCACCTTGAGCATCCTTCAAAATCCGTGTTTAATCGACTCGAAATTGGGCCGCTAAAAAAGATCAGAGTGATCATTCAATTTCCTGACCGATCCACCAAAAGACCGAGAGGAATTTTTCTATCGTCATGAACTTCGAAGGTGTCAGACATAGATTTGACTTCATTGTCTTGGACATTGAGCATCGAGGAGAGTTGTCTGAGTCTCCCATCATTCTGGGAAAGTTGTTCTTAGCTGTTGCTAAGCAGTTATCGATTGTGAGACTCAAAACAGAAGATTCCCGAACCAGAACCTTACTCTTGAGGACACACCTAACCCTGAGACAACCAAACATAAAGCCAACAGTCGTGATCAGGAGATGACCACTTTACATGATCATACTTATCCTCGTGACACACAGACACAAACCCTAGAAGAGACACATGAGAAATCAATTGTTAAACCAAACTTCGAGTCTCACCATACCTCTATGAAGAATCACCCTAACACTGCTCCTATATAAACCCAAATACAAGAGCTAGTGTGGAATTGGACCATGTTTATGAGGACTATCACAATTATTTGAGTGGTCCAATTTATGAGGCGGTTGTAACTCATGAAATACTGGAACCTGTCATAAAGCCGACTCAGGGAATCTATTATGTCAACAAAACTTCGGAACATCAAAAGTGACATCTTCTACCACCAGGAACAAGCACATAAGACATACTCAAATTAAGGAAACTCTCCTGAGGCGTGCCATGACCTTACAGGAGCGGGTCGATTTTTACAGTGTTTCGTCTGACGAGGAACCCATAGACGCCACAATGTCCATATCGGTTACTTATGGTAGAGAGAAGAACTATGACCTTCCACCTTCTGATGCTTCATACCGAAACAAACCGACTAAGAAAATCACCTTTGACTTTAGAAACCATGTGACTTCTAAAGATTCCTCGTCAAGTTCCTCATCTGGACCTTTGGGTAGTACATCAGGTAAATGCAATCAGTATAGCAGCTATCAAAGGATACTTACTTTTAATTGACAATGGTTGGAGATCCTCTGCTTATGACTATTATTCTTCTGAGGATGACTCCGACGATGGCTGGGAATCTTCTTGCTTTTCACGTTCTTCATTTCCATATTCCCTCCTGCCACGTGCCCGAATGAAAATCTGCCAAAACCTTCTCGAACATCGACACCTTCCACCTGATCCCATCAGTTACCTTGTACTACTTCTTCTATACTTAGGCTGACCAGAGCGTAAGTATAGGGGGAATTGACTCCCACTGTATATAACCTTCTCATCCACTTCTTCTCTTATCCGCCCCATTCTCTATCCTCTTCTATACTTGGACTGTCCACAACCTAGATATACGGGGGTGAACCGACTTCTGTTTTCTTTTATTTTTCACTCTCTTACGCTTAGCCTGAGCTACGGCTTCTCTACACTTCTTGTGCTCAGAGGGCATATCACTCATTAAGTATAGGGGATGTATATACTTTGTACATATTTTACCGTAGGTTGTATTTTCGTGAAGTCTATATTTTATTTCCAAGGTTGGTAATAATCTTGTAAAAAATCATAAAAATCTGAAAAAATTAAAATCTTTTATTTGGTAGAAATTCTTACTACTAAGATTAAAAATGAGTAGCTACTTTTCAGTGAGGGAACTACGGTCTCCCTTAGCAAAGTGGGTGGTTAAAAGACAACGCATATGACACTATCTTGAAGTAACACAGGTAGCCGTCTAATGGTCCCTACTTACGCCCATACTGGTTGAAAGTGGATGCAACTATTCATATGAGCTTGGACCAGTCATTGTTTCTCTAAAGATTTAAAAAAATGCAACTAACGTTGTTGTGTCAAATCATGTGTGTAATAAAATTTTGAAAATTGGCTTCTTATTTATTTTGCATAAAAATCTTTCATTAAATATCTCTAAAAAACAAACAACAAAACAAAAATAAATAAAATAAATAAAAATAAAAACATTTAATACTCTTACACTTCATTCAACATCTCATTTATCTGTGCATTCTTTAGTTGGATGTATCCCTGACACTTACACACTCACACAAGACTTGAGAAGTTCAAGGACACTTGGTTTATGAGGTTCTAAGATTCAGAGTTAACCAGCTTTAGTCATTAGGGTCTATAACTTAATTATTCACACTTTCCTAGTTTGAAAGATGCATGTGTTATATTGCATACTTAGTCTCTTCCTTAAAGAATATGATCAGCGCCTTCCATGCATCTACAGTTATGATGAGATGAGTTGGGATTTCACTTCAGGAACTAGGATGAGGCATTTGAGTTTGGACCTGATTTTATGATACTCGAGGATGGGATACAATCGATGAAGGCTTCATGAAACCTGAGTGTTAGCACTTTCAGCCAGTATTAGAACATGGTTCTTATACTAATCTCTTGATATTAACCTACGTGCCAGGATGTAATGAAACTAAATAATTGTTGTTGATCAGTGTGTGTCAACTTGGTAAAAGCAGTGGAGCTACCCAACCATCAAGTAAATTTTGAGAGAAGTTCTCTCATATAAAGCTCTCTCGTTACAATTACAAATACAAAGAGCCTCCACCAAAGGCGAGCGCTCCCAACCTTTTCAAAGTGTTCACTTGGACCAAAATCTATTAGGACCAGGAGTCGGGCTAGCACCAAAAAAGAGTTCCGCATCGTATAGTGATACGAATCTGGGTGTCGAAGGTATGATATGTACTCAAAAAAGATGCACCCCAGTGTACTCCTAGGAAAACAAGTGCAGACGACTACGAACTCTCTTGACGAACGCACTGGTCAACAACCTAAAATACATGTGTTGAGTTAATAAGGCATTCAAGAGGATATGTGTTCCAATGAGAAGGAGAGAAAAAAATACACAAACATATGCCCTCCATCAACTGGCCTTCCATCAACACTTTTAAGACTGGCAACTAAAGAGACGGTGGATTGTATGCAAGAAGTGAATTATTCCCTGCGTGTTAAGGATTGGATTCTTAGGAGAGTCTCTTGGACTGGAATCTTGGGTGACACTTTGACTCTACTCTTGTGACTGCAGTCCACACTTAAATGTCATAACCTTACTATATATGTAAACAAAGAGAGTCTCCGAACTAGGAAAGTTGAATACCTTTCCACTAAAGATTGGTTCAGCTCAGAGTTTTGGAATCACTAAAATCGAGAGTCCTTCAACAGATCGAGTCTTGTATTTCACATGCACAATCAGGGGTTGATTCGAGTAAATCATTCTTTCTCTAGTTGCTCGGGGATGAGCGTGGTTTAAATATAAAGGGTCGATGAATATGTGATTCATCACTCTAATTAGCTGAAAATAGAGCTTCATCCTAAGAATTTAGGATCATTTACATGCTAACTTCATAAAATTAACTTTCATGCACTCGTAATTAATTTACATAAATTAGCATTCATTTCTGCATTCATATTCATCTTCATGTTTTCACCTAACTTTATGTATTTTTAATTAATTTATTCTAACTCCAATTGACCTGAACTAACTCCATTGTGTACATATCACTAACCTTAATCCATGAAAAATCCTAAAAAATGCTAACTTGTATATATGCAAAATAATCTCAAACCCTAATTTCAAAAAAGACGCTGATATCTCTCTCATACAGTGTCTAAATGAACTCTACTTACTTTTGAATTAATGTATGTTCAAATATCTACAAATCAAGATAAAATTCAAAATAATCATAGTCCATGTGTGAAAAATGAGTTTTGGGACCTAACTGTGCATTGTACATATTTGCTAATTTTGACCCATCATTTAATGTGCATCTTTCACTCATTTTGGTGATTTTATTTTCATTTATTTAATTTATTCATTGTTTTAATAAATCACATAAAAATTAAAATAAAAAATCAGAAAAAGTAATAAAAATGACACGTTCTGGCTTAATCTTACTCACATAATCAACTTGTACATAATCAACCTCTCTAATTTTTATGACTTATTTGAAACCCATGAAAATTCCAAAAAAATCACATTTGAGTCCATTGCATTGTTTCATAGCATGTTTGATTTTTCATGCATTTACTTTTCATCGGAAAATTAAATAAAAATTACAAACCAAAAATTAGTATTTTATGTATATAACTACCACTAGAAAAATCATATCATGCATTATGCGTTTCATTTCCACCTAAGTCCTCCATGATCATCGTAGACTGCATTTAACGAATATTTTTCATGTTGTGCACTTTTGCATCCAAGTCAATCTTCTATTTTTAGTTGATTTATTCATTCATTTTATACACTGGTCAACCATTCTGATCAAGACTGTGCCATGTGGCGCAACCCCACTGGAGCCACCTGGCTCTGGATCCCCCCCTCTCTCCACGTCCAACGCATGTGACTCCGTCACACATGCCTGGCATGTGGTATTTTGTTCCCTCCTTCTCACATGCCAAGCACATGATCTTCCCTTCCTCTGTAGCACTGCCAGCCGTCGTTGCGCCTCGTTGACCGACCATCTCCAGCAACTCCACTTCCCTACCTTATCTCCATCTCCATCCCCATAACCAACGACCATTCTCCCATCCTTTATCCAATCTCTAGATCTAATGAAACCTAAACTAACCTTAATCCTTCCATCGTTGTTGCACATATCCCCTCGAATCGCCAACCAACTCAATCCTTGACACCCAACAAACCTTGTCCCCAACAACCATATATGATCTATCCGATGTTCCTATCCTTATCCACCAGAATCCACACATCTGCAAGGAAAGAGAGAGAGGGAGAGAGCTCGAGGATGGGGTGGTGACAGCACCTCCCCCTTGCCGGCGATGACCTCTACCACGGTATGACCCAGAGGGTGCTTTGTCCTTCTGTCGTTGGTCTCCACCTGACTAGCAGAGCCTCTCAGCACCTTCCGCCAGTGTTGATCGACGTCGAGCATCATTGGAGAGTGTCCTCGATCCTCCCATCTTCAGGTGAAGCTACCCCCTTCTTCCTCTTCTTCTCCAAGCCTTCCTTCTTTCCTTTTATCTTCCTCGATCTACACCTTCGCTCTACCACTTTGCATGTTTCCATAGATCTAAAGCCCCACCACCACCAACTTCAAGCCTCGTCTCCTTCCATTCTATCTCTTCCACACCCTCTCACTAACTCATGCTCCGACCATAACCATCAAGAATCTCCACGCCGTCCACTGATCTCCCTCACCGCAGACACGCTTCCGACGACCCACGGTCATGTGTCAACCACCTTCACCAACCACCGAACAGCCCCAGGTTCAGATCTCTAGTAACCGCTAGATCGAGAACTCAAAGCATCTGTGTCATCGATCGAAGCAACATCAGATGGTCTAGATCTCTCCCAAGCCTCTCCACCGAACATCGTGCCGTAGGAGGGGCGAAGCTCCAACAACGGACGCGTGGAGGGTCGCTAGTTGAATCGCCTTCAGCAGCCGAGCATACCTTTTGACGTGCACAACACGTGTGTGCTGGACAAATTCTGGCCCCACCCTCGACATTCTGTGTAATCACCAGAAGCCCCCGGTCATGCGCGTAGCGTGCGTGACTTTGCAAAAATTGCAGGCGGCCCCTCTAAGAACCTAGAATTACAGATCTACCCTCATGCATGGTAAATTGTGAAGAAGGACCAGCAGCTTTGGCAAATTACAGAAGGGTCTTTACCAAGGGTATAAATGGAAGAACTTTATCCACTTTTATTTACTATTTAATACCTAAAACTTCAATTATTCATATCTTGAAAATATTTATTGATTTTTCACGTTCTTGGTGTCGATTTGATCCTTGAATCATTGTCTATCATACTAAACACTGCGAATTTATTTTTGAGATAGTATTTGGCATTAATTAATTAATTGAGGATATTTTTTGTTTATTTCGAGAATCTTTATTTATCTTCACTGATTATTTTGCTCAACAATTTGTGCCTTGAATTTGGGATATTTAGTGGAAAATTAATCTGATATTAATTGGCATATTAATTGAGGGGAGTGTTCACTTGAACTGTTTGCTTAGTTGCTGCTAGGTTTGACTACTCTACATTTGCTATTTTGTATCATATTATTGCATCCTTTAAAAATCACAAAAACATTGCATATCTCACCAAACAACATAACATTATTTTCTCTACTTAAAAAAATATTTTGAAAAGTCATGCATCATATTTCCTTGATTAATTAGTTACATCTCTTTTAAATTAAAACCCATAAAAATCTGAAAAAGATAAAAATACCAAAAATATTCTTCTCTCTTTGAAAAACTAATTTTCTTAGACTATTTAAAGATTAAATCTTGAACTCTCATATTACTTCCCTGTGTTCGATCTTGGGAATTACTCAAGTAAAAAAAATAAATCTTGATCGCATTGAGACTTGATCCTTCATATCATTTCTAGGTGTGATCATTTTTGACGATTCACTGGATTTCCCAACTACAACAACTTCAACATCATCGTTAATTTTGCAGAATTAACTTAGGGATTCCCATGCTCGTCAGTCATGCAGACTTATGCAAACAGGAAACGCTTCCCCTGCAAATGCAACGCATGGTACTAATTAAGAAACCCATTAGCATATCAAGGCCTAATCATATTCACCGTTTCAATTCAAGACAACACAATTGGTGCATATTGTACTAACAGGATTTTGTCGATCTTTTGACCGTGTATGATAGTATATAATAATATTCAATAATTTAGGAATTTAAATTGTTTCCACTAGTGCAACAATCTAGACAATTGACGAAAGCAATTAAATTGATTCTTAATTTCTAATTTTTTTTCAAACAACCAAGTGCATAATTCAACAAAGGAAATATGAAATAAATAGACTTTTTAATTGATTGCATATATCCAAACTAAACAAATAATTATTTTAGTTTTAAATGTGCAAGTTGCGTTCGTCGCACTTCAAATTCGAAAGTATTATATAATTCGGACTTAAATTTGTTGCGACCTCATTTCGAAAATATTAGGTCAAACTCATGATGTCAATATATCAAATATTTCCATCTATTTTGAGTTCCAACATAAGAGAAACAAGTCATTAAAACAATCGAATCCTCTTCCAACTCCGCCTTTGGAGAATTCCAATTTATCGAGGTTGTGCGGTTGGAATCACGTAAAACTTTTTTCCTGATTGTGGACTTCATTTATGACTTATTAATCAGTATTTTATCAAGTTATATAACTCAAAAAGTGGATTCATCCATTTTGAATCGGAGATGAGTAAATAAAGCCAGCTTCGCACCATTTCGTTATCTCTTTCATGACAACTTCCTGGAGATTAGGATTCAGACGATGCTAAAACTCACATGACGATTTGTTGTAATCATCTAAGTAGATGTGATGTTAGCATAGTAATGGATTTAGCCCATGGAGATTTGAAATCTTCCAACCTATTTCCTTGTGATTTCTCTCTAGAACCTTTAACAAGAGAGATTCTTGATCATCGATCAACTGTGAACTGATGATGACTGGAAACATATATGGCTCACCCTCAAGAAAAGCATATTTCAAAGTTTCTAGAAGTTGCTTAAGTTATGGTGGTGTATGAATATGCTTTATAGTAACCTCCAAAACTGTATCGGTGGTTGGTGAATGAACTATCAACTGTTTGTTGTCCATCATAGTTACTTTTGGCATTCAATACATGGTTTCAAATAGATCTACAATGAATTCTTATTGTTCGGTTTGGGATGTATAACCATCAAACAAATTAGTTAGCTTATCAGCATATTCTCCATCATCAAAGGAACGGAATTTGACTATGTTGTCCAAGTCTTTCTCTTTAGAGAGGAATTCATGGATCTCAATATTGTTCAAAGATAATGCTAAGTATTTGATCTCTGCCAAAAATCACTGTCTTTTATCATAGGTGTTACACACCTAGTATTGATTCTACTGGCTTGGGACATGAGATCGTCTCTATTATAACTTTGTCGATGTTGGGGCGAAAGGCTATCTTCCCAGTACGATAATCAACTATTGCTTCCTCTATTCAAAAGAACGATCTTCCTAGTATGATCGGGGCATGGAGTAACAGTGCGAAGGTATCCATGTGTAGGACAATGAACGCAACTAGGAATTTCATTCCTTGTATTGTTATGATAGCGTCCTCTAAAATGCCCCTCGTCCACTTAATCGATCGGTCAGCAAACTGAAGGATCACGCTTGTTGATTTAAGCGACCCCAACCTCAACTCTTTGAGTGGCAAGGTCGGTATTAAACTAATAGAGAATACACTATCAAGAAGAATACGATCAAATTCTTAGTCAAAAATCTCACATTCTATTTGCTTGAGAGAATGCTGATGGCATTCACAGTGGCCATGGTTAGGATGTGCTCCTCAATCTTCTTGCGTCTGTTTTGGTTGGGTTGACATGCTTTTTTCATTCCTTTCTTCACAACTGGTATGTACTTTATGGCCTTCAAAAGTAGCATCTTGAGGAAACTATTTGCATTCCTATTTGTGAAACTATTTGCATTTTTTGCTTTGAAAAGTTGGCCTTAAAGTGGCCATAACTCCCGCAACTGTAGAATGATCCATGTGGTGCCTTTCCATGATTTCCTAAAAATGTAGCCTCGGATGATCTCCTTCATTTGTTGCTTTGCATCGCATTTGCTTCATATTCCAACATCAAAGACTGTGTCCTTTTGATTAACCAAATCTTGTGAATTCACTAAAGCAGAATTGTCAGAAATATAATTAATGGTACCACTTAGCACTGAGATGTATTAACCATATCAAAGAAGGGATGCAAACTATTGAGGATAGTTTCCACTTGCAGTCTATCAAGAATTTTAGATCCTACTACCTCTAGGTTTTTCCATGATGGTCAATTTATTCACCTATGTGATTGACTACAATTTTCGTTTCCTTCATTTCAAGGGAATTGTATAATTACAAAAGAAGAGTTGAATACTCACCTTTGACCCAGAGGGTACTTCTCTTTTATGACATTTCACAACTTCTAAGCATTTTATCGGGTTTCAAAAATCCTTATTAAGTTTCTCTATATGTGGATCAACGTGGACCATCTTACCCTATTATACATTTTTTCATTACTCGCATGTCCTGATTTATTCTATGCTAGGATTCTCACCTGGTGCAGGTTTGTGGATCACAAAATTAATTTGTCGTGCATTAGCCCACATGGGATTTTATGATTTCACATTGTAACTTGTAACTAAAATATACTTGCATGATCTCAGCCGTGTCTAATTTTCCAAACATCACTTGTTGAGGAGAACAATGGAGATTTATAGAACTAAAAAGAAGAAGCTCCATATGATTTCTACTCATTTGGAGAAGGCTTATGATTCAGTCCCAAGAGAGATTTTGTGTAGACAATACATGTCATATACATTAACCTTATAAAGGATATGCATGATGGGGCTTCATCTTGTGTAAGGATCCAGTCTGGAAAAACTAACTATTTTAACATCAACATTGATCTACATCAAGGTTCAATTTTGGATTCATTCCTTTTTACTTTAATTATGTAAGAGTTGACTAGTCACATTCAAGATGAGTTACCTTGTCGTATCTTGTTCGCTGATGATATTGCATTGATTGATGAGACAAGAGCTGGAGTAAATGAGAAGTCGCGGGTTTGGAGACATGACTTAGAGACTAAAGGATTTCATATAAGCATGGATAAGACTGAATATATGGAGGGCACATTTGATGGAAAAAGGAGTCGAGGTGAAGACTGGAGACGATAAGATTCGAAAAAAATTCTTTTAGATACTTGAGATCTATTTTAAAACTGAATGGGGAAACTGATGTAGATGTTACCCATGGAATAAATGCATGTTCGCTAAAGTGGAGAGGAGCCTCAACTGTTCTTTGTGATAAGAAAATCCCTTTGAAAGTCAAAGGAAAGTACTACAAATCAGTTATGAGACTTGCTGAGCTCTATGGATTAGAACGTTGGTATGTAGCATTAGCAGAGAATGACAATAGCATAAATGAAAATGCTAAGGTGGATGCATGGTCATACATGAAAAGATCGGATTCAGAATGATGCAATAGAAGGAAAGTTGGTGTAGCTCTCAAGGATAAGATGAGAGAAAACTGCTTAAGATGGTTTGATCATTTGCAAAGGAGGACGGTAGATGCACCATTTAGAAGCCGCAAGATTTGGAATGTTAAGTCAATTAAGAGATGACGAGGAAGACCCAAGAAGTGTTGGAATGAGACTATCTGAAGGGATTTTGATTATTTGGATTTATGCCCAAGAATAACCCAAAATAGATCTGAATGGAGGTAAAAAAATTTATGTAGCTGACCCTTCTTAATTATATGAAAAGGCTTTGTTGTAGTGTAGTGGATGGAATAGTTGAAAGTGGAAGAAACCGACACACACAATATAAAGGGATATTTACCCTGAGTAATTCCGTAATTACCCCGAGAACCCTCGATAATCATGAAATACATACAAGATCCTGAATAACCGTTCCGTTTTACACCTGTAACCTTCCGTTAGTTTAGTTAATTAACTCAACTAGATGGTTGAGTTAATCTAACTCAATCTGTGATCTAACGGTTAAGATTAATCAAAAAAAGAAAGGAGAGGAGGAGGTGGATTCGATCATGGAGCTTGCAGCAGGAGGTGCGTGGAGGGTGGGAGGGGCTGACCTCCTGGGCTGAGCTAGCAAGCGGAGGTGCTGCAGCTCGACCTCCTAGGCTAGAAGGCGGAGGCAATAGCAAGCGGCCGGCAGGGGGCTGCAGCTTGATGGCAGGCGGGGGGGGGGGGGGGGGGGGGGGGGGGGGGTGCAGGCAGAGGCGCCTCCATGGGCATGACCTGCGCACCGGGGATGAGGGGGCGACGGGGGCTATGACATGGGGCGTGGTGGGCCGCTGGTGGGTGGGGTTGCCCGGGAGCTCAACCCCGGGAGGCACGCGGGCAGGGGGTTGCCTTGGAGCTCGACCGCAGGAGGTGCGGGTCGAAGGGGTTGCCCTGGAGCTTGACCCAAGATGCGCAGGCCCCGGTTGGAGTCGGGCAGGTGGGCCTTCGACCCGGGGAGAGGAAGGGGGTGCTCGGCCTAGGGTTGCAGGGGGAGGAGAGGGGTGGGGGGAGGGGAGGGCGGGGGCCTCGACCTGGGGTTGCAGGCGGAGGAGGAGCAAGGGCTCGAACTGGGGCTTGCTGGGGGAGGCGGGGCGGGCGCTCCAACCTAGGGTGGGGGTGTTGCTTGGAGGACGAAGGGGGAAGGAGGAGAAGGGACAATGGTCTTATTTGTAAATAATTAAAAGTTAAAGGGTATAAAATATAAAATACTTGACAGATATCGTCATAGTTGATGGGAAGTTGGATGGAAATTAACACAGGGTTCTGGGTGTAAGAGTTAAGCATTACTCAAGGTCATGTATGCAATTCATGATTATCGAGGGTTCCTGGGGTAATTACTAAATTACTCAGGGTTATGGGTGTAAATATCCCTAATATTAATGTGCACACATATCGGATAAAATCCGTAATCCGATCGAATCCGTTGTTATTAAATTAAATTGGTTTTATCTTTATAATAGATCGGATCGGGTTGGAATTCTTAAAATCCATTAAACTATGGATTGGATAGGAATACTATCAAAATTCAATCCAATACAATCTGTTTATATTACAGTATATATAAACACATACATACATGCATAGACACCAACTTACATACATAGACAGAGAGAGAGAGAGGGGGAACATGAAGCATACAACGAGAATCACAATTAGATTCATATTCATCCAACGGCCCCATTAAACAATATTTTCCTACTAAACAAATTAGACCCCACCAGTTCCGTAAAAAATTGTATCCTTTGACAACTTCATTCTCTCTCGAATGGTTTGTATTCTTATAAGTAAACATACATGTTCGATCACTTTCCTGCCAAAATGTAGTTAAAATAAAATTAAATTTGTCTACTACACAATACTAAGTTTTGATTCAGGAGAGTTCTGTGCTTTTTACTGTAGTGTCAAACAGTTCTTGAGCATTCATATACTTAATTCAAACTCAAAGATGACATTTATAACTAGCCAAACTCAAACGCATGACAAGTAGCCTCATAACCTCATTACTTCAAGCATGCACTTTCCCGCGGGACATTCGGACAACTAGGCAGTATCTGGCAAGTAAATTTATCATGAATTTCCACTCATTCATAGCCTAAATCAAAAGGTTTTTCAACTAATTGACAGAATTCAGATAACTAAGTGTCATGCAAACTGGTACCAATAGATCTTCATCTCTTTGTAGAAATAGAAGAAATGAATGTTATAATTACAAGTCCATGAAGATTCATTACTTCATCATCAGTGTTACCATACAAATTTCACGTGGGTTAGCAATCAAAACTATTAAACCCGAAGATAGAATAGAGCTGCTGTTAGTTCATGACCAAACAATCGCGCAAACACATGGAAAAAAATACAACAGCCTTACAAGGCACTCATTGCTTATTCCTCAACCCCAGCACCCTCTTTACTTTGTACATACATTTTGCATTTTGCCCCTGCCCGACAACAAAAACCGAGCATTGGAAACTCACAAGGACACTGTTTGCCGACTTGGACGCTTGCCTTCCATTGCGTCCTTCTTCCTCTGGCAATCTGCGCAAAGAAAGGGACCGGTGGGCGAGTAAGAGCCTCCATTTACAGATGGACTCTCACTCGGCGGTTGATCAACCTGACAGATCGCACATTTGAATGATCCTGAGTCTGACCTCGGTGAGAAGTCCGTCCTTAACCTGAAGCAAAGAAAGAATCTCAGGCGTAACTACTATAGGTATCCACAAAAATGTAACTACAGATTGCACACTCTTCCCAGCATGAGTTTTTTTCACGGCTCCTAGGTTCCTAATGCATAGATCATTTGATTAATAGACCAACACCAAATTTAGTTTGGAACAGTAGTGGAATAAATTTGATAAATCAAATGTAAATAAAGAATCGTCGTGTATGAGTCTGTGTTAGAACATGCTCTCGCTACAATTAAGAAGCATAGGCCTCTCTCCAAATATGGTTGCATTGATCAGCAATAAGATACAAAAATGCATGAACACAATAGAGACTTTGTGTTAGACCACAATCCATGTCTTAACATCCCATCTGAACAGCATGTGTCGGGCAGAATGGACGCACAAGGTTCAAAATATCAATATCGATACCGTATGGGTCAGAGCCGAAAAGGGGGATATCAGTGGAAATCTCGAAAATGGTGCAAAAAGCGATTTTTTCATAAATTAAGATCATCCTAGTTCTTAAAATAATAAATAGCACAAATACGCACTTATATGCAAGAATATCGCCGCTGTAAAAAAAATATATTGCCGCTGTCAACGTTGATTGTTAACTGTTGAGAACTGAGAGAGATTAAAAAGGAAACTATGAAATTCAAACAATAACAACTTACATCAAGTCATCAAGGAGGTGTATTTAGCACATTAAAATTACATCAGATCGCATATTATATATAAATTATATTGGATATCATACGAACAAGCTCATGAGCATAATAACATATATATATATATGTTGGGAAAAATGAGTGATCTATTATTCAAGGGAACCCTAGGCTCTCTTATATAGGGAGAGACCTCAAGGGTAAAATACATAGTAGTCCAGAGAAAAATAAAAATGACGAACAGGTACATAGCATATAATAATATCTATCTCTACACTCCCCCTCAAGGTGGAGCATAGATGTCTATCATGCTCAGCTTGGAAGAACATCTCTGAAAAGGTCCTCTGAGCAACGGCTTGGTGAGTACGTCAGCAGTCTGATCCCCTGAGCTCACGTGAGCTGTAGATATCAATCCTCTCTGGATCAAGTCTCTAGTGTAGTGGCAGTCAACTTCAATATGCTTTGTTCTTTCATGAAAAGCTGGATTGTTGGCAATAAACAAGGTTGTCTGATTGTCACACTGAAGCTGCATGGGTAGAGGTACGGCTACATGTAAATCCTCTAGTACAGATCGAACCCATATCATCTCCGTGCTTGCTTGCGCCATGGCCCTATATTCGGATTCAACACTGGACCTTGCCACAACAGTTTGTTTCTTGCTTTTCCAAGAAACCAGAGAGCTTCCAACAAAAACTGCAAATCCTGAGATTGATTTTCGATCCTTAGGGCATCCTGCATAATCGGCATCTGCACATGCTGAGATAGACAAATCTGTGCCCTTTCGAAACAGCAACCCTGAACCTGGAGAAGACTTCAGATACCTCAGTATCATGTATATGGCATCCATATGAACTTGTCTTGGTTGCTCCATAAATTGACTCACCCGGCTTACTGCAAAGGCAATATCGGGTCGAGTTATGGTAATATAAAGGAGCTTACCCACCATTTCTCTATATCTCCTCTTGTCCACTTCAGCAGTGTAATCATCATACAGCTTCATGCTTGGATCCATGGGAATACTTGATGGTTTGCATCCAGCCATGCCTGTTTCAGTCAAGAAATCTGTAATATACTTCCTTTGGGTCATCACCAGACCATGTGCATTCCTGGCAAATTCCAACCCCAGAAAGTATCTTAGGGTTCCAAGATCCTTCGTGACGAACTGACGGCCTAGGAATGCCTTTGCCCTTTCTATGCCTTGAATATCATCTCCTGTAACCAGAATATCATCAACATAGACCATGATAACAACCGTACCTGCCGATGACTTCTGAACAAACAACGAGTGGTCTGCATTCGACCTCTTGAATCCATGTCGTTCAATCAGATTGGAAAGCTTCTGGAACCACGCTCTTGGACTCTGTTTGAGGCCATAAATTGCCTTGTGAAGTCTACACACCATATGCTTCTCCCCCTCAGCAGTAAACCCTGGTGGTTGCTGCATGTAGACTTCAACCTGCAGATCTCCATACAAGAAGGCATTCTTGGCATCCAGTTGAGATATACTCCAGTTACGTACCACAGCAACTGATAAGAGAATGCAAAGAGTAGAATGAGGAGCCACCGGAGAAAATGTATCCATATAGTCCATGCCATAGGTTTGTGTAAAACATCGCACGACCAGCCGTGCTTTGTACCGATCTAGACTTCCATCAGCATGGTATTTAACTGTGAATACCCACTTACAGCTCGCAATAGATGCATCATGAGGAGCAATAACCAAGGTCCAAGTGCTACGAGACTGTAATGCACGCATCTCATCTTCCATAGCCATTCTCCATCAATCAATCTTCATAGCTTCCCGGTAGGTCCGTGGTATGTCCACGGAAGACAAAGCTGCAGCAAATCTCTGAAAGTCGCCTGTGAGGCAATGAAAAGACACCTGTGAAGCAAAGGGATAAGATGAACACGTCCGCTTCTGCTTCCGGATAGCAATAGGAATATCAAGATCATCTTTCGTTGTACTGGATGGTGTAGTCTCCTCCTGCAATGAAGAATCCTGCACATGTACCATATCTGACCCATCAGTAGTATTAGTAATGCTATCTGAACATACCTGAGGCGTGATGGATGTCTGATGTGTAGCCTGAGCAAGACCTGACCGATGCATATAGAATTTTGGTAAAGGTGGAATAGAAGGTCGTGGAAGTGGTGGAGGTGGAGGTGGTGGTGAAGATGACGTAGAGACAGGAACAGGAGTGGACTCAGGTGAACTCCAAGTAGGAGGTGGAGGGACATAGACATCATCGTTGGTAGTAGATGGTATCAGTCTGTCACCTGCAGGGGAAAAATACATAACAGACTCAAAGAATGTGACATCAGCACTAACAAAGTATTTCTTGTTTATGGGATCATAACATCGATAGCACTTCTGAGTCCGAGAGTAACCGACAAAGACACACTTGACAGCTCTAGGAGAGAGTTTGTCAAGTCCAGGAGTCAAAAGATAAACAAATTTGTACGAACATATTTGACAGTAGAAGAAAACACATTTTGCACTTCATTAATCAAATTCTTAATCACATCGCCTGCTTCTGATTTATTCTTTAAAAGGAAGACCCAAGATACACGAGAAAAATCATCCACTACCACTAGATAAAATATGTGTCCCTGATGATCGGGTACACGACTTGGACCCCATATATCTATGTGAAACAACTCGAACGGGGAGCTACTGCTCCGGCTCTGACGACTAGGAAAGCTCGACCGATGATGCTTTCCCAACTGACACGCTTCACAACGAAAGGAAGAACTGGGAGAGATCTGAGGCAGAAGATGTCGCATTTTCTGGAGCGGGAGATGACCAAAACAGAGATGCCAGATGTACGGAGAAACTGGTTCGGCAGAATGAGAAGAGACGCCAGCATAAGAATTCCGGACCAGCCGATATAGACCATTCTGCTCAGAGCCACAACCAATCACCCTGCCCGTTAGTATGTTCTGAAAAACAAGAGAAGACGGGTCAAATATAGCACGACAGTGCAAATCCTTCGTAATTTGACTAATAGACAACAGATTCATCGAGAACTCAGGAGCATGTAAGACATTCTGTAGATGCATAGTAGAAGATAGGAAGACCTCCCCCTGTCCAACAAGGGGGGAATGAGTACATCTGCAATCTGTACTGAGCGGCCATAGGGAATGTCTCCCTGTAGGACTCAAGTCTCTCTCGATCTCGACAGAGATCATGTGTGGCACCAGAATCTATAATCCAATCAGAGATATCATGAGAAGATGTAAATGCAGTAGCACTACCTGAGGTACTAGCAACAGCAGAGGAACTGGCAGATGCTGTAGCAGCAACATCTGAAGGTCCACCAGAAGAATCACCATATGATTGTGGCATAATATCACGTAGACGTGCCACAAGTTCCTCGAAACGATTGTCTGCAGTAGATGCCAATTGGGGCTGAGAATGATCTGTTACACGTGCCGATGCTGGGAACCCATGCTTAGAGTAGCATGTCTCCTCCGATTGGCATGTGCGGTGACAGTATGAGCATGGCTGACGAAAGCGACCTCCCCTACCCCGAGGTCCACGTCCACGACCCGAAGACTGACCACCTCTCCCACGCGATACTGCCATCGCCGATGGGGGTGGAGTAGATGAGCTGGAAGAAATTGAGATATGACTGAGCCTCCTGTAAACATCCTCCATTGGAGGAATAACTGCATCGGCCAAAATCTGAGAGCGAGCGACCTCATACTCAGGATCTAGGGCTGCAAGTAGAACGCCCACCATGGTGGCATTCCGAAATGTCTTCTGCTGTTCAGAAGTCGCTGTGAGTGGAATGGTACTGTATAACTTCTCAAACATCCCTCTTAGAGATGTGTATAAGGAGTGAAGAGGTATGTCGTTCTGCTTTATCGTGAATATATCATGCTGAAGCTGTAACATCTTGGTCGCATTTCGCACTTGAGAATACATAGCAGCTAGAATATCCCACATTGCCTTGGCAGTGGCTGATGGAGGACATCAGTGGCAATCTCCATCGACAGTGTACCTGACAACCAGACCTTGGCGTATGAATCATCAGCCTCCCACGAGGCATATATCCATATCTTCTATGCTGGCTCATTCTCGGTAAGAATGTGCTTCTTACCGTTCGACTTCATGAGACTCATGAACTGCATCGCCCAAAGCTCATAATTCGACCCGTCCATATTTTTTATTGGCGTAGGACCTTTGAATGCGCCTATGGAGGGCATATCAACCTTCGATTCTGACATATCGCCGCTGGAGAAGAACTAGGGTTTGTAGACAAAGTGACAGATGTCTACACAAACTGCATAGGATTCGAGTGCGTATGTAGACGTTACGCCCCCAAATCCATATATCTTGAGGAAGAGGCGGCTACGATCAAGGAGCCAGGAGGACCCACCCTCGCGGTGCCGCTAGAGCAAAAGACCGACGACGGGGTCGGCTGGCGACGGGGCTAGGACACGCCGGGGCTGGGGGTCGGCGGAATCGGGGCTGGCTGGGCTGGGGCTGGCGGCGCTGGTGCCGGCAGAAACTAGGGTTGGCGGGGACTGGGGCCGGCGGCGGAGACCTGAGGCCGGCGGCGGAGAACTGGGACCGGCAGAGAACTGGGGCTGGCGGAGAGAAGGCGGAGAACTGGGTTGGGGGGGGGGCCCGAGAGGAGCGGCGGAGAGGGGCCCAGGGAGGTGGTAGCGGCGGCGGAGAGAGACGAGAGAGGGGGGGGGCGGGGGCGGCGAGTGGGGAGAGGGAGGGAACCCTAGGGCTTGGGCTCTGATACCATGTTGGGAAAAATGAGTGATCTATTATTCAAGGGAACCCTAGGCTCTCTTATATAGGGAGAGACCTCAAGGGTAAAATACATAGTAGTCCAGAGAAAAATAAAAATGACGAACAGGTACATAGCATATAATAATATCTATCTCTACAATATATATAGACTTTCCTTGATCAGCTCTAGAGTTATTTCATCTTCTTGCCAAAAGGAGGCGAAGTCGTAATGTATTTTTAATACTTGGAGTAGCTATAAAAGCAAAATCCCAAATGAACCAACCAAAAGTTACAAAATAGGTAATATGGACCAATATTAGCCTATATCAATGGGTATCGGTCGATATCCTGAAAGTCAACATATATGTTAATATCGAAACATCCACCATGTCAATACCGCTATACCGACAATATTTGGTACCATGAAGTCAATTAGGTGTCTGATGTATTCAATTAATCAACAATAAACAATCATCTCCAGCATTAGTCGATTAACCTCAAATGCTAGTCGACAAATCTATTTGGAGTCAACTACAATCATTTGTTGTTCGACTAATCTGACTCATAAGCCACTGATGGCTAATATAGATTAATATGACTCTATAAGCCGTGGATGGCTACTAATTAACTAGTCCGATGACTAGTCAACTTCAACTGAACCAGAACTTTGGATGGCTACTAACTGACCAGTCTTCTGCATTTTGATTACTACTTTACTAGAACATTTGACGAATATACATTTGACGGCTCTTGGAAAGAGTTCTAGCCTAGAAAACATGTTATGAATAAAGGAAATACATCCAAAAATCATAGAGGGATATTAAACAGTATCTTTCTCATGGAATAAAGCCCTAAAAGGTACATGATCACTAAGCATCAATGAAGGCGTACAGTTAATTAAATAAGATGGAATAAGAAACATATCTCCTCAATATGCATTGGGTGCATTACTGTGGACAAGAAGAGTGTGGGTGACAACTAAATATAGCAATGTTTCTTGTCAACAACCCTATTTTGCTAACAGGTGTAAAGGCATGAAGGTTGGTGCATAATGCCACGCTACCTAAAAAACTCTGCGAGGGGTAATGTGCCAAGTTCAGTCCTGACATTTAAAATGAACAGAGAATATTTTTTTTTTAAATGAGTAGGGAGGATAATTTTTATTTTTAATATAAAGGTTTTCGTAACATGTCCAACTTCAAATTTATTCTTTAACAAAATACACATGAAACACGAGAATAGGCATTGACATCTACAAACAAGTGTCCCCGAAGGTCCTCGACATGACGTAAACCCATATATCGGAATGAATTAACTTAAAACAGGAAATACTAGTGCGAGTAGGATGACTTGGGAAGCTTAAACAATGGTGCTTTCCTAACTAGCACATCTCACATTGAAACTCGGGCTGTAGAGAAACCTGAGGAAGAATACAACAAATCTTTTGAAAGGGAGACGTCCAAAATGTAAATGCCATAAATCGGAGGAACCGGGTCCACTCGGTGTATTAGAGTTGCATGCAAACATGGATTGTTCTATCCTATAGAGACCACCTTGCTCACAACGCCATCCAATCGCCTTGCTAGTAAGCATGTCCTGAAACACGAGAAACTGGGTCAAAGATGGATGGCTTGGAGTTCAATCGCTTGTAATATGACTGATGGAAAGCAGTCTCAAGGGGAAACATGGAGCATGAGGAACACAAAGCAATCGATAGATGTTGGAGAGAAAATAGAATAGCATATCAATGAAAAGACCCTAGGGCTCTCCTATATAGGAGAAAAGCCTTGGGTAAATTACATAAGAGACACATGAAAGAAATAGAAATAAGAAATAAATATAATGAGATACAAATATCTCAACACTCCCCCTCAGGCTGGAGCATAAACGTCTATCATGCTCAGTTTGGAACATCTCTGAAATAGACCTCTAGCAAGGGCTTTGGTGAATATATTAATTGTCTGATCTCCAGTAGAAACATTGGAGGTGGATATGAGACCATTCTGGATCATATCTCTGGTATAGTGGCAATCCACCTCTATATGCTTGGTTTGTTCATGGAATGCAACATTATTGGCGATAAAAGATCCGCTTGATTGTCGTATAGAAGCTCCATGGGAAGAGGTACCTCAACTGCAAGATCGGTCAAGACCGATCTAACTCACATCATCTCCGTGCTTCCCTGAGCCATGGCTCTATACTCAGACTCTGCACTGTATCTAGAAAGCATTGTCTGCTTCTTGCTTTTCCATGACACGAGTGAGCTCTCGACAAAAATAGCAAAGCCAGAAGTAGACTTCTTGTCTTTAGGGCATCCTGCAAATATGCATCTACACAAGCTGTCACCTCAATAGATGTACCTCTGCTGAATAGAAGACTAATACCTGGTGAAGTCTTCAAATATCTCAGAATCATATAAACAACATCCATATGAACCTTCCTGGGCTGCTCCATAAACTGGCTCATCTTGTTTACAGCAAAGGATATGTCTGGTCTGGTGATGATAGCATAGAGGAGCTTCCCAACGAGCTCCCTGTATCTCCTCTTGTCTACCTCCTCAGTATCATCATCATATAATCTCATGCTCGGATCCATAGGGGTAGTAGCAAGCTTGCATCCTGTCATCCCTCTCTCTAGTAGAAGATCAGTGAAAAACTACCTCCGGGTCATCACAAGACCACTATGGTTCCCGAAAAACTCTAGTCCAAGGAAGTAACAAAGACTACCAAGATCCTTAGTCACAAACTGCTAACCTAAGAATTCCTTGGTAGCATGAATGTCATGCTCATCATCACCTATAACAATAATATCATCAACATAAACCAGAACGGCAGTTGTACCTCTTTGTGTCCTCTGAACAAAAAGTGAATGATCCGCAGTGGACTACGGAAAACCCCCGGTGTTCATGCTACAATAATAACATCAACATAAACCAGAACGGCAGTTATACCTCTTTCTATCAACTCTGATAGCTCATGGTACCAAGCTCTTGGACTGCTTCAGGCCGTAAATCGCCTTGTGGAACCTACACACCTTCTGAGACTCCCCCTCAGCAGCAAACCCTGGTGGTTGCTGCATATGCACCTCCTCATATAGATCTCCATATAGAAAAGCATTCTTCACATCATGTTGGTAAAGAGGCCAGTCCCGAGTCATCGCAATTGATAGAAGAATGCGCAATGTCGAATATATATCCATTGGTGAGAAGGTATCCTGATGGTCCACCCCATAAGTCTGGGTGAACCCACGTGCTACAAGCCTTGCCTTGTAGCGATCAACACTGTCATCTGCCATTGCTTGACTGTAAAGATCCATTTGTACCCATAACAGAGATGTCTGAAGAAGCAGAAACAACACTTCATGTACCACGAGACTGTAAAGCGGCCATCTCCTCCTTCATGGCAAGATGCCAAATACTATCATGTGTGGCCTCCTAGTATGTTCGTGGGATAGTAACAGCAGGGAGTCCCACGACAAATCTCATGTACTCCTCTGAAAGATGATCCACGGAAACATGAGCAGCTAGAGGATAAATGGCACAGTTATGACGCAGCTTCCTCAAGGCAATAGGAACATCAAGGTCATCTGCCTCTTTGTTCTCTGGTATCGGCTCCTCCTGTATAGTATCCTATGATACAAGTATATCACCAGTACCGTCAGGAGAAACAATGTGGTCAGTACATACCTGAGGCATGATGGATGATGGGGAAGGCGCATGACCAGAGGGGCGAGTAGAGGGCCTGTGAATGTAAAATCGTTGTAGGTATTGTGTCATGGTAGATGGAGGTGGAGGTGGTTGAGGATGCCGAGGAGGTGAAGGCGGAGATGACTGTGACTCAACATGGGGTGTTGTTGGTGGAGATAACGGAGGTGGTGGAACAAAGTCACACCCTCTCCAGAGTCAGAATTAGGAAACATGTCATTTGTAGGAGAAAAATACATAATATACTCAAAATGTGACATCAGCACTCATATAATACTTTCTCCATACAGGATCAAAACATCTATACCTTTTTGGGGTACGAGAATAGCCAATGAACACACATTTGAGAACTCTTGGCGAGAGCTTGTCACGAATAGGAGTAAAATCGTGGACAAATGCCACAGACCAAAGACCCTGGGAGTAAGGGAGAATAAGTCCTTCTCGGAAAACGCAATCAAGAAAGGAACCTTTTCTCCAAGAATAGTGGAAGGCATGCAATTCACCAAGTAGCAAGCAGTGAGAACCGCATCACCTCAGAACGAATGAGGAGCTCGAATCTGAATCAAAAGAGTCATCGTGACATCCAGAAGATATGACGGTGTTTGAGTTCAGCAACACCATTCTGCTGCGAAGTGTAAGCATAAGAAGTCTGATGAACAATACTAAGAGATATGAGAGTCAGGTAGCTGTAAAGTAGAAAACTCCAAGGCAATGTCAGTGCGAATAAACTTCACATTAACATAAAATGTTCTTAATTTCAATAAGAAAAGATTTAATGATAGGACCCGCTTCATACTTATTCTTTAACAAGAAAACCCAAGATAATCTAGAAAAAACATCCACAGCAACCATATAGAACCGATATCCCTGATGATCGGGAACACGATTAGGACCCCAGATATCAAAATGAAACAACTCAAATGACTTGCTACAGTGACGACTCTGACGACTCGGAAAAGAACGATGGTGCTTCCCAAGCTGACATGCCTCACACTCCAAGGTAGTACGAGTAGAGATCTGAGGGAGAACATGACACAACTTCTGCAGAGGAAGGTGTTCAAAGCGAAGATGCCACATGAAAGGCGAAACAGGGTCAGAAGGAATGGTAGCAGCACCAGCATACGGAGGCTGGACCAATCTGCAAAGTCCTCTCTGCTCACGGCCACATCCAATCACCTTACTCGTGAGTATGTCCTGAAACACAAGAGAAGATGGGTCAAATATGGCACGTCAATGTAAATCTTTTGTAATCTAACTAATAGACAAAAGATTCATCTGAAATATTGGAGCGTGTAAAACATTCTGCAGGCACATTGAGGGGGCTAGAACAATCTCCTCCGACTAACAATGGGTAGATGAACCCCACTAGCCATCGCCATTGATCTACCGGTACGGATATATTTGTAAGAAGTAAACTGAGCTCGATCTCCACACATATGATGAGAAACTCCAAAGGCCATGATCCAATCAGTTAAATCTGAACTGCTACAACTAGTAAGTGCATAACTAATACCTGACGAACTCGTAGAAGCTCTAGCAACAGCTGCAACATTTGAAGATCATGTTGCTGGTGTGGACGGTGTAGTCATCATCTTTCTCAGTCTAGAGACAATATCATCAAGCCTTGCATCGTAAGAAGGAGCCAGAGTAGTCTATGTCTGCTCGGCTACACGGGCAAATGCAGGATATCCATGCTTCAGATAGCATGTCTCCTCTGAATATCCTGGATAGTGGCAATGTGAACATGAGCCTCATTGATGTCCTCCTCCTCGACCACGGGATCCTCGCTCACGAAACTGTGAAGTACCCCCTCTGCCACGAGAAGCTGCCATCACAGAGGGGGTTTGGGCCACGGTAGTAGACGAAGTAGTGCCCCTACTCAACCTCTTGTAGACCTCCTCCATCGGTGGTATCTTCTCTCCAGTTGCAGTTGAGTAAGTGTTGCATCGTACTCGGAGTCAAGGGAGGACAGAAAGACTCCGATCATAGTGGCATTCCGTTATGCCTGCCGTTGCTCTGTGATGGTAGTAATGGGCATAAAGCTATGAAGACACTCAAACATGCCTCGAAGATGCGAGAAGTGGGCATGAAGAGCCCGACCATTCTGTTTGGTCGAAAATATGTCTACTGCAACTGTCGGATCCTGCTCTCATTCTTGGCTTGCCCATATGTGGCTGCTAAGATGTCCCACATAGCCTTAGTTGTGGGCCGATTGACGATGTCGTTGGCAATCTCCGTGGTGAGCGTCGCAGAGAGCCGAATCCGTGTATAGGTATCATCTTGCTTCCAAGAAGTAGTAGACCCAGTCTTGTCCGTCGACTCTGGATCTGTCAAAATGTAGTCTTTGTTATGGCATTGCACAAGGGTGTGAAACAACATGGACCACAACTCATAGTTGGTCCCATTCATCTTTACGACTTGAAACGGGCCCTTGAAGGCATTGGACGACAAAAAATGTCACCCTTGTTCTCTGACATGATAAAAAGAATGCTGAAAATCTGGAACAAAACTGAGGAGTAGACTATTCTGATCGAGTCTACACAATCATATGAAGGAGTGGTTGTATGTATAGACTCATACAACCATCCTCTTCATTCCGTGTTGTAGTCTAGGGTCGAAAAATGTGATTTATATGTCCGAAATCACAGAATCCGAGCAAACTCAGACTGTATAGGCCTGCAGAATCGGCCGAACTACAGCTCGCAGAGTGTGCGACAACCCACATGGTGGTTGCGAGCGGTATGGCCATGAGAAGGGACCAACCGGCATCTGGTGCGACCGGCAGGGGTTGCCGATAGTCGTTGGGGCCGGCTATAGGGCAACGGCTGTCGGTTAGGGCTAGCGGTCGGTTGGGGAGGGGGCGGGTAGGGTTAGGGTTTTTGGTGGAATACGGAAACCCCGATCTAGGACTGTTGCTCCGATACCATGTTGGAGAGAAAGTAGAATAACATATCAATGAAGAGACCCTATGACTCTCTTATATAGAAGAAAAGCCATGGGTTAATTACATAAGAGGTACACGAAGAAAATGGAAATAAGAAATTGTAGAGGGAAAAGAATTAATTAATTAATGAGAGACCCTTGGGTTCTCTTATATAAGAGATGAACCTATTTGGCAAATTATATGAAGTAGACAAAATAAATAGATAACTGGAAAACATTAAGGAAGATAGGAAATATCTCAACACTCCCCCTTAAGCTAGAACGTAGATATCAATCAGGCTCAGCTTGGAACAACATCTCTGATAAGGCCCTCTAGTTAGGGCCTTAGTAAAAACATCTGTTGTCTGATCTCCAGAGCTGACATGAGTAGTGGTAATAAGACCCTTTTGTATCATGTCACGAGTGTAGTGACAGTACATTCTATGTGTTTGGTCTTCTCATGAAAAGTTGGGTTGTTGGCAATGAAAAGAACAGCATGATTGCCACATTGGAGGTGCATGGGAAGAGGCATCTCTATAGTCAGGTCAGATCTGACCCACATCATCTTCGTGCTAGCTTGCACCATGGCCTTGTATTCTAACTCAGCACTCGATCTGGCAACCACACTCTGCTTCTTGCTCTTCCAAGAAACTAGGGAATTCCCTATGAATACAGCGAAACCTGAAGTACACTTACTATCATTTGGACACCCATAATAATCTGCATCTGCACATGTTGTAACAGAAAGAGATGTATCTCTACTGAACAAAAGTCACGTACCTAGTGAAGTCTTCAGATACCTCAAAATCATATAGACTGCATCCATATGTACCTATCTAGGATGCTCCATAATCTGACATATTTTGCTCACGGCAAAGGATATGTCGAGCTTGGAAATAGTCACATATAGTAGCTTGCCAACAAGCTCCATGTACCTCCTCTTGTCGACCTCCTCAGTGTTATCATCATATAGCCTCATGCTTGGGGTCAATAGGAGTAGTGACAGGTCTGCAATTTGCCATGCATATCTCTGAAAGAAGGTTTGTAACATACTTCCTCTGGGTCATCACAAGACATCGTTGGTTCCTGGCAAACTCCAATCCAAGGAAGTAACGTAAATTATCAAGGTCCTTGGTCAGAAACTGCTGACCTAGGAAGTCCTTGGCACTTTGAATTCCCTTCTCGTCATCCCCTATAACAATAATATCATCAACATAAATAAGGATGGCAATAGTACATTTCTAGGTTCTGTGCACAAACAAAGAGTGATCTGCAGTCAATCGCACAAACCCTTGCTGCTCTATTAAGTCCGAGAGCTTCTGAAACCATGCTCTTGGAGACATAGATAGCTTTGTGAAGCCTGCAAACTTTCTGACACTCCCCCTCAGTAGCAAACCCAGGTGGTTGTTGCATGTAGACCTTCTACTGTAGATCACCATAGAGGACGGAATTCTTCACATCAAGCTGGTAAAGAGGACAATCTCGTGTCACAGCAACAGAAAGTAGTATGCGCAGAGTAGAATGTCTGGCAACTGGAGAGAAAGTATCCTGATAGTCCACCCCATATGTCTGGGTGAACCCACGTGCCACAACTCTCGTCTTATAGCGATCCACACTACCATCTGCACGGTGTTTCACAGCAAACACCCATTTGCATCCACAACGGATGCGTCAACAGGCTCAGAAACAAGACTCCAAGTACCCCGTGACTGCAACGCAGCCATCTCCTCCTCTATGGCTAATCTCCACTGCATGTCCTGAAGAGCCTCCTAATATGTCCGTGGTATCTCCATGACTGATAGTGTTAAGGTAAACCTAATGAAATCCTTTAACAGTCTGTTCAAGAAAACATGGGATGCACGAGGATAAGTAGCACACCTACGTTTCTTCTAGCACAGAGCAACCGGCACATCAAGATCATCCACCAAGGGCACATGCTCATCCTGTATGGAATCATGCTGCACAAACAACTCAATAGTGTCATGAGTAGAAACAATGTGCTCATTACATACCTGAGGCGTGCTGGATGATGGGCAAGGCCTGTCAACAGGGGAACCAAACGAGACCTGCGAGCAAAAATACATGACAAAAGCTGAGTCACAGTACGAGGTGGAGCCACAGGAGAAGTAGGTGTACATGGTGGCAGTGGTGGTGGTTTGGGAGGTGGTGGAATGACAGTAGGAGGTGAAGGCATGTAGATCTCATCGTCAAAGTCAGGCGGGTCTAGTCTGTCGCCTACAACAACAACAACAACAAAGCCTTTTCCCACAATTAAGTAGGGTCGGCTACATGGATTCTTCGCCTCCATTCAGATCTATCTTGGGTCATTCTCGGACATATATCCAAAAAACTAAGATCCCATCGTATAGTCTCTTTCCAACACTTCTTGGGCCGTCCTCGCCCTCTCTTAGCCGGCTCAACATCCCAACACTCGCATCTCCTAACCGGTGCATCAGTTGACCTTCTTTGTAAATGACCAAACCATCTTAAGCGGTTTTCTCGCATCTTATCCTCGATCGGAGCTACACCAACTTTCTTTCTGATTGCATCATTCCGAATCCGATCTTTACGTGTATGTCCACACATCCATCTTAGCATTTTCATTTCTGCTACAGCCATTCTCTGCACATGTCTATGGTTCACAGGCCAACATTCAGAACCATATAGCATAGCAGGTCTCACAGCTGCTTTGTAAAACTTTCCTTTAATTTTTAAAGGAATTTTCTTATCACAGAGAACAGCGGAGGCTCCTCTCCACTTTAGCCAGTATGCATTTATTCTATTAGTAACATCTCCATCAATTTCCCCATCATGTTGCAAAATGGATCCCAGATATCTAAAAGAATCTCTCTTCTGATGTTATCGTCACCAATCTTCACCTCGATTCCTTCACCATTGCTTCCATCAAAGGTGCATTCCATATATTCCGTCTTAGCCCTACTTATACGAAAACCTTTAGTCTCCAATGCATGTCTCCAAACCTCAAGCTTCTCATTTACTCCTTCTCTAGTCTCGTCAATCAACACAATATCATCAGCAAATAACATACACCAAGGTAACTCATCTTGAATGTGACTTGTCAACTCGTCCATAATCAAAGTAAAAAGAAATGGACTCAAAGCTGAACCTTGATGTAAACCAATGTTGATATCAAAATAGTCAGTCTTCCCGTCGGGGTCCTTACACAAGATAAAGCCCTATCATACATATCCTTTATGAGATTAATGTATAGGACAGGTACTTGTCTCTTCTCTAAAACTCTCCACAGTATCTCTCGTGGAACGGAATCATAAGCCTTCTCCAAATCAATAAAGATCATATGGAGATTCTTCCTTTTAGCTCTATAAATCTCCATTGTTCTCCTCAGCAAATGGATGGCTTCAATAGTTGAGCGACCTGGCATGAATCCGAATTGATTTTCTTTTACTTGGGAAACTTGCCTCAACCTTCTTTCGATCACACGTTCCCAAATTTTCATAGTGTGACTCATCAGCTTGATACCTCTATAATTTGAACAATTTTGAATGTCTCCTTTGTTCTTATAAAGAGGCACCACGATACTCCTCCTCCAATCTTCAGGCATTTTCTTGCTTCGCCAAATAACATTGAATAGGTTCGTAAGCCAAGTCAAACCATGCTCACCTAAAACTTTCCATACTTCTACAGGGATGTCATCCGGTCCAACACCTTTCCCAGGTCTCATAACCTTCAAAGCCTCCTCTACTTCTTTTCTTTGTATTCGTCTATAGCATGCACGATTCAAGTAACTTTCACTACTAGCTAAATCACCCAAAGTGATCTCTCTATTTCCTTCTCCAATGAAAAGTTTATGGAAGTACTGCTCCCATGTAGTCTCTATATCCTTCTGAGTAACAAGCACGTGACCTTCCTCGTCCTTAATACATCTCACTTGAGAAAGGTCTTTGGTTTTTCTTTCTCTTGCTTTGGCCAACCTGAATATATCCTTTTGGCCCTCCTTAGAGTTGAGATTTTATACAAAACCTCATAAGCTTTTGACTTAGCTTCGCTTACAGCCTTCTTTGCTTCCTTCTTCGCTATTTTATAGTCTGTGACAGTTTCCTCTGTTCTATCCTTAGACATAGCTTTAAAGCAAGCTCTTTTAATTTTTAGCTTCTCTTGCACCCCTTCACTCCACCACCAAGCCTCCTTTTGACCCGGAGCTCCTCCTTTTGACTCGCCTAGCATCTCTTTGGCTACCTTTCGGATACAAGATGCTACTGCCTCCCACATCTCGTTTGCACTACCGCTACAATCCCAAGATAAGTCTTTAAAAACCTTCTCCCTGAAGCTTGATTGCTTCACCACCTAGTTCTAGTAATCTTAGGAACCTTCCTTTTCTTTACCAGCCCTTTTATTTGTAAATCCAAGACTAACAAGCGATGTTGGGTTGTCAAACTCTCTCCAGGGATTACTTTGCAATCTTTGCAACACAATCGATCTCTTCTCCTCAACGCAAAGTAATCTATCTGTGTTCTAGTTGAGCCACTCTTATAAGTAATTAAATGTTCATCCCTCTTCTTGAAAAGAGTGTTTGCTATGAAAAACATGACAAACTCAAAGAAAGTAACATCAGCACTAACAAAGTATTTCCGCTTGAGCGAATCAAAGCAACGATACCCCTTCTGGGTACGAGAGTATCCAACAAAACACACTTGACAGAATTGGGAGAGAGCTTGTCACGACATATAGAGACATCATGAACAAAAGCAACTGAACCAAACACACGAGGTATAAGAGAGAAAAAATCCTTCTTGAGAAATGCAATCGAGAAAGGAATCTTTTCTCCCAACACAGACGAAGGCATACGATTCATCAGGTAGCAAGCTGTGAGGATAGCATCTTCCCAGTAGGCATGAGGATCACAACTCTGCATCAACAATGTCCGGCTCACATCAAGTAAGTGACGATGTTTGCGCTCGGCAATACCGTTCTGCTGGGAAGTATAGGCACATAAGGTCTGGTGAACAATGCCAAGAGATCTAAGAAAGTCAGAAAGCTGTATGGTGCAGAATTCTAAAGCATTATCAGAACGAATATATTTGACATGGGCAGAAAAAATATTCTTTAACTCATGAATAAAAGATTTGATAGCAGACCCAGTCTCAGACTTATTCTTCAATAAAAAGACCCAGGAAAGTCTAAAAAAATCATTGGCATCAACTAGATAAGAACTTTGTCCCTGGTGACCAGGAACACGACTCGAACCTCAGATATCTAAATGAAGGAGCTCAAATAACTGAGAAGTGCTCCAACTCTGACGGGATGGAAAGGAGGAACGGTGATGCTTCCCAAGCTGGCATGCCTCACACTGGAAGGAGGATCTCGTGGAAATTTTGAGGGAAAACATGACATAGTTTCTGCAGAGGAAGGTGGCCAAAACAAAGGTGCCACAGATATGGTGAGACTGGTTCAGTAAGTATAGTAGAAATGCCAACAAAAGGAGGTTGGACCAGTCTGTAGAGTCCCCGCTGCTCACTGTCACATCCAATCACCCTGCTCATGAGTATGTCCTGAAACACAAGAGATGAAGGGTCAAAGATGGCACAACTATGCAGATCCTTAGTAATCTGACTAATGGAAAGTAAATTCATCTGAAAGTCAGGAGCATATAAAACCTTCTGAAGATGCATGGACGGCATCAAATGCGCATCCCCTTGTCTTGTAATGGGTAAATGGTCGCCATTGGCAATGACAATCCATCTACCATGTAGTATGGTCCTATAGGACCTCAGTTGTGCCGTGTCTCCACAAAGATGATGGGAGCACTAGAGTCCTTAATCCACTCTGTGATATCTGTACCATTACTACCAGTGAAAGTATAAGCGATACCCAAGGAGCTCGAAGAGGCTCTGGTTGCGGTAGCGGCATCTGTAGTGGTGGTTCCTGCAAAAGGAGTCATGATCTCTCGAATACGAGAGACAATATCATCCAAGCGAGGATCGGTATGGGAAGCAAGAGTATCAGAAGGCTCAATTTGCTCTGCCACATGGCTAGAGATAGGATATCCATGCTTCCGGTAACATGTATCCTCTGCATGTCCCGGTCGACGGCAAAAGGTGCAAGGGCCACGCGGACGTCCACCGCCTCTGCTACGAGGGGTGCGTCCTCTATATTAGGTCGTCCCTCCTCGGCCATGAGAAATAACCATAGCTGATGAGGGCTGACGAGTGGCTGTAGGAGGCATGATCATCTGGTTGAGACGGATATAGGCCTCCTCCATGAGAGGTATGGTGGTGTTAACGAGAATCCGAGTATGTGTTGCATCATACTCTCTATCAAGACCGGCCACGAAAACTCCAACCATCGTGGAGTTACTATATGTCTTTTGTTGCTCAAGAGATGTAGTAATAGACATATAGCTATGAAGGTTCTCAAACATGCCACGGAGTGACCTGTAGTGCATGTGTAGAGGACGACAATTCTGCTTGGCCTTGTAGATGTCAAACTGTAGCTGAAGAATCTTAGTCTCATTCTTCACTTGAGCATAGGTGGAAGCCAAAGTGTCCCACATTACCTTGGCAGGGGGTCAGTTCAGAATATCATTGGCTATCTTTGTAGTGAGGTCCCATATAGCCACATGCGCATACTTGTCATCTTGCTTACAAGAAGCATTTGCCCCAGTCTTATCCGTTAGCTCTAGATCTGTCAGGATGTGCTCCTTGTTGTTGCACTGCAAGAGGGTGAGAAACTGCATGGACCACAACGCATAGTTGGTCCCGTCCATCTTAGCGATGAGAGTAGGGCCCTTGAAGACTCCGGATGAAAAAATAGCACCCTTGTTCTCTGACATGATGGTAAAACGGCTGAATAACGGAGCTCAACTGGGGAGTAGACCGATATAAACAAGTCTACATGATCATATAGAGGATTGGTTGTACGTGTAGACTCATACAACCAACCTCATCAATCGTTGTTGCTCGCTAGAGCCGGAAAACGTGATTTATAGGTCAGAAATCACGTTTTCCGATCAAAATCAGTCTTGTTCAGACCGTTGAATGACTTGCAGAGGTGCATGGAAGCATGCGGGAGGGCCGACGGCAGCCTGGGTAGCTAAGGCGATGGCCGGGCGGCCTATAATGACAGAGGTTGCGTCTTGCAGGCCTAGGCAGCAGCCTAGGCAGGTCGGGACGGCGGCCTGGAGGCCGGAGCAGCAGCCTGGAGGCCTTGGCAGCGGCCAGATAGGGGGGCGGCGATCGGATGAAGGGGCGGCGACCTGGGGCGATGAGCGGCGATGGCCGGGGGGTGGGTAGAGTTAGGGTTTTGTGGGATACGGGAACTCCGATCTAGAATCGTCGCTCTGATACCATGTAAATGGAAAAGACTTAATTAATTAATGAGAGACCCTTGGGTTCTCTTTAGGGACGCAAACGGATGTGGTTATATTCGTATTCGTTCGTATCCGTATTCATTTTTAAGAGGATATGGATCTTGTTTTTCTAAAACATGCGAATACGAATACGAATACGAATATCGGAAACGATTTTTTTGCGGATACGAACGAATACGGATACGAATCCTTAGTTAGCGAATACGAATACGAATATGAAAAAGATAACAAATACGATTACGAATATTCGTTACTTAATGGGTTGTTTTATTTAACTTATTTACCTAATACCTAGGGTTTCTTCCCCAAATTTTTTCAACAACCCACGGAAATCCTACCCCCCCACGCATGACCTTCTCTCCTCTCCCAGTCGAGACCGTCGTGCGTTGCCCTTCCGGCCCCCTCCGCCTCCAGCCCGGCTACCGCCCCCCTCCGCCCCTCCTTCTGCCCCCTTTCCTCCCCCCTCCGCCCCCTTCCGTTGTAGCCCCATGTGCCCCCCTCTACCTCCCCTTCCACCGCAGCCTCTTCCGCCCTCCTTCCGCCCCCCTTCTTCCCCCCCTCCGCCCCCCCTTCCGCCGTAGCCCCTTCAGCCCCCCTCCACCCCCTTCGCCCCCTTCTGTCGTAGGCCCGCAGCCCCTTCCACCCCCTCCGCCCCCCTTCCGCCCAGCCCAGCACCGCCCCTGCCGCCCCGCCCCAGTGACCCACACCCTTCCGTCCCCTTCATGTCCTGCCCCTGCCAGTTGCCGTCCGTTCTGCCCCGACGGTTTCGCCGCCTTGCGTTGCGCCACTGCCACCCTCTGCCTCCATTTGCAACCGATCTGGTAAAGTTCATATTCTTGTAATATTTTTTTGTGTATGGATTGTTTTGTTAGAAAGAATTAGAATATGGGCGATCTTATTAGAAGATTTGTATGGAATGTATGGAATGTTTTTGTGTATGGAACTTATTAGAACATGCTTACTGCATTATTCGTTATTATATTTGTTAGAAAATCGGAAGCGGAAGCGGAATGATAAAACAGAGCATAAGAAATATAGATAAACATGAAGAACACAAAAGATTTTTACGTGGAACCCTACTCCGTGTGGAGTGGGATGAAACCACGGGAGAAGCCCTCAACAGGGCGGATATTCTATTGAACTTTCTCAATGGATACAGGAGGTCTGGGGCTCCTTATATAGCCTCTCCAGAGCCTCCAAGTCCCACCACTGGACGATGTGGGACTAAACACTGGTTGGGGTAAATGGATCTCCTCCAGGATCCATTTACCCTGCTACAACACAATAAGCGCATACAACTTTATACTCCAATACTCCCCCTCAAGCTGGAGCATGAAATGCTCAGCTTGGACAAACAGAAAGATACTCAACTCAACGCTACAAGACACTACGGACAATATCAACCCAACGCGCACATGTTGCAGTCGAGGACGTTGCTTCTCATGCCGTGCAGGTGAGGAGGACGAACGGGCTGGAGTGTGAGTCAACTAAAGACTCGGAACCTGACCATCGAGTCTAAACTTGCGCCTGAAGTCTCCTCGTCGGAAAACTGGGTCTCTCCCATCTGGCTCAGAGAATGGTGCACTGCTCTGGTGTACCTATGATACCACATGAAAACCCTTGCCCTCAAGGGAATGGTCCTCTGCTCTGGAGTCCCTATGGCTCACATGAAAACTCTGGCCTGACAACAAGAAGAATGATGGGGACCTCTGACAATGATGGCAACATATGCTCATCTGAAAATGACCGCAAACTCGTGCGTGTCTGAAACTAGACTCAGAATCAATCGTCGAGTCTGAAACCGAACTGTAGAGTCTGAACAATGACTGGCCTCTAGAATCTGACATCTGAATCTGCAACATAACCTGTGACTCTACATATGCACTCCCCCTTTCTCCCATACTTGTTGGAAAATGTGGATGTCGACCAAGTTGGGAGAAGACAACAATGATGGGGACAAAAACAAACCACTTAGCCGATCACAACTTTGTCGGCTTTTCAAAAACATTCCTTTTTTTTATAAGCCGTTTGAATTTTTTTTAATCGGCTTTTGCAACTTCTTTTTTTAAAAAAAAATTTTGCGTACGACTTTTCTTAGTACGCGGCTTTTTTTTTCAACAGCGTACGGCTTTTTCAAATGTACGCGCCTTTTTTTTCCTTTTGTTTTTCTTTTGTTTTTTTTTTTGAATAATCGAAACTCTTCCCCTCTTTTTTTTAAAATAAACGAAAGCTCACTTGAGCTTTACAAAAAGGCCCCCCTACAGTTTTTTTTAATAAAATCGGGCCTTGAGCCCTTAGGGTTTCCCCACGAAGGGATCCCTCTCATACTCATAGAACGTGCGCCGCCAAAGGGGGACATGCTTGTGCGCGCACTGCGCGCTGGGGATGGGAACCGGTGGGCTGGAGCCTCGCCTGGGCTAAAGGCGAGACGGGAGGGGACCTGCTGGAGCCCCCGCTGGAGGCGTGCGGGGTCGGAGCCTCAGCTGGAGGCGCGGGCGTGGCAGAGGGTCGCACCAACTGCTGGCGCGAAGAAGGAGAAGCCGCCATCGACAGGAGGGGCTGCTTAGGTTGCCGAGGGCGGCTTCGCCTGGAGCATATGGAGAGGGCGGCGTCGCCGCTAAGAGCTTCTGGAGGATGTGTATCTTCAACGATGGGCACGCAAAGGAGGGCTGGTGGCCTTCGTGCCGCTGGACTCTAAAGAAGAAGAGGGTTGCCTGGAGGCATGCGCGTTGGTAGCGCGTTGGGAGCCCACAGGCAGGTGGTCTCGCCGCCGATGAGAGGGTGCCGCTTGTATGCCATCGCCGAGGGGAGGCGCGCGAGGTGCGCTTGGCGCCGCCAGAGAGAACATGTCGCGAGGGAGGACTGCCTGCGCGATCTGTGCGAACCGCCGTCGATCTGGAGTAACGCGAGGAGGAGAGGGCGATTGTCTGGGAACATCTGGAGATCTGCTCGTGCGAGTAGGAAATCGTCTGAGAACATCGCGCGTTGCTTTGGTTGGAGGCGAGGTGCGAGGGAACCCGCCTGCACCTGGAGGGTGCTACGTCGCCGATGGAGCGGGAGAACTTGTTCGAGGAGGGCGAGCGGGGCTGCACCGCCCCTGGAGGCTTCTTGCGGCCTGCGCGAGGACGAACTAGGGCTCGACTGGATCTGGTTGCGGGTTTGATACCCACTGGTGATTAAGATGCAGCATGTTGTTGAATCGAACGTCGCGCTGCTGTGCGTGAAGAAAAGAAGGGAATGGCCCTAGAACTGATTAGGGTTTCAAAAGAAACCCTAGAATATGAAATTTGAACAAACTACGAACATGATCTCCATAAAACTGATCTTCAAGAACGATGAACAATGAATCTGATAATCGAATCTCGAAAATAATGAGAATAAAAAAAACCTCGAGAATCGAACCCGCTCTGATACCATGTTAGAAAATCGAAAGTGGAAGCGGAATGATAAAACAGAGCATAAAAAATATAGATAAACATGAAGAACACAAAAGATTTTTACGTGGAATCCTACTCCGTGTGGAGTGGGATGAAACCACGGGAGAAGCCCTCAACGGGGCGGATATTCTATTGAACTTTCTCAATGGATACAGGAGGTCTGGGGCTCCTTATATAGCCTCTCCAGAGCCTCCAAGTCCCACCACTGGACGATGTGGGACTAAACACTGGTTGGGGTAAATGGATCTCCTCCAGGATCCATTTACCCTGCTACAACACAATAGGCGCATACAACTTTATACTCCAACAATATTATTATATCATACTAAGTTAAGTTTCATATTCAAGTCATAATATGGAAGTAATGCGGAAGTGATTGCCAAATAATCAGGTATGCTTTTATATATAATTTTTTATTGCAATATTCGTTTGATATTCGCATCCGTTCGTAAAAGATCTGTATCCGTATTTTGAGGATATAGATCTTGATTTTTTACATTCGTATAACATTCGTATTCGTATTCGTAATATAAAATGAATATGGTTATGGTATGACCTGAATTCGCATTCGTATTCGTTCGTTTGCATCATTAGTTCTCTTATATAGGAGAGGAATCTATTGGGCAAATTACATAAAGTAGACAAAATAAATAGATAACAGGAAAACAGTAAGAAAGATAGGAAATATCTCAACAGAAATGAATATAAAGAGATACAAATATCTCAACAATAGACAATTGTACTTCACCCTGTCTAAATACAAGGGAATGATGTTTGTCGTCAACATAACTGATTGACTTGGAGTGGAGGTATTAGCTTCTATTTCCCACAAAGATGTCTAGAAGCTCTTGCATCTACTAGCTATTTTACATTTTTTATTGCAACTAAGGGCAAGGTTAGTACGTGATGAACCGATCCGTGGTAGCGATGTTTAAAGATGTAGCAGACCATGCGGTGGATGGAGCAACCATCATCTCTGATTGTGAACAAAAGGTTCACATCTTTCTGCCTATGTCAAAGTTGAGTCACTTGGCTCTACCATAGTATGTGCAAAAGCTGGTTAGTTGTGCTTCTTTCAGCATGTGTCTTCGATGTACCCTAGCCTCTTGCAATATGTACAAAGGGGGTGAAAAGTCACACGACATCCACCCTTATAGTGGATTCTCCTCTATCTCTTCCTGTAATGTACCCATGACCTCTTCCTACAATTAATCCTCCTGCACCCATGGCTGAAGGTGTATATAGAGTATTAGTAGTAGGAAAAACCCTACTTAGCATGTTGTAGGCCTCCTCTAGTGGCGGTCTAGCGGTACTTACTGTTGCAATAATCGACCGATTAAACCTAATAATCGATCTTGAGGTGTGGTGGGCTAACCAACCGAATAAATAGTATTGAGTCAATATTTGATCCGAAGGAATAGTCAGTCCCTGACTATTCAGACGGTTAGCAGATTATTCTGACCATCTATTGACTGCTAAAAAATACTTTTTATATTATTTTCATGGTAACTCAACCATGGTAGATCCCAAGCTCAAGTAAATGAGGGTTGCGTGTTAAGGCAGTTGATAGCCAACGCAAGAGAGACAAATTCCGAAATAGTGTTCTTTTTAAGAACACTATTCTGGAATTTGTCTCAAATCATTTCGGCTATTTTCAACATGGATTTAAGCAAACATTTAGATTTTGTTGGAGCGTTCCCAACTAACGATGCATTGTATAGCCCGAATGCAATGAGAAGTTGGCAAGGGCCGCTACATCGTTGCCCGAATGTAGTTAAATACAGGGGTTCTCGCATGAGGAATGCATGAAGATAAATAAGCTAAATCTGGGGGATCGCTGCCCGGATGCAGTCCGAAATTTGCAAGGGTTCTTGCATGATGGACACATGCAAGTAAATAAGCTAGTCCAAAAGAGCTTGCAAAGGAAGTTACGGATAGATAGTTGGAATATTGGCATTTTGACTGGTAAATCGATAGATATAGTAGATGCGATGGTAAGAAGGAAGATTCAAATACTTTGTCTCCAAGAGACAAAATGGGTTGGAGAGAAAGCAAGGGAGATCAAGAAGACATGCTTTAAACTTTGGTATCCGAGTAACGATAAGGACAGAAATGGTGTTAGATAGCGTGGTTGAGATGCAAAGATTCGATGATCGGATTATTTTGTTAAAATTGGTGCTGAAAGAAGAAATTTCGAATATCATCTCAGGTTATGCACCGCAAATTGGTTTCGATGAAAGGATTAAACCTTTTTGGAAGGATTTGGATAAGATTATTCAAGAAAATCCACAATAAGAGATGATTTGCCTAAATGGAGATCTTAATGGATATGTGGGGAAGGATGCTTCAGGGTATGCTAGTGTTTATGGAAGCCATGGCTTTGGGGAGACAAAAGAAGAGGGAAAAGCCATTCTGGATTTTGTAACGCCTTATGATCTTTTCATAGCAAACACTCTCTTCAAAAGGGGGAGGAGCATTTAATTACTTATAAGAGTGTCCAGACTAGAACATAGATAGATTACTATGCGTTGAGGAGAAGAGATCGGTTGTATTGCAAAGACTGCAAAGTAATCCCAGAGAGAGTTTGACAACCCAACATTGCTTATTAGTCATGGATATGTAAATAAAAGGGTTGGTAGAGAAAAGGGGGTTTCCAAGATCACTATAACTAGATGGTGGAATCTTCGACTGAAGCAATCAAGCTTCAGGGAGAAGGTTTTAAAAGACTTATCTTGGGATAGTAATGGGAGTATAAACGAGATTTAGAAGGCAGTAGTATCTTGTATCCGAAGGGTAGCCAAAGAGATGTTAGTTGAGTCAAAAGGAAGAGTCTCATGTCAAAAGGAGGCTTAGTGGTGGAGTGGAGGGGTGCAATAAAAGCTCAAAATTAAAAGAGCATACTTTAAAGATATATTTAAGGATAGAACATAGGAAACTGTCACCAACTACAAAATAGCGAAGAAGAAAGCAAAGAAGGATACAAGCGAAGCTATGTCAAAAGCTTGTGAAGTTTTCTACAAAAATCTCAACTCTAAGGAGGGCCAGAAGGAAATATTCAAGTTAGTCAAAGCAAAAGAATGAAAGATCAAAAACCTTTCTCAAGTGAGATGCATTAAGGATGAGGAAGGGCACGTGCTTAGTACTCGCAAGGATATGAAGACTAGATGGAAGCAGTATTTCCATAAGCTTTTCATTGGAGAAGGAAATAAAAAGATCACTTTGGGAGATCAAGCTAATAGTGAAAGTTACTTGAATCGTACAAGCTATAGACGAATACAAAAGAATGAAGTAGAGGAGGCTATGAAGATTATGAAATCTGGAAAATGTATAGGACATGATGACATTCCTCTAGAAGTATAGAGAGTTCTAGATGAGTGTGGTTTGACTTGGCTTACAAATTTATTCAATGTTATTTGGTGAAGCAAGAAAATGCCTGAAGAATGGAGGAGAAGCATCGTGGTACCTCTTTATAAGAATAAAGGAGACATTCAAAATTATGCGAATTACAAAGGCATCAAGATGACGATTCCTTCTATGAAAATTTGGGAATGTGTGATCGAAAGAAGGTTGAGGCAAGTTTCCAAAGTAAAAGAAAACAAATTCCAATTCATGACAGGTCGCTTAACTATTGAAGCCATCCACTTGCTGAGGAGAAGAATGGATATTTATAGAGCTAAAAGGAAGAACCTCCATATGATTTTTATTGATTTGGAGAAGGCTTATGACTCGGTCCCATGGGAGATATTTTGGAGAGTTCGGAGAAGAGACAAGTACATGTCCTATACATTAACCTCATAAAGGATATATATGATATGTCTTCATCTTGTGTAAGGATCCGGTCTGGGAAGACTAAATATTTTAACATCAACATTGGTTTGCATCAAGGTTCAGCATTGAGTCCATTCCTTTTTACTTCGATTATGGATGAGTTGACTAGTCACATTCAGGATGAGATACCTTAGTGTAAGTTATTCATTGATGATATTGTGTTGATTGATGAGACTAGAGATGGATTAATGAGAAGCTTAAAGTCTGGAGACATGCGTTAGAGACTAAAGGATTTCGTATAAGTAGGGTTAAGACTAAATATATGAAGTGCACTTTTGATGGAAGCAATGGTGAAGGAATCGAGGTGAAGATTGGAGACGATAAAATTCAGAAGAAAGCTTCTTTTAGATAATTGGGACCTATTTTGCAACATGATGGGGAAATCGATGGAGATGCTACTCAGAAAAAATCAAGCTTGTAAAAGTTGCCCGACTAGGCTGACTAATCGAGTCAGGGGGTAGCCGACTCCACTAGGCCCAATCGGCCATTAGTCGCTCAACCCGACTAATCGGGCCAACTAGTCAGCCTAGTTGGTCGACTTTTACATCAAGCTTTTTTAGTTTTTAGTTTTTTGCTTTTTTAAAAGCAAACTTATACTAATATGCTTAATGTTATATTTAAAGTCAATTACTTCTTTTGTTTCATTATTGATAGTATAGAAAATGTACAAATCTATGTTAATATATAAGAATATATGTATAAAAAATTATTCATATATTTAAAATAATTAAAAAAATCAAAACCGACTAATGACCGACTAAATCTGATTAATCGCCCGACTGCCGATTAATCCTCTTAGTCAGTGACCCTACAGACCGAGTACCGACTACCGCTTTATGCAACCTTGGAAAAAATGTAGGTTGGCTAAAGTGGAGAGGAGCCTCTATTGTTCTATGTGATAAGAAAGTTCCTTTTATAAAGCAGTCATGAGACCCGCAGTGTTGTATAGATCTGAATGTTGGCCTGTGAACCATAGTCATGTGCAAAGTATGGCAGTAGCAGAATTGAAAAATGCTAAGAAAGATGTGTGGACATACACGTAAAGATCGGATTCGTAATTATGCAGTCGGAAGGAAAGTTGATGTAGCTCCGATCGAGGATAAGATGCGAGAAAACCGCTTAAGGTGGTTTGGCCATTTGCAAAGGAGGTCAGTTGATGCACCAGTTAGGAGATGCAAGTTTTGGGATGTTGAGCCGGCTAAGAGAGGGCGAGGAAAACCCAAGAAGTGTTGGAATGAGACTATCCGAGGGGATCTTAATTTTTTTGGATCTAAGCCCGAGAATGACCCAAGATAGATTTGAATGGAGGCAAAGAATCCATGTAGTTGACCCTACTTAATATGGGACAAGATTTGTTGTTATTGTAATAACTTTCATGATAATTGATTTATCCTAATATCACCAAAAAAATCAAAGCTCCATCTTAGTTTCCCCATGGTCTTTTTTTAAAAAAGCTTCAGCTAGCATGATTAAATAGAATTTATGATACATCACCTTTTTTTGGTAATTAACCCACGAGTTTGTGCATCTTGACTTTGTCTAATATTCAGTAGGAACTTTCTCTTGTAAAATGAGGACCATATATATTATATAAGAATATATGTATTTGATATAATTTTTATATTTAAAATAACTAAAAATATATAATCGAATAACTCTAATAGTCGCCTGAATACCTTTAACAGTTATCCCTCAGAGTGAATACCAAATACTGACACTTTTGAAACACTGGTGATGCTCGTCAAGACCTGAGTACAAGTTGAGTCATAAATTGGATTCAGAACATACGGGAATATCTCAAACATGAGCGTATATATGTATGTTTTTTTATCTTCACACGTGCACGGAGAAAGATAACTATGAAGTTTTGCAAACATTCCCTTCATTACAGCATACTATGCGTGGAGTGGACGACTATGACACTTTGTGAAATAGATGTCCTGATGGAGCTAAAGAATTATGATTTCATTGTTAGATTGAGAACATGTAGTGGCCAAGTTGTCCAACATAGCCATAAATGTATGCTAATTCAGAAGGTTGTTACTGATTTCCAAAAAGAGAGAATAAGAGAGAGCATGCCAACCATACTTTATCACAAGTGTTGCATGACTTGTTTTCTCCAATTTTCTAGGGCGATTCTAGGTATAAGAACATATAGTAAAGTTTATGTTTTCAATTGTGCTCATGAACTGAATAGCACATAGATTATAGTTAGTTCCATCCATCTTGACAATAAGGACACACTAACTTTGTGGATCCGAAGGATGGAATAATTAATAATATATCCTCTTCCATTGTAGACATTTAGAAAATGAATTGTGAAGGAGATAACTCAAAGAATAAACATGCGAGTAAGGTTTACCCTAGATTCTAGATCTTTACGAGATTGGCTGGAAGCTGTCTAACATGCATTATTACGGAGGTAGCTCCAACAATGTTGGGAGGCACGCATGTTGTTGTAACAACGCTCGGAGGATTGTTAAAAGAGTGGCACTCCTAGAGACCATGGGGCTATAGTAGGTGGCGAAGAGTGACCAATGGGGATGTCAAGGTGGCGTCGGCTGATGATGAGGGCTATTGATGCACTGATGGAGCCTGCTGGGCAACTTGGGCATGGGGCATCAAGAGAGGAAAGAGAAACGGTGGCTAACCCTTTTGGATTTATAAGTGGCTCTGATACCATGCGGAAAAAAGAAAGAACAACTTTCTATGAATTGAAAAGGTACCCAGTGCTTTCACATAGGGAAATGTGGTTAGGATCACAAAGATGCATCTTGAAATAGACAAACGATATAAATACCTCGAAGGTTTACAAAATTTCTAGCATAGGAAAATATCTCTCAGTAGAAAGTATGGATGGAGTCCATACTAAATCTTAGGCTACATGAGCCATTATAAGGTATTCTCTCGTTGTATTAGAGCAGGAGTTTGTTTTTACTCCTCCAAGTAATGACATGTCCTGCCAAGTAGGTTCAGAAGCCAACAATGGACTTCTAGGGTCTTTTATATAGAGAAAAAACCTTAAATCTCCAAAAGTGAAAATAAAATGATGTCCTCAACGAATATAATATATACAAGAAACACTAAACTAATAAAACATCTATTCTCCCCCTTCAAGTTTGAGCATATCTACCATTTAAGCCCAACTTGGATGTCAAGAGTGAAATGTGTTTCTTTAGAAGATCTTTGGTCAAAATATTTGCAATTTAAAGCTCTATAAGAATGTGAGGAGCAATACTTTTCCCTTCATGCATTACATCTAAGATAAAATGACATTCTACTTTCATATGCTTATAACATTCATATAAGACTGGAATATTGGCAATATAAGTGGTTGACTTGTTGTGACAGTAGAGGGGAACCGGAGTTCTGCTAGATAACCAACTTCATGTAAAAAGGTGACAAGCCAACTAATCTCAGAAGTGGCTTGAAGCCTTTAACCATGACTCCATATTCTACTTTTGCATCGAATCTGGAAACAATTGTCTGCTTCTAACTACGTCAAGTGACAATATCCACCAACATGACAAAACTAGTGGAATCTATCCTCAAGAAAACTGGTGTAAATTTTCATCAATCGAAGGAGGGCGATGTTGGAGAAAGAGGGGTGGAGGAAGGGGGAGGTGGTCCGCGATCCTGGGGGAGGGGTGGGGAGGTGGTCGATGAACCTGGAGGAGGTGGGGATGGTCGATGAGCCTGGGGGAGGGGTTGGGAGGTGGTAGGGTACTAAATCTCGCGAAATTTTGGCTTCGATGGACTCGATATATCGAAATCCATATACATGTCGATTTCTCGAATTCGACCGAAATCTCGCAACATATCGCCAATATTTCGGGTCATATCACCATCTCGCCCAAAAAAGAGAATCTTGTATTAAAAGATTCGCGTGTTGTCGAGATGGAACGAAACGTCGGTTGAAATTTCCCCATTTCGACAGACACTCGGTTCCTTTGGTTCTCCAAGCTTCTCTAAGTCCTTGTTTCACCCTTTTCATCAAGGTAAGCCAAAATTGATCAAATCTTCATAAATTTCTTCAATTGTTTTAGGGTTTTTGTTTCTGAGATGTTGTTCTCTCTTGGTGTGGTGTTTTTTTGAGAGATTTTGAATATGTAGCTTGATTTTTGGAGACCAAAATTAGGCATTTTGTGTTTTAATGCGCAATAATGTGCGTTATGAATGTATTTACTCGGATCTCATGTATAACATGTAGTAAAGTGTACTTTGAAAATAATTTGTGAGATCTATGGAAGAGAAGATTAGGGCTTTTCTGTTTTAATATGGAATCATGATGAATTCTTCAAAGGATAAACTCGGATCTTAAGTCTTGGATGTAGAAAACATGTTTCAGAATTTTTTTAGTAAATGAAATATTAAAATAGAGTAATTTCAAAAATCAAACCTTAGATCTATGCATTATTTTACATGTTTTATCTCTTAGGTTATTTTTCTCAAAAATGATCCCCTAATTGTTAGATCTAAGACCCTAATGTATAGATGTAAGGTGTTTTTTTGGTGAAAACTGAATATTAAGAGTATACTTTCAATTTCAAACATCAATATTTTACGACTTAGTGAATATTATGTATTAGAAAAATTAAAATATATTAATTCCGAAGATTAAAACATAAAATAATTAGCTAATTCTTAATTGTTTGCATCGTATGGCTCATGAATGATTGTTCTTCAATTTTCTCGTAGGTTTCGGTGATCATCATAATGGCATATTATGGATCAGGATCTGACAGCTCTGAGGATCAGAGGGGGGATTTCAGTGGGGACATTGGTTGCAGGTATATCTCCACTCCTGATGGCAATAAAGCAAAACCCCAATTCAATTTCTATGGGAAGAAGTTGGGGGGATGGGGATCATGAGGATGAAGCAACATCTTGTTGGCAACAACAAAAAGCTACCAAGTGAGCATGTTGTCCCAGAGATGTGAGGGAGAATGTGAAGGCCAGCTTGGAAGGGAAGAAGGATAGGGAAACAGAGAGGGCAAGGAGGGATGAACAATTTAAGGAGTTCATGTTTGACAAAGAATTCAACATCCTCTCAGATTCAAACGACGACGACTTTGTCTACCCCGATGACATTCAGACTACAGCGGAGAGGAGGGCTTATAGGAGGGAAACAAAAGAATCAATGAGGAACGAGTTCGAGAGGTGAGAACTCAGTTGTGCATGAGGAAGCTTCTACGGTGCAGGTGGCAGTGGGAGTAGTTCTGGAGGTGCACCAGTACCACCACCCACCAAAAAACACAAGGGGAAGGGAATTGAGCCCTTCTTGACGAGGAGCGGATCCATGCAATACAAACCAAGTAAGGATCCGAGGAAGAAGACGGTGAAGGGCATGTTCAACAATGCACGGGAGAGGGTGGGAAAGGCCATCAGCAAGCCCTTCTTTGGAGAGAGCATTCCTGCCAATGTTGCTACTGGGCCATTCCTCCAACATGCCATTGATGAGATCGCGGTAGCAGAAACGGGAGTGAAGTCTCCCACATCCTGCGAGATAATGAACAAATATCTTGGGATGAAGAACGAGGAGATGAATGAGTACATCGTCGAGCAGAGGAGGAAATGGCCATAGTATGGGGTGATGTTGATGTGTGATGGGTGGATGAGCTACACGGGAAAACTAATCATCGACTTCCGACAATTTTTTTTGAAATCTGTTGGTGCATCCAAACATGTACAAGTACCTGTTGAAGTTGATGAAGGACATCGTCAAAGATGTTGGGGAAGAGAAAATTGTCCAGATGATCACAGATAATGGCAGCAACTTCAAGAAAGCAGGTGAAACAATAATAAAGTCTAGTAGCGACGGCATTTTTTGGACACCATGTGCTGCACATTGTATTGATTTAATTCTAAAGGACCTCAGCAAGAGGAAGCTAGTCTCAAGGGTGGTGGAGCAAGCATGGACGGTCACGACATTCATTTACAACTACTCTAAAGTATTGGCATTGATGAGGCGGACGTGCAACAGTGAATTGGTGAGGCCTGGCATCACATGCTTTACAACTAATTTTATAGCATTGCAAAGCCTGAAACAACACAAGACAGGGTTGAAAACCATGTGTTGCCAAGGTGAATGGTTCGAGATAACTGAAGCTCGAACGGAAGGACGGAAAGTGGAGACATTCATCAATGATCTCCACTTTTGGGATGACATGACTCGGGTCACGAAGATCATGGATCTGGTTGTTTCTGCATTGCGGATCGTAGACGGTGACAAGAAGCCCGCCATGGGAGTGATCTATGAGGCAATGCGCTGCATGAGAGAGGAGGTCAGAGAAGCAGATGGAAAATGATTCAAAGCATGATTGGACATCATAGACGAGCGATGGTCCAAGATGCTCTCACATCCTCTTCACAAGGCTGGTATGTAATGTAAATTATGTAATAACCTAATTTATTTTTCATTTATATCACTTTAGAATATGAGAATTGTGCTTGTTTGTGTCCAGCTTGTTACTTCAATCCTAAGTACTGGTATAAGAATGGACTGGGTACAAATGCTGACCTTCTAACAGTTGTACAAATTGTGGTGGAGAAGCTCATCAAGGATGAGAAGACACAGACCTTGTGAATGAACGAGGTAAGCTTGATTTTGGAGCTAGATTGGGAGTGGGGCTGACAAAATATTCTTTAAGAGTGTTATGTAATGACGTATCCGGAATTACCCTTTTTAATTTGATTAATGTATGTGTCGCTTTGTTGTAGTCGAGCAATCAAGATAGATCAAAAATTAACCGCACGAATCTAATAATCAACGAATGAATTAATACGTGGTTTTATGTTTTTTTAACCTGTGCAAGCCCCAGGGTTGACTCAAGGAGGCAAAGGAACAACTTCGGATCAGATTAGGTGAATTAGATCACGGTTTTGCAAGTGGGATTTTTTTGTAATTTTTTATACGATAAAAATGCCAATGCACAAATGCGGATGAATTAAGTTATTAAGAAAATATGTAATTTAGCCAAATTAATTTTAATACAAAATTATTCCAAATTCAACCAAATTTTATTTTTTCTATGAATCTAATACAACAACGAATGCAAAATGTATTTTTTTGTAATTTTTGGATTTAAGATGCGCAAATGAAAAATGCAAACTTTTTTGGGGTTTTTATGCAATTTTTCGTGCATTCAGAATGCAAAAATTATGAAAATTTTACTAGAAGTGAAATATGATGTAAGGAAGCTACACTATTTTTTTTGGAATTTTCTGACACGTTATGATTTTTTATGATCTTTTTAATGGAAACAGGGTGACTAAAAGTATTTTATTTCTAATAAATCCACGGAATCAAATTATCCAGAGAGAGATTTATCTCAAATAGATATTCTAATTAGAAATCCAGGAGAGTTGAAATTTTGTAAAAATGATATTCGTGGATTTAATTAAAAACCAATTACAGAAAGCACTCTAGAATTTATTTTATGCACAAGATAACTCCAATATGTATGAAATTTGGAAAGAAATTAAAACACAACTAGAGGCATCATCCACAATTTTTTCACAATTTTTGGAGCAAGAAATACGTTTGTGTGAATTTCATAGCCTAAATGGGTAAAATATCATTGAATTTCAAACTCTGATTTTTACTAAATTATCCAATGCTCACAAAAATGTAAATAAATAGCCAAGAGATAAAGATTTAAATGCTCTACAAAATGCTATTTTTTGTATTAAAAATGATGCAAACTGATGTCCAAATTAATGATCAAAGTCAAGGGTGTCTTTGCAATACAGAAATTAAAATTGAATAAACAAACAGTGCACAGGGGCGTTTTTGCAAATAAATAAACTTAGAGGACATAAACTACAATTTTCACAAAAAATAAAAAAATAAAAAGGGAGTCGACCTTCTCTGGAAATCGTGGGTTCCCAACCCACGATTAGGGCACGTGAGGCGGCGGCGGAGGTGGCAGAGTGCCGCTCGTGGGCGCGTCAGCGTGAGCTGGACCGCGTGCTGGAGGTGGAGTGGCGGAGCGAGCTAGAGTTTCACGGCGAGGGGCCCGCTGCTACGGGCGGCCGGTAGACATTGCGCGGGCTGGCGGAGGCACGCGCGGTCAGGCGCGCGCGCGAAGGTCTGCGGGCAGTGCGGTAGTGGCGTACGTCGCTGGAGTGGAGGCGCGCGAGGGACGTGGCGGCCTGGTGGTAACAGGGCGCGGCGCTGGACCACGGGCGGCAGCCAGGGGGTGCTCAGCCGCTGCCACGGTGCTCTGAGCGGCGCGAGGCCGGTAGCGCACCTGGGCGCGGCGGGTGCGCGCACCTAGGGGCTGGTGGAGGACTGTCTTGGCGGCGCGCGACTGGGCGACCGCGCACAGGGAGATGAAGGCTAGTCTTGGGCGAGGCGGCCGGCGCTGACGCGGAGGAGGTCCAGGGGCAGCGTGGACTTGGGTGGTGCGGTCGTGCACCGCAGGATGGCAAGCGGAGGGCGCGCGACCTGGGGGTTGTGCGCGTGGCCTGGAGGCACACGACGAGTGGCGGGGAGCCACTCTTGGCCGCGTGGAGGAGCGGAGCAGCCGCGGGATGGAGGAGGGTAGCTGGTGGACGACGACCGCGAGGTCGACGACCACCTGTGGAGCTGCAGTTTTTGTTTGCAATTTTTTAATTTTTTTGTTTTTGTAAACAGGGAATAAAATGTACGAGGAAAATGGTGGTGGTAGGGTTGATTGTTGATAGTGGTGGTGTGTGATGGTAATGATGGTGGTTTTGGAAATGATATGTGATGATGAAATAAAATAATGATGATGAATGATGGTGGTGAATAATGATAATGTGGTGATAAATGGTGTAGAACAACAACAAAAAAAGTTAGATAAATAAAAAACAAGGAGAATAAAAGGGGTACTTACCATTGATTCGCCGGGTTTTGGAGGAGCTATGCTGTGTGGCCTCCTGTCGTCGTGGCCTCGATCCGATTTGGCGATCAAAAACAGAGAAACTATTCGAGCTTGACTGGTAGCTCACTACGCGGAGACTAACCGTGGATCTCGCCTGCAGGTTGTCGTCACCCAACGTCTAAAGAGGAGCTGTCACCTCACGGCTTAAACGGGGCTCGAACCTCTCTCACTCATAGAATGGTGGATGAAGATGAATGAAGAGAATGATGGGAATAAAAAGACAAGGAGGAAGTTGGAAAAGAAGTGGAGAAAATGGAGTGGTGGAGAAAGTGGTGGCTTGGAGTGGAAGACAAGTAAAGAAGTAAAAGGAAAAAATAGAATAAAAATATAATAAGTAAAATAAGTAGGCTACTAAAAATAAAAGAAATTAATTAATTAATTAATTATTAAAATAAATAAATAAATAAATAAAATATGAAATTAATAAATTAATAAAAAATAGGGTGACACGTGGCGGCTCAAGGAGCTGCCGTGTGTCGCACCTGGAAAAATCAAAAATTAAATGTAAAGAAAAATAAAAAAATAACAAAAGGGGTCAAATCAAAAAGTGATCTAACATGAAAGTTACTCGTCTCGATGAGATCTACAACTTCCGTGAAGGATCGAAAATCAAAAGAAGTCATATGTACAAAATGTATTTTTGGGTGGTACCTTATGGGCATGTTTGGTAACTGGGTTGGATTAGGTTGGGGTATCCTCCCAAGAATAGTAGTTGTTTAAATGGTTGGGAGGGTTGGAGAGGGTTGAAATGATAAATGTGATGTGATGTGGCATTCATTATGTGTTATATTAACTTTTTTAATGATTATAATATGTTTTTTATGTTAGTATTTTTATTTGAACGTGGTTAAAAATATTATAACAAGGAAACTATATGGTCCATACAACTAATTCCAACCCAGGAATGCAGGGATAGAGCGGGGGGTATGCCAGGTTACCCCGAGATAACCTGGCAACCAAACAGGCCCTATAGGTATAAAATACCGCATTTTTGTCTTTTGCAACTTTTTGTTATTTTTAAATAAGAGAAAAATCAAAATAAAAATAGAGAAAATATGAGAGGAATATTTAAAATTTAATCTAATTTTTTTGGATTTTTAGAAAATAAAAAGATAAAATACAAGGGCAAAAAGGTCAATATGTACAATATACAATAGGGGCCCAAAACCCAAGTTTCACATACGATCTCCGATTTTCATGAAATTGGTCTTGTTTTGAAGGTCTTTGAATGTATATTACTTTAAATGTGAGTAGACCTAAATCAGACAATGTATGAGAGAGATATACACATTTTAAGGTTCCTATTCTCAAACTTGGATTTGGGTTTTATTGATCAATTTTACAAGTTAGTAATTTTTGATATTTTTCCTTTATTAGTGTTAGTAAGATATACACAATAGAGTTGAATTTATTGGATTTGGAGTTAGTATAAAATATATACAAATATGGTATTTACAGGTGATTTTTACAAGTGAATTTGACTTCTTATTTAATGCAAATATTAATGCTAAAATGCATATATTATTTATGCATGTATGAATGCTAATTATGCAATATAAGTGGAAATATGCAGCTAATTACTCGAGAACAAAGCTCTATTTTCAACTTTTAGAGTGATGAATCACGGATTCATCATGTAACAATTTATGACTTCAACTTATGTGCAGGTGAAGTACTTCAGGGATGTCTTGGGTTCCTTTGGTAGAATTATTGCGGTAAATGAATGGGGCAGTACTCTTCCTGATAAGGACGAAGACAAAAAAGTACATTGAATGTGTAGTGATGTATTACTACTATTGATTTGTCTCAACTTGATTTTTTCACAGCCAAATGGTTACTCTATGGGATGGAGGCTCCCCCCCCTACTAAACGTGGCAGTGAAAGTGTTGTCTCAAACCATATATGATGGTCACTGTGAGAGGAACTGGAGCACATTCAACTTGATCCATTCGAAGAGACGGAACAGATTGGGAGAACATAGGCTCCATGATCTTGTCTACGTGCACTACACCTTGAGGTTGAAGATGAAACATGCAAAGGAGTGTCAGGACAAAGAGGACTACACAAACCCCATTGATCTTGCATACATTTTCAAGATCCATGATGATGATGTTGGTGAAGATGTTCTCCAAAGGTGGATAGATTTCAATGGTGCTCCCGTGCTCGATCGATCGGGTGGAAGACCAAATGAGAATATAAGCCAGCAAATGTGAGTAGATGTAGATGACTATCTGGCAAGATCCGGGCGGATTACAGACCCTCTTGGAGGGTTGGAGGCCGAAGTTGATGTAGTTGTTGATGAAATTCCCTATACTAGCTCCAAATCCAAATCCAAGTCAAATGATGACAGTGGAGATGATGATGATGTTGGTGGTCATGGTGGATCTGGTGATGGTGGGGAAACATACTCAGGTGGGTCAGGAGGGGGTGGTCGTGGACCGTAAGATACAAGATTTGAGGAAGGGCTCCAGTGCTCCACGCAGGGCGTGAATATATGGAGCGACAGAGGAACACATGTGGATAGTTTGTTCCAAGTCCGAGTCTAGGATCTATGGATTACGAGTACGATCGTGGCCATCGTCCAACCGACAGCTATATGGATGATTTGATATCATCTGTAGATTCCTTGAGCTGCATGGACATTGACAGCCCATATCGTGGAGGAACAGCAAGTCCCTTAGGCGGATATGGATCGTCGCATGATGAGAAATCATTTGGCGTCTTCCCGGAATACTTTCACGGTCCTCCTCCAGGACCTCCTCCTCCTCAAGCGTATGCACCTCCATCATATTCATATGGTTACAGTAGGTATGGGGTATAGCGGTGAGAACTACCAAGGTAGCCAACCTGAGCAAAGTCAGGGCAGCTTCTTTGATGGTGACAGTTATGGTTTCTTCCCTGAGTACACGCTAGTTCCTCCTCCTCCACAGAGATCTTTTCCTACTTCATTGTCGTCGTCCCGAGGATCTCAAGCCAGTACTTCGCAGCATCGTTGTGCCACTCGTGACCGGATCTAGTGTTGCTTATCCTCGCCTCGGGATACTCATAGGCATCAATGACCACCAATACATGCAGTATGTGATGGATTACAAGACCGTGTACTCGTACATGATATGGGAGAACTACTGTGAGTTCATTGAATCTGTGATGCGTTATGAGAAACAACAAGGAAGGAGGGGCGATTCAGATCCACTGCGGAACTCTTGGTTCTGAACCAAACATATCACCAGGTAATATATTTTAATCCTTTAATGCATTAATCATTAATGTGCATGTTCTTATTTAATCTGCGTAAAATATATGTCTTTTCACTTGTTGTAAGACTGTTACTCTGTTATTAAGTATTAAGTATTAACAACGATATGTTCGATATGGTGTGTGACATACTGTCATAGTCATAGATGATAAGATGATCGATATGTATGCTATAAGCCTATAAGTGTATATCTATTGTTTCAATGTTTGAAGTACTCAGATTAACTCCATTTGCAATATCTAACATATTGTACGATATGACCAATATGACTGATATGGCCGATATGATGAATATGTACAATATAAGGGTATAGATGAGCAATATGTATGAAATAATTGTGTTTATAAGTTATTTATTGGTCTAATAACTTGGAAGATCATAATTTACAATAAAATTGAAAAAAATGGCTTTTTCATGGGTAATTATGAAACTACTCAAGGTTATGGGTGTAAATATCCCATATAAATATACAATGAATTATGATGCTAAGAAATGCACACTATAATAAATAAATAATTACAAACCGAGCATGTAGATGCATGTGTATCATGTAGGCATATTAGGTCCAAGCCATCTTGACTGATCAACCTTTCCGATATGATAGATCAACTGCCTTTAAACAATCAACCTTCATGATTTCAAGCCGATCGATCATGTTGATCAAGGTAATCGATCATTTAAGAGTTGTTGGAGGATCTGAATTCGAAAAGTGGTTGATGATTGATCAAGTCAAATAGGTTCATCAATCAGAGGTGGTCGATATGATCAGGAAGGTTGATTGTTTAAAAGGCAGTTGATATATCAGATCGAGAAGGTTGATCAATCAAGATGGCTTGGACCTAATATGCATATACGAGACATTTTACAGTTGTCTATTACAAAAGTATTTTTTCTTATTCTTTGCTTTGTCCACAGCTTTCAACCTATCCATTAAGTATGCTTTATCGTTCTTGTTAAATTCTCCATAATGTCACCCTTTTGTTCTTCATTTGAGCTTCATACTTGGAGTGAACTTGTCATCAAATCTACAGTACTATTTGTACTCACAAAGTTTGTTATCATCAAAAAAATAATACAATTAGTATGTAACATGGTACTAACATTCTCCCCCTTTCAATGATGACAAATGAATAAAACTCGGATATTAATATCTCCACTTCTCCCCAATTTCATTTAAAAAGTTTTTCTTCAAAATTAATTATTCTACCCTTTCAAAAATACAAAATGCTCCATCCATTTTATTTTTGAAAACATATTTCTCCCACTTAATAAGTTTTCCTCTTTAAAAATATTTTTAATTTTGAAAAACAATGCTCTCCCTTTTTAATATACTAAATAAGGCATAAAAATTAATAATAAAATTCACAAGGTGGAAAGATTGTAGAACCAAGAAGGATAACCATGTTACGGCGCTAGTGTCAATACGTTGGGGTTGTACCATACTCCTCGAGGATCTCTTCTGCTTTTCTGTATATAGTTTCTCCATGGTGGGACTTTAGTACATGTTGCGCGTGATCTTATACATTGCCACGCATAATTCAAAGTTTTTCACTAGCTTTTCCTTGGTGGCTCTTCTCGCGTTGATCTCCATCTACTTGCATAAAAAATTCTGATATCATTTTTTCTTTGGATCCAACAAGGTATATTTTACAATTCTGAACTTCACTATAACCAATACCTTTCTTTCTTTTGAGATAAAAGAACTAGATGCATGATGATGGTTTGTTGGATTAATCATATTCCAAGTTAAAAGGAGTTTTGTAGGAGAGTGCCTAAGAATTTACGTAATTTTTCTTTCCTATTGGTGAACTTAGCAAGATCATCTTTTCATTTTTTTTATTATCATTTTCTAGCATATTAAAGCGATCCTTTAAAGAACTAATTTCTTCTTTGTTACAGTCTTTTTCTTCTTTACTAGATTTCTTTAAAACTTTATTTTTACTAATTAATTTTTCTACTTCAGTAGTTTGGAGGTAGTGCGGTGTGCCTACCATCCAAAAGACTAGGGTTCAAATCCCTCCTTATGGGGGTTATGTTAGGTAACCGACAACCAATGTAAAAAATAATCGGATCTTTCAACATGGATTTGAGCAAGAATCCACGTAGCCAACCCTACTTAAAGTGGGAGAAGACTTCACCATTTTAATTTTTCTATAATGCAGTGCAAATCTTGAAATTTGAAAAGCTTCAAATAATTCATCATGAAATAAATTAAACTCGTTGTCATTGCGTATTTCTTCCTCTTCGTCGTGATTGTCATTGAGTCCGATATGGGTTCTTCATCGTCACTTGTATCAGAGTCCTCCTGAAATGGTGTGAGAGACTTCTTTCTTTAACGGTTGACAACTTAATCGAAAGTTCTTTCTCTGCATGAACATTTCTTTTTGTTGTTAAGAAGAGGACATTCCCATCGAATGTGTCCAGTTTCTTTGCAATTGTAACAAATCATCGTTTTTGCATCCTTTCTTCTCTTTTGCTTGAGGAACTCTTTTCTTCAATTCTTATTGCCCCTACAATAATTCTTGAATTAACAAGGGATGAAAGTTTATTCTTTATCTTCATCTTTAAAATCGTTGGAGATTACAGTCTAGTCTCTTGGTGTGCTCGATTCTTCGAATAAGTATTGACTTTCTTTTCTTGTTCCTTCTCGACTTCGTAGGCACGAAGCTTTCCAATTAATTCATCCAAAAAGAAGTGTATTTGTATCATTAGCTTCCTTGATCATCGTAATTGTGGTCCTCCACTTGGCAGTAGCGATCTGAGGAGCTTTTTCATAAGTACGACTTCTTTTATTTCCACATCCAAATTTGAGAGAGAATTTATAATGTTCGTAAATCTTGTATACATTTCCTTGAGTGTTTCACCTTCTTCCATCATGAAAAACTCATATATTTATTGTAATAAACTCATTCGAGTTTCTTTTACATTTGGCATATATTCATGTGTAACAGTAAGTTTATTCCAGATGTCGTAGACAGACTTGCATGTGAAGACTCGATTGAATTCTCCTCTAGTGAGAGTGTTCATTGACTTCGAATTGTTTGTCACATTTTCCTTTTTTTACTAGTGGTGATGGTTCCTTATGACTTTTGATACATAGATTGTATAGCATCCAATAACTCGTATCCCATGCTTTCTAAAAGAATCTGCATAGGAGCCTTTCGATAATTAAAATCAGTACCATCAAATAATGAGGTCTTACCGTGGAATGTCCTTTGGTGGTGTTTGTGATAGCAGTCATATGCGCTAATTTCAATTATATCCTCTGCGCAAATCAGGCTATGATACTTAATGTGAGTTCCCCTGGATCACTAAACAAATTATTACGGCCAATATATAATTATTACCAACAATAATTATCACAAATATAAACAATCAATCCACGTGACAAACAACTAGAAGAGACGAGTATTTTAGCGTGGAAACCATACTGGGTGAAAATCATGACCCAAGTCCCTTGATTAAGGATTTTCGATAGACCGAGTTAATCAACTAGTCCACTATTTTTGGATTAAAAAAACGATTCCACTATCTCGAGTTATTTCTCTGCAGATAACTCAACCACTTGAAGGTGTTTTGGATGACATGCAAAGGCTTTCTTACAACTTTAATGACACTGATTGGCTGCCGATCCATTGAAAAGATGGGAAATAAGCTCTCGGGCTGGAAAGCGTCTATTTTGTCTAGAGGCGGACGATTAGTGCTTGTTAAAGCGATTTTCTCTACTATTCCAGCCTTTTTCATGTTGATAAGGCTTCGTCGTCTTTCGCCATCCCGCCTACTCCCGGTTGGTATTAGGAACAGGATAGAGGTCACAAGGAGATTCCTATGGGGCAAATCTGGCCAGGTTGGTTCTGGAGTTCATCTGGCTAATTGGGAAACAATAACTTTGACAAAGGCAAATGGTGGTCTTGGGATCAAACGCTTGGACTCCATGAACAAGGCGCTTCTGTTGAAATGGATTAGTAGACTTTTGGGGCAGACATGAAGACATTTGTTGCACAACATGTCCCAACGACCACATATTCATTCCTCTACCTTCTGAAAAGGTATCACCACAGTGTTGCCTCATTATCAGGAGCTTTTTTGGTATGGGCATGGTAATGGCAACTCATTCGCTTTTGGAAAGACAACTGGACAGGAGAGGGAGCTTTTTCTATTAGATTTCAATGCATCTTTGCTTTGGCTGCTAATTGTGATGCACGGGTGTCAGATTATTGGATTGATGGCAACTGGATGCCTTCTTTCTTGACTGAATTCATTGATCATCGCTTACAAGAATTCCTCTTTCTTCTGGAATCCTTAAGACATATAGATAGACTGACCAATGGCAATGGGCGAGATCACTGATTATGGAAGGATAATTCTTTTTCGCTGAAAAAGGCTTACAGAGTTATTTCCAGGCCACCACCTCCTAGCACGATCGCATTGGTTCATAATTACAACTTGATTTGGGAGCTTCAACTGCGAGGTAGAATTGATTTTTTTATGTGGTTGTTGCAGAGAAGACGTATTATGACCAAGGACCGCTTTGCGAGACTCTTTACAGACATCTCCAATAGGTGCCCCTTTGTGAAATGCAGATTGAGACGGTGGAACATATTTTCTTTCATTGTACGAAGACTTCTCCGATCTGGGATGATATTGGTATGAGCTGGTTGAACCTTCAGAATCTGGACCTATTTTGAAAATCTATGTTTCATACAAAGCATCGAGCTAGAGAAGACCTCCTTCGACCACTAGCTACGATATGGGCTATTTGGTTAGCCAGAAATGGTGCATTTTTTCTTTACAACATCTCTATTGTAAAAATGTAATTTACCATTCTAGGTCTCTTCTCGAGTCTTGGCTTCTGTAAGTCTTTCTGTAACTTTTCTACTTTTTGCAGTATATTTGGGGTAGGCACCTTAGTATGTTTCCCTCTTTTTGGACTTAAAAAACAAAAAAACAACTCTAATCACACGCCAAGTTCTTTGTACACCTTGGATCAAATATCAAGCGTTACAATACAACAATAAAGGGAAAAGTAACAATCTATAAAACCTCAAACATAAATATAAATATGAAATTAATATGAGGCTATGACATGCATACTATCATAAATAAAGAATTACAAATTGATCGTGCAGACGAATGGCTCTCAAGATGTGATCGTGAAGCAGAGAACGAGAGACTGTCTCGAGTAGAGTTTTGAGAGAGGATAGAGGGATGTGTTGTGTATAACAGTGGTGTGGGGCTCTATTTATAGTGGAGGAGGATGTGCATTCAAAATAATATCAATTGGAAACAAATCTTGCAAGAAATAAAAAAGATTTGATACATATAATCGACCATATAAAAGAGGTGTCGGATCATCTCAAGTTGATCAATCATGTTGATCAAGGTGATTGATCATTGAAGAGATGTCGGAGGGTCTACTGAATTCAAAAGGTGACTAATCTTGAAAAGAAGTTGGTCGATCAAAGGTGATCGATCAGGTCAAGGAGGTTGATCGATCAAGGATAATCAATCAAATCAAGAAAGTTGATCGATTAAAGATAGTCGATCGATCAGATCAGTAATGTTGATGGATCAAGATGGCTTGGACCTAGTATGTCTATATGATACACATGCATATATATATATATATATATATTTGAGGTATTTTACATATGCCTTACAAAAGTATTCTCACTTCTTCTTTGCTTTGTTCAAACTCCCAGCTTGTCTATCGAGTATGCCTTTATCGTCCTTGTTAAATTTTCCATAATATTGATCTTTTGTGCCTCATACTAGGAGTGAATTTGTCATGGAAATATGCAGTACTATCTATACTAACAAAGTGTGTTATCATGAAAACATTAATACAATTAGTATGCAATCAAGGTACTAATAATTGGGTGTTACAGGTATTTTCCAAGTATGAGAATTGCACTCCATCTTCTCCATAAAGGCAACCAATCCACCTACATAAGCCTCCCACTCGTTAGAGTACAAGACCAAGATAGGATAAAAACAAGATCGCATGAGGGTAGCTAGAATCTACCCATACAGTTCCATCTTTGAAAGATCAAAAGGAATGAACGTTGATTTGCATAATTGACAATAAGCATGGACAGTTCACTAAAAATCTCAAAGACTGTAAAGATCCCTCTTGCCCTCTTCTTCACCACCGTCAGTGAAGAAGATAGTATCATCTATGAAGAATCGGGATGGATATATCATTGAGAAAATACCCAAAGCCAATACCCAATATGAACAAGACACCAACCATAACTGTCAGCCACACCAAACATAACGGTTAACACATCTGCCGCATTGATAAAGAGATGAGGTGTAGGGGGGCATCCCTATCTAACTCCACCTCCTTCTTAAAGTTCACTCACCAAAATCAAATTACATACTTCTTCATCTATATGGTCCAAGAGTTCAAAAAATCCTTCCTTAACAAGAAAAGCCCTTAAGAATTGTGAATCCATACGGTAAGCTATCAAAAAGTTTACTTTCCAGACCATGCCCTTGACCTGTTACCTTTTAATTTGCTGCCATAACAAGACTATGCATCCTCTACCTTTCTATGATAAAAGCAATCTATGATGGGGATATAATAATGTTCAATACTAAACAGAACAAGTTGGCGATCACCTTTGCCACAATGGGATAGACTGCATTGGACAACATAAGGAGCGAGAACTCCACTCTCCTTGACATCTTCTTACAAAAACAATAAAAATGAGTGCCTTGAGCACCTGATCAGAGGTTGAATTCCCCACTGAAAACTCAATCAAGTCTATGGCATCACTCCGCACACCTCCCAACGTCGAGTGTGTTCCTCAAGCTCTCGGTGCTTCAGCATACAATAGATACAGAACTCCTTGAACTCATTTGGCTTTTTTAAGGGTCGCAAGCTTTAAAATAATACGCATCGTTGTAGAACCAAAGCACTGAAACATGTTCCAATGATAAGACATCAACTCTAAGAATTCCTCCCCGAATAGTCAAGACTGATCAAATATGAAGAAAGACCTAGGTTGTGACCCATCCCCTGAACCATAGATCAGCTTCGGAATGATGTAATCAGAAGGAAAGTTGGCGTAGCTTCAATCGAGGATAAGATGCAAGAAAACTGCTAAAGGTGGTTTGGCCATTCGCAAAGGAGGTCGGATGATGCACCAGTTAGGAGATGCGAGTTGTGGGATGTTAAGCTAGCTAAGAGAGTGCGAGGAAGGCCCAAGAACTATTGGAATGAGACTATATGAAGGGATCTTAGTCTTTTGGATATAAGTCCGCTTGACCCAAGATAGATCTGAATGGAGGCAAAGAATCCATGTAGTTGACCCTACTTAATGTGGGAAAAAGGCTTCGTTGTTGTTGTTGATCATATAGAGGCTTATATATGTTGGGATGTACTGTTTCATATTTTCTATTTATATATTGTACGTCTCTGTAATTTACCCAAGGGTTTTCTCTCTATATAAGAGACCCGAGGGCTCTATGGAATAACACATCAGAGTATCGATTACTCTAACATGGTATCAGAGCCAAAACCCTTTCTCCACCCGCCGCCCCCCCCCAGCCCGCCGCCGCCAGCCTCCAGTCGGCCCCTCCAGCCCTCCTGCGGGGCTCCTAGCCCTCCCGCCGGCTCCCTCTCCCCGTCCCCGGCCTCCAGTCGCCGCCGGGACCCCACCCCCGCCGCCCAGCCCCGCCGCCGGGACCCCCCCAGTCCCCGTCTCTCTTCGGTAGAGGCTTCCACAGCCTCTACTCGCCACCGGAACGCCTCTCCTTCGGTCGGTCTCGGATAGATGTTGGGTTCAAGTGCATAACGTCTACATATGCACTTGAATCCTCAAAGGTCTTGGTAGACAACATTTTCTTGGTCTATCACTAGTTCTTCTCCGGCAGTATGTCCGAACAAAAGGTCGATATGCCCGTCATAGGTGCCTTCAAAGGTTCGGCACCAATCGTCAAAATGGACGGGACAAACTACGAACTGTGGGCTATGCAGTTCCTCAGTCTTATGAAGTCGTGTGGTAAGAAGCATATTCTTACCGAGGATGAACCGCCGGAGAAGACAGGAATATATGCCTCATGGGAGGCTGATGATGTGTATGCCAAAGTTTGGCTCTCAGGAACGCTCACGACGGAGATAGCGAATGATGTCCTCCATCAGCCCACCGCCAAGGCGATGTGGGATATTTTGGCCACGACGTACTCTCAGGTACGCAACGAGACGAAGATGCTCCAGTTGCAGCATGATATCTTTACCACGAAGCAGAATGGGAGGCCTCTTCATTCCCTGTACACGTCGCTTCGTGGAATGTTCGAGAAGCTCTATAGCACCATTCCGCTCACAGCCACGCCGGAACAGCAGAAGACGTTCTGCAACGCCACTATGGTTGGCGTATTACTTGCTGCCCTTGACCCTGAGTACGAGGCAACACGCTCTCAGATCCTTGCAGATGCCACCATCCCACCGATGGAAGAAGTATACAGGAGGCTCAGTCGTGTACCTGTTCCATCGAATACAGCAACTGCACCTCCCTCGGCAATGGCAGTTTCCAGGGGACGTGGTGGTTCGTCCTCATTTTGTGGCAGAGGAAGTGGTGGACGTGGCCGCGGAGGTCGCATACGCTCTACGTGCTCATTCTGTCGTCGTACTGGTCATTCGGAGGATACATGCTATTCCAAGCATGGCTTCCCTCCTTTTGCACGTGTCGCTGATCATGTTCAGGGTCCACCAGCATCTACTCCAGATCACAGGTTCGAGGAGCTAGTGGCACGGCTTCGTGATATCATGCCACAGTCACCGTCAGAGGGTGCTGAAGCTTCTGATGTTGCGGCCTCGGCGTCAGCTAGTACATATGCTTCAGCCAGTGCCTCAGGTAGTCCTTCAGTCTCATTTCATAGTCATGATCTCACAGGATGGATTGTCGACTCTGGAGCTACCCATCATCTCTGTCGTGAGAAAGATATTCTGCAGTCCTACAGAGCTGTTCAGCATGGTCGCTCTGTACTCATTGCTGATGGCACTCATTCCCCTATCATCGGTCAGGGGGAGACGGTTTTGCTACCCTCTATACACTTACAGAATGTTCTACATGCTCCAGAATTCTCTATGAATCTTATCCATTAGTCAGATTACACGTGATTTGCACTGTCGTGCTATTTTTGACCCATCGTCTGTTATTTTTCAGGACATACTAACGGACAGGGTGATTGGCTGTGGCTCTGAGCACAATGGCCTCTATCGTCTCGTCCGAAACTCTTACGCTGGCGTCTCACTGCATTCCCAGGGCCCTATATCTCCGTATACCTGGCATCTTCGGTTTGGTCACCTGCCGCTACAGAAAATGCGTCACCTCCTGCCTCAGATCTCTCCGAGTTCTTCTTTTCGTTGTGAAGCATGTCAATTAGGGAAGCACCATCGGTCTAGCTTCCCCGGTCGTCAGAGTCGGAGCAGTCGCTCCCCATTTGAGTTATTTCACATAGATATTTGGGGTCCAAGTCGTGTCCCAGATCATCAGGGGCACAGGTTCTATTTAGTTGTGGTTGATGATTTTTCTAGAGTGTCATGGACTTTCCTTCTTAAAAATAAATCTGAAGCAGGAAGTGTTATTCAAAATCTTATCAATGAAGTTCAAAATGTTTTTCATCTATTGTTAAGTATGTGCGTACTGACAATGCATTGGAGTTCTGCACTCGTTCACTTGCTCGCTTCCTTTCTTCTAAAGGCATTATCCACCAAACCACATGTGCTTACACATCTCAACAAAATGTGGTTGCAGAACGGAAGCATCGACATTTCCTTGATATTGCTCGCACATTACTTATTTAGAGTTGTGCTCCATTATCCTTTTGGGGGGATGCTATACTTACAGCATGTTATCTGGTCAACCGAATGCCTACAACTGTTCTTGGGGAAAAGTCTCCAATCTCTGTTCTTTTTCCCGACAAAGATTTGTTTACACTTACACCTCAGGTCTTTGGCACTGTTGCGTTTGTCCACCGCTTATCTCCAGGGCTTGATAAGCTATCTCCTAGGGCTATCAAGTGTGTTTTTGTGGGCTACTCCAGGACACAGAAAGGATACCGTTGCTATGACCCTGTTCATGACAAGTACTATGTGAGTGCAGATGTTACATTTTTCGAACCTGTCATGTACTTCTCCCCTGCAGGTGACAGATTGGTCTCCTCCACATCCACAGACTCCAATGTCTATGTGCCTCCACCTCCAAGCCTGGGTCAATCCTCTACTCCACCAACACATCCACCACCACCACCACCACCACCACCCCCGCCACCACCTCCAGTTGTACCTTTTACTAAGTTCTATACAAGGCGGCCAGGCCCTGCTCAACCTACATGTCAACCATCCAACACGCCTCAGGTATGTTCTGATGTTAACACTAATGATGGGTTAGACAATGCACCTGTGCAGGAGCTTTTACTACAGGAGGAGGATCAACCGGTCAACACAGTCATGGATGATTTGGATCGGCCCATTGCTCACAGGAAGCAGCGAAGACAGTGTGCTTCATATCCTCTTGCCTCTCAAGTCTCATTTCATCGTCTCAGTGGGGATTTCCAGAAGTTTGCAGCTGCTGTCTCGTCAGTTGAGATTCTACGGACATATCAGGATGCCATGAAGATTGATTGCTGGCGTCTAGCCATGGAAGAGGAGATGCGTGCCTTGCAATCTAGAGGGACTTGGTCTCTTGTCCCCATTCCTCCAGGTGCCTCCATGGTGAGTTGCAAGTGGGTGTTTACGGTGAAATATCATGTGGATGGACGTCTAGACAGATACAATGCCAGACTTGTAGCACGGGGATTTACCCAGACGTATGGGATAGATTATTTGGATACTTTTTCACCAGTGGCGAGACACTCCACTCTTCGCATCCTCCTATCTGTTGCTGTGGTACGTAACTGGACCATTTTCCAGCTTGATGTCAAGAATGCTTTCTTGTATGGTGACCTACAGGAGGAAGTCTACATGCAGCAGCCACCAGGGTTTGCTGCTGAGGGGGAGACTCAAATGGTGTGCAGACTTCATAAGGCTATCTATGGCCTCAAACAGAGTCCCCGAGCATGGTTCCAGAAGCTTTCCCAGCTAATTGAAAGACAGAGGTTCAGGAGATCAAATGCGGACCATTCACTGTTCGTCCAGAAGACCCCTAGAGGTACAGTTGTTGTTATGATATATGTTGATGACATCTTGGTTACAGGAGATGATGCTCAGGGGATTGAGATAACCAAGTCCCTGTTGGGAAGCCAGTTCATTACGAAGGATCTGGGCACGATACGATATTTTCTGGGGATAGAGTTTGCAAGAAATGCACAAGGAATGGTGATGACTCAAATAAAATATGTCACAGACTTGCTAGTTGAAACAGGAATGACTGGATGCAGACCTTCAAGTACGCCTATGGACCCAAGCATGAAGCTGTACGATGATGATACCGAGGAGGTGGACAAAAGAAGGTACAGAGAGATGGTGGGTAAGCTCTTATACATTACTATAACTCGACCGGATATTGCCTTTGCAGTAAACCGGGTGAGTCAATTTATGGAGCAGCCGAGGCAAGTTCATATGGATGCCTTGTATATGATATTGAGATATCTGAAGTCTTCTCCAGGCACAGGGTTGCTATTCAAGAAAGATACAGATCTGTCTATTTCAGCTTGTGCAGATGCAGATTATGCAGGATGTCCAAGGGATCGTAAGTCTACTTCTGGATTTGCTATCTTCATAGGAAGCTCTTTAGTCTCTTGGAAAAGCAAGAAACAGACTGTTGTGGCGAGATCCAGTGATGAATCCGAGTACAGAGCCATGGCACAAGCAAGCACAGAAATGATGTGGGTTAAAGCAGTCTTAGAAGATTTGAATGTAGATGTCCCCTTGCCTATGAATCTTCAATGTGACAATCAGGCAGCATTGTTTATTGCCAACAATCCAGCTTTTCATGAGAGAACAAAGCACATCGAGGTGGATTGTCATTATACTAGGGACATGATTCAGAAGGGCTTCATTTCCACTTCTCATGTCAGTTCAGAGGACCAAACTGCTGACATATTCACCAAGCCATTGCTCAGAGGACCTTTCCAGAGATGTTCTTCCAAGCTGTGCATGATAGATATCTATGCTCCATCTTGAGAGGGAGTGTAGAGGCTTATATATGTTGGGATGTACTGTTTCATATTTTCTATTTATATATTGTACGTCTCTGTAATTTACCAAAGGGTTTTCTCTCTATATAAGAGACCCGAGGGTTCTATGGAATAACACATCAGAGTATCGATTACTCTAACAGATCATAACCTTGATTTTGCCCATCATGGAGACGCGGCTACTTGTTTGAAAGAACAATGACATTAAAGTTACCCCCAACTAGCCAAGGAATTAACCAAAATACGATGTGTGCTAACCTAGGTTTATCCGAAAAATCATCCCTCTGAAGGGTATCAATCAGACCATATACATAAGATAATGCAAGTAGTACCCCGTCGATGACCCATGTGAGAACAACGATAAGACATAATGCCCAACAGCCTCCACTTTAAGGCGAAAAGTTTCACCATTCCAAGCAAATAAGAATCCCTTGAATCTTACGATCAATTTAATCACCTTGAACTCTGACATTATCAAGCTATGAACCAAATCTCCACAAATTATCATCCCAACCACTCTACTTCAGCTCTTGAATGAGTACTACATTGCTTGTTATTTTCACGCTAAACCACCCACCATCCTTTTTCCAATATTACCAAGGGCCAGAACATTCCAAAATATAACCAATCTTTATTAGGCAACTACTTTTTCCTGCAGAGGGGACAACTCCCCCCTCATGGGCCATAGATACCCGGTACCATTGTTCTTACCCCGATGACATCACACTCACGGTTACCTATTCCAATGTGACCACTAACACCACATGTCGACTAATCATCTCTGACTCCAACGTGAACATCTGATTTTCCGCACAAATACACAATCAACAAATCTCCAGCACTTCCCATCACATTCAGATAGAAAATGTGCCCCGCAGATCTCCACAATCACTTGGAGAACTCACTTAAATTTGTTTCCTAAAGAAAAACTCATCACACCTAACAAGCCACCAATCGACCTCTTTTTGGGATCCCCTAGTCCCAGAATGTTCCAAGATATGAGCTTCATAAATGCACCCTATTGAGATATTGTGGATCCCATAACCATGCCTATCTAGCCATAGAGGAACAAACTCCCTCAATCGTAAGTTCATAACCATTGCCACCTGGCTATCTTCTTCGGCCATTGTTTCCACCATCATCACATAGCATCTATCCTCCAAGTAGAATTCCCATGTTTCGGAGGACTTCACAAGCAGCGAGTGTAGGCTTTTCCTTGGGGATGGGCTGCCTCAAGACCATCAACATCCCCCATCAATAGATTCACCATCAAACATCCACAAACATGTGCCTCTTCTTACGGAAGTAGATCTCTACATATAATGTATTTCCAAATAAGTTGGCTAAATGATGCAGCGCGGAACAGAAATATAGGGCTGCATATTTATTTAATTTTATCCGTTAATTTTATTTACGTTTATTTGAGTCATCGTATTTTTAATTAAATAAACGGGATCGCCTGAGATCTTGATTAGTTAGAGATTTGAATTTCAAATTAGTCGGTTAGAGTCAATTTAGGATAATTAGTTTCAATTTGAATTCGAAATTCTATTTTTGTAACCCCGTCCCTCCTATATAAAGGGATGATAGGCTATTGTTTCAGTCAGTTCAGTTTGATGAAAATTTGAGATCTCCTCTCCCTCTCCTTCTCCCTGGCCGTGGTCTACACGCCTTCTCCTCTCCATCCCCTCGTGTTCCTGACGAGTTCTCTTCTCAACCCCTCTATTTCTTCTACCACCGAAAATCCACCGTTCAAATAGTTATTTTTCGTCGACGCGCAATAATCCGATTTGCATCAATTGGTATCAGAGCATGGCCTACAGATTATCCTCACGATCTGACGATCCATCCAGACAACTCGCGCCGACGTGCGACAAACTCCATCCTTCGTCGGAGTGGAAACAACAAGCCGAAGAAGCTTACAAAAAGGATATGGACGCACGGCGTGATCTCTAAATCGCTCAGTCCAAATGTCGAGATCTAGTGGCTGAATTCAAGGCTATGTGCGCCGCCCTATCAAGATCTTCCACGACCAAAGCCGCTGTCCAGAGTTTCGACGAAGAAAACCTCATCGTTGAGGAGGACTCGATCACTGTCCAGGCCGTTCCCAAGGAAAAAAACGGCCAACTTCTTGCTGACCAGGTATTTTCAGACCTGCAAAACCCCCCGAAATTGATTTACGCCCCACTCACTGCACCCGTACCTCCTCCTGCTACACCCGCACCGCCATCCCCTGCACCTACGACCCCAGCCACAGCTCCGCCATCTCCGCAAACCCCCCCCCCATCACCCAAATCCCATCGCAGCCGCCCCCTTTCCTCGTTGCCTCCACACCCCCAACAACCTTCCCAACCCCACGGCCGCCTACCAAGGCCTCCCCACCTCTCACGCAACCGCAACCCCTCCCCTTGCTTCTTCTCTCCCCGTCGCTCGCCCTAAACGCCATCGCGCACCCACTGCCCCGTCTTCCCAACCAGCCGCCTGCTCGCCCCATCGACCCTCGCCGTCATACCCGTCATCGACCCGCGCCCCTCTGTGCGCTGGTCCTCGAGCCCCGCCTCCCTCACCTCGTCGCCACCCCCTTACAGCCCACCCCCCCGCGCCTGCAACCTCATCTTCCCTTTCCCCTCCCTGTCCCAGCCGTGCCCTTCCCCTGCCGAACTCCAGACCACCCGACGCCGCCTCCCATCCATCGCCCAGGCTGCCGCCGCCTCGCCATCTTCCCCGCAACCCCATTCCTGCACCGCCTTTTCCCCCAGCCCTCCCTCCAACAACGACACCTCCCCTCTGCGTCGCCTCCTCATCTCCATTCCCCCCTCCCTCCCCGTGTTCAACCAGGTGCAACAGCACTGCAGGCCTGCCGCGTGTGCCTTCCAGTGACGATCCGTGGCCCCCTGGACCGACCAAAGTCACCAGCCGCCTCGGCCCCGCCGCTGCCATCGCCGCAAATTGAGGGGAAGGGAAACCTTAACAGGGGGCTCCCTCCCCACGGTAGCCGAGTCCCATAAAAAGTGGGATTGGGAGTTAAGTGGGAAAATTTACATGAAGGGCCCCCCATAGAGGTTTTTATTCAAAAGGAAAAGCCAAGGGCCCCTCTCACAATATTTGTTTAATTGAAGGGGTACGAAAATTGCAACCAAACCCCCTGCTGCAGAAATATTTAAAGAGTAGTGCTGAAAAAATGAAAGCTGGGAACCCTCCTTATCCAAATAGGACTAGGACCCTGGGTTTCACATATTTAAAGGCCCCATGGTTTAATTCCCTGGACACATCTCATCCTCTACTCTCCTTGTGCTATTGCTTTGCTATGAACTCTCCACAGGCCGAGTTGATCATCATGAAGATGCCTCATCAGTTCTTCGAGCACCACGTCAACGGAGTGAAATCCGGATGGACGCCCGCCTATGCGCCACACCTGCTCTTCCACCACAAAGCCCACGTCGCCAACGCCCGCGTCGCGCATGTATGGATCCCACCATTCGCTCCACACCAATTCTTCCATGGGATAACAAAGAACGCGGATTCGAAATTATCAGCCTCCAAGCCTGCAGATCCAACAATTCGTCGGGAGACGGATTTTTAAAGCAGAGGAGAATTGATGCAGCGCGGAACAGAAATATAGGGCTGCATATTTATTTAATTTTATCCGTTAATTTTATTTACGTTTATTTGAGTCGTCGTATTTTTAATTAAATAAACGGGATCGCCTGTGATCTTGATTAGTTAGAGATTTGAATTTCAAATTAGTCGGTTAGAGTCAATTTAGGATAATTAGTTTCAATTTGAATTCGAATTTCTATTTTTGTAACCTCATCCCTCCTATATAAAGGGATGATAGGCTATTGTTTCAGTCAGTTCAGTTTGATGAAAATTTGAGATTTACTCTCTATCTCCTCTCCCTCTCCTTCTCCCTGGCCGTGGTCTACACGCCTTCTCCTCTCCATCCCCTCGTGTTCCTGACGAGTTCTCTTCTCAACCCCTTTATTTCTTCTACCACCGAGAATCCACCGTTCAAATAGTTATTTTTCGTCGACGCGCAATAATCCGATTTGCATCACTAAAAGTGTTACAATGAGATAATGGCATGCTTCTTCCATGCATGATGGAGTCCCCGTGACTCAAATGGTGGATCTCTTCCCTTGTATCGCCCTATAGCAAAAAGGCCCAAGATGACAAGGACCAAGAGGGAGGACTTCAAGAATAAGGGTCTCCGGCCCATGTGATAGACCCACAACCAATCTATGAGAATTAAAATTAAGGGAACCATCTTTAGCCAAAAAAAGGGAAGTTATGTGAATGCTCCACAAAAATGGTTTGAACAAGTGGAAGATTCGACAAAACCCATGAAATTGCCCAACCCAATATAGGTTCGCTAGAAGGTCTGAAAAGTATGTGGAGAAGACAAATGGCCCTATGCTCATCCAGCCGAAATTCGATCAAAAATTGGATCGAACCATCATCAAAGGTGTAACCTCTATTGATGATTCCTGAAGACGAGGCATCAATCAATCCTGAGAATCCCGTTGAAAATAAATCCGTTGTGATTGGTGACTAGGTTAAGGACACGGAGATGGAGATGCCACTGACATCCTCTGTTGCTCCACCTCCCCAAGATGTGTGGGTTTCCTCATCTACACTCGAGGGTTCCATAGCCCCAAAACCTTTTGATGCATCCAATACATTCAAATTGAAAGAAGAATGACTAACAAAAAGGTGAAACTCCAGTCGAGGAGTAGATGCCCATCTAATGACCATCACACCAACCTCGTCATCATTCATCCCCAATGAGGTCCTATGAGAGAATAGCTTCACAACATCTCCAAGCTCTGTAGAACACCTGCAACGAGCCCAGATATCACGACAAAAGGGGAACTCCCAGCATACAAAAATGTCATCAACGAAGAGAGCTTCTCTCGCTATCAGAGAAGCGAGGGTGGTACCACACAAGCATGCCAATAACCTTCCTATTGCTGACCCCCAACAACTTACGATGTTCAACCTCAAACAGCCATCGCATTCAAACTAACACTTTGTTTCAGATAAGCAAACTTATGATAGCAGAAAGCATAATGACTTGCCATGTCCTCACATATCTAACAAAGACATCTACGTATGATAGGTAAAGTAGGAAACTACAATATTAAGAAACAGGTTAAGTGGATACACACAAGATTCTCTAAACTCATTACAATGTTTTCACTATGTTAAATAATTAATAAGATAGTAAGTCTACTCTAAGGCAGTTGTGAAATTGAGCAACAAGAGTAAGGTAGCATTGATGAAATGCAACTCTGAGCAACTTTCTTTGGCAAGATCATTGATGACAAGCTGCTTTGTTTCTAAAAAACTATGATCCACTAGCTGAAATCAATTCTCAGGTAGAACATATAAAATTTACTTAAATATGGTGGATGTTAGGATACCTTTCTGCGAGCATAGCAGAACCCTCTTCAAAGAGCTCCTCTACAGACCCAGCAGAAACCGTCTTGCCAGGCATATTTACAGAATTGTGAGACTTTTTCCCAAAAATCATAGACTTGAATCTATTGTGGCTCTTTTTAGGCGGTGACAACAAGACAGAGTAGTCTGATGGAACAATGTCCACAACTAAACAGGTAGTGTCATCTTTCAAACCGGTCGTTCTCAAAGCTTCCTGAAGGAGATGTGAAAAAATGTTTTAAGCTTGACTAACAAATGTGTAATAACAAATGCGAAGGCAAAATATAAATGTCCATAGGAGGCACCTTCACAACCATCTTAGCAGCAAGCTCAGCAGGCAATCCTCGACCAGACAATGCAGCCGATTCAGATGATAGAGCATCCCATATTCCATCCGAGGCAATTATTAGCCTTCCACCAGGATTTGAAAGCTTCACATAAAACCATGCATCAATTCTATTCCATGCATGCACTTCATTCACCAGCCCAATTACCGATGATTACTCACCTTAACTTGCTTAACATGAGGGATTGGCACAATGAACTCTCCAACATCTGTATCTCCAATAGATCTTGAAAGGCACAATCCCCCAGGCCAGCATCGAAGCGGTCCCACCTGACAGGTTAGTTGACACCAAGACCTCCATCGAAAATCTCTTAAAAGTTAATGCGAGCAAAATTTAGAATACTTAAACGATATCTTATATACCTCCTGCCCTCCGCAAAGATTGAGTCGTCCAACCTCTCCCCCGCTCGCGGTCACACGCTCCCTCTCCTCTACATTTTCCTCCAGCCTATGATCCACCGTCAAAAGGGAAACGACACCCTCATGCGAATCCAGTATACATCTCGAATCTCCAACCGACCCAACCGTCACGGTCCACCCGTCAACCACAACGAGCGTTACAGTGGTACCTGAAGCCTCCCCTGTATCATCCACAACCCAAACCCAATCAACCCGATTTTTCCCAAATAAAAATGGAGGAGGATAGGGACATTCTCCTGCCTTTCCGCTGGAATTCAATATCGGTCTTCACGAAACCAGCCACCATTGCCTGCGGCAGCGACTGCAGCCACTCCTCCCTTCCCGCGCCTGGGGGCACCGCGCTCATTACATGCTCCAGAAGATGCTCCTTCGTGAACACCGCCGCCGACACCCCATTGTGGCCGTCGAATATCTGTCAAATCACAACCTCATGACCATAAAAGGCAATTTTCTAGAGCACATTAAGTTCGGAAATTGACTGCGTTCTAGAAGCTGAGCAATTCCAGTTGAAACAAAGGAGGAGGAGGCGGAGGGTTCATGCCGCGAAGACGGAGAAGGCGGAGGAGGGATCGGAAGGGATCCGGAGGCAGTTCGTGTTGACGAGGAAGTAGTCCTCGCCGCGCTTGGCGAGTCCCGCGTGGCCGTACTTGACGGCTGGCTCGTCCGCGCGATCGTTGCTCCGGAGCTCCCGCCCGATCAAGGTGGCGAGCGGCACCAGCGGGGCCGCCTGATCCCCCCGCTGCAGCCTGCTCATGACGGCCCAATCACACTCCCACGATCCCCTAAAACCCTAATCCATCACCGCACGCGCCAGATCCACCGCCTCCAATCAGCGAGCTCTGAGCTCCATCCGAGGAGGAGGAGGAGGAGGAGGAGGAAGAGAATGGAATTGGGCCAATCGCGATCTACGCAAGGGGAGGAGAATGATGCGAGTCTCGGTTGGCGGACAGTTTGGCTCAGCTAGAGCACATACAAGTATATATAGACGGTAATGGGACAGGGGAAAGAGGTGGGAGAGTTGCAATGCAATGCGATCGCAAGCTGGTGTTTACTCGGCAGCTCGAAAGAAAGGGGCAGGGTGGGGGAGAGGGAGAGGGAGAGGGGGCGCAATACAGAACATGGAGGATTGCGTTCCCGGCGGACGAAAATGCCCCCCGAGTGATTATTTTTCTCGTTTGCTTCGTTTCTACTATCATCTACTTTATCAATTGTTGCGATTTTCTTTGGCGTGGCCAGCTGTAATCAACAAGTTGTTGGGTTGATGAAATTCTCTTGAGAAAATGGCAGCCAATTGAGTATTTTTTTTAAGAAACTAAATAAAAGGGTGTGACCTCCTGATAAAAAGGCATCCTCTTTTCCTTGATGGATTATCTTTAAAACAAAAGAGGTCTAAATACCAAGGAATTACTAGGTTGATTTCATCCATATTTCTTTTCAATATATTCAAAAGTAAGAGTGATCTGTCTCTTATCTATCATTTATTGTATTTGTTATTCTCAATAGTGATTTAATGTTGAGCTTGCGGTAGCTCAGAATACATATTACTTTTTATTAATCTGAAGCCGGAAATAGTTTTACTTATCCCTCTTCCCCACGAAGGTAAAAAAAAAAGGAAAAAATGTAGGACGATTCATAAACTGAAGCCTATCAATAGAAATAAAGGTGAACCATGACTCGTAACTTAGAACAAAAGATAATTTAAAGTAGAAAAACAAAGAGTCCCAAAGCCCCCAAAAGCCAAGAAGCAACAGAAAAAAGTATGAATAACGTAAGCTATGTCCTTTCTCAAGTGTGTGGCAACATACAATCATCGCACATTCCAATGCAATTCTTTAAGTCTTTACGAATTTATGTATGCTAGGAATTTGTTATTTATGAAAAAATCGTGGATACTTATCTCTTACGTATTAGGGGTGCATGTGGTAATATTCATATTTGGTTGAACTTTGTATACAATTAACTTGAGTTCATGTTTAGTTGTTTATTTTCAATAAGAACTTTTAACAAACCGATTCTGACTGAATATCAATTATTTTTTTATAACCTTAAAACTATAAGTGACACTTAAACAACCAATTGTTGGTAACTTTAGGGTACGTAGTAGAGGTGCACACATATAGGATAAATTCTTAATCAGATCCTACTGATATTATGATGTTGGATTGATTTGGTTCTATCATTCTAATAGATCGGATTGGATTGAAAGTTTTCAAATCCGTTAAGTATGGATTGGATCGAATTATTATCAATATATGATCTGATCCGTTAATCTGGTAACACACACATACGCACATACGCACAAATACACACACACTGATGAATCTGTGATTCATCTACTTTATTCATTGATTTTAGCTCAATTTTAAGACAATTCACTTAAATTAACTCCTCTAAAAGTATATATAAGCTATTGATATATTGTAGATAATTAGGATTAATTATTTTGTATTAAATAAACCTTATTCTCACTTGTGTGTATATATTGTACATTAACAACTTATTTTCTCTTTCCAAGAGAAAACCATAAAAAAATGATTTACATTGTCCTTGAGTCTTGTACATAGGTAGTTGTTATTAAAAATAAAAAAAATATTTATAACTATAAAAATGGTATTCAATACACATTGAAAATCAACCAAAAGTACATATAAATAAGGTATTTTACATTTTTGTCCCACACGAAAGTTGTAGATCTCATTGAAATGAACAACTTTCATGTTGACTGCTTTTTTATTTGAGATTTCCTTTTATTTTTCTTTCATTCTTACATTTTGAACGTTTTTACTTGACCACATGGCCACCTCTGGTATGCGGTCGGTGTTCATCTACCTTTATTCTTTCATTTTGCTTTTAAATCCCTAGAAAAATGCAAGTAAATGCAGGTAAATATCATTAATTTACATGAAATAACATTCACATATTCACATGTAAATATTGTATAATATTTGCATTAAATCCAAAATAAAATAACAAATAAAAGAAAAGAAAATTAAAGAAAGTCTGACACTGTATATCAAAGCCCTAATTTAAACCTTCAAAATAGCCATTTTTACACTAATTTATTCTTCATTTTATACATCGCAAATAACAAAATGATCTACATAAAACTTGTATATAAAAATACATAAAAATTTATAAAAATAATTGTATATAAAAATAACACACGATGTAACCGGGATACATAGAGGAAAAAGTTATAAATCGAACTTTACATATCAATATATTCTCCATATGAATTCAAAAATCACCAAACTCACCTCCATTGTATTTAAAATTAAATTATCTATCTAATGAAGGTAGCTTTTATTAAAAATAGAGTTAAGATACAAAAACCAACTTACTGGGTCCCATTGTAGTATGTACATGTATATTTTACTCATATATTCAATTATTTATATGTTCATTATTATTATATTTTTAAATATTTATATACTATACTTGAAATACATTAAAAATATAAATACAAAATAAAACCATTAAAAATGTATTAAAATAAATAATAGAATAATATATGTGTGTTTACTATACATATAATGTATATACATATAGTTGTTTAAGTATGTAAATAAAATCGTAAAAATAAAACAAAAATATGTAAATATGTATTTAATTATATTATAAATATATAAAATATATGTCTACAAAAATAAAGATTAAAATACAAAATAAAAATAAAATACCTAAAATATAGGTAAATATGCATATATTCTTACTTGTAAAAATTAACACTTAATAAATGAAGTTGTAAAAAAATAAAAATCAACATAAAATATTTTATAAATTTAGAAATGATTTTTATGTTTTGAGTTTTAATTAATAAAATCATCTACTATTTATTATTGAATTAATACAGATTTTTGTATATATTTTTTTTTCTAGTTTGGCCACTTAGACCAATCAAAAACCTAGGATTGTTGACCTACAGGTCAACTGTCATCTCCTCCCTCTGACTCTGTTGAAGTCAGGAGACCTCCCCCTCTTATCCATTTTCCTACTCCATCTCCACTCCTCCATATCCCTCGAGTCGACTACACTTCTACGGTCACCATCTTTCCCTTCCACGCCTACTACCTAGCTCCCATTGACCACTCAGCCTCTTCATGCAAGCTCCTCCCAAAAGTCGAAGGTCGCCTACCTATAAATAAGACCCTCCAGCCCCATTTTTTTATTTTGATCCCTCTTAGCCCTTCATAACTCCAAACCTTCTTGTGTGTGAGCCCTTGGTAACAACAAGAAGCTCGTGGAGGCATTAGCGAGGAGAAGAAGCGGCCGCAGAGATGATCCACCATCACCGAGCATCAACTCCGATGTAGTCATCCGCTCCCTAGTTCCATCAAGTTTGAGCTGTTAGATTTAGGTTTTAGTTTGCATTTTCTATCCTTAGCTTAGTTTTAATCACAGTATAGTTTACTTTCCTTTGCTTTAGTTATAATCCCATCATTTTCGATCATTGGAACCTAGAGCTCCAACTCCAGCACCCTGTTTCATTGTGAAAACACCTCGTTTCGACTCACGATCATACCCATCTCGAAGCCCATCCATTTCTTCATAATTTTGACCCATCTTCCACCCCGATCTTGCAAAGATGGGTCCAATCGAAGCTCCCCCTCCGCCTTTCGTCGGAGCTTCATCAGCCCCTCATTTCTGTTGCATTACAACTTCAATATCTAGTCAAGGTTGTTCGCCTCGCACCCCTTGAGCTTTTTGTGTAGAAGTTGAGTCCTAGAGAACCATCTGGGAGATAAATCTATGGAGGAATTGAAGCCCTAGGTCGCTAAGAACAAAGAAGCACCCAGGTCCCCACCAAGGGGACCTGGATTCCATTGAAGGCCCCATGAAAGTGTGATTGCACGTCAAGAAGGAGAGGGTCAGTTTGCATTGAAGAAGGATGTCAGAGCGAGGAGATTTGGTTGATCGAAGGACCTCTAGGCCGAAGTTCTTCGGTAGTTTTGCAGGCGCCCTCAGTGTTGTTGGATGAAGAGCTTAACCCAGATCTAATATGGGCCGTTGATTAAAGGTGAAATGGGCCGTCCCTTGCCACCGTTGGATTGGCTTAAGTGTTTGATCAGACGTCGCTAGATAGCACGCTTAAGAGGGTATATTTCACGCATGACCTTCTGCCTTTTTGTATTATAAAATAATCTTATAAATATAAGTTGTACTGTAAAATAAATAGGAGAAATTGTTACGTGGACCCTGAACTTTCTAATATTGGCATTTAGGTCCTTCCGCCTCATGTGTTGCGCTACGTGAGGCACGATAAAAATTGCATGTACGCTCTTTAACTTCTAGGGCCTAATATTAGATGACTTTATGTTTCTACAAATTACATTTAGGCCCCTATAAACTGTGGCATTTTTATTTTATGTATATTTATCATATTAAATATTTTTCTTGCTTCAAAAATCATAGGAAAATAAATCTAAGTGCTCAATATTGTGCTTGACCTCGCCCTATTTTTATTTTGAAATTTTGTTGATTTTTATATTTATTAAAATTCCAAAAGCATGCTTTTAGTCCTTGTCTAAATATTAAAACCCATAAAAATTACCAAAACTCCACTAGAAATTCCCCCAAAAATATATTGTCTATCTTGTTATATTATCTATCACATATCCAAAATCCCTTAAAAACAAAATTAAAACTTAAAAATCACAACACCCTAGAAAATCTTATTTAAAGTTAGTATAAATTAAAGGAAAATAAAAAAAATCTTTCCATTTCTGAATTATTTATAATATATATTATAGATTAAAAATAGTTTTAGGTTAATTTTAGACTTATTTATGTTTATTTAACCTAAAAAAGTTCAGATAATTAATCTGTTCATTATTTTGATTAAAATACATAAAAATTTAAAAAAAAACTATAAAAATTATCAAAAATTAAAAAATATAAAATACACAAAAACATTTTATTTTCTATATTTTAACTATATTTATGTGTATTAAAAATATAATACCATATATACTAAATATTTAATATATTACTTGTATTACATGTAATATCATTATTGCTATATATAATTATATATTTTATTTTAACATTTAAAAGAAACTAAAATTTTGTAAAATGAAAAATAAAATAAAAAATAAATTTAAAAATACAAAAATTTAAAAATTAAAAATCCATAAAAATCAAATATAACTAAAACCCACTTAAAACAAGAAAAGACAGAAAATAATAAAAAATACACAAATATTTTTTATTAATTGGAAATAATTAATTAATAATTAACCTATACATCGTTTGCTCCTTGAGTTCTACCTCTACATTGCTTGTCACTGTGCCATTTTTTGTAGAATTATAATAAATTTTAGCTTACTTTACATTTATTGCTTATTGGTGAACTACATTTTCACCTCTTTAATAATGGATAGTTGTTATAGTACAGGAGATGGAAATGGATCAGTCAGAAACCACAGATGTTTGAATATTGTAGAGTATTTTTAAACTTGGTAAGTGTACCAAGGTCGAGCACAGTGATATGAGCTATCATCATAATTAACCAGAGATTAATATTTCAATTTAAGCGATTAAAAATGCAATCTTGGTCAACCACGCAATACAAGACAAATGCAAAGATAATGCATGCCACAGAATGAATGAAAATGATGCAATTTTTATTAGAATTTTATGCAAGTTAGAACATAGATAATATGTAGCATAATGACATGATATGCAAACAGATGTATAATCACGCATATGCCCCTAAATAATCAATAAAATGAGCAATACAAATAAATTTAATTTCATGATCAATTGATGTGTCATACTAAGATAGATGATATTTTAAATTAATGAGAAGGAGACACAATATATCTCAATTTTATCATGTTGTTTTAGGTGTCAAATCATAAAATTAAAGATTCCATTAGATAGATAATTAAAATGGCATCAAAATGAAATTGAAATTACTGAAATATGAGTCTATATGCTCAAGATATAACCAATTTAGTAGAGGGCATAATTATAAAATAAAACGTGAAAATATATGCAAAATCATCACAAACATGTCCTTGGAGGGGCATTCTTGCAATTAATTAAAATCGAAGGGGCCTCTGCAATTAACCCAGGCACGCCACGTGCCTCACGCGTGCATGGACCCATTTGTAATTTTGAAGGGTTTGCATGCTTCAGCTGCAAAATTTCTAGGCCCTCACGTGCCATGCATGCGGTGGAGGTTCGTGCCTAGGTTCGGTTAGTTGTAGGCGTGGAGGCCATGTTGGGTGGTCTCTGTGCTTCGGAGTACGCTCGACCCCCTCGAGTCGTGTGGATTGGATTGGAGGCTGGGGCTTCATCTTGGTTGTCTGATCCAGCTGATCGGACGTTGCCTGTAGCTTATATGATCCTCCCCTCCCCTGTTGTTGTCGCAAGGCGGTGGTGGTTGTGCTCCGATGACGCCTTCATGAGGTGACCATGAAGATTGTATTGACTCAAGAAAGCAGCGAGAGGGTCTGAGCCACGGAGCCTATGGAGGATCACCAGTGGAGCTTCTCTAGAACGGAGAGTGTTGCGGAGCTCCGGCCATTGAAGGATGAGGTACCTGCATATGTTAGGAATAGCTGAAGCAATGTTTGTATGTGTGTGTGCAGTGAGTGGAGTGAGGGGCAATTGGGGTGAAGAAGGTGAGGTCCCGGGTGAGTTCCTCCGCCTTGATGATGGAGAAAGGGGCGAAGCGGTGGAGGCCATGGAGGAAGGAAGGAGGTGGTCTAGACACCCCGCAAGGGTTGGGGTTGTCCGATGAATGCTTGAGATGCTCAATCGAAGGTGACAATGAGTGTGTGTGTGTGTAACTAAAAAGGAGAAAATATGGGAAAAGAAGAGGAAGGCTTACCTAGAGATCTAAAGAGTGTCGTCGGCGATCGAGGGTGGCTTGGGCTGAGCTTATTCGAAGCTCCGGTCTTCGCTCGTCAAGGTCAACAAAGACTTGGAGCTCGAGCAGCCACCAGGGTAGTGCTACAACATGGCTGGAGACCATGGGACACATCAAAGGTAGACCTTTCATGGGCGGACCTTGATTCCACCTCCCCCTTGTCATGGGGAGGGTAAGAGGCCTAGGAGGAACCTCACACGAAGTATGGATCAACTGAGTAGAGGGCGAAGGTGGAGGTTTTGAAGGGAATGGTGGCAGTAAAGTCTATGGGAGAATCCTCAAGAGCATCATGGAAGCGTGAAGATCACATTTAATGAGATCGGGCGCGACTAATCATACTAGTTGCTCGGGGCAGTGGAATTTAAAAAACTTAAAGAGATGAAACCACATGATTCCAGAACACTTCTCGAATCATTTCATCAAAACCACAAACAATATATGAGAATAGCTCTTGAAGCATGGTTGCAATCGTTGTCTCCAAAAGGAAGAGACTGCATGTCTCGAGTCCAACCCGACGAAGAAGTCGCTTGCGAGCGCGTTGATGAGATGTGTGCTTTTCGCAAACCGAGATGAAGATCCAAGCAATGGATCTCCTGATTTTGTGTCACAAAATTCGAAGTCTTATTCACATGTAAGGAGCATCGAAGAAGATAAAGATCCACGAGCGGTCGAAGTGACGACGTGACAGCATAGCGACGATTGCAACTCTCTCTAGCACAATGGGTGGGCAGCCACACTTGAGAGAGAGAGATGGGGCGTGTGATGAGAATGAGAGAGAGAGAGAGAGAAAGAGAGTTCTCTTGTAATTGTGTTGTAAAGGAAGAGCTAGGGTTGCCTCTTCGTTTATAGTATTTTAGAAGTCCATGGATCACAATCCATGTGCAACACAAAATCAATGGTTGAGATTGATTTGTGTTTTTATTCAATGGCCATGATTTTGTTGCATAAAAATGCAACAACAATTAATTTAAATCAAATTAAAAATATTGCATTATCAACAATATAACTTAATTTGACTAAATCAATTTACATATAATGATTAGGAAGGAGGCTAGCCAACTTCCATATATGGAGGAGACGACCACCTTGAAAGAGTTAAGGGTGACTATCCACACTCTATTTTAGGAAGATGGCCCCCTTCCAATTATGCGAGTTTAATATCTCACATAATCCTTCATTTATTTCCAACAACTTTTGTTGCAAATTAATTCACAAAAATAATTCCAAACTACTTTTGTGATAATTGCAATCATGTCGTTAAATAATGTGAATCATATTCACACATCCAAAATAAAATGTAATTGTATTTTTCAATTAATTATCCAATATGAATCCAATTCACATCAACATTTAATTCGTAAATATTATTTACAATAAGCTCTCTCTCTCTCTAATATATTATAAATCATATTTATAATATATATGATTAATATCCTTGATAATTAATCCACATTATTCATATCCTTGATAATTAAACCACATTTAATTATCTCAGATCCCCATTCTTGTGTATCTAAATAATATGAATTATATTTATATTATTCATGATAATTAAATCACATTAATAATCATTTTTCCAATGCTCAGATACACAATTCAACAATGGAATTATTCTTGAACTCTTTAAAGAATAATGTGCTTTCTCCTGGATACTTGGAGATAAGGACATGGCGATTGTACATTCCAATTATAGTAACTTGGATATTGATATCATATCTCAAATCCAAATCTCGAGGACCTCTCATAGATGTTTGATTAAATTAAAACTGTAAATCTAATCTTTTCATTGCATATGAATCGTATTCAGATCATTGTCCAACATTTGGATTAAGATCAGATTACTTCTTTACTGAGAGGGGTCGCTAAAATCCGAATTTATTTCATAACTCCCTCGGAATGGAAGCATCATGGTTATACAATCATTTATGATCGCATCACCCTCGAGTATTCCTAATACCCGTACATCCTTTATACTGGAAAACCTAGAATAAGCTCGAAGTTTTAGATCACTTTTAGATTGTCTTCTTCAGGGTTTTATCATTAAGATTCTCATTCAGTCATTGGGAGTTGGTATTGATCATATTATTTAAAAAACATATATCATAACTACAAATTCTTTTCATGCTTCCAAATCAAGATGACCATGCTGGAATTTGATCGGTCCCAGTACCCAATGAGTGAGCTCATGTCTTTCGATTTAATAGTGAGCATGTATGATCCCTTTGAGAGATCGTATTACTCATATGCCCTTATATGCACACCTTCTCTCCGATGTACAGACCTTGATTATATCACCAACCTGTCGGTCTACCAAATTTACATATTCAAATATATAGTAATACATCTATCTCCGGTCAGATGATGCATGCCTATATCATGACAGTACATTGGTCTTGGTTATCTCGATCTCATTAAGTCAACTCTTTGACCTAACTTATCTGACACCTCAGAATCTCTATTCCTATGTAGAGGACCTGCATCAAAAGGTCAGTCAGATATCAATCTTTAGAGAAGGATTGCCATCTCCTTCTCAAGTTGGAGACCATCTCTTAACAATCATTTGATGGTGCTTAGTGAGTCATCAATCTAACTCTTTAGATATCATCCAAGTACCGGCCTCTATGATTCAACCATTGAATCAACAGATGTATGATTATTAAGATGCACATGGTACATGTCCTTAATTGTACAAAAGAACCTTATAAGTGCATCCATCCATTTAATTTCAGATGTGGAGTGAAAAAAAATCAATAACCTTTATTGATATATCAAAGAATACAATAACATTTATTGTGGGAATGGTTCACCTTAGCTCACATGGCAAACAATCTCCCACTAGCCATCAGAAACATTCAAGTACAATCATTAAACCCATGCTCATTACATGCTGGTTGAAAACCTTTTGAGTCAAAGGTTTGGTAAGGGGATCCGCAACGTTGTCGGCAGAGGCCACCTTGGTGATGACGATGTCACCATGCTTTTAAATAGCCCAAATGATGTGGTATTTCCTTCCACGTGATTGCTCTTTCGATGCCATCTAGGTTCCTTCGCCTGAGCTATGGCTCCCATGTTATCGCAGAGTAGCGGGATAGGAGTATCAGAGGTAAGTACGCCAAGTTCCAGGACGAACTTGCGAAACCACATCGCCTTCTTTGCAACATCTGATGCGGTAATGTACTCGGCTCTGTTGTTGAATCAACCGTAGTGTCCTGCTTCTTGCTTTTCCAGCTACCAGCACCACCATCCAACAAGAACACAAACCCTGATGTTGATTTGCGATCATTAACATCAGACTGGAAGTCTGAATCTGTGTATCCTAAGACTTGGAGATCACATCTCCATAGACTAAGATGTAATCTTGCATATGTATTAGATACTTAAAGTTGTTTTTCACTACATCCCAGTGTTGTTCTCCATAGCACGATTGGTAATGGCTTACCACTCCCACCGCTTGGAAGGTATCTGGCCTTATGCACATCATGGCGTACATTAGATTTCCCACAGTTGATGTGTAGGGGCATCCAGCCATGGCTTTCTTATCCTCAACACTTTGAGAAGCCATCCCTTTAGATATGTGTATACCATGTCTTAAGGGAAGGAAGACTTTCTTGAAATTTTCCATATGAAAACGTTTCAATATCTTCTTAATGTACCCATGTCGTGACAATCTCAAAATCCTCTTTTTCTTTATTTTTGAATAGCTTCAGACCCAAGATATAAGAGGCTTCTCCAAGATCTTTCATTTGAAGGTGTGGGACAACTAAATATTAACACTGGTCATCATCTCTGTATCATTCCTAACTATAAGGATGTCATCTACATAAAGCATGATGAATACAATGGTACTTCCTAATGAATCTCAGATTCATCACTCTAAATCTCATTTATTAAGCTCAAATCCCTAAAAATCAACAACATTTCTGCATCTATTCTGCTTAATTAGCATTCATACATGTTTTCATAAGAATTGCATTTTAGCGCTGATTTCTGCACAAAATAAGAAGCCAAAAATCCAAGCCCAAAATGACATGTAAATAGCCTAACTTCTCGGATTTTTAACTCATTCATGCTAACTCTGAATGACACAAAACCCTCCACTGTATACACATCACTAACAATAATAAATAAAAAAATACAAAAAATCACTAACCTAGATAAGTGGACCAAAAATCCAAACCCTAGTTTCAGGATTTCCGGACTAAAAACCTCATATCTTCCTCATCCAGTATCCGTTTTAATCCTACTTACTTTTGAACTAATGTACATTCAACTACCTTCAAAATAAGACCAAGTTCAAGTGATTCGGAGCTCATATGTGAAAGTTAGGTTTTGGGCCTCTTTTGTACATTTTGTATTTTAACGGTTTTTGACCTAGTATTTTATGTACATAATTAATCTATTTTAGTTCATTTCTTTTTCGTTTGTCTTCTTTGATAAAAGTTTTATTAAAATACGCAAAAATCCAAATCCAAACTGAGCTTGAAATCAAAGAAACAAATTGAGCCCGAGTCTTCACTAACTACCTGTACAAATTTGGTCTTTTTCTTATTTTATTTTATTTCTTCTTTTTCTTAATTAATAAAAATCCAAAAATAGATTAATGTGTAATAATTTATTCTTGATTTTACCATATTTTCTGGATTTCTATCTAGTTTAAAAATATCAAAAAAAATTACAAAATCCCAAAATCAAGGTATTTTATGTACATGGGATACCCCAAAAATTCTCTTCGTGCAATTGATCATTTTTTGTTTTGATTCATGAAAGTTGTAGATCTCATCAAGACGAGCAATTTTTGTGAAGAAACTTTTTCGATCCGAGGCCATTTGCTATTTATTTTTTATTTTATAAAAGATTTATTCTCTGAATTTTCTGGTGCTGACACGTGGCCGCTCCTGGAGCCGCCACATGTCAGCTTTTTTTGGCCTTTTTATTTACTCGTTTTTTAAAATAAATAAATAAAAGGACCGCACGTGCAAGGCACGTGCCTCCCAGGCACGCGCCGCGCACGTGCAGCGTACTCTCTCCCTTTGCCCGCCACGTGGCCCCTACCGGGCCGTCCGATCTCAGCCGATCGGATGGCCCGTGGTCGTCTTCCCCAGCATTTTCCCCTTTCCATCGCGGGCGACGGCACCCCCAAATCTCGCCGCCGCCGCGTATCTCACCGACGCTCAATCAAACCCCGATTTCTCCGCCGCGCCGCCTCGATCAAATCTTCCGCGAATCTCTCCCCACGATCTTGCGCCTCCGTCCACCAGCGAATCCAATCAAATCGCCAACCGCCCCCCTCCTTCCATCTCCGGCCGAGCACCCCTCCTCTATTTAAGAATGCCACCGCCTCCTGAGCATCTTCATCCGTCGATTGCACCCTAGGGGCCCTTCGAGGCGGTGACAACGCTCCGACCTCCCCTTCTCCGGCGAGATCCGAGGGTCGATCGACCCTCGTTGCAGCCCACGACCAAGCCCGACCTCCACCGTACTGCCACTGCTCCGGTGTTCGTCACCGTCAAGCCCCGATCGACAACAATGCCACTACGCCGCCATCTTCTCTGACTCGCTACGCTCCACCTTCGACTTCAGCAACACCTTCATCTCCGACATTCTCCATCAGGCCAGGAGCTTCGCCGACCCTCTACAGCACCGACCTTCCTCCGCCTCGACCCTCCTGCTCTAGGAGGACCATAGGAGCACCACCCTCGACACTCCTCTCCACCAGCTCCACCAGGACGACCTTCAGGAGCTCGCTGGCCCCCACTGCCTTGGCCGGCCCGCCTCGACCGTCAACCATCCATGCCAGCGTCGGGGATCCGACTCGAGACGCCCTGCATGTCCGAGGCGCGTGCGTGGGGGGACTTCCACCCATTATCAGCCCCCATGTCACGTGCATCGCACGTGACCGTGGGAAAATTACGCAGAGCCCCCCGGACTCCCTCGTATTTGAATAAAGATCCACAGTGACCAGGGTCACGTGCGTTGCACGTGACCTCTGAGAATTTTGCGAAAGAACCCCCCCCTCAACTTTTTGATAATTTCATCGAGGCCCTTCTGCATATTTTATTTATATTTATTTTATTGCAGTTATACCCCTGTATTCCCCCTCCGTTTTGAACCTCTTCTCTGCATCATTTTATTTATTAAAAATTAGCATTTTGTTTGTGAATTAATTCTCTACATTTTGACACCTTGTGGACATTTTTATGGTCGACGGTTAATTAATGATTAATTGTTTTGTGAAAATTTGCCTATTTTGCCCAGTTTATGCTCTTAATTTTGCCATTGATTAACCGTTATTCTAAAAATCCCCAAAAAATCACATATCGTAGAATTAATTTTGCTTGACATTGTGCCCAAAAAGATTTGCATTTACGTGCATAGATTGCCCTGTAAAAATCATTTTGCATATTTCAGTGTTTGATTTTTAATAGGTATTAAATCTCACATTTTCGAAATTTAGGATTTTCCTGAGATCCATCACTTAGTGATAGATCTTAGATAATTTTACCCCTTGAAAATAAGTAGGTTTAGTATTTATTATAAATAAATATTGAAATTCATTTTGTTTGCATTTAAAAATTCATAAAAAATTCATATTGTATCCAAAAATTCCAAAAAAAATACAGTACATTCATTTCATCATAATTTACATCTTGAGCAAGTTTCATATTTTTCGGACATCGTTTGAACGTAAATGACATTTTAGTCCCTAAAACAGGCCAAATTTGCATTTTGCATCCTTTATTAAAAAAATTCCAAAAAAAGATTGCCTCGAAAATCGCGCACGAATTTTGATAGGCATAATTCTAGGTTGTTCCATTGCCTCCTTGTGTTCGATCTTGGGACTTACCCAAGTAAAATAAACATAAAATCGCATTGATTAAAATTGACGAATATTTTGTGTGGTTATTTTTGTGACCGATTCCGATCGCCGCCTACAACGAAACGACAAATCATCATTCATTAATTTTATGTACGACAAATAAAAATACAACATCTCTTCAACAAGCGTGATTCCGGACTCGTCAGATGTGGTTCCTCTCTGAATTTTCTGGTGCTGACACATGGGAGCTCCTGGAGCTGCCACGTGTCAGCCTTTTTTGGCCTTTCTGTTTACTCATTTTTAAAAAAAATAAATAAAAGGGTCGCACGTACAAGGCACGTGCCTCCCAGGCATGCGTCGCGCACGTGTAGCGTACTCTCTCCCTTTGTCCGCCACGTGCCCCCTGCTGGGTCGTTCGATCTCAGCCGATCGGACGACCCGTGGTCGTCTTCCCCAGCATTTTCCCCTTTCCATCGCGGGAGACGGCGCCCCCAAATCTCGCCGCCACCGCGTATCTCACCGATGCTCAATCAAACCCTGATTTCTCCGCCGCACTGCCTCGATCAAATCTTCCGTGAATCTCTCCCCGCGATCTTGCGCCTCCGTCCACCAGCGAATCCAATCAAATCGCCAACCGCCCCCTCCTTCCATCTCCAGCCGAGCACCCCTCCTCTATTTAAGAACGCCACCGCTGCCTGAGCATCTTCATCCGCCGATTGCACCCTAGGGGCCCTTCGAGGTGGTGACAGTGCTCCGACCTCCCCTTCTCCGGTGAGATCCGAGGGTCGATCTATAGAGATGAATGAATCTATCGAGATGGAATAATAGAATGTATAGGGTTACAAAAGGATTTACGAAGAATACACAAGCAAAGCTCAACCATTCATGCAAAAACCCTTAGTTTGCCAATGCATACATGAAGACCAACAAATGTTGCTCATTTTATCTTGTCGATTTTATTGGTGATCATCCAAAATATCAATTTATTATGCAAGGTTTAATGATAGGTTTTGGGCACTATCCTAGGGATATGTCCTCATCTCTCAACATGCAAACACACCTGGCATACAATGTGGGTATTGATCTCCCATAATACAAGCATAAATTTTACTTCATTTAATTGAGATTGACTTGCATTATCAATCCTGATTTTAGCTAAGGATGTCACTGAATATAATGTGAGCACAAATCAAGCATTTATCATCTAACGACCAGTCCCAATTCCATTTAAATCCTAAGTGATGAATCAAGGTAGAGAAATCGAGAAAATGTCGATGCATACGATAAAACCATGATGCATGCGTAAGAGAAAAACTTACAGTGCCTCCAGCATTCTTCATGCAAGTGCAAGACTGAATTAAATTTATCGCTAGATGTATGCAAGTCGAGTGAAACAATACCTAAATATGATACTATTAGTTTGGTGAAATGAATTAGTTTTGGCTAAGTAAACCGATGTTTGGTGCGTCTCATGAATCAAAGGGGATGAAGTAAGTCTCTTAGATTCTTATTAGTGTGTCCTACCTACGATCAAGCACATGTGATATGAGAATAATAAGAGCTCAGAGAGTCGCTTTCCTAACACTAGGTTCGAACACTCATGTAAAGCCCCGGGTTAGGGGTGAAATAGGCTCCACACACCAAATGATACTCCATATCTCTGAATAAATATGCAGGTTCTCGAACGAGGACTGCAATAAATGAACCTATTACAAATACAACACAAGAGTGGCTGAAATGCTAATTATTCTATCGGTCTCTTCAGGGTTGCTTCCGTGGCTCCTCACAACAGGAGCTCCCAACTCTCGCCTCCATGTCTCCCGAGCGCCCTTGATCTCCACAAGCCCTGCACAGAAGCTAAGTGTTAGATAAACAACAAGATATATATATATACATATATATACATAGCAATATCAATAGAACACAACAATACAAAACAACTCAACAAACATATTGACCTAGACATAAAAAATAATCAACTAAATTAAAACATTAAAATCTAAGAAATCAAAAGGATAAGTCGTGTCCCTAGCAACGGTGCCATCTGATGAACCGCATTTTCACCTCTTTAATAAAGGATAGTTGTCGTAGCACAGGAGGCGAAAATGGATCAATCAGAAATAACAAATGTTTGAATATTGTGGATCATTTAAAACTTGGTAAGTGTACCAAGGTTGAACACAGGGACACGAGATATCTTCATAAATAATCAGAGATTAACATTTCAATTCAAGGGATTAAAAATGCAATCCTAAACCTAGGTCAACCATGCAATACAAGACAAATGCAAAGATGATGCATGCCACAGAATGAATGAAACGGATGCAATTTTTATATGAATTTTATGCAAGTTAGAATGTAGATAATATGCAACATAATGCCATGCTATGCAAACAGATGTATAGAAAGAAATATGCCCCTAATAATCAATAGAATGAACAATATAAATAAATTTAATTTCATGATCAGTTGAAGCATCATGTTAAGGCAAATGATATTTTAAATCAATGAGAAGGAGACACAATATATATCAATTTATCATGTTGTTATAGATGTCAAATCATGAAATTAAAGATGTTATTAGATAGATAATGAAACCAACACCAAAATGAAATTGAAATTACTGAAATATGAGTCGGTATACTCAAGATATAACCAATTTAGTAGAGTGGCATAATTGTAAAATAAAACATGAAAATGTATGCAAAGTCATCACAAACAGGTCCCTAGAGGGACATTTTTGCAACTAAGTAAAATCGGAGGGCTCTTTATGCAATTAACCTAGACACGCCACATGACTCACGTGTGCCTAGACCCTTTTGTAATTTTGAAGAGTTTGCGAGATTTGGATGCAAAATTCATAGGCCCTCATGTGCCATGCACAAGGTGGAGGCTCGGGCCTAGGTTCAGCTGTTGTAGGTGCGGAGGCCACGTGGGGGTGGTTTCCGTGCTTCAGAGCATTCTCGATCCTGCCGAGCGGTGTGGATCGGATTGGAGACTGGGGCTTCATATGGGTCGTTCGATCCGATTGATCGGACAGTGCCTATAGCTTATACGATCCTCCTCTCCCCTGCCACTATCGCTAGGTAGCGATGGTTGTGCTCCAGTGATGTCTTCATTGCTCCTCTATGCTCCTCTATCGATGTTAAAGATCGGATCATCTCCGTGAGGTGACCGTGAAGATTATATTGAATCATGCAAGCGGTAAGAGGGTCTGAGTCATGGATTCGATGGAGGATCTCCAGTGGAGATGATATAGAACGGAGAGTGCTATAGAGCTTCGACCATTGAAGGATGAGGTACCTGCATATGTTAAGAATAGCCGAAGTAATGTTTCTGTGTATGCAGTGAGTGGAATGAAGGAAAATTGTGGTGAAGAAGGTGAGGTCCCAGGTGGGTTTCTCTGCCTTGACGACAGAGAAATGGGGCGGAGCAGTGGAGGCTATGGATGAAGGAAGGAGGTGGTCTAGACACCCCACAAGGGTCGGGATTGTCCGACGAATGCTTGAAGACGCTCAATTGAAGGTGACAATGAGTGTATGTGCGTAATTAAAAAGGAGAAACCATGGAAAAATAAGAGGAAGGCTTACTTGGAGATCTGAAGAGTGTCGCTGACGGTCGAGGGTGGCTTGGGTTGAGCTTCATTCGAAGCTCCAATCTTCGCTCGTCAAGGCTAGCCATGCCTTGGAGCTCGAGCAGCCACCAAGGCAGTGCTGCAACATGGTCGGAGACCATGGACACATTGGAGGTAGACCTCCATGGTCGGACCTTGATTCCACCTCCTCCTATCATGGGGAGGGGAAGAGTCCTAGGAGGAACCTCACACGAAGGATGGACCAACAGAGTATAGGGCAGAGGTGGAGGTTTTGAAGGGAATGGTGGTCGTTACAGAAGTTGTAACGTGCAGTATTGTAATGGTCATCGAGGGCTGATGGATGAGTAGGTCAGGATGTAGCCGTTAGGGTGTGAATGGGGGAAGATTAGGTCTCTTTGGAGAGTGGTCAATGAGGGAGGAGGCCGTCAAGGGCGATTGCACTAAATAAGAGAAGGTGGGGAGCAACGAGGTTATGGGCGGTTACTGGAGGTAGACGACGAGTCAAGACTGCTGGATTTTGCAATCCAATGGTCCAAGAGGAGGCATGAGCAGGCATATGATAGAAGGGTTGGGCCACGTGGCTGGCGGTGGTGGTGCCACGTGGCCCAATAGGAATCAAACAAAAATTGAAAACAAAGAAAAACTATAAAAAGAATATTTACTAGCCTCAAATTGAAAAGTGTACAACATGAAAGTTGAAGATCTCAATGAGATCTAAAAGTTTAATGTTGAACAAAAAACCAAAAGAAGTCATTTGTACAAAGAATTATTTTTATAAGTATTTTTAAGGAGTAAAACACTTGATTTTAATTCTTTTGAGATTATATGTATTTTTTATTTATAGAAAAAAACCAAAATAAATATATACAATAATTATCTATTTTTTGAATTTTAAGTAAGATTAAAATAAAAGAAAATAAAGAAAAATAAAATGATGCTACTTATATAAAATAATTAGGGTTAGTTATAAACAAGAGTTAGTTTGTTAATATTAGTTAATTAAAGCTAGAATTTATTGGATCATTCAAGAAATTAGGATAATAAATAATAATTAGTATGATAAATCACATATTTATCACTTATCTATTTGTGGGTTAATTGTTGTTGAATCGATTGGCTTGGTTACCCCGCACCATTGGAGCAGTTGATTCATCGATTGCCGGATCCGAATATCGGACACCACATGCCCTCCAAGATCGCATGCCTTCCAAGATTGATGGATAAATGGAGTGAGAAGAGATCTGCAGATAGAGAGGGAAAATTGAGAAGTTGAGGGTTTAAACACTTGTGTTTCTTCGAGGAGGTGAGGCTGGAGGTTGAAGACAGATCAGAAACTCTTCGAGGAGGTGGGGCTGGAAGTTGAAGATGGATCAGAGTCCATTGGATTGAAATCCAACGGCCCCTAATTTGGGTAATGGTGGCGGATCATGATGCACCTGATCAAATGTATCAGATGGCTAGGAGAACGATGCTGATGAGCGATTATGATGGAGTTGGGAGGAAGATCAGATGGTGGTGGATGGAGGCGAGTGGCTAAATGAGAGAGGGTCACATGGCTGAAGCGGGTGTCGCCACGTGGCCCAATGAGAAAAAAGATAAATGAAAATATCAATATAATAAAAAAGAAATAGTTAGGGAACAAATTAGAAAAAATGATAAACACGAAAGTTGTAGATGTCGATGAGATCTACAACTTTCATGTAGAACTCAAAGAGAGGAGAAGTCATCTATATACATAAAATAATTTTGCAAGAAATTTAAAGGTATCAAAATTATTTATTTTAATTTCTTTTCTTATTTTTTGATTTTAATTTATAAATTATGTTAAATTAATTACGTAAAAATTAATTTAAATTTAATTGGATTTTTTAATAAGTAATAAACACATAAAATATAAGCAATGGGTTATTTATTTACAATACAGTGAATATTAATTAATATTAATTGCTAATGAAGTTTATTGGTTTTCTTAAGCTGGAGAGATAATAAATATAAATAATGTAGATGAATCAAGGATTCATCGACGACCTGTAAAGAAAAAAGTGTATTATGTGAGAGACACATATGAGGAATAAGAAGAAGATAGATAGCCACCATATAGTACAAAAAGTGTCATAGCAATGAAGATAGGGGGAATACATACCGTGTGTTCGTTATAAGAGAGGAAAGTGAACATTTTTTGTACACAGAAGAAAATAGTTGGAATATCTTTGGGACTCATTTGGTTTGGGATGGTGGACACATGGGTTTGTCCCGAGGTCGGCCCATGCATGAAGATCACAAATTATTCTATGCTAATATCATCTTGTTTTTATAGTCGGACAATTAATTATCAATAAAAAAACACCTAAAAATCAATGTCAAATCAAGTAATGTTGTGAAGTAATCAATTTTATTTTTTACTTGGCCAATCATAAGGTTGAATAAAAGAAAGCAAATTACGTGAGGCCCTGATTAGATCAGTCCACTTAGTATATAGTTTTGAGTGAGCGATGATTTTTATGCTTTTGAATTCAAATATCAATGCAAATGAACTAGATTTTAAAGGAAAACAAGTATATTAGCCAGTTTATTTTCAATTCAAAACAAGTCCAAATTAGCAAGTACTATTTTCAAGTAAACCTAGTTCAATGGTGAATCAAAAACATATTTTTTTTATTTTTTAGTAATTAATCCACATGCATGAAAATTAATGATTTCTAAGGGTTATTATGAAATTTTTCGAGTAAACAAAATGCAAAAAAAATGAAACTTAGACATGAATTAAACCATGTTGAAGTACAATAACTTATAACTTTTAGAATGGTTGGGCATTAATTGAATTTTTTTATGAATGTTTACTAAAACATATTAATTTTTATGATTTTTTCTAATAAATTCATATTGTCAAATTAATCTAAATCAAAATTAATCCAAAACACATCTTTAGATAAAGAATCCATACCACCTTAAATTTGGCAAAACGATAATTGTGGATCTAAATAAAAATCATTTACTAAAATAACATGATAATTTACTTAGGGAACATGAAGCATCAAATTTAAAATCTTTTTTTGGCAAAAATGTAAAAAAACAATAATCTATCATGTAAAATTTTCTTACATTTTTTCATAGCATGGTTGAACTAATATGATTTAAATAGATCAGAATGGGTTAAATATCATTGAGTTTCCATCATCAATTTTTAGTAAATCAATTAATCCTCATAAAAATATAAGCCAAATTTCACGCGGTAGAGAATTAAGGTTTCAACATATTGCTAGTCTTGATTTTGCAAATTGATGAAACATAGAGTCCAAAACAAATATCAAAGTAAGGTTCTAACTGAAAAATATAAATAAGACAAAAAGGAAAACATGCGCTCTATACATGTAGGGTGCCCATTTATATACACGATATTTAGCATGTAGATCTGAGAACTGTACCTGTCGAGTGGAGGTTGTGCCTGGAAGAGGTGCTTGAAGAAGCACCTTACCTTCTCTCTAGGTTGTCGATATGCAACGAGATCAACAGATTTGGGGTATTGGTTGCAACAAAGCTCACAAGAGCCTTAGATCATGCCTCGAGGTTGGGAGGGTCGTCACTCAACTTCTAGGCACCTAAGTTGTCACCTACAGTGGGAAGGGGTTCCCTCTTCTCTCCATGAACTAGATGATAATTGTTCAGTTGGGCCTAGATGGGGGTTTTTAGGATGGGTTAAGGTTGATGCTCGAAGATGTTGAGAGTGGATGTGGGAGGTTGGTTGTTGATAATGTGGTTGGCGGTAATATGGAATTGCAATTGTTAACGATGAAAACGTTATCAGGGTTATGGGTTATGTAGTTAGAGAATGCAGAGTGTTTGAGGGAGTTGACCTGCAGGTCAACACTCCTTAAACCTCTACTTCTTGGATGATTGAAGGGTTCATTCATTGATCACAGATCAATGAGAGCTATTGAGTTTGCAATGAGAAGGTGGAAAGTATCAATGGCCAACTTCCAAGTAGGTGTGATCCAATGAAATGTTGGGCAAAACAAATAAAAAAGGAGAGATAAAATGAAAACAAGTAGAAAATAATGTGAAACAAAAGTGGTCACAATAAAAAATGTAGACCTTAAAAAGGTCTACCTTTTTCATTAAGACCTTAAAACAAAAGAACAAGTTCGTATATAAATAATTTTGAAGGAATTTTAAGGGACCAAAATACCAAATTTCGTGGCTTTTGTAATTTTTTGGATTTTTAATTAAAGATATCTAAATTAAGGAAATCAAATAAAATACGATAAATAAAATTACACACAAATCCTTATTTTGGAATTCTAATAATTAAGGAAAAGAGAAATAAAAATTTAAAAAGGATAAATATGTACAATATATACAAGATTGCAACATATCACTTGCACTGATTTTTAGATTTTTTGGATTTTAATTTTTGGATATTTTATTAAACTATAAAATAAAGAAAATTAATGAAAAATAAATAAAATAATGGGTTAGTTATGTACATAAAATAATATATCAAAGTTAGCGAGTGTTTATAATGTATAGTTAGGTCTCAAAATCGACAGTTCGCCAACGAGCTTCGATTTTAATGAAACCACTTTCATTGGATAGGTAATTTATAACTTAAACTTTGAAAGTGAGTTCGGTCAATTTGGAGTTCATATGGAGTGGAAATTCAACCATAAAGTTGGACTCTAGGGCTTTTTTAGCTCATGATTGAACAATATTTTTCTCAAGGCGGAATTGTTTTATATTTTTCTATATTTTTATCTAAATTATAAGGTGAATTGGACTAATAGGAGTTAGTATAAATTTATGAAAATTTGATGAAGATTGAGATATTTATAAGTTATTATTTACAAACACTCCAACTCCTTATTGATGCAAATACGAATGCTAATTTATGCTAACTCTTACATATGCACGAATGTTAATTATATAATATAAACTTCTAAATGCAATTAATTACTCGAGAACAAAGCTTTATTTTCATCTGTTAGAGTGATGAATCTCAGATTCATCAATATCGGACGTCTTTATTCAATGGACCAAATTTTGGCCCAAAATCGACCCTATATGAATCAAGCTTGGGTTCAAATTAGGCTCGTGGGTTGGGTTCATGGGCTGGGTTGGGCCATACCAACCAAGTGCTCATCCCAAACTATGTGGTACAGGAAAGGTGATTATGCAACTGATGATTTTGATCCTCTATAAGCTCTTCCATCCATCGACGACATAAGGTGAAGGGGGCAAAGTACATCTGAGCTTCAGAACAACCTTTCCAGTTTAGGAAACTGATGTACAATCGTTTGACATGTGGCACAATGTAGACAACCCATAACAACTTCTAATCTCCGCCATTTAGTCAGAAAGGTGAGGATGTTACAGAATCCCTTGGTGGTTATGCATATCATTATCAAGTCTCCCCCGTAGACATACCAAGGCGTGCCATGTTAGACCATTGTAACAATTGATGTGCCCCCTTTTGATTCCATGTATTGAATCCATGTCCTTCTCTTGCATTAAAACTCTTTATATTTGCATAAAGACCAACGTATTTAAGCCTTATTTTGAACCTTATTTTGCTAAGTTTTTATTTCCAATAATCATGTTATAGGGAAACATTAGTTCTCTTACATATTTTATTGTATTCTTATGGTATGATTTATTGGAAATAAACAGGTGAAATAGTTTATTTTTGCCAATTTTCCTTAATTAATTCGTAGTAAATTGTGTCTTTTCCTAAAATTATTCAAAAAGTTACATATTTTGTTATTTTTCATGCTTCAGAACATATCCAAAAATCTCTAAAAAAATATTGCTTCATATTCCTAAACTAAATAGATATTTGATTTTGGCATTTAATTCATAAAAATCCCGCTTGTATTTTTGTGAAAAATGAAGTACATACATATTTCTTGCAAACATAAGTACACATCATAAATTGGAGTTGCAAAATTACAAGGTTTTGATTTTTTTTAAATCTTGTTGTGTTCAACTGAAAAATTTCATTGCAAAATTAACATGTTTTGATATTTTTAAATCTTTTCATGTTCAATTGGAAAAATTCATTGCAAAATTAACATGTTTTGATATTTTTAAATCATGTTGTATTCAATTGGAAAATTTCATAATGATTCTTTACCAAAAGATTCTCAAAAATTCATATTAGGTTTATTTCATTGAATTTCATCTACTTTCTAAAAATATTTTTATGTCATTGCATGCAACTCAAATTGGTTCTGTTTTAACTCAGCCACAACCGGTCCCAAGCCTGTGTAAATTGAGGATGATTGCGCGTTAGGTAGCCAACAACTAGTGAAAGAAAGGCAAATGATTTAATAGTGTTCTTTTTAAGAACACTATTTTGGATTTTTTTCTCAAAATAGTTTAGATCTTTTCAACATGGATTTAAGCAAATATTTAGATTTTGTTGGGGCGTTCCCTACTAGAGACGCGTTGCATCACTTGAATGCAATGAGAAGTTGGAAAGGGCCACTACATTGCTGCCCGATGTATTTCAACATTTATTAAGGGTTCTCACATGAGGAACACATGCTAGTAAATAAGCTGTTCCACAGCATCACCTCCTGGATGCAGTCCAAAATTTGTAAGGGTTCTCGCATGATGGACACATGCGGGTAAAGAAGTTAGTCCAAAAGAGGTTGCAAAGGAAGTTGCGGATAGGTAAAGATAAGGGCAGAAATGCTGTTAGAGTGGATGTTCCTAGGCATTTGAAGGATTGTGTGGTTGAGTTGCAAAGATTAGGGGATCATATTATTTTGCTAAAAGTGGTGATCGGAGAAGAACTTCTGAATATCATGTCAGTTTATGCATCACAACTTGGTTTACATGAAAGGATTAAACAATTTTTTGGAAGGATTTCGATAAGATTATGCAAGGAATCCCTCAAAGGAGAGATGATTTGCCTAGGTGGAGATATTAATAGACATGTGGGAAAGAACGCCCAGGGTATGTTAGTGTTCATGGAGGACATGGCTTCGGGGATAGAAATGAAGAGGGAAAAGTTATTTTGGATTTTGTAATGGTTTATGATCTTTTCATAGCAAACACTCTATTCAAGAATAGGGACGACCATCTAATTACTTATAAGAGTGGCTCGACTAGATATCAAGCAGATTACTTTGCATTAAGGAGAAGAGATATGTTATGTTGCAAAGTCTGCAAAGTAATCCCAGAGTAGAGTTTGACCACCCAACATCGCTTGTTAGTCATGGATGTACAAATAAAGGGTTCATAAAGAAAAGGAGGGTTTCCAAGATCACTAGAACTAGATTGTGGTATTTTCAATTGAAGCAATCAAGCTTCAGGGAGAAGGTTTTAAAAGACTTGTGTTGGGATTATAACGGAAGTGCAAACGAGATGTAGGAGGTGGTAGCATCTTGTATTCAAAGGGTAGCCAAAGAGATGCTAGGCGAGTCAAAGGGAGGATCTCCAGGCCAAGAGGAGGCTTGGTGGTGGAGTGGAGGGGTGCAAGAGAAGCTCAAAATTAAAAACACATGCTTTAAAGCTCTGTCTAAGGATAGAATAAATGATACCATCAAAAACCACAAAATAGCGGAGAAAGAAGCAAAAAAGGATGTAAGCGAAGCTAAGTCAAAAATTTATGAAGTTTTGTACAAAAAAATCTCGACTCCAAGGAGGGTCAGAAGGATATATTCAGGTTGGCTAAAGCAAGACAAAGAAAGATCAAATACCATTCTCAAGTGAGGTGAATTAATGATGAGGAAGGTCATGTGCTTATTACTCAGAAGGATATATAGACTAGATAGAAGCAGTACTTCCAAAAGCTTTTTATTGGGAAGGAAAATAGAGAGATCACTTTGGGAGATCTAGCTAGTAGTGAAAGTTACTTGAATCGTGCAAGATATAGAAGAATACAAAGGAAGGAAGTTGAGGAGTCTTTGAAGGTTATTAGACATGGGAAAGGTATAGGACCTGATGACATTCCTATAGAAGTTTGGAGAGTTTTAGGTGAGTGTGGTTTGACTTGACTTACAAATTTATTCAATGTTATTTGAAGAAGCAAGAAAATGCCTGAAGATTGGAGGAGAAGCATTGTGGTATCTCTTTATAAGAACAAAGGAGACATCCGAATTGTTCAAATTACAAAGGTATCAAGCTGATGAGTCATATTATAAAATTTGGGAACATGTGATCGAAAGAAGGTTGAGGCAAGTTTCCAAGTAAAATAAAACCAATTTGGATTCATACCAGGTCGCTCAACTATTGAAGACATCCACTTGTCGAGGAGAACAATGAAGATTTATTGAGCTAAAAGGAAGAACCTCCATATGATTTTTATTGATTTGGAGAAGGCTTATGATTCAATCCCACATGAGATATTGTGGAGAGTTTTGGAGAAGAGACAAGTACATGTTCTGTGCATTAACCTCATAAAAGATATGTATGATAGGGCTTCAGCTTATGTAAGAATACAATCTGGGAGACTGACTATTTTGACATAAACATTGGTTTGCATCAAGGTTCAACTTTAAGTCTAATCCTTTTTACTTTGATTATGGACGAGTTGATAAATCACATTCAAGATGAGATACCTTAGTGTATGGTATTCATTGATGATGTTGTGTTGATTGATGAGACTATAGATGGAGTAAATGAGAAGGTTGAGGTCTGGAGACATGCATTGGAGACTAAAGGATTTCGTACAAGTAGGGCCAAGACTGAATACTTGGGATCTATTTTACGACATGATGGGGAAATTTATCGAGATGTTACAAAAAGAATAAGTGCATGTTGGCTAAAGTGGAGAGGAGCCTCTATTGTTCTTTGTGATAAGAAAACTCCTATGAAAATCAAAGGAAAGTTTTACAAAGCAGCTATGAGACTTGCTATGCTCTATGGATCTGAATGTTGGCCTATGAATCATAGATATGTGCAGAGAATAGCACGAGAAGAAATGAAAATACTAAGGTAGATGTGTGGACACACATACATACATGTAATGATCAAATTCGGAATGATGCCATCAGAAGGAAAGTTGGTGTAGCTTGGACCAAGGATAAGATGTGAGAAAATCACTTAGGGTGGTTTGGTGATTTGCGAAGGAGGTCAGTTGATGCACCTGCGAAGAGATGCGAGTTTTGGGATGCTGAGTTGGCTAAGAGAGGGCGAGAAAGGCCCAAGAAGTGTTGGAATGAGACTATACGAAGGGATATTAGTTTTTTGGATCTAAGCTTGTGAATGACCAAAGATAGACCTAATTGGATGCAAAGAATCCATGTAGTCGACCATACTTAATGTGGGTAAAGGCTTTGTTGTTGTCATTGTTGCATGCGACTCAGATATTTTCTAAAAAACCAAAAACAAATTGATTTTCTATTTGCTATGCATTTTATATCTTCAATGCTATACTAAGCACTTTGTATTCAATAATCATTTTTTATTTATTATCCATGTTGTTTTCAAAAAGTATCAATATATTTTAGTATAGACTTATCGATCTAGAATCCAAAAAATAAGTGGTGTTGATTTGATCCTTGGTTTTGATTTTACATGTTATGTATCATATTTGTAGACCTAGACTGCACAATATACTATGCATGCAATTATCTTCTTTGCTAAAAAAAGCCAAAAACAACAAAACTATGACCGTTGAAATTCTTGATTGCTTAGTTGGCTTGCTTGGTTGTCTTAATTTTGAAATAGCTTCCTTGAGTTCGACCTTGGGATCTATCCTAATAAAATATACACACTCTACATTGAACTCACATCACTTATTATATATTTTGATCTGATTGAAATTCGAACGTACGACAACCAACCTTAATCAAGTAACCATCCCTCCTCCATATTAGCCTCCCCCTTTATAGTTATTTGACATCTTGGAGAAGAAGCATGATTGCCCACCTTCTGTGTGCATGGTAGAGAGAAAGGTTTCGTGAGATGATGTTTGGTGTGATGAGGACATGATCCCTGAGAATCCCCTTAGGCATGGAGAAGAAGGGGAAAGGGAGGCTCACGGATTCATGGGAAGATACATTCCTTATTGTCGTACCAATGATTGTAATGATCGTATGATCAAACTTTAGCTAGGAAGCATATTCCATTAGAGACTATAGCTCTAAATGTGTATATCCTTTACTCTTCCAGTTCACAAAAAGATGTAGAAAAAATTTCTCTCTGTGGCTCTAGGGTTTAAAAGTTTTTGTTGTTATTACCCATACGATGGTCTTGTCTTTCATATTTGATCTGTTTTTTTTGCATGTTTCCATGATGCTTGAGATCAAACTTCCCTTCATAATTAATCAAATAATACTTCAACCCATCAAATGTGAAGCCAATTGGGGGTCAAGTATAGCCTTGTACATTTTCTATTTTTTGTTTTATGTAAGTAACCCTAGTGTGAGAGAGTGTGCATACCTTTTCATATTTTTAGTTACACCAATCAATTCATCTTTTGAGAAGTTTCTCATGCCATTACATTGTTGTGGACCCGATGGATGTAGTTGAGAATTGGTTGTAGTAGTAGCGGTTATGTTCACTAGAGTTCCGGAATGAGCCCCAACTAGGGTGTGTTGCACTTTTGAATAGTTTCTTTATTTTCACATACTTTTGATATATTTTAATTGAGAGGTATATTTCAGTGAGATACTTTTTAGAGAACTTTTTATGTTATTTTATAGATATATACATGTTGCAGCTCCCTTTGTTCGGACATGGACTTCATGTACATGTGATGAATGAGAATGAAAGCAATTTATTTTCAATTCATATTATACTATTCACCTGTGAATGTTATATTTTGAATGTTAATCCCGTAAGCATGAGATGGATATGCTGAGTATTAGAGATCATGGATGACTTTGACATATATTCAAGCTTGCCATGCCATCTGTCTCGATAGTTGTTAGGGTGGATTCTTACATATGGTGCATGTCCCCAATTACCATACATGTCTCCATGTACCACAATATCTCTAATCTTCTAAAGCTATCTATAATCTCATGTAACTATTACAAAAGGTATATTAATATTGACTCGCTACTAGAAAATAAATAAAACAAGGCATATTAATACTAAGTATTTACCTAAAAACTGATATCACAAAGGTTTGGTCTTCAGTGTATTATGCTTAAGGGTTCATGTAGATCAAGGAGTAGATTGTATAATAATATGCGATTGTTTGGTTAGAGTTTAATGGTTCTACTCTCTTCCTTTGTTTTCAACCTAAAACAACCAATAGGCCTATAAGTCTTCAGAGATCAAACTTTCCACACCTCATGTTTAGTGAATCTGAGTAATTAGTCCATTTAACCAATTCAAATTTGGGATTTTTACACCCATAACTCTGAGTAATTTCGCAATTACAATCATAACTCTGTATAATCATGAATTACATGAGAAACCCCGAGTAATGCTTAACTCTTACATGACATAACCCTGTGTTATGTTCCGTATGGGATACCCGTTATATTCGACGGTTTCCGTTAAAAAGACAAAACTAACCCTAAAGTTCATTCTTATTTGCAAAATATGCCATCCTTCCCTTCTACATGCCGAGCACCACCTTCTTACTCCAGGCCATGTATCCCGTCCCCCCCACCCCCTGCCATCGCCGCTCGAACCCACCCCCCCCCCCCCCCCCCCCCGCCCATCGACTCTTCTCGTTCCTCCTCAAGCCTCGACCCCCCAAACCCCCAGAGTAGCCCCTCCCTTGTCTACCTCCTCCTGCCCAGGTGGGACCTTCCCTCGTCGACCCTCCGGCGTCGAGCCTCCCTCCCTTCGAGGATGCGCCCCCACCCACCCGTCGGGCCTGACTCCCCACCATCTCCTCCCTCCTTTCGAGGCTCGCGGGCCCCCTCCCCGTTGAACCTGCCTCCCCTCCTCTCCCACCCTCGCGTCGCCGCCCTTGCGCCCCCAATCCCCACACCTCCCTCCCCTCCGGTCCCCCCAATCCCCTAGTCGAGCCTGCGCCACCCCCCCTGAGCCACCACTACCGAGCCCCCCCACACTTCCGTGGAAGTTGCCTGGCCCCGATCCCTGCCCGCCTCCTCCTGCCCAGGCCGATCCATCTCCCTGCGGCATCGCAACCCCCTCCCTCCGGGACCCCACCACCATCGTGCCTGGACCCCCCCCCCCCCCCCCCACCCCAAAAAAAAACCTACGCCTGCGAGCCCCGTCCCTCCCAGCGGCATTGTCCCCCGCCACCATCGCTTCTTGCTTGGAAGCCCCTCCTACCCCGTAAAGCCTGCTGCAGCCCGCCATCACGACCTCCTGCTTAAAGATGGCACTAATTTTTTGTTTTTTTAAAACCATTTGAAAGATCATGGTTAAATTAACTCAATGATATGGTTGGATTAAATAAAAAAACTAACGGAGGATTATGTGCGTGAGACGGAGTGACTATTTGAGGTTTGTTACGTAATTCACGATTATGCAGGGTCATGATTGTAATTACAGAATTATTATGGGTGTAAAAATCCCTTCAAATTTCAGATCCAATTGATTATTATTATTATTATTATAACATTAACTAAGGGTCTTTCTGGAAAGCGGCTGATTTTTAGGGGTCACCGCGCAATTTGCGAATCCCCAAATAAAAAAACCAACAAGAAGCTAAAAATAACTACCTCGGCAATAAAATTAGGAAACGCAAACCTATCTGCCGTCTTCTCCTCTGTTCTCTCTCGACGACACGACGCCACCCCTCCGCCCCCTCAATGGACGAGTACGCCCGGGGTTACCGGAAGCAGTTCCGGTCGTATGGAGGCGGTGAGGGCGGCCTAGAGATCGTCAGCGGCAAGGTCTACAGCGCCAATCACCCCGTGTGCGCGATCAGGGGGCCGCCGGAACCTCAGGAGGCGCCGAAGAAGGGACAGAAGCAGCAGCAGCAGCAACAGCATAAGGGGAAGAAAGGCGGGACGGCGTGGGGGATGAGCGACGCCGAGATGAAGAGGCGGAAGAGGGTGGCGGCCTACAAAGCCTACGGTGTGGAGGGGAAGATGAAGGCGTCCCTGCGTAACGGATTCCGGTGGGTGAAGGTCAAGTGCTCCAAATTGGTCCGTGGCTTCTGATCGTTGCACCTGAGAGAGATCGAGAGGGGGTCTCGCTGTGCTTTACTGCGATGGGCATCTCCTTTGTTGTTTGCGTTTGTGGGATTATTTTATTCGGGAAAAATCGGCTATTAAATATACGACGCTTTCTAGTTTGGTTTCGCTGTAGGAGGATGATACCATTTTCCTTACTATTGTAAATTGGATAATTTTTTTTCAACTCGCGTAATTACTGTGAGGTTGCTTATATTTTCCTGGAATAATGCCTCGCAATAAAATTAACGTGCCCCAACTATGTGTCGATTTTCAAATAAGAACCTTATTTTTCAAGTGTAATAAAGAAAGATCATATTATTTTTCCTTGTAATATATATTTATATAGGAAGCTAGGAGAGGGAGTGTACACTCACTTTTTTTTTCATTATTTTTGAGTTTTTTTTAAAGAAACCTTACTACGTTGCAGGGTTGGGTTAGCCCAATCCGAGATACCCCTCCTTCCAACCCTCCCAATCCTTCCCACATTTTACTATGCACAGGGGTACCCCAATCCAACCCAACTCTGCAACCAAACGAACCCTTGCTGGGTTGGACTGGGTTGGGTTGGGGTGGGTGAATAGTAATCTGTGAGGAGGAAGTACCCTTGTGAATAGTAACCAGGGTTGGGCCAACCCTGCAACCAAACAGACCCTAAGGGTGCGTTTGGTTCGTGGGTTATCAAGTGGTGGATAATCTTGGTTTTGTGTTTGTGTGCTTGGTTGGTGGGTTAGGGATTGGGAGGGTTTGTGTGATGTGATTGTATTGAAATTTAAAAAAGTTTGTAGTTATTATGATATGATGTATTAAAATTTGAAAAAGTGGGTGGTTGTTGTGATGCGATTGTATTGAAGTTTGGAATAGTGAGTAGAAGTTGAGTATTTTATGATTTTTAGATGATATGATGGTATAATATATATTTTTTTATGGGAAGGGAGTGGGCCCCATTAGTGGGTTAAAAGTGAGGGTTTTGGGGGGTTACCACCTAAAGTAGGGGTAACCCCCGAACCGAACGGGCACTAAGGAATTTGCATAATATAGTAAGGAAAATACGTGTTTTAAATTTCATGCAAAATAAACATTCTTAAAACGCTCATCTATGAGGAGTTAATTTCAACAATTCGTTAAAATTTAGTAATTTTGATTGAGATGATAGAACTTTCAAATTAAGTTAAATTTAGAATGACACTTTGATGATATATTGTGATCTAATTCTTCAAGATTTTATTCAAAAATTTAAAAATAATGAAAAAGAGCTGGATGTAGGTAGTTACGTACACCTCGGGTGTAGACTTCCTTTTTCCATGTGTGTATTTTTGTAAACTTCTACAACCCTTATATGTATATGTTAAACTCTAAAGTTGAAAGTCCATATCTATCTTTATTACATTCGAAAAATAAGGTTCACTCTGAGTCGCCTATTTTACCGAAAATCTACTATCTATCGATATTAAATTTGTTCTTGCCTGCAACAGATAAGTTTTTTTAAACAAAAAATGATGTTTTTGTATTCTCTGTTTTGGGAATAGTTTTTTAAGAAGTTTGTCCAAGACAAGCAAGAATATTTTTTGATTTGACTACATGAAAATGTGGCTGGATTATTGTTTATTCCACAATTATTTGTTGGGCTATATATTAATTTATTACCAATATCGCATGTGCTTGGATGGACACCAAAGGGTACTGAAGTTTGCAGTAAATATCGAGGATGAAATTGACAAAGAAGTGTGACATTTTGTGGTCCGGGTCTAAGGGCATGTTTGGTTACTGGGATGTGATGGGTTGGGGCATCCTCCTGTCCTGTGAATGGCAGCTGTTTGAATGGTTATGGGGATTGGGAGAGGGTTGAAATAAGGAATATGATGTGATATATCTTGATTTGTGATGGATTTCCAACCCAGGAATGTAGGAAGGTAGACCGGTTACCTCGGGTAATCCGGTAACCAAACGGAAGTGTCATGTGGTGACGTTTGGTAAAAAAAACATTCATATATTTCTTTAAAATGACAAATTTTTTCATTTACTATCATATGAATAATCCAAAATTTTGATACAGAGTGTTTTCAGCATGTGTCATTGTTATTGTTATAACGAATATAACATGCTTATGATGTTTTGATGACAATAATAACAACAATAACTAGTGTCATATAGTTAATTAGGCAGCTTTTATAAAAAAAATGGATTATGTAAATCAGGTAATTAAGGTTGATTTTGTCATTTATAAGAAAAATAAGATATCTTGTTTAAGTGCTATTTTGCTAAAATTCATTCCTTGAAAAGTTGATTTTATTATTAGGATCCACTCTTAGAGCTACCCAAAATTTTCATGAAACTTGACTTTTTAACAAAAAGTTTTTCTCCTCTATATTAATGTCATAATTCCTTCAAAAGAAGAAAATTTTACAACTATACCCTTGCAAAAAGGATTAATAACATTTATGTCCCTCCCTATCTCATATTTATAGGACATTCTCCACAAAACATCTATTTTATAATTGTGTCCATGCCTTTGACATCTACCAATCAAATTGTTAAAGATATTGGTTAAGGATTAAAATGTGTAAGAATATCTACTAACCAATCTCCAAAGGTAGTATTTAATTTGTATCCTTCTTTTCGTCATCTTCTTTATCATTACTTACCTATGATATTGATGATATTTTTGAGACGATGACAATGAGTATAGGGACGACCATTGCGATTGTCACCTTTGGTCTGCTATAGAAAAATATGATACCGATCATTGTTCTATCCTATTATAAAATTTACGAAAATTTTATGTCTAATCAACAAATGAATAGATTCAAATCCACATTTTCTAAAACTACTATCAATAAATAAAGCACAAAGGAAAATATAAATGTATTATGCATTTTACATGATTATTTGAACCTACGAATTGCTCTTAACATTGCAACATCATATAGATTTAAGGCGAATTTCACCATAATGTTTTTCAGCTCCCTCTCCCTTTGTGTTTTCTACCCTTTGTGTTTTCTAAGAGGATGATCCTCTGGACTCGCTAGCTCCAGATTCGTAACACATGCATATGCTATCTCCACATTCTCCATAACGTATTCGTCCATAATGTTCAAGCTAGGTAGCTTGAAGGAAGGCCACATTCGGTCTAATCATTTCATCCTAAAGGTTGTGTAAATAGCAATAAGTCAATAATATATAATAACACCATTAATTTAATAATGATATGATAGGTAAATCTTGTTATAGGCATCATCCACCCAATGCGCTTCTCCTCATAAATCACGACTCCTGGATTCTTCAATAATTTCAATTATGTTTAGCTCTCGATTATGTTTCTTTATCTAAATAAAATTGCATGTAATAAATGCAATAAAAAATTAACTCAAAATATATATGCTAAATAAAATACGAATTATTGGCATAACTAGATCTCATTCTTTCCATCCATCTTATGGATAGATTTAAACCCCTTTTATGTGTTCCCTGAATTCCTATTTGATATCTCCCACAAATATTCGAACTATTAATGCACGAAAAAAAATAAGTAATAGATTACCACTAATTCTTCACTCGTCTAATAGTTAAACAACACCATCCACTATGTTAGTTGTACTCTTGAAGAGACGTTTTGTACCATTTTTTTTGAAAGGAATATGGGATCAAAATACTGAAATTAAAAATATAATAATGTACATCTCTCAAAAATAAATATAAATATATTTATTATATTTACCCTCACCGTGATACGCCCCTTATGGCGATGCATCAACTACGTTGTATATCCTGAAATCCGACTATCTATATCTCAAGAAAAACTACCCTATAATAAAGATTAATAAATAATATATATATATATATATATTATACATTAAAAAGTAAATAAATAATTCATATTTTGATTTATGTATCTCAAAATCAGATAGTACTGCGATGTCCCAAATTATATTTAGAATGTAAAGTAAAGAAAGAAATAATTAAAATAAAACGCTCCAACAACATATTATTCATGGTTCCTGGCGGTGTATACATAGACAAATATAAACAACGTTCTCAACATAATAATTTGCATGATTGAAAAATCATAAAATGCGGAGGCTATATAAAATTTACCATCAAATATGACACTGTACAACTTTAAAACATACCCTGAACAATGCAACAACCACATACCTCAGTTTAATCCGAAAATCACTCATTGCCGCGACAACACTTGAAATACATGTTGGATCAACAAAAAAGTACGGTATGAGCAAACTTTCCTAGTACGATGCTAAACAACTGAACAATTTAAGTTAGAGGATGTAAAGTGTACATAAATGTAATAAGGGTATGCAGTCCACAATCGTGAAGCACTTCGAGAAAGTACAAATAAACCTACTCTGGAATACGATTATGAAGAATGAGGAGACAATACATGATACTTAAACGTATGAGAGTCACTACAAAATTGCTCAAGCATAAATGCACATTGGTAAGAGTTCACAATGACATAGCATCCTACACGAACTGGCTATCGATTGTCATAACTCACCTCTTAGGTACATGGAGATGCTCACACCCTTTTATTTCCTTTCTCATCTGATATTATTTATTGGCCATCATTCCTTAATGTATACTCAACAAGCAATCCCCTGCAAGGATTCATCATCTGTGATTTATAACATTCACCATAGTGTTCTATAAGTGTTCATCTTATAATTGGTCATATTATTAGCTCATTATTTCTATGCTTAACTAACAACATGTTCTATGAGATTATTCACACACACACAAGAGTACAATACAAGGCAACTGCCATACTGAATCACTGAGTTGCAATACATACATACATGCATGCATGCATGCATGCATGCATACATACATATGGGGTTGGGGAGCGTAAAACAGGGTGCATGTAACTTTCCTAAACCTACCTCTTTTACTCTCAATTTTTTTATTTTTTTAAATGGATCCTTAGGGGATTTATATCACAATATATCACCGTTTTGTCATTCAAATTTCAACTTATTCTGAGACTTCTAACTTGCCCATCAAGATAGTCAAATTTTAATGGTCTCAGATTTACTGAAATCGACCCCTTCCGATGGACATGTTATGAATATCTATTTTACACAAAATTTAAAAAACATATTCTACTTAATATTTTAAGTAAATATCCTAAGGATCTATTTTTAAAAAAATAAAAAATATAAGAGAAAAAGGGATGGGTGTAAGAAAGTTACCTACACCCGAATTTAGGCTCCCTAACCCTATATAAAACCTTAACAACCACATAACGTGCACTGGAGATACTCAAGTAAACCAAATCTGAACACTTCAAACCATTTCTCCCCAACTTACCTGCTACAAGGAGAATATTCAAGAATGAGTACAATGCAACCAAACGAGACCACATTGGATATACCCTTATGATGAAGTACAAGCCTTTGACAAGTGCCATACTTGGGACACATACATGCATACAATATATATGGCACTATGTTCAACAGATAGAATCGTGGAACACACTGACAGCTCCGGAGAATCAGAACTAAAACTCCATCTAGGACTCACCAGGACCACGAATGTTGTGCCACACTCTTGGTCATGCCAACATATGCAAATAAACATTTATAGACTGGTCAACAACCTTAGCATCTAATTGATAACTCTCATCTCATCGGGACAAACTCGGACATGTGGAACACTATTATTAATCTTACGTTATTCGATATATATGTATACTCTCACTGGGGCATACTTTGACGGGTGAGGCTAAATAATAACAATTCATGCGAGAACTGTCGTAGAACCATCCAAAACCACTGTCCATTAATGAAGGTCCACGATGGCGTAGGGAACAAGTCAAGGCAGAAGATCATACACACTAATCATATCAATCATTCAATCCCAAGTAGTAGAGAGAATTTACGACTACCTATGTTTTCTCTGGATAAGGAAACCGCTACCAAAACTCAGAATCATTTCAACCTACCACATATCATCATACACCTCATATTATATCATCACATGTCCTATCAATTACCCTATAATTATCCACAAGGTCCACGTTTTACATAACTCAGTCAGTTGTTGGTGCTCACTGACACTTAATCGCTCATAATGTGTCTATTTAGTTATCAAACTTTAGTATCTTGGATAGTCTATGGTATTGATCCATCTTGAATCTCACGTTATGACTCCATGGTTTTTAGTGCTTTAGGGTTGGTGTATCTCTGTAGGCATGCATTTGAGATACATGCATCCTAACTAAATTCTCGACACTCCTTGAATTTCAATAATCCTTCTAATATCGTGGAAAGCCCGTGTTCTTGACCCATGCGGGGTCTCATATTGTAACTCTAAAGTACTTAGTATTTTACAGTTGGGGTGCCTCTGTATGCATGCATTTGAAGTATGTGCATCCTAACTAAGTTCCCAATATTACATTACTTTACAAATCCTTGTACATATTTATACATACATATATATATACACACATATATATCTAAATGTATATACTTCTAGGTTTATTAGGCCTTAAGTGTGCATCCTCATATTTATATTCAATATAGCCCCATTACTTGGGCTAAGTCATTCACATGTCACTTAAGGAAAATCATTGTTTCTTAAACATTTATCACAACAACAACTCATCTATTGAACTCAAGTAATTGGTAATAATAACATGATTAAGAATCTCGTATTCATACGTAAAAGATGCTCACTCAGGAAGCTCACCACAGTGATTTAACTTAACGGTTTGGTTGATTAGACCAGCTACAACCACAATTTGGTAGGCTACTTGTGTCTCTGACCAGGGATCCAATCAGATGTATGTGTAGTGTTAGTCTCCCATATCCACATAAAACCTTCAGTCTGGTATGACAGCCGGATCACTCAAAAAACAGTCTCGAACTCCATGATACAATATGAAAAGCCGCCAAAACACACCCCACGTGAAGCTGTCCAAACATTCGATCTGATCACGTGCATGTGATACTCATCTCGTCCACATCACAGTGGTACAATTTTTATCACCATACAATTCGTATATCCTAGAATCTCCCAAACATATGGTGATAACTAGATACCCCCTAAAACAAGCCCATGTAAAATTGTCCAAATCTTCAATTCGAGCATGTGCATATGATTATCATCTCACCCACATCAAAGTGGTATAGCTTTTATGTACATGCGATATTCCGATCCCTCAGAATTGTCTAAAATACGTTGCGATACAGTTTGAAACTCGGTTTGTATATGTCTAAAAAGACTGAAGTCGGAATCTGAATAGAGCGCATGTGATACACGGGGTAGTATGACCAACAACAAGGCAAAAATATGAAAATCCATACCCTCAAGATCATTCTCATGTATTCTTCCTCCCACCTCCAAAGGACACTTTTGGGGTGTTTCGTGCAAAATATGCATGTCCACGGCAATGACGTCATCACCCTCTAGGTGTCGGCACCTTCAGATCATCAAATGGTCACCAAAAAGTTGCTCCGACGATGGAGCTCCAACGAGTGTCGGTGGAGCTCCAACGAGGGCTAATGGAGCTATGGTGAACTCAGATGGGTTATGAGTTAAGTGGTTCGGCCTACTTGGCTTATATAGATTCAGATCCAGATTCAGTTCCGGATCCAAAAGCCTCATACTATCTTTTTCACACGTAAAGTTCTCATACAATGTCCGATTTTGATGTTCTTAGGTTTGTTGGAAAAGTAATGTGAGTAATACAAGATACAACACTTATCTGATTTGGATATTAGATTAAGTTAGAAAATGAAATTCAGTGAAATCAGAGTACCTAATGTTTTTATATTATAACAATGTTAAAACAAGCATTGTCTCCAAGGCTTCAGGAAGTAGTAGTAGTAGTAGTCACTACCGTTGAAATCACTTGGTATATCCATCTAATATATCATCTCATAATAATCATTTGTACCTATCATTTCAGTCACATTGAATTAATAATATTTTAAGAAATGTACAAATTGTGATGCGTAATGACAATTTATACACTTTGTATTTATCACTAACAATAATAACAATCTTAAAAGACTTATTGTAGAGGCAATAATAATCTCGAAAGTTCTTCTCATTACTTTGAGAATGCATTGGTATCCACACTCCCCCTATCGTGGGAATAACAGTAATATTAAAATAATATTAGTTATCGCAATCGACGAGAATGATCCAAGAAAGATCTGAATGGAAACAACGAATCCATGTAGCCGACCCTACTTAATGTGGGAAAAGACTTTGTTGTTGTTGTTGTTTATCGCAACGATAACAATCTTAAAAGAACCAGTGTTATCACAATCGACGATAACAATCTTAAAGCGAATAAACCAATATCCATTTTGTTTGCTCTAAATCCTTGATCATGTGTCACAAATTCATGTAGACTAGCTCATGTGAATCTCTATCACATATTAGTAAAACTTAACACAATCTAAGTTTCTCAAATATTTTTAATCATTTTCTTCTAAGACTAATACCCATGCGTCCATTTATGGCTATAATCAAAATATGTAAGAGGCAACCAACTTTACATATCATCTCATTGTTCCCGTAGGTGCCCTTGTGTTGGCATACAAATCATATGTGGCATCACATCTAATAACATGCATATAAACAACATAGTGTTAGCCATTTGAGTTCAAGGCGAACCATTCCAACAATAAATGTTATTGTAATGTTTGATTTATCAATAAAAGTTATTGATTCTTTTTCACTCCCTTTCTGAGATTAAGTGAATGAATGCACTATAAGGTCCCTCTGTACAATTAGAGTTATGTATCATGACCATCTTAATAATCATACAGTTGTTGACTCAGTAATAGAATCATAGAGGCCGGTGTTTTGATGAATATCTAAGGAGTTAGATTGAGGACTCATCAAGCACCGTCAAATGATTGTTAAGAGATGATCTCTAGCCTGAGTAGGAGATGGCAATCCTTTCTCATATAGGTTGATATCTGACCGACCTCTTGATGCAGGTCCTCTGCATGGGAATAGAGATGTGGAGGTGTCAAATTAGTTAGGTCAAAGAGTTGACTTAACGAGATCGAGATAACCAAAGTCCTATATCGTATACTGTTACGATACATGAACGCGTCCTTTAACCGAAGACAAATGTGTTACTATATATCTGAGTGTGTACGTTTGGCAGACCAATAGGTTGATGATCTAACCAAGGTCTATACACCGGTGCGCTGGTGTGCATATAAGGGCATATGAGTAATACGATCTCTCAAAGGGATCATACATGTTCACTTCTGAACCGGAAGACATGAGCTCACTGATGAAACCCAGTTTCATGCTCTTAATTCGCAGAAATTAACCCCCTAGCTTAGATCAAGAGTCAATAAAAAGCAGAAAAATCCCTATAAATTATCAGAGTCATTGAATAAATTAAAAATACAAAAAATAGCAAATTAAAAATTGTAATGTTTTTAACCTTAAAAACGCTCTCAAAAATATTTCTGCCTTTATTTGACCTCATCTCCATTTTTTGTCAACATGAAACTTGTAGATCTCGTTGAGATCTACAATTTTTATGTTTTGAGTTTTTTTCCAAATTCAGTCATTTCTCCCTCATAATTCACTTTCTTCCTCGCAATAATATGATTGGGCCACGTGGCGCCTTCTGGTTGCGCCACGCGGCCCGTCTCATCACGCGCCATGCGCCATGCCTTTCTGCCATTGGATGGCTTTCAAACGGCCCAGATCTCAGCCATTCAAACCTGCACACCATTTCAGCTATTTGATCCATCCCCAGATCGCATCTGGGCCGCTCGCTTCTGCCTTCACCACATCTCGCCACGTGACGCTTCCTACGCCTCTTGTTCTCGCCCCCCCAATCTAATCCTAATCGATCAGTAGCGCCCCGCTCAGTGCCGTTGGATCACTAGATCCAACTGCCGAGAGTCCTTCATCAACCTCATCTTCTACCTCCAGCCCACGTTCTCCACCTCTCGTAACCTCTCCGTCCTTTCCATTTCCCTCGCCACTTCCGCCACCATCTCCACTCGATAACCGCTCTACGACCAACCCCACTTTTCCCTCATCCTCGCTAGCACCCACTCCCTCCATGAATCCATCTCGTCCACTCAACATTCTCCAGAAAACCCCATCGACCATCGCCAGCACTGCCAACCTCCAGCCTTAAATACTCTACCTCCGCCCCAATTCAACCTCGTCTGCCTTTACGAGGGGCTAGGCCCAGCCCTCTTCCACCTCCCTGTGACAGGGGGAGGTGGAATGATTGAGCATTGACGACCTCCAGCCTCCGGCGAGACCCGCCACCTTCACGGTTGAGTCGCAGCGGCTTAGCCCTGCTCGAGCTCTGAGGATCGGCCACCCTCGACGTGCGAAGACCCTGAGCCTCTCCAAGAGGTTCAACCCCAGTCCACCGCTCTGCCATTTTGCCCAGGTAAGCTCCTTCAATCTTCTTTGTATTCTTTTCTGATTTCTCTAAATTAATTAGGCCCACTGATGCTTTCATCCTCCATTAAACATTCTCCAAGCTTCATCAGATCACCAACATCTTCGCGCATCACTGCGCTCACCTCCCCGATCTCTCGCGACCTCGGACCACTCCGACCCCCTTCTATGCCAATCTCACCGGAGATGACATTGGCCTCTGCCTTCTTCACACCCACACGGCCTCCATTTCACTCCATCTCACACACGTAATGCATTATGCACACTTCGGCTATAGATCTAAACGTGCAGGTGCTCGAGTCTTCAATGGTCGGAACTTCGCCTAAGCCAAGTTCACGAGCTCCTCATCCGACGTACAGTCACCGCCATCCGCCTCCAGGACTCACAGCAGCTTTACGGAGCTTTGGAGAAGATAAAGGACCTATCAGGAGCGGCCGGGAGGCGTCATCGAGCACGGAAGACGGTAGCGGAGCTGTGGCAGCCACGTCGGAGCCCATCTAAGCCCGCTATGGGCAGCAACGGCAAGGAGGAACCAGATGTACAGTTACCGCCCGATCATCTTGATCGGACAGCCCACAACGAGCCACGTCGACCTCTTCCAGGAGTTACAGATACCGTTGGATCATTGAGATCTAACAGTCCACAGGAGCCCACGTAGCCCGCTCTGAGCCTCTTCCCCGCCCCTTCAGGCTCGGAGCACCCGAGCCTCTTTCGAGCCACCCGAGCCTGCATCCGAGCCCGAGTCGCTAGCCGAAGCAAGACCGAGCCTCCCTGAGCCTGCATCTTCACCGAGCCTAGAGCTCACGTGCTTGTCACGTATACTCCGGGTAAATTACATGGAGGCCCCGCCGACTTCTCCAAATTGCAGACAGGTCCAGAGCTCACGTGCAGACCACATGCGCCTGGGGTATTTTGCATTCATACCCTCGTGGGTATAATAATTGCAAAAATACCCCCGTGTGTGGGTTATTTACAGGGAAGGTCCCATACTTTATTTTATTTATATTTTAGTCCCTTCCAGGGACCTATTTGCTATGTATCTTTTATGTTTTCTTGCATTTATGCCCTTGTCTTCTTTTATGCATATCTTAAGCATTGTATCTCCATTTCAATTGATTTTGGTCTCGTTTTGAGGCTCGTTTCATTGTCTTCTTGATGGCATGCTTAGATTTTAGATTTGACATTTTGATGTATTGTTTTAATAGTTAAGTGTCTTTATTGTAATGCTTCACATGCCTTATTTTTACATCAATGAGACTAGCTTCATGAATTGAATCGGATTTGACTCGTGATTAAATGGCTCAAGTATCTTGATAATTAGGGCATATTCTCATTGCATTTTCTGTGCATTACCTTGCATGATATAAAAAAATAAAGAGAAAAAATGCATTTCTCATGTGTATTTATTTATGAATCATGTCTTCATGCATTCAATTGACCCACGAATGATTAATTTAACACCTAGTTTAAATAATTAGAGTCCACATGATACTAAAGAGGCTCTTGTCCTTAAGTTCGACCTTGTGCTTGCCCAAGTAAAATATAAATCCGACCATTTGATTTAATTGATTATATTAATTAAATGGTTCTTTGATTAATTCGATTCAGCCAACTACAACGCATTAAAATGAGCTATTAAGAGTTGAATTTCGGACTAATCACTCACTCATGAGGTAGTGGGACCGATCAAATTCCATGCATGGTCGTCGTGCTTTAGAAACGTGACAAGAATTTGAAGGTATGACATATGCTTTTGGAAAGCACATGATCCCAATGACCAAGATTGAGAAACTTGATGATGAAACCCTGAAGATGACAGTGTAAAATTGATCTATATCTCCGGGTCATCATATGTCTTCCAGTATGCATGATGTACGGGTATTAGGAATACATGAGGGTGATGTGATCATAAACGATTGTATAACCATGACGCTTAAAACAGATCTGGATTTTAGTGACTCCTCTCAGTAGAGAAGTAATCTGATCTTGGTCCAAGTATTGGAAATTGATCTGAATGAGATTCAGATGCAATGAGAAGATTAGATTTGCGGCCTTGATTAAACCAAGCATCTATGAGAGGTCCATGAGATCTGGATTTGAAGTGTGATCTCAATATCCAAGTCACTATACGTCGAACAATACAATCTCCCTGTCCTGATCTCCAAGTATCTGCGGAGAAAACGCATTATTCTTGAAAGAGTTCAAGAATAATTCTAAAGTTGAATTATATCTAAGTATTGAGAAATGGATAATTAAATGTGATTAATTATCATGAATAATGTGAATTTGATTCACATTATCTGAATGCATGAGAATGATTATCCAATGTAATTAAATGTGATTTACTTATTGTGGATATGGATAATGTGGATAGCACTGTCCAATTAATCCATGTATATTATAAATGTGATTTCTATTGTATGAGAGATAATATTTTGTGATTTATATTTGTTGATTAATTGTTAATGTGATTGGATTCACATTGAATGATTAATTGAAAATATAATTACATTTAGTTTTGGGTTGTGAACGAGATTCACATAGTTTCAATGGCTTGATTGAAATTTTCCACAAGAGAATTGTGAATTATTTTTGTGAAAAAATGTTTACAATGAGAGTTGTTGTAAATTAAGGAGATATTATGAGATAATGAGATCTCATGATAATTAGAGGATATATACTCATTCCACTCAAGAGGAGTGGACGGCTACAACTCTCCATGTGGAGAAGAGTAGTTGTCCCCCCCCCTCTTTTAGGGAAAGAGGTTAGTCTCCTCATTATCTCATCTCTAGTAGAAAGTGATTTGAATTCAAATTAAGTTTATTGATTTATCAATGCAAATTAATTTAAATTAAATCTTTTGATGTTGTGTTTTTTTACAACAACATCTTAGCCATTGAAAGAAACACAAATCAATCTCATCCATTGATTGTGTGTTGTCCATGAATTGGGATCCATGGACTCCCAAAACCCTATATAAGAAGAGGCACCCTTTGCTCTTCGAGTTACGCAATCGCGACTCTCTCTCTCTCTCTCTCACATTCTCACGCCAACCCTCTTCCTCCTCTCCTTGAGTGATCGTCCACTCTCATAGACACCTTCGTCATCGTGCCCGCTTCGACGACTCTTGGATCTCCATCTTCTTTGGTGTGTGGCACTCGTGAAGAAGGCGTTTGATCTCGTGAGACAAAATCAGTAGATCTATCGCTTAGATCAATGACTTAGATTGCAAGAAGCACGTGACTCATCCCCGCGCTCGCAAGCGTCTCCTCCGACGGATCGAACTTGAGAAAGAAGGTCTCTTCGCTTAGAGGCTCGATCGGAACCACGCTCCAAGAGGTATTCCTATATATTTTATGTGGTTTGATGAAACAATCCAAGAAATAATCTTGGATCATGTGGTTTCATCATAGAAATTTTTAAAATTCCACTGCACCGAGCAACTAGTGTGACTAGTCGCTCTTGATCGTATACGATACGATCCGCACGCTTCCATGATGCGCTTGAGGATCCGATCATATCCTTCACATAGAAGATAAGGTTTTTCCATTATAAAAGAAAACACTTTAATAGCCAACAAAATTGATTACATTGCTCTCAATCTGGAGCACATCTTGATCACTTCCATTAACACGTAGATACACATCATGGGTTGCAATACTAACACGATCGATTCACAAGGAGCATTCAGCTTGATTATGACCCTTCTAACCACAATTGCGACACATTCATGACCGTTACCCCCCCTTAGTCCATTGTCAATAGCACTCATACTTGTTTCATGCATCGATTAATGCATGACCAATTCTTGCTCACCATTATCATTCTCTTGTGAGGATATCCTTTTCAACCTCTTGTTCTTATGTATGTCTTTCGTACAAGATATGACCTCTACTATCTCACGAATACTATAAGTCGAAAAATAAAGAGGTCATCCTGAACATCGATTCGAAGTCCACCCCAAAACTTGAGGAATTGTTCCTCTTCACGATTTATAGCATAGGTGAATGGTATGCTAACACATCAAATTTATGTGGAATTCTCTAGTGATCATTGGTGCTTGTTTCATCTCATCCATTTCTCTCCTTTTTCTCCTCAAGCAATAGTCATGGAGAAAATATTCTCTAAATGATCCCACAAAGTCGTCTTAAGTCAAGGGATGAGATGTGTGCCAATACAATGCTATCCGTCATCGCTTGACATGTCTAGTTAATGAATACTTAGTAAGTGGCAACCGATAATCTTCTAGTGCTAGAATAATCTTGAGAACCTTCTCAATCTTTTCTAACAATGGCATCAATCTTTTCTAACAAGGCATCATCATCCTCAAGAGTGGTGTCTCCAACAAACTGCAGTACTTTTCCCTTACAGTAGCTGGTCAATATATCCTGATGCTTCTGAAAGACATTCTCTGTATAGGGATGAGAAGATGGAACTCTATTACTACCCTCGCGTTAGAGGGCACGAATGGATTCATCAAATCCATTAAGTCTCCACTCAACAATAGGTAGTCTCTGATCCATGTTGCGAAGCATATCCATCATCATTGCCAATTAACGAGCAATCTCAGCATCAGAATGTGACATGATTTTGCACGAATCAGTTGCAACCATCAAGCATTTGAGATCTAACATCTTACATCATAGGATTCTCATTAGGCAACCAATCTTGTTAGACTATATATTAGAGTCGGAAAACTCTAATATATTCCACACATTCAGAATATCAATTATAATCAAAATGTAACAATGGTAGTTAATGGAGGATCTTTGCTTTGATACCAACCTGTGATACCTCCTACTCCTAGGATCTGGATACTATAGACACTCATTACATCACGATTAACATTATAAATGTAAAGAATGAGAAGAATAAATTGAAATAACATGCTCCAATAAAATATTATTCATGATTCCCGGCAATTTATGCATAAATAAACATAAACAGAGTCCTCAACATAGTAATTTGCATGGTAGATTTATAAAATACGAAAGTAGCAATTGTAATTCCACCTATCTAATAATTCTAATCTCACCAGGACTATGTCTGATGAGTAGAACATTATTATTAATTTTGCATTATTTAATATAGACATATCCTCCCACCAGGTGATGGATCGTTAAATGACTAAGTTAATTGTATCGTATTGTAGTACGATCACTTAACAATTATCGGAATCGAGTCAAAAGATCTCCGTGAATAGGGTTCAATTTAGTTTATCTTGGATAAGTAAAGAGTGGAACACAAGGATACTAGAAATTATCTAGTTTAATCTAGGTTATAAATATTTAATTCAAGTGAATTTAGGTGCTATCTAGGTCAAAAATGCAAAACAAAATGAATGCATGTAATTTTATTTGATTTTAGATGCAATTATATGTATATGACAGAATGATGAAAATGCACACAAAATTTAGAATACATGGTACAATATATTCACAGTATTATGCTCCTAATTAATAAATTAAGTGTCCAATTGACTATCAATTCAAATTAAGATTAAATATCTTGATCCAAATTTAGAGCAATTAAGTGATCAAAATCTAATATCCATTTGATGCCTTAATTTAATGATACAATTTATTCCATTTCTCAATCAAGTTATGATTAGTCATAAGAAATGATTATATAATTAGGGAATTAATCCCTCTATCATTTTACTAAAATTCCAATCAACTCAGGACATTAAATGATCAAAGATTTGTTTTAGAAAGACATAATGATGCTCAACTCATCAATTGAAGTAAAATAAAGCTCTCTTAATGTTCAATTTAAATCAAACATAGTGAATCAGATACTGAAGCACATCATATTAATGAGCATCTCAAAATCTTTAAAATGATACAAATTTCATTAAATTTGGATCCATGGTTCACAAGTTATTCAACATTTATGACATGGGCATGTGTAAAGAAACATGATTTACAAACTATTAATCAATCCTTGTATGGACCTAAATGTAATTAATAAAAACCACACTTAGCTTTTATAGGATACCCACTGCGCATATGTATTTTTGCAAATAAAGAAAGTTGTAGGGCACGGAGTGCAAAAACCCAAGACCACATGAGACAACTACATGTGCTTAGGCTCGGCCAGTGGGAGTTGGCTTGGAACGTGTGGCGTAGTCTGACGCTTTGGCTCTGGCTTGGATGCCTTCGAAGCTACAGGCTAGGCATGCGAAAGGTGGACGCTTATGGACCGTAGGATTAATCAAATCCTACGATAATTGCGCATGGGTGAAAAACATGAAATTACCATATTTAATTATGTCTAGTTGTTGTTGTCATGCAATTAGGGATTGATCAAAAATTAATTAATTGATTAATTAATTAAATACAAAAGTGGTCGAGATTTTTATTTTACTTAGGCATGATCAAGGTTGATCACAGGGAGGGAACTGTCTCCTTAGGTTAATTCTCATATAACTAAGAGCCTAGGTTTCAAGGTAGCATTTTTAGTTGTTTTATGTAATTGATAAATGGAATGCAATTCAAGATAAGCTCATGGGTTTTCATAAATATAAATCAATTCAATTCTAAAAATTCCCAAACTTGACCAGAATGTTAATGCATGTAAAATTAAGCTATTGTGAATTTTTGGTATTTTTCCGATGAAAAAAATTACAGTTAATTAAACAATGCAAGAAATGTGATCTATAGTAATTAAATTTTAATAAATAACAAACACATATTTTTAAGAGACAAAATTATCCTAGATAAGTCTAAATGGGAGGTATCCAAAAAAATTATTTCCAAACAATGTTAAGTGGTTGGTGAATTAAAAATCAATTATATAGATCACAACACTATTTATTCCAAGCAAAGCATGCCCGCAAATTCTTGAATTTTGGGAACATTACATAGAACAATTAATTCTACCAAATTTGATTTTTCTGGAATGTTTAGAGAAAAGGTTGATTTACTATGAATTAAAATCCTGAATTTGGGTAAAATATGCAATTCCACACCAAATTCATATTGATAAATCAATTCAAGCTCACAAAAATATATTCATTTCATCACATGATAGAAAATTAATTGTCTCACAAAATGCAATTTTTGAAATATATGATGCAAAATGAATGTTGAAAGAAATAATCAAACATAGGGTGTTGTTTGCAAAATGAAAAATGAAATTAGAATACAAAAATAATAGATAATTACCTAAACTTGCGTGGGGTGCTACACAAATTCTCTAGGAGGAGGCGTACGCTCCATGTGTGTTCTAAAGGCAGGACTAGAGTGTGAATGCAAGAAGTGATAGGGGCTCGAGTGCAAATATATGCACCGCACATGAGATGTTTATGCTCCTGGACGACACGAACACGGATCTGGGTCCCTGCATACACGTGTCGCAATGACAGAGATCCTATTGAGGCTTGTACTAAGGCTCAGAGAGCTCGACATGGGCTACCGGAGGCTGTTAGATGGATGAAGTTGAATCTACGACTGAAATGGGTGGCATTGCATCTAACGTTCGATCAAGATCGAACAACACTTGCTCCTTCAGAAGAGCATGAAGAGGGGTGAAATGGTGAACCTCCTATGCTATTCTTGGTGTTGTGAGTTCAGAGGAGGAAGTCTGCAGGTGTGGTAGGTGAACGGTGCAACTTAGGCGAGGTGACTCCGACAGCTGGATGAGAGGGGTGGTGTCGAGGCGATGAAGCTAGGGAGTGGTTGACGAATCACTAATTCATCATATTTATTCATCTATTTTGGCCTAAAATCCCTTACCTACATGTGCATAGCATTAATTCTCATTTATTATCAATCTAATATCATGTTGAATTGTGTATTATTATCATCAGTTTAACCCAAAATAAATAAAGAAATAAATAAATGAAAAAAGAAAGAAAATAAGGTTGTATATATGAAATAAATATAGACTGATCCTGACCCCGAGAGTAGGTCAAGACTTGACCTAATCGACAAGGAATAAAGTAGAGGGAGATAGGGACATTAATTTGTAAATATCCCAGAAAATCAATTCACATGTAAATATTCATCACTATTTATTATGCACATATAGTGTACTATTTTATTTAAAATTCATTAAATATTAAATAAAAATATTTTCTTCTAGAAATTGTATATAAAAATGTGTTTTAAATAATAAAAATAATTTCATAAATAAACCATGTACAAATAAAAGGGACAACATTATGAAAAAGCTGTAAAGCTAGAATTGAGAGACCAATATCAACACTATGAAAAAGCCATAAAGCTAGAATGAGATGTTTATGCTCCTGGACGACTTGAGCATGGATCTGGGTTCCTGCATACACGTGTCGCAATGAAAAAGGTCCTGTTGAGGCTTGTACAAAGGCTCGGAGAGCTCGACATGGGCTACCGGGGGCTGTTGGATGGATGAAGCTGAATCTACGACTGAAATGGATGGCATTGCATCTATCGTTCTATCAAGATAGAGCAGCACTTGCTCCTTCAGAAGAGCATGAAAAGGGGTGAAAGGGTGAACCTCCTATGCTATTCTTGGTGTTGTGAGTTCAGAGGAGGAAGTCCGCAGGTGTGGGAGGTGAACAGTGCAACTTAGGTGAGGTGGCTCCGACAGCTGGATGAGAGGGGTGGTGTCAAGGCGATGAAGCTAGGGAGTGGTTGATGAATCACTAATTCATCATATTTATTCATCTATTTTGGCATAAAATCCCTTACCAAATACATGTGCATATCATTCATTCTCATTTATTATCAATCTAATATCATGTTTAATTGTGTATTATTATCATCAATTTAACCCAAAATAAATAAAGAAAGAAATAAACAAAAAAAGAAAGAAAAGAAGGTTGTATATATGGAATAATATAGACTGATCCTGACCCTGAGAGTAGGTCAAGACTTGACCTAATCGACAAGGAATAAAGTAGAGGGAGATAGGGACATTAATTTGTAAATATCCCAGAAAATCAATTCACATGTAAATATTCATCACTATTTATTATGCACATATAGTGTACTATTTTTTTATCATTAATTAAACATTAAATAAAATATTTTCTTCTAGAAATTGTATATAAAAATGTGTTTTCAATAATAAAAATAATTTCATAAATAAACCATGTACAAATAAAAGGGACAACACTATGAAAAAGCCGTAAAGCTAGAATTGAGAGATCAATATCAACACTATGAAAAAGCCATAAAGCTAGAATTGAGAGATCAATATCTACTCGATATGACTTTTTTCATTGCATTCAAAATAAAATAAGCTTTAAAATGAAAGCGGTTTCATGGAATTTGGAGTTAAGATGTGAAATTTGGCTTTTTGAAGTGTCTTTGTATCTATATGTGTATAGTGTACCTAGTTATTTATTTATCTATTTTTTTATATTTTTTTACGTTTTATCCATATTTTATTTCATTTACATAAAATACAAAGGAAAAATAACACAATTAAAATAATCAAAATAAATAATTGTATTTATTACATAGGTATAATGTACCTATATTGTACATAAGTGTGTTTACTAATTCCATTAAATAACTTCATAAAAAATAAAGGAAAATATATATTAACAACTTTCTAATTATTCTCAAAATAAATAATATATAAATGGTGTAGATATTTGTATAAATAAATAATTAAAGTTATGTATACTTTGTATATAGGTATTGTATACCCATAAATACATGTATTTTATTATTTTAACCATTTAAACTAATTTATTTAATGTATTAAAATTCACTACAAATTAGTTTATTAATTTATAAACATTTTTTATATTGAAAACTTTTTAATTTAAAATCATTTTATATTTATTTCCTGATTATTTCTAATTTTTATTATTTTTTCGTTTTGTATTTTGCCATATTCGGGTCTTCTTCCGATTGGAATGGACCCGATTCAACACTCCCTCCTCACTTCTTGACAAGAGTTTGGCCACAACCCGCTGATGAATCCATGATTCATTAACTTTTCTATCGCATTTTGTCTTAAAACCCTTAACAAATACATGTAAATACTCACTAATTCTCATACTCTAACAAAACTCCATTCATGTGTAAATATTCACTTTTAACCATTAAACTCATGTAAATAAATAAAGAATCAGAAAAGAAAGACAAAGGCATATGAAATATATGTATATATATATGCAATATGACTTAAAATATAAATATAGCTGTTAAGCAAAAGGCAAAAGCAAAGAAAAGATGTTCACTATATAAATATGTTCTCAAAATGCGGCAAAAGGCCCCTTCGACTAGAAAGAAATTGGCCCTCGCAAACGATTCAGATATATGCTGAAAGTAGAGCACTGTTGTCTGATGGTTAGTGACTAATAGAAAGGCATATGGATCATCCGCCTGGCCTGACTGGCCCTGATCCGATAGGGGCGAGCCTTCTCCAGAGGCGTCTGAGTGCGTCACTAGGAGTCCATCATCAGAGGTTCTGACTGCTGCTCTCCTCACTCACCCACGCTCACTCTCGTCCCTGTCTAACAGCCTGAATCCTGACTATTTATTCCAAGGCCAAGTGAACTTACCGCCATTCTTTAACAAATGGATAGAGTGGAGGATCAAAAGCAAAATGGAGTCTTTCATAGCCAAGAATGATCAATCTAGTACTACTTCTCAAAAGAGCAGGCCTTTCGCCTGCAAGAATTATACCTATTTTGACCAACTGAAAAGAAGGGAGCCGACCCCTAGCCTAATAATCTCTCGATTCGTCATTCAAGATAGGGTACGACCGATGACCAGGGATGAGGCAAGCAGCAAGGGATTGGCTGAATAGAACAGATGCGACCGGGAATGGGATATGGAATGGAAAGAACGAAAGCGACGATGACGAGAGTGATAGACAGACAAGAAGCCAAGCAGAGAGGGAGGACACTGAACTCGAAGCAAAGCAGAGAGGCCAGACACGAGACGCGAAGAAAACGAGAAGTGAAAATCTGATTCGGAAAAGGCCCTATTCACGTCAAATTATCTACTTTGCTATCTGAAGGGCAAGAGTTTCAGTCTTTACTAGATTACGAGTCAGAAATGGAATCAAAAAGTTAAGATATATTTATAGCCTAACCCCCGAGACCAAGTCAGCCTGGATTGGTCGACAAACCAATAAGTAGGGGGAAATAAGGAAAGAAAACCATATAAAAATAATTTAACACATGTATCTACACCTATCACTATTTATCAAATAAATACAATACTTCAAAGAATTTTAATTATTTCATACTAACATATTTTTCACCAAGCTCTTCTCCTAATTATTCATAAAAATATAAATAAAAATATAAAAATAAGTTAAAAATACTACCCTGTAAATATGCCAAGAAATCCAGCTTACAAATTGTCAAAATCTCAACTTCCGGACATCATAACTTCCTCATACGAACTCCAATTTCACTCTACTCACCTTTAAAGTTCATAAAATAATATTATCTAATTAATAAAGGTGGTTTCATTGAATTCGGAGTCCGTTTGCAAAAAGTCGGTTTTGGGACCAAAAGACAAAGGGGTTTCTGGGCTATTTATTTTATGTAACACACATTACTTATTATTTTCTTAATTTTATAATTTTTAAATTATTTCATGATCTTATACTTTCACCATAAATTATTTCATAATTTTTGGAGACTATTTATTATTTTTATATCAAACACCTCAAAATATAGGTATAATTGACCTATATAGATACTTACTCTATTTATTAAAATATGTAAATTAATTCATAAAAATCCATAAAAATTCGTACAAGTCTTATTTAATACCCTAATAATTAAGAAAATATAAAATTATTTTTTACTTAATTATTTATTAAATTAAAAATTCAAAATCTATTTATAAATACATATTTATTAATATAATGTTTATATTTTAAATAATAATTATTATTTATAAAAAGTAATTATTCCATAAATTAGATTATTAATGTATTTACATTTCTTGTATTTACACTTAATTAAAATAACTTTATTTGCTATTTAATATTGAATTTACAATAATTATTACTTGTTGGGCCAACCAGGTGCTGACACTTGTCAGCACCTGGATCATCTTCCTCAAGAAGCAGGTTGAACAGAATCTGTTCCAACTAGCCACCTTTCCCTATCTTTCCCGCTCGCTTCTTGAAGCTTCTGGCCAATCTAAACCGATGGATCTTCTCCTCCAACAACCCTCTCCATCGCCCATCGTCGATCCAACCTTGGGGCCCAAGCAAGCTCCCTATATAAGGGCCCCAAGTTCGCCAATCACGGGAGAACTACTCCAACTACCAGGAACTCAAATTCCAGTAACCAATACCCCTACTTCCAAGCTTCATTCCGGCCAATCAACGGCGGTGACAGCGCCAAGGAGGAGGTCGCGAGGAAGAAGGACGTCGGAGGAGGAGTCCCAAGGCGGAGCAACGCCTTGAATCGCAGCATCGCGCCGCGTAAAGCTCCGAGAAGACCGCTCGTTGAGCCATCACCTGGAGGTCATACACCTCCAGTTCCCAGGTCATTTCCTTCACCATTTGCGATTTTATTTCTCGATCTCCGAGCCACGATTAGCGTGGCTAATCACGCATTTAGAGAGGTTAATGATCCGTCTGTGACACACAATCAAAAACCCTCTCGACTCACTTTCAATTCGATTCAAATCAATCATCCAATCATCATCTTCTTCGCGTTTTGGTTGTTTTGGCTGGAATTATGTGTTTTTCTTCAAACTTCGGGACTTGAGATCTTTTATTTGTTGGCCGATTCTATATGAATCGAGCATAGATTTTTGTTATTTGCAGGTTAACCTTCAATCGCGAGCCATTTGTTCAATATCTGGGAGCTTTGATCATCATGAAAATCCATTCCAAAGTTGGACTCTCAGAACATCATCAGCTCCAGATGGTCGAGACAACCATCTTCCTCGACTTGTAACCGCTGCTCGGAGCGCCGCCACCGCCTACCCTACCGCGGGCGAGCTCGAGGGGTGGAGGAGCCACCCCTCTGGCCCCGCCGGAGCGTCAGATTCGTCGGAAGAAGGCCGGAGTAATTCGGAGAAGAGAGCCCGTCAGTCAGCTGTTCAACAGATTCAAGAACACCCGGTGTACAGGCTTCTGACACGTGGCGCGCCCGTAGCCTTCAGATCGCGCGCGGAACGTTTTAATCTTGGCCGTCAAAGTTGAAACGGTGGAAATTTTGCAACATAGACCCAGCCGGCTTCCAGAATTGCAATCCGCCCCCCAGCTGTTAAATAGTTGCATTTAGGTCCCTCCGCAAGGACCTAAATGTAAAGCTTCTTGTACTTTTCTTTCAGAACAGTCCTCCAGGACCTTTTCGCAAACATTTTTAATTAGTTTTCTTACGCTTATGCCCCTGGGCTGTAGGGGCTGTTTCTTGTTCTTGTGACCTCGGATTTCGACGATTCTTTGAGGGTAGTTACACAACTACCCCAGCTACTTAGTATAAAATTTTCGCGGCTTTTTGACGAGTTTTTGATGTGTTTTGATTTCCTCGAAAACCGCTTCATTTTGTTTTGTTTTCTTGTGTAGTTTGAGTATGCGACTCGAACTTCGTTCACCCTATTACTTGGTATCACCTAGATATTATTTGCCTACTATATAATAAATAAATCTTTTGAAAAATATCCCTTTTTGAAAATTAAATAAAAATTTAAAAAGAATAAAATCAAATAAAAATAATAAAAATAAAAATCACTAAAAAAGTGTTCTGACTTAGAGAAGAGTTAAAATAAAATTACGAGAAGAGAAATCTAGGGAGTTTATTCTGCCTCCTTGAGTTCGACCCAGGAACACTTGCCTGGTTAAATATTAGTGAACGGTTTACCGACAGAAAACCGTAAATTTGTTTGATAGTTTTTAAAGATCGAAAATTTTGTTTCGCGGCTTTCTGCTACAACCGACAATTTACTTTCTTCTTTAAAAAGTGAGAGCCGCGAAACTCGATCTTTTTACCCATATCAAAATGGCGCCGTTGCCGGGGAGGCGTTAGATTCCTTGGATTTTTCATTTTTTGTGATTTTATTCTTTCTCTTCTCTTTGTGTTATTTTTCGTACGGTTTTTCGTACGGCTTTTTCGTGCTTTATTTTCTGAGTTTCTTTTTGGTTTCTTTACGGCTTTCTCGGTTTTCTCGATCAATTCTTTTGTGCTAATCATCTTTGCAAGGCCCTGCAGGATCAACCGGCTACTTCGGAAGCCGAGTCAGTTGAAAGGGAAGAGGTTGACTTCTTCTTCACGAGTCGACTGCAGAGGAGCAAAGACTTAGTATCCTTTTACTTGTAAAAGAGAGAGAAAGGGAGAGAGTTGTACTTAGTAATAAAACATTCATTTTTTTAGGGGCTTGATTCATCAGATACCGTGTATACGGTGAATCAGGGCACCCACCGCGGCTTTTTCATCGCTTATCGGTTTTCCGCGGTTTTCTAGATGATTGTTTAGGTTTTTACTCTATCTGCTTGTACCACGTAGCTAGTTTTAGGACTTGCAACCTAGGTGCTTGCTCTAGGGTTTTTAACAAAAAGACAAAAAATAGACGTTGTTTGAAAATACCATAAAAATTGCAAAACTAAAATTGGGACTGCTAAAAATATCTGATCAAAAACCGTAAACCGACTCAATTGATTTGGGGAGAGTAACCCCCGCACATTTCTCAGAGTACGCGAGCTCGAGAGCCGACACTTAAGGATAGAGACAAAACCCCATATTTCTTGCGGGATACTACTGGGTCCATACACCTGATCACTGTTCCTCAGTGGGTAAGCTCGGGTAGCCGGAAACGGTCCGGGTTTACTTAGCAGAGTGGGAGGTTTAGAGGACACTGCGCAAGGCTCCGTCCTCAAGTAACACGGGTAGCCGGAAACGATCCGTACTTACTCCCATACTGGCTGAGTGCGAGTGGTCTCGCGTAAGGATTCGGGCCAGTTCTTGGAGAAACTATTGGGCACCTATTGGCTTGCGCAGCCCGCGTAACCGCAACGATTGCTAATCACAACCCTAAAACCGAAAAGATAAAAAGGCCGAACTCTTACGGTCTTCATCAGGGTTGAGTTGGTGAAAACGGGGTTTGCTTTGTGTTTGTTTGCGGGGCGTGAGTTCCCGCGGCTTTCGCATTCTTTCTTCAGTTGAATCGTACACGTGCTCTCCCAATCTTCTCTTGACATCGAAGATGACGTCTCGACGGCTTTTCGGCTCAGACTCTGTGAGCTTTCGACCATCCACCATCGAGCGTATGTCTTCACAGGCTCGAGATGACCCTCTTCCCGAGTTGGTCCCATCCGATCTCGAGGCGAGTCAGACCCAGACTCCCTCGCCTCCTGGCCAGATCATTGAGGCAGACTTTCGCCTCAATACAGAATCTAGATCTCCTGAATATTTCTCGATGAGTTCTTACGAGAGTTTCTATTTTACAAACGATCAGATGGCTCGTGGGAAAGCATCAGCAGCAGACGAGAGGCCACCATCTGAGGATCATCAGGAGGGAAGAGCAGAGCTGAACGGAGATGTCACGACAGGTATTCTCGATACATTACAGCAGATGAATCTACAGATTCGAGAACAGTATAGAGTTCAGACCGAACTGCAGGCTGAGTTAGCCGCATTGAGAGCAGGGGTCGGGAACCATTTACCGCCTGCGGTTCCCGTTACTTTACGGGACGAGTATGACCCGGGCGCTCGAACGCTCCACCACTGAATTCGGCTACCGCCGAATCAAGGGCCATACGAACTCCGACCGTCCTTCATCTCTTTGCTTCCCAAGTACTATGGGAATGCCGCAGAGGAGCCGTTTACATTTTTGCAGTAGTTTGAGATGATATGCGGAACGGCTTGCTATCCAGGAGTAACGCAGGAAGCCGTGCGCCTCAAAGCCTTCCCTTTTGCCTTAGCCGATAAGGCCCTTTATTGGCTGAGCCATCTGGGAAGAGAAATCTCCACGTGGGACGACCTGAAGTCCACCTTCCTGCGTAAATATTTTCCTCTAGGAAGGACGAACATGATGAGGAGTCAGATCTCCAACTTTACGCAATTGCCGAACGAATCATTCCATGAGGCATGGGATCGATTCAAGGATCTGACAAAGAGATGCCCGCATCGTGAGATACCAATGAAGGTGCTAGTGCAAAATTACTTCGGAGGACTCCAGCCAGAAGTACAGGGGCTCGTGAGTGCCGCATGTGGCGGCAGTTACTTGAACAAGGACGCCGAGTCAGTCTGGGCCATCTTCGAAGGATGGCCGAGAACTCGAGAGTTGTAGACTCTACTCGGGCATTTCAGAAAGCCCCGCAGCCACCACATCACCGAGAGCATCACAAGGTGGTGAATATATCAGATTCTGAATTCAACACCAACATGGGCTTTATTAGCGAGAAGTTGACGTTGGTGGACGTGATTCACAAGCAGGTCCAAGACCTACAGCCGCTGCGAGAGTTGGAGAAACTCTCATCTCTACCTCAGCAGCTGAGTGATCTTTCGAAGAAGGTCTCTGATCTTCAGCTCCAGTACCAGCAGAGCCAGACTTCTTCACAGCCAGCATGGAGGATCGCACCCGCTCCACCCACCCGTCAGATACACTACGTTCAGAGCGAGCCCGAGATTCCGCAGATTGATTGGCATGAGGATCAGTCTCATGCCAATGTCGGCCAGATCATCAGCGCCGCAGAGATGGAGGTGGAGCCGCAAGCCACTTTCGAGATCAACGGAATTTGGTATACTCCGATGCAGCAGCTAAGTATACCGAATCATCAGCAGCAACAACCGTACGGTCATCCGCAGCATGGACATCCGCAATTCCAGCACCGCCAGAGTTTCACGCCACAGCAGTCTCATCCGAACGTTTACCATCAGAGACCGCAACCTTCTTATCAACACCCTGCCCAGTTCTCACCGAATTATTCTTTTCAGCAGCCACAACAGTCTTCTTCCACACCGCAGCGCTACTCCCAGCCTTCCACCTCTCAGCACTTCACGCCAAGGCAGGAGAAAGGATCAAGCCAAGGCCACCACACCGAATCAGAGATGTCGTCACAGGCCCAGGCGCTCAACCAGATCATGGATATGCTCAGTACGCTCCAGATCGCACACAAGACAGAGATGGAGCAGGTTAACCGTCGTCTGGACGAGTTAACCGTGCCGAAGACCACTCTTCCAGCCCAGCCTCAGATGAATCCGAACAACAAGAGGAGGCATCCAGATCAGGTAGATCCTACAGGTAAGATCTCGTTTCCTGAATTTTTGTCTAACTTCATTCGTCTCAGGAGCGGTAGATCACCGCAAACACCTACTGGAGAGGAGGAGAGGGTACCAGAGGAGCACGAGCATGATTCTAATGCCAAGGAGGAGAATCCGCAAGAGGATGAGGACGCAGAATCAAGAGACGGGAGCAATGCCAACAGTTCAGATATGGATACTGGCGACTCAGATGATGATATCACGCCAGATCAGGCAGAGACCCCAGACAAAAACATTTCTTCCCCTGTTTTAGAGAGTTTTGTAAATAATTCTGAGACTCTCGATGTACAAGTTGATTCCAATGAGTTGAATAAAAGTTCTGATTTTCTGACTCCTGACTTTATTCCTTTTCCTGAAGCTTTGTTTGGAAAAAGAAGGAAAAAGACCAAAAATAATCCTGAATCTCCACAGATTGAAAAGTTACTCAAAGATCACATCTTTCTGAAGATCCCTCTCCATGATGCCTTAGATCAATTTCCTACGCTTAAGAATCAATTGAAAAACAGATGCACCACACGTAGGAAAAAGAGATCCTGAACAGAAAAGCATGTATTGACTATGGCAACATCCTGTGCGATACAAAATAAGCTTCCAAAGAAGAAGAAAGACTCAGGTGCACATTATGTCAGATGCGAGATCGCAAAAGCCGAATTCGATTGCACGCTATTAGATAACGGTTCCTCGATCAATCTGATACCCGCTTTCTTACTCGAGAAACTCGAGTTAGGTCCTCTTTACAAATCCCGCGCGATCCTTCAGTTTGCTGATAGATCCGTAAAGAGACCTAAGGGTATACTTAGGAACGTTATCGTAACCGTGCAGGGTCTACAATTTCCAGTAGACTTTACGGTCTTAGATATGAATTGCCCTGCACAGTTTCACCTTACTCCGATCATTCTCAGGAGGCCTTTTCTAGAGACCGCAAAGGCTCTCTTCGATTATGATACATGGAAGGTATCTTTTCGCACCGAGGGTGAAAAGGTACATATAGAGATGGCGAGAGAATCAAACACTTCCAGTGATGCATCTTCAGATTTTCTGAGTTCTTTAGCCTCCTGCGATTACATGGATGAGGTTCGCATTGACGACCTCGAAAGATATCAGGTAGAGACCCAAGAGTGTTTGACAGAGGACGGGTCCGAGACTTTAGGAGGTAGTTCTTCCGATGGGACTTTATATTTCAGTTTGGATGATGATGAGCAAAGGGATCAGACTTTTGATGAAATTAATGCAGATCTTTCAGATTCAGAAACTATACACAATTCCTCCATCTCAGATGAATCAAAATTTTATCTTGCTAACTTATTTTCTTCTGATCATTCTGAGGAGTCGGATGATGTCTTGAACATCTTCTGTAGTCCGACTCTAGAGCACATAGAGATGGTGGATAAGCAGAATGCAGATATATCACCTACCGACACAAATCCCCATACAGATATAGATGATGTTTCAGCAGATCCAGATACTACCTTGCCAGAACTTAAGACTTTGCCACCAAACATGAAATATGCTTTCCTTGCGGGTCCACATCAACAGTTTCCGGTCATTATCAGCTCAACTTTGACCGATGATCAAGAATCTTGTCTGATGGAGATTCTAGAAAGAAATCGCAAGGCTATTGGGTGGACTGTATCCGATCTCCGCGAGATTAATCCTGCTTTGTGTTCACATCATATCTATTTCGATCATGAACAGCAAGCCCTCCAGAGAATTTCAGCGTAGGCTGAATCCTGTTTTACGAGAAGTTGTCAAGAAAGAGATCACGAAATGGTGTGATGCAGGGTTCATTTATCCTATCTCCAACTCCGAATGGGTTAGCCCATTACATGTTGTCCCGAAGAAGTCGGGAATTCATATGGTGAAAAGAAAGTGGAGAGGAGATTCCAAAGAGAGTAACCACGTCGTGGCGAGTATGTGTTGATTACAGAAAACTTAACACCGCGACAAAGAAGGACCACTTCCCTTTGCCTTTCATAGACCAGGTCATCGAACGGTTGGCAGGGAAGGGGTACTTCTATTTCCTTGACGGTTACTCCGGATACAACCAGGTATCAATTGCTCCGGAAGATCAGGAGAAAACCACCTTTACTTGTCCGTTTGGCACGTATGCCTTTAGACGGATGCCCTTTGGATTGTGCAACGCTCCCGCGACCTTCCAGAGGTGCATGCTCGCTATTTTTGCGGACATGGTCGGTGATTTTCTAGAGGTTTTTATGGATGACTTTTCGGTCTATGGTGAGTCATTTGACGATTGTTTAGCGCACCTAGACCAGGTTTTGAAAAAGTGTTGTGAGGTAGATCTTGTTCTGTCCTGGGAAAAGAGCCATTTTATGGTTACTCACGGGATCGTGTTGGGGCACGTCATCTCCCAGCGAGGCATGGAGGTTGACCCTGCCAAGGTGGACGTCATCAAAAACTCGAGCCACCATCCAACATCATACAGTTACGGTCATTTCTGGGGCACATCGGCTTTTATCGACGGTTTATTCAAGACTTCTCCAAGATTGCCCGACCGTTAACTGAATTGTTAGGCAAAGACATCGAGTTTGTTTTAAATGACAAATGTCTTCATGCCTTCCTCATGCTAAAAGAAAAGATAATCAGTGCTCCTATCCTACAGCCGCCTGATTGGTCTCTACCCTTCGAGATCATGACGGATGCATCAGATTTTGCGGTCGGGGCTATATTAGGGCAGAGGAGGAATGGACTTCCCATCGCTATTCACTATGCCAGAAAACCTTAGATGATGCTCAGAGAAATTACACAGTGACAGAGAAGGAGATGTTGGCAGTAGTGTTTGCACTAGACAAGTTTCGATCTTATTTACTTGGCTCCAAGATCACAGTTTACACCGATCACTCAGCTATCAGATTTTGATGGAAAAGAAGGATGCCAAGGCACGCCTTCTTAGATGGATTCTTTTACTTCAGGAATTCGATTTGGATATCAAGGATAAACCTGGAGAAAAGAATGTGGTAGCTGATCACCTCTCCCGATTACAGTCAGATCAGCCTTTAGATGAATACACGCCAGAGATCGCAGAGAGATTTCCAGACGAGAGCATCTTTGCGGTTACAGAACTTCCGTGGTATGCAGATATAGTGAACTTTCTGGTCACACAGAAAAGTCCTCAAGGATGGCCGAAGAACAGAGTTGAGAAACTCGTCTCCGAGTCACGATACTACCATTGGGAGGATCCGATTCTTTTTCGCGAAGGACCGGATTGCGTTTACAGGCGATGTATTCCTCAGGAGGAATATAATAGTGTCCTCACTTTGTGTCATTCTCTAGAATCAGGAGGATATCATTCAGGGAAGAGGACAACGCAGAAGGTACTACAGAGCGGATTATGGTGGCCGACTCTTACCAGAGATGCTTGCACATTCGTGAAGAGTTGTCCAGATTGTCAGAGAGCTATAGGGACAGTCAGTGCCAGAGATGCAATGCCGATGCGACCCGTCATTATCTGTGAGATTTTTGACGCATGGGGCATAGATTTTATGGGACCGTTCCCTTCTAGCAGCGGCTTTGAGTACATCCTTCTCGATGTAGATTATGTTAGCAGATGGGTGGAGGCTATACCCGCACGAACCGCAGACAGTAAGACCGTTTGCAAGTTCCTAAGGGAACACATCATTTCGCGGTTCGGGATCCCTCGTATTCTTATCTCTGATGGGGGTAGCCATTTCATTAATAAGGAGGTGAAGAAGCTAGTGAAACAGTACAGCATCGATCACAGAGTAGCTTCTCCTTATCACCCATAGACGAATGGCATGGCCGAAGTCTCAAATAGGGAGGTGAAATCAATTCTCCAGAAGTTAGTACGACCGGATAGGAAGAACTGGTCACTTCTTCTAGACCAAGTTCTTTGGTCATATCGTACTGCATATAAGACTCCCTTAGGTACTTCACCATTCAGGCTAGTTTATGGAAAGCCGTGCCACTTGCCCGTAGAGATAATGCACAAATCTGAGTGGGCAATCCGAGAAATATTGATGGATATGCAGAAAGCAGGAGCCAAGAGAAAGATAGATCTGAATGAACTGGTAGAAATTCGCAATCAAGCATACGAGAACACACTCATCTATAAGGATAAAGTGAAGAAATGGCATGACAGACATATTCGGCACAAGAACTTTGTTCCTGGGTAGAAAGTCTGGTTGTTTAATGCAAGGTTGAGAATTTTTCCCGGCAAATTGAAAAGCAAGTGGGAAGGACCGTACATAGTCAGAATGGTGCACGACAATGGCAGTATTGCGATATCAGATGTGTCACCTGGTGCCGAGCCGTTCGTGGTCAACGGGCAGATGCTGAAGCACTTCGTAGAGACTACTGATCATCTGGCCCGTACTGAAGTGATCTATTTTGTACAGGAATCATGATCATTCTTTTACTCCTTCCTGTACAAATCCTTTTGAGCCATTCTGGAGATTCACAACACTTGTATATTCTTCATAGACCACAATCGTCCCCATTTTTGCTCGCCTTCTATGCTTAGGATACCAGATCCTAAGTATAGGGGGGACCGATTGCCCGTTGATTTACGTTTTATTTTTGTACTAAGTCTTTTGTATAGCCATTCTTTTTCACGAATCACTGATCCCCAATTTTTGGCTACATTCTTTTCTATACTTAGGATGCCTTATCCTAAGTATAGGGGGGACCGAGTGATTTCGATGATTTCGTATTCTTTCCTTTTGAATTCTTCGTTATTTATCCTTTTCATTCAGTCATCCCGTTTTTGCTCTCCCGTAATACTTACGATGACCTGATCGTAAGTATAGGGGGGGTTGACTAACTTGTCATCGATATCCCTTTTTCACCCACTTTTACTTAGCACGAGTTATGTCCTCCTTTTTCTCTTTTGACGCTATGAGGACATAGCTCAAGCTAAGTATAGGGGGGTGCGTATATATTGTATATATACTTTCGGCCATAACTCGTACTTTTATGTATTTTCTATATCTATAAAATCCATAAAAAAGTGGGAACGGGTTAATTTAAAATCCATTCTCTTATTTATAAAATCCTGGTAAATAAGTAAAACATGCTTAAAATTTGTAATTAAAACTTTTAATTAAAACTTGTATTTAAACTTTGTACTTAAAATATGTATAATACTTATTTAAAATCCTATTTATTAAAATTTGTATAAAAGCCATTCAACCCTTGTAAAATACTTTGTAGATAAAATTTGTAAAATACATTAGACATTTAACTTAAAAAAATTTATCTTGAAAAAATAATTTTGTAAATAAAATCCTGTTTATAAAAAAATCCATAAAAAATACAAAGTCCTAAAATTTGTAAAAAATTACAAAATCCATAAAATCCATAAAAATGAGTAAAATTCAGAAAATAGACCTCACAAAAACATGGTTGCATTTGCATTCGCATTTTTCAGAATAAGTTTGATTTCCGGAACTAAAGACTGAGTCTAGTCTGAAGGATGGAGCTTGATTACGGCTTTTAACTCTCATTGTAAGGAGCCTGATTAGGAACTGGAATTTAGACTCTTCAGGTCTGGTGACTTAAAATCTTTGGGTTCCGTAAGACCATATTCGGGAAATCAAGTCATATGAGCTTAAGTAGACCATTTGGAGTCATCCGTACAACTCTTCACCAGTGAACCAACCTTGAACACATGCACTCTGCACTTAGCTCAACTCGCATGGAGTTCCGAAGGACTGTACACCTTGGTAGTGCATTCCTATCCTTATCTTTGCGGCATTGACGTCTAAAGACGGGAGAGATTGGGGTTGCGATAGTTGCTTCGGATGAGGGAAGGATCTGCTGACACAATTTTTCTAAGACCTCAAAAAATGGAAGGATTAAAAAGATTCTATAACCGTCGAGGCACAAAAGATGAATGCAGTGCAAGCAAATTACAAAGTCAAAGCAAAGCAGAAGCCACCAAATAAGACCAAACTGGTCCAAGCTTCCACCAAATATGCCTGCACATCTTAGTGGAGACTCAGGTACACCGGTTGGGCTTCACAAGGAGATGCGTCTACACTGGTCGCACCCCACTTCTTTTCTCATTCTTCTAACTTCTCCCTATATTCGATTGTGGACATAGCAGAACTGAACTCAGAAGGGAATACCTCCCTCCCCGAGGAAAGAGTAGCGGGATGAGGAAGCCATAGGAGTGCATAGCCGGGATTGACGGTTTCTTTGGTTCTCTAAGCAAGAAGAGCTAAATCAATTCACACACTGTACAAGTTGACTTCAAGGATGATAGAGTTTGCGATATGAATAAGTGAGTCTGAACTAGCCAATGAAGTGATCTTGAGTAAGGATTATGGAACTTGAAGACTGTTGAGGATGAAATCCTAATCCTAGTTAAGGTTCCGACAAAATGCTTGTTTCAGGCCCGATCGAGCTCTGTCCTTTGTCTGTTCTCATGAATTGGTTTAGGAAAACAAATTCATTCTAACTTTCTTTCTTTTTCACTTACTTTTTCAAAATAAGTGTTTGCTAAGGGACTAGCAAAGTTTAAGTATAGGGGGTTGATGAATCCATGATTCATTAACTTTTCTGTCGCATTTTGTCTTAAAACCCTTAACAAATACATGTAAATACTCACTAATTCTCATACTCTAACAAAACTCCATTCATGTGTAAATATTCACTTTTAACCATTAAACTCATGTAAATAAATAAAGAATCAGAAAAGAAAGACAAAGGCATATGAAATATATGTATATATATGCAATATGACTTAAAATATAAATATAGCTGTAAGATATATTTATAGCCTAACCCCCGAGACCAAGTCAGCCTGGATTGGTCGACAAACCAATAAGTAGGGAGAGATAAGGAAAGAAAACCAAATAAAAATAATTTAACACATGTATCTACACCTTTCACTATTTATCAAATAAATACAAAACTTCAAAGAATTTTAATTATTTCATACTAACATATTTTTCACCAAGCTCTTCTCCTAATTATTCATAAAAATATAAATAAAAATATAAAAATAAGTAAAAATACTACCCTGTAAATATGCCAAGAAATCCAGCTTACAAATTGTCAAAATCTCAACTTCCGAACATCATAACTTCCTCATACGAACTCCAATTTCACTCTACTCACCTTTAAAGTTCATAAAATAATATTATATAATTAATAAAGGTGGTTTCATTGAATTCGGAGTCCGTTTGCAAAAAGTCGGTTTTGGGACCAAAAGACAAAGGGGTTTCTGGGCTATTTATTTTATGTAACACACACTATTTATTATTTTCTTAATTTTATAATTTTTAAATTATTTCATGATCTTATACTTTCACCATAAATTATTTCATAATTTTTGGAGACTATTTATTATTTTTATATCAAACACCTCAAAATATAGGTATAATTGACCTATATAGATACTTACTCTATTTATTAAAATATGTAAATTAATTCATAAAAATCCATAAAAATTCGTACAAGTCTTATTTAATACCCTAATAATTAAGAAAATATAAAATTATTTTTTACTTAATTATTTATTAAATTAAAAATTCAAAACCTATTTATAAATACATATTTATTAATATAATATTTATATTTTAAATAATAATTATTATTTATAAAAAGTAATTATTCCATAAATTAGATTATTAATGTATTTACATTTCTTGTATTTACACCTAATTAAAATAACTTTATTTGCTATTTAATATTGAATTTACAATAATTATTACTTGTCTGGCCAACCAGGTGCTGACACTTGTCAGCACCTGGATCATCTTCCTCAAGAAGCAGGTTGAACAGAATCTGTTCCAACTAGCCACATTTCCCTATCTTTCCCGCTCGCTTCTTGAAGCTTCTGGCCAATCTAAACCGATGGATCTTCTCCTCCAACAACCCTCTCCATCGCCCATCGTCGATCCAACCTTGGGGCCCAAGCAAGCTCCCTATATAAGGGCCCCAAGTTCGCCAATCACGGGAGAACTACTCCAACTACCAGGAACTCAAATTCCAATAACCAACACCCCTACTTCCAAGCTTCATTCCGGCCAATCAACGGCGGTGACAACGCCAAGGAGGAGGTCGCGAGGAAGAAGGACGTCGGAGGAGGAGTCCCAAGGCGGAGCAACGCCTTGAATCGCAGCATCGCGCCGCGTAAAGCTCCGAGAAGACCGCTCGTTGAGCCATCACCTGGAGGTCATACACCTCCAGTTCCCAGGTCATTTCCTTCACCTTTTGCGATTTTATTTCTCGATCTCCGAGCCACGATTAGCGTGGCTAATCATGCATTTAGAGAGGTTAATGATCCGTCTGTGACGCACAATCAAAAACCCTCTCGACTCACTTTCAATTCGATTCAAATCAATCATCCAATCATCATCTTCTTCGCGTTTTGGTTGTTTTGGCTGGAATTATGTGTTTTTCTTCAAACTTTGGGGCTTGAGATCTTTAATTTGTTGGCCGATTCTATATGAATCAAGCATAGATTTTTGTTATTTGCAGGTTAACCTTCAATCGCGAGCCATTTGTTCAACATCTGGGAGCTTTGATCATCATGAAAATCCATTCCAAAGTTGGACTCTCAGAACATCATCAGCTCCAGATGGTCGAGACAACCATCTTCCTCGACTTGTAACCGCCGCTCGGAGCGCCGCCACCGCCTACCCTACTGCGGGCGAGCTCGAGGGGTGGAGGAGCCACCCCTCTGGCCCCGCCGGAGCGTCAGATTCGTCGGAAGAAGGCCGGAGTAATTCGGAGAAGAGAGCCTGTCAGTCAGCTGTTCAACAGATTCAAGAACACCCGGTGTACAGGCTGCTGACACGTGGCGCGCCCATAGCCTTCAGATCGCGCGCGGAACGTTTTAATCTTGGCCGTCATAGTTGAAACGGTGGAAATTTTGCAACATAGACCCAGCCGGCTTCCAGAATTGCAATCCGCCCCCCAGCTGTTAAATAGTTGCATTTAGGTCCCTCCGCAGGGACCTAAATGTAAAGCTTCTTGTACTTTTCTTTCAGAACAGTCCTCCAGGACCTTTTCGCAAACATTTTTAATTAGTTTTCTTACGCTTATGCCCCTGGGCTGTAGGGGTTGTTTCTTGTTCTTGTGACCTCGGATTTCGACGATTCTTTGAGGGTAGTTACACAACTACCCCAGCTACTTAGTATAAAATTTTCGCGGCTTTTTGACGAGTTTTTGACGTGTTTTGATTTCCTCGAAAACCGCTTCGTTTTGTTTTGTTTTCTTGTGTAGTTCGAGTATGCGGCTCGAACTTCGTTCACCCTATTACTTAGTATCACCTAGATATTATTCGCCTACTATATAATAAATAAATCTTTTGAAAAATATCCCTTTTTGAAAATTAAATAAAAATTTAAAAAGAATAAAATCAAATAAAAATAATAAAAATAAAAATCACTAAAAAAGCGTTCTGACTTAGAGAAGAGTTAAAATAAAATTACGAGAAGAGAAATCTAGGGAGTTTATTCTGCCTCCTTGAGTTCGACCCAGGAACACTTGCCTGGTTAAATATTAGTGAACGGTTTTCCGACAGAAAACCGTAAATTTGTTTGATAGGTTTTAAAGATCGAAAATTTTGTTTCGCGGCTTTCTGCTACAACCGACAATTTACTTTCTTCTTTAAAAAGTGAGAGCCGCGAAACTCGATCTTTTTACCCTTATCACCCGCCTACCTTCTCAGATTTATTCCGACCAAGTCCTTGATCCATTTGACACGATTCCTCCACCGATTAACCTACACTCATCTGTGATCCACACCAAATTAAACTTATTCACATTTCCACCTCGGTTCACACGCTCCTTTTTCATTGGAATTTCTACTCCTCCCGTCACCTATAAAAGGACCTCTAGATTTTCCATTCGATTCGTATTCGACCCCCCTTTACCCCAAAATTGAGTTAGAGAGAGTGAGAGAAAGAGAGAGAGAGAGAGAGCGAGTTCTGGCGATAGAGAAATGACCCTCTAATTGGGAGCATGAAAGGAGAAGATCAACGTGATCCACCGCTGGCCAGAGTTCCATTGCCGCGATGAGTTTCTTCAACCTTTCACAGATGAATAGAGGCAAAAATCACCACATTTCATCTGTAGGTAATACTAGCATAGATCTAGTTGTAGATTACATTCAATTTTATTCAACTTGGTTGATTCCGATTTGGTATAAGTAGATATGAGATCCGATCTCCATCACCATGATTGGAGGTTTATTGTCCATGTCTTGAATCTGTTTATTTCTGATAATCACCCTCACTAATTCAGGTTAGTTTCTCTGCATCATTGTTCATGATCTGATCATCAAATCTGATCATTGGATCAGATTTGAAGGTTTGGGTCTCATTCCTCCATCCTCGTAGAGATCTGATTCATTCATCCCCTTTCCCATGTGTTTTTGCTTCAAATAACACTGAATCGAGGTCTGCAAGGCTTCAAGCTTGCTTAATAACCTATAGGTCAAGCATCGACGCGGATCTTATCAAAGTTGAAGCTCCAGGTGCTGGCTTTGAAAATAAGCTCCAGCACTCAATTAATCAAGATCAGAACACATCAACAAGCATTCATCTATGCATATCTTCATCAGCAATTGTTTGGGACCTACCCGAGATCAATCCTACGAGGATCGAGCGAGATCCACTTGATTGAAGTTCGCCTGAAGAAGCCATCTTCCGTGTTCTTCCAGAGGTGCCTAGCGTTGTTTGATCATGAATGACGTATCCCAGATCGCATTCACGTTGTGCATTCTTGCCCATCTCAGTCGCATGCACCCGTACATGATCGCCACACTCCATTGGTGAATTTGCACCCCACTTCTTTTACTTTCTATATATGTAAATAAAACATACTCTGCTACGTGTCAAGTTATGCAGTGTGTGTGCCTTAACATGTGAATTACTAGAGTAATTGCAAAGTACCCTAAAACTTTCTATTAATTGCATTTTGATCCTGATTCTGCTGCATTTTATCTTATTCTTTAATTGCTTTGAATAATTACTTCCATACATCTAAAAATACTATAAAAATTATATTAATCTGTTGATTAGTTATTTTAACTCATATTTTTTGCAAATTAATTTGATTTGTTATTTTAAAAATACAAAAATAATACATATTTCTCTGCTTGTTACTTAAAAATTCATAAAATTTCAAAAATTCTTTGAAAATTCTAAAAAATATTGTAGACTTACTTTACTGTATTTTATCATCCATATAAAAACCAAACAAACACTTAATCAGAAAACTAAAAAAACAATGAAGAAGAACTTATAAAAGTTATATACAATCACAGAAAAATAAGAAAAAAAATAATTGGTCTTGTTTTAAAGCCTAATAAATATACCTTTGTATAAAAAAATTCCAGATAAGTTGATTTTATTTTCTATTTTAAAATACAAAAAATAGTAGATTATTTTACTTTAAAATTGTTTTCCTTCTTTAATAAATAAAAATTCCATAAAAATATAAAAATAACATAAAAATAACTAAAAACAGTAAAATTTTGATGAAACATGAAAACATTTTATTTCTGCATTTTTGAGTACTTTTGACATATTTTAAAATACAAAAGGCATCATTTTTCTTTTGTGTATACATTATATACAAATTGATTATTTAAAATAATTAAAAAATATAAAAATTTACAGAATTAAAAATGTTAAAAAATAAAAATATGGAAATATAAAGCATTTAAAATATAAATTCATCAAAAAGGCATAAAAATAGAAAAAGAAAAGAAATAAAAAATCTTCATTAATAAGTAATAATTAATTTATCTCATTTTTTTGTAGCCTCCTTGCCTTTGATGTTGGAATCTATACCAAGTTAATTAGTAGCATTACATTCTTCTTTCCTTAAAATATAAAAACATATTTTTGTTTGAATCATTTTGGGTTACAACAACATTTGTTACATTTCCGTCTTCTTAATAATTAAAACACCACTGAAAACCTTGACTTCAAAAAATGGCATCGTTGCCAGGGAGGCACGTCGAGGGTAGTTAGGATTTTTACTTTTCTTTTATCTATCTTCTTTCTTATTTTCATTTCATTACGTCTCTTTTATTGTTTTTTATTTTCATAAAAGTTGTTTTGACATTCTATTTGTTTCACCTTTGATGCGTGCGTCCGACGAGCGAGGGAGGCTATCTTTGAAGAGCCGGCATACCCGAACGAGGCGGAGGCCAGTCATTCTCGACCGACCAGCAGGAGAAAGCGACCAAGGAGGAGTTGGAGCCATAGGGACGGCTTTTCTTTTTAAGCTTCAGTTCTATTTATTTTATATATTCATCTATTTAATTTGTTATAATTGTTGGAACTTTCCCTTTTATGTTTTCTATAGAGCCATTAGATCTTTTGTGGTTGTGCGAAGCTTGTTTCATTGGTACAAATGTCAGGGGCTTTATCGGTTTTTTATTTTCTCCGCCTTCTACTTTTCTTCCTCTCCATTTTCTCATTTTTCTATTTATTTTTCGTAATTTGAGCTTTCTATCTTTATTTTTATTTATTTTTTGTACTTGGGTCGCTATAGGTTTCTATTTGTGGTTGAGCTTACTAATTAATAGGTACAAACATATAATAGAATATATGTTCCTATAAACATATGATTTGGACTCAATTAAATAAATCAGTGCTTCCCGCTAATAGATTCCTTCTAGGACAGTTTCTTCATTGCATTCATATAGGATAGATTTATTTTCTATGCAAGGATCATCTTGCATGTAGACCGCTGGAGCAAGGTACACATTCTAACTCATGCATGCATCATTGATTTCACACATATAGGCTTTCTGACTTCCTTCCTTGATTTCTCAGACTTAGGACAAAAGAAATTGGGAAAATTATTAGGCGGATTTTGATTGAAAAAAGATCCAAAAAAGTGATAACCAAATAAAAATTGGGACTGCTAATTGAACTTGACCCCTAAAATTAAAAATAAAATTCATTTTGTATTAGGGAGAATTGCCCCCTCATTGATCATAGGTACTTACCTCCAGACAGAGCATGTGAGGACTTAGCCCTAAGGATTAGAATAAAAAATCCCTGGACTTATTCCCTAAGAACATATGTATTACTTTTAGGTACACGATTGAGCTGCAAGTACTTGCTTCTGACCGTAGAGAGTCGTTTTTGTGTGCCCTGTTTCACATTTCCCTTTGGGCATGATATAACCCGGCAGCCCGGGCATATGGTTCCATTGGTTGGGGAGATGTAAAGATGTATACTGGGCAACAGGGTGACACCACTTGTGAGTTTGAATTAAGTAACAGTGTGGTCACTAAACTCTAAAATAATAAAGATAAGCGACCGAACTTTCACGATCATCATTGTGTAGAGTTGGTGAAATTGAGGGTTTGATTTATGTTTGTTTGCTAGAATAAATCCTTCTGCGTTTTTGGTGCCTTCTTCACCTTCTCTTCTTTGATCTGACCTTCCTATTCTCGCATCTTCCTTTTATTTTGAAGATATCGGATTGGAGTAAATTTTTTCAGACTTCACGAACCTATCTCTTACTCTCCTATTCGAACGTCTTCCCTTTTGTATGACTCTCTTCGCCAATTTTCTTCTTTCTCTTTTACACCATATCTTTCACCAACAAATCCTTTGTTCGAGATGGATTCCCAACTCGAGCTTTGTTTTGACACTCCTTCATTTCTAATGATTGATCGAGTGCCTTTCATACTTTCAGAGACCAACTCAGATTTAGAGGACTCGATGGCACCAAAGGGCAAGGGACCCATGACGGATCAAGTCGAGATCAACAGCACCATGTTGGTGACTATTCAGGTGATTCAGGCTCATCTTACAGAGAAAGCCAACATCTAGAACAGATTGAGAGATATGATCTTGATATGAGAGATGGTAGAGAGAGGATGGAGGAGGATCATCAGAGAGGAGGTGCGAATGGTGGAGAACCTGAACATAAAAAAGGAGATCCTAAGCAGAATCGCACAGAGGCGAAGCTTACACTGAGAGATTCCTATAACCCAGGAGCAGGAAAGCCGGTTAATTAGATTCAGATTCATGCGGTTTATGGGCATTTCAAGTTGAAGCCTCGGCTACTTTCACTTCTCCCCACATTCCATGGACATACCTGTGAGGAGCCATATATACACCTCCAGCATTTTGACTGCATATATAACACGATGCACTACCCTAATGATTGTCCCGGAATCTTCCCTTTTAAATGGTACCGAATTAACTATTTCGTTGCAGTCAGATAAATCCGGATCGATCAAAAAATAACCGCACAGATCGATGAATCATCGAATGAAATTAACACGATGTTTTATGTTTGTTTAACCTGAGCAAGCCCTAGGGTCGACTCAAGGAGGCAAAGGAACAACTTCGGATCAATTTAGATGAACTAGATTACGGTTTTCCAAGTGGGATTTTTTTGTAATTTTTTTATGCAATAAAAAATTCCAAAGCACACATGCGTATTGAATTAAATATTTGAGAAAACAAGCGACTTAGCCAAATTTAACTTTTACTGCCAAATCAATCCAATTTAGCCAAGTTACATTTTTCCTGAAAACCTAATCCAATGATGAATGCAAAATATATTTTTTGGAATTTTTAGATGTAAGATGCAATAATGAAAAATGAAAACTTTTTTTTGGATTTTTATGCAATTTTTCGTGCAAATGATATGCAAAAATTATGAAAAATTTACTAGAAGTTAAATATGATGAAATGAAGATACACTAATTTTTTTTAGAATTTTCTGACACTTTATGATATTTTTATGAATTTTTTACTGAAAACAGAGCGAATGTAAGTATTCAATTCTTAGTTAATCCACAAAATTAAATTATCCAGAAGCAAAATTATCTCAAATAGATATTTTAGTTAGCAATCCAAGAGACTTGAAATTTTACAAAAATGATATTTATGAATTTAATTAAAAATTATTTACTGAAATCACTGAACAGTTTATTTTACGCAAAAGACAACTCCAATTTATATAACATTTGGACAAAAATTAAAACACAACTAGAGGCATCATTCATAATTTTTTCACAATTTTTGGAGCAAGAAATACGTCTGTGCGAATTTCAGAGCTTAAATGGGTAAAATATCATTGTATCTCAAACTTTGATTTTTAATAAATTATCCAATGCACATAAAAATCTAAATAAATAGCCAAAATGTTCAGATTTAATTTCTCTACAAAAGATTATTTTTTATTAAATAAAATGATGTGAAATAAATGTCCAAATTAATGTATAAATGCAGGGGTGTCTTTGCAATACAGAAGTGAAAGCAATAAAATGAAATTGTGCCTAAGGGAACTTTTTCAAATATGTAAACATGTAGGGAAAATTTTGTAATTTTGCCAAAGAAATTAAAAAATAGAAAAAAACCTTCTAACGTGGGTTCTAAGAAATGGAACCCACGTTCCAGGGCTCGTAGAGGGGACGTGGGCACGGCGCAAGGGGCGGCCTGGAGGGCGGCAGCTTGCGTTGGCGGACGGCGAGCGCGGCTGCACGGGGGCTCGCTGGCACTACAGCTGCACGCGGTCGGGCAGGCGTGAGGGAGACGCGGCAGCGCGGGGGCACCTGCAGGCTGGATCAGCGGCCGACGCACAGGCGTGCGTACGGTGAGTGGCCGGGACCATCGGCGGCACACGGGGGCAACGACCTCTGAGGTCGGGGATGGCGGTGCGAAGTGGTGGCAGCCACGGAAGCGCGGGCGCGGCGGCAGCAACCGCTGGGGCTGGCTCAGCGGCCCGGCGTGGCTCCGCTGGGCGGTCGCGGGGAGCACAGTTGGCGGAGATGAACTCAGGATGCTTGGGCTTGCAGCAGCTCTGGCATGTGTCTCCAGGACGCAGATGGCGTGGCAATGGCGACTGGGCGCGCGGGGGCCTGCAGGGCGGACAACAGGGGGAGGGTGGTTGGCGCCGGTAAGCGGCAAGGCGGCCAGGGGGCGCGTGGCCGCACTGGCCTTGGTGATGGCCGACAACAACCTGGAGATACAGGGGCGACGACGCTCCTGCTTTTTTTGTTTTTGTTTTATTTTTGTATTTTTTTTAATAGGGAAAAATGTGAAGAAATAAAATGAAAATGTGGTGGTGATGATAGTGGTGTGCAATGATATAAAATAACAACAAAAAATATTAGATAAAAAAGAGGAAAATGATAAGGATAGAGAATTTACCTGAGTGGTTCGTTGGATTGTTGAGCAGCGATGTTGGACTCCGATCGTTGCCTCAAGAAGGATGGCGGAGTCCTTCGAAGCTAAGCGAGCCTACTTAGAAGCTCACGACACAGCAATGGTGATGTCGCGGATCTCTCCTTTAAGGTTGTCGCCGCTCAACTCGTCTCCTACAGCTGTCACCTGAAGGTTAAAGGAGCTTGACCTCACTTCTCTCGAAACGGCGGATGAAGAAAAATGATGGAGGAGATGTGAATATAAAGAGGAGGAAGTTGGAAAAGAGATGGAGAAAGTGGAGAGAATGGTGGAGGAAGCGGAGAAAATGGTGGCTTGGAGTGGAAGACAAGTAAATAAGAAGTAAAAGGGAGAAAATAAAATAAAATAAAAATATAATAAGTAAAATAAGTAGGCTACTAAAAATAAAGAAGAGAAAATAAAGGGAAAAAATAAAATTAAAGATTAAAAATTAAAATAAATAAATGTAAATAATTAATTAATTAAATAAAATAATAAAAAAATAAATAAATTCCGAAAATAATAAAAAAAATGGGGTGACATGTGGTCGCTCCAGGAGCTGCCACGTGTCGCTCCCGGAAAATTCAAAAATTAAATGTAAAGAAAAATCAAAAAGAAATAACAAAAGGAGTTAAATCAAAAAGTAGTCAACATAAAAGTTGCTCGTCTTGACGAGATCTACAACTTTTGTGAAGGGTCAAAAATCAAAAGAAGTAATCTGTATAAAGTGTATTTTTGGGTTGTACCTTATAGATATAAAATACCACATTTTATATTTTGTATTTTTTTGCTATTTTTAATTTCGAGAAAAATCAAAATAAACTTAGAAAAAATATGAAAGGAATATTTACAATTTAATCTATTTTTTGGATTTTTAATAATTAAGAAAATTAAAAGATAAAATAAAAGGGCAAAAAGGTCAATATGTACAATATACAATAGGGGCCCAAAATTCTAGTTTTGCATACGACCTCCGATTTTAATGAAATTGGTCTCATTTTGAAGGTCTTTGATTGTATATTACTTTAAAAGTGAGTAGACCTAAATCAGACACTGTATGAGAGAAATATGTGCATTTTAAGGCTCCTACTTTCAAACTTGGTTGGAGTTTTATTGGTCAATTTCATAAGTTAGTATTTTTTGATATTTTCTTTAATTAGTGTTAGTAATATATACACTATAGAGTTGATTTTATTAGATTTGTAGTTGGTATAAAATATATACAAATAGGTGAAACATGGTGAATATACATGTGAATATTTACAAGTGAATTAGGCTTCTTATTTAATGCAAATATGGATACTAAAATGCAGATATTATTTATGCATGCATGAATGCTAATTATGCAATATAAGTGGAAATATGCAGCTAATTACTCGGAAACAAAGCTCTATTTTCAACTTTTAGAGTGATGAATCACATATTCATCAACCCCCTATACTTAAACTTTGCTCGTCCCCGAGAAACTAAAACAAAATGCTAAAGTGAAATGAAATTGAGTTCCATACCAAGGTCATGAACAAAAGTTGAAAATGTATCTTGACTCGACCTTTGGATTAGTTGTGTGGCGGAACCTTATTGTAACAGACTTCAAGTTCCACAAGTCTTCTATTCAAGATGCCTAATAGTCAGGTAAGAATAAATCCTCAAACACAAATTTCTAATAACTATGATTCTTACTTGTACTGTATAAGTGTAAAATAGCTCTCCACATCAGAAATGACTAAGAAGCAACCTCACAAGGTAACTCTAATTACCCGGTCCAGTAACTCTTTCCTTGACGAGCGGGGTATTCCCTTCTAAGTTCAAGTGTGACCAGCTCAAGAGGAGGGGGTGGAGAAAAGAATGGACGGTAGCCAGTGTAGCTACCTATCCCAAGATGCCTGACCAGTGTAGCCAAATCATCTAGCTGCAAACTTCTTGCTAATATACATACTCCGATAGGTATTCTATTTTCATTCGGGCCTGCCTTATTTTTTTGGAGTTCTTGCATTTTTTTTTCTTTTTTTCTTTTTTTGAACTATATACAAGATGCAGCATGTACATCAGGAATTTTTCCTCTTGAGTCAGTAGACTATCCCTCTTTTGAAGCATTATTGCAACCCACAGCATCCCGTCCTTAGATGTCAACATCACCAGACTAGGTTGAGATGCACTTCCCTCCCTAGAGGAGGACGGATGTTTCCACCCGTGTGCTACTCCAAGCCAAAGGATTCTACCTCCTCACCACCTCATCAATGAAGAGCTAAGTGCATGGTGCTTGTCCAAGTTAGGTCATTGTCTAAAAGAATCGTGTGTGTGCATGAAATATTCTACTTAGACTAATCAAGATGACATGTGAACATAGACTTGCGGACTCAAAGAATTAAGTCACTTAACCTGAAAAATCTTAACTTCGGTTCTTATAAGGTTCCTCTGAAATTAGGTAGATTAAGGTCAAATCAAGTCCCTCCTCAACATCTATTCATAACTTGGTTCATAATCCACTAACTTTTCACTTTGCATATGCTAGATATGCAGATGAGGTGCAGATGACATGCGATGTAGATGAATGAAAGACTTTTTTTTCTTTCTTTTTAAATGCAAGGATGATATGCAAGAGTAAATAAGAAGCCTTTTTTGTTTTTTTACGTGTGTTTTTTTTCAAAATTTGGTATACCTCCTATGTTACAACAATAAGTATTATACACATTATACAAGTGTTATACAATATACAAGTATACATGTATTTTATAACTTTTTTAATTTACAAAAGTTTTACAAGTATTATACAATATACTATACAAGTATACCAATTTTTTTTTCAATTTTTACCCACCCATAATTATTGCATAATATATACAAAAATACGTAAAAATACGTGAAAGTACGATCTATGGGTAAAGTATATATGTAATATATACACGCCCCCCTATACTTAGCGTGTGCTATGTTCTCAGAGCACGAAAAGCGAGGAAAAAGACATAGCTCCTGCTAAGCGTAGGAGAGCTAAAATAACAAAATGTATAGAAGTCGCTCCGCCCCCCTGTACTTAGGATCTAGCAGCCTAAGTGTAGAAGAAGAATAAAAATGGGGCGGTTAAGGTTAAGAGGGGAAATGGATGAGTATATACATGGTGGGCATCCCCCCCTATACTTAGGCTCTGGTCAACCTAAGTATAGGATAAGAGTGAGTGTATTAACCGATGAGATATGGAGAATATACATAGAATGATGAAGAGATTCGGGTCACTCTCCCCCCTATACTTAGGATCTGGTCATCCTAAGTATAGCCATAAAATGAAATGATATAGAGCCAGGGTGAGTGATTCGAATCACTGGAGAGGGAGGGAAAGAAAATATATACAAGGAGGATTGAGAATATACAATGATCAAGAAGGTTTGTGATGAACCTTATTGCGTGAATGAGGAGTAGAGGAATATACAAGTGTGTCGCTATCAGAATCGTTCTCAGATGAATAGTAGTGAGGTGAAGGGATCGTCCAACGCGGGTCGACACACGGCTGCTTGCTTAGATAAGGCTTGAGAACAGCCGAATGGAGCTCACTCATATAAATCACCTTATCCAGACCAAATGAGGACTCCTCAGAAAATTCCTTCTCTGGTATGTTGAAGGAAACTTTCTTAGTCGATTTTCTAGAACCTGAATCATTGAGAGGGAGATGAGAGCGACGGGGCCTTGAGAGGTTCGGGGGAACACCTTGAGGAATCAATTCTCGACTTCCTCTCACTAGATAGCTGACTAGAAGAGGGAGCAATATGTTTTTATGTAGAGTCAATTTAGTCTTGGTTGTTTCCTTTGAAGGTCCGGGATGTGATGTGGTGCTGACCATGGGTTCCTCATCAGACGAGTCACCATATATATTGTAATATTCCTGAAGGGTTAGCACACGTCTCGGGAAGGTGCTAGTGATCTCAGTTGGCTTGGCATTATTGGGCTCTTATGTCGGATCATCAAAATGGTCAAGGCAATCAACAAAGGTCGTGTCCTACTCAATGATAGCTTCTGTTCATGAGTCCTCCTTAGAAGCTGTCACGGTGGTGGTGCAAGCAGTTGATAAAATGTATGTGTGGGGAGTCTCTGAACCAATGGTCGTCCGGATAGTCAGTCTCTCAGGTGTAGCAGAGAGGTGGGAATCATCTACCTCTCAATGGTCACGACTGTCAGCGGATGTGCGGGTCACCTTAGAGTAAAGTGTATCAAAGAATGGGTGAGGTCGAAGCATTCCCAATGCTGTAAAATCGATTTCCCAAGTCTCGCAATCTATAGTCGCCTTAGCCAAAGCTAAGAACGGCTTTCCAAGAATAATAGGAGACTGGGTGAACTCTCCTCGGTGCTCAATGTCAATGATCGTGAATTCTACATGGAGTAGAGCACCTTGGAAAGTTATGATGACTGAAATGGTTCCTCTTGACCGTTTGATAGATCGATCAGCCAGCTGAACGATCTCTCTCGACTTTCTGATTGGCATGAGTTTGAGCTTGTCAAACATAGAGGTCGGGAGGATATTTATCGGCGAGTCATCATCGATTCTCGCATGGGTAAAGATAGTGTCTTTGATTTCACACTCAACTCGGGGTAACCGCTTCACTTTGCAGCTCTTGGTCTTTCTCCCCATCACCAAAGAGGTGGCCATGGCCACTATGTGTCTCTCGGTCCTTGTTCTCTTATTACCCGACCTCTTGGGTATCAATTTACTTCTCACAAATTGTTTGAGGTCATGAAAGTGATCTATGGCCTTTATTAAGGGAAGTTTGAAAATCAATTCTTCATCGAGTGCTTCCCTTAGGACAGGATCCAATTTTTAAAGTCTTTTTCATTTTTCTATTTTTTTTGGATTTTTCTGATTTTTCAATATTTTTGGTCTTTTTGGGATTTTCATTTTTTTGGTATTTTTAGTGGATGAATGATTAGACTTTGGATTGGAGGGTAAGTGGTTCGTAGAAGAGGGAGGTAGAATCCTCGGATGTACATAGTGTGTGGGTTCCATAATGTTCGCTCTGTTTTCAACCTCAAACCTACTCATGTCCTTTTCCACTTTCATTCCCAAGCTGGCATAAATTGAGTGCAATATTTCCATGACATCTCTCAACTTGTTACCAATTGATTCATTTTTTGCGATAAGTCGAGAAATGTCATCCTCCAAAAAATTCTCATGACAAATCATGGGAGAGTTCTACTCAATTGGAGGATATTGCTGAGATATTGGGGTCTCATACTCAACATACCTAGACTCTGGCTGTAATGCTGGGTCGAACATGGACCATCCAAATGGCAAATATTGGTCGGAGCCTCATATGATGGAGTCAATGAACAGGGGACTGGTAAGTCTAGCTCATGAGTCCACTCCTGTGAATGTATAGGCTCTCCGAATGTGTGATATGAAGGCTGGTCAATGGAAGCTTGATCACTAAAGTCAATCAAGTTTGGGAAATCATGATGTGCAAGCCTCTCCATTCGGGTTGTTCGATCGACCAAGTTGTTCTGCCAGTCATCTGTCTCAGCAATGGCTTGCTCTTCGTATAGTTCATTGATTCCAGCAAGCTCTCGAAAGTAAGAACAGTCATCCCAAGATGGAAGTGGATCCGAAGTGTTAGAATATGGAGTAGGTGAGAAATGCAAAGAAGTGGAGAAGTCAGTCGAAGTTCTAACTTCATGATTGGGTTGAGGTGAAACCAACAATGGGTAAGGGTCTCCCGTGGATGGTGGAGGATACATGGAAGAAGGAGAAGGCGAATATGAACAGTATATGGTCGAGGAGGAATGACCAGAGGTCACAGGGCATGGGGACCAATATCCCGACATCTTGAAGAGGAAAGGATGAATGTAAGCAGATTGAGGTAGAAAACGTGCAATTACATAGGATAATACACACATACAGACACAAAGACAAACGCAAGAGCGAACCCCGAGTTCACACTCAACACAGTGAAGGACCTGAAATCGAGTCTGATTAGTCTGTTTGTTTTTAAGTGTGATTGTTCAAGCAAGTAGCAAAGGTTACGCTGCCTATAGGGAAGTCGGCTCAAAGCCAGAAGCGTCTCCCCTGTTTAACATGTCATCTAAGAAACCAACGCCCTTCCTTTCTTCGCTCCTATCACCAGTCGAAAGTTCAAGGAACTGCCCCTATCTACTTGCCGGAACAGGCGGAGGCTACTAGCAACTTGTCGCGATGCACCGCAATTTCGCCCCTATCTACCTACCGGAGTAGGCGGAGACTACTTGGCGCTGGTCAGTTGAACCCACAGTTCAACATGTGATACTTGCGCGGATCGGGGTACGCGATATGGAAGGCGGGGATTTTTGGCTATGCCTTAGGGTGTACACACAAACTCTAGTACCCTCACTCAGCCTGAAATCAAGGTTGGGGTTGCTCTGCTGCAAACAAGGGTTAATTTTACTCAATTTTTTTGGTCCAATTCAATTAGCGGTCTTGATTTTAGAGATTAGTTGTCACTGATATTAATCCATACAAGCAATCACGTCTACCGTCCAGTCCCAATTCCTTTATCCTACGTTAAAAAAATCGAGAGAGAGAATCAAAAAAAGCCGATGCGATCGAGAAAATGATGATGAATGCTTGAGTAAAAAGACTTACAGTGCTTCCAGCTCTCTACAATGCAGGATGTAATACTGAATTGAAATTTTACATTAAATGAATGCAAATGAGAAAGACCACTCTTAGATAGGCAGTTCTATTAGCGAGTGAAGAACGAATTCAAATTTGGCTAGAGTCATGCGGTATAAGTGCGTCTTTTAATGATGAAGTGTGGTCCTAAATATTACAAGCACAAACAGTCCTAGGAAGCTCTAAGAGCAGTGAGTGCAGGTCCTATCCTACGTCAGGAACAGACTGAGAGATATGATCTTACAGAGCGAGCCAAATAGACTGAGAAATATGATCTTGATATGAGAGATGGTAGAGAGAGGATGGAGGAGGATCATCAGAGAGGAGGTGGGAATGGGGGAGAACCTGAACATAAAAAGGAGATCCTAAGCAGAATTGCGTAGAGGCGAAGCTTACACTGAGAGATTCCTATAACCCAGGAGCAAGACAACTGGTTAATTAGATTCAGATTCATGCGGTTTATGGGCATTTCAAGTTGAAGCCTCAGCTACTTTCACTTCTCCTCATATTCCAGGACATACCAGTGAGGAGCCATATATACACCTCTAGCATTTTAACTGCATATATAACACGATGCACTACCCTAATGATTGTCCTGTAATCTTCCCTTTTAAATGGTATCGAATTAACAATTTCGTTGCAGTCAGATAAATCTGGATCGATAAAAAAATAACCGCACGGATCCATGAATCGTCGAATGAAATTAACATGTGATTTTATGTTTGTTTAACCTCAGCAAGCCCCTGTGTCGACTCAAGGAGGCAAAGGAACAACTTCAAATCAATTTAGATGAACTAGATCACGGTTTTCCAAGAGGGATTTTTTGTAATTTTTTATGCAATAAAAAATGCCAATGCACGCATGCGTATTGAAAAGTTATTAAGAAAACAAGCGACTTAGCCAAATTTAATTTTTACTGTGAAATCAATCCAACTTAGCCAACATTTTTCCTGTAAACCTAATCCAATAATGAATGCAAAATGTATTTTTTTGGAATTTGGATTTAAGATGCAATAATTAAAATGCAAACTTTTTTGGGGGTTTTATGCAATTTTTCATGTAAATGATATGCAAAAATTATGAAACATTTACTGGAAGTTAAACATGATGAAATGAAGATACACTAATTTGTTTAGAATTTTTTGACACTTTATGATTTTTTTATGAATTTTTTTTACTGAAAACAGAGCGATTAGAAGTATATAATTTATAATTAATCTACGAAATTAAATTATCCAGAAGCAAAATTATCTCAAATAGATATTTTAGTTAGCAATCCAAGAGACTTGAAATCTTATAAAAATGATATTTATGGATTTAATTAAAAATTATTTACTGAAATCACTAAATAATTTATGTTATGCCAAAGACAACTCCAATTTGTATGATATTTGGGTAGAAATTATAACACAACTAGAGGCATCATCCACAATTTTTTCATAATTTTTTTAGTAATAAATATGTCTATGCGAATTTCAGAGCTTAATTGGATAAAATATCACTGAATGTTAAAATTTTATTTTAATAAATTATCCAATGCACATAAAAAACTAAATAAATAGCCAAATGTTCAGAATTAATTTTTCTACAAAAAAACTATTTTTTATTAAATAAAATGATGTGAAATAAATGTCCAAATTAATGTATAAATACAGGGGTGTCTTTGCAATACAGAAGTGAAAGAAACAAAATGAAATTGTGCCTAAGGGCACTTTTTCAAATATGTAAACATGCAGGGAAAATTTTGTAATTTTGACAAAAAATTGAAAATAAATAAAAATAAATAAACCTTCTAATCTGGGTTCCAAGAAATGGAACGCACGTTCTAGGGCTCGCAGAGGGGGCGCGGGGACGACGCAAGGGGCTTCCTGGAGGGCGACGGCTTGCGTTAGCGGACGGCGAGCGCGGCTGCACGGGGGCTCGCTGGCGGTACAGTTGCGCGCAATCGGGCATGCATGAGGGAGACACGACAGCACGGGGGCACCTGGAGGCTGGATCAGCAGCCAGCGCATAGGCGTGCATGCGACGAGTGGCCAGGATCGTCGGCAGCACATGGGGGCAGCGACCTCTGAGGTCGGGCATGGCGGTGCGAAGTGGCGGCGGCCACGGAAGCGCGAGCGCGACGGCAGCGCCCGCTGGGGCTGGCTCAGCGGTCCGACGTGGCTCCGTTGGGCGGTCGCGGGGAGCACCGTTGGCGGAGATGAACTCAGGAGGCTAGGGCTTGGCGGCTCTGGCATGCGCCGCAAGGGCGCAGATGGCGTGACGGTGGTGACTGGGCATGCGAGGGTGCGCAGGGCCTGCGGGATGGACAACTGAGGGAGGGCGGTCGACGTCGGTAAGCGGCTAGGCGACTAGGGGGCGCACGACCGCGCTGGCGTTGGTGATGGCCGGCAATAACCTAGAGACGCAGGGGCGGTGGCGCTCTTGTTTTTTTGTTTTTGTTTTGTTTTTGTATTTTTTGTATTTTTTTGTAAATAGGGAAAAAAGTGAAGAAATAAATTGAAAAGGTGGTGATGATGCTAGTGGTGTGTAATGATATAAAATAACAACAAAAAATTGTTAGATAAAAAATTGAGGAAAATGATAAGGATAGAGAATTTACCTGAGTGGTTCGCTGAATTGTTGAGCAACGATGCTGGACTCTTGTCGTTGCCTCAAGAAGGATGGTAGAGTCCTTCGAAGCTGAGCGAGCTTGCTTGGAAGCTCGTGACACGGCAATGGTGATGCTGTGGATCTCGCCTTTAAGGTTGTCGTCACTTAACTCGTCTCCTACAACTGTCACCTGAAGGTTAAATGGGATCGACCTCACTTCTCTCGAAACGACTGATGAAGAAAAATGATGGAGGAAATGTGAATATAAATAGGAGGAGGAAGTTGGAAAAGAGATGGAGAAAGTGGGGAGAATGGTGGAGGAAGTGGAGAAAATGGTGGCTTGGAGTGGAAGACAAGTAAAGAAGAAGTAAAAGTGAGAAAATAAAATAAAATAAAATAAAAATATAATAACTAAAATAAGCAGGCTACTAAAAATAAAGAAGAGAAAATAAAGGGAAAATAAAATAAAATAATAAATTAAAAATTAAAATAAATAAATGTAAATAAATAAATAAATAAATAAAATCCGAAAATAATAAAAATGGGGTGACACATGGCGGCTCCAGAAGATGCCACGTGTCGCTCCCGGAAAATTCAAAAATTAAATATAAAGAAAAATCGAAAAGAAATAACAAAAGGGCTTAAATCAAAAAGTAGTCAACATAAAAGTTGCTCATCTTGATGAGATCTACAACTTTCGTGAAGGGTCAAAAATCAAAAGAAGTCATATGTATAAAGTATATTTTTGGGTTGTACCTTATAGATATAAAATACCGTATTTTATCTTTTGTAATTTTTTTGTCATTTTTAATTTCGAAAAAAATCAAAATAAACTTAGAAAAAATATGAAAGGAATATTTATAATTTACTCTATTTATTTAGATTTATAATAATTAAGAAAATTAAAAGATAAAATAAAAGGGCAAAAAGGTCAATATATACAATATACAATAGGAGCCCAAAACCCAAGTTTTGCATACGACCTCTGATTTTAATGAAATTGGTCTCATTTTGAAGGTCTTTGAATGCATATTACTTTAAAAGTGAGTAGACCTAAATCGGACACTGTATGAGAGAGATATAAGCATTTTAAAGCTCGTAGTTTCAAATTTGGATTGGGGTTTTATTGGTCAATTTTACAAGTTAGTATTTTTTGATATTTTTCTTTAATTAGTGTTACTAATATATACACTATAGAGTTGATTTTATTGGATTTGGAGTTAGTATAACATATATACAAATAGGTGAAATATGATGAATATACAGGTGAATATTTATAAGTGAATTGGGCTTCTTATTTAATGCAAATATGAGCTAAAATGCAGATATTGTTTATACATGCATGAATGCTAATTATGCAATATAAGTGGAAATATGCAGCTAATTACACGGGAACAAAGCTCTATTTTCATCTTTTAGAGTGATGAATCACATATTCATCACCTAACATCATGTTAGAGGTAGTGAAGATGGCATCTTTCTCCTTCAGCCTTATGGATAAGGCATTTTATTGGATCAATCATTTAGGAAGGGTGTTGACATCCTAGGAAGGGCTGAGATCATCTTTTCTGAACAAATATTATCTCCTAGGATGATTGAATCGGATGAGGTCACTTATAGCTAACTTCTCCCATATGACCCATGAGCCTATTCAAGAGGCGTAGGAGTGATTCAAAGATTTGACAGTGAATGCCCCCATCATGATTATCCAAAGACATGCTCAGTTCAAAACTACTTTTGGGTTTTGAGCTTAGAGAACTAGAAGCTTGTAGATGCTGCTTATGGGGGTTCAAACTTCAAAAGGATGAGGATATTCTTTGGTGGATTTCTAAGAAGATGGCGGAGAGCTCAACATCGTTATCATCTTCCCGCACATTTCAGAAGCATCCTCCTTCTATTTCCTACAAGACCATCAACATGACGACATCTCATGATATCGATCGGATTGATAGTTCAGATCTGAGCATTATTGGAAATCACCTATCCAAAGTTGATATTATTGAGAAACAATCAGAAGAACTTGAGAAATTAAATATGATCGAACAAAGGACAAAGCAGCTGGATAAGCTGTATGAGAATACAAAACATATGGAGTTGCTAGTTAGCATGATCCATTCATGTTAAAGTTCAACTGTTACAACTAAGACATCTGCACCTGAGCATAGTTCTTCTTCAACCCAGCAGAGTTCCAAAGTACCACCTACCATTCAACATGTATACTACGTGCAGACTCCAGATTAAGGATCGCAGGAGCAGACTTCCGCATATATAGTGTCGTACTATCTAAAGACTCCATACTATTCAGAGTCACAGTTTCCACCTCTACCTTAGATTCATGAGGTGAGTAGCATTTGGAAAAATAAGGAGCGTAGATAGACCCCTCCTCTACAGCCGTATCAGTTGGGTTCTCAAGCTGCCACTAGGCCAATTCACCAGTTTCATGAAGGTAGAGCATACCAGCACCAACAACAGCCTCAGTTTTAGTCTCCACCATATTTTCAGACTTGGAGACACATTTATCAGCAGACACATCCTGCACAGTCTTATCAGCCATATCATCAACAACTTGCGTAGTATTCATGTCATCCTCCTCCTCAGTACCAGTATTCCTCCATGTCTGCCTATCATGGGTACAAGCAGTAGCCTTAGCCACACTTTCAGCCCCATCTACACTTTTCAGCCTTAGTGACCCCCAATTGTGAGAAGCCAAAGTCACCTTCGATGAACCCAACACTCGATTACTTAGCCCAGCTGATGAAGAACATGAATGATATCACCCAGAGGCTTGATGACCTGACAACAACCAAAACCATTATTCTAGCTCATGTTGAAGCCAATCCCAACAATTTCTGACGTAATAAGGATCATGTAGCACATCATGATCCATCCAGTCCAAGACATGTATGACTTGTGATTTTTCGTACTTATCTAATGTTGTTATCCTCAAGAGTAGCAGGGGATCGCAACAACCAGCACTAGTGGGGTTGGGGAATAAAGCCACTGATCGATCTTCAGCTTCACCATCTTCATATAGTGAGTCGAGATCGAGTGTTGCAGCTGATGGAGGAGCATACACATCCAAAAACCAAAAAGATAATAATGGAGATGCAGAGTCGAGTCAGCAGTTGAGGAGAGAATACCCGTTACAAATCCATCTTATTCAGTAGCGGATGGAGCAGCCGGTTCTCTTTCCTTTTTCTGTTATGGATGTTATTGTATAATATGTGTCTGATTGTCCATGTGTAGATGTTGATTCTATATGAATAAAAATGTTGATTCAATTTTTGTTCCATTTCTCGATGTATTGAATAAAAGAAAATATATCATAAAATTTAAAACAACCCTATCTGATCCTAGAGTGGTAGAGATTCTACATAGTATCTTTCTTGAGATGTTGCTCTTGAAGGCCATGGACTAAATGCCAGGTATGAAAAGAGGAATGAAAGAAGCGTGTATCTCAAAGTGTTAACCCAAACAGAACAGATGCAAGAGAACTGAGAAACATATTTCGACCATGGATATTGTTAACGCCATCGACAATCTCCCACTTAAAAAGAAAGACAATGGAATACATCTTATCCGATGTGAGATCTTTGAACAAGAATTTGATCATACTCTTCTTGATAGTGGATCCTCTATCAATCTGATGCCAACCTTGCTACTAAAAGCATTTGGGTTGGGGCTGCTTAAATCAACCAAGACGAGCCTTTAGTTTGTTGATCGATCGATTAAGCGGCCGAGGGGCAATTAAGAGGACATTATCGTAACGGTGCAAGGAATGCAATTCCCAATAGACTTCATTGTCCTAGACATGGACACCTCTGCACTATTACTCTATTCCCCAATCATACTAAGACGGTCATTCTTTCGAATAGCTGAAGTGATAATAGATTATGATATTAAAAAGATAACCTTTTTCTCCAACAGAGATAAGGTTATGATAGAGATGATCCTGGATCTAAAACCAATAGATTTTGTATCAGATAAGTGAGAGCTTGTGACATATGGGATAGATGACTGTGATTTTTTAGCTAGGATCAAAAATGTTGCACTTTTCTTGGATGATATTCATATCCAAGAATTCCTCTCCCAAGAGGAGTGCTTGGAAAGCACAATCGAGATTTGCTCTATGATGAGTCATTTGTTGATGAGTTGACTGAGTTGTTTGATGATTATCCATCCCAAGATGAACAGAAAGAATTCAATGTAGATCTTTGTTACACCTTGTCTTCAGAGCCGCTAGTATCCATGACACAATTGATAGATCATTCACCAACCACTAGTGCAGTTTTTGAGGTCATTACAGAGAAGATCCAGACCCAACCAGAACTTAACTTATTGCGTTAAACACTGAAGTATGCGTTCCTTGTGAGTAATCCATAAATGTTTCCAGTCATCATCTATTCACAGTTGATCGATGATCAAGAATCTCGCTTGCTAGAGGTTTTAGAGAGAAATTGCAAGGCCATAGGATGGAAGATTTCATATCTCTGTGGGATTAATATAGCATTGTACTCGCATCATATCTACTTAGAGGATGACAACAAGTTGTCCCGTGAGTTTTAGTGTCGTTTGAATCCTAATCTCTGAGAAGTTGTCATGAAAGAGATCAAGAAGTTGTACGAAGCTGGATTTATCTGTCCCATTTCAGATTCTAAATGGGTCAGTTCGTTACATGTGTCCCGAAGAAATCAGGATTACAATCGTAATGAATGACAAAGGAGAGGAGATTCCGACCCGAGTACCCAGTTCATGGTGCATCTGTGTATATTCCCGATGCCTAAGCTCAATGACCAAGAAAGATCACCTTCGGTTGCCCAGATCGTCGAAAAACTGGCAGGGAAGGTATTCTTTTGTTTCTTGGATGGGTATTCTGGGTATACTCATGTAGAAATCACTCCTAAAGATCAAGAGAAGACTACTTTTACTTTTCCATTTTGCACCTATGCCTTTAGACAGATGCCCTTTGGATTGTATGGTGCTCCTTCTACATTATAGATGTGTTTGTTGGACATTTTTTTACCAACATGGTAGGTAGTTTCCTTGAGGTTTTTATGGACAATTTCTCGATCTATGGGGATAGCTTATATTAATGTTTGGGTTATTTAAATTGATTACTTCAACTTTGTTGTGAAGTTAATTGGTACTCTCGTGGGAGAAGAGTCACTTTATGGTGACTAATGGGAGTGTGTTGGGCCACATCATCTCCATGCATGGCACGGAGGTTGACCTTACCAAGGTGGATTTGATTGCTAAACTAGAGCCATCTATATCACTGAAGCAATTAATGTCTTTTCTGGGACGTGGGATTTTATAGACAATTCATTAAGGACTTCGCCAAGATTTCCCAACCTTTAACTTAGTTTTTATGCAAGGAGATTGTGTTTATTGTTGATGATAAAGTTCTTCAAGTATTCTATCAGATGAAAGATTTGGTTTCACAAGCACAAGTCTTGTAGCCATCAGATTGGTCTCTTCCTTTTGAGATTATGACAGACGATTCTGATTATCCTATTGTGGTTGTAATAGGGTAGGTAAGGGATGGATTGTCGTTTGCCATTCATTATGTTAGCAAAACACTCGATGAAGCCTAAAAGAATTTCACTATTACAGAGAAAGAGATGCTAGCAATTGTGTTTGCTTTGGAAAAAAATAGATTGCACCTACTTGGATCAAACGTGATTGGTCAATGTTGAGGACATTGTATTTATGCGTGGGGTAGATTCGTAGGGCACACCTACAACCCTAAATGAGACATTGCAGCAGTGATCTTGAGCCATCAACAACATCCGAGAAGATTCATGTTCCTTTCCCATTGTACATTCTTCAAATCTCATCGGACCCCCACTCCAACACTTCCATACTTAGGCTGACCAGATCCTAAGTATAGAGGGGTGATGAATCCTCATTTCATCATCTTTATTCTATCGTTTTGGTCTCAAAAACCCTGGCAAATGCATGTAAATACCCTTAATTCATACATTTTAGCATCCATGCATGTGTGTATAAATAGTATATAAAATATAGTTTTTAAAGCCAAAATTATAGAATAAAGAAAAGGAAAAGAAAAAGAATAAAATATTGTAAATATTTTATGACCCAAAACCTCGAGACCTAGGCATCTCAATGAATAGGTCGACAAGGAATAAAGTAGGGGGAGATAAGGGTCACAATACCAATAAAATTCCCTTTCATTTTATTCATTCTTTATTCATTTTGGGACCTATTTTTGGTTTCACATTTATACTTCAAATAAAGAAACCTTATACATAAAAGTTTAAGATAATTAAATATAGAAAAATAAAAATTGATTTCACTCAAAAATAATGTATAGATAAAAAGATATGATCTGAATAAGATTCCAGAATCCCAACTTCCCAGACCTGTATCTCTCAAATAAAAGCTCGAAACGCATCAAACTCACCTTTAATTGTATATAATTTTAAATAATCTATTTAATGAAGTGGTTTCGCGTTTGTTGGAGCTACGGTTTGAAAGTTGAGTTTTGGACCCCTATTGTATACTTGTACAGATTAAAATATTCATTTTATTATTTATTCATTATTTTCATAATTTTATATTTTTATAATTTTGTATATATTATTTATAATATATGTGAATATTAAAATCAGTATAAAAACCTAAAGAAAATACAAGAAAATAAAATACATGTATCTAACACCTAAGTATAATACATGTACACAGATATGTGTAATTAATACTTCCATTTTATTAAGTATATAAAACACTTCAGAAAATAAAATAAAAATATATTTAAGTATATAAAAATAAGTTATAAATATATAAAATAATAAACAAAATAAATAAAATTAAATATATGAAATAAAAATTTAAAATATATAGAAGAATATACCTATATAGGACATAAAAGGTAACTTGTAATTCTATGCCTCATAAAAATAAATAAAAATCACCATAAAATTCTTATAAAATAAGGAACATTTTTTATTTTATAACCTAAAATAAATAAAATCATTTACTATTTTATTTTGAATTTATGAATAATTTTCGCTTGGATTTTCCTGGTTGGTCCACGTGGACCAACCAGGTGTGGTCTTTTGTTGACCTCGGTCAACTCCCTGACCGAGGCCTGCCAACCTTCTGACAACTTGATTTTGGCCCGATTTCGCCCATTTTTCGAGCCAAATCCCTTCATCTTCCTCCGTCACCTTCTTCTTGACTTCTTCTCTCTGTACATCCGTGATTCTCATCGTGCCTTCAGATTGCTCCATATCTCCATCATTAGCGTATGGTCTCGCCCGCAGGTCACGCAACCATCTCTTTACTTAATGGACCCGCCACCTTCTAGCTCAATTTTGAACCTTTTGTATCCGCTTTCTCCCCACCTAGCGCGCTCTAGAGCGAGAGGGAGGTGACAACTTCCATCTCCAGCCTTTAGGCGGGTCGAGGAAGGGCCTAGGCGGTCTCCACAATCTCCGCCGACCACCGGCGTAGAGGTCCCCTTCCTCTGGTTCCGACCATCGAGGTACCCCTTCTCCCTCATTTCTTTTTGCATTTTCTTAGTCCTCGTAGTTGTAGGAATAGTTTAGACCATTTAGATTCCCTCGCCGATCCATATCTCGCCGTCCATCGATCCATCGCCAGAGCGCACCTCCGGCGGAATCTCCTCCGCTTTCCATAGCCCATCTCCGACATCCATTCCACCTCCGCGGGGTCCAGGCAGTTTGCCCTGGACCCTTTCATCCATTTTAGCAGGTCAATCGTGCGTAACGACCCCTGGAGACCCGTCTTCGTACTTCGTTGGAGGTACCTAGAGCTCGAAGCTCCGCCACCTTCGTGCCAGCGCCACAGAGCCCCTTCGATGACGTCGAGTCCTCCAGTACATAGAGCGACCTCCCAGGAGCTCCCCGATCGATGTTGAGCCCGAAGCATCGCCGGAGACCCGAGATCCAGCTCGGGGAATTTCGCCCCGCCGGAGTTCTTCACCGTTCTTCCTCGTTGCCTCTCCGCTGTCCGATCTGGTCACCGCTCCAGTTCGATCCTCCACTATTGGATCTCACTCTTTCATCGCCATTCGATCAAGAGCCAGGATCTAATCCTGGCCCCTCATCCGCGAAGGGGTACCGGCCGTCCACGACTCGCCATGTGTCCAGAAGAAGATATCAGCCGTTGGATCGCCAAGCATTGGGTATTTTGCACCTACACCCTTGCCTATTTTTATATTTCTATTTAGTCCACAAACTTTCATTTGTAGTTTTAATATTTCTGTAATATTTGCATTTAAACCCCCGTACTTTCATTATTTACGTTTAGGTCCAGTCTAAGTCACCTTACGTGACTCACGCACGTGGGGTGGTGGGTATTTTGCAGTGGACCCCCTGAGGTTTTTATATTTAGTCTTTAGTCCAGGAACTTTTTATTTAAGTTGTAATATTTTGGTAAAATTGCATGTTAGCCCCTAGAGCTTTGTGATATTGCAAAAATACCCCTGCCAGGTCGCGTGCCTAGTGCGCGTGAGTTTGGCAATTTTGCAGGGAACCCCCTCTGGGTTTGAGTATTTGTATTTGGTCCTGAAACATTGTTTATTAGTTAAAAGTTTTGTGGAAAATTGCACTTTGGCCCCTGTATTTCTGGATATTTACATTTACACCCATGCAAGTAGTGTATTTTCTCTTTGTTGTCTCTATTTATTTCATGCATCTATAAAACCTCAAAAATTACCAAAAAATTGTCATAAGCTCATGTTTCATTTTAGTTTCACGTCATATTTTTAGTTTGCAATTTTCGTGCATTTTAATATTTATAAAAAAAATAAAAAAAAAGCATTTTTAGCACTGTTTGCATTAGAAAATACCAAAAAAATTAAAACCCCCTAAAAAATTCCCAAAATAATATATTTTGTGTATTTTAGTGTGTTTTAAGTTCTATTCAAAAATCATTAAAAATTTCAAAAAAAACCCATAAAAATTATAAAAACACAAAAATCTTCATAAAAATATTAAAAATTTCAGAAAAAGCCTAAAAATATAATCTTTGTCTCAAAATTTTCCTTATTTTATTATATTTTTTTAAAATTAAGTTGGAGAATTTTTATTACTGTTTGATTTTTATTTCTCCATTTTAGTTTCAACTTTTTATTTTATTCCTTGTTTTCAGTGTTTTTGTCTCTAAAAATACCAAAAAACTAGGAAAAATCTAGAAAAATCACAAAAAACATTAGAAAAATATAAAAAGCCCAAAAATACGTTATTCTTGAATTTTCCTTATTTTTACCCATTTTTATAAATACCTTATCTTTCTTTTTCTTATATTGTATAAATACTTTGTTTTAGCTTTTAAAGAAAAAAGAAAATATAAAAATAGAAAAAATAAAAAGAAAATATAAAATCAGAAATTAAAAATCAAAATATAAAAATTAAAAATTAAAAATTAAATAAAAAATATAAAATTAAAAACCCACAAAAATCTAGCACTTGTAGGCGTTTGATCACTTTCACAGTTTCGAGCACTATTGTCTTGTCTTTCCTGCTTGCTCCCTGAGTTCGACACTCTATACATACTTGCACCTATACACACTTATTGTAGAGTTATAATAAATTTTAACTCCACATTTACTTTCATTGCTTGATTTGATTGTCGTGGGTTAATTGTTGATTGGATTGGGATTTACCGAGGGTCGCCACAACAACTTTGTCTTCACCTTGTGTGAGGCATTTTAGACCCACGTGTTTCCCGCTCCATCAAATGGCGTCGTTGCCGGGGAGTAACAGGGTTTAGATTGAGATTCATTATTGATTGCGATTGTTTGCCTATTTTTGAGCTCTACTCATTTGATATTATTGCTTGACTTGTCTAATCACCCTCTCTTTATACTTTGTGCGAGGTACCACTGATCGAGGAAGGCACTATATCCAAGGCACCTGTGCACCCACGTGAGAGCGGAGCGTGACTTCTGACCTAGCATCAAGGGAGTTTGGGAGGATCTGAGGAGACAGTCACCATATTGAGCATTTTGGTTTATTTGTTTATTTGTGTAATTTGAAGTGAGAAAGAGACTTTTAATTGTAATAACTTGGACTCTCCAGGACACTCAGGCCTAATTTCTGAGGGATTGTTCCCTTGGGGGCCTCTTCTATTTCGCAATTTTATCGTCGGTTTTGTTTTCTTTTCTTTTCTTTTCTTTTATTTTGATTCACGTGGATTTTGGCCCCTAGACTTAGGATTTTATTGTGATTGTGACGTAATTGATTAGGACCACACACTTAATATTTTGCATGTGCCTATAGATCGTAAGTGGACCTAATTAATAACTCACAAAAGAAAAAGCTATCTTGGTCACCTGAGGAGTCACCTGCCGCTAGAGGCCATATACAACGCTGACAGGATCCATTGTGGCAGACACCGATCGGCATCAGAGACCGGACTCCGACTCCTCTTGTTGACCATTTAGCTACTGTTCTTCTCGTGTAGAAATTCTTGTCTAAGGTCGATTTCTTCTTGCATCATATAGGTAGTTTAATTTTTCTCTTTAATTTATGCACGGATCACCCTGCATGTAGACTATTGGAAAAAGGTATGCATTTCTATCTCTACATGCATCATTGTGTTTGATCGCGCATCAGCTTTTTCGGCTTCCTCTCCCGTTTTATTTGACTTAAAATAACCAGGAGATCAAAAAATTCGTTAGGCATTGTCTTTATTTCAAAAAAATACTAAAAAGTGAAAATCATAAAATTGAGACTGCTAATGCAAACTTGACCTTAAAACTCATCCCACCAAAAATTTTGTATTGGGAAGAGTAACCCCCTCCTTGTTTGAATTATCTGCTGTGAGAGAGTGACCCGACACTAGGATAGAGCCACGTCTAAAATTCCGGTTGACTACTAATCGTGGTTACTCGTTCTCCAGTGAGGATCTCCCCGGTAACCGGTAAAGCGGATCGCGACGTCTTTAGCAGAGTGAATTAGCAGGAACAATCGGGATATGGTCCGCAATTCATACTGGCTGGGAAAGATCTAACGTGGATCGGGACAGTCAGCTAGGAAAGTAGGATTCCTAACAACTTTCTCTAACGCTCTGATAGATTGAATGTTCACCTAATAAAATTTGACAAGATAACAGACCGAACCTTCATGGTCATCAGCTCAAGAGTTGTGTATGTGAACATGGGTTTTTTTTCACATCTTGTTTGCATTCCAGATCTCGTCCGCCCTTTTCCAAGATCAAAATGATGGGAAGGAGATCTCTTAGGACACGTCTGGTGGCACCGCTATCAAGCACTCCTCCCTATTCATCTAGGTCAGCTTCGGGGAGTCCAGACCCACTCTCCAAGCCTGAGTTTACATCCACCATGTTCCCCCTCGACCACCCTTCTTCTTCTATCAGTCCAGTAGTGTCAGAATTTAGTGCAGAACAGAGTTCAGAGCATTTGACAGCACCTGAGATGGATTCTTTTGACTTTGCAGAAATCCAAGAAATGGAAGGCAGAGAGGAACACCCAGATGAGCAAGACCACCTCCATACATATATGATCAAGCTGCCATCAACAATTCACTGTTAGCGTCCCTGGAAACCATGCAGAGACAGATCATAGACCATGGATTGTTCATGGGTGAAATTATGAGGGAGATGTGTGAGGGACGAGAAGAACGACGTGAGGGCGGTGATATACCAGACGCAGCAGGCGAAGGAGAAGAACCGAACTAGGAGAAGCCGGCCCCGAGGACCATGAGACATTTGTACAACCCTGGTGCAACCCTCACGCACCGATGGATCCGACTCCCTCCCATCTATGGAGACTTCGAGCTTCGCCCACATACCATTCAGCTAGTGCCCAAGTTTCACAGGCTGGCCACTGAAGAACCTCACCTCCATCTGCAAGAATTTGAAATGGTATGCAGTACAATCCATGACAGGTTTGTGACTGAGGACACCATCAAAATGATAGCCTTCACATTCTCCTTGGTTGATAGAGCTGCTTATTGGCTGAAACATTTGGGGAGGTACATCGACACTTGGGAGCAACTCCAGAAAGAGTACTTGAACAAGTACTACCCACTCGGTCGGACAAATGCAGCAAGAGCAATGATCAACAATTTTACAATGATCCCCAACGAACAATTCCATGAAGCGTGGGATCACTTTAGAGAGCTCATTGACCGATGTCCACACCATGAGATATCACAACCCAATCTGGTTCAAAGTTTCTTTTGCGGGCTGACATCGGAGCTGCAGGGGCTTGTAAATGCCTCTTATGGGGGATCTTATTTCTCCAAGGATGCAGGAGCGGCCTGGGCCATCTATGAACAGATGGCAGAAAATTATACAGTGATGTCCTAGGGCCGAATCTACACAAACTCCAAGGTCCCGCCACAAGCTACTTCTTATCACCACATTGCCAAGATCGATGCTGGAAACCATACTTCGTCAGCAGCAGCATCACAAGATGAATCATCAGCTACTGACATGGGCATAATCAGTGAAAAATTGGACCGCATTGAGATTTTGGAGAAGAAGCAAGGCCAAGGTCTGGCACATATAGACCAGTTGGCTAAGACCATGAGTGACATGAAGACTCATATCTTGAGTATTCAGGAGGCACAATCAACTTCACATCCACCTCCCAGGTCACTGGCTGAGTCCAGAGATAGCCGTTCTACCGATCCACCCCCCTGCATATAGACAAGTTCACCATGCCCAGGAGGTGTTGGTACAATAGTTACTGCACTATTCACAGAAACCACCATCTAATGACACTCAGATGGTGGTCTATCAGCCGGATCAGCCATTGGCAGTACTATCACATCCACCCTTCGAGCAGGAGCCGTTGATGGAAGTCAACGGGATATGGTACGACCGGTACTCTCAGCAGGCTGGGATTCATCATGATCACCCACGATTCTGTTGGACCACCGAAGGTGCCTCATCCCAACAACAGTCTCCAGCTCAGGGCAGTCATAGTAGCCAACACCAGCAGCCCTAATACTCCCAACAACAACAGCATTATCATCAGAATACTCGTCCCGCCTATCAGGGACAACGGTGGAGGCAGCGACAGCAGCCTTACCAGCAGCAGTACTCCCAGTCTCACCAGCAACCTCAGTTCCAGCAAGGGAACACTCCCAGTTCTCCCGCACCTACCTTGGAGAACCCAACACTTGACGGTCTCGTCTGCCTGCTCTCCGAACAGCAAGCATCCTTCCGGCGAGAAATGGACGAGTTCCGGCAGGAGATGAGGGAAATCATAAAAGGAAAAGTCGCCATACCTGCACAGAGCGAGCCGAACCCTAATAACTTAAAGAGAAATTCTGAGCAGGTACAGTCTAAAGAGGATACCACTCCTAGTGCTTATTTGAATGATGCATTCTATGTTTGATACTCACTTCGTGTCACTTAGGAGCGGTACCATGGAGAATATAGAGCCCCAGATGAGGAGAGAAGCGGTGCTGATGCCGCTAACAACAATAATGATGATGACGGTGGTGCTGATGCCACCAAGGATGATGATCCAGACGACGGTGCTGAGGCCGTCGAGAAACCAGATGCAGACGGTGGTGCTGAGGCCACCATTTTTGATGCAAAACCAGAGCGCGGTGCTGATGTCGCAAAGGAGAATATTGTGGGTGGTGTTGATGCCCCCATTTTGAGTCCAAATGTATTCCAACCTACTGTATTGCCATTTTCTGTATCTCTGGACACTACAAAAAAGAACAAAAAAATGAATAAAGGAAAGGTTTCTTCATCAGTTCCGAGTCCATGTGTATTGAATGATGATGTTTGCATGGATTTCAGTCCTTCACAGGGCTAGAAACCTTCTCCTAGCCCTCTGTCTGAGGAGGGCCCATCCATCCCCTTCCCTCAAGCACTCTGCTCGGCGAAGGGGAATAAAACAAAAAATCCCAAAAAGAAGGAACAGTTAGAGTTCAACCAACAAATGATAGACAGATTTCCGATAAAGCTGACTCTACAGGAGGCACTTGAGCACATCCCCCTTTTCCAAAAGAACCTGAGAGAAAAGACCATCGTACGCAGGAGGAGGCGGAAAACTATAGGAGAAATCTATGTGCTGACCCGTGCCACATGTTGTGCCATTCAGAACCAGCTGCCAGTCAAAAGTCCTGATGCAGGAGCTCCATATATCAGATGCCAGATTAGTGAACAGCCATTTGATCGTACTCTATTAGACAACGGATCTTCTATCAACCTCCTTCCGGTAGCCTTACTCGATCGATTCGAGTTCGGCCCGCTCCATCGGAGTCGGACAGTCATTCAGTTTGCTGATAGGTCTATCAAAGGCCGAAGGGGTTGTTGAGAGACGTGGTCGTCACCATTCAGGGCCTGAAATTCCCTGTGGACTTTGTTGTATTGGACATAGAGATCCCTGAATTGATGACCGGTACCCCCATCATACTAGGACGCCCATTCTTGACCACATCCAAGGCGGTGACCGACCATGATAGCGGGAAGGTGTACTTTCGCGTAGAGGGCGAGAGTATACAAATAGAGATGATTGATGAAACCCGAGTGAGAGATTCAGCCTACTCAGAACCATGCAGTGACACAGTGCAGATGACAGATGCAGAGTTAGACGTCCACCAAGAGTGTGATTTTGTGATGACCGATGATGAAGCAGTTTGGGAAGAACCAGAAGCACGAGCCCTCGCCCTGTCTACAGACTCAGAGTAAATACCTTTTACGGCAGACGAGAGTTCGGAGAGCACACCCTTGGCAGAGGACACTATAGAGGCTGACAATTGTGTGATGTGTGGAGATACTGATGTTTGCTAAAATTCAGATCCCTCGGAGGCAGACTTTGATTGGAAGGATTTTGATGCATATTTGCCATGTTTGTTTCCTGATGAGCCGACAGAGAGGACGGAGAGCAAACCAACACAGATGATAGGCACACCAATAGGATTCCCTTCGTCAGAATTACAGGTACAACGAGAGTTCTCACATGCAGACCTGGTTGCTTTTACACAGACATATCAAAAGCCAAATTTGCCAGCTCCCATCAAGCCAGAATTGAATCCTTTACCGCAGTCGCTCTATTATAGATTCCTTGCAGGAGAACCAAATATGCACCCAGTCATTATCTCAGCAGATTTGACTAGAGAACAAGAATCTTGTTTGATGGAGGTTCTTGAACGAAACCGCAAGGCAATAGGATGGAGTGTGGCTGATCTCAAGGGGATAAGTCCGGCTTTGTGCTCCCACCATATCTACCTCGAAGAGGACGCTAAGCCATCGCGTGAGCTCCAGCGACGATTGAACCCGAACCTTCGAGATGTGGTAATGAAGGAAATATTGAAATGGTGGAGCGCCGATTTTATCTACCCCATCTCCGACTCCAAGTGGGTTAGTCCTTTACATGTGGTACCCAAGAAGACGAATGTCACTACAGTTGTGAATGAGTCTGGAGAGGAGATCGTCACCCGGATACCCACTTCTTGGAGGGTTTGTGTGGACTACAGACGATTGAATGAGGCCACCAAGAAGGATCATTTCCCACTACCATTTATTGATTAGATTATTGAGAGGCTAGCTGGGAAGAGTCATTACTGTTTTCTTGACGGGTATTCCGGATACAATCAAGTGGCTATTGCGCCCGAAGATCAGGATAAAATGACTTTCACCTGTCCATTTGGGACTTATGCTTTCAGACGGATGCCCTTTGGTCTATGTAACACTCCGACGACATTCCAGAGGTGCATGTTGTCCATCTTTTCGGACATGATAGGTGACTGCTTGGAGGTCTTCATGGATGATTTCTCGGTCTACGACGATGGGTTTGATGCTTGTCTTGATTGCCTAGACCGGGTACTTCAGCGCTGCATAGAGGTAAACCTTGTACTATCTTGGGAGAAGAGTCACTTTATGGTGACTCAGGGGATGGTCCTTGGTCACATCATCTCCAACAGGGGCATGGAGGTTGATCCGGCCAAGGTGGATATCATTAGAAAACTCAATCCACCGTATTTGAGATAGTTGCGGTCTTTTCTGGGGCATGTCGGTTTCTACCGACGGTTCATTCAGGACTTCAGTCAAATTGCTCGACCGCTTACCAATTTATTGACTAAAGACACCGAGTTCCTCGTAGATGATAAGTGTCTTAAGTCCTTCGAGACTCTCAAGAATTTAGTTGTCGAGGCTCCTATCCTTCAGCCACCTGATTGGTCTCTCCCATTTGAGATCATGACGGATGCTTCTGATTATGCCATAGGGGTTGTGCTTGAACAGAGGAGGGATGGATTACCCTATGCCATACACTACACTAGCTGGACATTGGATGCAGCTCAAAGGAATTATACAGTGACTGAGAAAGAGATGCTAGCAGTAGTCTTTACTTTGGATAAGTACAGATCTTACATTCTTGGATCTAGAGTGATAATTTTTACAGATCACACTGCCATTCGGTACTTGATGTCGAAGAAGGATGCCAAAGCTAGATTGACCAGATGGATCCTTCTCCTCCAGGAATTTGATATCGAGATTAAGGATAAACCTGGAGTTAAGAATGTTGTGGCAGATCACCTCTCCCGTCTAGAGAACATTGTGGAATCTGAGCCCATAGCACCTATTACTGAGACTTTTCCAGATGAGGCGATCCTTGCCATCACCTCTCTTCCATGGTATGCCAACATTGTGAATTACCTTGTTGCCAAATCTATTCCACAAGGTTGGCCCAGACAACGGCTTGAGACCTTCCTTGCGAAGGCAAAGTCGTACCATTGGAAGGACCCCATCCTTTATCATGAAGGAGGGGATAGCATTTGGAGACGGTGCATTCCTCAAGATGAGCAACATAGCATCCTCACCTACTGCCACAAGCTTGAGGCGGGAGGACATCATTCTGGGAGACGGACATCACAGAAGGTGCTCCAATCCGGCCTTTGGTGGCCTACCCTTTTCAAGGATTCTGATGAATTCGTGAGAAAGGTGTACTGACTGTCAGAAAATGGGTACTTGCGTACAGAGAGACATGATGCCCATGCAGCCATTCACTTTTGTGAGGTTTTTGACGCATGGGGGATTGATTTCATGGGCCCATTTCCTAAAAGTCAGGGGTTTGAGTATATTCTCCTTGCTGTAGATTATGTGAGTCATTGGGTTGAGGCCATCCCCGCACGAGCCACAGATGCTAAAACCGTATGTCGTTTCTTGAGGACAAATATTATTTCACGGTTCGTGGTACCTAGAGTCTTGATTTCAGGTGGGGGGTCTCCTTTATTAACGACAAGGTAAAAGCCCTTGCAGACGAGTTCAGTATTGACTATCGTGTTGCCACGCCGTATCACCCTCAGACTAATGGTCTTGCTGAAGTATTGAATAGGGATATTAAGACAATTTTATAGAAGGTGGTCTGCCTAGATCGAAAGGATTGGTCACAGCTTTTGGACTCGGTCTTGTGGGCCTATCGGACTTCCTTCAAGACACCATTAGGGACATCTCCCTTTCGTCTCATCTATGGCAAGCCATGCCATTTACCAGTGGAGATAAAGCATAAGTCACTTTGGGCAGTTACAAAGCTATTATTGGATCCTAAGAGTGTAGGAGAACAGAGGAAAGCAGAGTTGGTAGCCCTGGAAGAACTAAGAGATACAGCCTTCTCAAGTGGCCTACAGTATAAAGAGAAAGTGAAAGTATGGCACGATTCCCGAATCAGCCATAAACAATTTGAGCCAGATCAGCAAGTATGGTTATTTGATGCTAGGTTAAAATTATTCCCAGGGAAACTAAAAAGTAAATGGAAAGGACCGCATGTGGTCCGGAAGGTGCATGATAATGGTAGCATTGATATATCTGAACCTTCATCATCTTCCACTTTTAGAGTCAATGGTCAGCGCTTGAAACCATATCTAGATCATGACCTGTCGACCGTTGATGTTGCCCCAATTCATCTGGTGTGAGATGTGTTGTTTGACTCACACCTTCTGCATCTCGTACATGATTATCACTCCTATCTTCCTCCGTATAGATATATTTGTCTATATCATTCATTCATTCTTCCGTTATGTCTGTCACCCCGTCTTCATCCTATGATTTTGTTGTACTTAGGACATGCCTTGTCCTAAGTATAGGGGGGTGCACACACTGAGCTGTGATCTATTTGTTCTCTTTTCTTCTTTTCCTTTTCTATCTTCTCTATCTTTGATCCTCTCCATTGTCTCCTCTTCTTGTCTATACTTAGGGATATCTTACCCTAAGTATAGGGGGAGACAATCGGAGTACGATTTGTTCATTCCCACCCTTGACCCTCCCTACGTTGTGTACAGTATGTTGTACTTAGGATTCTTTGATCCTAAGTATAGGGGGGACGGTCAACTTCTCATTCGTTCATTCCTTCTTGTATTTATTTATTCATTCATTCTTTAGACTTGTCTATATTTATTCATTCTTTAGACTTGTCTATACTCAGTACGAGTTATGTCTTCTCTTTCCTCTCCGATCTATGAGGACATGGCTCAAGCTAAGTATAGGGGGGTCGTATATACGTCGTATATACTTTAGCCATAACTCGTACTTTCGTATTTTTATTAATAAATATGACTAATTATAATTATAAAAATTCATCAAAAACCTTAATAAAAAGATGTTTATATTCCCCAAATTTCTTTTTGTATTTAATGATTAATAAATCAGTTGGAAATATTCTCTACAAAATATTTGGAAAATAGTTTGAAAATCTATTGAAAACTATTTGGAAAATGTTTTGTTACATGTTTTCAACCTTTGTAAAAATATTTTGGTTTGTAAAGTTTATTTTCTTTGTGTGAAATAAAACATTTGAAAAATGATTTGAAAATGGTTTAAAAAATGTTTGCAAAAATATTTGAAAAATCTATCTATACTGTTTGAAAAACCTTTGCAAAATGATTTTCAAATGTGTGTACATGTTTGTAAAATTATTTGTAAAAATTATTTTGGACTATAGTTTTCAAAATTGTTTGAAAAACCTTTTCAAATAAGTTTGAGGAATACATACATCGCATCAGAATTCATTATGTATATACCTATAAAATTGATCACTTACCCCTGTAAATTCTTAAAATCCACTTCTTGTAAATATAAGATGCGTCCCCGTGTAACTATTTTAACCTAGTTTTTATCCAAAATTTTGTTTTCAAAAATCCCAAAAAAATTGCAAAATAAAAATACCAAAACATTTGAAAAATCTTTTTGAAAATATAAAAAAAATGCATATGCATCATCTTTTCAAAAATCCATAAAAAGTTCAAAACCCTTGAAAATTGCATCACAAAAATATTTTCTGCATCGCATTTGCATAGCGTTCGCATTTTTCGGATTGAGTTTGATGGTTGAACAATTCTAAGTAAAATCTGGAGATTGGAGCTTGATTGGACCTTAAAATCTACTTAATAACATGAACCTTATAGGAGCTGGAATTGAGGTACTTCAGGTCTATTTGACTTAATTCTTTGAGGATCACGAGACTTGGTTCAACGGATTCTTGACTGCCTAAGTAGAGTATCTTTGAACATACGCACGACTCTTGTTGATAATGACCTAACTTGGACACCTGCACCTTTCATATGGCTCAACTCAGTTGGAGTGGTGAGGGGATTGGATTTTCCGGTATGAGACGCACACAAGTTGAAACACTTGTCCTCCTCTAGGGAGGGAAGTGCACCCCAACCCATCCAGTGATGAGGAATTCTAAAGACAGGAGAGTGTGAGTTGCAATAAAGCTTCAAAAGATGGATAGTCTACTGGCTCAAGAGGAAAAACTCCCTATGTAAATGCTACTGTGAATAGTATTTCAAAAAAATGGGCAGGCATGTACAAAGATAAAATGCCTGTAAAGTATGTGAATATGTTGTATAGACAATAAGCAAGCTTGAGTTCCAAAGTCATACATGTGAGCCTGCAGCTGGATGACTTGACTACACTGGTCTTGCATTAGGATAGATAGCTACACTGGCTACCGTCCATTCTTCTCTTCACCCCTCCTCTTGAGCTGGTTGCCACTTGAACTTAGAAGAGAATACCCCGCTCCTTGAGGAAGAAGTTATTGGATTGGGGAATCATTGGGTTGTCATACCGGAGAAGTCAATCTCTTTGCCATTCTAGTTGGGGAGAGCCACAATCACTTACACTATACGAGTCAGATTCATAGTCGTAAGGGTTTGCGTATGAGTTGAGATATTTCTAAACTGGCTATTGAGGAGACTTGGACATAGTGTTGGGATTCTTGAAGACTGTTGGATTTCAAATTCGGTTCTCATTAAGGTTCCGCCCGCACTAAAATTCCAAAGGTCCGACTAATCTCCAAACTTTGATTTTGTGAAGACAAGTTTGATAATTAAACTAAATCCACTTTCTTCTTTTTCTTTTCTTTGTTTTTCTTTTCTGTACTTATTGCATAAGCGTTTGCTAGGGACTAGCAAAGGCAAAGTATAGGGGGATGATGAATCCACATTTCATCATCTTTATTTTATCATTTTGGCCTCAAAGATTTTGGCAAATGCATGTAAATACCCTTAATTCATACATTTTAGCATCCATGCATGTGTGTATAAATAGTGTATAAAATATAGTTTTTAAAGCCAAAATTATAGAATAAAGAAAAGGAAAAGAAAACGAATAAAATATTGTAAATATTTTATGACCCAAAACCCCGAGACCTAGGCATCTCAATGAATAGGTCGACAAGGAATAAAGTAGGGGGAGATAAGGGTCACAATACCAATAAAATTCCCTTTCATTTTATTCATTCTTTATTCATTTTGTGATATATTTTTGGTTTCACTTTTTATACTTCAAATAAAGAAACCTTGTACATAAAAGTTGAAGATAATTAAATATAGAAAAATACAAAATTGATTTCACTCAAAAATAATGTATAGATAAAAAGATATGATCTGAATAAGATTCCAGAATCCCAACTTTCCAGACCTGTATCTCTCAAATAAAAGCTTGAAACGCATCAAACTCACCTTTAATTGTATATAATTTTAAATAATCTATTTAATGAAGGTGGTTTCACGTTTGGCGGAGCTACGGTTTGAAAGTTGAGTTTTGGACCCCTATTGTATACTTGTACAGATTAAAATATTCATTTTATTATTTATTCATTATTTTCATAATTTTATATTTTTATAATTTTGTAAATATTATTTATAATACATGTGAATAATAAAATCAGAATAAAAACCTAAAGAAAATACAAAAAAATAAAATACATGTATCTAACACCTAGGTATAATACATGTACACAGACATATGTGATTAATACTTCCATTTTATTAGGTATATAAAACACTTCAAAAAAAATAAAATAAAAATATATTTAAGTATATAAAAATAAGTTATAAATATATAAAATAATAAACAAAATAAATAAAATCAAATATATAAAATAAAAATAAAATATTAAAATATATAGAAGAATATACCTATATAGGACATAAAAGGTAACTTGTAATTCTATGCCTCATAAAAATAAATAAAAATCACCATAAAATTCTTATAAAATAAGGAACATTTTTTATTTTATAACCTAAAATAAATAAAATCATTTACTATTTTATTTTGAATTTACGAATAATTTTCGCTTGGATTTTCCTGGTTGGTCCACATGGACCAACCAGGTGCGGTCATTTGTTGACCTTAGTCAACTCCCTGACCGAGGCCTGCCAACCTTCTGACAACTTGATTTCGGCCCAATTTCGCCCATTTTTCGAGCCAAATCCCTTCATCTTCCTCCGTCGCCTTCTTCTTGACTTCTTCTCTCTGTACATCCGTGATTCTCGCCGTGCCTTCAGATTGCTCCAGATCTCCATCATTAGCGCGTGGTCTCGCCCGCAAGTCACGCAACCATCTCTTTACTTAACGGACCCGCCACCTTCGAGCTCAATTTCGAACCCCTTTGGATCCGCTTTCTCTCCACCTAGCGCGCTCTAGAGTGAGAGGAAGGTGACAACTTCCATCTCCAGCCTTCAGGCGGGTCGAGGAAGGGCCTAGGCGGTCTCCACCATCTCCGCCGACCACCGACGTCGAGGTCCCCTTCCTCTGGTTCCGACCATCAAGGTACCCCTTCTCCCTCATTTCTTTTTGCATTTCTTAGTCCCTGTAGTTGTAGGAATAGTTTAGGTCACTTAGATTCCCTCGCCGATCTATATCTCGTCGTCCATCGATCCATCGCCGGAGCGCACCTCCGGCCGAATCTCCTATGCTTTCCATAGCCCATCTCCGATGTCCATTCCACCTCCGCGGGGTCCAGGCAGTTTGCCCTGGAACCTTTCATCCATTTTTGCAGGTCAATCGTGCGTAACGACCCCTGGAGACCCATCTTCGTACTTCGCCGGAGGTACCTAGAGCTCGAAGCTCCGCTGCCTTCGCGCCAGCGCCACAGAGCCCCTCCGACGACGTCGAGTCCTCTAGTACATAGAACGACCTCCCAGGAGGTCCCCGACCGATTTTGAGCCTGAAGCATCGTCGGAGACCCAAGATCCAGCTCGGGGAAGTTCGCCCCATCGGAGTTCTTCCCCGTTCTTCCTCGTTGCCTCTCCGCCGTCCGATTAGGTCGTCGCTCCAGTTCGATCCTCCACCGTTGGATCTCACCCGTTCACCGTCGTTCGATCAAAAGCCAAGATCTAATCTTGGCCCCTCATCCGCGAAGGGGTACCTACCGTCCATGACTCGCCACGTGTCCAGAAGAAGATATCAGTCGTTGGATCGTCAGGCGTTGGGTATTTTGCACCTACAACCTCGCCTATTTTTGTATTTCTATTTAGTCCACAAACATTCATCTGTAGTTTTAATATTTCTGTAATATTTGCATTTAGACCCCTGTACTTTCATTATTTGTGTTTAGGTCCAATCCATGTCACCTCACGTTATTCACGCACGTGGGGTGGTGGGTATTTTGCAGTGGACCCCCTGAGGTTTTTATATTTAGTCTTTAGTCCAGGACCTTTTTATTAAGTTGTAATATTTTGGTAAAATTGCATGTTAGCCCCTGGAGCTTTGTGATATTGCAGAAATGCCCCTACTAGGTCGCGTGTCTAGTGCGCGTGAGTTTGGCAATTTTGCAGGGAACCCCCTCCGGGTTTGAGTATTTGTATTTGGTTGTGAAACTTTGTTTATTAGTTAAAAATTTTGTGGAAAATTGCACTTTGGCCCCTGTGTTTCTGGATATTTACATTTATACCCCTACTAGTAGTATATTTTGTCTTTGTTGTCTCTATTTATTTCATGCATATATAAAACCCCGAAAATTACCAAAAAATGTCATAAGTTCCTGTTGCATTGTAGTTTCACGCCATATTTTTAGTTTGAATTTTTCATGCATTTTAATATTTATAAAAAATAAAAAACAAGCATTTTTAGCATTATTTGCATTAAAAAAATATTAAAACCCCATGAAAAATTCCCAAAAAAATATTTTGTGTATTTTAGTGTGTTTTAACTTCTTTCCAAAAATCATTAAAAATTTCAAAAGAAAACCCGTAAAAATTAGAAAACCCCAAAAATCTTCATAAAAATATTAAAATTCTAGAAAAATCTTAAAATATAGTCTTTGTCTCAATTTTTCCTTATTTTATTATCTTTTATTTAAAATTAAGTTGGAGAATTTTTTTTATTGTTTGATATTTTATTTCTCTATTTTAGTTTCAACTTTTTATTTTATTCCATGTTTTCAGTGTTTTTGTCTTTAAAAATACCAAAAACCTAGGAAAAATATAGAAAAATCACAAAAAACATTAGAAAAATGTAAAAAGCCAAAAATACATTATTTTATGAATTTTCTTATTTTTACCCATTTTTATAAATACCTTATCTTTCTTTTTATTATATTGTATAAATACTTTATTTTAGCTTTTAAAGGAAAAAAGAAAATATAAAAAATATATAATATAAAAAGAAAATATAAAATCAGAAATTAAAAATCAAAATACAAAAATGTAAAAAATTAAAAATTAAATAAAAAAATATAAAATTAAAAACCCACAAAAATCTAGCACTTGTAGGCGTTTGATCACTTTCACAGTTTCGAGCACTGTTGCCTTATCTATCATGCTTGCTCCCTGAGTTCGACACTCTACACATACTTGCACCTATACACACTTATTGTAGAGTTATAATAAATTTTAACTCCACATTTACTTTCATTGCTTGATTTGATTGTAGTGGGTTAATTGTTGATTGGATTGGGATTTACCAAGGATCGCCACAGCGACTTTGTCTCCGCCTTGTGTGAGGGATTTTAGACCCTCGTATTTCCCGCTCCATCAAGGGGTTGATTCCCATTGTGTATTCTCCACTTCTTCTCGTCATTCGTACATTTCCCTTGATATCCTCATTTCTATCTCCTTCTATACTTAGGCCTTCAAAAACCTAAGTATAGGGGGGTGAGTCAACTTCTATTCTTTTCACCCACTTATGCTCCATACAAGCTATGTCTCTTTATCACCTAGTGCCAAGAAGACATAGCACAAACTAAGTACCAGGGGTATGCGTATATGTGATATACTTTATTCATAGCTCGTACTTTTCATTGGTTTGTAATAAATATTGGGCAATGGGTAATTACATGTAAAATTTGTACAATATGAAAATTACCTGAAAAAATTGGTAGAATATGCATATTTTGTAACCCTTGTAAAAAATTGTAAAATATTGTAAAAAAATGTATAAGTCTACGTAAATGTTGTAAAATTTGTACACTTTTGTATATATGTGTGTATTATACTAGTTTTGTACAGTTTTATCAAATTCGAGGGGTATACCTTTTTTTGTGAAAATCAAAAATTTGGAAAAAAAACTCTTTGAAAATAAACAAAATTTTAAATAAAGGTTTTACCCATGACATCTGCGCTTCACACAAGACTTGTGTATCAGGCTACTCGATTTGGATCGAATCTTGACTCTGAGTCTTATCACTCTTATTCATTAGCATCTTATGAGTTATGTATTCAAACTCCTTGATGTGAAGATATACATGCTATATCGCATGTAGAGTATCTAGGCTCAAAACAATATGACTTGCACTACACATGCACGATTGCATACTTCTCGTGATGATTCATCGTTTCGCCTAAGGCACTAGGAGTTGAGAACTTAAACATGGACTTCATTTTATGACACCTGAGGATGAGAAGTGGGGAATCACCTCATTAAACCTCAGTGTCAGCTCATAGCCAGTATGGGGACAAGAATACATGTACTACATTGATTTGATCTAGGTGCTAATGTGTGTAAAAACCTAACAATTTAAGGATAAATACGCACCAACTTGGTAAGAGATAAGGAGTTAGCCATGCCCATCATTATGTTATTAAAGAAAATCTTAAAATTTTGAAAATTATCCATCGAAAAGAGCTTGAGAATAACTGGAGAGCGCTCCCAAACTTTTGAGATTCCATTTGGACCAAGTGGAAGTAGGCCATAATATCACCTCTTCCCAATGCTATCAAGCCACCAAATAAGAGTCTTGCGAGCACAAAAATTGAGCCATGCATCATAATTACTACTAACCTGGGTGTAGAAGTATACATTAGGTACTCACAAAAGGCACACCCCAGTGCATCCTAGAGAAACAAGCGAGTGTTCAACCTTTTTTGAGGACATATTAATCCACACTAAAAAATACAGGTGTGTGTTTTAGCACCCGAGTGATTACATTGCCCAATGATTGGAGATAAGAAGCAGATACAATCCTACTCGATCCACAATTAGCCTTCCATGTTCACATTTATTAGTTTGACAACTAAAGAAACAATGGATTGAGGTAAAACCCAGTTGTGAAACTAGAGTCGAGGATTGGGTCTTTAAACTAGCCTATTAAACTAGTACTTTGGGCGAAACAAAAACTTCACATTTGAAGATGTGATCGATAATTAATGTCGTGCTTCTTATATTATATGTACTTATGGAGAGTCTGAAAAATCAGAGAAGTTGAGTTTTTTTTTAGTAGTAATTTATAGTGACTAAGAGTTATAGAGTCACCTAAAACTTCTGGCCTGATCATTGAGCCTTGTTTTATCACATACACAAACTAGTACTTATGCTACGAAATATTAAATAAATAAGTGATAATTATATATTAATTGCATTATATTAAATACAACTAAAAATAAAAAATATTATTAAATACCTAGTTATATACTCCATTACATATATTTTTAAAATTTAGAAATAATATCATTTACTAATTTTAACAAGATATTTTTACCCTCAAGAACCCTTGAATCTTTGTAAATTACCTTCTCGACATTGTAAACATCATCATCATTCACTCATCTTAGTGAACTTGCTCCATCTTACCCCCACGAACCCTCCCTCCATGCATTGTGTTCCTCGTAATCTAATTGGAGTCATGGGTCTAACCCTAGTATGGTCAGATCGCCAAAAGCACGCCTCGTATCCTAGAGGGAGAGTTAGTCACGAGGGCTCGGATATAGAGACATCATGTGCTAAGCCTTCAACCTCTCCCCTTCCTCTTTGATGCCATCACCCTCTTTGTCTCTGCTCTAACATTCCTTCCTACAACGACCATCCTTCACACCATAGCCATTCCGCTTCGATCTCACCCTTTCCTTTCCCCCTCCATCAGGTTCATCAACCATGCTCTAGGAAACTCTTGTACCTCGGCTAAATCGAGGTTAGACTGGCCTAGGGTTTCATGGATTTAGAGAACGAAGGTGATATGGGTTATGGTTTCTAACAAGAAGGTGTTGACGATGGGTTGGTTTGATGGACCTGACCATGTGCATCAGGTCTAGAGGTTACTTCAAATGGATGTGAGGAATGAACGGAGAGAAGTATTTTCTTAGAATAAAAGAGAGGATTGGAATCGATATGGACACCACCCGATGGTTCAACCTTATTAAAGAAATCTATGAGGTCATATCTTGGGATCCAAAGTTTATGATCACTTTGAAATACAAGGTTCCTCGCATAAGAGGGAGCAAGTTCGTGAATATTAAGAATGAGAAAGATACAATGGAGATGTTTAATGCACATAGTGATGGAATACAAATCGAGCCCGTGGCACAAATGACAAACATAGAGTCTCTGAGTTACATATGAGAGAAGGAGTTCCTTAGTAAGAAGAATACATGTGTAGTGGCCTATCCCGTACCGGTTGTGGATAACTCAGAAGGCACAGTGGATCCGTAGACCCGTGATGTTGAAGTTAATTATGGTGGAGTTGGAAGCTCTAAGATGAGCTTAACATTTACATATGACCAACTAGACTGGAACATGGGTAACAAAGGAGTGGGCGATAAGGTTTGGAATGGCTTACTTCCGAAGTAGGGAACGATGATGTTGGGACCAAGGTGGGAATGTGGAATATGGTGGGACTGAGGGTGTTCCTGTGGGGATGGTGGACTTGAGGGTGTGTCTGTGGGTGATGGTGGGAATGAGGGTGTGCATGTGGGTGATGGTGGGGACGAGGGTGTGTTTTGATTGATGGTGGGAGTGAGGGTGGGCCTGATGTTGGATGCGAAGCAAGTGTAGGGCCGAAAGTTCAGGTAATGTTGCCGCATAAGAAGGTAGCCCTAGTACTAGCAGAATCTTCATTGGAGATGTCGATATGACTTCCATTGACAAAGAAGGTGGGGGTGGGACTTCCATTGGAGAAGAAGCACCTCATATGACCAGTAGAAGAGAAGTGTCTGGGACTGAGGTGGGTGAAGAGCATGACACTAGTCTGGGGAGTGATGGTGTGTGAGATTTTGAGTTTAGGATAAGCTCGGAGGTTGAAGAACATACACATGTTGACCATAAAAATGTCGAGGGTCACAAGAGTAATAAAAGTGTGTGTGTGTGTGTACGACGAAAGACACAACCTCAGTCCAACAAATCAAATGTACAAGATCAATGTTTGCGAAGAGGACCACTGAAGTCTGATAAACACCATATGATTCTGATTTTCCAGATACCAATTACACTGTTGTAGACGACGATGTGGAGGATAGTGATAATTCAGATGGCATGGATGGTCGTGTTTATGAGTATAGTTATCATCATTTTCTTGATTGTAACATGGAGAATGTGAGCGATTACACATGCCATGATGCTGGAATGTATTTGGATGCCCCATCACTTGAAGTGAGGGCTGAATTCAAAAGCCAAGAAATCTTCTGCTCTGCACTCACGTCTTATTGCATCACTAAGGAGTTTACTGCCAATTACCTTAAGAGAAAGAGCAATAGGGTCACATCAAAGTACAAGGTGGAAGGGTCTCCTTGAAGGATACATGCCTCCTTCATACCAAACAACACTGGTTCAAAGTGAAGACTCTTGTAGATGACCACACTTGCGCTTCGAATAATCATGTTAGAAACTCCATGGCTGGCCAGAAGTGGATATTGCACCAGATATCGGCTTGGTCGAAGGAGAATCCCACGATCACGGGTGAAGCAACTATCTGGTAGGATCAACGAGGCATTCAAGCTTTGTTTGCCTTATATGATGATCTACAAGGGAAATAGGAGGGCATTGTTTAGTCGATAAGACGGTCTAGAAATCTCACAAGGTGGATATCAAGACGTTGAGTTAACCATCGATTAAGCAACAATTAACCCGTAAATGATAGATGAATCAATAAATGTGAAGCGTGTGTTAAAATTTATTACAACTCTAATATAAATGTATATAGGGTAAAGTATGGTAGAGTGTCGAACCACTGAGAGCAGAGGAAACTAGAGAAAAATGAATAATCTACTGGGGTGCTCTTTTTATGTTTTTATTTTTCAAATGTTTTTGTGGGTTTTAAATTTGTTTTATATACTTTTGATTGATTTTGAATTTAATAATATATTGGATGATGATATATTATATATAATGTGGATATATATATATGTATAAAATAAAAGGAGCATGACTTTTTTGAAAGTTTAAAATATCAAATAAATTCAAAATGTTCAAAATAAAATATTTTTGTGCTTTTTAGATTTTTCTATTTTTGATGATTTTTGGGGTATTTTCGAGAATTTTTATGGATTTTTAATATAGAAATGCATTAAGTAGTACACAACAGAAAATCAAGAGAGTAAAATGGTCCAAACAAATATATGACAGATTAGATTGGGCCCAACTTCAATTTTCTTGTAAGCTAAATAATATAAGGAAAATTCATAAGCTTAAAACATATTTTTTATAGGATTTTTTTTTCTAATTTTTAGAAGATTTTCAGTGTTTTGAAAATTGTAAGGTTTTTGTTTTATTTTTTTGTAATTTTTTGATATGTGTTTCACTATTGTAAGATATAGCTAATATATTTTTGGGAGAATTTTTGGAGATATTCTAAAATTATTTATCAAATTTCTAAATTAAAATAAGGAGATATGCCATATTTTTGGATTTTTTTAAAATAGAAAAACCACTTTGATTGCTCCAAGAAATATATGAGATAAAATAAGGTTTCGAGCAATTAAGGTAAATTTCCTACAATTTTTAGAGTTGAAATGCTATTTAAAACACATAAAATAAAATAAATCATGGAAATAAGCACCTAAGTGCAATTTCCAGGAAGTTAAAGTTCATTTCTGATATCATATCAAAGTTCAGGGGCATACATCTAATAAAAGCCATGTCTTATTTTTGTATGTATTCACATATATACTGACATAACTTCGCCTATTTTTAATTAATTTATACAAACTACAAACTAATTAAAATCAACTACATTGTGTATATATCACTAAGCTAACAACGGAAAAATAAAAAAATACTAACTTGTATTCGTGTGAAATAAAACCAAACCCTAATTCCGAGATAAAAAGTTGTGAATGCAAATATCTCTCACATACATTCTCCTATGAACCCCTACTCACTTCTGAATTAATGAACATTCAACTATCTACAAATTACGGTCAAATTCAAAAGAATCAGAGTTCATATGTGAAATTTAGGTTTTGGGACCTCATTGTATATTGTAATTATTAATTAATATTTACTTGTCATTTTATGTATAAATATATATAACTTGTTTTGAGTCAATTATTTATTTATTTTCTTTGATTTGTGTTTCAATAAAATATGCAAAAATTCAAGTCCATAAATATATAAAAATCAAATATCACAAAATGTTGTGAGTCTGTATATGTACATAAGTCTCTTGTATTTTATTTCTTTATCTTCCTTATTATTAAAAACTCAAAAAATAGATAATGTCTAAATACATATTCTTTTATTGATTTTCTTTTAAATTTTATATTATTAAAAATCATAAAAAATCATAGATGAAAAACATGATATTTTATATACATAGAATGCCACCAAAAATTCCATTTTGTAGAGATGATGTTTATTTGGTCTTGGTCCCTTCATAAAAGCTGTAGATCTCGACAAGACGGACAACTTTCATGAAGGAAACTTTTTTGTTTTAAGGTTGTTTGCTAATTTATTTTGAACCTTTTAATTATTTTGGATCTATAACGTGGCGATACATGGTTGCTTCTTGAACTGCTACATACCCCCCAATTCCTCTCGTAGCCACCCCTCACAGCTATCACTGGATTGGATTTGATCCATCGACCCTTATTAGTTCCTCCCATTAATAAATCTTAGCACGCCCCTCGCTACGTGGCTTGTCCTACTTCACTCAATTGTGATTCGATCGAATAGCGTGGGTATCGTCCCTGACCTCTAATGACTGAGATCTTGCGAGGATCTAATGGGTGAGATGGAGGCATAACAGGTGATGCGACGGCTACTCTGATGAGGTGTGGAAATGGAGTGCGATGGATCTGGTTGTGTGGAGGTGCGGTGGGCATGCCAGAAGGGGAAGAACAAGGTGGTCAGGTGCGTCGGAAACAAGCGGGGGTACGATGATAAGGTTCGTCGGAGCTCCGCTCCAGCGAACTACGAAGGGGATTAACTAAACTAATTCACATGGTTAGAATATAAAACAAATGCAAATAATAAAATCTAGGATTCAAACCAAGCTAGAAAAGACAGAAAAGATACCTCGACTCGGCCTGAACCGAGGAGATGGGACCTCATGGCGAAGCTCCGCTGGAGGTGGGTGGAACGCTACCCTAGGCGGGTCCTCGTTCAACCAAAAGACTTGGTGAGGAGGTTGTCACCCTCCTCGAGCCCGTGAGAGCCAAATGGAGGAGAAAACTTGACTGAAGGGAGATTCAAAATAGGAAGAAGGGGAGATGGTGATTTTATACTGTGTGACTGATGCATGGGGAAGATCAAGGAATGGACAGTGATTCAGTGGCCCAATTGCCAAGAAATCAAGCACGCGAGTATGTAAAATGATCGAGGAGAAGAAACACAGAAGAAATCGAGCCCAATCAATGACTACATAGATCAGGGAGAAAGGTATAAAATGGGTTAAAACCATAGGCATGTCATATCTAGGCATGGGAAAGGACAATTGACCGAAGTCAACTACGGACTCAATCTGATTGGTCCACGTGGACCATAAGAAAAAAGTGACACAAAATTATTTGTAAATTCAGAATTAAATAATAAATGATTTTATTAATTTTAAGTTATGACATAAAAAGTGTTTATTATTTTCTATAGTACATTATTAATATTTATTTATTTATTTAGGTTATTTATTATAAATGACTTTTTAGGGTTTTATTTATAGATGTAATTACCTATGTTTTGATTCTTTTATTTTTATTTTGTATTTTGAATTTTACTATTTGATATTATTATTTTATATATTTACAAATTATTTTTATATACATAAGTGTATTTTTATTATATTTTTCTGATATATTTTTCATACTTAAATAAATAGGTATATTTAATATATAGGTATAAGTATAGGTATTTCATCTATGTATTTATGTCTATTATTTTATCTTAATATTTTATTTATTGTTTAATTTTAGTTTTGATACGTAAATATATTATAAATAATATTTAAAAAATTATAAAAATATAAAATTATAAAAATAATAAAGAATAAAAAATAATTATTTTATTCATGTATATTCTATAATAGCGATCCAAATCCTAATTTTTACACCTTAACTCCAAAAATAGGAAACCACCTAAATTAAATAGCTCATTAAAAGTTATATACAATTAAAGATGATTTTTTCTATATTTTGAGTTTTTATTTAGGAGGTATGGGTCCGGGAAGTTGGGATTTTGGAATATTATTTAGGGTATAAAATGTGCATAGTATACTATTTTTGTATGAAATTAATTTTGTATTTTTCTATATATTATTATGTATAACTTTCATGTAAAAGTTTCTTTATTTGAGGTTTAAAAAGTTGAAAATAAAATAAGTCTAAAAAATGAATAAATGATTAATAAATAAATGGGGGTTTTATTATATTATTGGTCGTTATCTCCCCTTACTTTATTCTTTATCGACCCAGTCATCAAGATTACCCAGGTCTAGAGGTTTAGGATCATAAAATATCTTTAGCATTTTATTCTGTTTTTCTTTTCTTTATTCTATAATGTTGGCATTAAAAATAATATTTTATATAATATTTATACAACAAAGAGTGAATGTTAGTTTGTGCAAATTAGGGCTATTTACATGCATTAGCTAGGGTTTTTAAGGCCAAAATGATAGAATAAAGGTGATTAAATGGAGATTCATCATCCTTCTACCTTTACCGACCATGAGACAACGATAGTCGACCTAATCTCCTCTTCCTTTCCCACATCAAGCAAGTCACCAACCACCTCTGAATCCTCCACTCCAAGGCCCCGACCTCTTCCGCGAGCTTCACATCCCTAACCCTCGACCCATAAAAACCACAACCACAATCGCATGTATCCGCCATTTTGCGAAAGCAGAGAGCGAGCTCTAGAAGCACATGCACCCCGTGACACCGATGCTATGACCATTGAGTGAAGACCCCTACTCCTTTTCGATGTTATCCAAAGCTTCGACGAGCTTTTTTGTAGCACCGATTGTAGCTGCTCAACTCCGCCCAGCCACAAGTCGAGTAAGACCAAGGTGCTTCCTCAAGCGCCTCTCCCAGATACTACCTTCGCCCCTACCAGGTATAATACTTCTTGCCCTTTTTCTTCAATTTTCCTTTTCCTCTTCTTTTTGTTTGCACCTCTACTTCTCTGCCTTTTTCCTCTCCCAAAATACCTGTTCCTTATGTTTTGAGAACCGTGTACATAAAATCCGACAACAATCAAATACCATCACCTTCGAAATCCCTCCATATTCTTTCTCTACCTCTTACCCCCTCCCCCCATTGTTGCCAAGATTATGGGTTCACCTTAAGCTTCGATATCCCACCATTGTAGGAGCTTGTTTCACCCTTTATTTGTTAGCTAACACTATAGGAAGTTGGGGATTGATCATATAACAAAAGCAACAACTTCACCACCTCTTCGTCTAGCTACAACATGTTTTCTAGCTACATTTTAGTCTTTATGTTTCCATCATTTAATCATACATTTTAGTCTTTATTTTCTATTAAGTTTTCCGATATAATTGTATATATGAATATCTAAAATTGAACATGTTCTTAAATAGTAAAATGTAATAAAAATCTACAAGTTATATTTGATATTTTCTATTGCATGTAATTTTTATGTCGATTAAACACACTATGCTCGATATCATGCACTTGAAATCACACCTATTTGAGATTTATTCTTCCATATATATATATATATATATATATAATAATAATAATAATTTGCTTATGAGAAAATATCAATTAAATCAGATCAATTTTTTGGAAATCGAAACTTGTGCTTAGATTTTATGTTCCGTCATGTTTAGGATTTTCCTATTATTACAAATTGGATTTTATTTTAGATAATTAAATCATCATTCATTGTATTTTTTCATTGGAAAATAATAAAAAATAGTTTTTTGTGATAGAAATCCAAAAAAAGACCATACTTTCATTATTTTTTTATTATTTTTTGTGTTTATTTTCATTTGAAAAAGAGTTTTTAGTTCGTATATATATTAGTAAGATAATTAAAAATTAAAAATATAATTTTATCTCAAATATAATAAATTATTCACATTTAGATTCTAAAACATGTAATTTTTTGAGCATTTTTTAACAAATGAAAACACATTAAAACTCCATTAAATATATAATAAAAAATTCAATGAGATTGTGGCTTACCATTTCCATGATGAGCCTACACTCTCATCCATCTATTATTAATTGTGCGTTTCGAATTAAGAGCTTATTAATTATCTTAGTTTAATGTTGGAAAACTTATTTTGATCTTTCTATCACATTCTAAATATAGGCGTGCCAATACAATATCCCTAGATGGTACGGAACCCATTTACCCTAAATCAATTAATATATTCCTCTCTCTCTCTCTTATTCAACGAGGACTCTAGAAAGGGAGGCATCTGATGGCTCTAGATATATAGGTAACAACTGTGCACTCGTATCGAGCATCAAGTTCTCGAGCTTCAATCTTCTATTCATGATCTTTCATTTGACCCTATATTGCTCAGATCCGGATCATGGATCTATCCAGATATGGGTTTTAGGAGATTTGAGGTTGTTGAGGTTTGGATCTCTGATGAATCTCGTATTCATCATGCTAAAATTGGTCATTTAGGATATGTTCCCCATCATTTACCTGTAATTAATCATTAATAGAGCATTATTAGCCATCATGCATGTGTGAATAATATCTGCATTTCATCATGCCTAATTGCATTTAAAATCCCCAGTGTAAATTAGCCCAAAAAGCCGCTAACTTCTCACATTTTTAGTTAATTCATCCTAACTTCATTGACCCAAAACCACGTCCATTGTGTAGATACTACTAACCTTATCAAACAAAAAATACAAAAAAATTACTAACCCCAATAAGTGTCAAATAATCCCAAAGTCAAATTTCACATCTGACAGACTAAAATGAGCATATCTCCCACATACAGTGTCCATTTTGGTCTACTCACTTTTAAGATACTCCATTTTCAAATACCTTCAAAACAAGACCAATTTCGTAAAATTCGGAGCTCATTTGTGAAAGTTGGGTTTTGGGCCTCTTTTGCACATTTTGACTTCTTCCTATTTTTGACCTGAGTTTTTATGTACATAATTAACTCTTTTAATTTTATTTCTTCTTCATTTGTGTTCTTTGATGAAAGTTTCATTAAGCGACACAAATATCCAAATCCAGAGTAAAACTGAAATCAAAGAAACTGACCAAGTCCGAGTGTCCGTTGTCGGTCTGTACAAAAGTTGTGCGTTTCTTACTTTTATTTTATTTTCCTATTTTCTTATTTGTTAAAAATCCAAAAAAAATAGATTAGTGTGTAATTAATTTTTTTGTATTTTATCGTATTTTTTTAGATTTTTTTATCCTTTTTAAAACCACCAAAAAAATACAAAATAAAAAAAAACAGTTTTCTATACACATGGAGAACCGCCAAAAATACCACTACTCACAGATGACCTCTTTTGCTCATGGGTCCTTCACGAAAGTTGTAGATCTCGTCGAGACGAACAACTTTTGTGAAGAAAATTTTTTGATCCGAGGTCTCTTCTATCTCTTTTCCCTCGACCCATAAAAACCACAACCACAATCGCATGCATCCGCCATTTTGCGAAAGCAGAGAGCGAGCTCTAGAAGCACATGCACCCTGTGACACCGATGCTATGACCATTGAGTGAAGACCCCTACTCCTTTTCGATGTTATCCAAAGCTTCGATGAGCTTTTTTGTAGCACCGATTGTAGCTGCTCAACTCCGCCCAGCCACAAGTCGAGTAAGACCAAGGTGCTTCCTCAAGCGCCTCTCCCAGATACTACCTTCGCCCCTACCAGGTATAATACTTCTTGCCCTTTTTCTTCAATTTTCCTTTTCCTCTTCTTTTTGTTTGCACCTCTACTTCTCTGCCTTTTTCCTCTCCCAAAATACCTGTTCCTTATGTTTTGAGAACCGTGTACATAAAATCCGACAACAATCAAATACCATCACCTTCGAAATCCCTCCATCTTCTTTCTCTACCTCTTACCCCCTCCCCCCATTGTTGCCAAGATTATGGGTTCACCTTAAGCTTCGATATCCCACCATTGTAGGAGCTTGTTTCACCCTTTATTTGTTAGCTAACACTATAGGAAGTTGGGGATTGATCATATAACAAAAGCAACAACTTCACCACCTCTTCGTCTAGCTACAACATGTTTTCTAGCTACATTTTAGTCTTTATGTTTCCATCATTTAATCATACATTTTAGTCTTTATTTTCTATTAAGTTTTCCGATATAATTGTATATATGAATATCTAAAATTGAACATGTTCTTAAATAGTAAAATGTAATAAAAATCTACAAGTTATATTTGATATTTTCTATTGCATGTAATTTTTATGTCGATTAAACACACTATGCTCGATATCATGCACTTGAAATCACACCTATTTGAGATTTATTCTTCCATATACATATATATATATAATAATAATAATAATAATAATAATTTGCTTATGAGAAAATATCAATTAAATCAGATCAATTTTTTGGAAATCGAAACTTGTGCTTAGATTTTATGTTCCGTCATGTTTAGGATTTTCCTATTATTACAAATTGGATTTTATTTTAGATAATTAAATCATCATTCATTGTATTTTTTCATTGGAAAATAATAAAAAAATAGTTTTTTGTGATAGAAATCCAAAAAAAGACCATACTTTCATTATTTTTTTTATTATTTTTTGTGTTTATTTTCATTTGAAAAAGAGTTTTTAGTTCGTATATATTAGTAAGATAATTAAAAATTAAAAATATAATTTTATCTCAAATATAATAAATTATTCACATTTAGATTCTAAAACATGTAATTTTTTGAGCATTTTTCAACAAATGAAAACACATTAAAACTCCATTAAATATATAATAAAAAATTCAATGAGATTGTGGCTTACCATTTCCATGATGAGCCTACACTCTCATCCATCTATTATTAATTGTGCATTTCGAATTAAGAGCTTATTAATTATCTTAGTTTAATGTTGGAAAACTTATTTTGATCTTTCTATCACATTCTAAATATAGACGTGCCAATACAATATCCCTAGATGGTACGGAACCCATTTACCCTAAATCAATTAATATATTCCTCTCTCTCTCTCTCTTATTCAACGAGGACTCTAGAAAGGGAGGCATCTGATGGCTCTAGATATATAGGTAACAACTGTGCACTCGTATCGAGCATCAAGTTCTCGAGCTTCAATCTTCTATTCATGATCTTTCATTTGACCCTATATTGCTCAGATCCGGATCATGGATCTATCCAGATATGGGTTTTAGGAGATTTGAGGTTGTTGAGGTTTGGATCTCTGATGAATCTCGTATTCATCATGCTAAAATTGGTCATTTAGGATATGTTCCCCATCATTTACCTATAATTAATCATTAATAGAGCATTATTAGCCATCATGCATGTGTGAATAATATCTGCATTTCATCATGCCTAATTGCATTTAAAATCCCCAGTGTAAATTAGCCCAAAAAGCCGCTAACTTCTCACATTTTTAGTTAATTCATCCTAACTTCATTGACCCAAAACCACGTCCATTGTGTAGATACTACTAACCTTATCAAACAAAAAATACAAAAAAATTACTAACCCCAATAAGTGTCAAATAATCCCAAAGTCAAATTTCACATCTGACAGACTAAAATGAGCATATCTCCCACATACAGTGTCCATTTTGGTCTACTCACTTTTAAGATACTCCATTTTCAAATACCTTCAAAACAAGACCAATTTCGTAAAATTCGGAGCTCATTTGTGAAAGTTGGGTTTTGGGCCTCTTTTGCGCATTTTGACTTCTTCCTATTTTTGACCTGAGTTTTTATGTACATAATTAACTCTTTTAATTTTATTTCTTCTTCATTTGTGTTCTTTGATGAAAGTTTCATTAAGCGACACAAATATCCAAATCCAGAGTAAAACTGAAATCAAAGAAACTGACCAAGTCCGAGTGTCCGTTGTCGGTCTGTACAAAAGTTGTGCGTTTCTTACTTTTATTTTATTTTCCTATTTTCTTATTTGTTAAAAATCCAAAAAAAATAAATTACTGTGTAATTAATTTTTTTGTATTTTATCGTATTTTTTTAGATTTTTTTATCCTTTTTAAAACCACCAAAAAAATACAAAATAAAAAAAAAACAGTTTTCTATACACATGGAGAACCGCCAAAAATACCACTACTCACAGATGACCTCTTTTGCTCATGGGTCCTTCACGAAAGTTGTAGATCTCGTCGAGACGAAAAACTTTTGTGAAGAAAATTTTTTGATCCGAGGTCTCTTCTATCTCTTTTCCCTCTCCAAAGTTGAAATGTTTTTGAGGTGCCACGTGGCGGCCCCTGGGCGTGCCACGTGGCACCCCACTTTTCCACTTCTCTCCCAGACCACCGGGTCACGTGCCACGCACGTGACCCCATCTTCTTCTTCCCCAGCCGTTCACCCTCATCCCCGAGCACCACCCTTGTAACGCCCACCCCCGCCATTACCACCTCCAAACCGTTACACTTGCCACCACATTCACTCCCCTCCCTTGCGTAACGACCTTCCATCATCGTCTATAAACACTCTCCTTTGCCGGCCACACAATCCATCAGCCCTCTCCAAGGTGCCGGTGACAGTGGCCTAAACCTCGCCGGTGCGATCCAGAGGTCTCTGACCTCTGTGCTGCTCCTCAGTAGCCGAGCTTCGCTGCACCTCCGCCCGCAGCTGAGGCGACAACGGAGTCGAGGCATCCTCCTCCAACTTCTGGCGACTCTCTTCCCCCCCTCCGTTTTTTATCCTAACCAATTGCAGGAACACGCAGCCGCACCTCTGCTCCAGGTTCACCGCCTCTCCGCCGCGCCTCATCACGTGACGCCGCCTCACAACTCCGCCCTCGACAACCATCGTCACAGCTCCCTCCGCCTCGCAGCGCCTCCGCCCAGGCCCACCAGCTCCGCCTCGCGGTCTTGCCCCCTCCGCCCACCGCGCCTTCCGCGCCTCTCCACCTCCCGCCGCCTCTGCCTCCGACTCCCTCCGCCGGTCGTGTGTCGACCGGCGTAGGGCCTGCCGACCGCCCATCCAGCCACCGCGCGGTGGCCGCTCGCCTCCGTGCCCCGCCTAGCCACCTCCGACCGCCATCAACCGTCGGATCGGGCCCAAGCCCTTGATCCGACAGTCCTCCAACCGCCACGTGCACCCCCCCCCCCCCCCGAGCCTCGGCCCCAGCCGCGAGGCTTGGGTCCACCGAAGCGCCGCCAGTCGCCGCGTGGAGGCTCGGACCATCCGAGCCTCCCACTTCCCCCTCCGAACCTCAGGCCCGGACGCCCGAGCCTCCAGGACCGGGCCCGAACCATAGGCTCGGCCACCCGAGCCTCCCGCTTCCCACTCCGAGCCTTGGGCGCACGTGCTCCCACATGCGCATTGGGTAAATTGCGAGAAGGCCCCTAGCATTTTTATAAATTGTAGAAATACCCCCGCCAGGGGAAAATTTCCAAAAAGGCCCCTCAAGTTTTTATTAATTATAGATAAGTCCTCCCAGGGACCTCTTTGCGAAGAAAACTTTATTTTATTTACATTTTGGTCCCTGAATTTCATTTTAGCATATCTTTGTCATACGGACTCCGATTTTAGCATATAATATGTCATTTCGAAGCTAATTCCGTGCTCTACCATTTAGCATAGTTTGTGATCAGATCTGAGGGCATTTATTGAGAATTTATATTTGAGGTTCGTCATTGACTTTTGTAGACTAATTTTTGACATATTGATGCTTGGGATTTGGATGATATTATTTGCAGGAATTCGGACAAGTATCTTATCTGATTAAGCTCTCATTGATTATTCTTAATAATTTGGATTTCTCAGGGGATTATCTCAGATTAATTCCTCTAAGATTATGGTCAAACATTCTAGGAATTAGATCAAAGATTTTTGGAAGATGGATATCTTGCTTCAATTATTCTGAGTATCAACTTATTAACCTGAAGCATTGATTCAATTGTATTTTGATTTGTGATTAACTTTGATGAAATTACTGATCATATTATTTGAAAATTAGATACGTTTCAAATCACAGATCCGGAGCATAAACTCTGTTTATTTTTCTTGCATAGTATTTTCATCATTGCATTGTATATTTCTTAACACAAAATTTGACCAAGCATAAATTAATTATTTAATTTGATTTAAGACCACGCAACTAAAAATCACCGTTCCCTGTGTTCGACCATGGTAAACTTGCCAAGTAAAATATTCCACAACATTCAAAGCTTGTGGTGTTTTGACAACCGAAATCCGCCTCCTATACTGCAATTATCGACTATTAAAGAGGTAAATTTCACGTTCATAAAATGGCGTCGTTGCCGGGGAACGACGAATTTTTAGGGTTTTGAATCATTTTTTGTAATTAATTTTTGTAAAATTAATTTTTGTGTCATTTTTTTCTCTGCATTTTATTCTGCATTTCTCTCTTACTTTATATACTAACCGCAATTTCTCTCTTTGCAGACTTCTGGGAGCGAAATTTTGGATATTCATCAAGGATCTGCAAGGAAGATTGAATTTTGATTTTTGTGAGAGAGATCTTAGTATACGTTTAAATTTCTGCATTATTCACAGGGTCCCTCTCTCCTTGTACCCTGTTAATTTGTAATATTCGGGATTGGACTCTCTGTGGCTTGACGTAGAATTTAGGAGCACACACGCTAGATTAGAATTATTTGATTGTGCTCGTAATTCTTAGGCTACACATTCACTAACTATATGCACTATAGATCGTTCAACATTAGCCAAAAATTTCAATCAATTCTTCCCGCTAATAGAACTATCTGTTTAGGGGGTTTTCCATCTGTGCATATCATTTAGTGTAAATTTTAAATTCCTTGTCTTGCATCCTGCATCAAGAACGCAAGGATTCACTGTAAGTCCTTCTCTTAAGCATGCATCATTGATTTACGTTTGCATCGCCTTTTCCAATCCCCCTTTCTCAAAGTTTTACAACTTAGGATTTAAAGGAATTGGGACTGTTCGGTAGGCGTGAATTTTTGTGCTCACATAAACTACAGTGATAACCTTAACTTAAAACTAGGACTGTTAATCAAGGTGATTGTAAATAAACTGATCTAAAATTAACCTGTGTTTGGTGGAGAGAAACCCACTCATTGTTTGTAAGGACCAGAACGCACACTTAGGAAAGAACCCAAAACCGAAGTGGTTCATTCAGACTACTGAGCTTAAACAATTAGCTACTTTTCAGTGAGGGTCTCAGGTAGCCGTTTACGGTCCGACTTCCCTTAGCAGAGTAGGTGGTTTAGAGGATACCGCGGAAGGCTCCGTCCTCAAGTAACACGGGTAGCCGTTTACGGTCCGTACTTACACCTATATTGGCTGAAGGTAGGAGCAACTAGTTGTATAAACTCGGGACAGTCTTTGTGAAATATTTCGGCACCTAACAGCTCCGCTTAATTTTTAAGACTGTTTTGTCATTAAATTAAAATTGAAAAGATAAGCGGTCGAACCCTAACGTGCCTTCACCATTATTGAGTGAGTGAATCAACATGTTTATTTTGTGTTTGATTTGTGTGCATCAAAGACCTTACAATTGCAAGTAAATCGTGGTTCGCTGATCATTCCATCTCTCTTCGGAAGATGTCGGCACAGTGGTCTTCTTTTCCGATCTCCACGACCTTGTCCCGATATTCTTCTTCTCTCACTCCTCAGGGGAACCTACCATTCAAGTCAAGTTCCCCTCAGCCATCATTCTCTGCCCACCCATACATCCCACCCTATGACCACACTTCTTCTTGGAATAGCCATCTCTCACACTCGGACAATCTTATGGACATAAGAGAGAGATCAGAATCAATGATAAACAATAGAGTGATCGATTGACAATAGAACACGATTTCCGGTCACTAGGATCTCACAGCCTCTTGAATTATCCCCTACTCAAGATAACTAACAATTTTCCTTTGACAACCCACGAGAAAACCAAAGTCAAGGAAATACAACTCATGACCAGACCATAATGTTTATGAACAATCAATACTCTACTCGAGGTTACATGCCAGAATCATGACACACAGAGAATGATTATTCAATCACTAGTCATGAGATGTTTGAGGATGAGATTGCTCGAATTAATCATAGAGCCGACACTTTAACTATGAGAATATATGATCTCATCCAGTCTATGCAAAATTCAGAAGAAGTGAGGCCACCACCATGCGAATCACTGAGTCATCACAATCAGGCACAACCACCACTGACCTCTGACCCCCCTATTGACCATATTACAGAAAATATCAAAAAAATAAAAAATTTAAAAATTCAAAAAAACTGGACAATTATGAAATGGAAGCATTTTGCAAGAGTCTGATCTTAGAGCTTCCATTGATCAAAGCCATAGAATATGTGCCCGATCTTAAGAGATTTGTGAAGAGTCGACTGAACCCCAAAAAGGCGGGCAAGAAACGATCCAGGAATGAATATCATGTCATATCTATGGCTAGTTCTTTGGTGATGAATCATAAACTCAAAAGCCGCAAAGTCAAGCGACTGACTCGGATCACATGTGAAATTGAGGATTCTATATTCACTCATGTTCGGTTAGACGACGACTCTACATTAAACATCCTCTCGAAGTCCGTCTTTAATCAACTTAAATTCGGACAACTCAAAAAGACTACGGTGATCGTTCAATCACCTGATCGATCTATCAAAAGACCGTGGGGGATCGTTTCTGTCGTCGTAAATTTCCGAGGTAAAGAACATAAAGTGGACTTTATTGTCCTTGACATTGAGCACCCCGGAAGGATGTCTGAGTCTTCTATCATTTTAGGAAAGCCGTTCTTAGCCTCCGCTAAGGCGATCGTCGATTGCGAGACTCAGGAAATCAAGTTCCTGAACTCGGACCACAATGAACAAACCCCCAATGACACATACTGCTCTGATGAAAACCAACTTGAAACCGACAGTTATATTTCACATTATCAGACATCTCCGCATGATACATTAAGATTAACTGTTGGACAAACTTTGGATTCTCACCACCCTATCACTGCTCCTAGGAAAAATCAAGATTTTGGAGTTTATGAAGATTTGGACCATATTATTGAAGATCATCATGATTATTTGAATGGCCCAATGTTTGAGTCGGCAGTAATTCATGAGATACTTGAACCATATAAGGAACCGACTCTGGAAACATCTGATGTCACCAAAATTCACGATCATATGAAAGTGATATCAACATCCCCAGCCATAAACCACAATATCTGCAGGAACAATCTCCCTCGACCGAAGCAGTGCATGACCCTTCAAGAATTGATCGACTTTTATGGGGATTCATCTGATGAGGAACTCACAAATGCCACACTGGTTACTCAAGACAGGGAGTTGAAGACTGTCCAACTTCCTCCCAATACTTTCCAAGGAAACAAACCGATCAAGAAAGTCACCTTTGACCTTAGACATCAGGTGATTTCTGAAGAGTCCTCGTCCGCTCCTGATGAGGTTCATCAGATAAGTGCAATAGGTACAGCTCTGATCCATGGGCACTTATCTCTGATCGACAAAAGTTGGAGATCCTCTGCAGACCCCTACTATTCTCCTAAGGACAACTCCGACGATGGCTGGTCCTCTTCATCACACTCCACATCTCCATACTATCTCCCTCCACACTCCCGCAAGAAGGTCCGTCGCAAACCTCCTTGATCTTGTACACCCGCAAATCTACCCGATTCCCCGTCTGTATTTATCCGATTATACTTAGGCTGACCTGAGCCTAAGTATAGAGGGACCGCTACCATTGTTTATTCAGCACTTCTCTTCTTTTGTTTTTGTCCCATCAAATACTTCGTACGAGCTATGTCTACATTTCACTTTGTGCCATGAGGACATAGCACAAGCTAAGTATAGGGGGTGTTTGTATATATTTTATCTACTTTATCCATAGCTCGTGCTTTAATCGTTTTTATCTAACATCGGGGATGGGTACAAGTAGTGTGTATAATACATGTTTTTCAAAAAAACAAAAAAAAACAAAAAAAAACAAAAAAAACACCCCAAAAAAACTTTTTGCATTAAAAAAACAATCATCACTCATGGTCCTGCATTTCATCAAGCATTTCATGCATTCCTTGGTCGATATATTCCTGACACATTCACCATCACTAAAGGCTTGAGGATTTTTGAGGACACTTGATTTCTGAGATCTTGAGATTGTGAGTTAGCCTGCCATAGTCATTAGGGTTTTTAGAACTTAATAATCCACACTTCCCTAGTTTAAAAGATTTGAGCGCTATATTGCACTCTTCATCTCTACCTTCAAAAAGAATATGATCAGCACAATCACTTTCACAACTGCATGATTGATGAGATGAGTTGAGCTATCACTTGAGGAACTAGGACTAGAGATTTGAGTTTAGACCCGATTTAATGATATTCGAGGATGGGATAAAGTTAATGAAGGTTTCAGAAAACCTGAGTATCAGCAAAAACCTAGCCAGTATGTGAACAAGTTCATATGCTATCTTTTTGATATTGACCTAAGTGCCAGGGTGTGTTGAAACTTAATGAAAATTTGTTGATCAGTGTGCGCCAACTCTTGGTAAAAGCAGTGGAGCTAGCCAACAAAAAAAAGAAATGTCAAAGAAAAGCTCTATCATCCAAAGTCAAATTCCAAATGAGCTTCCACCAATGGCGAGCGCTCCCAAACATTTTCAAAGTGTCCACTTGGACCAAGCGCTAATTAGGACCAAGGAGTCGGGCTGACACCACAAAAAGGGCTCTGCATCGTAAGCGATACAAGTCTGGGTGTCGAAGGTATCTTAGATACTCAAAAGAGACACACACCGGTGTACTCCCAGAAAAACAAGTGCAGACGACTCCAAATTCTCTTGATGGACACATTGATCAACAAAATAAAATATACTTGTGTTGAGTAATAAGGCACTCGAGAGGCACCTTGTTCCAATGTAAGGGAGAGAATCAGACACAATCCTATGCCCTCCATCATCTGGTCGTCCATCTACACTTTCAAGTCTGGCAAACTAATGAGACGGTTGACTGAAGCAAGAATAGACTTATTCCCTAGTGTTGAGGATTAGGTCTAGAGAAGGATCTTTGGGACTGGAACTTTGAGTGATGCCCAGACTCGACTCTCATGAAATGCAGTACACTTAAAATCATATCCTTATATTAAATGTGCAAACAGAGAGTCTGAAAATTAGAGAAGTTGGGTTCCTTTTGATTAAAGATTGGGTGAGCTCAGAATTTTAGGATCACTCAAATTAAGGGTCTTTCTGAATTAAGCCTTGAAAATTCACTTACACAGTCAAGGATGTAATCAACTAAGTCATTCACTCATGCTCGGGGACGAGCATGGTCTAAGTATAGGGGTATGATGAATCTCGTATTCATCATGCTAAAATTAGTCATTTAGGCTCTGTTCCCCATCATTCACCTGTAATTAATCATTAATAGAGCATTATTAGCCATCATGCATGTGTGAATAATATCTGTATTTCATCATGCATAATTGCATTTAAAATCCTCAGTGTAAATTAGCCCAAAAAGCCGCTAACTTCTCACATTTTTAGTTAATTCATCCTAACTCCGATTGACCCAAAACCACTCCATTGTGTAGATACTACTAACCTTATCAAATAAAAAATACAAAAAAATTACTAACCCCAATAAGTGTCAAATAATCCCAAAGTCAAATTTCACACCTGACAGACTAAAATGAGCATATCTCCCACATACAGTGTCCGATTTTGGTCTACTCACTTTTAAAGTACTCCATTTTCAAATACCTTCAAAACAAGACCAATTTCGTAAAATTCGGAGCTCATTTGTGAAAGTTGGGTTTTGGGCCTCTTTTGCGCATTTTGACTTCTTCCTATTTTTGACCTGAGTTTTTATGTACATAATTAACTCTTTTAATTTTATTTCTTCTTCATTTGTGTTCTTTGGTGAAAGTTTTATTAAGCGATGCAAATATCCAAATCCAGAGTAAAACTGAAATCAAAGAAACTGACCAAGTCCGAGTGTCCGTTGTCGGTCTGTACAAAAGTTGTGCGTTTCTTACTTTTATTTTATTTTCCTATTTTCCTATTTGTTAAAAATCCAAAAAAATTAGATTAGTGTGTAATTAATTTTTTTTGTATTTTATCATATTTTTTTAGATTTTTTTATCCTTTTTAAAACCACCAAAAAAATACAAAATCCAAAAAAATCGGTTTTCTATACACATGGAGAACCGCCAAAAATACCACTTCTCACAGATGACCTCTTTTGCTCATGGATCCTTCATGAAAGTTGTAGATCTCGTCGAGACGAACAACTTTTGTGAAGGAAATTTTTTGATCCGAGGTCTCCTTCTATCTCTTTTTCCTATCCAAAGTTGAAATTTTTTTGGGGTGCCACGTGGCAGCCCCTGGGCGTGCCACGTGGCACCTCACTTTTCCACTTCTCTCCCAGACCACCGGGTCACGTGACCCCGTCTTCTTCTTCCCCATCCGTTCACCCTCATACCCGAGCACCACCCTTGTAACGCCCACCCCCGCCATTACCACCTCCAAACCGTTACACTTGCCACCACATTCACTCCCTTCCCTTGCGTAACGGCCTTCCATCATCGTCTATAAACACTCTCCTTCGCCGGCCACACAACCCATCCGCCATCTCCAAGGTGCCGGTGACAGCGGCCTAAACCTCGCCGGCGCGATCCAAAGGTCTTTGACCTCTGTGCTGCTCCTCAGCAGCCGAGCTTCGCTGCACCTCCGCCCACAGCTGAGGCGACGACGGAGTCGAGGCATCCTCCTCCAACTTCTGGCGACTCTCTTTCCCCCCTCTGTTTTTTTATCCTAACCACTTGGAGGAACACGCAGTCGCACCTCTGCTCTAGGTTCACCGCCTCTCCGCCGCACCTCACCACGTGACGCCGCCTCGCAACTCCGCTCTCGACAACCATCGTCACAGCTCCCTCCGCCTCGCGGCGCCTCCGCCCAGGCCCACCAGCTCCGCCTCGCGGTCTCGCCCCCCTCCACCCACCGCGCCTTCCGCGCCTCTCCACCTCCCGCCGCCTCTGCCTCCGACTCCCTCTGCCGGTCGTGTGTCGACCGGCGTAGGGCCTGCCGGCCGCCCGTCCAGCCACCGCGCGGTGGCCGCTCGCCTCCGTGCCCCGCCTAGCCACCTCCGACCGCCATCAACCGTCAGATCGGGCCCAAGCCTTTGATCCGACGGTCCTCCCACCGCCACGTGCCATCCCGAGCCTCGTCCCCAGCCACGAGGCTCGGGTCCACCGAAGCGCCGCCAGTCGCCGCGTGGAGGGCTCGGACCATCCGAGCCTCAGCCTCGGTCCGAGCCTCCCGCTTCCCCCTCCGAACCTCAGGCTCGGACGCCCGGGCCTCCAGGCCCGGGCCCGAACCATAGGCTCGGCCACCCGAGCCTCCCGCTTCCCACTCCGAGCCTTGGGGCATTGGGTAAATTGCAAGAAGGTCCCTGTCATTTTTATAAATTGCAAAAATACCCCCGCGAGGGGAAAATTTCAGAAAGGCCCCTCAAGTTTTTATTAATTACAGATAAGTCCTCCCAGGGACCTCTTTGCGAAGAAAAATTTATTTTATTTACATTTTGGTCCCTGAATTTCATTTTAGCATATCTTTGTCATACAGACTCCGATTTTAGCATATAATATGTCGTTTCGAAGCTAATTCCGTGCTCTACCATTTAGCATAGTTTCTGATCAGATTTGAGGGCATTTATTGAGAATTATTATTTGAGGTTCATCGTTGACTTTTGTAGACTAATTTTTGACATATTGATGCTTGGGATTTGGATGATATTATTTGCAGGAATTCGGACGAGTATCTTATCTGGTTAAGCTCTCATTGATTATTCTTAATAATTTGGATTTCTCAGGGGATTATCTCAGATCAATTCCTCTAAGATTATGGTCAAACATTCTAGGAATTAGATCAAAGATTTTTGGAAGATGGATATCTTGCTTCAATTATTCTGAGTATCAACTTATTAACCTGAAGCATTGATTCAATTGTATTTTTATTTGTGATTAACTTTGATGAAATTACTGATCATATTATTTGAAAATTAGATACGTTTCAAATCACAGATCCGGAGCATAAACTCTGTTTATTTTTCTTGCATAGTATATTTCTTAACACAAAATTTGACCAAGCATAAATTAATTATTTAATTTGATTTAAGACCACGCAACTAAAAATCACTGTTCCCTGTATTCGACCTTGGTAAACTTGCCAAGTAAAATATTCCACAACATTCAAAGCTTTTGGTGTTTTGACGACCGAAATCCGCCTCCTATACTACAATTATTGACTATTAAAGAGGTAGATTTCGCGTTCATCAATCTCACTCATGGATTTTGGTGTTTTGTTGGATTTCTTAGCATTGCATGAAAGTGGGTTTGCGTGTTGGCAACGATTGTGTGTGGATGATGTGTAGAGAGGGGTATAGGGGTGTGTTTAGGGATGGGAGTTGCGAGGAAGGTGATGGTGACAGAGGCGGGGGTGGAGGCCGTGAGGAGGGAAAAGGAGGGCGGGAGATGTATGTGGTTTGTAGGTTCTATTTTGCATTTTGTATATTTTTTTGTTACGTACTCATTCACCGATTTTACAAAATAGTCCATTTTTTCACAGAATACCATGTAAATATTACAAAACATCCACAAATCGTTACAAAAGTCAGCCTGGATACTACATCTATGACATGTTACATACAAAGGCTTGCAAAGGGAGCGTTATTTTTAAAAAGAGATGAAAAAGTTACAAAGTTCTACATTTTTACAAAAGGAGGATAATCGTTTATTAAAAATGATTTGTATGGGAATGCAAACGTATTATCGAATTACAAAACTAAATATAAATATTGTGATTGTGTAATTCATTTTACAAAGGACTATACAATTTGACAAAAGGAATATTCTCATTTACTAAAGACTACTTAGCCAGGAATGTAAAAAAGTGTAATGTCGAATTTATAAAGTTGAATGCATATTCTAAATAACTCGTTGGTGTTTTACAAAAATATGCATTAATTCAATTCGTTGAGAATATTTTTAAAAATTGATAAATAAGAAAATTAACAAAAAAAATTCCAAAATAAAACGAGCCTAAAATAATTAACTTTATTAAATGAATTCAAATTTAAATTTAAATAAAATAATTGAAATACCCTCTTGGACACCGTATCATTGGATAAAGATCAAATACGTATCGGTAATGGCTCACCATGGAAATGGTGAGTCCCAATCTTATTTGAAGGGTGTCCTTATTATAGAGAGTAAAACGAGGATGCTTATAGGGTGTCTAACTTAGCTTCTTCCCCTTTTTATTTTTTGTGATAATTTTAACAATACTTTGAGGATTTAAATCACATAATAATTGCACATTCTCATTAACAATCAACTCAATTTGGGACTCTTATTATTTCCATCAGGATTATCAAAATTTAGTGGTATCAGAAATGTTAAAATTAACCTTTTCATATGGATGTGTTAGGAATGTCCATTTTGCCTAAAATTTGAAACACATTACTTTTATTATTTTAAGTTTATCACCTTAAATGTTATTAAAGAGTACCAAAAATTTTGAAAAAAAAGACTGGAAGAAGCTAAGTTAACTATCCAGAGTACAACCCCAATGTACCCATTAAAACAACTTGAAAATCTAAATAAAAAATCAACAACTTATTTATCTATTAAAATTGCACTCAATATATCTATTAATCTAACTAAAACTGGGTTTTTACCCCAGCTATTGCCACGTGGATGGAGCAAAACCCAGCTTTAGTCATCTCTTTTCCCAACACATAGTCACCTATTGATTTTCTGTTTTAAAGACACGTGCTATCACCCTTCAATAAGTGTTCTACCTTCTCATCTTTTGAAGGGGTAGTGTCCAATATCTCCCGTTGTCATCTTTGTTGACACATCCCTTTTTTCCCTTTGATATGTTAGAAACACAACACGTGGCATGCCCTCTATTGTCCCCTCCCTCTCTCTCGATTTTCTATAATTAGATATATACAACTAATAGATCACTTTTTCTCCTGTAATCCCTTTTTTGCAATTTTACCCAATTGCAATCTCCTTTAAGCCCACTCTTCCGCCTCCATCGTACTCTCCCTCTCTATATAGAAATAAAAGCTTATATAAAAATTATGTAGGAGATAAAATGAATTTTGATTAAATTGATTTCCATACGAATTAGTGGTATAAATAGAATATTTATTTTGTAAACACATATATTATAGATTTTATAAAATCTATGTAAAAACCTTAAAAAATCATTTATATTAGATGAGCAATTGTACTATTCTTATATTTTATAAAAACGGGGACATACATGTAAGGATTTCATTTTATATTTAAATATTTGTCTGTAATGAATGTAGAAAAACTTTATATTGTATTTCACCGATGCAGTATAAATTTTTATATGGTTAAATCACCACAGCAATATTAATCTAAGCTAACAAATAATTAACCTTCATTACCATACTCATTATTTAAATATGTAACAACCAATATTATTTGTTATTTGATTCTTTAAATTCGTAACGAATAATCTATTTGTTTATATATTCTTATCAAGGAATTATTTAACAATGTTTATCCACAACATATTCTTTTTATCATTGTAAAATTTGTTAATGACTAATCAGAATTTTAATGAATAAGACATCTATTATATCATATATATATATATATATATGAAATTTTAGCATTGTAAAATTTGTTAATGACTAATCAGAATTTTAATGAATAAGACATCTATTATATCATCTATATATGAAATTTTAGCAATGAATATGACATTCATTGCTAACTACAAAGATAAAAGCTCATTTTGCCAGGAATAATATCATTATTATATATTTAACACTTGAAGATATAACAATGGATATTCAAACTATTCGTTGTCATATACCTATTTTGTTGTAGTGAATATTATCATACCAAGAAAATATATAATCAATATGCAAATCATAACCGACTAATTAAATCCATATTTGATATATTTAGAGTTGTAATAAATAAAAATAATATAAGCTACACATTTAATAAAAAAAGATTATATTACACTTTTCGTTTTCATCATTCATCCGTTATAATTATATTATTTCAAAAAAATATCATAAATATTGAATATATATTTGATTGGAAATATTTCTTATGAATCATTAATCGCTATTATTAGTTTTAACATTTTTCAGTGCAGCAAAAATAATAAAACTATTACCTTATTTTAAATATTTCATTTTATTTTTATTTTCATGTATCATTTATTATATCATATGATAATAGCGTAATTATTTTAAATTCATTCCGTCGTGAAGCGCAGGTGAATTTGCTAGTTATCTAATAGTGACCGGATCATTGCTCTTCATTGTATAATCATTTGTGCTTATTAAAATTCATTAACTCAACCACATGCCAGTGTTTTTGAAATTGAACCGGAACCCTTATCGAAAAGGTCAAATCAGGTTGAACCATGAAATTAAACTAGTTTAACCAGATGATAATATCATTACTTTGTTTGAACCTTATTAAATCGAGTCGGTGAGAAGAAAGTTGTTGAACAGGCCGATCAAACTGTAATAAATAAATTACATACTTATCATATAATTGATATAGTTGAATATAAATCTATATATATAAATATATTTACAAAGATCAATAAATAGATGACAAGATTAAAAATTTATAAGTACATATATTAGCATGCAATTAAATAATATGCATTTGTATGTATGAACATTTGCATCCACATATATTGTAAACACATACATATAAATATAAAACCACATAAATATAAAATAAATAAAATATACAAAGATAGATACATAATATATGCAATATCTATACTGATATCTATATGATATTCATACTTTAACATATAGCTATTAAAAATGCATACATAACATAAATATCTTACATTATGTATACAATATTTAACATATACACCATCAAATACTATACATATATAGAGGAGTGATCCTATGAGAGCAAAAAACTGTGAGATCATGAGAGCAGTGATTCTGGACCACTATATTCAATCAGAAAAGAGAAGATATGAGAGAGAAGACATGATCTAGTGGTATCAGGAAAGAGAAGACAAGAGAGAGAAGACATAATCTAATGGTCCAGAATCACTGCTCTCATGCTCTCACAGTTTTTTGCTCTCACAGGATCACTCCTCGCATATATAATATCTAAACCAAATATTATATAGATTTATAATAGAATAATTATATTTGGGATCAATGTTTAACATGAAGTGGATGTGGTTGAGTTGGTTAGTAAGAGGTAAAGGGTAATTCAAAGGTCATAGGTTCATCTATATAGAAAACTGTTTTTTGAAGAAGGGGGTGAGGGGTCACATACACCAGTGCCACAAATGTCTACTTTTTTTGATTTTTTTTGATATGACTCCTTGGGGATTTAACTCACAATATATCATTGTAACATCATCTAATTTCAACTTAATTCAAGATTTCTGATTTATCCATCAAGACAATAAAAAAATTAATGATCTCGGAATTGTTAAAATCAACCCCTTCAAAAAGACATGTCTATTTTACACGAAATTCGAATTAATATTATAAGTAAATCCCTAGGGACTCATTTCAAAAAATCGAAAAAATAGATGTTTATGGTACTGGTACATGTAGACTTACATGCACATTTATGCATACTCCCCAACTCCTTTGAAGAAGGGGTTTGAAGAAATTCAATTAGACCTGGTTGAGCAAGAATCTAGATATTCAATTGAATCGGTGGTTGGACATAAACAATCGTTATTTGAACATGACCGGTGAATCCTAGATAACCTGACCGGCAGTTCACTGGTTGAACCAATCAGACCGAAGATTTCAAAAACATTACAATATGAAATAATATTTTCGAAGTCTAGAATTCTATTTTAATAATTGTATATACATTTGCCATGGAGTTCTGTACAACCCATGCTTTTCAGAATAAATTAGCCTATAACAACAACAACATTTTCCCACATTAAGTAGAGTCGGCTACGATGATTCTTTGCCTCCACTCAGATCTATCTTGGGTTAATCTTGGACTCAGATCCAAAAAATTAAGATCCCTTCATATAGTCTCATTCCAACACCTCTTGGGCCTTCCTCATACCCTCTTAGTCGGCTCAACATCCCAAAACTCGCATCTCCTAACTGGTGCATCAACTTACCTCCTTTGTAAATGGAGATTTATTAGCCTACGTTAATTTTAAATCCCAAACTTGTGAAAATACCATGATGTCTTTACGTTAGATCTGAATATTTTTTTAAAAAATTGAATGCAGATTCAATTTTCTAGAATTAATCTTGTATAAGTAAATTTATCTAAGAATTAATATATTTTAATGTGTTATTTGATCTCATCTCAATTCCTTCCATTGGATAGTTAATTGCATAATTGATTTACGCCTTTGGTTTAATATCTTTTCGTGTTTACTTACTTTAAAAAAATCATACAAATGAAAACATGGTTAGGAAATCCCCAAAAATAGTTTACTCTTTAGTTTTTTTATTTTGATTTCTTTCTTTAATATAAAATTAGTTATTCTTCATAGACATATTTTTTTAAAAGTACATAAAAAATATAAATAAATTACCTGTATATTTCATATATTATTTAATTCTTTGGTGAATATGTGTATAAAAATATATTAAAAAATTTGTTTGGAAACACAAAAAAGGGAAAAAATTAAAGAAAAATAAATAAGAAAATGAATAAGTCAATGAATTGATTATGTTGCCATTTTCTTCCTTGAATTCGACTCATATTTTTTGTACTAGTGTATAATTAATAAAACCATTTAAATCTAATTTGCTTAATATTTAAAATTGGCATACCATTGTTAACGTGATTCATGTTTGCTAAATTTTCATTTACTTTAAATGAGTATTGAGTCGGTACAACTTTCTTAATACAACTCAATGAAATTTTAATAGAAAAGGGTAAAATACACAAAAAGATCATCGGCTCTCAATTAGAAGCTTCATTTTTCAGATGTAACAAAGAAGGCCTTGAACTTTCAGCTTTAGGATTTAACATCGACAAAAAATGGTCGATGAAGCTTACAAAGGCCTGTATTTGAGACTTAAAAATTTAAAAAAACAATGCCTCTAATTGGGATTCAATGATATTTGAGGCTCGTTTTTGTTCATCTTTGTTGAGATCTTAAGTATACGAACATACTTATTAAAAAAGAAACAAAAAAATCAAAATTATAAATCTTGGATGGATAGAAAAATAATTTCTTGTTTGAAAGGGTCAAACATATTTTGCAAAAAAAAAACTAAATGTGTAATTATCTTAAGAGACAATAATAAACACTTAAAAGAGACCCAACCATGCATTTGGTATTTCTACTCATAAAGGAAAGGAAAACACAGTACTTTTGAATTCCCTAATGTGTTACATAGCACTAAGGAATCATTTTCCCTATGACAAACTCGTGGTGAACACCTGGATTGATAAATCAGATTTCATGTGAAACCACAGTGGCAACAGGAAAAAAAGTGGCGATCTCAATTAGGGTTAGGGTTTTTTTTGGGTGGTTGGCCCGGTGATTTTTTTTGCGGCTGTGGTGATATTAATAATCTCCCCCCTCAACTCCACACGTTTGCCACTCGGCTGCCACTGCTTCCTCACCTCTCCCCACATCCCTATATAAATAAAACATCGGCCACCTTCTCCTCGCGTCTTCGTTCACCTAATCGTCATCTCATCCCTTTTCCCTCTCAATCTCTTGATCATCGTCTTCTTCGATTTTAGTCTTTTCCCTCCACATCCATCTTTTCGCTCCCGCCAGATCTATCCATTTTTTCCTACATCCCATCCCAAATTCTTCCATCCACTCCAATTGGCTCTCCTTGTCCGCCCCCACGCACTTATTGACCTACCACTTCAGTACCCACCTCCAGATCTCTCCCTCCCCACCATCTCCGGTTGGGTTTCTTCCCAGGGAAGCAGAAAGTTGCCATCTTTGCGGTTGCGGATCCGGGGAAATTATGGATCAGAGTAATGAAGTGGTAAGTTTATTGGGCGGTATTGGATTGCGGGGTTCTTTCTGTTTCTTGGATCTTTGATCGTGATCGGTGTGATCTCGTGTCGCAGAGCTCCGGATCTACAGATCCAAATAGGGATAGAGCTGAGTTGAAGTGCTGCACGATTTGCCGGACCACCAAGACCCCCCTTTGGAGAGGAGGTCCGTCTGGACCCAAGGTGCTTAATTTCATGTCCCGGATCACTACCCATCTCGTTATTTTAAGTCGGTATTTCTTAGTTTCTTTTATCTCTTACCTATTGATTTACCCATTTCTCTGGGATGATCTCCAGTCTCTCTGCAATGCCTGCGGCATAAGGTACAGGAAGGAGAGGAGGGATTTTTTGGGATTGAATGATGGTGTGGAGAAGATCAAGAAGGAGACGAAGAAGAAGCTGAGAAACGGCGGCAAGATGGACATGCTCGGATTGCTCGGTTTTGATGCTGGCGTGTTGCTAAAGCAGAGATCTATGCTCTGGTTGAAGCGGAGGCGGCATCTCGGTGAAGAGGAGGAGGCTGCTGTTCTACTTATGGCCTTGTCATCTGGGTTTCTGTGAGCGCCGTGGAGTTTGAATTTGGAGGAGATTGCAGCTCGATCTGCGCTAGACAAGTTGTAATCCTGTTGTCCAGGAGGGCGAAAGGGGTGGTTTTCGGTGGTCGATCGATAGGAAGGAGATAAGCTCTGCTGTTATACTGTACAGCAGTGTTGAATTGTTGCATGCAGTATGAGAGAGGATCTGTCTTCTTTTTTGTGATGTGTTGTTGCTGTTAATGTTCTTTCAGCCATTTTTTTAGGGATTAATTTCTGATAAATCTTAACATGAGGGTGGGAATAAAAGAAGTGATTCAGGAAATCTTGTTCTTGTCTCACTCGTAGTGTATCCAGATCAGTGAGCTGTCCTGATATGTGAAACAACGCTTACAATAATTTTCTGTGAATAACCTTACATGTGATTCTGCTGAAATGCTTTAAAGAATCCGAATCGTTGATATGGGTCTATATGTTTCCTAATGAGCTTCAGTGATGCATTTCAAGAAATCCACCATTTTGCAGCTTTGCCTAGAGAAATACTAACTTAGCTCACATTATTAATGCACCGAGTTTGGGTTTAATAGACCAATCGAGCTGTTTCGCAGTGAATTAAACAGTCTGATTTGATCATTCGAGAACTTGGTTATCGCTACTCAGAGCTTAAAGCAGATATATATATTCATTTGATGGTTTGCTAATATTGATCATACTCAAGCTAAGCTTCAATGAGATGAAGTTGGTATTACGCAAAGAAGTGCAGATTGGAGCCTGTTGAATTTATCTGATAAATCAGCTTATACTTCTCCGCATCCATCTGTCATCCCTGATGCATGCTTTTCACAAGAAATCTTGCATATCAAAGAATTTCGTTCTAGAGGGCCCATAGTTTTATTAAAAATTTCTGCATGCTAAAAAGAGAATATGGATATTTGGCTTCTTTCTCAACATGCGATCGCAAAATACATGTAAGACCAATAGCTGGAACCTGCAAGCAACCAACTGTTGGATATGCCATTACTGCTTAGAACAATAATAACATAGTGATACACTATGCATGCCATCACGAACTCTCAAAATGTAAAATCCACTGTTTCAGAACCACAAATGGTTCAGAAAAAGAACTAGTCAAAACATGGGAACGAGATGCTCTCTATCCTGTCAAAAAAAACAATTTTCTCGTTATAAACTTCAATAATTCACTGGAATGTAAATTCAGTATCCAATTATTGAGCTTAGGCCGAACTGATCCTGTATTAATCTAAACTATCAGTTTAATGCCGAAAATAAAGGAGTTTGCACTCTAGACAACGTTGACTGCAAATCCGTTTCCTATTTGTGGAACTTTAGATATCTTAGAATCAACTTAATGAATTGATGATTACACCGAGTTACATAAGCTCGCCTAGTTGCGATCAATTTTCATTTGAACGTGTAATTGTGGATATTGTCGTAACTATATCAAAACTTGACTTGGATTGTCAGGTGACAAGCCTCAGATTCATCATCTTTATTTATATTAATTATCCCTTTATTTTAAACTATTTAATTGATTTAACAATGCATTTAATTATATTTAATATTAAATAAATAAGGCTAATTAATGTATATAATTAAGTATCAAATATATGTGTTTATGGTTCCTTTATTTTATGTATTTCTCCTTATTAAAAATCAAATAAAAATTAGAATAACATTGTATATAATTTAATGTACATTATTCTCTATATAAAAATACCAAAACATAACAAATTAAACAAAAGAAGTATTTTTATTTATTAAAAATACTTGCAAAATAATAAACATGTATATATAATGTAATTTGATTTTGAGTTCTATATGAAAGTTGTAGATCTTGAAATGATACACAACTTTCATGTCGAACACTTTTTCATTTGATTTCATTTGACATTTTGTTTCTTTTTTAACAATTTATTCATTTCTTAATTTTCTTATTGGGCCACGTGGCCCAATCAAAGACGGACACTTGGCTTGCTCTTTACAATCTCCCGCCTTTCTTTAAGGGCATCTGATCGTTTCATCAGAGGGTTGAGATGCGCTCATTCCTGCCTCTTCCATGGCCGATTGAGCACTTGATCAAGCGATGCTCATAAGTCCAATCACGCCCAAAATCCGGCCGTTGGATCTAAAGATCCAACAACTCTGGTTCATCTCCTTCCTCGCACCTCTTTGCCCCTATTTTCCTCGGTTGCAAAATCGACCAACTTCTGCCATTCTCTGCGGCTAGCTGATGTGTCCTCTCCTTTTGATTTCGATGCTGAGAGTGATCCCTAACCCCCCTCTCTCACGCCCTAACCTCAATTTACATTGTTCTCTTCACAGGAGAGATCTGGAGGTGGTTGAAACCACCTCCTTTCAACCATCCATCCTCCGAAAAAAAACTCCTCTCCAGCCTAACTTCCAGTTCATCCACCTTTAGCATGAGAAGCCTCCGAGCCATTCCTCCTCCTTAGTGACAGTTAGTGAGATAAAGTGTGAGCGAAGAAAGACGTGCCTTCTCCGGTGAGATCCAAGGCAAACTAGCCTTGTTGCAGCCCTATCTGAAACACTGCTCGAACTCATCGTGTTGCCGACGATTAGAGCAAAGACCACAAGTCTATCCAGACCTCAATCCGAGGCCTTCGTCCACCTTCCAACGTTTCTTCTTCATTTCCAGGTATACCATCGTCTCCATCTTCCTTGTTTCTCCATTTTATCTACTGCAGCATATACCTCCATTCCTCCATTTCTTCACACATAACTTCACCGCACATCAATACCTACGACAACCACTTCGAATCCACCTTCCTTTTCTCCATAATCTTCTCCTCCTAGCATCTTTCTTCTCCTTGCAAAGGAGAAGAACCCACCTAGGGCTTTGTCTCCTATCACTCGATTATGCCCTCCAGTTGCTTCCTAGTCATACACACAACATAACACAAGCTTCAGCCGTCATTTCTAATAAGTGTAGGTGCTCGAAAACCTTCAATGGGTGGAATTTGAGCAAAACTCTGATCATCTCTTCAACCTCCGATGACCCTACACCATCCAACCCACCTAGACAGATCTAGTCTCTATCCTATCCTCCACCACCTTCGCCAAGTCTTCAGAAATCTCTTTCGACCATCAGAAGAGGAGAGGAGCCACGGAGGAGGAGCATAGTTCTCATCAGTGTCCCATCCTTGTGCCACTACTCGTGGCGGAGCAGATTCATCATGGATGTACAATTACCATAGGATTGTTATGATCCTAGGGCTCGGGAGAGCTCTGAACCCTAGGTACAACCCTGCAGCTGATTAGATCAGCCAAAATCTGGCCGATCAAACCTCGCTAGAATCAGCCTTCAAGTGTGTTCTTCCTAGTTCCCTTCTGTCCGTTGGATCAAGAACAAAGACTCCAGTTTGAATTCCTACTGTCGATCTAGCTCCAAATTCAAGTCGTCGATCCAACAGCTCCAGATCAGATCAGTGCCATCAAGCCCACACGTGCATCAGTGAATACTTGAACTTGAGCCCTTGGCTTTATTTTGTTTTGTAAATAAATCCCTAGTGGGAAACGTGGCATGTTATAGTTGCTTGAATAATTGGAGTACCATCCATATGTTTCATTTCATTTACACTTGATTCCTGTTTGAGGTGATAAACGTGCAATGCATGTGACTTTTTGGTGTTTTTTACAATAAATAGCATGTAGTATTATGCTACTATTTGACCCCATGAATTTAAATAATCCCATAAGGGTCCGTGCCAGTGCAGCTCACATGCGTCGACACGTGCTCCCATTTTGGAAAAAAATTCACATCCGCCCCAGTATTTCATTAATTTGTTATTCAATTAGTCCAAAAAATATTATTCTCTTGCATTTAAGTCCATGTGCTTCAGACGTTTAATTTGTTTGTTAATCACAATCAATAAATAGCTAATTACCTCAACAAATACTCTAATAGTTAATATAACCACTTGTTAATATCTACTATTATACCTAATTTTTGTTTTGCACTTTACTTTGTTTTACTATTTTTAATAATTCAAAAACACATCAATTCTGTCCTGTTTGAACTTTTAATTGGCTAAATAAACTATTTTTTTTGAAATATTCTATAAAACATTGTGTGTGCTTGTTTTACTTTGTTTAAATTTCTGTACAAATTTCATCTTTAAATACCTTATAAAACCCATAAAAATAGCAAAATATTGAAAACACTAAAAAATTCATAAAATTTCACAGAAAATCCAAAAAATATATTAAATAACTTTGTGAAAACTTTGAAAACTATCTTTCTGACTATATACATTTCATATATTTTTAGTTTTATTTGATATTTTTAAAACCCAAAAACATTTGCATTGTTTTTTATGTTTAATTTTTTCCTATTTTTATTTGTTTTAAAAATCCTAAAAAATCTAAAAATCATCAAAAATTCAAAAAAATAGTAAAACTTTAACAAAAAAAATACCTTTTTATTTATTTTTTTCTGGTTATTTTTACCTTGTTTTAAATACAAAAAAACTTATTTTCCTTTTCCTTTTATATTATTTTGTTTTGTTTGTTTTAAAATTTAAAATTTGAAAAAATCAAAAAAAAATATTTTTTAAAAAAAAACACAAAATCGAAAAACCATAAAAATATAAAAAAGTAAAAATTCAATAAAAAATAAAAAACTAAAAAACCCATAAAAATCAAGAGTAATTCAATAAAAAGCATCCTTCTTTTATCTCATTGATTTTTGTCTTTGATTTAAATAACCCTCAGGATTTTGTAACCTCCCTGAGTTCAATTATGTACGCTATGCAGGTAAATAAATAGCAAATTTATCTCTCTTGCTTACACTCCTCTGTTTGTTGGCTTTAGTTTTGAATACTTAAAAATAATTTTGTTTGAGACTTTCTTTGGGTTACAACGACTATTCACCTTGTGAATATTTCTATTAAATAATTAAAACTTGAAAAAGTTGATAATAAATGGCGCCATTGCTGGTGAGGCACGAAGAGGGTAGCCAGGTTATCTCTTTTGCATGCCATTCTTGGTTTGTGTACATATTTGTTTTTCTTTTCACTTATCTATATTTCTGATATTTTCTGTTTCTTTTATTTTTGCTCTATTTTCATAACTATTATATGACATTATCTTGTGTTTCCTCTTTCTTGCAAGGGCTCGACGAGCAAGGGCGGCATTTTTTATGAGCGTCGGTGCACACAAACGAAGCGGAGGCGGCTCGTTTCTTCATCGAGCAGCATGAGAGCGCAAAAAGTCCTTAAAGAGCGTGAAGTGGGACCTAATAAAAGGCAGACTTTTGGTAGTTTGCCATCCAAGCTCTCGTCCTCTTCCAATTCCATGGAGCCTCCATTTATTTTGGGATGTCCTCGATGTATAACATGCCAACGTCTCAGACGGATGTATCTGAGGCTGAGTTTAGACAACTATCACATGCTGCAAATTCACTGGTAAATATAGTTGGTACTATGTCTTCTATATTACAAAACTTATCTTCTGGAATGTCTCTTTGAAGGAGGATGTAACTTATTTTAGTATAAACAATGATTCATCTTTCTAACATTTACAATGACTTGTTTTGCTTTTTAAAAATAATATAACTACAATTCCAAAAGTTCATAAAGTGCAAGATGAGGACGAAGACGAGGATGGAGAGGAGGAATACGATGATGAGGACGAGGACGATGCCACTGCATATAAAGTCTTGCATCGCAAAGGGGTTGTAATCTCAGAATTTACTGAAAATAAAAAAGAATACAAAAACTGACAAGGAGAGGACGGACAAGGTGAAGGAGAAGGCAAAGGAAGGTTTTTCTTAAAGTGGAGGAAAGGGGAGTTTTGCTGCAAATTACAAACTATATAATGATATTTTATTACAAAAAAATTGTAATGTTTAGAACTTTGGCGGTTAGTCATGAACTTGTGACTTTCTTGAACTTTTAGCTTTCTATTGTCTTCAACTTGTAGCCTTTAAAATTTATTTGCACTTTTATCATCTTTCTTATATATATATTACAATGCATGTTGAACTTTGACTTTATACAATTAAAATTGGTTTTTCTTAAAGATAATTGTATTATATTGTAACTACAGGTAACTAGGATGATTGTATTATAATGTTGGTTGAAAGATCGCAAGAGGCTTGGATGATTATATTAGCTTGTATTTTACTAGGAGAATCATACACCATAGTTGGGCACTGATTAGTTTTTATTAGGAAAGCAGAGTTTGCGACCACGTTACTACTACTTTCATTGTAGTCGCAACGTAGTTGTCATGTGGTCATAGAATGTTGCAGAAACAACTACCTTGCTACTATAGTGGTAGCAGATTAGTAGTAAGATGGTCGTTATAAGGAAAGTAGTGGTGGTAAAGTGGTCTTTACGTGGTTGCTGAAATGTTTTTCATGTGGTGGTAAAGTAGAGTAAGTAGTGTGCCTTTGGCCGTAATAAAGACTATAGTATATGACTGAACCGTGATTATATTTCGACTCTCAACGACTACAATAACGACTATAGTGTGGTTGCAACATTTCTGTGACCATATAGGCCCGATTCACACACATATTCATCAATGTATATATTTTATATATTTTCTATTATTTTATTTATCATTAAAATAACCTCAAATAAAAATTTTTTCTTCTTAGAACTTGTACATAAAAATAAGTTGTAAATATAAAAATAATTGTAAGAAGAAATTTTGTACTTAATAAGAGAAACAACACTATGAAAAAGCTGTAAAGGCAGAATTGACATATCAATATCTACTCCATAAAAACTCAAAATAAACCAAACTCACTTTCATTGTGTTAAAAATTAAATAAGCTTTAAAATGAAAGTGGTTTAATAAAAATCAAAGTTATGTTAAACTTGGTTTTTTGGAGTGTTGTATATTTTGTCTATGTTTAATTATTATTTATATTTATTTATTTGTATTTTTGCACATATTATATTTTTTACTATTTTGTACATTTTTTTATTATGTATATAAAATATAAATAAAAATAAAAAAATGAAAATGAATAAAAATAAAATAAAGGTGGTTCTACCATAGGTATCATGTACCTATATTGTATATAACCCTATTTAATTGACCTATTAAAATTAATTCATAAAAATAAAATAAAAATATATTTAAAATCTTTAATATATTCTATAAATAAATAAAATATTAAATTATGTAATTATTTATAAAAATAATTAATTAAAATGTATATGTCGTATATAGGTATTTTATACCAATAAATAAAGGTTTTTATTTATTTTACCATATTTAATTAATTTATTTAATTTATAAAAATCATTAAAATTTAGTTTATTTATTTATTAACATTATTTATATTGACAGCTTTTTCATTTTCTATTTATTATATATTTATTTTTATAATTAATTTTGTCCTTTATTGCCTGGCCTTTTCGGGCCATCTTTTCATTGGTTGGACCCGGATCCGTTGACCCGAGGTCAACTCTCATGTCTTCCTCCTATTTAACCAAATAAAACCAGACTAGCTTTCTTCTTCTATTTTCCATGCCCTATTTGTCCAGTCATTCCACCTCATTTCTTCTTCTTTTTATTATCGAATAACACACTCCCATGCTCGATTAAATTTCATTTTAGTAAGGCCTCGGTTCGCACAAAATTTGAAATCCACCTGAACCCCACCATTATAAATACACCTCCAGACCTCAAATTTCGAGCAGATCCGTTTTCAACGTATTTTATTCCCCGAGATTGATTCCCATAGCTACCTGAAGTGACATAGAGGGTGTTCCACAATCGGGAGCGAGTGAAATCATCGAGAGGATGCCATCCATCAAGCCTTCGGAGCTCTGTTGGTTACTGTAGGTTACTGTAGCATAATTTCATCTTAATTTAGCTTTTAATTCATTGTTTTTGTTTTGATTTGATCTTAATTAATAATTGTTTGATCAACCTTCGATATACTTGATTGGAGGTCATCATTTTGCTTTTAGTCCATCCAGATCACCATTTCATCTTCTCCAAACATTTCTCCATCTTCTTTACATGATCCGACTGCCAGATCTGCATCGGATTTGAGATTTCGATCTCATTCCTTTACCATCGCCGCAGATCGACCCACTTCCCCTCATTTTCCCTTTATTGTGATCAATAACCTATGCCGGAGTTCAGCCTCCGAGCAAGCAATAATCTGCATGTGTTTGAAGCTTAACCTGAAGTCACAATCAGCATCTGCAGATCGACTAACATTCAGACAGGAGAGAGAGCTTCAGGTCCCCTATCAGCTAGATTCAGACCATATCAGTATCATAGATCACTCCGGAGCCTTACTATGGATCTTCTGAAGCAATTAGGGACTTGATCTGATCATTGCGAGAGGAGATCTAGCCGATTGAATCAAATCCAGAGCCGTCTTCATCGAGTTCTTCCATGCATCTTCTGAGGCATCCGATCAAGAATGCATTGCTCTAGATTTGATCGTATCTATTCATCAACACCCATAAGTCATCCACATGATCCGAGCCTCAATGTTGCATCCCGGCCATCCACCACGTACATACTATGCACGCTTTCCAAGTGATAATTTCACTTCTATCCTAGCAGACTATTTTGATTGTTAATAAGTCTAAATTGAGCATGTATCATGTTTCTAGTGATTCAATAATTGCATTTAACCTTGCATATTTTATTAATTACTTTTCGATCCTTTTCATTGGTACACACGTGAGTAAGCACGTCTGTATAGGAATAATTGCAATAAATAGTCCATTCTTTTGTGTTATTATCTGCTCCATAAAGTTGAAATAATTACAAATGGGTCCTTTACATTCTGACTCACGTGTAGAAACACGTGGATTTCTGGCATTTTTGCATAGTTAACCTTGTAGTATTATTATTTGTTATTGAATAAGTGCAGAAACTTTAAACAATTGCATTTATGTCCCTATTCTACAGATTAATTAGTTTGCTTTTAATAGCTCTTAACAATTAGTTAATCATCTCAAAAAATCCCTAAAAATTTGGTTAAACCTTTTATTTGAAGTTTAATCACTAATATTTTTGCAAAATTAATTGATTTTGTTGATTTTAAAAATTCAAAACATTTAATATTTGCTCTATTTAGATTTAAAAATTCATAAAAAAATCGAATTATTTTAAAAATTCTAAAATATTACAAGAATGGTCTTTTATATTCACATGTACAAAATTCATTCAAAAATTCTTTCAGAAAACCTTAAAATTTGAAAAATGTAGAAAACCTATAAAATTTAATATAAATCATTAAAAATTAGAAAAATACAAATTTGGCTTGAATTAAAGCTTTAAAAATCTTCTTATTTTTTAATGCGATTTCCATTATATTTTTTGTTTTATATTTTAAAAAATACAAAAATAGTAGCTTAAATTTATTTTGATCATTGTTTACTATTTTTATTCATAAAAAATCCTTAAAAATCTAAAAAAATACACAAAAATAAAAAAATAGTAAAATTTTATAGAAAACACAAAAAGATTTTTATTCTGAATATTTGACTATTTTTTATATATTCGAAAAATACAAAAATCTTGTTTATTTCTTGTGTTTATGTACTTTCATTATTTAATTTCTTCAAAAAATTATAAAGATAAAAATTTGCAAAATTAAAAATCACTAAAAAATTGAAAATCAGAAAATATAAAAAATATAAAATATTAAAAATAAAAAATAAAACAATATTAAAAGATATTAAAAATAAGAAAAAGGAAAAGGAAAGAAAAAGAATCTTTTATCAATTAGCAATAGTTAAATAATCCTCAAGTACTATAGCCTCCCTATGTTCGATCTTAATTAGCTATGCATGCAAAATAATAACACCAGCATTTGTTTTATTTATTGCTATAAAAATTATTTTTGTTTGAGACAATTTTGGGTTACAACGACATCTCACTTGTGCATATTTTCTTCTCTTCACTTTATTCACTAAACAAAAATAAAAAACCCTGAAATTTACCCGTTCAACAAACTGGCACCATTGGCGCGGAGGCACGGTGAGCACAGTCAGGACTTATGATTCTTTTACTCTTGTTTGTTTGTTTTGTTTTGTTTTGTTTTTTGTTTCACTTGTCTACTTTTCTGTTACATTTCATTTTCATTCATTTGTTATCTCTTTTAATTTTCTTTTTATTTTTATCATAAATTATTCTCATAGACTTTTGTTTCCCCTTTGTTGTGAGGGTCGTACGTGCGAGGCCGGCGATCATAGAAGAGCCGATGCACCCGAGCGGGGAGAAGGTCGGGAGCTTCTTCATCGATCGATATGAGAGAGAGAGCAACTGAGGAGTAGAAGAGTTGAAGACATGTTGTTGTATTTTATTTTCATTTTATTTTTCAATCATTTTATTCTTGCAAATAATTGTAATAATTTGCTAGCACTTTCCCCTTTTTGTTCTCTATAGAGCCTCTAGACCAACTTTGTGCTAGTTAGGGGTCAGTTTCACCAAGTGTCGATGCACTTGGGGGATCCCATCGTGGTTTTTGATTTGTCGAATTTTTTCAATTTGTTTCACATGTTTTGAGTTTTCGTATTTATTTTTTCTGTTTTTAGTGCTTGAGCCCTTAGTTTAGGTCTTTCTTATCTTGGCTGAGTCTGGTGAATAATAAGTCCAAACTCATAATATCTTCATGTTCCTATTGTCTTATTCGTACTTGGACTTAGGCAAATAAACTTGGTTCTTCCCGATAATAGAAATTCTTGCTAGGAGAATTCTTGTTTGCATTTCATATAGTTAGATTTAATTTCATGTGCGGATCAGTTTGCATGTCGATTGCTGACGATCGGTATGCATCTCTTACTTTGCATGCATCAGTGATTTCCATGCGCATCGACTTTTCCAACTTCCTTCTCCGTTTTTCTAGACTTAAGATAAAAAGGAATTGGAAAACCCATTAGGCGGTTTTATTTGAAAATTACTCAAAAAGTGATAACCTAATAAAATTTGGGACTGCTAAATACACTCGACCTTAAAATTAAATGTAATGATCTTTTTGCATTGGGGAGAATAACCTCCTCATTGCTCACAGGTCCTTTCCTCCAGACAGAGTGGGTGAGGATATAGTCCTAAGGATAAAGCCCAAATCCCTAGACTTGTGCCCTAAGCACCTGTGTATCACTCTTTGGTGCACGAGCGCAACTGCAAGCACTTGCCTCTGACCATAGAAAATCATTTTGGTGTGATTCACCTCAAATTTCCCTTTAGGCTGATATAACTCGGTGGCCCATGAAGATGGTTCCATTGTTTGGGTATGTTTGACGACGTATGTTGGGCGATAGGGTGACATCACCCTGTGTGTCGGGTGACATCACCCTGTGTGTTTGTGGTTAAGTACCTGTGTGATTCACTAAACTTAAAATTGAAAAGATAAAAGACCGAACTCTTACGGTCTCCACTTGTGTTCAGTTGGTGAATTGAAGGTTTGGTTTGTATTTGTTTGTTAGAATAAACATCCTTCTGCGCGTTTCGTGCCTTTTTCACTTTCTTCTTCTTGTTTGTCCTTCATGATCTCGCATCTTCCTTTCGTATCAAAGATATTGGATTGGAGTACATTTTGTTCGTACTTCGCGAACCTATCTCTTTACACTCCAGTTCGATCGTCTTCACTTATTCGGGATGACTCTCTTCTCGAATATTCTTCTTTTTCTACTTCACCATTTCTTTCACCAATAAATCCCATGTTTGAGATGGACTATAATCTCGAACTTTCATTTAAGACTTTTTCATTCCTGAGACTAATCGAGTGACTTGCACATTTACATAGACGTATCATGAGGACTCGATGACACCAAAGGGAAAGGCCCCATTAGCAGACCAGTCTGAGATCAATAGTACAATGTCGGCATCCATTCAGGCCATTCATGCACAACTTACTGAGCAGACCAGCATCCATGTTGGGTTGAGAGACATGAACTTAGAGATGAGGAATACATGAGGAGAGAGGAGGATTGATGAATCTCCATTCCATCACCTTTATTCTTTAATTTTAGCCTTAAATCCCTAGCTAAATGCATGTATATAACATTAATTTGCACCAAATAACACTCAATAATTCACATAAAATATTGTATAAAATATTGCATTTAATACCCAAAAAAGAATAAAAATATAAAGGAAGATACTAAGTGACCCTAGACCCGAGACCCAGTCATCATGATGGCTTGGTCGATAATGATTAAAGTAGGGGGAGATAGGACAACCAATTGTACATAAAACACAGCTCAGAAACCATAATTCTTTTTGTCAATATATTGCATTTTGGGACTTATTTTATTTTCCTTTTTCTACATCTCAAATAATGAAACCCTCTATATGAAATTATACATAAAAATACAAAGAAAAATACAAAATTTATTTAATTAAAAAATAATGCATAGTGTGCCCGAGACACAAAAGCCGCAAAGAAAATGTCCCAGACATGTATATTCTCCATAAAGGTCCAAAATTGATCAAACTCACCTTCATTGTTCATAAATTAAATTATCTATTTAATGAAGGTGGTTTCATTAAATTTGGATCTAAGATGAAAACTTGGCTTTTGGGCCCTCATTGTGCAATATACATGTATATAATATCCACTATCTTTATTCTTTATATTTCTCACATCTTTGTATTTTTATATTTTTATAAATATTATTTTAAATACATGTAAATAATAAAATCAGAATAAAACCATTAAAAATACACCAAAATAAATATTGTACTTTAATATGTAGGTAAACTATACCTATAATACACCTATATAATATATATAGATAATTATCTAAGTAAATAAATAAATTCAAACTAATACAATAAAAATATGTAAATATGTAACTAAATAAGTTATAAATATATAAATTGTGTATATAAAATAATAAAATATAAATACAAAATAAAAATAAAAATAAAAATAAAAATATTAAATACAAATATATTCACCTGTGTTTATACATGTAAAAATTAACACATAATAAATCAATTTTAAAAATAAATAAAAATCATAATAAAATATTACATAAAATAATAAACAATTTTTATATTTTAACATAAAATTAATAAAATTGTTTCCTATTTTGAAACAAATTAATAAAGGAATTAACCCTCCTAATTTTCCGGTTGGCTTACGAGGACCAACCAGAATGTGTTGTTTGCTTTCTAGGTAGATATTAGTTATAGCATTTATTTCTTGCTTTTATTTCATGAATTTCCTATGGTTTTCAATTTAACTTTAGATTTTAGTTTGCTAGCGAGCTCCGGCCGTCGTTCCCACTGTATCTCACATTGTTCCGCCACCATTTCCACCACACTACCTTCCTTGGCCGCTTCTTCATCTCTGTGACCCCTTGGCCCACACAGATCTTCTCGGATCTGGTCTATCTGTGCTCCCTCCACCACCCTTTGCTAAAGCACCTCCATTACATCCCATCACTCCTCAATCTTCCCCCAATAATAGCCAGTATCGATCACCTTTGCGCTGTCATTCTTCCTACATTATTTACATGTCCTGAAGACCCCATTTGTTGGGTAGTGCTCTCAAGAACTCAGTCTAGGTGACTCAAGCTTCACCGAGTCTCCAGGACCCCATCAATGGGTCTTGGACATTTCTAAGGCCACCAATAGTTGCAGACCCCTTCTAGGAACCTCACGAGCACTTCAGTAGGAAGGAGTAGGGTCGGAAGATGAAGCTTCAGAGGATCGAAGCTTGGAAGTGATAGGGTTTTTCCATGTTCTTCCAAGTGCCTTCTCTAGCATCCAATCACGCCCCCGCTCAAGATCCTATAGGAGTCATCAGGCCTTGAGCCCCTGCCACCGTCAGATCAAGGCTTGGATCTGATCTCATGTGTCTATCTTGAATCGTCAACGACAAATATTAGCAGTTAGATCGCATAAGTGAAGTGCGCTACACAGCATGATCAAGTGCATTTAAAGGGGTAATTTACTTAGGGATCCCTCATGCCTTTTTGTATTTATATATAGGTCATGTATTTAATTAATTGTAAAAAGTATTGTAAAAATTACACGGACCCCTCCACTTTATTGTTTATTACAAATAAGTCCAGTGCCAGCTTACCTCATGTGGCGGCCCACATGAGGTGGGCAAATTGTAGGGAACCCCTCCTGGGTTTTGTTATTTCTGTTTAGTATTTTAATTTTGGTATTAAGTGTAGAACTTTGGGTTTATTTGAATTGTAGCCCCTTGAGTTTATTTATTATTGCAAATATACCCTCGCTAGCAATGTAAATTAATTTGTATCCTTTTATTTTTATTTAAGTAGCTCATATGCCTTTAAATTTGTGGGAAACTTATAGTAAATGCTTTCAATTTTGCAAGTTCATGAGATATTTTATTTTAGCATTTTACTTGTATTTCCTTCTATAAAAAATCATTTAGGAGCTATTTATTATATGTCTAACTATAAAAATATAAAAATTTATAAAAACACTTTTTAAAATTCCAATAAAATTTTATATTATATACTATATATAATATAACTCTAGATCAAACATCACAAAAAATATAAAAAGAAAACCTTAAAAATTGAAAAACCCTCCTAACACTTTAAAATTTAGCAAAAATTTTATAAAATCCAAAAAAATAGTTTTATGTTGTATAATTTTATTTATATTATATAGTATATATTAAAAATAGTTTTGAGAATTTTGAAGTATCTATATATTTTTAAAACCCAAAACAATCCGACCTATTATTATAAGTCATTGTTTTGCAATATTTAATCAATCAAAATACTAAAATTAGTAAAAATTACATTAGAATTCATAAAAATACAAAAATATAATAATGCAAAAAAAATATTTATAAATTTTTATTATATATAACTATATTTATAAAGGAAAAAATGGGGCTACCCCCACCCCCATTTTCCGGTGTATTCTTATTTTTTTTCAAAAATAAAGCCATGTATTTCATCACCATATCGCTATAATATGTCATTTCAATTTCATCAGAACAGAGACTCCCATGCCTTTCCATATGGAACATGTAATTTTAATGGTCTTAGAATTGATGTAATTGACATGTTCTAGATGAAGGGCATGGGAGTCTCTATTTCCGACGAAATTGGAATGACATAGTAGAGGGACGTAGTGATGAAAATACAAACGGCTTTATTTTTGAGAAAAAAACATCGAAAAATGGGGTGGGGGTAGCCCCATTGAACTCATTTATAAATATAAAACCCTATAAGTATGAGAAAAGGGATCCTACACCTAGGGGTGTAGGTAATTACCTACACCCGGCTCTTTTTTTCAATATTTCTTGATTTTTTTGAAATGAAACTTTTGGGGAAGATCATTATGTCATTCCAAAATCAACTTAATTTAAGACTTCTATCATCTCCATCAAGACTACCAAAATTTAACGGTCTCATAATTGATGAAATTGACTCATTCTAGATGAACGTGTTAGGAATGTTTGTTTTGCATGAAACTTGAAACACATATTCCCCTCAATATAGTAAGAAAATCCCCTCAATATTTCTTTCAAAAAAATCCAAAAAATAATGAGAAAATAGGCCGGGTGTAGGTAATTACCTACACCCCCGGGTGTAGGCTCCCGGCTCCCATATAGTATATATACTTAATATTACTTATAAAGTATTAATAATATTATTATTTATAAATAACTTCAATATATTTTAAAACCTTTGAAAAATAAAAAGGATTGTATTTATATATATTCTGAATTTTTATATATTTATTATTTATATAGATGATATAGTATTTATAATATATATATTATATAGATATATATACTTATTATATCTTTAAAAAGAAAAGGAAATTAAGAATCAGAAAAATCTAAAAGAAAATAAAATATATGAAACGAAACATTGAAAAATATAAATAATAAAATCCATAAAAATAAAATATAATTAATAACCCACAAAATAAAAATGCCAAAAAAGTACACAAATATTTATTGTTTAATTTCCTTTATTTTTAGACAATAATTATTAGCCTATCCCCATTACTCTCAGTGGTTCAACACTTGCACTTGCTTGTAATACACATTTATTTGTAGGGTACAACAAATTTCACCTCGCACAATTTTCATTGATTTATCATAGTTGTGGGTTGATTGTTGATTTGATTGATTGGTGATGTGTTGAGTAACGTGAGAGCATCTGATGAACCTCCATTTCATCATCTTTATTCTATCATTTTGGCCTCAAAAACCCTAGTAAATGCATGTAAATACCCTTAATTCCTGCATTTTAGCATTCATGTATGTATGTGTAAATATTGTATAAAATACTATTTTTAAAGCCAAAATTATAGAATAAAGAAAAGAAAAGAAAAAGAATAAAATATTGTAAATATTTTATGACCCAAAACCCCGAGACCTAGGCTTCTCAATGACTAGGTCGACAAGGAATAAGGTAGGGGGAGATAAGGGCCAAAAACCAATAAAAATCCCTTTTATTTAATTCATTCTTTATTCATTTTGGGACCTATTTTTAGTTCCACTTTTTATACTTCAAATAAAGAAACTTTGTACATGAAAGTTGTATATAATTAAATATAGAAAAATACAAAATTGATTTCACACAAAAATAATGTATAGATAAAAAGTTATGATCTGAATAAGTTTCTAGAATCTTACTTCCTAGAATTGTACCTATCAAAAAAAACCTCGAAATGTATCAAAATCACCTTTAATTGTATATAATTTTTAATAAGCTATTTAATGAAGGTGGTTTCATATTTTTCGGAGCTACGGTTAGAAAGTTAGGTTTTGGACCCCTATTGTATACTTGTACTGATTAAAATATTCCTTTTATTTATTATTCATTATTTTTGTAATTTTATATTTTTTATAATTTTGTAAATATTATTTATAATAGATGTGTATATTCAAATAGGAATAAAAACATAAAGAAAATACAAAAATAAAATACATGTATACAATACATAGGTATAATATCTGTAAATATACCTATATAATTAATACTTCTATATATTTAAGTGTATATAATACATTAGAAAAATAAAATAAAAATATATTTAAGTCCATAAAAATAATCTATAAAATAATAAACAAAATAAATAAAATTAAATATACAAAATAAAAACAAAACAATAAACTATATAGATGAATATACCTATATAGCCCTTAAAAGGGAGCTTCTAAGTTTAAACCTCTAAAAAATAAATAAATTCATAATAAAATAATTTATAAAATAATAGACATTTTTTATTCAATAACTTAAAATTAATAAAATCAATTATTATTTTTAAATGGTTTTTGAAACCTTTTTAGGAGGATTTTCCTGGTTGGTCAACGTGGATCAACCAGGTGGGTCGAACCGTTGACCGCGGGTCAGCTGTTTGACCCCGTCCCCTGTATGTGTCAGAACCTTGTTTTTTTGTCCGTTTTCATGGATTTTTCAAGGTCAAATCTTTCACTATTTTGTGATAATTTCTTCAGGACTTTTGCTCCTCGTCTAATGATCTTTCACGCCGAGATCTCTCCTTGGGGAGTGGATCGCTGCATCGCTCCTTCCATCTCGATCTTTGGAGCACATTCGTCACCTATTCAAATACCACCTCCTTCTTCCCTTGAAAATTTGAACACCTTTTGATCACTATTCTCACCGCCTTTCGTGCTCCATCGAACCAGGGAGGTGATAGATCCCTGTTCCCGCCGTTAGGTTAATCGAGGAAGCGTCGAAGGTTCGTTCCACCCACCTCCGGCGAGCTTCGCTGTCGAGGTCCTATCTCAGGTGTTCTTCGCTTTTGAGGTTTATTTTTCGCTATTTCTCTTGCATTTTTTTGTTCACCATCATCTTAGGAGTAGATTAGTGCCTTCTCTTTCGCATGTGATCCATCCATGCACCCTTCGCCACCACCTCGCCGGAGGTGGCTCCGGCGAGCTCCTATTTCCCCAATCGACATCCATTTCCACCCTGCGAGCCCTGAAAGCCGTCCCCTTTTTGTTTGGAGTTTACTTGCAGGTACCAGGTGCTCAGAGACTCCATCTGGGGTCGAAATTTTGAAGGGCATGCTATCTAGAGTAGCCCATGTTCTTCCATATCGCGTCGGCCATCCGGCGCACTCCATGCCATTTTGCAGTTGTCGATCGATAGAGCATCTCTCCAGGGAGCTTCTCGGCCGTTTTGGAGCATCATCGGACCACGGGAGAGGAGGACCAGAGCCAGGGAAGCTCGCCTCGTCGGAGGAGCTTCCATGTTCTTCCTTCTTCTGTCTGCACCGTTGGATTGAAGGTCGTTCTTCCAAGCGAACAACAGCCGTAGGATCCAGCCAGCTACCCACCGTCGAATCTTCATCGGCGATCTAATCTGGCCCGTCGAAGCTGAAGCGTCATCGTTGCAGGAGATTGTGACACGTGGCAAGTGATATAACGTCCGTCGTCGGATATGCAGGCGCTGGTTATTTTGCACCCTTGCCCTCGCCATTTTGCGTATTTATTTAATAGTTCATAAACTTTCATCTGTAGCTAAAACATTTTGTAAATATTACAAAAACAACACCATAATTTTCATATTTGCAGCAGGGCACCTGTCCACGTCACCTCACGTGACTTGCGCATGTGGGGTGTGGAATTTTGTGTGGGGCCCCTCATTATTTATGTTATTTCGATTAGGTCCAGAAACTTTCAAATTCAGTTATAATATTTTTAGAGAATTTGCAATATATCCCCTCAGGTTTCTCATAATTGCTATTTCGTACCTACCTGTCACGTGTTCTGGAACGTGTTCTGTGGAAATTTTGCTCTTCTACCCCCGCAGGTTGTGTATTTTATATTTAGTCCATAAAAGTTTTTAATTAGTTATAATTTTATGGACAAATTGCATGTTGGCCCCTGGAATTTTGCAAAATTATAGAAATGCCCCTGCTAGTAGTGTAATTTCTTTCTGTTTCTAGTATTTATTTCATGCATATATAAAATCTTAAAAAAATCTTCAAAAATTACCATAACTTCCTATTGCATTCTACATTAACATTATATTTTTATTTTACATTTTTGTTGCATTTTAATATTTATAAAAAATCAAAAATATGCATTTTCATCCATGTTTGCATTAAAAAAATCACAAAAAATTATAAAACATTTTTGAAAATTTTCAAAAAAAATACATTTTGTGTGTTTTTGCATCTTTTATCTTCAAACCAAAAATAACTAAAAATATAAAATAAAACTCCTAAAAATTACAAAACCCTTAAAAACTCTATAAAAATACTAAAAATTCCTAAAAATCCTAAAAATCTAATTTTTATTTCTGAATTTCCTTTATTTTATTATATTTATTTAAAATTAATTTGGAGAATTTTTGTTACTGTTTGATATTTTTATCTCCATTTTAATTTCGGATTTTCTTTTATTCACTATTTTCAGTATTTTTTATTTCAAAAATACAAAAAATTAGCAAAAATATAGAAAAATCACAAAAACATTATAAAATATAAAAAAGCACAAAAATATTTTTATTTCCTGAATTTTGCTTATTTTTCATATTTTTATAAATATATTATCTTCTTTTTTTTATATTATATATATACTTATTTTATAATTTAAAAGGAAAAAATATAAAAAAATATAAAATATAAAAAGAAAATAATAAATCAGAAAATCAAAATAAAAAATATAAAAAAACCCACAAAAAATAGCTTATATAGACTAATACATCACATTCATTTTTTAGCATTGATTTTGCCCGATCTATCCTGCTTGTTCCCTGTGTTCGACCTCTACATGCTTGCACACTATACACATACATTGTAGAGTTATAATAAATTTTAACTCCGCATAGCTTTTCATTGTTTGATCTCTGTTGTGGGTTAATTGTTGACTAATTGGGGTTTCGTGAGTGGTCGCCACAACGACTTTCTCTATGCCTTGTGTGTGACATATTTTGACCCTCGCAAAATCCTGATTATCAGTGGTCGATACAACGATTGCCGGATCCGGCTTGTCGGTCACCGTAGGCCCTTCAAGATCGGGTGTTAGAGCCCCTCGCCGATATGTCTATCAAATGGCGTCGTTGCCGGGGAGCAATGTCCGATAGGATTTTTGTGCACATTATCTATTTATATTTCCTATCATTTGTTTCTTTTTATTTTAAATAATTGTTTATCTATTTAATTGACTCTTTTTTTTGAATTCTTTGCGAGGGAACGCATGGCAAAGGTGGCTTTCTAGGAAGCTGGTGCACCCAATCTACAAGGAGATTGGATTCTTCTTCATTAGCCAATTGGAGAGAGCAAGGAAGAGAGACAGAGAGAAATAGAGAAGACCAAAATAGCAATTATTTGAATTTACATTTTTTCTTTTTGTGAGAGAGACAATTTTATTTTTATAATTATTATTGTAAAAACTGGAACATACACTCAGAGACACTTAAACTTTCCGATGTCTATTGTCCGGGTGATTGTTCTCCCGAGGGCCTCATCGATTTTTTCACAGTTTTTCTTGCTTCTACCTTTTATTCTCTCTATTTTCCCTTTATTTTATTTTGTTTCCCAAGTGTTGAGTTTTTCACCTTCTTTTACTTTGTTTGTATGTTTGAATCCCCTAGTTTTAGGATTTTATTTGGTAGAGACATGTAGACTTAGATCTACACACCTAAAGAATTCTGTTCCAATAGATCGTGGACTTAGTCAAATTAATAAACTTGTTCTTCCCAAGTAGAAGTTATTTCTAGGCATGTTTCCGCTTGCACACATATAGGTTAGATTTTCTTTTATGTGTGGATCATCCTGCATGTAGAGTGTTGGAGTTAGGTACGCATCCTTATCTTTAGCATCCACATTCATTTGATTTTTCGTGCATCAGCTTTTCCGAGCTCCTTCCTAAGCTTTCTTTGACTTAGGCAATAAAAGAAAATGGAAAATTTATTAGATGTTTTATTTTTCAAAATACCAAAAAAAGTAAAACCAATAAAATTGAGACTGATAATTCTACTCGACCCTAAAATCAAATGTAAAAAACAAATCATTATTCTGGGGAGAGCAACCCCCTCATTGTGACATTACTTTCTAGACTGAGTGAGGTGCGTACACGTAAGGACTAGACCCCTATCTCTGGACTTACCTTAAGCACTTGGTTTGGCTCATGGGCCATGTTATTGTTGAAAAAACTTGCCTCTGACTATAAATGAAGTGGTCTCAGTATTCTAGTAAGTGTGTTGCACCGATTGGAACACAACCACTCTTGGTGACTGCACTTGCGAGCCTGTAAATAACCGTCTTCTCACCTAATTCGAAAATTGAAAAAATAAAAGATCGAACTTTCACGGTCTTCATTGTGTTGAGTTGGTGAATTGAGGAGTTTTCTTTGTTTTATTTTTGTGTTTGTTTTGTGTGCATACTCAATTTCTCTGTGCATTTGCACCTTTTTCTTGCATATCTTGACTTGACTATCATGATATCTCGGTCCCCATCTTTTATTTTGAAGATGGCAGACCGGAGCTATTTTTATCCGAACTTCGGGGATTCTTCTTACTTTGCTCCAGTCGGTGCACCCCATTTTTTCAGAAGGACTTTGCTCCTGATTTTTATTTGTGTACATATCCACCACATCTATAGTTTCAGCCATCGGATTTTGATTATTTTCCACCACCACCACATTTTGCACCATCTCACACACTCGATATTGAGCTGTTGGATTTGCCTCTCATGGACACCACTCTTGAACACATGACCTGGGTAGTGAAGCAATTACAACAAAGTATTAATGACATATTTAACAATGTGAAATGTCGCTTCATCCTCTGGACCCATGGATTCACAAGAGGCTGACAATGAGAGATTGCAATCTCCAAAAATATAAAAAAATGAGAAAATATAAAAAATTCAAAAAGAAAATAATGGGAGACATCTAGCATGGTCGGTTTGTGAAGAGAGGGCACATATGTCACATCCTTTTCCCACACAGGCATTCACTACAGTTCCCACCTCCTTAGCCCCCAAGGATGACACTGTACGGACTGCTCTTAGTCATCCTTGTGTACATGATGATCCCGATCTCTTTGCTAGTGTGCAAGAGATAGAAAATTCAAAAAAATGTTAACCAACCCTGATGTGGTGGAGGCTATTCATGATATTTTTGATGTCCTGCTTCGAAAGGCCATCGATCTTATGCATATGCCCACACCAAAGAAGAGAAAGAAATGATGCAGAGCCAAACGATACATTCTTACCATAGCCATTTCCCACGCCATCACTGGAGAGTCGCTAAATACGATGATTAATTCGTGTTCGTTGTAATACGTGTACTTAGCGATTCGGTCAGAACCGAGAGAAGATCTCCGTGAAGAGTGTCTCGGATTTAATTTATATCCCGGGCAAGTCCGGGGTTGAACTCAGGGAGGCAAAGGAACAACTTCGGTTTTAATTCAAAAACTTAGGTCTAGATATCCAATGCGGTATTTTTTAGATTTTTTTAATGCAAAAACAAAGGTGAAAGGTAAATGCGGCTGAATTAAGACACTAAGAAACCACACAATTTAGCCAAATTAATTTTAATATCAAATTAATCCAATTCAGCCAAATTTTATTTTTCTAGAATCCTAATCCAGTGATGAACACGAAACACATTTTTTTGGAATTTTATGGGTTAAAACACAACAAATAAAAATACACAGTTTTTATGGGGTTTTCACAATTTATCACACAAACAGTAAGCAAAAATTATGAAAAAATTACTGGAACTAAAACATGATGCAAGGAAGCTACAGTAATATTTTTGGAATTTTTTGACAAGTTATGAAATTTTTATGGATTTTTTAGTGAAAACTAAGTGACAGTGAGTAATTAATTCCTACTTAATCCACAATAGCAAGTTAATCAGAGTGCAAATTATCTCAAAAAGATGTTTTCATATGGAATCCAGGAGACTTGAAATTTTGCAAAAAAGATATACATGGATTTAATTAAAAATCAAATATGAAAATTACTCTACAATTTATTTCGGGCACATGACAACTCCATTTTAGATGAAATTTGGACAGTAAGTTAATCATATATCAAGGCATCATTTCTAATTTTTGTGGAATTTTTAGAGCAACCGTGTGTGAGATATAATTTTAAGAGTCCAGATTGGGTAAATAATACAAAAGTTCAGTTGCATAATTTTAATTAATTCACAATATCTCACCAAAAATACAAATAATTTTCAAATGGAAGACAATTAGTTGCTCAACACAATGGTATTTTTTCTTGAATAAATGACACAAAATTGAGGTCCAAATTAATCTATAAAGACATGGGTCTCTGTGCAAAATGGAAATTGGAAATTGACAACATAAAACATGAACAGGGACTGAAATTTAATTACAAAAACTTAATAAGACATATATACAATTTTTACATAAAAAATAAGGAAAAGAAACTACCCCTTCTTCTTCCTCTGGCTTTTGCAGGTGAACCTAACAGGAGGGGCGTGGTCGGCGGCGGATTGGAGCGGTGGAGGGGCGGAGGACCGCGCGCGCGGCCGCGCGGTGCCGCCTGGCGTGCCGCCGCGCGGAGGAGGGCTGGAGGCGAGGCGGCGGATCTGGTCGGTGTGGGTGGCTATGACGGACCGCGGGCGCGGCTGGGATGCCGGTGGCGGCAAGCGGCGGCGCCGGCCGCTTGGTGGTGGATAGTAAAGGGAGGGGCGGCGGGCCTTGGCCTGCGGCTCCTCCTCTTTCTTTTTTTTATTTTTTTATATTTTGATTTGTAAAAAAACTGTTGTGATAAAAAAACCTTTTTTTGTTTTAATTTTTTTATATTTTTTTATGTTTTGTTAATTAGGGAATGAACATGATGGAAAAAAATTGATGTAATGATGTAGAAGATGATGTGGAACAAATGTGGGTATATGGATGACAATATGATGTGATAAAAAAAATGCAAAAAAATACAAGATGATAAAATGAGAATAAAAATTACCTACGATGGACGGTCGCCTATGAAGTGCTCACGAGAGCACGGTCTTCGCTCAAATCGTCGGCATGCGATGAGCTCGAGCAGCGCGCGGTTGCGGCTGCGATGTTGGCCAAAAAGCCAACGGATCTCACCGGAGAGAGGGCCGTCGTCGTTCGACCGCGGTTGCGTCGCTGTCACCGATTCAACTATGAGAACTAGACTCTCCTCACATAAAGATGGATCAAAAGCAAAAATGAGAAGAATGGCATGTATATAAATAAGAAAAAATGGAAGTTAGAATTAAGATGGAGTGGGATGGAGGTTAATAAAATGGTGGAGTTGAATTAGAAGTTAGAAAATATGGTGGAGTAATGGAGTTGAATTGGTGGTTATTGTAGAGAATGTAAAATAAAATAAATAAATAAATAAAATAAAGTTGGCTACTTTAATTACAATAGAATAAAAAAGAATAAAATAGATAGTGGAGAATTTACAAGGGAAGACAAACAACATGTACACATTTTTTTTACTTTTCTAATATGTATTTTTTTGTCTTTTTAATAAGAGATATTTACAACGAAAAAATACAATAAAATAGGATAATTAAAATACAACACAAGTTTGATTTTTTTGTATTTTTAGTAATTAAGAAAGATACAATAAAAATTAAAGAAAGAAAGAATATATACATGGTATACAATGTACATCTAGGTCCCAAAACCAAACTTTTGCAAATGAGGTCCGATTTTAATGAAACAACTTCCATTGGATAGATAATTTTCTAACTTTAACTTTAAAAGTGAGTTTGGTGAATTTGGAGTTCATACGGAGCGGGAATTTAGCTTGGAAGTTGGACTTTATGGCTTTTTCTCTTTAGGATCTAGGAGCATTTATTTGAGATAAAATTTATTTTGTATTTTTGTATTTTTATTTACATTTTTATAAACAAGTTAGAAACGAATTAGGCAAAAAGGAGTTGAAATGAAATTATTAAAAATACATGAAGTTTTGGGCTATTTACATGTGAAAAACTCCTTTAATTTACGGCTTTTTAATGTTAATTTATTTTATACAATATAATATACAATAATTAATGTATTTTATTTACAAGAGTCATTTTGTTAATTTATGGATTTTATGGACATTCATTTGGGATTTTACTCGGGGATTTTGCTAAGATCAAGATTTTGCGATGATGAATCGCGGATTCATCAATCACCCATCGTTTACCTAATAGGAAAGGGGATACTATAGTATACCTTTCGTGAGATGTGTCATTTCTGACCATCATTTTGAACACGCTCTCCTTGAAAATGGTGCATCGATTAATATAATACACATATCACTCGTCTAGTCACTCAATCCGGTTGATTATCCTAGGTTTACCTCAACGGTACATTCCAATTATCCTCGGTTGACCTTTCCTCACTACGATGAAGGTTGTTATTGATTATGGATCTGGAGAGACATGCTTTCGTTGTGACAACAAGAGCGTTTTGATTGAGACGATCATTGCACCCACTACCGGTCAGAGACCCATACCTAATGAGAGTGTACATATGTCAGCCGACTCTGAGAACTATGACCTAACTGTTGAGATTAGAGATGTTTGCTTTACCATGGATGATACTGAAACCCGAATGTTCCTCTTCGGGGAAGAAGACTCTGAAATAATAGACCTTAGAGTTCCCTCTTCCTATGAGTGGAGATGTGTTGATGAGATCGATAGAATTTACACTATAGACACCTTACTGTGGATGGCAGAGAGAAATGAGACTTCCCAGGTCAGACCTCACCATACTACTTCCATCGATGAGTTCGTGCATGTTCGTTCTGAGACCACTGAGGATCTACACCATGTTGATCCTAATTGGTTATGTTAGCTGATGACCCCAATATTAACCTGCATCTTGTTAGATCCATTCCTCAACGGTCGTGCAAGAAGGTGTGATTTCTACCTTCTTGATCATTGTACATTCATCACTTTGTATATTTGCTTTCGTTTCTTTCATTCCATCTTTCGTTTTACTCATCCACCTTGATCCATGTGTTGCTTTGCTTAAGATGTTCTCTATCCTAAGTATATGGGAGCTGGACGAGTTGAGTGTTCTTTCTTCGTTCTATTTCATCACTACAGTTGCTGCTTATGATTAGGGACCTCTTGCCGTAAGTATAAGGGGAGTGATGTTGTTCATTCTCTCCTATTTAATTTTCTTGTTTGACATTTATTTCAATCCACTCTCCTATCTCCTCTCTTATTGATAGTTATACTCTATACTTAGGGATCTCTTACCCTAAGTATAGGCCGAGTCGTTGATCTGTTCATTCCACCCTCGAACCTCCATGTATTTTGCATATAATCTGTCATACTCATGATTATTTGATCCTAAGTATAGGGGGGATAGTTGACTTCACATTCTTTCATTCTTTTAGTCGTTGTAGTATAGACTTTCCGATATTCAGCACGAGTTATGTATCCCTTTCTCTCTTTGATCGCTATGAGGACATAGCTCAAACTAAGTATAGGGGGTTTATATACGTTGTATATACTTCAGCCATAACTCGTACTTTCATATTTTAGATTAATATGCTAATATACTATATGGGTATGGATATACAATTAATCAACTATAAAGAATGCACTCTAATTATGTATAAAAATTTCAAAAATTCTTTGTAAATATGATAAATAAACCTGTTTAAAAATATTTTACAAAATAACTTGAAAAATTGTTGGAAAATATCTTGAAAATCTTTTGAAAAATTGTTTGGAAAACTTTTGCAAAATGTTTTCAAAATCTTATAAAAAGATCTTGTAAACCTTTGCAAAAAATTGTCTCATTTGATTGAATAATTTTTTTTTAAAATTAGTTTGCGAGTGATTTGGAAAATGGTTGTAAAATAGTTGCAAAATCTATACATATTGTTTAAAAATCTTTGTAAAATAACTTTCAAATTTTTATAAATGTTTGCAAAATTGTTTCTAAAAATTATTTACAAAATAAAGTTTTCAAAATGTTTGTTATATTTTGAGAACCTTGTACATAGTTAGGAGGAAAATAACTTGTATAAAATTCTTTACAAACCATGTATAAAAATCAGTAAATAATAACTAACTTAACATGTGAATCATTCACCCAATTCTTGTAAATATTGATGCACTCCCTTGTAAATATTTGCGAATACTTCTTTCACTAACCTTTATTAAAATTCTCTAAAGTTTTTAAAATTTTCAAAACCCATAAAAGTTTGCAAAAATGTTTTCGAAATTTGCATAGAAATTTGCAAAACTTTTCAAAATCCATAAAAATTCAAAAATAGGAAATTATTAATAATATCTTCTTTTCATACCATAGCATTTGCATTTTTCGGATTGATAATAACAGTCGAACGAGTCTAAATAAAATATGAAGATTGGAGCTTGATTAGACCTTAATCCACTTAATCACAAGAACCTTATAGGAATTGGAATTGGGAGTCTTCAAGTTTTCTAGACTTAATTATTTGAGACCACAAGACTAGGTTCTGATGTCATCTAGACTACCTAAGTAGAATATTTCGAAACACATGCATGGCTCTTGTCGACTGTGACCTAACTTGGATACATGCACCTTACACTTTGCACAACTCAGTTGAAGTGGTAGAGGGTTGGATTTTCCAACATGAGACACAGGCGAATGGAAACATACGAAGTAATAATATATGTCCATTGTACCCCCAACCCGATCCAGTAATGTCGAGGTCTAACGATCGAAGGTTGTGGATTGCAATAAAGCTTTAAAAGAGGGACAGTCCACTGGCTCAAGAGCAAAAAGTCCACATGCAAATGCTGTTGTAAATATTATTAAAAATGTAAAATAAAAAACTCCAAAAAAATAGACGTGCAAAAATCAAATAAAAATCAATTCCTATTGGAGTATGTATGTATGTGTATTCAGTAAGCAAGCTTGAGCTTCAAAGTCAAAGATACATGTGAGCCGACAGCTAGATGACTTGTCTACATTGGGCAAGCATCCTAGGATAGGTATCTACACTTGCTACCATCCATTCTCTTATGCACATTCTCTTCTTGAACCAGTTGCACTTGAACTTAGAAGGGAATACCCTGCTCTTTGAGGAAAGAGTTGCTGGATTGGGGAATTAGGGCACCATGTTGGAGAAGATTGTCTCTTTATCGCTTCAACTGAGAGGAGCTACATATCACTTACATTGTACAAGATAGACTCATAGTCATCAAGGTCTGCGCATGATGCTGACTCATTCTGCCAGGCTTTTGGGGAGACTTGGACAAAGTTTTGTGGTTCTCAGCAGTTGTTGAGCTTCAAGTCTGCTTCCCAATAAGGTTCCGACCAACTTACTTTCCCAAAGGTATGAATGAGCTCCAAACTTGATTTTATGAAGATAAGTTTAAAAGTTAATATCAATCCAAGTTATTTCTTTTTCTTTTCTTTATTTTCTTTTTCTGTACTTATTAGCATAAGTGAGTGATAGGGACTGATGAAACCCAATTTCATCATCTTAATTTTCTATTATTAACCCCTTTGCTTAAGCTTTGTGTCAATAAAATCCAGATAATGTCCTGTAATTATCAGAGTCTTGAATAAATTAAAAACCACAAAAAAATCACAAAACTAAAATCCGTGGTATTTTTAGCCTTAAAAACACCCTTAAAAATATTTCGAGTCTTTGTTTGATCTCATCTCCAGTTTTGGTCAACATGAAACTTGTAGATCTCATCAAGATCTACAACTTTCATGTTTTGAGTTTTCTCAAATTCGGCTATTATCATCCTCAAAATTCATTTTTTCTTTTGGAATAATCTGATTGGGCCACGTGGCCCGTTCTGGGTGAGCCACGTGGCCCGCCCTCCTTGTCTTATTTGCCCGCGTCCTCAGCCGTCAGATCTCCTCCTGAGATCCAACGACTCCAAGCTCTCCAAGCACGCTTCTTTTCCTAGCCATCAGATCCTCCCCAGGATTTGATCGTCACCGCACGTCAGCTCCAAACCCAGAGCTTGCCACGTGTCAGTTTGAGCGTCGTTGGATGCAGGTCTAAGAGCCTTAATCGTCACCGCCCATCCTCCATCCAAACTTGACCATTCGATCAGGCTCCTGGCCCAATTACCACCATCCGTTAGCGCCTCTTGCCCCTGAGCGCCACGTGTCTTCTTCTCCATCATCAGATCATTGTATGAAGAAGCGATCTCCACCTCACATTCTCGCTGCATCCTGAACCATACGATCAACACCTTCTTTGCATCGCGCCCGTCCGCTCGCACTTCATCGACAAGGCAACACGTGGCGACTCTATAACCCTTCGATCGCTTCACATGGATCAAATCGTACCCGCTCCTTAGCTCCACAATCCAGACCGTTGGATCTCCAGATCCAACGGCTGAGCTTCATCGTCAACCTCCAGGCGCTCCTCTATCCCACGTTCTCCACATTGCGCAGCAGCCTCCCCCTTCCATTTATCCCCGAGGCCACGTCTCCCATCACCGAGCTCCAACTGCCCCACGACCTTCTCTGATCAACCCCCTTCCTCGCGGGCACGTCCACCCTCCATGATCTCCATCCAATCATCCCATAATCCCCTCGCAACCCACGTCCTCACCACCTGGACCACCGAGCTCGATCTTCAAATACACCCCTCCCTCCTCCGATAGCCCTCGTCCACCTTTATACGGAGGGAGGCCTAGCCCTCCGCCATCTTCCTGTGACAGGGGAAGATTGCGGATCGAGCGATGATGACCTACCCTTCTGGTGATGACCCTCCGCCGATCACGGCGGTGCTGCGGCGCTAACGCCCCGCTCGAGCTCGCTGGGATGGCCACCCAGTATGTGCGAGGACCCCGAGGTCCTCAGATGACCTCGAGCCCAGGCCATTACCTCCGCCCAACCTCAGGTAACCTTCCGATCCCTCTTTGTATTTTTCATTTAATTTCTCGCAATTTTGTAGGTCGCTACTCCCTCGTTCACCCTTCACCGTTCACCTCCCGAGCTTCACCATCACTCCATCGTTCACGCGTGATTCTCCGATTACCCAATCCCTCCTTCGCCTCTGACCACCTCCGACCCACCTCATCTCCGATCGTCGGAGATCGAGCTCCGGTACCTCGCTCTCCCCGCTCACACGGAACCTCACTCCACTCACACGCACGCACACTCACTCCCCTGCATGCATAGAATGGCTATACTTAACCTGCAGGTGCGTTGGCCTCAATGGCCGGAGCGCCGTCGGAGTGATCTTCATCAGCACAATATTCGTCCTACGACCACCGATGGGCTGAGCAAGAGAGTCCAACGCCTTCCCCGAGCATCTAGCTTCCTCGACGATCGTTCGTGGAGCTCCGGGAAGGTCTGACGTGCCCAAGGTGGAGCGGTGGAGCTGGCGCTTCATCACCGGAGCTCTGAACCCACCGCCCGCTGAAGATGGAGGAGAAAGCACATTCACCGTCGGATGGTCGTACCTCGGTGACCATCTGACGGTCCCGATGAGGCCACGCCAACAACTTCAGAAACCATTGGATCTTCGAGATCCAACGGTGATCGAGCAGCTACGTGTCAACCTCAGAGAATAACCGAGCCTTGGCACCAGACCAGCAGGCTCGGAGCTCCCGAGCCTACGCCGAGCCTTCCTGGAGCTTCGAGCCGTCCGAGCCTTCCTGAGCCAACGCCGATCCTACTCCGAGCCACAGCAGCCACCGAGCCTGGAAAGCACGTGCCTAGTACGTGTGTTTCTGGGAAAATTGCAGAGAAGCCCCGCCTTCTTCTCCATTTTGCAACCAGGTCCTGGATCACGTGCAGTCCACGTGCACTGTGGGTATTTTGCAATTATACCCTCGTGGGTTTTAATAATTGCAAAAATGCCCCTATGTGTGTGGGTATTTTACAGGGAAGGACTCGTACTTTTCATATTTACATTTTAGTCCCTCCCAGGGACCTTTTTGTAGTTATCTTTTCATGTTTTCTTTCATTTATGCCCTTATCTTCTTTATTGCATATCTTGAGCATCGTAATTCCAATTAAGTTGATTTCAGTTTCATTTTAAAGCTTGTTTGATGAACTTTCTAATGGCATGATCATTTTTTATGATGGACACATTAATTTTGATGTATTATTTTGATAGCTATGTGTCTTTTATTACTTTATGCCTTGTTCAAATTAAGTTTGTCATCTCATTTTAATCTGAAATTAACTTGTTGTTTAGTTGGCTCATCATTTTGACCTAGGGCATATTTTCATTGCATCTCATTGCATTTATTTGCATGATAAAAATTAAAATAAAAAAATGCATGTTTCTTCTTTTCCTTAATGCATTGTCTTTGTCTTATATGCATACTTTGACCTATTGATGTTCTTTAACTCAACGCTTAATTAGATAGATAAAAATCTGACTAATACGAGAGAGGCTCATGTCCCTGAGTTCAACCTTGGTATCTTGCCTAGTAAAATAAATAATACGACCATCTGATTTTTTTATTGTTATATTTAAATGAGGTGGTCTTTTGATGACCCATTTCGGCCCGACTGCGATGACAATTTCAAGTGCTAATTTGGCACTATTAAAGGGCCAATTTCGCGGCTCATCAAGGACCAACAAAGGCAAGTATAGGGGGAAATGAATCTACATGTCATCACCTTTATTCTTTCATTTTGGCCTTAAAACCTAGGCTAAATGCATGTATATAGCATTAATTAGTACCAAATAACACTTAATAATTCAGATAAATTGATGTATAAAATACTATACAAAATATTTCATTTAATTCCAAAATAAAATAATAAATGAAGAAAACAAAAAGAAAGAAGTGTCAAAGATACTGTGTGACCCTAGACCCCGAGACCCACTCATCATGATGGCTTGGTCAACAAGGAATAAAGTAGTGGGAGATAGGGCAACCAATTGTACATAAAACACAACTCATAAACCCTAAATCTTTTTGTCAAAATATTGCATTTTAGGACCTATTTTATTTTCCTACTTTTACATCTCAAATAATAAAATCCTCTATATGAAAGTTGCACATAAAAATACAAAGAAAAGTGCAAATTTATTTCATTCAAAAATAAATGCACAATGTTCCTAGGATACATAGAATGAAAAGCCGCAAAGAAAACTTCCCATGCATGTATCTTCTCCATACGTATCTAAAAATTACCAAACTCACTTTTGATGTTCATAAAATTATATTATCTATTTAATGAAGGTCGTTGCATTCAATTTGGAGTTAAGATGAAAAGATGACTTCTGGGCTCTCATTGTGCAATATGCATGTATATAATATTCAATATATTTATCTTTATATTTCTCACTTCTTTTATATTTTATATATTTGTAAATATTATTTAAAATGCATGTAAATAATGAAACCAAAACAAAACCATTAAAAATACATTAAAATAAACAATGTACTTTAATATTAGGTAAACTATACCTATAATACACACATATAATATATGTACATAATTATCTAAGCAAAAAATCAAGAAAATATAATAAAAATATGTAATTATGTAATTAAATAAGTTATAAATATAGAAATTATGTATATAAAATAATAAAGTATACAATACAAAATAAAAATAAAAGTGCTAAATGATGTATATTTCCATGTGTTTATACATGCAAATATTAACACATAGTAAATCAAGTTGGAAAAATAAATAAAAATCATAATGAAATACTACACAAAATAATAAACATTTTTATACATAAGCTAAAATTAATAAAATCATCTCCTATTTTTAAATAAAATAATAAGGGAATTAACCCACCTAATTTTCTTGTTGGTCCACGTGGACCAACCAGAATGTGTTGTTTGTTGATTGGGCAGGTCAATTGTACTACCCTCATCCCCTGCTAGTGTCAGAAACTCCGACCGCCCCGTCTTCTCCCCTTTTTCTCTCTGGACCCATCACCCCTTTTCACTTGAAAGTTTATGCAACCCCTACCCTGATCAGTCATCTCTCACGCAATACCCTTCAATCGTTTGTACATACATCTAATCGTGTCGTATAACCCATCCAACATTGCTCCTCCATCACTTGTATATGGCTTCCCCCCTCAGTCCTTTTTTAATTTTGATCCTTCTTGACCACCCTAAACCCTCAGTTCTCTCGTGAATGGGTTGAGCTTGGTGACAGCTCGCTCCCCATCAGGTTTACAGCGTGTGAAGGGCAATTTTGAGGTGATCCACACCACGTTAGAGCTCCGTCGATGAGGTTTCAACTCCATGGTCTCTAGGTACGAGCTGTCTTCTTTACTTGCTTTCTAGGTAGAACTTAGCCGTAGCATTTATTTTTCGTTTTTATTTCATGAATTTTCTATAGTCTTTAGTTAAATTTTAGATTTGAGTTTGTTGGAGATCTAGAGCTCCGGTCGTGACTCCCACTGTATCTCGCATTGTTCCGTTGCCACTTTCACCCTACTACCTTCCTTGGCTCCTTCTTCATCTCCGTGATACCTCAAGCCCACCTGGATCTTCTCAGATCTGATACACTTGTGCTCCCTCTGCCACCCTTTGTCGGAGCACCTCCATTCCATCCCACCAGTCCTCAATCATCGCCCAATAACAACCAAGACCAATTGTCTTGGCGTCGCCATTCTTCCTACATCATTTGCAAACCCTGAAGACCCCATCTGTTGGCTAGTGATTCGAAGAACTCAGTCCAGTGCCTCGAGCTTCATCGAATCTCCAGGACCCCATTAATGAATCTCCATTTCATCACCTTTATTTTTTCATTTGTCATTAAATCCCTAGCTAATTGCATGCTTATATCATTAATTGGTCAAAATAAACACTCTGTAATTTGTACAGATTACTATATAAAATAGTATATATTTCATGTATTTAATTCTAAAATAAAAGGATAAAGGAAGAAATGAAAAAGAAATGAGACACCATAGATGTTGAGTGACCATAAACCACGAGACCTAGTCATCATGATGACTTGGTCGACAAGGAAAAAAGTAGGGGGAGATAGGGCAGATGAATTATACAGATAACACATCAAAAGCCTAATTTTCAATTCATCAATAATTAATTTGTGTCACCTATTTTATTTTAATATTTTTAGCCTCAAATCAATAAACTTTTCGCATAAATATTGTAGATAAAAATACAAAGAAAAATATGAAATTGAGTTCTTAGAATCCACAGTGTGTATGAGACATACAAAATAAAAAGTCAAAATAAAAACTTCACAGACCAATATCTCCTCCTTACTGAAAAATTGACCAAAATCACCTTTTAATTGTATATAACTTTTAATAAGCTATTTAATGAAGGCAGTTTCATTCGATTTGGAGCAAAGCTACAAAATCTAGGGGCTATATTATGCAATATACTTACATATTTTATTCGATATATTTATTCTTTGTATTATTCAAATTATTTTATTTTTATAAAATTGTAAGTATTATTTGAAACATATGTACATAATTAAATGAGAATAAAACCATCAAAATAAAGTTAAAATAAATAATACATTTAAATACATATGTAAAATATACAATTATATACCTATAATGTATATATACATAATTAATTAAGTACACATACAAACTCAGAAAAATACAGTAAAAATATCTAAATGTACATAAAAATAATTTTAAAATATATAAGATACCTCTATAAAAATTTACAATACAAAATAAAAATAAAATCATCAAAATAGAGACATTTATACCTATATTTTACATGTAAATATTAACTTGTAATAAAAAGCCTCATAAAAATAAATAAAAATATGTATAAAATACTACATTAAATTACAAACACTTTTCATGTTTAATAAAAAATTAGTTAAATCATTTGTTATTTATTATTGATTTTGCAGGAACTTTCTTCCTGGGAATTTTACGGTTGGTCCACGTAGACCAACTAGATTCTTCCCATCGTTGACCCTGGGACAACTGACTCCCCCTCTCTCTTCCTCGAGCTTTGAAGTGTTAGACCCGGATTTTCATCCCTTTTTCCCATTTAATCCACTCATTTCTTGGCCCTCTGATCTAAACGGAAGTTGTTGATCTGATGTCCATGATTCCCGCTCACGCCTTAGATTGATCCAATCTTCTTTGATTAGATTAATTTCCTCGATCAAAGTTGCCTCCACCAGCAACCTATAAATTTGCTCCTCTGGCTTCCTTTTCGAGTGTGATCCCTCTTCTTTGGTTCTTGGCCCCTCGAATCGTCTCCATTGGGTTTCTGCTGGTGACAAGAGCACGGCATATCGATTTGCAATGAGCAGTAGTGGCGGAGGTGATCCACATCCATCACTGGAGTGTCGCCAATTGGTTTCTCTTCGTCGATCCTTGGCCAACTTGAGGCCCTTATCTCTGATTCCTAGGTAAATCTCATGTTCTATTTCTATTTCCATACCTTAATTTTAGGTTTAATTTCATCTTTAACTTTAAAATAAAAAATGCCCAATCTCTTGGAGCTCGAGCTCCAGGCTGATTCACCGTGATATGACCATCTGATCGCCCACATTTTCATCCCATTTCACTCCATATCGTGTTCTCCATCGACTCCCCATCTTGTCCATCGTAGATCTGGGAGCTCCGTCACCCTTCGCTGGAGCCCCATCTTCATTCATCGCCGATGCCTTTTTGCCTATCCCTTCGGTTGAGGAGATAGCCCTCAAATCAAGGACCAATGGTGTATGTCTGCGATGCCTGGAAGGCTTTTGGAACCCTATTGAACATCTAGAATAGTTTCATGTCCTCATACCCCGTCTGAGCTCTTTGAGCCCCCTCGCCTTAATCGGAGCGTCCCTCTGCATGCGAAGGAGTACAAGGAGGCAAATACACCATTTTGATCGAGCTGAGATCGCTAGAAATGGAGATAAGCCAGATCAAAGGTCACCAGCGTCGGTTCTTCACGAGTACTTGCAGGCACCCACTCTACCGTCCGATCAAGAACATGGCCTAGATTTAATCTGGAACATCCAATTTATTCGAAGTGGTGCCCCAAAGAGCCCTTGGATCCGCCACGTGGCATAAGCGTAGTGGTCGGAATAAAAGCGCATAAGTGGTAATTTTGTAAAGACCATCTTCACCATTTTTTTTATTTTGTAAACGGTGTTGTAAATATTTAATTTAGTTGAAAACTTTGTGGGCTACTTGCGTGTACCCCCTGTAACTTTCTAATTTTGCGCTTTAGTCTGGTGCCAGGTCACCTCATGTGGACCCCTCCGTGAGGGGACAATTTAACAGCATACCCCTCTAGGTTTTGTATTTGTTATTTAGTCTAAAAATTTCAAGTTGAAGTTCAAACTTTTGGGTTATTTTGCGTGTGTTCCCCTAGAAGTTATTTTATTTACAAATATACCCCTATCAGCCTTATTTAATTTTATTTATGCATTCCTTTTTATTAAAAATTTCTACTAAAAATTGTGCAAAAATAGATGTATGTACATGATTGGTTATTTGTCCACGCTATCATTTTTATTCGCTATTTTTAAAGCATTTACTATTTATTTAAAATCTAAAAGAGATATTTTATTCCCTCTTTAACTTAGAAAATGCAAAAATTAGAAAACCATGTTAAATCCAAAAAAAATGAAAAAACCATATTATTTATTACCCTATTTTATAACTCCAGACCAAAAGTCACACACAAATCTTAAAAGAAACCCCAAAATTAGCAAACCTTTCTAACCCTAAAAAATTATAAAATATTTTCAAAAATCCTCAAAATATTAGTTTCTATCCCATTTTTTATATATAGATATATCTATATATTAAAATTGATTTTGAGAATTCTGAACCCATTTTCTATTTTTAATTCTTAAATCATTTTACTTTATTTAAAAAGTTCATGATTTGCTTTAATTATGATTTTAAAATTACAAAAATTGCAAAAATTCCCTAAAAATGCATAAAACATAAAAATAGTTAAAAATATGAATAGATTTATTTAGGACTTTTTGATTATTTTTATCTATATTAGTATATTATATACCGAATAAGCTTATATATTACTATATATAGTTTGTATTTTCATTAATTATTATTAATACTTAAAAATAAAAAAAGATTTTTCTTTCTGGTTATTTTTGCGATTTTTGTATTTTTATTATACATATCGTACTATATAGTACGTATATTTTATATACTACCTTACATACCTTTATATATATTCTTATATATCTATATATTATTTATACATTATTAAATTAAAAAAGAATTAAAATTAGAGGAATTTAATATTTAAAAAATATATTATTATAAAAGAAATTATTTTATTTACTTAAAAACCCACAAAAAGCATTGATTGATATTGTGCATACTTGTATACACATTTACCTTAATTATTCATTTAAATAATTCTCGCTTCGTCATGTGTGCATGCGTTCGACCCCTACCAGCTTGTCCACTATAGATATTCATTATAAGGCATAATAAATTTTGATTCACACATGCCTTGATTTTCATTTTTGTAGGTTAATTGTTGAATTTAGTCGGATGTCTCTGTGAGAGGTCACCACATCGACTATGTGGCTCGTCTTGTGAGTGCACATGACCTCCTACTTGCATCTCTCGCTATTTCACCCATCAATGGGTCATGGACGTTTCTGAGGCCATCAACGGCTGCATGCCCCTTTTAAGAACCACACAAGCACTTCAGCAGCAAGGAGGAAGATTGGAAGACGAAGCTTCAATGGCTCAAAGTTTATAAGTGACGAGGTTCTTCCCTGTTCTTCCAAGTGCCTTCCCCACCATCCGACCATGCCCCCCTCCAGATCCTACAAGATTCATCATATCCGGAGCCCTTACCATCGTCAGATCAGGGCTCTGATCTGTTCTCTTACATCCATCGCCAAGTCATCATCAACAAATGTCAGCCACTGGATCGCGTAAGTGAAGTGCGCTACACCGCACGATCACGTGCATTTAAAGGGATAATTTACTTATGCCCCCTCATGCCTTTTTGTATTTATAAATAGGTCCTGTAATTAGTTAAGTATAAAACGTATTGTAAAAATTGTACGGACCCCGCGCACTTTATTGTCTGTTACACATAAGTCCAATGCCATCTCACCTCATATGACGACCCATATGACGTGGGAAAATTGTCGGGAGCCCCTCCTGGGTTTTATTATTTATGATTAGTATTTTGATTTTGTAATTACGTGTAAAACTTTAGGTTTATATGCACGCAGCCCCCGGACTTTATTTATTCTTGCCAATATACCCTCGTTGATAATGTAAATCAATTTGAGTCTTTTTATTTTTATTTAAGTCGATTCTATGCTTGTAAATTCGTGGAAAAATTAAAGTAAATACTTCAAATGTTGCTTGTTCATGCCATATTTTTATTTTAGCATTTTGCTTGCATTTTCCATTTATTGAAAATCATTTAGGAGTTATTTATTCCTTATCTAGCAATAAAATACAATAAAATATAAAATCATTTTAAAAATTCCAAAAAAATGTATATTATTTATTACTATATAATATAACTCCAGACCAAAAGTTACAAAAATATAAAAAGAAAACCATAAAAATTGAAAAATCCTCCTAACCTTATTAAAATAGCAAAAAATTATAAAATAAAAAATAGTTTTCTTTTGTATAATTTTATTTATATTATATATTATATATTAAAAGTAGTTTTGGGCATTTTTGAAGTATTTATCTATTTTTAAATCCCAAAACAATCCAGCATATTATTATAAGTCACTATTTTGTTATATTTAATAAATTAAAAATACCTAAAAATTAGCAAAAATACATACAAATTCATAAAAAAGAGAGACACATAAAAACACAAAAACATTTTATTTTATATATTTTAAGTATATATAGTTATATTTATATATATAACCTTATACAGTATATATATACTTAATATTACTTATATATTATTATTTATAAATACCATAAATATATTTTAAACCATTGAAAAATAAAAAGGATTATACTTATATATCTCTCATAAATTTTAATATATTTATTTTTTATATGTCTTATATAGTATTTATAGTATACATATTATATATATACTTATTATATCTTTAAAAATAAAAAGAAATTAAAAATAAGAAAAATCTAAAAAGGAAATAAAAAATGTAAAATTCTAAACATAAAAAATATAAAAATGTAAAAAATCCATAAAAATTAAACATAATTAAAAACCCATAGAAATTTAAAAAGCTAAAAGGTATAAAAACATTTATTGTTTAATTTTTCTTATTTTTAGAAAATAATTATTTGCATATCTCCATTGCTTTCAGTGGTCTGACCCATGCACTTTCTTACTACAAATATTTATTTGTAGGGTATAATAAATTTCATACCGCACAATTTTCATTGATTTTCTATAGACTGTGGGTTGATTGTTGATTTGATTGATTGGTGATGTGTTGAGTACCGTCAGAGTCGTCGACTCAGCGATTGCCAGATCTGATTTTTCGAACACCGCATGCCCTCCAAGGCTGGGCGTCAGACACCTCTCGCCGATATATTTATCAAGGATGAGCAATAGAGAGGAGGTGAGAATGGGAGAGAGAATGTACAGAATGAGCAGAGAACAGATCCTGTAGTTGAGCTGAACCGAGTTGAGGCCAAGCTTACACTTAAGGATGTCTATAATCCAGGAGTACGACATACAGTTACATGGATATAGGTTCATGCGATTCATGGGCATTTTGAGATGAAGCCTCAACTACTTCCTTTACTCCCCATATTCCATGGACACATCAATAAAGAACCTTACATACACCTCCAGCAGTTCGAGCGCATATATGTTACAATACACTACCCTAACATCCCGTTAGAGGTAGTGAAGATGATAGTTTTCCCCTTCGGTCTTATGGATAAGGCATTATAAGTTATCAATCATTTAGGTATGGAGGTCACATCATAGGAAGAGTTGAGGTTAGCTTTCTAAAGCAAATAATATCCCCTAGGATGACTGAATCAAATGCGGTCTCTTATAGCCAAATTCTCCCCGATGTCCCATGAGCCCATTCACGAGGCATGGGAACGTTTAAAAGATTTGATGGAGAAGTGCCCCCATCACGATATTCCAAAGATGAGCCTAGTGCAGAATTATTTTGGGGGTTTGAGCTCAGAAAACCAGAGATTGGTAGATGCTGCTTGTGGAGGTTCATGATTCAACAAGGATGAGGACATATTATGACAGATTTTTTAAGAAATGACAGAGAGATCTGCAGCTCTATCTTCTTCCTGTGAATTTTATAAGCATTTTGCACCTTCTTCTACACCCCACAAGGACGTCAACATGATGTCATCTCATGATGTGGATAGGGTAGACAATTATGTTCTGACCATTATTGGAAATCACCTATCCAAAGTAAATATAATTGAGAAATGATCACAAGAGATAACAAATTACAAGTGACCGAACATATGACGAAACAACTGGACAAGCTGAATGAGATAACGATGCACTTGGAGCTTCTTGTTAGTACCATTCATGCATGCTGGAGTTCGAGTGTCGCAGCTGAGACTTCTGCACCTGAGACTTCTTCCACACCAATTCAATAGAATATCATAGCACCTCCTACAGTCCAACACGTTTACTATGTACCGACTCCAAAGCAGGTTCACTAACAACAAACTCCATCATATGTGTTTACGCACTATTAAGAGTCTTCATATCTTTCAGAGCCACAGTTTCCACCTCCACCATATATTCAGGAAGTAAGTGGCATTTGAAGTGGTCTCAAGCGCAGCCAGACCCATCCACATGGGCAGTCTCAGTTGGGTTCATAGGCCAACCGGAGGTCGGTTCACCTGTTTCAGGGAGGTAGGCCTTACCAACACCAACCACAACCTCATCTTATGTCTCCACCTCACTTCTAGACATGAATACACGGATATCAGCAGACACAACCTACTTATTATTATCAGTCATATCATCAACAGTAGCCTACGTAGTATTCACATCATCCTCCTCCTCAGTATCATTACACACCACAGTATGCATATTCAAGGTATCAACAGCCTCCACACTTCAAGTCTCAGCGACCACTCATTGTTGAGCAGCCAGAGGCACCCTCGATGAACCCCGCACATGATTATCTTGCACAGATGATGAAGAACATGAGCGAGATAAACCAGAGGCTTGACGACCTAACAGCTACCAAGACCATCATACCGGCCCAGGTCAAAGCCAATCTCAATAATTTCCACCGTAATAAGCAACATGTAGCACATCATGATCCAACCACTTATGAGACATGTATGCCTTGTGATTTTTCATGTTTATCTAATGTCATTACTCTCAGGAGCGGTAGGATATTGAAGCTGCTAGCATCATTGAGATTGGGAAATAAAGTTGCTGATTGAGCTTCATCATCTTCTTCATCTTCTTCATCCACAAAGAAGATATTAAGAGTTGCAGCCCATGGAGGATTAGCATCACCACCATCCACCACAAAATTCCAAAAAAAAATAAAGAAAAATAAAAGGTCAAAAAAGACAATAATGGGTGATGCAGGGTCGGGTCAGCCATGGAGAACATACCTGTCGTGGAGTTTTCTTCTTCTGCAGAAGACAGAGCAGCCCTAAATGGGTTTTTCCTTTTCTTTAGTTGTTATGGATGATATTATACAGACTGATTCTGATCATCCATATGTATATGTTGATTTTGATATGAATAAGAAGAGTGTTGTTTTTTATTTTGTTCCTTTTCATGGTGCATTGAATAAAAGCAAAAATATTCGAAAATTAAAAACAACACTTTCTGATCTTAAAGTGGATGAGATACTTCAGAACATTTTCCTTAAGATGCCAGTCCTGAAGGACATGGAGTATATGCATGTTGTGAAAAAATGATTAAAAGAAGCATGTACTGTAAAGCATCAACCAAAGTAGAACTGATGCAAGAGAATTGAGAAGAATATATTGACTATGGACAATGTTCATGCCATCACAACATCCTGCCTAAATGGAAATACAGGGGCCGATGTCGCATATTTGATCAGGAGTTTTATCGTACTCTTCTTGATAGTGGATCCTCCATTAATCTCATGCCGACCTCACTACTCAAAGAGTTTGGGTTGGGGCCTCTTAGATCAACTAGGATGATCCTTTAATTTGCTGATGGATCGATCAAGAGTCCGAGGGGTATTTTAGAGGACGTTAATGTAATGGTGCAAAGAATGCAATTCTCAGTGGACTTCATTGTCCTAGAATGGACAACTCAACACCATTACTCCATACCCCGATCATACTTGGTCGGTCATTCCTTCGAACAACCTAAGTGGTAGTAGATTATGGTACTGGAGACATAACCTTTCACTCCCATAGTGATAAGGTTAAGATAGAGACGATTTCTGATTCGAAACCTACATAACTGCATCAGATGAGAGAAAGCATGCTACACTTGAGTCTGAGGATTGTAATTTTCTAGATGAGATTTGAGATATAGATTTATTTTTGGATTACATTGATACCCCGAAATTCATTTCTCGAAAGGAAGGCCTGGAAAGCACATTCGACATTTTCTCCATTATTGATGATTCTGAGTCGTATGCTGATGGACTTTTTGAGATGTTTTCTAATCGGTTTACTGAGATTGTTGATGGTAGATCCCATTCTGAGCAGTGAAAGTTTATTGCAGATCTATTTGAGACATTACATCCAGAGCCTATTGTAGCCACGTTGGACAGTTCCTAGTTGCTAGATCATTTACTTTCCACCAGTGCATTTTCTAAAGTCACTACATAGTAGATTCAGACCCCATCCGGGCTCAAAGTTTTACCATCAACACTGAAGTATGCCTTCCTTGCGATTGCATCCCAAATGTTTCCGATCGTCATCAGTTCGTAGCTGATCAACGACCAGGAATCTCGCTTGCAGAGAAACCGCAAGGCCATAGACTGGAAGATTTTGGATCTTTGTGGGATTAATCCAATATTGTATTCACATCATATCTACTTAGAGGATGACACCAAACCAACCCATTAGTTTCAACATCATTTGAATCCTAATCTTCGAGAGATCAAGAAGTGGTGCGAAGCTGGCTTTATTTATCTCATTTCTAAGTCTAAATGGGTCAACCCATTACATGGGGTCCCGAAGAAATCCGAGATTACAATTGTGAAAAATGATCGTGGTTAGAAGATTTCGACCCGAGTACCCACTTCATGGCGTATCTCTGTAGATTACCGACACCTCAACTCATTGATCAAGAAAGATCACTTTTCGCTGCCCTTTATTGACCATATCGTCGAAAGACTGACAGGGAAGGATTTATTTTATTTCTTGGATGGATACTCAGAGTATAATCAGGTAGCAATCATTCATGAGGATCAGGAGAAGACTGCTTTGACTTGTCTGTTTAGTACCTACGCCTTTAAACGGATGTCCTTTGGATTATGTAACGCTCCCGCTATATTTCAAAGGTATATGTTGGTCGTTTTCACCGACATGATAGGTGGTTGTAGTAAGGTCTTTATGGATGATTTCTCAATCTATGGGGATAGTTTTGATACATGTTTGGCTTATTTAAATAGAGTACTTCAGCATTGTTGTGAGGTAAACTTAGTGCTCTCGTGGGAGAAGAGTCACTTTATGGTGACTAATGGGATTGTATTGGGTCACGTCATCTCCAAGCATGGTATGGAGGTTGACTCGACCAAGGTTGATGTAATCTCCAAGCTAGGTCTACCGATTAATTTGAAGCAGTTGAGGTCACTTTTTGGACATGTAGGATTTCATAGGCGATTCATTAAGGACTTCAACAAGATCGCTCGACCTTTGACTGAGCTTCTATGCAAGGAGAGTGATTTTATTGTTGATGAGAAGGTTCTCCATGTATTTTATTAGATGAAAGACTTGGTTACTAGTGCTCATGTCTTACACCCACCTGATTGGTCTCCTCCTTTTGAGATTATGACGGATGCCTCAAATTATGCAGTTGGAGTTGCTTTAGGGTAGAGAAGGGATGGACTACCGTTTGATATACCCTATGCTAGAAAACTCTAGATGATTTCCAAAAATATTACACCCTTGCAGAGAAGGAGATGCTAGCAGTTCTTTATACACTAGAGAAGTTAAAATCACACCTATTGGGTTCTAGAGTGATTGTATACACATATCATACTGCCATTAGGTATTTACAAAGAAACAAGGATGCCAAGCCACATTTACTCATATGGATCCTTCTACTCCAGGAGTTTGAATTGGAGATCCGTGATAAACCTGGAGTTAAGAATGTAGTGGCAGATCACATTTCCCGTATTACAGATATAGAGACTCGTGAGCAGTTACTACTTTCTATCACGGGGACTTTCCCAGATGAGGCAATCTTGTCTATTGTCTCACTCCCATGGTACGATGATATTGTAAACTATCTTGTATCTAGGAAAGTTCCACAAGATTGGCTCAAGCTTGAGGTCGACAAGTTCTTGTCAGAGATTCATTTTTACTATTGGGAGGAACCATACCTATTTCATGAGGGTGTTAATTGTATCTAGAGGAGATGCATCCCTCAGGAGGAATATACCAGTGTCCTAGACCGTTGTCACATATTAGAATCAAGTAGGCACCATTCGGGGAAGTGCACGACAACAAAGGTTCTACAATGTGGTCTATGGTGGCCAACTCTGTTTAAGGATGCTACATATTATGTGAAGTGTTGTACTGATTGCCAAGAATGTGAGGAACCATCGATTCCAAAGATACAATGCCCCTATATCCAGATTTCATATATTTTTGACGATTGGGGCATTGATTTCATGGTCCCATTCCCTAACAGTCAGGGATTTCAGTGCATCCAACTTGTCGTGGATTATGTTGGTCATTGGGTAGAGGTTATACCCACCGAGCTGGTGATAGCTGTACTATTTGTCACTTCCATAAGGACACCATTATCTCATGGTTTGGGATTCCCAAGATTCTCATTTAAGATGGGGGAATCCACTTTATCAATAGAGAGGTCATGAAGCTAGTTAAGGAGTACGACATTGAGCATCGTGTCATGTTTCCTTACCACCTACATACTAACAGCTTGGCTGAGATTTCAAATAGGGAGATCAACACTATTCTTCATAAACTTGTTCGTCTAGATATGAAGAATTGATTGCAGATGCTTGACTCAGTTTTATGGGCTTATCGTGTGGCATAAAAATCTCCATTGGTTATGTATTCCTATCGCTTGATTAATGGAAAGCCTTGCCACTTGACAGTTGAATTAATTCACAAATCTTTGTGGGCAATCCGTGTATGCAATTTGGATTATCAAAGATCAGGACAAAGTAGGAAAGTGGATATAAATAGATTGTTGGAATTCAGAGACTTTGCTTATGATGGCATCTTGATGTATAAGGAGAAAGTCAAGAAATGGCATGATAGACGCATTAGAAGAAAGACTTTCGAGCCTAATTAGAAGGTGTAGTTGTTTGATGCAATTCCTATACAAAATCAAAGCAAATTGTCAGGACCGTTTATAGTGAGATATGTGTGTGACAACGATAGCATTGTCATTTCTGGGTTGTCATCTGACGCATAACTATGTGTGGTTAATGGACAATTGCTGATGCCATACCTAGATCATGATACATTCTTGTCTATTGTTGATTCCATTCATATAAAGGAAAACATGCTCATGTATTGGAAGCAGAAGAAATCAAATAATCATCGTTCGATATCATATATTCCTTTCATTTTATTCTTTCTTTTTTTCCATTTTCATCATTCATCTCATTTCCATGTGTGTGTGCTATACTTAGGATGTACTCTATCCTAAGCATTGGGGAGATGATTGTCTTGAGTTGTTCTATTTTTGTTCTGTTTCATCACTCATGTTGTGGTTTATACTAAGAAATCCTTTACCCTAAGTATAGGGAAGTGGCGTCGTTCATTTCATTTTACTTTATTTTTCGGTTTTTTTCTTTTGTTCCCTCGCTTGTCCCTCAACTTGTTGATATTCTTTTATATACTTAGGTTTCTATTACCTTAAGTATAGGGGGGATAAGTCAAGTCATTGAGGTTGTATATTCTTTTCCTCGATTTTCCCTGTTTGTACAGTCTATACTTAGGATTATCTGATCCTAAATATAGAGGGGATCTCTGAGTTCTATTCATTTTATTCTTTACTCTTTGAGTGATTGTAGTACAGGATTCTTTCCACTTTTATATACTAAGCATAAGTTATATCTTCCTTTGTCCCTTCTTGGTCACTATGAGGACATAGTTCGAGCTAAGTATGGGGGGTGTCGTACATATTGTATATATACCTTAGCCATAACTCGTACTTTTGTTATTTAATAATGTGGCTAAAAAATGGAATAAAAATATTTTCTAAAAGTTTGTAAATATTCTTATGTAAAATTTTTTGTATAATATTTTTGAAAGATATTTGTAAACTCTTTGTTAAAATATTTGTAAAATTATTTTTGTACGTTTTTTTTATAAAATGTTTCTAAAATCATTTTGACTGTAAAATATTTATAAAACTATTTTTTGTACAAAATTATTAGTTTATAAATTATTTGTAAAATATTTTAAAATAAAATGTTTGTAAAAATTGATTTGCAAAAATATTTGCAAAACTTTTTATAAATTGTTTTGTAAAATATTTTTGTAAAACATTTTGTAAATATTTTTGTAAAATTATAGTAAAATATTTTGTAAACTAGCTTGTAAAATTATTTTCTCATCTTGTGTATAAATAAAGTTGTGTAAATATGTGTATACAAATTCTTAGGGGACCCGATAATAACTTGTAAAACATGTATATAAAATTCTTTTGTTAATAAATACCTTGTATAAAGTTGTTATTAAAACTTGTATATAAAATTCTTTAATAAAAGTTGCTTATAAAATTCTTTTATAGCTAAAATCCTTTTGTAAAATTTTGTACATAAAATCTGTAAATAAAAATTCTTTTTATTGTATAAAATTTATATAACTCTTATATATTTTTTCAATATAAAATCCGTTGCAAATGTGTATAAAATCCTTGTAAATTCTTATGAATATTTCTAAAAATTTAATTCTTTTAATAATTTATAAAAAATAAAAAAAAATCATAAAAATTTGCAAAAGTTCTCTAAAAATCACATAAAAAGTTTAAAGCTGAAAATTATTTTCAAGCAATAAAACTTCGTGTATTTGCATTAGCACTTTTTTGAATGTTATCGATGCCTAAACTAGATCGGAATAAAGTCAATAGAATGGAGCTTGGTTAAGACCTTAATCCACTTAATTTCAGGGGAACCTTATAGGAACTGGACTTGCAACTTTTTAGGCCATAGCAACTTAATTCTTTGGGTTCATAAGACTATGTTCATGTGACATCTTGATCAGTCTAAGTAGAATATTTCATACACACACATGATTCTTTTAGACAGTGACCTAACTTAGATGAGCACCTTGTACGTAGCTCAACACATATGAGATGATGAGGGGTAGAATCCTCTAGTAAGGGTCGCATACGAATGGAAACATACACAATCACTTTGAGTGGCCAGTGCGCCCCAACCTAGTCTAGGGGCACATACGTCTAAAGATAGGATATTGTGGGTTGAAATAAAGCTTCAGATGAGGAATGGTCTGCTGGCAGAATTATTTTTAAGACCCCAAAACATGGGCGGAAAAAAGATTCTACATCCATCGAGGCATAAAGAGATCAATGCAATGCAACAAATTTTTCGACCGAAAAGAAGCCATACACCAAATATACATACACGATCACAATGGTCCAAGCTTCAAAGAACAAGCATATCTTAGTAAAGACTAGGCCACACTAGCCAGCTTCACAAGAAGATGTTGGCTACACTGGCCACACTCCAATTCTTTTCTTATTCTTCTATCCCCCCCTTCGATTGTGGACATATCACATACTTGAACTTAGAGGTAAATACCCTGCTCATCGAGGAAAGAGTAGCTAGACTAGGGAATTGGGATTAACTTGCTAAGAGAAGGCGGCGGAGCAGCTTGGCGGAGGCGGAGCTCCGCAGGCCTGGCCTACCATGGCCAGGGGTCATCACCGAGGCGGACCTTCGTCTTCGCGCTCCTCACCGCCCCCTCGCTGTCACCGGGGGGGCGGGGACTCGCTGGGAGGTTTCCTACATAAAGGCTGACCCCGGCGAAGGGTCGTGGTGGACGCTTATTTGAAGGGAGAAGTGGCGGAGATAATGGTGGCCGACGTGGGTTTGCGGTCAGCTATGGGGTGACTGGGAACGTATTTGTGGATCGTGGAGGAGTGCGCGAGGGAGAGGGATGACTGAGGAGGCCCGTGGAACGGTTGGCGAAGGAAGAGGTCCACGGGAGTGGCTGTGAAAATGGGAAGGGGGTGAGGTCTGTGCGAGTGGAGATCGTGGGAGAGAAGAAGGAATCGGAGGTTGACGATGACCTCCGACCGTTGGATCTGGAGATCCAACGGTGGAGATCTAGGCGAGAGAGAGCGGTCGAGATTAAGTCAGGGGCGGAGTGATCGGAGGATTCAGGCGCTGCCACGTGGCAGGTCGAATGAGCGGCGCGAACGGATGGCTCAGATGGAATCTCGGGTATGATCGATCGGCTGATAGATTAAGTGGTAGTGGACGGTTGAGATTAAGTCAGGGGCGAAGTAATCGGCTGGCCATGAAGCTTCCACGTGTCAAGCTAAGGGATCGGCGCTAATGGACGGGGCTGATGCGAGGATCGAACGGTTGGCGAGGCTAACGGCTGTGATGGAAGATCGGGGGCGTAAATGAAGGGTGGAGATTGTGCCACGTGGCGAGCTATGCGCAAGGCGGCAGCGAACGGCTTAGATGGGATCACGGTCATGATCGATCGGCTGAGGAGAGAGAGCGGCTTGAGCGGCATGGATGAAGTCTGGGGTGAAGTGATCCAATGGCTAGAAATAGAAGCGGGTCGTGGAGAAGGCCTGGCCGTTGGATCAGAGGGAGATCCAACGGTCTAGGAAGATGGCGAATAAGACAAGAAGGGCGGGGCCACGTGGCACCCCCAGATTGGGCCACGTGGCCCAATCAGGTTATTCAGAGGGTTTTTCTTATTTTTGAGGGCCCTATTGGCCGAATTTGAGAAAACTCAAAACATGAAAGTTGTAGATCTTGACGAGATATACAAGTTTCATGTTGACCAAAACTGGAAATGAAATCAAACAAGGGCCCGAAATATTTTTGAAGGTATTTTTAAGTCTAAAAATACCACGAATTTTGTTTTGTCATTTTTTTGTGCTTTTTAATTTATTTAGGACTCTGTTAATTATTAGACATTAACAGGAAATTATTGACAAACTTTTAAGCAAGGGGGTTAATTATGGAAAATAAAGATGATGAAACTGAGGTTCATCAGGTTGTTCTTTGTCATTTCAAATGTAGGGAGTTGTATATCACAAACACAATACAAGTAAGATTCATAGTCATCAGAATTTGTGTATGAGGACTTGTTTAGACCTGACTGTTGAGGCAAACTGAATAGAGACTTGTGGAACTTACAGGATGTTCAGTCTTAAATCCTATTCCCTATAAAAATCTGCCAAACTAATAATCCAAAGGTCTGACCGAGCTCAATACTTTGATTTTATGAAGATTAATTTAAAAATCTAAATTGTTCTAAGTTATCCCTTTTCCCCTTTTATTTTCTTTTTAGTCGCTTATTCTTCAAATAAGTGTTTGAAAGGGACTAGCAAAGGTAAAGCATGGGGGGTAATGAATAACCAATTCATCGTCAACCTGTAAATATCATTAATTATCACTTTTTAATAATCTCATATCATCTGTAAATAATGTATATTTATCATTATTTTAATCCAAATAAATAAATAAATAAGAAATAAAGGAAAAAGAAACAAATAAGAAGATTGTGCATATGAAATAAATACAGGTTGATCCTAACCCCAAGAGTAGGTTAAGACTTGACCTAATCGACAAGGAATAAAGTAGGAGAGATAGGATCTTTGATCTATCAAAAATTCAGAAAACAAAACTCATATGTATATATTCATCAATGTCCATATTGTATATATTGTATATTATTTTATTTATCACTAAAACAATCTGAAATAAAAATATTTTCTATTTAAAACTTCTACATAAAAATAAGTTGTAAATACTAAAAATAATTGCAAGAAGAAACTCTGTACCTAATAAGAGAAACAGAACTCTGAAAAAGCCATAAAGTCAGAATTGGCATATCAATATCCATTCCATAAAAACACAAAATAAAACAAACTCGCTTTCATTATGTTCAAAATTAAATAAGCTTTAAAATAAAAGTGGTTTTATAAAAATCGGAGTTAAGATATAAAAGTTGGTATTTTGGAGTGTTGTATATTGTGTCCATATTGTACCAATTATTTATATTCCCTTTATTTATTTCTTTGTATTTTTACCCATATTATATTTTTACTAATTTCTACATATTTTTATTATTTAATATAAATAAAAATGACAAAATCGAAAATGAACAAAAATAAAATAAAGTTATTTCTACTATAATATCGTGTACCTACATTGTATATCTCTATTTAATTGACCTATTAAATTAATTCATAAAAATAAAATAAAAATATATTTAAAATCCTTAAATTATTCTGTAAATAAATTAAATATTAAATTATGTAATTATTTGAAAACAAATAATAAAAATGTATGTGTTGTATATATAGTATTTTATACCTATAAATAAAGATTTTTATTTATTTTACCATAAGTAATTAATTAATTAGTTTAAAACACCAAAAAATAGTTTGTTTATTTATTTATTAACAATATTTTATTTGATAACTTTTTAATTTCATTTCATTTTCTATTTTATTATCTATTTTTGTTTGCTTATTCTAGTTAATTTTGTCTTTTAGTGTTTGGCCTTATTCGGATCATCTTCTCATCAGTTGGACTCGGGTTCGTTGATTCGGGTCAAGTCCCCTATCTTCTTCCCATTTTCCCAAATAAAACCCGACTAACCTTTTTCTTTTATTTTCCCTACCCAATCTGTCCAATTGTTCCACCTGATTTCTTCTCCTTTTATTGCCGGAATAACACACTCCTACATCGATCGCATTTCATTTCAATAAGGCCTCAGTTTGTGCGTAATCGAAATTTGAAATTCACCTAAACCCCACCTCTATAAATAGATCTTCGGATCTCAAAGTTCAAGAAGATCTGTTTTCCATGTATTTTCCCCTGAGATTGATTTCCAGAGATACCTGAGGTGACAACGAGGGTGTTCTGCAATCGAGAGCATGTGAAGTCAGCAGGAGGATGTGATCCACCAAGCCACCGGAGCTCTGTCGATGCGCCAATTTTCTTTGGCTAGATGCAGCCGAATCGAGGCCATTACATTCCACTTTCCACTGTAGGTTATCGTAACGTAATTTCTTTTAAATTTAGCTTTTAATTCATTGCTTTGATCTTGATTTGATCTTAGATCAGTAATTGTTTGATTGACGAATATGTGATTCACCACTGTGAAAGTTGAAAATAGAGCTTCATTCCCGAATAATAAGCTGTAGTTCTCCATTTACTCTGCATTTTTGCCATTCATGCACTTAAAGATAATATCTGCATTTTAGTTGCATATTTGCATTAAATAAGAAACAAAATTTCCCTTACAAATATAACTTATGTTATTATTTTTAATTATTTTCACTAACTCGGAATTAAATAAAATCAACTCTATAGTGTATATATTACTGACATTAATAAATGAAAAATACAAAAAAATACTAACTTGTAAAATTGACCAATAAAACCCAAACCTTTGTTTGAGACTAAAAGCCTTAAAACGTGAATATCTCTCTCATACAATCTCCTATGGACTCCTACTCACTGTTGAATTAATGTACGTTCAACTACCTTCAAGACAAGACCAAATTCAAAAGAATCATAGTTCATATGTGAAACTTGGGTTTTGGGCCCCTATTGTATATTGTTCATATTGACTAATTTGACCTTATTAATTTATGCACAAAAATAATCCTTTTTATTTTTTCTTTTGTATTTATTTTCTTTGATCATTGTTATAATAAAATGTGTAAAAAATTAAATAAAAATTGAAGCTAAAATCAAATAAAATAAAGAAATTTAAGACTATGTATATAGTCTGTACATATGTCTTCTTTATTTTATTTCTTTATTTTCTTATTTATTAAAAATTCAAAAATTAGATTAAATTATAAATATTTATTTTATATTTCATTGGATTTTATTTTGATTTTTATATTATTTAAAAATGACACAAAATTTGCAAAACACAAAATGCAATATTTTATATATGTAGGATACCACCAAAAAAATTATTATACAGATGATTTCTTTTGGTTTTTTGATCTTCACAAAAGTTGTAGATCATGTCAAGACAAGCAGCTTTTGTGTTGACCGCTTTTTGATTTGACCTCTTTTCGCATTTCTTTTTTATTTTTTTCTTGAATTAAAATTTTCAAATTTTCTGGGAGCAACACGTAACGACTCCTAGAGCCACCATGTGTCACCCCCATTTTCTTTCTTTCTTTATTTATTATATTATATTCTTATCTTTTTATTTTATTCAATTATTTATTTATATTTAAATATTTAATTATTTATTCCTTTTAATTTTTTTATTTAATTAATTTATTTATTCATCTATTTTATTTATTTACTTACTTATTTTATTATTTACTTATTAATTAATTACTTTAATTAGTATTATTTATTTATTTTACTTATTTATATACTTGTTATTTTTTATTTTTATTATTTTATTTTATTTTATTTTTCCAATTCGCCATGTGGCAACCATAAGGCAGGCCAGTGGCCGCCTCTCCTTCACCTTCTCTCACCCAACTCCCCTCCCCAACTGCAACGAACTACGTCCACCTCGCCCCTCCCCTTCGCTAACCACCCTTAAAGGGGGGATCACCACCCATCACGCATCTCATTCGCATCTTGCGAAGTGAGAAGGGGTCCAGCTTTGGGGACCTGTTGGTGACATTGTCAGGTACCCTTATTGAGCGACGATGACCCAACTCTAGTGATGTGTGATCCGGGAGATTCTCCTCCTACTACAGCCTCCTATCACAGTGGCTAGAGCTACGACTACTCCGATTGATGAGCAAAGACGATGGAGCTCCGTAGAGCTCCAACACTTTTATGCGAATCTCAGGACTTTGTCCTCTTCCCGCATCATCGGCTTTCTTCACTGGTCGCCTCTACGATGCCTTGCCACTCGCCAGACCTTCGCCTATCAGAGCTTCCACCTCGATGACCCATGGCCAAAGTCACCATCTCTGACGGGGTAGACACTTTGATAACATTGAAATGAAAAAGTTAACAAAGGACCATGACATCGAGCACCGTGTCGCTATTCCATACCACCCACAATCAAATGGCATGGCTGAGGTGTCGAATAGGGAGGTGAAGGGCATTTTGCAGAAGCTAGTCCATCCTGACGGGAAGAATTGATCCCATCTCTTGGACCAAGTTCTATGGGCACACCGGGCTGCTTACAAGACTCCGCTTGGAACCTCCCCATTCCTAATGGTTTATGGAAAGCTGTGTCGTCTACCTGTTGAGCTGATACACAAATCTAAATGGGTATTAAAGAAGGTGAACTGGAACATACATGAAGGACATTAGAGCAGAAAGATGGATCTAAATGAGCTTTTAGAAATCAGAAACAAGGCATATGATAACAATGAGATCTATAAGGACATAATCAAATGTTGGCACGATCATCATATCGGACATAAGAGTTTTGTCCTAGGGGTAGAAGGTATGGTTATTCAATGCAAGGTTGAAGATTTTTTAAGGCAAGTTGAAGTCCATATGGATAGGACCCTTCATAGTCAGGGAAGTGCACACGAACGACATTGTAGAGATATCAAAGCATATAGATGATGCACAACCGTTCCTTGTAAACGAGCATCTGCTGAAGCATTTTGTAGGATCAAATGAGCAGTTATCCTGTATTTAAGAGATATCATTCATGCATGTCCAAGAATCCAATGATCCACTCCTAGGAAACACATAAATCCTCATTACTTCCACCATATCCATGCATCTCGTTCCCCACTCACTTTTTTCTTGTATATTTCCCAACCCCATCAGTTCTCACACTTACTCCTATACTATACTTAGGCTGACCAGAGCTAAGTATAGGGGGGACCGATGCCCGCCATGTATATACTCATTCACTTCTCCTATTGACCTCGACCACCCCACTTTTGCTCTTCTTCTATACTTAGGGTGACTAAAGCCAAAGTATAGGGTGGTGGGTTTACTTCTATACATTTATTCTTTTCACTATCATATGCTTAGATTGAGCTATGTCTTTTCCTTGCTTCTTGCTTCTTGTGCACTACATATATACTTTACCCATAGCTCATACTTTCACGTATTTTTGTATATATTATGCAATAATTACAAGATGGGTAAAATAGATTAAAAAATATACTTGTATAATATGTATATTGTATACAAGTTGTAATATTTGTATAATGTGTATAAATTCCTCCTTGTAAAATATTGTATAACCTTTGTAAAATCCTTGTAAAATAATACTTTTGTAAAATTTGTTGTAAAATATGAGGTATACCAAAAAATACTTTTGTAAAAAAGGGCTTCTTTTTTACTCTTGCATATCATCCTTGCATTCATTCAAATAAAACAATATTATCCTGCACTTCATTCATATGCATTTCATAACATCTAAAATTTAATTTACATATTTTACATGTGCAAAGTGGAAAGTTAGTGGGTTTTGAACCGAGATATGAATAGAAATTGAGGATGGACTTGATTTGACTTAATTCTACTTAATTTTAGAGGAACCTTATAGGAACTGGAGTTGAGACTTTTCAGGTCGAGCGACTTAATTCTTTGAGTCCACAAGACTATGTTTACATGTCATCTTGATTGATCTAAATAGAATATTTCATACACATGCACGATTCTTTTAGACAATTGGACAAGTACCTGGCATGTAGCTCAACACGGATGAGGTGGTGAGGAGGCAGAATCCTTTACCTTGGGGAAAAGCATGAGTGGAAGCATTCGCAGTCACAATAAGTGGCCAGTGTGTCTCAACCTAGTCTAGTGACGCTGACGTCTAACGACGGGATGTTGTGGGTTGCAATAAAGCTTCAAAAAAGGGATAGTCTACTGGCTCAAGAAGAAAAACTCCCTATGTATATGCTGCACATTTGTATATATGTTCAAAAGAAAAAGAAAATCTCCATAAAAAGATAGATGGGAAAAAGTAAATAAATAAAAATTCCCATCAGAGAAAAGTAAGCAAGGCATATGTTTCAAAGTCTCATACCAAGGAATCCTGCAGCTAGAGACTTGGCTACACTAATCAAGCTCCACGGATATGTGACTACGCTGGTTAAAGTCCATTCTCTTCTCTATCCCTCTTCTTTAGTCGATTGCACTTGATCTTAGAAGGGAATACCTTGCTCCTCGAGGAAAGAGTAGTTAGATCGGGAAAATAGAGTTACTTTGTTAGATGAGGTTGTTTCTTAGCTAGTTTTGAGGTGGAGAGCTATATTTCACTTATATAGTACAAGTAAGATTCATAGTCATCGAAGTTTGCGTATGAGGACTTGTTCTCACCTAAATGTTGAGGCAACCTGAATAAAGACTTGTGTAACTTAAAAATTGTTAGGTCTTAAATCATATTCCCAATAAGATCGTGTCATATTATTAATCCAAAGGTCAAGTCAAGCTCCATTTTTATCTTTTGTTCATGGTCTAGGTATGGAATCCAAAATCATTTCACTTTTGCATTTCATTTTAGTTGCTCGGGGACGAGCAAGGTTAAAGTATATGGGGTTGGTGAATCTGTGATTCATCACTGTAAAAGTTGAAAATAGAGCTCCATTCAAGAGTAATTAGATGAAATTATCCACTCATTCTGTATTTTTATCATTCACGCACTTAGAGATAATATCGGTATTTTAGCATGCATATTTACATTAAATAAGAAGCCAAATTTCCCTTGTAAATATCACCTATATTATACCCATTTTAAATTTATTTTCACTAATTCGGAATTGAATAAAATCAACTCTATAGTATATATTTTACCAACACTAATAAATGAAACATACTAAAAAATACTAACTTGTAAAATTGACCAATAAAACCCAAATTTTAGTTTGAGATTAAAAGCCTTAAAATATGAATATCTCTTTCATGCAGTCTCCTATTGATCCTACTCACTTTTGAATGAATGTACATTCAATTACCTTCAAGACAAGACCAAATTCAAAAGAATCAGAGTTCATATGTGACACTTGGATTTTGGGCCTCTATTGTATACTATGCATATTGACTAATTTGACCTTATTACTTTATGTACAAAAACAATCCTCATTGTTTTTTTGTATTTATTTTTTTTGATTATTATAATAAAATGTGTAAAAATCTAACTAAATTGAAGCAAAAATCAAAGAAAATAAAGCAACCCGAGTCTGTCTGTATATATAGTCCATACATATGTCTTCTTTAATTAATGATTTATTTCTTATTTATTAAAAATTTAAAAAATATATTAACTTGTAAATATTTATTTTATATTTTTATTAGATTTTTGTTGATTTTTATCTTATTTAGAAACTTTGAAAATTTTGCAAAACACAGAGTGCAGTATTTTATATCTATAGGATACCACCAAAAATACTTTTTGTACATATGATTGTTTTTGTTTTCAATCCTTTACAAAAGTTGTAGATCTTGTCGAGATGAGCAACTTTTGTGTTGACCACTTTTTCATTTGACTATTTTGTCATTTTTCCTTGAATTTAATTTTTCGAATTTTCTTAGAGCAACACGTGGCAGCTCCGGGAGCTGCCACGTGTCACCCCCATTTTCTACATTATTTATTTATTTATTTTCTTTTTATTTCATTTATTATTATTATTATTTATATGTATTTGTTTTATTTATTTATCTATTTCCATTTATTTTATTTTATATATTTATTTTATTTACTCATTTATTTATTTACTTACTTATTTAGGTATTTATTTATTACTTTAATTAGTATTATTATTTATGTTACTTATTCGTATACTTATTATTTGTTATTTTAATTTATTTTTCCCCTTCGCCACATGGCAGCGATAGGGCAGGCCACGTGGTTGACTCTCCTTCGCCCTCTCTCTCTCACCCAACTCCCCTCCGCAACTGACATGAACCACGTCCACCTCTCCCCTCCTCTCGTAAACCACACTTAAAGGGTGGGTCGCCACCCATCGTGCATCTAATCCGCCATCTTGCGGAGAGAGAAGAGATCCAGCTTTGAGGACCTGTTGGTGACAGCGTCAGGTACCCTTATCGAGCAACGACAACCCTACTTTAGCGAGGTGCAGTCTAGGAGGTTCACCTCTACGTTGGTTGACGAGCGAAGACAATGGAGCTCCAACACTTTCAGGCGAATCTTAGAACTTCTCCCTCCACATGTATCATCGATCTTCTTTGCTAGCTGCCTCTGTGATGCCTTGCCACTTGCCCGACCTTCGCCTATCGGAGCTTCCGCCCCGATGACCAGTTGTGTGACGGCTATCGGTGAGCATTCGCCTCCAATAGCTACGCATCTGCCATCCACACCGCCTCGCTTAGATCCTCATGCCCGCCCATTGTTTCATTTTTCTCCATCGCACATGAATGGCAAGGGTATTTTGCATCTCTACCCCCACAATATTTGTTAATTCCAAAGGGTCCTACCTATTGAAGCTCACGTGTCGCACGTAACTCCCTATGAAATTGCAAGGAAACCCCATCATCTTCCAGCAAATCACAAAAATGTCCCTCGCTCCCAGTGACATCGGTAGTGTGTGCATAACATGTGCAACCCTTGGGTAAATTGCATAAAGACCCCTAGGGTCCTAGTAGTTGCATCCATTTGCATTTTTCTTTTTTTTTTCAAATTTATTTTGTATTGCATTTAGAACCTTGTGCATGTGTCTCGCTTGAGTTTCATTTCATCATCATTTTATTATTTTTAAATTACATTCTGTATAACAACTTATTCTTGTGGATGCTTGATTGAATTTTTTTGATTATGATTGATTTGATATAAATATTTTCCTGGACAATTGCATAATTTACCCACTGTGTGATCTGAAATTCATATTAAATTGATCATTGCTCCAAAAATTACCAAAATTCGTAGTAGGTAGATTTTTATGTGCTTTACATGATATCCAAATTTCATCTCATTTGCATGCATATTGTGGTCGCAATAAAAGAATTGTTGATTTGAGTAATTTATTTTGTTTAGGTCGTAGATCAATTATTTTAAGATCTTTTAACTTCCCTTGATTCCTCTCACATAGACTTATCTAGGATAGTCTTATTTCTTAAAAATAAATTGGTCTTCTATTTATTAAAATTAATTTGCAAAAAGTCATCCCACATGCATATGAATTCGTAGTTAATTCATATCGCATCAAAAAATCCCAAAAAATTTAGAGCATTATTTTAACATTCTTCGTATTCTGGTCAAGTTTTAGGATTTTTGGATATTGTTTAATTGAAAATTGCATTTTAACGCCTAAACTAGCCTAAATTTGCATGATATTTTTAATTGCATAAAAAATTACAAAAAATTCCTATATGAAAACGTAGGTTCTAGATCACATATTAACCAACCTAAGGAAACAACTGCCTCCCTGAGTTCAACCTTGAGCTTGCTAAGTAAAATATAATTTGACCGCTCGCTTTAATTGCTAAAATTAATTGAGTGATCATTTTGATAAATCTCGATTGCCCGAATACTACAACAGTTTGACATAGTTAGCATAGGGTGTTTAGGGCTTTCATTGATCAACCTCTAATATGCCCGATCGAAGGTCATCCGTTTGCTTTTAATCCATTCTGATCATTGCTTCATCTTCTCCGAACGTTTCTCCATCTTCTTCACCTTATCTGACTATCAGATCTACTTCAGATATGAGATTTCGATCTTATTCCTTCACCATCACCGCAGATCGACACACTTACCCTCATTTTCCTTTTATTGTGCTTAATAAGCTTCATCGGAGTTCAACCTTCAAGCAAGCAATAACATGCAGGTGTTTCAAGCTTCACCTAGAGTCGCAATCAACATCGGGAGATTGACTTGCATTCAGATTGAAGCAAAAGCTCTAGGTCCCCGATCAGCTGCGGATCTTTTGAAGCGATTAGGGACCTACTCTGAGCACTAGGAGAGGAGATCTAGCCAATTGAATCAAATCCACAGGCATCTTCATCGAGTTCTTCCAAGCATCTTCTGAGGCATCCGATCAAGAATGCATTGCTTCAGATTCGATCGTATCCATTCACCCGCGCCCAAAGGTCATCCACACTTCCTGATCCTCAATGTTGCACCCCTACCATCCATCGTGCATGTGATGTGCTCGCTCTCTTTGTGACAATTGCATTTCTATCCCTACAGTCTATTTTTATAGTAATTAAGTCTAAATTGAACATGTGCCCTATTTATAGTGCTTGAGTAATTGCATTCAATACCTTGCATGTTCTAATAATTACTTTTCAATCCTTTTCATTAGTACTCACGTGCGTAAGCACACGCGTGTTGGAACAATTGCAATAAATAGTCTATTCTTTCATGTTATTACAAGCTCCTTAAATTTGAAATAATTATAAATAGGTCCTTTACATTCTGATTCACATGCAAGAAACACGTGGGTTTCTAGTATTTTTGCACAATCGGCCTTGTAGTTTTATTATTAATTATTGAATTAGTGAATAAACTTTAAATAAATGCATTTAGGTCCCTATTATGCATATTAATTAGTTTGATTTTAATTTCTCTTAATAGTTAGTTAATCATCTCTAAAAAATCTCTAAAAATTAGGTTAAGCTTCTGATTAGATGCTTTATCACTAACAATTTTAACTTGTAAAATTAATTGATTTTATTATTTTTAAAATTCAAAACATCTAATATTTGCTCTATTTAGCTTTGAAAATTCATAGAAAATTTCTAAATTATTTTAAAAATTCTAAAAAATTACCAGAGCTATCTTTTATATTATTTTATCACTAGTACAAATTTCATTCAATAATTCTTTCTGAAAACCTTAAAAATTGAAAAATATAGAAAACCTATAAAAATTGTATAAAATCATAGAAAAATAAGAAAAATGCATAATTGGGCTTGGACTAAAGCTTGAAAAATCTTCCTCTTTTCAAATTTGATTTATAGTAATTTTATTTTGTTTTATATTTTAAAAATACAAAAAATATATTAAATTTACTTTATTCACTATTTATTATTTTTATTAATTAAAAATCTTTAAAAAATCTAAAAATTAAAAAAAATAAAAAAATTAGTAAATTTTTATAGAAAACACAAAAAGATTTTCATTTTAAAATTTTGATTATTTTTGATATATTTGAACAATATAAATATCTTGTTTATTTATTTTTTTATATTTTCTTTATTTATAAAAGATGAAATTTTGAAAAAATAAAGAGTCATTAAAAAATTGAAAATCAAATAAAATAAAATTATATAAAATCTTAAAAATCAAACAAAAATAAAATAAAAACATTAAAAAGAAATTAAAATTAAGAAAAAGGAAAAGGAAAGAAAAAAAGGGGAAAAGAAAAAGAACCATTCATTAATTACCAATAACTAAATAAACCTAGGGTATTTTAGCCTCCTTGAGTTCGATCTTGATTAGTTATACAGTTAATATAATAGCACTAGCATTTGTTTTATTTCTTGCTAGAAAAATAATTTTTAGTTTGAGATGACATTGGGTTACGACGACATCTCACTTATGTATATTTTTTCACTTCACTTTATTCATTAAATAATAATAAAAAAACCCCGAAATTTGTATGTTCAACAGTCACAAAAGCTGCATTTTCTTGTAGTGTTATATCATCCCCCTCCCAAAGTATCCCACATGAATATTGAATAATTATCTATGGTGTGTGAAGGGTGTTAGCTCTTCCCATCTAAGATGCCTAACTTCCACGCAATCTCCTCCTTCAGTAACTCATCCTTGGGGAGTCGGGTATTTCCTTCTAAGTTCAGGTACATGCTAGTTCACAATGAATAGAGAGAAGTCTAGAAGAAGGGAAAAAGAAGTGAAGGGTGACCAGCGTAGTCAACTCTTATGTGAAACTTGACCAGTGTAGCCATGTCTCCACCAGATCTACACGCTATCTGAAGTTTGGACCATTGTGGCCGAATGTTGTTCTTTCAGGATTTTGCTTCTTTTTGATAGGAATTGTGGTTGCTATGTATTGATCTTTTATGACCTGACAGATATAGGATCTTTTGTTCCGCTCATGTTTTGGGGTCTTAGAAAAAATTATGTTAACAGTCCATCCCTCATCTGAAGCTTTATTTCAACCCATTACTCCGCTCTTTAGATTTCCATGCTACTAAAGAAAAAGACACGTGGTCTTCGAATACCTCATCTAGTTGAGCTAAGTATGCGGTGTAGAGTACAAATTAGTTCCCTATCCAAGATTCTACTAAGAATGAGGCAACTAGGTTAGACACTAAGAGTCGAAGTCCAAACATTGTCTTGTGAACTTGGACAATTAAGCCTATGACCTGAAGTTTCTAAAATCTTTCTTAGTGAAGTTCCTCTGAAATTTAAGTGGATTAAGGTTAGGTCAAGTCTAACCTCGATTTACTCATGATTGGTTCAAAACCTACTAACTTTCCATTTGCATATGTACGATATGATAATGAAATGCATTAATGCAAATAAAAGAATTGGAAATTTTTTTTGCATGCAAAAATTAATCAGAAGACATTTTTATTTGAAAAAGCTTTTATTATACACCTAATTTTACAACAATTTTACAAAGAGAGTAATATTTACACAAATTTATACAAATTATAAATATTTTCAAACTGTACACAATATACAAATTTACATGTATTTTACATTTTTTGATCTTTTTTAAATATTTTACAAAGGTTACCCATCCTATAATTATTGAATATTATATATATATAATACAAGAAAGTACGAGCTATGGATAAAGTATATAAGTAATTTACACACATCCACTATACTTAGCATGTGATATGTCCTTAGAGTACAAAAAGCGAGGAAAAGACATAGATCATGCTAAGCATAAGAGAGTGAAAAGAATAGAAGTATAGAAGTCGACCTGCCCCCCTATACCCAGCCTAAGTATAAAAGAAGAGCAAAACGAGACAGTCGAGGTCAAGAGGAGAATGAAAATAAATGAGTGAATATACATGGTGGGCATCGGTCCCCATCTATACTTAAGCTATGGTCAACCTATGTATAGAAGATGGAGTAAGTGTGATAACCAATGGGGTTGGGGAATATACATAGAAATATAAAAAAGAAAAGAAAGAGCACCTAGGGTCACTCATCCCCCTACCGCGAAAATAAAAATATTACGGAATTGGGGTGAGTGTTGAGAAACAGGGACAGGGGGAACAAAAATAAGAAAAACTGTACAAGATGGAGTGAGAATATACAAGTTTCAAGAAGGTTTGTGATGAACCTTCTCGCAGGAAAGGGAAGGTAAAGAATGTATAGGTGTGTCACTGTTGGAATCATCCTCAGAAGAATAATAATGAGATGAAGGGATTGTCCAACGAGGGTCGACACATGGTTGCTTGATCAAATAGAGATTAAGAACAACTGAACTGAGCTCACTCATATAGATCACCTCATCTGGACTCGATGAGGAATCCTCAGAAAATTCCTTCTCCAATATGTTAAAGGAAACTTTCGTAACCGGTTTTCTAGAACTCGAAGAATTGAGAGGAAAAGGAGAGTGACGTGCCTTGAGGGTTTTGGGGGAATACCTTGAGGAATCAATACTCGACTTCTTCTCACTAGATAACCGACTAGAGGATGGGGTAGTCACTTTCTTGGAAATAGTCAATTGGGTCCTGATTGTCTCTTTTGTTGAAGGTCTTTGAGGTAATGTACGTGAAGGGTCAATTGGCTATGACAGTGTAGACATAGGAGTTAGATCATCGAAATGATCAAGACAATCGAAAAAGAATGGATCTGACTCAGGGATAACTTTTGGTTGTGAGTCCTCTATAGAAGTTGTCACGGTGGTGGTGAGGCAAGCAGTAGGCGATTTCACCTTTCGTCGTTTGGTGACATAAGAGATTTCGATTATGGGATATGGTAAATTGTGTTTGGTGATTAGGAATTCCCCTAGTGGCTGTTGTGGTCTCAGGGTATGAGGTATCTCATGACCAATGGTCGCTCGACAATCAATGTCTCAGGTGTAGTAGAGAGGTTGGACTCATCTACCTCTCGATGGTCATGGGCGTCTATGGTTATGTGGGTTGCCTTGGATTGACGTGTGTCTTCAGATGTCATGTGAGTTTTGTGTGTACCCAATCCTGGGAAATCAATCGCCTGAGTCTCGCAATCTATAGTCACCTTAGCCACGGTTAAGAATGACTTCCCAAACATAATGGGAGACTGGGTGAACTCTCCTCGGTGCTCAATATCAATGACTATAAAGTCCACTATGAGCGGATCACCTTGGAAGGCAATGATGACTGAAATACTCCCTCTCGACCGTTTTATGGATCATTCAGCCATCTGAATGATCACTCTCGATTTCCTAAGTGGTCGGAGTTTGAGCTTGTCAAATACAAAGGTCGTGGGGATGTTGATTGATGAGTCATCATCAATCCGAGCATGGGTGAATGTGGTGTCTCTGATTTTACCCTCAACTCTAGGCAACCGCTTCACTTTGTGGCTCTTGGTCTTTCTCCCTATCAGCAAGGAGGTGACCATAAACATTAGATGTCTCTCAGTCCTTGTTCTCTTATTGCTCGACCTCTTAGGCATTAATTTACTTTTCACAAATCTTTTGAGGTTAGAAAGGTGATCTATTTCTTTAATTAAGGGAAGATCAAGAAGCAATTCTTTAGACATTGCTTCCCTATGGCCAGGATCCATTTTTTAAAATCTTTCTAATTTTCAATTTTTATGATATTTTCTAGTTTTTCAATTTTTTGGTTCTTTTTGAGATTTTCAATTTTTTGATCTTTTTGATAAGTAAACGAGGAGTAGGAGAATGGCCAGACTCTAGATTGGAAGATAAGTGGTTTGTAGAAGAGGGAGGTAGAATGGACTCCAACTGTACAGAGTGCGTGGTTCTATAGTGTCCTCTAGATTTTCAACATCAAATCTGCTTATTTCATTCTCCACTTTTATACTCGACCTGGCAGCAAATGAATTCAATATGTCATTGACATTTCTCAACATATCCTCAGTTGATTCGTGTCTCCTGATAAGTCTAGAAATGTCATCCTCCTAAAAGTTCCCATGACAAATCATGGGAGACATCTGCTCAGTTGGAGGATACTGTTGGGAACTTGGAGTCTCATAATCAATATACCTCGACTCTGGCATGTAATGCTGGGTTAAGTATAGACCATCTGCCTGGCTGATATTGGTCGAAGCCTCATATGGTGGAGTCAATAAACATGGGGCTTGTAGATCGAGCTCATGGGTCCAATCCACAACATGTGCAGGCTCTCCGAATGGGTGGTATGAGGGTCGGTCAATGCGAGCTTAACTGCAAAGTTCAATCAGGTCTGGGAAAATCATAGGGTGCATGCTTCTCCATTCAGTTTGTTCGTTCGACCATGTTATATCCTAAGGTCAAGTCAGGATGTGTAAGTATAAATCGTTGACCTGTCCCATTGTTCATATGAGGATGAAATGAGGCTTGTGGGGATAAGTAACTTTGTCAGTCATCTCTCTCAGCAATGGCTTTCTCTTCGAATGGCTCTTTAATTCTGGCAAGCATTCGTGAATATGGTGAGTCATTCCAGGATGAAAGTGGATCCAGAATGTAAGAATGCAAAACATGTGAGAAGTGCGAAGAAGTGGAGAAGTCAATCGAAGCTCTTCCTTCATATTTAGGGTGGGGTGGGGAGTATATGGAGGAGCGAAATGGTGAAGAAGGTTGGTAATCGGGTAAGGAGAGGTTACATGCAGAGTTTGGGTACAGAGACCGATAAGCCGACATCTTTGAAAAGAAATGAAATCGGATTGAGGCAAAAACGTTTACACATAAGGATAACACATACAGACGGACACAAAAACAAACGCAAGAGAAAACCCTGGTTTCACCAACTTAACACGGTGATGGTCACAAAAGTCCGACGTTATCTTTTTTGGTTTTAGTTAAGTGATAAAACAATCTTGTTACACAAGAACACATGGTGAGTAGCCTGACGCCCATCATACGCACCCACTATATTCCAATCAAAGAGACGATCTGCCTGGGTTGCTGGGTTATATCAGGCCCCTAAGGAAAACAATGAGAAGATGTGCACCAAAATGTCCCCCTAAGGTTGAAGGCAAGTGCTTGCAGCCCCCAAGATTGTAAGAGTCAGACCTGGAGACTTAGGACGCAAGTCCAGGGATTTGGACTCTAACCATAGTGTGTACATCCACACCCACTCTGTTTGGAGGTAGGTACCTATGTACAATGGTGTGGTTGCTCTCTCAAAATTAAATGTTAATTTTAATCAATTTTTTCGATCAATTCTAATTAACATTCCTGATTTTAAGTTAGATTATCACTTGGTTAAGTCCACCAAACATGACACACCTAACAATCAGTACCGATTTTCGTTTATCCTAAATTACAAAACCAATGGGAAGGAAGTCGAGAAAATCCGACGCAATTGGGTAAATCAATGATGTATGCCTAGCTTAAAAGATTTACAGTGATCCTCATGATCTACATGCGGGATGCAAGACAAATTGAATTTCTACTCTAAATGAATGCAAGTTAGTGAAAACTGCACCTAGCAAGAACTTCTATTAGTTGGGTAGCACTCGAATTTAATATGTCTAAGTAGAACGTTCTAAGATGCATATTATTAAATGTGAAGTGCGGCCTGAGTTGAAACGAGCACAAGCAAATGATATTTGACCTATGTAAAAGCTCTAAAAGATACGAGTGCAAGTCTAACCTATGAGTCACTCGAGTCGAGCCCCACCCTCAACACGAGAGAGAAAATAGGTCTCAACACACCATAAGAGGAAAATTATCCAAGTCTGGATACATACGTGAGATCCCAAACGAGAACCGCTGTAAAAAATGCGATTATTACAAAAATCAAATAAAATGCAGAAATAAATACTAAGAACTCTATACTCTCTCACATTCGACTCGATATTAATTTTTAAATACATCCTTTAGTCAGCTTGTTTCCGAAGCGACGACGTTCAATGTACCTATCCTGAAAAGCTGCTTCAGATGCGTCGAGTCCCTTGCACAAACATTAAGATGATGTCAGAGAGTTATGAAACAAATAAAATAAATAAATAAATAAATAATTTGTTGGAAAATAAAGGAATAAAAGAGGGAATTAATTACAAGAGAGCCTGGGGGTCAGACTACCCGATAGGTGAAAAACCTAACTTCTAAATTCTCTAAAAGTCAACCTAAACCGTGCCTCCCCAACAACGGCACCATCTGAAAAACCTGTAAAAATATCCTTTGTTATTTTGTGAGAATTAATTGGGATCATTGCAGGTGGGAAAATTCATATTAATAAAAAAGACCACTTAATCAATATTCAATAATTTACAAAAGCAGTCAAATTTATTTTACTTGGACAAGCCCAAGGTCGAACTCATGGATACCACTATCTCCTTAGAGTGATTTTCATATTATTAAAAGGCCAAGTTTTTAAGGGAGAAATTTATATATTTTTTATGTAAATAATGATGAAATTCAAATGTAGAATGACAATTTGAAGGTCAAATTAACCTAAGATGGAAAATCCAAATTAATATGCAAATAAGCCGAAGAATCCAGAAGGCTATTTTTCCTTATTTATTTATGCAATGACAAATCTAGAACATTATTTTTTTATCTTTTCATGACATAAGATGCATGCATGAAAAATGACTCCTTTACATGATTTTTATGCAATTATTAATGTAAACGAAATGCAAAAATTATGAAAATTTGACAGAAGGTTAAAAATGATGAAACTAACCTACTATATTTTTTTCTTCAAATTTTTAGATGCAAACTGAGTTTTCTATGAATTTAACATACTGACTGTGTGATTTTCAGTAAAGTAATTTAAATAATTTGCAAACTTAAATATTTTATAGCAATAAATTTATCCTAGATATGTCTAGACAAGATGTATCTAGGAAAAGTCTAACTCCTAAAACTATTAAGTTTGTAGACATTAAAAATAATTTACTTGAATCACAAAATCATTTATTTTAAGAACTATATGTATGAAATTGTTGTGATTTTTTGGGGCATTGTAGAGGGAAATAAATCCTAATTATTATGATTTTTCTACAATTTTTGAAATAGGGATTAATTTACTACTAATTTCAGATCTCATAGTGGGCAAATTATCCAATTTTCACCACAATTAAATCAACAAATAATTCCAAGATCACAAAAAAAACACCACATAGTAGAGAATTAATTGGACAATATAATGCATTTTTTTGAATAAAAATATGATGCAAAGTTAAGGTTCAAATACATGCTTAAAAGCAAGGTGCAAAATGCAGTTACCTAAATAAAACAAACATAAAGAAATGTGCAAAAAGGGTTTAAGTGTTATTACCAATACTCGAGGGGGTATCTATGCAAAAGTATCATGCGAGCATGTGCAAGACGTGTGCTGACAAGGTCTTTAGTGCTATTTTAGGAAGGCATAGGGTGTGTGGCGCAAAATGTCATACGCATACACGAGATCACGTGCGTTCACAATTTAGTTATTGGTTTGGCTGCTGGACCTCCACGTAGCTGGCTATTGTAGCTTAATCTAAGACAAGGAAGGAGGCTTTGGCAGTGGCTCGGCGGAGGTACTGTGGTGCGTTTGACCAACTCAAGGCTGCCCAATCTCCATCGGATGGCAACTCTAGCTCGGCCTTGGCTCAAAGGGGATGTAGGCAGATGCTTTGAATTCTGAAGCTATCCCTCGTTGAGTCAGATCACAGCTCAAGGGATGATGGGCGATTGATGCTGGAGCTCGAACGTCGGGCGATACACGCCCGAGGGTCGATATGATGTGCTGTTATTCTTTGTGTTACAAAGGCTTAACATGACTTGAGATGGTTGAAGCTTGCATTGTTCTTCATCGGAGCGAAGATGGGCGTTCTCCCTCCTCAATCATACTCCTGCGACTGGATACTGAGTGTTGGGGTGATCTCAAGGCACATCGTAGTGTCATGGATGGCGTCAGGCCAGCTGGAAATCAAGGTTGAGATGCACCTGACCATGAGAGGTCGTGGCAATCGCTGCTCGATCGTATCCAAATGAAGGGTTGGAGTGTAGATGGACTATATCGGGATGAAAAAAATAAAAATAAGAAATTAGATCTAGGCTGTTAGATGAGACGCTCTTCATCTAATGACCCACATCAACGGCGACCAAGTAGATTAAGGGGGCGACAGGTGGCGGCTCCAGGAGCGACCACATGTCACTCCCAGAAAAATCAGAATAAAAATTAAAAGAAAATCAAGATAAAATAGAAAACGTTGTCAAATCAATAAAGTGGTCTTCGTGAAAGTTGTTCGTCTTGACGAGATCTACAACTTTCACGACCAAAACCAAAAGAAATCATTTGTACAAAGTATGTTTTTGGTGGTCTTTTATGTATATCGAATAGCATATTTTTGGGTTCTTCATATTTTTATGATTTTTAAATTAGAAAAAACTCAAAATAAAATAAAATATAAAATAAATATTTACACATCTATTTTCTTGATTTTTTGATGATTTAGAAAATAAAGAAATAAAAGAAGAGAGCATATATACATAATATATATCTAGAGTCACAGTGACTTGTTTTCTTTAATTTTTAATTCCATTTTTATTTGGATTTTTGCACATTTTATTAAAATAATTCAAATAAATGATAAATAATAAATAAGAGTTAATTGTGTACATAAAATAATAATGTCAAATTAGTCAATATATACAGTATACAATGAGGTCCCAAAACTCAAGTTTCACATATGAACTCCAATTCTTTTGAATTTGATCTTGTTCTGTAGATAATTGAATCTACATTAATCCAAAAGTGAGTAGCAGTTCATAGGAGACTATGTGTGAGAGATATTGGACTTTGCGGCTTTTGTCTCAAACCTAAGGTTTGGGTTTATTTGACAATTATGAAAGTTGGCATTTTTTAATATTTTTCATTTACTAAGGTTAGTAATATGTACACAACAAAGTTGCCTTTATTTTATCCGGAGTTAGTGAAAAATAAGTAAAATAGGGGAAGTTATGAGAACATACATGTGTTTCTTTACATAGAATTTTTGGCTTTTTATTAATGCACTTATGAATACTAAAATATGAATCTTATTTACACATGCATGAATGATAAAAATATAATCTAGATGATTAAATGTAATTAATTACTTGAGAACATAGCTCCATTTTCAGCTTTTAGAGTGATGAATCACATATTCATCACTAGTTTTGACTCCATATTTATCACTACACAAAATTTACAAATATTAAATGATTGTTTTGGTTCCTTGAGATGACACATAACACACGCTTATTCCACTAATTAAAACCCTTACAAAGTCATCGTTTCATGGGTTTAATCAGAGGTCTTTTTTCTTTTAGATTTACAGAAAGTTGGTAGAAAGAGATAAAGTTGGGTTCAATAAGAGAGAGACATTGAATGATTTAAGTCAAAAAACCTCATCAGAGAGTGCTCATTACACACAAATCCCAAAATGCTTTATTTACCCCCGTAAAAACCAACATCAATCTTACAAAAAAGAAGATATGGAGGAAATACACACATAAATCGACATGAATCAATGATTTATTGACATATTGGTCTATTTACGTAATCATGCCACTTGTTTTATCCCAAATCTAATAATTGTATTTCCACCCATTTCGATAAGCATATCATTTGAAAAATTGCAAAATACTCTGTCTACACAAGATATATGGTACATACACATCCATACTATTATCTAAAACATGTCACAAAAAACATGCCACAAGAAACATTTGAGAGCTAAGGAGTTATCAAACGCATAGGACTATGAAACTATTAAGACCAACGCCACGAGGAAGGGATTTAACATATGTTCTTGACATTCCCAACCATGAGGAGAACATTAAAAATACCATGGGATGATGATGTTGCGATTTTGCGACAAGATTAATAAAAATACGAGAAAGTTGAGGACAACTTTGTTCCTTAAAAAATAGAACGATAGAATGCCCAGGGGAAAGAATATGATTCTAAAATAAAATGACATTGAACCAATGTTGCGATTATGCGACAAAATTAATAAAAAAACACCTCTATATTGCAAACAGAAGGCAGCATGAATGCTATGTATACACGACATACTTCCACTAAAATATCAGGATAGACAATATCATGCATTGGAAAATATAGCAGGATGATGAAAACAAGACATGATTAAGAATTTTAGATAATATCTAAAAGAGGAAAGGGCACCTACTTTGTGAAGTAGGTAACTTACCTACTTCACATCCATTTTTAGCAATTTTTTTTATTTTTTTTGAAAAATACCATCTTGGATTTTCATAACTACATCCCTTTAATACGTCATTCAAATTTCGTCAGAAACAGAGACTCCTATGACCTCCATCTAGACAGTCATTTTTTAACGGTTATAGATTTGCTGTATTTTACATGTTCAGGATGGAGGCCGTAAGAGTCTCTGTTTCTGACGAAATTTGAATGACGTATTAGAGGGATATAATTATGAAAATCCATGGTGACATTTTTCAAAAAAAATAAAAAAATTTGCTAAAAATAGATGTGAAGTAGGCAAAGTTACCTACTTCACAAAGTAGGCTTCTCTTCCTCTATCTAAAATATTACTGAGAAGATGGAAAATATTATTGATGTGCCTGTCGGAATATGGAAAGACGCACAAGTCAGAACGGTCTTATTTGGATTGACCCATCGAATGTGGGTAAGGATCGATAAGAACTTGGGTATTCTTTTGAATGGAGAATACGCAATGAGGTAGTTACGACTGGACCGGTATAATCCAGCTCAGAATACGAACTGCCAGGAGGCACTCATTGCATCTTTCTCAAAATTTCTTGGGGTTTTATCATCTTGTCATTAGGGCTGATCCCAATTGACCCCCCTCCCCGTATCACAGCCGCGATCTCCGGCAGCAGCGAAAGCAGCCATGTCCCTCAGGCCCAACGCCCGGACGGAGGTCCGTCGCAACCGCTACAAGGTGGCGGTGGATGCCGAGGAGGGCCGCCGGAGAAGGGAGGACAACATGGTTGAAATCCGCAAGAGCAAGCGCGAGGAGAGTCTCCAGAAGAAGCGGAGAGAGGGCGTGCAGCAGCAGCAGCAGCTCCAGCAGTCCGTGCACACCTCCGCTATGGAGAAGAAGGTCAACTCTTTTCACCTACCGTTGGGAGTGGGACCTTACTTTCAAATTTGTCTTCGTTTTGACTCGGAAAATATTGTTGTTTTGGATGATCAGCTGGAGAGTCTGCCGGCGATGGTGGCGGGTGTCTACTCCGATGATGGCAATCTGCAGTTGGAAGCGACAACTCAGTTTCGGAAGCTCCTCTCAATCGGTATTACAAAAAAATCGTCTCTTTCTTTTGATTCTGCGCAAAGTGGAAGTTATCCATTCCGAGATTGTGTGTTTTGCTTATAATTTGATTTTTGTGGTCCCATCTCAAAAATTTTGTCAGTTAGAGATTGGAAGGATCGAAATGATGGCTAACCTATCTGAACGTAAAGTGGAAACTGCCGTGGAAATTGATCCATCCCGCTAACAAATGTTCTTTGGGGATCGGACAAAACTGGGATTTTTCTCAAGAGTGATTGCCATGGCCCTGGTGCTACTTACCTTGGATATAAAACCTACGTGCTGCTGCTCAAGGCTTAGGTCATACCAATTATACAGAAACCACTTTCAAGAGGAATTTTCGTGATAAGTTAGTATTAGTGTTGCTTTCAATAGGAATCAATTTATGGTGGTAACCAACTAACAGTTTATTTAAAAGAATCCATGTATTCAGCCAGCGAGTTTATGTGTCTAAGCGGACATACTTTCTTGAAATTGATTTTTCCGAAAGCAAAAAGCTGATTTAGGAGAATCACAATCTCTTCCAATCGCATAACATATGCAGAAGCGATTTTGGAGCCAATTTTTAAACGAATTTCACTTGTTATGGATTTTGGATTTCTGTTCTTAGGATAAACTTGTGCAGTATAAGAATTGGAAATGATGCAGATGGAAGGAAAGGCAGTTTGGGAATGTGGTGGACGGCAAGGGGAGAAGAAACATATGTTGGAGGAGAAGTAAGGGAAAATGATAGATAAGAAAAGATGGATACCTCAAGGAAGAGCTTTTATGAAGAAGAAGGCGAGAGTTATTCAAAAATAAAGAAGTGGAGGGAGAAAGAGAAAGAAGAGATTAAAGAGAGAGGCATGAGATAGAGAAGGGGAAGAGATGCGAGCGAGAGAGCGAGAAAGAAGAGACATGGAGATTTGGTGAAGAAGCGAGCGACAAAGAGAACCTTGAAGATGTTGGAGAGGAAGGAGGAAGAGAAGACATAGTGAGATTGATGGTGGAAAGGAATGAGGGAAAATGTGGATACTTTAAGGAATAACTTTTACGAAGAGGAAGAAGGGAGAGGTATTTAAAGATAAGAAAAAGGAAGGAGAAAGAGAAAGAAGAAATCAAGGATAGATGCGAGAGAGAAGGGGAGGAGATGAGAGATATTGTGAGAAAGAAGAGAGAGATTTCATGAATAACCAGGAGAGAGAGATCTTGAAGATGGTGGAGAGGAGGGAGGAAGAGAAAACAGAGTTGGATAGAAGGAGGAAAGGGAAGGGCAATGAGAAGAATACTTTCTTTACTCAAAATGTAACTTTCTTCGTTGTTCCATTCCATTAGCCAAAGGTCCATTATATAGATTGACGAGACAACATGGTAGAGAGCACATTAGTATTCTAGAATCTTCTAAAACTTACAAAGAAGACGAGAAAAGGGAGAAGAAGAAGGTTCTAGATCTTTGCCTTTATTAAAATAAAAAGTTACAAGAAAGCTCTTCAAACTTTGAGATTTATGCTTGAGCCCTGAAATTTGAAAATTTTAATGGATTGTAGAAATTTCAAGGTGCTTATTTTGAAATCTCAGCCTGAAATCTCAGCTCGAAGAGGGAAAGAGGGAATCTTTAGCCTGAAATCTCAGCTCGAAGAGATTTCATATTCATGTTATTTTATGTTTCACTGTACAGAGCATTTGAACGTGATTCGTAAGGAATTTATGGTCATTTGACACAGTCCTGATTTGATTAAATTTATTTCGAAAATTTATTTATTTGACTTGTTTTTTTATTCTGTGTACTTTTACCAAGGGATGATTTGGCGTATAAGATGTATCAGTTCAACATGTTACTGCCATGTAAAATTCCTTAAAAGAAGGAAGTTAACCTTGATGTTGTGGACAAAATGAAATATTGAGTTTTTGATGGATGTTAACCCCCTACCCTCCATCCTTTTCCACCCTCCGACCTTCTCAACCCTATTATCCTCCTCCCTCATGCAATTTGTGTTGCACTCTCTTTGCATCTTCATTCATTCTCATTCAAAATCCCTCTCAACTGGTTTGTGTTCTCCCATTCTTTCCTTGTTCACTTTTTCACCCTCCATTCTTCCATATCGTGTCAATTAATATTAGAGCATTCATGTGGTAAATAAAATTGTTCCCATGATACCGCATTCCGCTCCTATTATCCTACTCCTACCACCATCCCCGGGCATTCATGTGGCGAATAAAATTCAGTTCTTAGATTTAATACATGATATTATGTAAGTCTCTTACATCTCTCATTGTTTACCACCAAAAAATATCCTTCACCATTCTCGTGGTTTAAAAAAATGTGTCTTGAGGCGTATGCCTCAAGGCGGATTTCTAAGAAAACTACTTCGAGGCTATAGCCTTAGGCATCTAAGGCAAGGCGTGCTCGAGGTGCTGAGGCGCCCCTGAGGCTGCACTGGGTTCGATGCCCAAATTTATTTATTTTATGCTAATAATTATAATATTTTAAGTATAAAATTAAATATCAACAATTTAATTTGTTATACGCTTATATATATATTTATTGTATGCTTAACAATTGTATGCTAGTCTTATATAAATATGTCCTAAATCGTAACGCCGCATAACATATGCTATAGGGCAAACACCATGTTGTATGTTTGCGATTTACGTGTAACGGAAGCAAACATACACAAACACGATCTATCAAGCAAATACCCAATCAAACATATTTAAAAGCTTCACCCCTAACTATGTTACGTGTATGTCCTTGGGTGACGACGATCAGTTTCACTAAAGAAAAAAAATTCATTTTTCAGGGAGGTGCATTGGATGGTTCTTCAAGTGGGTTCAACAGAATGGATGGTTAAGATTCAGGGCATATCAACATATATATTAATCAAATAGCATATATATCACACCGTATTATATGTTGTTTATGTTAATTATAGAGGTTAGTTACATAATTTTGTTTCGCCAACTCACATATCGGGAGGCGTTGTATATGGACAACGGGCTTTGTCCGCCAACAGTAAGGGAGGTCATATGTTACACAATAAGTTTTGCATTGTGTATGGATGACAATACGAGTTAAAGGCATCTCATACAAAGAATATCACATATTCACACGTTTATAAGATCAAGAGTTCACCGTGCTTGGATCAACTTCTTGGATTGCGAGGATCACACGACTCATCCCCGCGCTCGCAAGCGTCTTATCTGACGATCGGACTTGAGACAGGAGGTCTCTTTTCGTAGAGACTCGATCAATCACGCTACAAGAGGTATTCCTTTATACTTGATGTGGTTTTAGATGAAACGATCCGAGAATTGTTCTTGGATCATGTGGTTTCATCACATGAAAATTTTTTAAATTCCACTGCATAGAACAACTAGCACGACTAGTCGTTCTTCGTCGTATTCGATACGATGGTCACGCTTCCGTGATGCGCTTGAGGATGACATACAAGCCCTAACACTAGTTCCTATGACATATCTCACATCATCACCTCACTTCCATCAAATTTTCGATTCCTCTACTGAAATTCTTACAACAAATGCTTCTCTCCAACTGCCATAATGAATTTGTTGCCTTACTGCTGTTATGATGTTGTTGCCTTCTGAACTATCATTAGGAACCATCATGCTCCGTCGTCCTCAATGTTAAAGAGCACTAGAAGAAGGTGAATGATGCCTTTCGAAAATTTGAAACAAATAATCAGCACAATCAACTATGATTTAGAAAGATTTATGTGTGTGCACTGTACGTAAGAGCTATGCCATGTGACTAAGCTTAGCCTATGCAGGACCTACATTTTACTTATTATGAATTTATGATAAATTTGTATGGGGTAGTTCAATTCTTAGAAAATCACACACAATTCATACAAGCGTTTTACATTTAGGTTGAAAATGCCTTCACGAAGGACGCCACTTATCCTAGATGAAATCAAAAATAATACTTTCCTGTAAGCCTTTCAAATTACCGTGTGAAAAGAATGCTAATCGAATGCATGCATAATGGAAAGATTTTTGATGCAGAGTTGTCCAATTAATGAAGGCTTACAGCCTATTAATTGATGCATCTTTTCTATCAAATGTACTTCAAGTATCCTTGGAGTTGTAAAGGGTTGGAGGACCCTTATATAGGACGAGGTTATATCTGAATAAGAACAGGAGCCCAAATTAGAGAACAAGAAACGACTAGACTTAGCAAATATAGCATGAATAGTAATAGGTGTACCGGTATTTAGTCAAGGAGATCGAGTCAGTTTGACCTCAAGGATATAGGGTGTGCCGGCAAATAAGATGGGTATATTGGCACAAGTTTGTTGCTGTCTTATTGTGGAAAATTACTCATGCTTGAATGGTCAAGTATCTCGAAGATATACTAGTATTAAAAATGATGTACCAACAGAGATCGTTACTGGAAAGGTCATTCAATGCTGGAGGCAACTATACACTAGTATTAAAGTGTGTATAAATTGAAATGTTTGTACTGGTATTAAAGCGTGTCTATCAGTACAGAATTGGCCATTTTTAGTTATAAGGCTTGAGTTTGAACCTATGAATGTTCCTAAGGAATTGCATGGAAATTTGGAGGCTTTTACATAGTTTTTAATCTGCAACCATAAAGGAAAAAGTATAATGATTACAAGATAAAACTGTTGTTTTTCTGCACAACTGTAATCTTTATAGTATTTTCAAGCTTTTCACTGAACAGTTTAATTCCTTGTAATTCGGTGAAATCCTTCCATTATAAATTTGTTATCATCAAAATAAGGATTCCAACCATGCATCCCTTTAGATGATGGCAAAACAAAAATCACTCCCCTCCAGATCATAGCTAGCATATCTCATCACACAGAGAAATACCACAAGGAGATCTGTTAAAAAAAGCCACAAGAAGATCTATTAAAAAAAGCCACAAGAAGATACATAGCATAATACAAAAATAGATTAACATTAAGAGTCAACCATGAAAACATAAGAACATCTCTCAAATAGATAGATAATCATATCACAAAAGGGAGAGAATATAAAAAAATCTAACCCAACATAAACAAATGTTTTTGGAAAAAGATGGTTTTAATTCTAAAAATAAAAGTTAGAGTTGTTGGGTTCCTTTTTTTGAAATAAGAGGTGAAAACACGCATAGGTGCCCGTCCCAAGATTTGAACCTTGATCTTTGGGTGGTAGGCAGACCGCCCTACCAACAAACCATTAAAGTGGGTTGTTCGGTTCCAAATTTGTTGATATATATGTATATATTTTTTTGTCTATTTTATGTTTTTTTTCTTATTTATGGAAAGATAATAATGAATTGATTGATAATAAGGTTCTAGGATTCTCTTATTGGAGGAAAATCCTGTTTGATAAATTACATGACAAAGATGGAAAAAAAGGAAATAGATAAAAATAGGAAAGATAATATATCTCTCAACACCTCCCCTCAAAATAGAGCATAGATGTCAATCATGCTCAGTTTGGAACAACACCTCTGGAATCGCCCTTTAGCTAGGACCTTGGTGAACACATCTGTTGTATGTTCCCTAAGCTGATGCGAGAAGTAGATATATAGCCCTTATGAATCATGTCACGTGTGTAGTGACAATCAACTTCAATATACTTGATCCTCTCATGGAAGGCATGATTGTTGGTAATGAAAAAGGTAGCATGGTCGTAACATTGTAGATACATGGGAAAAGGCACGTCGATAGCTGGATCGGTCAGAACAGATCTGACCCACATCATCTCTTTACTCCCCTGTGCCATGGCTCTGTACTCTGACTCAACATTAGATATGGCAACCACTGTCTGCTTCTTGCTATTCCATTACAGCAATGAGCTCCCTATTAACACTGCAAAGCCTGAGATAGACTTCCTGTCCTTGAGACATCCTGCATAATCTACATCCACATATGTTGTAATGACATGGATATCCTTTTGTTAAAGAACAATCCAATACCATGATAGGACTTCATGTACCTCCGAATCATATGGATCGCATCCATATGTGCATGTCTAGGCTGCTTGATGAACTAACTGACTCTGCTCAATGCAAAAGAGGGGTCTGACCTGGTAATCGTCACATATATGAGCTTCCCAATTAGCTCAGTATACCACATATTGTCTACCTTTGTATCATCTTGTAACTTCATGCTTGGGTCCATAGGAGTAGGGTGTAATGTCCCATACCTAGGTCCGGTCCGTTATGGGGAACTACTGGACCAACAACTTGTTGGGCTTAGGTCTAACTGGAGCCATTGACCAAAGCTCAAAATTCTTAAGCCTAGGTTGACTAATAGTAGCCCCCACTGCTTATAAGATACTACCACACTTTGTGATTACTATACATGGTACTATGTTTGGGGTGTTACCATGGAATTAAAAAACGTGCCTCGAGGCGTACGCCTCGAGGCGAGGTGATCAATTTTGGTTCTGAGGCGTACGCCTCGGCCTTTTGTTGTGAGGTGGACTTTAATGGGTTTCTTTCACCCGAAAGCTCGAGGATCCCGTTTTCCCAACCTGCTTCTCTGCCATCTCTGGAAAACCCCAAAAAGCCCTAATCTGCATTCTGATTGCTCCGATTCTTGAGGTTGGCGAGTGGCAAGTCGACTGGCGACACCTCCTGAAGCGACGCCGGTGTTGGGTTCTTGAAGCTTGCAAGCTTCCATAGATGTCATTGCCGCCTCCCTCTACATCGTGCGCCACCGCCGCCTTCCTCAGCATCTTGCGCCACCGCCTCCATTTCGTAGGTATGAATCCCAACTTCTAATCCATGGGTAAGTTTCCTGGCTTGCACCTAGACATTTTAGTGCCATGAAGAAAGACAACGACTAACACAGTAGCACCTAATCTAATTCCTAATCCATGATTTCGTTCCCAAATTGTTATAGGGTTTTGATATTGATATGCAACAGAGATGCCATGGACCATGCTGACTCAAAATCATTAATTTTTTTTGTAAAATTGAAAATCTGTTAAAGAATTTATTCCTATCAACAGAATTAAATCATTAATTTTTTTGTAAAATTAAAAAACCTGTTAAAGAATTTATTTCAAAATCATTACTTTTTTTTGTAAAATTGAAAAACATGTTAAATAATTTATTTCAATATACAGAATTAAATCATCAAATATTTTTATAAAACTGAAAAACCTGTTAAAGAATTTATTTCAAAATCATTAATTTTTTTTGTAAAATTGAAAAACATGTTATTAAATTTATTTCAAAATCATTTTTTTTTTGTAAAATTGAAAAACCATGTTGCATATCAATTTTGTGATATGCAAGTAAGCAACCGAGTTTTCGTGGGCTTGTTGGGAATCTTATAATTTTGGGTTTTCGTATGCAATAGAGTTTTCAAACTTTATGACAAATTTAATTGTTTGTGCATGTATTTGCTTTTTGTGCAATAACTTTCAGAAATGCCAAAAGAAAAGAAGAGAGTCATGAAAGATTCCGAAGGAGGTCGAAGAGACCCTGGGTGGAAATACTGTGTCCAACTCTACGAGGGGCAAGGGTTATGTTTATGTACAATGCAATTTCTGTGCTAAGAGGATAACCGGCGGAGTTGCAAGACTCAAGTACGTCCCCGCCAAAACTGGGAAAAATGTTAAAGCATGCTCAAAAGTTTCAGATCAAATGAAATGAAGTGTTTGCTAGCAGTGCATGAAGAAAAAAATAGAAGAGCCGTGGAAGAGATGGAGGAACTTTGCAGAGTGGGTGCTTTTGGGATGGAAGAACCTCGTAGAAGTAACGATCCTCAAACATGCACAGGAGGATCCAGCAATGTGAAGCAGGTTAGGGTCCTATGGACTTATTTGTTGGTGTGGCCGGCTCGGGAAGTCCCACTATTGGGATTACAAACGTCCTCGAGAAGCAACATCAGATGACATTGAATGCATCATGGAAGAAAGAGGAGAGGACTCGTGTTTGTCATGATATTGGAAGATTTTTCTTTGAAAAGGATTAGCATTCAATTGTGCAATAGTCCATCATTTCAAACAATGGTTCATTCTGTTGGTGCATTTGGGAGAGGATTGAAACCTCCAACGACACACAAGTTGAGAACATGGATATTGAGTGAAGAAGTGAATAACATCGACAATGTGATGAAAGCGACAATGGCTTCTTAGGCAGAGACAAGTTGTAGTATCATGTCTGATGGTTGGACGGATACAAAAGGTCATTCACTTATCAATTTTTTAGTGAAAAATCCGACTAGGACTTGATTCTTGAAGTCCATTGATGCATCAGACAGAACAAAGAGTGCACAATTACTATTTTCTCTGCTCGATGATGTAGTTGAGGAGGTTAGTGAAGACAACGTCATACAAGTTATAACTGATAATGCCTCGAACTACAAAGTATCTGGAAAATTGCTGATGGAGAAGAGAAAACATTTGTATTGGATCCCGTGTGCCGCTCACTGCATTGATTTGATGCTAGAAGACATTTTGAAATTGCCTTTGCATGCTTCGGTTTTCAAAAAAGCCAAAAGAGTCATCAACTACATCTATGCACATGGTTAGGCTTTGTCCATGATCTATGCAAAGATTGGGGGAGATTTGGTCCGACCTGCCATTACACGTTTTGCTACAGCTTTCTTGACATTACAGAGATTGATCACTGCTAGGGACTCCATCGAGTGATTTTTTACTTCCTATGCATGGAAGAGGAGCCCCTATTCTTCCAAGCTCCAAGGGCAAAGTGCATGCAACACAATTTTGAGACGCAAATTTTTTTGGCCTGGCGTTGCCTTTGTGACTAGTGCAACCAAACCTTTGGTCATGGTTTCAAGGATGGTTGATTTCGAAAAATACCCCCCAATGGGATTCATTTATGAAGCCATGGACAGAGCCAAGGAGGAAATTGTGCATGCATTAGGCAATGAAGAAAAAAAATACAAACCATTTTGGGACATCGTGGATGCTAGGTGGGATCGCCAACTTCATACTCATTTGCATGCTGCTACCTACTTTCTTAATCCCCAATATCACTACGAGCCCTCATTTTCCATGCACACCGAGATAAAAATTGGATTGTATTCTTGCATGGAGAGGTTGATAAGTGATCCCTTGGAGAGGGAGAAAATAGATCTACAGATAAATGCTTTTAGGAGTGCACGAGGCTTGTTTGGATATTCTAATGCTGTGAACACACACAAGAAAAGGAGTCCATGTATGTATATCTCTGATCCTCTAGATTCATTATTCTTTGCTTTTCATTATTGAATTTAACCATATATTATGGATTTATGACCATCATCAGCTGACTGGTGGAGGGCTTTTGGAGATGATACTCCTGAGCTAACCAAGTTTGCCATAAAAATTTTGAGTTTGACATGTAGTGCATCTGGTTGTGAACACAATTGGAGTTCATTTAATCATGTAGTATTTTGACTTGAGTAGATCATAAATCTAATTGTATATGTTCTAAGCATGCCCATGTGTATTGACTATTGAGTAGGTACATACGAAGAGGAGAAATTCGACTCACACAAGCAAAACTCAATGATTTAGTTTATGTGATGTTCAACTTGAAGTTGAAGCAGTGAGAGGTCAAGAAAAAGACTACGGAGTATCCCCTATGCTTGGAAGATGTCGATTTTGGTGATGAGCGGGTTTCAGAGCTTCAGACATGTGAATACAGTGCATATCATGAGCTTGATGCGAATACTCCTCTGGAGGAGGATGTTGAGGAAGCTGAAGAAGAACAAGATGACTCTCGTAGGAAGAAGAGAAAGAAAGGTAAATGCGATGTTGGACTTATTTCATCAGAATAAAAATATAATATACTAACATATAACAAGGGTATTGTATAATACAGGTAAAGCTGTGGTTGATATTGATGAGGACGAGGTTCACACTGGAGATGATATTAGTGATGGAGATGATGATGAAGAAAATTTAAACGACATGGATGGTTCATTGGATGATCCAATGAGCAGTAGTGAATCAGAGGATGATAGTCTTGCTACCGATGTTAGAGTTCATGAATCATGGCAATGATTAGAAGATCTTTACGAGTCTACAAGACAAGAACATGAATTGGCATTTGGCATTCTACTTTTTGAACTAGGAATAGGATTTGAATTCTGGAAGTTGGAACTAATTGTGTTTTGTACTCTCTATTTCGTCTTGTGTTTAATTCTAACATTTGGCACACTGCAAGTCTACGTGTCTAAGACAATGGTGGATTGCATTAGAATTCCTTTACTTGCTTTATGTTCAAGATATGTGTTATTGTATTGCTTTCTTAAGATTTATGTACAAGAATATATTAGATTAGTATTTTTTTTGGGAAAACTGAGGCTTACACCTCGACCGCCTCGAGGCTACGTCTCTCCTCGATTTTGGTGGAACCGCCTTGTTCCGCCTTTCATTTTTTAAAAACTTGGGTGTTACATAGTGACAGACATGCATGCAATTCACCATGACTATCTCAGAGAGAAAATTGGTAATATACTTTCTCTGGGTCATAACAAGATCTCACTGATTTCTAGCCAACTCAAGTATAAGAAAGTAACATAAATCGCCAAGGTCCTTGGTGACAAACTGCTGTCCAAAGAGATCCTTAGCCACGCGGATGCCCTGCACATAATCTCCTGTAACAATGATATCGTCAACATAAACCGGTATAGATACTATACCTCTGTTGGTCCTTTGAATAAATAGTGCATGTTCTGCAGTTGATCTTATAAATCCCTGCTGCTCTATCAAGTCCAAGAGCTTCTGAAACCATGCTATGAGATCTTGCTTAAGGCCATAGATAGCCTTGTGAAGTTCGCAAACCATCTAACACTCCCCCTCAACAGCGAACCTAGGTGGTTGCTGCATGCAGACTTCCTCCTGTAGATTATCGTATATAAATGCATTCTTCACATTAAGATCAAGCTGAGATAAGGACCAATCCTATATTACTACAACTGAGTGAATAATCCACAGTATAGAAGGACGAGTCACGGGAAAGAAGATATCTTGATAGTTCACCCCATACATTTAGGTGAACCCACACGGCACAAGCCTTGCCTTGTAGCGATCAACAATAACATCTGCATGATGCTTTACCGTGAACATCCACTTTTATCCCACCACAGATGGTCCTACAGGAGCTATAACAAGGTTCCACATGCCTCGTCATGTAACACAACCATTTCCTCCTCCATCGCAAGATACCACTGATTTTATAGCAAAAGGTCTCTTAGTATGTTCATGGAGTCTCTATGGCTGAAGGACCCACTACAAACCTCTTGTAATCCTCTTATAGGCATCCCAAAGAAACATGGACAAGGAGAGGATACATAGCACACATGCCTCCACTTTTGAGAGCGATAGGCACATCTAAGTCATCTTCAACCTCGGTTTGTAAACTAACCTCCTGAGAAGGTACATGCTCGTCCCGTATAGTAACATGTCGCGTAGACAAATCATCGGTGCCATCAGTAGAAATAATATGCTCATAACATACCTGGGGCATGCTGGATGATGGGGAAGGCCCATGCATAGGTTGAACAGTGGGAGTCCTGCGAAAATAAAAGTGAGGCAAAAATAGAGCTAACGTACTAGGTAGGGGGACGGAGGTGCAACCACAATAGCATGTGACATTGGAGGTGGTGGAGTAGGAGGGATCATAGGAGGATGTGGTGATGGAGTAGGAAGGACCATTACCACCTGTAGGAGTAAATTACATAACCGACTCAAAGAATATGACATCAACACTAATGTAGTACTTCCATCTAGCTGGATCGAAGCAGTGGTGCCCTTTATAGGTCCAAGAGTATCCCACAAAAATGCACTTGACTGCTTTGGGAGAGTTTATCACGGTCAAGGGTCAGACGGTGATGCGGATTAAATTTATGGAAGAATTGTTGAGGGGTGATAAGAGAAAAAAATGGGGTAAGTGGATAGAAAGGAGCACACCAAGTTATGTGTGAATGGAGAAGGTAAGGGAGGAGAACCGGATTAGAGGATTTGAGAGGAAAAATAAATTCAAAGGAGAAAGAAGAATAAAGCCAACGGATAATAAACTTTTAGTTCATTTCATGTCCCTATTACAAATGAGTAGGTTCCTTTATATAGGGATTTAACCCACTAAAAGATGCAACCATCCACCTAAAAGACACATCCAAATCCAAAAGGCACATCCAAAGGCCGTGGTCCTTTTTTTTACAAAATTTAAAAATTACAATAAAATTGCTAAAAAATATTTTAACATGCATCAATTTTCCACCGCTTTGAAAAACACATCTCCTGATGAGATGCTTGATCACTGGGTTCAACAGAGACAAAATCCATCTGAATTTGTCAGATCAACGTACCCAATTTAAGCCACTTTCTCTTTCTTTCAGCATTATGTTTGTAATTCTTTCCCACAATGGGCAACATCTCTGCAATTTCCCATTGCACCATTGCGTTCTGCTTAATCGACTAACCATTGCGTTCTGCTTAATCGACTACTGGGCTAGTTGGTTGCAGTTATATCAACGGTAAGAAGAGTTATGTCAGTGGTAGCACCCTAGCTGAGGGCTAAACGAGACTAGACAACACCCTTTGTAGGGCCGCACACGTGGGAGGTGTTGGCGGATCAACGGAGTGCTGCTGACGTTGCCAACAAGGGTCGCAAAGCAACCAATGCCAATGAGTGATGGTGGCAGCGAGTCTGGTGCCACAACGGGAATGGGCGTTGATGGATCTGATTTCTGCGAGAAAGAAAGTGCCAACTAAGCAGTGGCCATTTCGACATCGGCTTTGTATTCAAACAAGTTGAGAACTTCAAACTCTTCATCAACAGGACCTTCGTCGAAGTTGGGTTCTATAGCTTCATTATTTTCTTGTACAATAGTGCAACAATGAAATCTTTATTTTAAATGAATATATTTTCATCAAACCTGTGTTATATTGGTGTTGTATTGTGTGAATCTTCATCGTGATTGCTTGTGTCTTCTTCAATGTTCATGAAATCGGACGCGCGGGCTGCATATGCCCGTGCGGCATGCAGACCTAACCGATTTTATGAATCGGTGCACTATGCGTCCTAAGCGCATATGTGGCCCCACATGTGCCCTGTATTTCCCGCATATCCCGAATGCACACTTTCATCCTGCTTATGCCATGCATACTGCTCCAACAGCTCCAACTTTCCGATCCACTCATTCAGGTGCTTGCATCCGTAGCTTCGCCCTTTCCTCCATTTAACTGTAAGAATATGCAATGCATTATGCCAATATATATATATATATATGCAATATTTTTTTTTTTTGCTCATGTATTGTTTTCATGAGTATATACAGTGTATCTTCTATTACTTTAATATATGTCGATTTAGATTTGCTCATGTATTGCTAATCTACTTGTATGTGTATTGAAGTTTTGTTATTATGAATCATCTAATATGTAAAGTTTTTATAGCTAAATGTTTTTTTGTGATTAAATGTTTGGTAATTAATGGCATCTACTCAACCGTCTAACATGAAAGTTTTTTTCTTAGATCCTCTTTAACTTCACTTTGATACATAAATTCAGTAGTAATATTATTTGTAGATGTATATTTTTGTTTAAATTAAAAATTAGAAAATCACACAGAACCACATATACTCATATATGCCCCATCATACCGCTTTTTCAATATTCAGTGACCTGTCCGAACGCATACGAATACCGCTTCCTTGAAGGCTTGAACCTTGGTCTTCTTCTAGCCATGAATCCTGCCATAGTTGCACTTTGATGCTTGATAGGAACCGAGTTTTGAGTTTTTGTAGTCGTGAACACGAACCTTGACCAAGACGATTTAGATCGAACTTCAAGCGCCAATACTCAATAGAATCGTCGAATCGTGGGAGTGATTCGATTTCATTGCTCTGATACCAATTTGATGTGGATTAAATTTATGGAAGAATTGTTGAGGGGTGAGAAGAGAAGAAATAGGGGTAAGGGAATAGAAAGGAGCACGTCGAGTTGTGTGGGACTGGAGAAGATAAGGGAGAACTGGATTGGAGGATTTGAGAGGAGAAAGAAATTCAAAGGGGAAAGAAGAATAAAGCCAACGTCTAATCAACTTTTACTTCATTTTATGTCCCTGTTACAAATGAGTAGGTTGCTTTATATAGGGATTTAAACCCATTAAAATATGCAACCTTTCACCTAAAAGTCACATCCAAATCTAAAAAGGACATCCAAAGATTTTGATCTTTGATTTTTTACAAAATATAAAAATTAAAATAAAATTGCAACAATAAATAAATAAACAATTTAAATTGCATCAGATGGTGAATAAAGGTCACTGAACCAAAGATATGAGGTGTTAGTGAGAAAAGATCTTTATCGGGAAAAAAACATTCGAAGAAGGAATCTTTTCACATAACACAGAAGACATCTTGTTCACCATGTAACATGCAGTAAGAACATCGTTCCTTCAGAAAGAGCGGGAAGCATGACTCTGAAATGAGAAGAATCTTGGTTACATCAAAAAGATGCCAATATTTACGTTCTGCAACACAATTCTGCTAAGAAGTGTGGGGGCACACAGTCTGATGTATAATGTCATTAGCTCCGAGGAAATGAGATAATCGAGTAGTACAAAATTCTAAGGCATTATCACAGTGAATATACTTGATTGTAGCAAAAACAGGGTTTTTGTTTTATAAATATATGATTGAATGACAGATTTAGCCTCAGATTTGTTTTCCAAAAGAAAAATACATGACAATCTAGTGTAATCATTCACAGCCACAAGATAAAACATGTACCCCTGATGGTGAGGGACACAACTGGGACCCGGATTCTAAAATGTATTTAATTCAAATAAAGAACTACTGCTACGACTCTGATGAACATGATGACTAGAACGATGTTTTCACATAACACAGAAGACATCTTGTTCACCATGTAACATGCAGTAAGAACATCGTTCCTTCAGAAAGAGTGGGAAGCATGACTCTGAAATGAGAAGAATCTTGGTTACATCAAAAAGATGCCAATATTTACGTTCTGCAACACAATTCTGCTAAGAAGTGTGGGGGCACACAGTCTGATGTATAATGTCATTAGCTCTGAGGAAATGAGATAATCGAGTAGTACAAAATTCTAAGGCATTATCACAGTGAATATACTTGATTGTAGCAAAAACAGGGTTTTTGTTTTATAAATATATGATTGAATGACAGATTTAGCCTCAGATTTGTTTTCCAAAAGAAAAATACATGACAATCTAGTGTAATCATTCACAGCCACAAGATAAAACATGTACCCCTGATGGTGAGGGACACAACTGGGACCCGGATTCTAAAATGTATTTAATTCAAATAAAGAACTATTGCTACGACTCTGATGAACATGATGACTAGAACGATGATGCTTACCAAGCTGACAAGCATCACACTAAAAGGTAGATCTAGAAGGGATATGAGGAACACTCTACACAACTTCTGCAGAGGAAGATGATCGAACAGAAGATGCCACCTGTAGGGGGAGACTGACCCAGTAGGAATGGAAGAGACACCGACATATGGAGACTGAACTAGTATGTAGAGACACCCTTGCTCACGGTGACACCCAATCACCCTGCCCATGAGTATATCCTGAAACACAAGAGAAGGGGAGTCAAAGATGTTATGATAATATAAATCCTTAGTGATTTGACTCAAAGATAATAAATTCATTGAAAAATCAGGAGCACAAAGAACATTTTACAGGTGCATGGTCTGTGTTGTTCTGATCTTCCCGTGTCCAGTAACCAAGGAATGTGTGCCATCCGCAATAACTACTACTCTACTTGGCTGAACAATTATGTTAGAAGTGAACTGAGCCCTATCTCTGCACATGTGACGAGTAGTACCTGAATTCATGATCTACTTTGGGAGTCTACCCTGTAACAAGTAGTAAGGGCATAGACTATACCTTAAGTCTGGTGGAAGCAGAGGTAACGAAGTCAGATGAGCTAGATGGAGCACTAGAAGATCCATAAGTGGGGATCTCCCTCAGATGGGAGACTAACTCATCCAATCTCCGATCAGAAGTAATGACATGAGGCACATGTGTCTCAACTTGCTCGACAATACAGTCATATGCCGGAAATCCATGTTTGTAATGGCGTGTGCCTTTGAAGTGACCTAAGCGTGACAATAAGCGCATGAGGATGTGGATCATCAACGACTCGTTCCTCTGTCACATGGACCTCATCCTCTAAACTGTGAAGATTTTCCTCTACCTCAAGATGCGACCATCATCGATGAGGTCTGAGAGGAAGCTGATGAAAGAACCATGATCCTGCTAAATTTACGGTATGCTTCCTTCATGGGAGCTATGGTAGCATCTACAAATAACTGAGATCGTGCATCATCATACTCATGATCATGGGTCGGTAAAAATGCATCAATCATGGTGGCATTCCTGTACGCCTTCTGCTGCTCCGGTGTTGCTGCTATAGACATAAAGCTGTGTAGCTTCTTGAACATACATATAGAGATTGTATATATTTTGAAGAGGACGTCCATTCTGCTTGACCGTGTGCAGAATCTTCGTCTCATTCCTCGCATGAGAGTATGTGGCTACGAGGATGTCCCACATCTCCTGGTTGTGGGATGATGCAAGATATCATTGCCTATCTCTGGAACCACGGTATTGGATAACCGTACACGTACATACACGTCATCTGCCTCCCACGAGGCATTAGGCACAGTCTTGTATATCAGCTCTTCCTGTATCAGAATGTTTTTCTTTCTGTTAAACTGCATAAGGCTCATGAAATGCATCGCCAACAACTCGTAGTTGGTCCCATCCATCTTGACTATTGACATCAGACCTTTGAAGGCGCTCGATGATGGAACATCAACCTTGTTTTCTGACATGATGCCAAGAAGTAGACGAAGACTAGGGCCACATACTAGAGCAAATTTGTCTACACAAACATATAGGGCATTCGTTGTGATGCAAATAGGAATTTGCAAATTAATTTGGCGGTGGAAAAATTATTTGGTGGAAGAAATTGGAGGGAGGGTGAAGAGAAGGCTCGTCAGATGCGAGAGATTTGGGGAAGAAGAACCACAGAGATCGCGTGGAGGGAGAAGGAAAAGGGAGAGATTACTCAATTTGATTTCAACTTGAACTGTCTTAAACAAAGACCTACCATCCTCTTTATATAGGAGGGGTGAGATTACAAAAATAGAAACAAATCAAAATTCAAATCCTAGCTTATCCTAATTTGGACTCTAAATATCTCTAACTGATTAACTACTAAATATAACCGACTAATTAGTTAAATTTGAGATCGCATGCGATCTCTTTATTTAAAATAAAATTGCTACGACTCAATTAATCGTAAATAAAGTTAGACTCTAGTTAACATATGAAACTTAAATGTTGCTCCACGCTGCATCAACTCTCATCTGCTTGAAAAATTCGTCTCCCGATGAATTGCTTGATCTTCCGGCTCAAAGCTTGACGACTTAATTTCAACGTTTTCGATCACATTTTGGAAGAACTGATGTGGAGCAAACGGCGGAATCCATGTGTACTTGGTGCGGTGGTTGGAGCCGTTAATTTCATGCTAAAAAGCATATGTGATGCACATACTGGTGCCCACGTGGATTTCGTCCCCTCGATGTGGTGCTTGAAAAATTGGTGGGGCATCTTCATATCGAGCTTCACAGCCTTTGGAGAACCCATAACAAATGAATGACACAAATCTAGAAGGGGAGGAAATGTGGGTAAGGAACTAGACCACACGATCTTAAAATAGGTGAAACCCACATTTATAATCCTAATTGGATAAGGTAGCATCCCCAAAGTCTTTCTTTCAACACTTCTTTTTAAATATTCTCTCTCTAGGGGGTTGAAGTGCAATTTTTTACCCCTTCAACTAAGGCACTTCCTCTTAAGTCCCAACCAACTTTACCCTTTGAATAAAATACTTCTAAAGGAGGGTCTTCACTGAATTTTTTCCAAATTAATCTCAAGCCACAAATTTCATGGAATTCGAATCCCATAGAGGAAGAATCCCACGTTAGGGTTTTATTTCTTTCCCACATTCGGCAGCGGCGTTGCCAACTACGATGGGGCGAGCGGGCGTCGACCTCATAGGAGCAGGTGGTACAGTATATGGTGGGGGTGCTGTAGCGGGGTTGGGGCAAGAGTGAGTGGTGGCAGCAGAGGATGAGATGGAGGGGTCGACGGCATCAGGTAGAGAGGGGAAGGATGGCGATGTTGGCGGTGGGGAAGGGGGTGTGGAAAAGAGATGGCAGCGGGGGGGTGAGGTGGAGGCGTGGGATAGAGTTGGCGGAGGTGGCGACATTGACGGTGAGGACAACGATGATACATGGGTGGAGAGGTGGGAGGAGGGGCAGAGTGGCGGAAGGGGGCCGTGACAGAGGTTGTGGTGGTGTTGGGGCTGGGCAAACGTGAGGGAGGTACTTTGTATCCAACGGGGTGGTGCAGGGGGGCTGCGAAGGGGCCAAAGGCATGAGGGAGGCGAGGAGGAGCTGTAAGGGGGCTGTGGCGAGCGGGAGTGGCAGAGGAGTCGGTCCCTCCCATGGAGGAAAATCTGAAACTTGCTGGACAACATGTGCATAGGCATTTTTTCCTTTGTTTTCTTCATTATTTTTTTTTGACGCTAAAAAAAGGGGGAAACACTCAACGGTGTCCGTCCCAATTTATTAAGGAGTAAAGAGATGAGTACTTACAATGCGAAAAAATACAATGCGGAAGAGGAAAACAAAAACCGATGGTAGGACGATATCAAAGAGATATCATCCCCGCGCCCAGAAAAACGCTACATGGCAGACCAATCAAGACAAAAATGAGGCGCATCGATACAAATATTTTCCTTATAGAACCTCTGCCGCGCAAATAATGCCTCGTTTCTTCCCAGCCAGATACTCCACAGGCGCGCAATGGGGACCAACCTATCCACCCTCGTCCGACTCCCGACGAAAAACACGCTATCATAGAGATCAGCAATACTGGCGAGATTCACCCAGCCCACGTCGTCCCAAATGGGTCGCACACGGTCACACTGAAGGAAAAGATGATCGGCGGTTTCCTCCTCCAAACCACAAAGACCGCACAAACGCGACACATTAGGGAACATCAAAGCACAACGGTCACGAGTCAGTAGCCTTCCACGTCGGAGAGTCCAAATGAAAATACCCACCCGTTCCGGAAGCTTAAGACGCCAAATAGACTTGCAGTGAGTGAGCAGAGATGCATCCATCCCCGCGGCGCTGGGGAGAATTGCGAAGTACGCCTTTCGCGTAGAGAAGGGCCCCTCCCTCCAAGCGAAATGATCACGGCCCCCAGAGGGCGTGGGAGCATCATATAGGAGAGCCATCAAGGCAGAGAAGTCGAGTATCCGTTGTTCAGAAAGATTATCCACCAGCAAAGGGCACCAGCAGCCATCGGCCCAGTACGCAACCACAGAGGCAAATTTGTCTCCCGCCATCGCAAATAATCTAGGAAACAAAGACTGGAAGACGCCCCTCCCGGACCAATCCTCTGACCAGAAGCGGAAAGAAGTGCCATCACCAAGAGAAGGCATGAATAAAGATCGGTTCCGACCGAAAGCGGCCATGACCTTGCGCCAAAAGGAGGGAGCCTGCCCCTGGGCCCGCCCGCCAAAGGCGCAAGCAAGAGCACTCCCTGTCGCCACGCGAAGACACTGCAGCAGTAAATCATCATCCCGCCCCAACAGCTTGGCCGCCCACTTGAGAAGCATAGCTTCGTGCACCACCTCCAACCGCCGAATGCCCAGGCCCCCCTTGCGCTTGGGCCGCGAAACATCCTTCCAACCCACCAAATGAACCCCCCCGCGCCCATCGCCCTTCTTCCCCCAAAGAAAGCCCCTCATACATTTTTCTAAGCGCACCCGCACCCCCTTCGGCAAACCGCGCACAAACAAGAAATAAATAGGGATAGCAGCGATCACAGATTTAAGAAGAACCAAGCGACCTCCCCTTGAGAGGAGCGAAGCGCGCCAGCCCGCCAGCCGAGCCTCCACCTTCTCCACCACTCTCCGGCAATCACGCAAGCGAGCATGGCCCACCGAGAGAGGCACGCCAAGATAATCCAGCGGAAGGCCACCGAGGGAAGACCCCAGAATAGAAGAGCACGCTTCAACCTCCGTCGGCGGCAAAGCAAACGACACAACCTTAGATTTGGTCCCATTGATGCAGAGCCCCGACATCTCGCAGAATAATTGGAGCGTAGTAGCCATCCCCAAGGCATTAGCCCTATCCCCCTCAATAAAACATAAGGTGTCATCAGCGAATCGGAGAATCGGAATATGAAACTCACCCAGATAGCATCCGCGCGTAAGACCAGCATCGGCCACACCATGGATCATACGCGGCAACACATCGACCGCCAAAACAAAGAGAAGCGGGGCAAGGGGGCACCCTTGGCGAACCCCCCTGCGAGGCTGGACCAACCCCCCAACCGGCCGACCGTTAATAGAGATGGAGAAAGAAACGGTGGTAACACACCGGCGAACCCAAGATATCCAAATCGGCGGAAAGCCCCGCCGCCTCAATACTGACCAAAGGAATCTCCAATCTAAAGAGTCATAAGCCTTAGCAAAGTCAATTTTCCACAAGATCCCCTTCGAAGCATTTCTGTGCCATCCATCAATAATCGCCAAGGCCAACGCATAACAATCAGAGATTTGCCTCCCCTGGACAAAAGCGGCCTGGGAGTGGGAGATAAGAGGTCCGAGGAGAGGCGCAATCCTCCGAGCCAGTTCCTTAGCAATAATTAAGTAGATGCCATTAGAAATAGAGATTGGCCGGAAGTCGTCAATACGGTTGGCGCCATGGGTCTTAGGGATAAGGACCGTATTAGCCCGGTTAATCTTGTTGAATCCCCTATTCCCCGCACAAAAGTCGAGAGCCACCTCCAACACGTCACTGGCGATAACATCCCAAAAGTCCCGGTAAAAAGAAATGGGGAAACCATCAGGACCGGGGGCGACGTCGACGTTAAGATCCCAGACCGCCCCCTTCAGCTCCTCCAACGAAAAAGGTCGAGATAACAATTCCGCATCCGATGGGGCGATGACAGGAGCACCACGGCCCGTCCAACGCCACGGGCAAGAAGGCTGGCGGTCAAAGAAATTCTTGAAGTAATCAACCAAAGCCGCACCCAACTCCTGCTCCCCCTGATAGAAGGCACCACCAACCTCAATTGAGGAAATAGTATTAGCACGCTTACGAGCAATAGCGACCCGATGAAAAAAGGCGGTATTAGCATCCCCATGTTTGATCCATCTCAGGCGCGACCGCTGTCTCCATTCAATAGCTCTTTTCTTGTCCTCCTCCGAAACAACCTGCACAGCAGAAGAACGCTCGGCCAATTCCTCTGGCGTTAACTCCCTCTCGTTTTCCAACCGGTCCAGGCAAAGAATAATTACGTCAGCCTCCATCCGAGAAGTTAATCGTGCCTGACGAGTGTTAAATTTAAGGGGCGCGAGAACAACGCCAAGGGATGAAAGCTTTTGATCAAAACGACGAGCCGCACTGCCATCAAAAGTGCTCTGGAACCAATGATTGCTCACAATGTCCCTAAAATGAGGTTCCAGCAACCAACTCCGTTCATATCGAAATATCCCACGAGGGCGTGAAGATTCACCAGCATCCCAAAGTATGGGACTATGATCAGAAAAAGACCGCGGCCGAGAGGTGACCGAGCACAGGGGGAAAGCTTCCATCAAGCGACTGTTCGCCAAAAATCTATCGAGCCGAGACCTGGACGAGTTATTCCGCCATGTATAGATAATATCGATTGCAACCAGATCTTCAAGGGCCGATTCCTGAATGAAATCAAAAATTTCGCGAGAAGCCGGATCCCGTCCCCCACGACCACGTGGATGGTCAATGGATAGCAAAGTAACGTTAAAATCTCCCCCCACAACCCAGGGAGTATCCCCCAGGGACACAGCATCATTATGTAGATCCTCCCATAAATCACGATGAGCCACATGACATAAAGGCGCGTATACGCAGATAAAAGCCACAGAAGCATTAGAGTCCGCACGCACAAGAACCACCGTAATAGAATGATGCCCATTACGTGAAAAAGACAAAGAAAATCTGGACGAGCGCCAAGCCAAGATAATACCGCCAGAAGCGCCGATCGCGTCCAATGCACAAAAGGCATCCACGCCCCCTGAGCCAAAAGACTTCCACATAGCATCATCGACCCCTGAAAGTTTTGTTTCCTGCAGAAACGCGATGTCACACTCCCATTCGACAATTCGAGAGCCCAGAGCACGGCGACGCGCATGGTCGCTAAGTCCACGAACATTCCAGGATAATAGTTTCATTAAACAACACAAAAAGGCCCCAAAAAACACTGACAGACCAGGCGACAATCAGTCCAGGGAAAAGTGTTGACCAGTGTGACGAAGACCAGCCGCCTCCGCCACAGCCTCGCGCATAAGGTGAGTAGGGGAAGGAGATGACTCCTCGGTGAGTGGCTGCTGGCGACGAGAGTAGATATTTCCATAACGAGAAGGGGAGGCAAACATAGCATTCCAAGTATTCCACGCAGGGTAAGAGCGATTCGAAGTGGCCGTCGTAGCGTCCGAAGAAGAGCCCAGAGATCCGCTGTCTGTCCTAGAAATCAGATTATAAAAAGAGGCCTGGATAATATGAGGAGGAAGCATACCAACATCTCCCGAAGATGAGTAAAGCAAAGGGGCGCCTTCCGAGGTACTCGAGCCATTCGTCAGCAATAAAGGCGGAGAGATAGACAGCGCTGAGAAATAATCATCGAAAGTATTCATCTGAGAGGAGGGCACCGAGGACAGCGGTTGAGGGCAGAGAATATCGCTGGACCAAAAAAGAGGCCCGGATAGAGGAACTGGGTCGGGTGCTGCCCGAGCCAGGGTCCAACAACCATGAGGATCCGATTCGGATGGAGGAATTGGAAACGCCACTTCCAGGCCCGAGACCCCCACGTGGGCCTGGAAACCCGACAAAGCAGATGGTTCAGCAGGAACTGAATCGTCCTCGAGAAGGTCCCCTGACAGGAAAGAAGGAACACCAACAGCCGCACGCGCGCTTCGAGGACCAGGCGACGTCCCCGAACGGTCGCCATGCACTTGCACCACTTCGATAATGTCCTTGCAAAATGACACATGGCCCGAGGAATGCGAACCGGCATGACCCGCGCTGGAGGAAGAACCGCCGCCACCGGTCGGTGAAGGCGGTGCCGGCCCATGCGACACCGGGAAGAAGAATTCCAGCTTGAACGACCAGCGCCCCAAGCAAAGCTTCTCGAACAAGACCTTTCCAGCCATAGAGCTGCTAAGAGTTGAAGAGCACTCCACCAGTACCCGCATGCACGTCCAATCCGATCCCGGAGTAAGGCCGTCGTCGAGAATCGCCACCACTTGACCCCAGGCGCTGATAGCCTTCGATAAACAGTTCACCGTGCGCGAGAGGAAGGGGACGCCGCGAACTTCAACGACGCAGATCGCGGAACCGATGTTCGCTCCATCCGCAACACGCAAACACCACCACTTGACGACCGAAGCATCAGCACGAGAAAGGAGGGTCTCCCGTTGCTCCGGGGAAAGCCCTCGAACACAACAACGAAAATCGTCGAAGAAGAAGAAGTCCCCAGAGAAAGTAACTCCCAAAAGGAGTAAAGTACCTGTGCGAATCTCGTCAAGGCCCACTCCCGGACGCTGCACCACACCAACCGCTACCACACCTCTTGCATCCTTCGCCTTTGCTTTGACCCTCGACTCCGCCTGCACCTGAGAGGATCTTCCACCAAGCACGCCAACCGCAGGAGTAGCACAAGCATGCAAGAGATCGCCTTGTCGCGCCCCACCAGCACCATCGGCACAGGAGGAGCCCCGCAGCACCTGCGGCTCCAGCACGCCGCACTGCGTAGACACCACCACCGCCGGAGGAGGCCCCGACCCACCACCCACAGAAGAGCGAGGTGGAGGTTTGGGAGCGCGCTCCCCCTCGGCCCACCGGAAGAGTTGCCGCCACCGGCACCGCGAACCACATGAGCACAGGAGCGAGCATCCAAGAGCGCAGGTGAGCCACGACCACGAGGACGCATCTCCAGGTTGACGGACACCCGCCTTTCGCGATCAACCATGCGAGCAACCCTGCACGAAAGCATGCGATGACCAACCTTCCCGCAGCGGAAGCAGCGAGGAGGAGCCCAACATGCAGATGCGATATGACCACGACCCTCGCAGCGAAAGCATCGCCTCCCGGCCTTAGAATGCGAGACCGTCATCCACGGCTGGTCCCCATCCCCATCCCCAAACGTACCGCCAGCAGCGTCATCCCCGAGAGAGAAACCAAGATGAACACGACGAGTGGCAGTGTTAGTGCCACCGCTGACGTCCTGACGATGATGTACTCCACGAACCTTCGGAACCCACTCCCGCCTACTCCGCACCCCGCTCCGCACCCCGCTCCGCATTTTCTTAATTATCTGTTTTCTTCATTATTGCCCCCAAACTCGCCTTGGACAACAACTTCTTCTATAGAGATGGCGACAAGGATTCCGAAACCTCCTGAACAACAACTTTTGCAGCGTTTTTGGCGGCATTTTCCTCTAGTTGTTGCGTCAACGCTTCAACATTCCGCGGATCTTGCATTTCTCTCGCCAAAGCATGCATATCCGCAAACTTGGAGCATATTAGATAGTGTTTGTCTAGCCTCAGCACGCCATGCTTGATTCGTTGAACGAGATTCTTTGGTTGTACGCCTGCACGAGCCTCTGGATGGATCGTCAGATCGTGAAGACGATCTGAAGGCCATGCTCTAATATCAATTGATGCAAATAGGAATATACAAATTAAATTGGTGGTGGAAAAATTATTTGGTGGAAGGAATTGGAGGGAGGGAGAAGAAGGCTTGCCGGACGCGAGGGATTTAAAGAAGAAGAACCGCGGAGATCATGTGGAGGGAGAAGGAGAAGGGAGAGATAAATGAGATAAATCTCAATTTGATTTCAACTTGAACCGTCTTAAACAAAGGCCTGCCATCTCCTTTATATAAGAGGGATGGGATTACAAAAATAGAAACGTATCAAAATTCAAATCCTAGCTTATCCTTATTTGGACTCTAAATATCTCTAACCGATTAACTACTAAATATAATCGATTAATTAATTAAATTTGAGATCACATGCGATTTCTTTATTTGAAATAAAATTGCTATGACTCAATTAATCGTAAATAAAATTGAACTCTTATTAACGGATGAAACTTAAATGGGACCCTATTTATTTGCTCCACGCTGCATCAAGTTGTGTGGGCGGAGTCATGCCACAACTGTTCCCATCACCTGCAGAAGCACTAAAAGGCATGATAATGAAGACTTTTTCTCCGAAAGTTAGGAAAGTGGGGTCCAGATTTCATTGTAACACCTTCTTCGCTTTTCTTTACTTTGCTATTGAGATGTCGAGTAGAGCTTAGGTCTCGTAGATGGACTTATAGGTTTTGCTTCATCATAAATAGATCAAAATCAGACCGCTGTCAGGCTCAGAGAGGCTCAACAATAAGAAAGGAGACCACGTGTGCTTGGGAGGGGCCTATGCCGGTTGGGCATTACCAACATCGCTGGATGGCTAGAACTGCAGCATATCGATGCTCGAAGGCATGTGCGAAAGCCCTAATGCCTTGAGATGACCACCGGAGACCGACGATGGTGGCTTGGGCAGGGCGTCGTTGGACCGTCAAGACCTCCGAGAGATGCAACGACGTGAGGCTACTGTGATGGGGGGCATTAGGAGACCACCGGAAGCAGCGAGGCTACTGCTGGGGGCTGCTGAAAGAGATCCTAATGGCGGTGGCGACATGGGAGAGAGACCCGAGGTGGCAATGTTGGATGGAGAGTAGGAGCGGTGGTAGAGTTAGGTCGAGTAGGTTCATGCTCTAGTCGAGGACTGTCGCTTTGATGCCATGTGGAAATATAATAATGAATTGATTGATATTGGGGCCCTAGGGTTTTCTTATATAGGAGGAGAACCTTGTTAGCTTCACGCAGATATAGACGGAAGTGACGGGGGAAAATTACATGATAAACAAGAAAAGAAAGGAAATACATAAAATTAGGAAAGATACTTATATCTCAACATTATTGTCTCAATTATGTATTTTGCTTAACATGGCTTCTTCTCTCTATATAAGAGAACCCTAAAGCCTTATGATTAATCAATTCAGTATTCTCATTCCACATGGTATTAGAGTGACGCTCCTACACCAAATCCTGAACCCTCGCACCCTAACCCCACAACTAATCCCCTTCTCGTCGAGTGGTAGCCTCTGATAACCTCATTCCTCATGCGAAGGTCATATCTTGTCTCTGGTGGGATCCCAACCCTCTCATGTGAAGCCCTATCTCACTTCTGAGTCCTAGCGACGGTTAACAACCGCCCTAGGTCTTCCATTGTGCACCTGCGGCGTCACCAATCACTTTTGAGCATCGATTAGTGCGGTCTCCAGCTGCCATCGGCAATGTTAGACCCCATTTAGAGTTCCCGCAGTGCCGTCGGACCCCCTCTCAAGTTCTCTTAGTGCTGCACAATAATAACGAGTTAACGCGGCCCATTTAGGGCCTCGATGGTGCCACCCAGATCATCCAAAGCTCTGAGCGTGGGTTGAAGGTCTGTATTCGTCTGATTTTGGTGAGACAAGGGTAATTTTTGAACTCTCTGTCATCATGTCGGAAATCAAGGGTGACTTCCTTTCGTCCGATGCCTTCAAGAGTCCGATGCCTATCGTGAAGATACAACAACAACAACAACAACAAAGCCTTTACCCACAATTAAGTAGGGTCGGCTACATGGATTCTTCGCCTCCATTCAGATCTATCTTGGGTCAATCCCGGGCTTATATCCACAAAACAAAGATCCCTTCGTATGGTCTCTTTCTAACACTTCTTGGGCCGTCCCCGCCCTCTCTTAGCCGGCTCAACATCCCAACACTCGCATCTCCTAACTGGTGCATCAGCTGATCTTCTTTGCAAATGACCAAACCATCTTAAGCGGTTTTCTCGCATCTTATCCTCGATCGGAGCAACACCAATTTCTTTCTGATTGCATCATTCCGAATCCGATCTTTACATGTGTGTCCACACATCCACCTTAGCATTTGCATTTCTGCTACAACCATTCTTTGCACATGTCTATGGTTCACAGGCCAACATTCAGATCCATAAAGCATAGCAGGTCTCACGGCTGCTTTGTAAAACTTTTCTTTAATTTTTAAAGGAATTTTCTTATCACAGAGAACAACAGAGGCTCCTCTCCACTTTAGCCAACCTGCATTTATTCTATTAGTAACATCTCCATCAATTTCCCCATCATGTTGCAAAATAGATCCCAGATATCTAAAAGAATCTTTCTTCTGAATGTTATCATCACCAATCTTCACCTCAATTCCTTCACCATTGCTTCCATCAAAGGTGCACTCCATATATTCTGTCTTAGCCCTACTTATACGAAATCCTTTACTCTCCAACTCATGTCTCCAGACCTCAAGCTTCTCATTTACTCCATCTCTAGTATCGTCAATCAACACAATATCATCAGCAAATAACATACACCAAGGTAACTCATCCTGAATGTGACTTGTCAACTCGTCCATAATCAAAGTAAAAAGAAATGGACTCAAAGCTGAACCTTGATGTAAACCAATGTTGATGTCAAAATAGCCAGTCTTCCCAGACGGGGTCCTTACATAAGATAAAGCCCTATCATACATGTCCTTTATGAGGTTAATGTATAGGACATGTACTTGTCTCTTCTCTAAAACTCTCCACAATATCTCTCGTGGGACAGAATCATAAGCCTTCTCCAAATCAATAAAGATCATATGGAGGTTCTTCTTTTTAGCTCTATAAATCTCCATTGTTCTCCTCAGTAAATGGATGGCTTCAATAGTTGAGCGACCTGGCATGAATCCGAATTGGTTTTCTTTGACGTTGGAAACTTGCCTCAACCTTCTCTCGATCACACGCTCCCAAATTTTCATAGTGTGACTCATCAGCTTGATACCTCTATAATTTGAACAATTTTGAATGTCTCCTTTATTCTTATAAAGAGGCACCACGATACTCCTCCAATCTTCAGGCATTTTCTTGCTTCGCCAAATAACATTGAATAGATTCGTAAGCCAAGTCAAACCACGCTCACCTAAAACTTTCCATACTTCTACAGTGATGTCATCCAGCCCTGCACCTTTCCCAGGTCTCATAACCTTCAAAGCCTCCTCTACTTCCTTTCTTTGTATCCGTCTATAGCTTGCACGATTCAAATAACTCACTACTAGCTAGATCACCCAAAGTGATCTCTCTATTTCCTTCCCCAATGAAAAGTTTATGGAAGTACTGCTCCCATCTAGTCTCTATATCCTTCTGAGTAACAAGCACGTGACCTTCCTCGTCCTTAATGTAATGCATCTCACTTGAGAAAGGTCTTTGGTCTTTCTTTCTCTTGCTTTGGCCAACCTGAATATTTCCTTCTGGCCCTCTTTAGAGTTGAGATTTTTATACAAAACTTCGTAAGCTTTCGACTTAGCCTCGCTTACAGCCTTCTTTGCTTCCTTCTTTGCTATTTTGTAGTTTGTGACAGTTTCCTCTGTTCTATCCTTAGACATAGCTTTAAAGCATGCTCTTTTAATTTTTAGCTTCTCTTGCACCCCTTCACTCCACCAAGCCTCCTTTTGACCTAGAGCTCCTCCCTTTGACTCGCCTAGCATCTCTTTGGCTACCTTTCGGATACAAGATGTTACTGCCTCCCACATCTCGTTTGCACTTCCACTACAATCCCAAGATAAATCTTCTAAAACCTTCTCCCTGAAGTTCGTTTGCTTCAGTGGAAGATTCCACCGTCTAGTTCTAGTGATCTTAGGAACCCTCCTTTTCTTTACCAACCCTTTTATTTGTACATCCAAGATTAACAAGCGATGTTGGGTTGTCAAACTCTCTCCTGGGATTTTTTTTGAAGCTCAAAAGCGGGGGACACACTCGGTGGTGCGCGCCCCAAATTTATTGAAAAAAGTTAAGGAAAAACTTACAGCGGGTAGACGTACAGAAGGGAGAGAAAAAACATAAACATAAAAGAAACCGTAGGTATTACTGGGATTACTTTGCAGTCTTTACAACAAAACCGATCTCTTCTCCTCAACGCAAAGTAATCTATCTGTGTTCTCGTTGGCCCACTCTTAAAAGTAATTAAAAGCTCCTCCCTCTTCTTGAAGAGAGTGTTTGCTATACAAAGATCATATGCCGTTACAAAATCCAGGATGACTTTTCCCTCTTCATTTCTATCCCCAAAACCATGTCCTCCATGAACACTAGCATACCCTGAAGCATCTTTTCCCACATGTCCATTAAGATCTCCACCTATGCAAATCATCTCTCTTTGTGGGATTCCTTGTAAAATCTTATCTAGATCCTCCCAAAAAGCTTGTTTAGTCCTTTCATCTAAACCAATTTGCGGTGCATAAACTGAGATTATATTCAGAATTTCTTCTTCAAGCACTAATTTTAGCAAAATAATCCGATCCCCGAATCTTTACACCTCAACCACACAATCCTTTAAATCCTTATGAACAACCACTCCAACACCGTTTCTACCCTTATCTTTACCTGAATACCAAAGTTTAAAGCATGTCTTCTCGATCACCCTTACTTTCTCTCCAACCTATTTAGTCTCTTGAAGACAGTATATGAATCTTTGCTTCCTTCTTTCCATCGTATCCACTATCTCCATCGATTTTCCAGTCAAAGTGCCAATATTCCAACTACCAATCCGCAACTTCCGTTGCAATCTCTTTTGGACTAACTTTTTTTTTGAGAGCTCAAAAAAGGGGGAGACACGCGATGGTGTTCACCCCAGTATAATATATTAAAAAAGAACGAGATACTTACAGCGTGAGAGGGGGAAGAAGGGAGGAAGAGGGAGAGACGAACGCAAAAACAAGGAATGCGACAACCGGCCCCGAGGCCCAACTATCTAGACCAATCAGCAATTAGGATGGTAGCCGCGGAAGTCACATTCTCCTCGTAGAAGCGCGCGCCCGAGAAGATGGAGTCGTTGCGAGCCCTCCAGATCGACCAAAGACGCGCCAAGGGGCCCAGCAGATGCGAACGGGGTCTCCTTCTGTTGGCCCAAAGGATATTGCAGAAGTCTTCCGTATCGGCCGCACGAGCCCAAGCAACCTCGTCCCAAATCCGAGACACCGACGCACAAAGGAAGAACAGGTGGTCAGCCGATTCATCAGACACCCCACAGAGCTGGCACAGGATGCTGGGAGTGCGAAGGAAGGAGGCAACACCGGTCACGAGTCATCAGCCTCCTATGCCGAAAAACCCAGAAGAAGAAGGTGATCCTAGCGGGCAAGCGGAGCCCCCAAAAGAGAGCACAGTCACGAACCAAGGAAGCATCCAGGGGGGTGGAGGCGGAAGCAAGGCATAGAAGGCCTTGCGAGAGGAGAACGGAGCATCCCTCCAAGCCCAGTGATCCCTCCCGCCAGAAGGGGAGGTGGAAGAGGAAAGAGCCTCCAGCAGGGAGGCCAGGTCGTTGGCGCGTTGGTCCGAAAGGTCTTTTGGACTAACTTCTTTACTCGCATGCGTCCATTATGCGAGAACCATTGTAAATTTTGGCTGCATCCGGGCGGTGATGCAGTGGAACTAGCTTAATTACTCGCATGCGTTCCTCATGCGAGAACCCGTGCAAATTTTGAACTACATCCAGGCTGCGATGTAGCGGCCCTTGCTAATTTTTCATTGCATTCGGGCGATGCAACGCATCGCAAGTAGGGAACGCCCCAACGAAATCTATATGTTTGCTTAAATCCATGTTGAAAAGATCCGACTGTCTTGAGGTAACAACCTAAATAATATTTTTTTTAAAAAATATTATTTAGGAAGTTGACTCTGACTGTTTTACGCTGGTTGTCGGATACCTAACGCAACCCTCCTCATTTACCCGGGCTTGGGACCGGCCATGGCTGAGTTGCCTATCGTGAAGATGGATGAGAATAATTACGAGTTATGGTTTATGTAGTTTATGACCATGATGCAATGCAATAGCAAGGAGCACATTCTGATGCAGACTGAGTTGGCTAACAAAACTGGGGCAAATGCTTTATGGAAGTAGGATGACCCATATACGCGTGTCTAGCTCTGTGGGAAGCTCACCACAGAGATAACCGATAATATTTGTGTTAGCTCACTATCAAGGCAATGTGGGATATTCTTGCTGCCATCTATGGTCAAGTGAAGAATGAGAACACGATTCTCCAGCTACAATTTGACATCTTCGCAGTCAGATAGAATGGTCGTACTCTATACTCATTCTATTCCTCGCTTCGAGGCATGTTCAAACAACAAATGGCGTACAGAAACGCCACGGTGGTTGGAGTATTTCTGGTAGCCCTAGACCATGAGTATAATGCAATATGCACCTAGCTTCTCAAGGGTGCATCTATATACCTCCAATAGAGGAGGCTTGCAGTTATCTTAGTAGGATTACAATCTCATCCACTGCCATCACTCATACATCCTCAGCGATGGCCGCATCTCGTGACAGAAGAGGTACATCTCAATTTAGAGGACGCGGTGCTCGTGGCAGAGGAGGTGGATGTCACTGTGGTCGATGTAAGAGAGAAAAGATCTTTTTCGGGAAACACTATCAAAAAGGGAACTTTCTCTCCCAGAATTGAGGATGACATTCGATTGAGCATGTAATCGACAATCAGAACCGTGTCACCCTAGAAGGAATGAGGAGCCCGACTCTGAATAAGAAGGGTCCTGGTAACGTCAAGGAGATGACGAAGTTTGCATTTGACAACACTGTTCTACTGAGAAATATATGGTCACAAAGTCTGATTAATAATACCATGGGATCTGAAAAATTGAGACAACTAAATCATACAAAATTCCAAGGTATTATCTGAACGATTGTTTTTTATAGTAGTGTAAAAAATATTTTTTATTTCATTCACACAGGTTTGAATCACAAAACTAGCTTTAGACTTATTTTTTAACAAAAACACCCAAGCCAATCTAGAATAGTTATCCACAACGACACGATAAAGGTCAAATACTTGATCCTTGATAAAGTCAAAGGAGGTTATTCATTAGCAATAGCAGGTTTCATTACTTTTCTGCCATTCTTGGTGGGTAGGGAGATGACTCAGACCCCGAATTTCTAAGTGAACAAGCTAAAAAAGACTAACTATTACCGTGAACCTAACGATTTGGAAAGGTAGAGCGGTGATACTTTCCCAGCTGACACGCCTCACAATGGAATGTAGACTTAATAGAAATAAGGTGAATGAGCCTACATATTTTTCTGCTAAGGCCCTAAATGTCGGTTTCGATCACCATTTCGGTATCGACCAAAATGGAATTTCGATGGAATTTCAGTGGAATTTCGACCGAAATTTCGGTCATTTCGGTCATTTTTTTGTACTAGGACCCCATATTTTCGGTCATTTCGGTCATTTCGGTGGAATTTCGATTTCGACTGGATATCGATATTCGACAGAAATTCGACCGAATTTCGCTGAAATTTTGAGGCCATGTTTCTGCAATGGTAGATGACCAAGGCGCAAATGCGACATATATGGAGAGATGGATCCAATAGAGATAGAAGAAGCTCTTGCATATGGATTCCGAATCAATTTGTAATGCCGTCCATGCTCACGACCACATCTAATCACCATGCCCTTGAGTATATCTTGGAAAACAAGGGAAGTGGGGTCAATTATGGCTTGAAAATGTAATATTTTGTAATCTGACTTACACATAAAAGATTTGTTGGAGCATAGGCGTCATATGTGAAGATGGGTAATTGCATCCCTCCAGGGTCCAATTACCACATCTAGTGGTTTAGTCCCACATCTACTATTTGTGGGACTTGGAGAGTCAGTGGGGGCTATATAAGAAGCTCCACACCACCTGTATTAGACGAGAGACTTCAATAGCATAATCAACCCTTTGAGGCTTCTTCCTGTGGTTTCATCCCGCTCTTTAGGAAGTAGGGTTCCACGTAAAAATTTCCAATGTTCTTTCATGTTCTTATTCTTTTTCTTTGATTACGCTTCCGTATTCTAGTTTTCTACCATGGTATCAGAGCAGCTGATTTCGAGTTTTGTTCGTGAAGATTATTTTTCATTTTAAGATTTGTTCATGTTCGAGATCATTCAAGTTCGAGTTCTATGATTTAGATGAAACCCTAATTCTGTAAATTTTTCCTGCGATCATGTACTTGTTCTGAAAAACGTATTAACAAATTCAAGTTCTATGTCCTTATTGATTGTGTGATTCGATTCTCTGATCCAATGCCACCATCAGCTTTCAATTTAGCCCATCTTTGATGCAGGAGGCACTGTCAACCCTTGCGGTCACAACTCCAACCCATCAAGATGGTGCATCCTTGATTCTAGACAACAGATGTTCTTGCATGACAAAGGGGGTCTTTTGGATCTGGAACACTAATTCTTTCTTAGGGTGATTCCTCTAGGTCGCAACAACACCCCTTCAATGACGGGGCGTATTCTTACAATGCGAAGGAGCGCAAGAAGCCTACGATGGTCATGGGTTCATCTACTGGAAGCCTTACTGACCCTTGCAATCTCCAGGTGATTGACAACTCCTTCTCCAAGACAACAATTGTCTTAACATCTCGCGCACGAAATTGATGATTCTCAAAGAAGACAAGAAGATGTGGAAAAAAAATAAGCCGTGCAATTTTTTTTCTCGACTTTTCCTTTTGTTGTCACCTCCCTCTTCTTTTGTTAAACATGTGACCTTTTTTCCTATATGTAGCCTCTCTTTTTGCAAATCAGGCATCCCTTTTTTTCTTGGCCCTTCTCTCTTTTTTTTCATAACTCTAAGCCCACTAGGGCCCAAATGACATCACATCCTCTTTTTTGGTTTATTTACAGCCGCTGAAACGGGCCCGTTGGGCCAAATTTTTTCAACCAAACAAAAAGTTGGTTATTCAGGGTTCCCATCCGATCTCAAAACGTATTGTCCCCCTAAAAGAGGGCTTCTTGCGCTTGTGATGATGGTGCCGCCTTCGGCTGGGGCTCTTTCTTTGCGCGATGTGCGCCTCCAATAGGAGATTTGGGGTTCCCAAAGGGGAAGCCATCGAACGGCCTTTAAAGATGTGGAGGCACTGTCGGAGGATGCCGTGAGTGACCTCTCCTCTACTACCGCCGAAAGATTCTAGGAGAAAGAAGGTTTTGCGCCACCGCATGTAAGACATTACTAGAGATGGTGAGCTTCGTCAGAGTAAGGGGAGTTACCTGGAGATCTTCTGGCGTATGGAGGGCATTCTGCATATTCTAGAGGATTTTACATTCTTGATTTATTGGAAATTCAATTGATGTAGAAGATTACTTGATCTTGAAGATTATTTATTCATGTTCGTGATCAAGTTCGAGATCATGTTCTAGGGTTTCTTTTGAAATCCTAATTCTGTGTTGACGCCAACAACGATCGGTGGTTCAAACCCTATTTCTCCATCGACAAGCAATTCAAGAGGGCAACAAGGTTGTACATGTTTTTCTACATGTTCTGAAGATCGTCAATGTTAGGGTTTTCTGGAAACCCTAATCCTGCACAGAATTATTCAAAGCCTTGAAAGTCATTGCCCCGCATCTCCAGGCGCAACTCTGCATGAATGGTTTGAAGAAGAAGAAGCATATGTTGGATCATTGGCTCTCCTTAGAGCGTACCAACTAGTACCATCACCACATTCCAAGCACGCCTCCTCTCAGGTGTGTCTCTCACAACCATATCTTGGCAGTGGCCTTGGAGGAACCCGATGCAGCAAGAAAGTCGAAGAGGAAGCCCAAGCAGCGATGCAGGTCCCGATCGTGAACTCCAGATGACACCGTCCACATCTCCAGGCGGTTCCAAGAGGTAGCGAGAACCATGTGGCACTACTGCACCTCCTCTCCAAGCAGCGACGACAACCCCTTTTTAAAGAAGAAGAAGATGGAGTAGAATGATATGCATCCCTCTAGCGCACGAAACATCTCGAAGAAGCTGGCGAAGAAGGATGAAGACCCTCAACCATGGCGGCACCACTTCCCCCTTCATGTGCTTCTGGAAGTCCATATCGCAAACCCCAGACGGTGCCCAGTCCTTCCACGCAGTGGCGGCTTCTTCTCTTCACTGCGACAAGATCCCCAGTCACATCGCTTCACCTTGACAGCGACGTCGTTGGGTCTCCCCATTGGAGAACAGTAACTACGCGTGAGAACAGGGAGGTGTGACCCTTCGTTTATATTTTTAGGGTTTTTATTAGTTGTGCCCCTCTGAGATATCGCAATTTCAGTTATGCCCCTATCTTTTTGGTAATATCAGTTGTGCCCCTCACTTCTTTCTCTGTTATCACTTGTGCCCTTCCGTCAGATTGACCGTCAAAAAATTAAAATAACCATGGTTTATTCAAACCATGGTGTGGTTAAGAAGGGTATTATGGTCAGAATAAAATCAAGGGTGGATCTGGGGAGGTGGGGGCAGAGCATGGAGCTGGAGATGTTGGGTCGGGGAAGAGGGGCGGAGGAGCTCGGGGCGGAGCTGGGAGGAGGTGCGGGCTGGGGAGGAGACGCGGGGAGCTCGGGGCGGAGCTGGGAGGAGGTGCGGGCTGGAGAGGAGGCGTGGGGAGCTCAGGGCGGAGCTGGGAGGAAGTGCGGGCTGGGGAGGAGGCGCGGGGAGCTCAGGGCGGAGCTGGGAGGAGGTGCGGGGCTGGGAGGAGGTGCGGGCTGGGGAGGAGGCGCGGGGAGCTCGGGGTGAAGCTGGGAGGAGGTGCGGGGCTGGGAGGAGGTGTGGGCTGGGGAGGAGGTGCGGGGAGCTCGGGGCGGGGCTGGGAGGAGGTGCGTGGCTGGAGAGGAGGTGCAGGGAGCTCACGGCGGAGCTGGGGCAGGATGGGGTGGAGGAAGAGGGCATGCCGGGGGTGGGGGAGGAGTTCCGAGCGGAGAGGGAGGAGGAGGAGGTTGGAGGAGGAGGAAGAGGATGGGGGAAGAGGAGGAAAAAGAGGATGAGGAAGAAGGTGTAAAATGACCATTGAATCCTTTTTTAAAATTAATTCCGCTTATGTCCTCAAAGTTAACGTCCGTTTGCACTGTGGATGGACGGTCACTAACCCGAGGGGCACAAGTGATAGATTAGCAAGAAGTGAGGGACACAATTGATATTACCAAAAAGATAGGGGCATAACTGAAATTGCGATATCTCGGAGGGACACAAGTGATAAAAATCCTATTTTTAAGTACATGGGGGGTACACTTCGAGCCCATTTTGTGCAGAAGATGAGAAGGTGGGTGCGTGCTAAATTCAGCTCAATGGGCCCATAAAAAAAGGAGGGTTGTGAGCATTTTGACCGATTTGGGCCACGTTTTTTTAAAAATTTTTTTGAAAAAGGCAAGCATACAAAAAGGCGTACAAAGAAAAAATGTTTAAAAAAAGCGGAACGACTCATTACAAATTTTTTTGGAAGAAAAGCCGAAAAAGAGAGATTGAGATCGGCTTATGTGGATTTTTGTTTCTCTTTATCTTTTCATGTCTTCTCCCAACTTCGTCGATGTCATTGTTTTCTGACAAGTATGGGAGAAAGGGGGAGTATTGTATAGAATTCTACGGCTTGGTTTCAGATTTAAATTCTCCAAGCTAGATTCCAGACTCTAGATTTTCAGATTCAGACTCGACTTTCAGATTGATTCCGAGTCTTTGGTATGATGCACATGTGTCTGTGATCATTATTTGTGTGGTCTCCATCTCTGCTTTTCTTCTCAGAGTTTCACTGTTTCTAAGGGACTCTAGAGTAGAGATTCCATTCTCCGAGCCAGTATGAGAGAGGCCCAATTCTCCAACAAGGAGACTTTCAGACACCATTCTCCTGCGATCGTGGACTTTGACGAGGATTTTTCCATAGATTTTTCAGTTCGACCCTTCAGAAATGGAGCAGTTGTCCACATGATGCACATTCTTCTACATGTGGCAGGCCGGAGTACTCCGACGAGGAGATTCAGTTTAGTTTCAGTGACTCTGACAGACACAGTACATAGCACATGTTCTTCGACGAGGAGACCCAGTTCGACTTACACTCCATCCTGTTTGTTCCTCCTCACCTGTATGACATGAGAAGCAACGCCCTCGATAACAAGTTGTGTATGCGTTGAGTTGATATTTTTCGTAGTGCCTTGTATTGTGAGTTTGGGATTTCTTTCTATTTGTTCAAGCTGAGTGTTGTATGCTCCGGGCTTGAGGGGGGGGGGGTGTTGGAGCATAGGCGTCATATGTGAAGATGGGTAATTGGATCCCTCCATGGTCCAATTACCACATCCAGTGGTTTAGCCCTACATCTACTATTTGTGGGACTTGGTGAATCAGTGGGGGGCTATATAAGAAGCCCCACACCACCTGTATCAAATGAGAAACTTCAATAGAAGAATCAACCCTTTGAGGCGTACTCCCGTGGTTTCATCCAACTCCTTAGGAAATAGGGTTCCACGTAAAAATTCCCGACGTTCTTTCATGTTCTTATTCATTTTCTCTGATTACGCTTTCACATTCTAGTTTTCTAACAAGATTAATAGAGAATTCTAGCGTATGGACGACATTTTGCAGATGCATAAAGGGAGTCAAATGAACCTCCCCTGTCCAGTGATGGGAGAGTGTGTCCCATCAGCAATCACCACTGACCTACCAGATTGTACATGATTGTACGAGCAGAATTGAGATCAATCTCCATAGAGATGATGAGAAGCACCAAAGTTCATTATCCATTTTGAAAGATCTATCCTGGAGGAACTAGTAAGTGAATAAGTCGTAACTGAAGTCTTGGTGGAAGCAAAAAATCAGAAGGGCCTGACGAGGTAGTCAATGGTCCATCAACATGTGGCATGGTCTCCCTCAATCGACAATGAACTCATCGAATCTGTGATCAGTAGAAGCAGCTGGACTAGCAACAATCTGAACTTGCTCGACGACATGAGTTGAGGGTGGAAAATCGTGCTTTGAATAACACATGTCCTCTGAATGACCTGGTCGATGACAATAATTACATGACTGGCATGACCTAGAACCACCTCTTCCTTGAGTGCCCCATCCCTTAAGTTGGGATTATCCATTATCACAGGACGCTGCCATAGCTGAGGAGTTCTGAGTCGATGCAACAAAGGAAATGGAAAGCATGCTGAGCCTAGGGATGAAACGGTCGGATACAGATAGGAATATAGGTATAATCATATCCTTATCCATTTTAAAATACGAATACGAATGCGGATACGAATATTGACGAATGTGAAAAATGTGTTGCCATATCCTTAAAAACGAACACGAATGTAAAACGAATACTAATCAGATACGCATAATAACATAAATAATGTACTAATATACATGTTTAGGATGGTTTAAACATAAAATAGATATACCAGATATTATAATTTCATAACAATTATATCAACAATGGTGAATGCAATCATAAAATATTGTTATGCACATTTATAAATAAATATATTACTATACTTATGTTTGAAAACGAATATACGAATGCGAATGCGAATATTAGCGAATGTCAAAGTGATATCCATATCCACATCCATTTTGAAATGAATACGAATACTGTTAGAAAATTGGAAGCGGAAGCTAAAACATGGAAAAGAAATAAAGAACGATAAGGAACAACGAGATTTTACATGGAACCCTGCTCCGTGAGGAGCGGGATGAAACCACGGGAGATGCCTCTAAGGGCCGTGTTTTTCTATTGCTTTTCTCAATGGATACAGGAGGTCTGGGGCTCCTTATATAGCCTCTCCAGAGCCTCCAAGTCCCACCACTGGACGATGTGGGACTAAACACTGGATGGGGTAAATGGATCTCCTCCAGGATCCATTTACCCTGCTACAACACAATGGGCGCATACAATGAATGCTCCAACACTCCCCCTCAAGCTGGAGCATGCAATGCTCAGCTTGGACAAACAGAAATAAACTCAACTTAACGCTACAGGACACTACGGACAATATCAAGCCAACGCGCACATTGCTGCAGTCGAGGACGTTGCTTCTCATGCCGTGCAGGTGAGGAGGACGAGCTGGCTGGAGTGTGAGTCAACTGAAGACTTGGAATCTGACCATCGAGTCTGAACCTGCGCCTGAAGTCTCCTCGTCGGAGAACTGGGTCTCTCCCATCTGGCTCAGAGAATAGTGCTCTACTCTGGAGTACCTATGATACCACATGAAAACCCTTCCCCTCAACGACATAGGGAATGGTCCTCTGCTCTGGAGTCCCTATGGCTCACATGAAAACTCTGGCCGAACAATAAGAAGAAGAATGATGGGACCACGAACAAATGATGGCAACATATGCTCATCTGAAAATGACCGCAAACTCGTGCGTGTCTGAAACTGGACTTGGAAATATCTGTCGTCAAGTCTGATCAACTGTAGACTCTGGAATCTGATTGGTCTGGAAATATGCATCAATCTGGATCTGAACCGAAATATGAAGAATCTGCAATATGGAATGTGGATCTAGACCTGTGACTCTACATATATACTCCCCCTTTCTCCCATACTTGTCGGAAAATATGGACGTCGACCAAGTTGGGAGAAGACAAGACAAATAGGGGTACACAATACCAATAAGCCGTTATAAATTTTTCGGCTTCTCAAAACATGGATAACTTTTGGCCATTTCATTTTTTTACGGCTCCCTCCTTTTTTTTCGTAAATGCGTACGGCTTTTTATTGTACGCGCCTCTTTTTTTTGAAGAATTCCCTTTTTTGGTAACTTGCGCCCTCTTTTTTTTCGTACTTCTCCTTTTTTTTATATTGGGCATGCTCTCATCCTTTTTTTTCATTGAGCACCCCCTCCTTTTTTTGGGACTAAACAGGCCCGTTGGGCCTTACAACATAAATAAAGAGGGTCGGGTCATTGGTGTAGGGTTCCCAAGACCCCCTACGAAGCCAACCCCTGCTGGGGTTTTGCTGCAAGGGAGGAGGGGTGGCACTGCTTTGCGCCGCCGCCTTTGATGGTGTGCCGGGAGAAGATCATAGGAGCAATGCGAGATGAGGGCGTCGCCTGATCTTTGGGGAACACAGTGGAGTCGAAGAGGAGATGCACGCGGGAGCGAGGGCGCCTGGCAGGTTCGCCTGGGGAGGGGCCGCATGGGGTAGCGGCATAGCTACGGGGCTCGCGCGCCTGGAAGCATTTGCACGCCGTTGGAAGGTATCGGGTTGCGCCTGGAGGAGGTACGTGCATCACGCGCCAAGAGGGAGCCCCCGCGCCGCCTGCGCCTGGACTGCGTCGCCTCGTGCCTTGGCTGGAGATGAAGGGCCCGCCACCACCACCGCGCTCGCTGAGCGCTTTCACTCTCGCGCTGGGGTTCGCGTCGCCAACAGATCTAGGCGGGCCGCCAACGGATTTGGAAGAGGGCATCTCGCGCTGGGGTTCACGCTGGGGTTCGCTGGGGCTCTGGATGCTGCCATATACGGCTTTCTTCTTCGATTGACGCTGCAGGAGGGATCGCTGCCTGTCTGAGGTCTGCGGCAGGAGGAAGGGCTTCACGCGGGCTTGAAAGATGCACCGTGCTAGAGGAGGCCTCATTGTTATCTGCCAGGACATGTCGCACCATGTTGGAAAGATGCGTCGCACGAGGACAGAAGTGCACGACCTGTTGCAGGGCAACGCCTGTTGCCTCGGCTCATCTTTATGTTGACGTGGAATAGGGTTTTAATAAAGCCCTAGATGAACTCCATCTTTCTTTGAACTCAGAATAGATCACCAAGAACAGAAATAAGGAATAAACTTCATATCAAATCAACACTTATTGCAGATGGGGGTTTCATGAACCCGAAAATTGAATCTTGAATAGAATACCGATCTTCAAGAACAATGAACACTATCTCGGAATCTCGAAATCAAAAATAAAGAAGATAAAACTCCTCGAGAATCGGACCCGCTCTGATACCATGTTAGAAAATCGGAAGCGGAAGCGAAAACATGGAAAAGATATAAAGAACGATAAGGAACAACGGGATTTTACGTGGAACCCTACTCCGTGAGGAGCGGGATGAAACCACGGGAGAAGGCCTCTACGGGCCGTGTTTTTCTATTGCTTTTCTCAATGGATACAGGAGGTCTGGGGCTCCTTATATAGCCTCTCCAGATCCTCCAAGTCCCACCACTTGACGATGTGGGACTAAGCACTGGATGGGGTAAATGGATCTCCTCCAGGATCCATTTACCCTGCTATAACACAATGGGCGCATACAACGAATGCTCCAACAAATACGAATGTCAAAATATGTATAAAACGAATACGATAGCGGATCGGATATGAATATATTCACATTCGTTTTCATCCCTCATAGGCCTCACTCATAGCGGGTATGGTGGCATGAGTGAGCATCTGAGACCGTGTTGTATCGTATTCCGGATCTAAGGTCGTGAGAAAGACCTCGATCATAACAGAATCTCGATATGCCTTTAGTTGCTCTGGTGTAGTTGTCAAAGGTATATAGCTATGAAGTCTTTCAAACATACCCCTGAGTGATGTGCTTATTGTATGCAGGGGGAGGTCGCCTGGCTTAGTCGTGAAGATATACTAGAGTTACAATATCTTTGACTTGTTCCTCACCCAAGAATATGTTGGTGCGAGGATATCCCACATCGCCTTGGTTGTGAGCCGACTCAAGATATCATTGGCTATCTCAACAAACACAATACCAAATAGCTACATGCACACATATGTGTCATCCTCGTCCCATGAGGTATTAGCCCAATTCTTGTCGGCTAGCTCTTCCATTGTAAGAATATGCTTCTTCCCATGACATTGCATGAGGCTCATAAACTACATAACCCACAACTTGTAGTTTGTCCCATCCATTTTAACTATGGCTGCTGGACCTTTCAAAGTGCTGAGGATGTGACAACACTCAATTTTCTGACATATTCTTGAAATAGAACAATGATTAGGGCTATAAACTGACGATAACTTGTCTTCACGATCATATAAGGAGTGGTTGTGGGTGTAGACTGAAGCCACAACCATTCCCATTCAACTTTCCAGCATGGTGGGGCCGAAGGATGTTTTAGCGATCGCAACCAGATAAGAAAGGAGGGGCCACGCAGAACCCTAGGTTTCTTTAGAAGCCACACTAGGTCCCGCTGGGGTGTCGCTGATGGCTACTGGGGCATCGTTGTTGGTTTCAGGTGGTGCGTGATGTCGTTGGTGCTCGCGATGGTCGATAGTGGTAGCTAGGGTTGCTACTGGAGGTTGCTCTTGATGACAAAGAGGTTGACGGGTGGGGATGGGATCTGGGCACATGGCTCTTGTCTACTACCATTGCTTTGATACCATGCGGAATGTAACATCGAATTTCTTATTCATAAAGAGTGTCCTAGGGTCCTCTTATATAGATGTGACATACCATGTTGGGTAAACTAACAGAAAGATAAATAAACAGAAAATAGAATAACATAAATCTCTCAACAATACACATCCGACTATGGCATGAATGTATTTAAGCTTTTTAAGTTGGATTTTGAACTGTGGGCAAACATGCCCTGCATTGGAGCTTTAAAATTTTATAGACCATGAAATGTTTTAACTTGTAAATTTATCGCATCAAAGATGGGGATGTGGCCTTTTCTTGCTTAGAATAGAAGGGAATATGTACATTTCCGATTATTCATCTATGCATGTGAACTCTCTGCCCCTAGCCTTTAAGACTACCTACCAATGTTTATCTCTTGCATCAAATTTACAGAGGACGTAACGCGGTCCTGACCCACCCCTTGTTTCTCTTTAACTAACTAGAGGGATCAAACACATTCACTTTTCTTGATGCAACACTTTTCACCCTTGCTCACTGGAGAGCTTGATAGATGGTGGGAGCGACCATCCCAACACCATCCTGAAACTCTGTCATCACTTATTGCTTAGCTCCTAGATCCTAATCAAGAGTTCAATTGCTTCACTTGCCCTCGCTAGCAAATGGGCAGTTCCCTCTTGTAATGTTACAAGGTAGCTTAGGCAGTCTCATGCAAGAGTGGAGTAGTAAAGTGTGGTCAACTATTGATGGCGACCCAGAGGGCGACTCAGAGGGCGACTCCAAGGGCGACTCCAAGGGCGATGGGGAAGGCGATCGTGCACTTCCTTCCTACCGAGAGGGACAAGGGGAAGGGCTGCGCTTCGTCCTCACAGGAAGTCAGTCCCCAGTTCGTGGCTGCCGAAGGGGAGGAGAAGCTTCTAAAGGATCCAGCTTGGGTGGCGGTCTCTCACAAGAAGCTTGGTCGCACATGCTGGCGGTGCGGGGTGAAGGGCCACTTGGCTTCGGTCTGTGCGGCAAGGCCTCGATGCTTTTCTTGCGGTGGCCTTGGACACAAGCAAGCGGGGTGTGGTGCACAACCTCGGGGGGCTGTCGGTTTCTCTCTCGGTGACCATTCACTTAGAGGGAATGCTGTTGGCTCGGGGGGGCTGCATGCAGAAGGTTTTGCCTCGAGCTCTGCATCCAGGTCTTTCGCGCAGGTGGTCACGGGGAGAGGACCGCGTTCTTCGGCGGGAGGTGTCGGGTGCTCAGGGAGAGATGGCTTTCCCACGCTTGCTGCCCCCACGTCAAGGGTGCAGCCCGAAGTTGGGAGGGTGGTGGATGCTTCTGGGAGCGGGGGGTGCAGTTCTTTCGGAAGGGGGGGCGGAGGGTGCAGTTCGAAGGGAGCGCCTCGATGGAGGGGACGGAAGGAGCGGGGGGTGCAACTCATTCGGAGGGGGGGGGGCTGGTGTGGCGCGCCAAGGTCGGGTGCTGGTAGGGGTCTTCCTCGACCGGTGCCTCTCCTTGGAGGAGGTGGGAAACAGTCTTCTCGAGCTTCTGGGGACGAGCTTCTCGGGAGACCTGTTCCTGCTGGGTTCGAGAAGATGCGGCGTTAGAGGTCTTCTTGGGGACCAGCGCTCCCGACTGATCCGAGCAGGACCGCATGGAGGGATCGTTTGGAGGGATCTGCGCTTCGCAGACGGTGCCTGCTCCAACCTGGAGGTTTGCGTTGCTGAGGTCAGGGGGGTCCCTTTCTTATCGAGATCCGTTCATTGCCTTCGGCGTCCTCTAAGAAGGTGGGGTGAGGTGCTGGCCGTTACCAGCGACGGCCTTGCACCTGGAGATGACCCTGAGGCAACGGAGATCCTTATGGAGTGCAACAAGGCTTTCCTGGACAGGGCGGTAGGGCAGGTGTTCTTTGAAGTGTTAAATTTGGGAAGATTCTTCTGTAGAATTGAGTTCTCTGTGGTGCAACCCCCGCCGCCTCCCTCCCTGCCGGAGCGGCGGGCTCCGGTGGGGGAGACCGACAACAGCCTTGTTTCGTTTTCCGAGGAGTCGCAGCCACGGTGGAGGGTGGCATCGTTATTCTCGCCGCAGCTGGGGGCGCCTCTCGAGGGTGCGCCTTGCTATGATGTTTACGTAAGGCCCTCTCCCCCTGATGTACGTGAAGGCCATCCCACCGCATGGCATCGTTGCATGGTAGCCGCCCTCGGGAGTACGCGGGGGGACGTGGTAGGCGGTTGGGATGATGTGGAGGGTAGGTGCACGACTTTCGGTGCGGATTTGACATTCTCGGTGGGGTCGCAAGCCTCTGCCTTTCGGATCTTCTCTCCTGGCGCTTCCATTCTTGAGCGTGCCCCTTCATCATCATTCGGAGCCATGCGTCAATCTGTACCTCGGGTTGCTGACGCAGCCCTGATCCATTTCTCCAACGCGGATCCATCCTTTGCCCCGGGTCGGGCGAGTGCTCTTTCGGATTCGGTCCACCCTCTGAACCTTCTTCCGCAGCCGGATCCATCCTCTGGCCCGGGTCGGGCGGGTGCACCTTCGGGTTCGGGCCTCCCTCTGGACCTTCTCCAGCAGTCGGACCAGGGCGCCCTGCTCCTTTCATCTTCTTTGCTCCTTGCACCGCACGCAGGCTCTTTCTCTATCGACCACCACCTGGAGTCTTCTGCGCATCAGGCTGGGTCGGAGTCTTCAGCGCCTCTGGCTGGGGCTTCGGCAGTGGTGGGGGGCTCTCATGGGGCTTCGACTACGGTGGGGGACCCGGCGTCCCTCCTTGACATGGCTCCACCAATCGAATCGTCGAAGAGATCTTGCAAACGCTACAGAAGAAGACGGACCGCGAGGTCGCGGTCTAGGGAGCACCACACTTGCCTGTCCTTCGAAGAGGCGGTGGCGGAAGCGGCGGGGGTGGTACCTTCAGGGGGTCTCAACGAGGTTGCTAAATGAAGATCCTCTCCTGGAACGTTCGGGGGATGGGGGATGCGGCTAAGAGAAATACCCTGGGCTCCAGATTCAAGGAATGGGGGTGCGACGCTGTCCTCCTCCAAGAAACCAAGCTGGCCTCTCTGGACGATGATGTTTGGCGCTCCCTCAGGGCAGGGGATCTTGATCAGTTCTCTGCTCTCCCTGCGGCGGGGAGTGCGGGAGGGGTGCTTATCGCCTGGAAGTCTTCTCGGTTCTCCCTTGTCTCTACTGTCAAGGGAAACCACTCCATCTCGGTCCTGCTCTCCAGGAAGGACGACTCTCTCTCCTTCCTTCTCTCTTGCGCCTACGGCCCTTGCGACGCGACGAGAAGGAAGGAGCTCTGGGAGGAGCTTCGCAACGCCTCCGTGAGCCACGCGGGGCTGCCTTGGCTTATCGGAGGAGATTTTAATGTCACGCTCCGTTCGGCGGATAGACCCCGGTTCAGGGGGGGTTCGGACCCGGGCTCGGCGGAGTTCAAGGCTTTCGTCAATGACTTGGCTCTACAGGACTTAACGGCGACGGACGTCAGGTTCACATGGAGGAACTCTTCTTCGAAATCATGCATTGATAGGTTTTTCGCTTCCACGGCCTTCATGGATCTATTCCCTTTGGCGTCGGTCCTCTCGCGTCCTCGCGCGTTTTCCGACCATTCTCCGATCGTCTGGGAGTCACAAGTGTCTTCCCCACGGGCAGGGCTCTTCAGGTACGAAAGATGTTGGTTGCTTGAGGAGGATTTCCGCGTGCTGGTGGCTTCCTCTTGGGCGGAACCTTGCGAAGGTCGATCGGCGGTGGTCAGGCTCCGCAAGAAGCTAGAGCGGCTGAGGGGCGTCCTGTCCCAGTTCAAGAAAAGATCGCGGGAGGCTAGGCTTGCGGCAAGGAAGGAGGCGGAGGCTATCGTCAACGAGCTGGACTCCTTGGAGGGGCTGAGGGAGCTCCGTGATGACGAGTTGGCTTCCAGGCGATGGCTGCGGTTGAGAAGGAGGAGAGGAAGAGGGTCACGGAATGGCGACAACGTGCGAAGTTGAGGTGGATCAAAGAAGGCGACGCAAACTCCTCATTCTTTCACAGAACGGCTTCAAACAGGAAGCGGTCAAATCTGGTTCGCTCCATGTCAGTTGGGGGGCGCGAGGTGGTGGGTGAGGACGCGATTGGGAATGCAGTGGCGGAATACTTCAGGGACTTCTCTTCGGTTCGGTTGCCTAGGCGCTGGCGCTGGCTGGGGGAGGATGTTCCTATCCTTTCCTCCACGCAATGTGCGGAGTTGACACGCGGCTTCTCCATCGACGAAGTAAAGGCTGCTGTATGGGATCTCAATGTCGATGCCTCGCCGGGCCCCGATGGCTTCCCTATAGCCTTCTACAAGGACTTTTGGGATGTGGTGGGACATGATGTTTGGGAGGTTGTCGTGGAATTCTCTTCGGGGAATTTTGGCTTCGATGGGATCAATAGGGCTCTTATTGTTCTAATCCCGAAATCTCAATCTCCAACTGCTATTGATGACTATCGCCCTATTGCAATCTCGAATGCTCTATACTTGATTGTTGCGAAAGTGCTTGCGAGGAGACTGGCGGTACTTTTAGATTTTCTGATACATCCATCACAGGTGGCATTCATCCCCGGCCGCTCGATCTCCGATGTGTCGGCCCTTGCATCTGAGATGGTTGAAAGCTGGGTAAGACGGGAGAAACGCGGCTTTCTTTGGAAGGTCGACTTCGCAAAGGCATATGACTCATTGGACTGGAGCTTCCTTTGGTCTGTGCTGCGTGCTCGCGGATTCCCAAATATTTGGATCTCCTGGATGCGCCGATGCGTTTCTACGGCATCCTTTTCGATCATGTTGAATGGACGTTTCGTTGGTAGCCGATTTCAACCAAGGAGGGGTGTACGGCAGGGATGCCCTCTCGCACCCATGCTCTTCGTCATTGCCGCTGACGTTCTCCCGAGAATGGCGGATCGGGTGATTGCGAGGGGCTTCTCATCCGGTTTCTCGTGTAACTTCAGCAACTGTCCTACACTCCAGTATGCGGACGACACAATCGCCTTCATTGAGGGGGGTCTGGAGGCCGTTAAAGGAATGGCTGTCACCTTTGCCATCTTTAGCGAGCTCTCGGGGTTACGCATCAACCACTCCAAATCCAAGCTGATCCCTTTCGCTTGGGATGATCGATATGCGGCGGCATGTGGCATGATTCTGGGGTGCTCCCCCTCTACTCTTCCAATCGATTACCTGGGCCTACCTCTGGGCGCGAGAAGGGCGAGATTGTCCCATTGGAACAGGGTCATGGATAAGGCGGAGAGAAGGCTTACTGGTTGGGGTGCGGCGATGCTTTCCAGGGGTGGGCGTCTTGTGCTCATCAGGTCGGTTCTGGCCGCCATTCCAATCTATTTTTTGTCGAATTGGGCCATTCCGGTGGGGATCAGGAGAAGGCTCGAGGGCCTTATGCGGACATTTCTATGGGGGAGAAGGGGCTCCGCGTCGCGGGGCATCCATCTGGTGGCATGGAAGGATGTGGCGAAAAGGAAGTGCGATGGTGGGCTCGGGATTCGTAGCCTGAATCTGGTAAACGATGCCTTCATGCTTAAATGGGTCAGCAAGCTTTGGGGTACCGCCTCTGGCTTCTTTCCCTCTATGCTACGTGATATTCTCTCCATCGGGGTGGACATGTTGCGAGATGCAAACGCTTCGCGTTCTGGGACGCCTTTTTGGAGGGGAATCGCCTCGGCGGCTAGGCGATTTTCTCACTTGTTCAAACGGGTGCTGGGTGATGGAAACTCCTTCCTTTTTTGGCACGACGCTTGGGCGGGAGATGCCACACTCGGTAGCTCCTTCCCTCGCCTCTGCGCCTTGGCGGCTAACTCTGGTGCTACGGTGGCTTCCACTTGGGCCGGGGGCAGCTGGCTCCCTTGCTTTGCGGCCAACCTCTCCGACGAACGCTTTGATGACCTCTTACGTCTCCTACAGCAGCTTAGGGATGCGCCAACTCCATCCAATGGAAGGGATCACTGGATCTGGCGTGACGGCGCCTTCACCTCGAGGCGGGCATTCAAGGTCATCTCCAATCAACCAATCTCCGATCGTACCCCACTTTGCAATGATCTGGGATGGCTGTGGACCTTAAACTTGCCGGAGAAGGTGGCTTTTTTCTTGTGGCTACTGCGCCGCGGTAGGGTACTGACCCGAGATAGATGTGCTATGTTCCTATCGGGGGATGGCTCCATGGATTGTGTGCTGTGTACCGGCGAGATGGAGACCTTGCAACACCTGTTCTTCTGTTGTCCGTGTTCTACTGCCGTTTGGGAGGACCTCAATGTATCTTGGGTGGACGCTTCTTCGGCCGAATCGTTCTGGATCACTTTGCGCTCTCGTGCGGATCGGCAAAGATGGGAGTTGCTCCGCCCCCTTGCTTGCATCTGGGCTCTATGGCTCGCTAGGAACGCCAAGATTTTCAGGGGCCAAAGGTGGTACAGGGAAAACGTTTTAGCGCATGTGGAGTTACTTCTGAATGAGTGGATGCTCCGGTGATGCTGTAGTCGCGTGTGATTGTCGGGGTTGTGGACAGTGTTTTTGACAGGGATCCTCTTGATCCCGGGTGCTTGTATCATTTTGTACCTCTCTTCCCATCCCCCTCTTCTCGTTTTTAATAAAATTGGGGCGAACACCACCACGTGTCTCCCCCGAATCGTTCTGCTTTCAAAAAAAAAAAAGAGTGGAGTAGTGAATTAAGCAGTTTCCTGCAAGAGTGGAATAATGTGATTCAGGCTGGTAGTCGTGATCTTATGCTGAGAGTGCTTGGTTCTTCCACGCCTATATGCAGATAGGCAAAAAAAATGAAGATGATATACATATCCTATATATATTGTTAGAGTAAAACTCTTAGATGTTATTCCACATAGCCCTAGGGTCTCTTATATAGAGAGAAAACCCTTGGGTAAATTACGTAGATAGACCTGAGGAAAATAAGAAATACGAAAAGATACATCATGACATAACGTAAACCTCTACACTCCCCCTCAAGATGGAGCATAGATATCTATCATGCTCAGCTTGGAAGAACATTTCTGGAAAGTTCCTCCTGAGCAACGGCTTGGTAAATATATCAGCAGTCTGGTCCTCAGAATTGACGTGTGACGTGGAGATAAAGCCCTTATGTATCATGTCTCTAGTGTAATGGCAATCTACCTCGATATGCTTCGTCCTTTCGTGAAACGCTGGATTACTGGCAATGAACAACGCTGCTTGATTGTCACACTGAAGCTGCATGGGTAAAGAGACATTCACATTCAAGTCTTCCAAGACTGCTCGAACCCACATCATTTCTGTGCTTGCTTGTGCCATGGCCCTATATTCAGATTCAACACTCGAAATTGCCACAACAATTTGTTTCTTGCTTTTCCAAGAAACCAGAGAGCTTCCTATAAATATAGCAAAACCTGAAGTAGACTTACGATCCTTTGGGCACCCTGCATAGTCTGCGTCTGCACAAGCGGAAATGGACAAATCCGTGTCCTTTCTGAATAGCAAACCTGAGCCTGGAGAATATTTTAGATATCTCAGTATCATGTATAGTGCTTCCATATGGACTTGCCTAGGCTGCTCCATAAACTGTCTCACACGGCTTACAACAAAAGAAATATCTGGTCTAGTTATGGTGATGTACAGAAGCTTACCCACCATCTCTCTGTATCTTCTTTTGTCCACCTCTTCAGTATCATTGTCATACAATTTCATACTTGGGTCCATGGGGGTGCTCGATGGTCTGCACTCAATCATTCATGTTTCAACAAGCAAGTCTGTAACATACTTCCTTTGGGTCATCACCATCCCTTGTGCATTTCTTGCACATTCTATCCCCAGAAAGTATCGTATGGTACCCAGATCCTTCGTAACAAACTGACTGCCCAAGAGGGCTTTAGTCATCTCGACTCCCTGAGCATCATCTCCTGTAACCAGAATATCATCAACATATATCATGACAACAACTGTACCTCTGAGAGTCTTCTGAATAAACAACGAATGGTTCGCATGTGATCTCTTGAACCCCTGTCGTTCGATCAGCTGAGATAGCTTTTGGACCATGCCCTTGGACTCTGTTTAAGGCCATAAATCGCCTTATGAAGTCTACACACCATGTGAGTCTCCCCCTTAGCAGTAAAACCTGGTGACTGCTGCATGTAGACTTCCTCCTGTAGGTCTCTATACAGAAACACATTCTTGACATCAAGCTGAAAAATGGGCCATTTGCGTACCACAGCTATGGATAAGAGGATGCGAAGCGTCGAATGGCGAGCCACCGGTAAAACCGCGTGCAAGCCCTGACCGTCGTGTGTAGAACTTAGGGAATGGTGGAATGGGGTAAGATTGAGGTATTGGTGGTGGTGGTGGTGGTGGCGTAGTTGAGACGGGTTGACCCATATATGGTGGTGGAGGAACATAGACATGATTATCTGAAGGCGTGGAGGAAGATACCAATCTATCACCTGCAGGGGAGAAGTACATAACAGGCTCAAAAAATGTAACGTCTGCACTGACATAGTACTTGTCATGGATTGGATCATAACATCGATAGCCCTTCTGTGTCCTCAAATAACCTACAAAGACACACTTGACAGCTCTAGGAGAGAGCTTGTCAAGTCCCGGAGACAAACGGTAAACAAAGGCAACTGAACCAAATACACGAGGAGTAAGTGAAAATAAGTCCTTATCCGGGAAAAGAACAGAAATTGGAGATTTCTCCCCAAGAACCAAAGAAGGCATGCGATTGACCAGATAACATGCTGTAAGTATAGCATCTCCCCAAAAAGCCAACGACGCACAACTCTGAATAAGTAATGTCCGCGCAATATCAAGAAAGTGATGATGTTTCCTTTCGGCAACTCCATTTTGTTGTGATGTGTAGGCGCAAGAGGTTTGGTGAATAATGCCTTTAGATGAAAGGAAGTGAGAGAGAGAACGAGTACAGAACTCCAACGCATTATCTGTGCGGACATATTTAACACTAGATGAAAAAATATTCTGCACTTCATTGATGAGATTCTTGATAACATTTCCTGCTTCAGATTTATTCTTAAGTAGAAAAGTCCAAGAGACACGAGAAAAATCATCAACCACAACCAGATAAAAACCTGTGTCCCTGATGGTCAGGGACACGACTAGGACCCCAAATATCTATATGAAATAACTCAAACGGGGAGCTACTGCTCTGACTCTGACGACTTGGGAAGCTAGAACGATGGTGCTACCCTAACTGACAAGCTTCACAACGAAATGATGAAGTGGAAGAGATCTGAAGCAGGAGATGACACATTTTCTGAAGTGGAAGGTGCCCCAACCGAAGATGCCACGTATACTGTGAGACCGATCCCTGTGAGTGAAGAGAGACGCCAGCAAAGGAATTCCGGACCAGACGATATAAGCCATTATGCTCAGAGCCACAACCAATCACCCTGCCCATTAGTATGTCCTGAAAAATGAGAGATGATGGGTCAAATATAGCACGACAATGCAGGTCTTTTGTAATCTGACTAATTGACAATAAATTCATGGATAATTCAGGTGCATGTAGAACATTTTGTAGGTGCATGGAGGGTGTCAAAGAGATCTCCCCCTGTCCAACAATGGAGGAATGAGTGCCATCAGCTATAAGCACAAAGCGACCTGAAGAGATATCCCTGTAGGACTCAAGTTTGTCTCTGTCATGACACAGATGATGGGTGGCTCCAGAATCGATAATCCAACAAGATAGATCATGTAACGGAGGACCGACAGTAGTACTACCTGAGGTACTGGCAGCAGCAGAGGTACTGGCTGATGCCGATGCTGCAACATCTGAGGTACTCGTAGCATCCGATGATGACTGTGGCATAATGTCTCGAAGTCTCGCCACAAGCTCCTCGAACCTGTGATCTGGAGTAGACGCTGATGAAGGCTGAACATATTCAGCTACACGTGCCGCATGTGGAAACCCATGCTTAGAATAGCATGTGTCCTCTGAGTGACCAGTGCGATGACAATACGAGCACATCCTTGGAATACGACCTCCACGTCCACGTCTACCACGGCCACGAAAGGAAGACGGACCACCTCTCCCACGCGATACTGCCATCGCCGAAGGAGGTGGAGTAGATGTGCTGGATGAAACAGGGATACGACTGAGCCTCCTGTAGACTTCCTCCATAGGAGGAATAGTAGCATCGGCAAGAATCTGGGAGCGGGCAACCTCGTACTCTGGATCGAGAGCGGCAAGTAGAACTCCCACCATGGTAGCATTGCGAATAGTCTTCTGTTGTTCTGGAGTGGCTGTGAGCAGGATGGTACTGTATAACTTCTCGAACATCCCTCACAGTAACGTGTACAGAGAATGAAGTGGCCGTCCATTCTGTTTCATCGTGAAAATATCATGCTGCAGCTGCAACATCTTAGTCTCGTTCCGCACCTGAGAATATGTAGTGGCAAGAATATCCCACATCGCCTTGGCGGTGGGCTGATGGAGGACGTCATTTGTAATCTCCATCGACAGCGTCCCTGATAACCAGACCTTGGCATACGTATCGTCAGCCTCCCAGGAGGCATATATCCCCGTCTTCTCTGCCGGTTCATCTTCGGTAAGAATGTGCTTCTTACCACCTAACTTCATCAAACTCATGAACTGCATCGACCACAGCTCATAGTTTGTCCCGTCCATTTTGACGATTGGCGCCGAACCCTTAAAGGCACCTATGGAGGGCATACCAACCCATGTCGCCGGAGAAGAAGACAGGGGATGATAGACACAAGAACTGGTGTCTACAAAGACTCGGTTAGATTCAAGTGCATATGTAGACTTTATGCACTTGAACCCATGTTGAAATCGACGTCGAGCGGAGAAGGAGAAGCCCGGAGAGGGGCTTCGTCGACGGCTGGAGAACCCGCGAGCACGGGCGGGTAACGGCGACGGGTGAGGGTGGCAGGGGCCTCGGCGGCGGGTGAGGGTGGCGGGGAAGAGCGGGAGGGGGGGGTGCCTTGACGACGAGGGTGGGCGGCGGCTGAAAGAGAGGAGGGGCGGCGACGACGGCGGGAGAGGGGGGGGTGGAGAGAAAATCCTAGATTAGGGTTTTGGCTCTGATACCATGTTAGAGTAAAACTCTTAGATGTTATTCCACATAGCCCTAGAGTCTCTTATATAGAGAGAAAACCCTTGGGTAAATTACATAGATAGACTTGAGGAAAATAAGAAATACGAAAAGATACATCATGACATAACGTAAACCTCTACATATATCCTAGGGCCTGTTTGGTAATAGAATTGAGTTGGAGTAACCTCATGTGAATATTAGCCGTTTGGATGATTAGGAGGGTTGGCATAATATATGTTATGTCACATTGATTATGTGTTATATTAACTTTTTTGTGATTATAATATGTGTTATAACATGCCACATATTTCTAAAAATTCTAAAACAATTAATATAGCTTCCCTACGGTTGAGATATTTGTATCCCATATTATCTATTTCTCATTTCTATTTTCATTATGTACCTCTCATGTAATTAACCCAAGACTTTTCTCATATACAAGAGAGCCCTAGGGTCCCTTCTAATGCAAGCAATTCTTTTCCCCCAACATGGTTTCAGACCACCGGTCTTAGAATGGGGTTCCATATCCCACCAACCCTAACCCTACACGTAGCCTACCCCTTCCTCGCGCGCGTCGCCGGCAACCCATCTCCCCCCCTCGCAGCCCATCCGTCGAGAGGGTGACATTTTTTCATCGTCCGGTGTCTTCAAGGGCCCGATTCCCATCGTGAAAATGGATGGGACCAACTACGATTTGTGGTCCATGCAGATTTGCACCCTTATGCAGTGCCATAACAAGGAGCACATTCTGACCGATTCAGATCATGCGGACAAGACTGAGGCTAATGCTTCTTGGAAGCAAGACGATGCTTATGCTAGCATTTGGCTACACTCACCACGGAGATTGCCAATGATATTGTCAATCAACCCACAACAAAGGCTATGTGGGACATCTTAGCAGACACATATGAGCAGGCAAAGAATGAGAGCAAGATTATGCAATTGTAGTATGATATTTTTTCGACCATGTAGAATGGTCGACCTCTTCATATACACTTCTCGCATCTTAGAGGCATGTTTGAGCGTCTGCATAGCTTCATGCCTATTACAACCAATACCGAGCAGCAGCAACCATATCAGAATCACTATGACAGGAGTCTTTTTGTCTTCTCTTGACTCTGAGTACGATGCAACACGTACTCAACTACTTACTGGAGAGACGATACCTCCAATAGAGGAGGTCTACAAGAGGCTGAGCAGGATCACTACTTCCTCAACTAATATGGCCCAAACTCCGTCTGCTATGGCAACTTCTTGTGGCAGATGGGGTACTTCACAGTTTCGAGGGCGAGGACCATGTGGTCAAGGAGGAGGATGTCAACGTGGCCCATGTTCACATTGCCATTGTCCTGATCATTCTGAGGAGACATGCTGTCTGAAGCATGGGTATCCCGCGTCTGCCCGTGTTGCTGAGCAGACTGAGCCTCCTGCTCCTGCTCAGGGTGCACGTTTTGATGATATTGTTTCCAGTCTGAGAGAGATGATGACTACTCCTACCACTTCACCTGCGGGTTCTTCAGATGTTGTAGCAGCTATCAGAGCCTCTTCGAGTTCGTTGAGTATTGCTTATGCACTTACTAGTTGTAGCAATTCAGATTTGTCTGATTGGATCATGGACTCTGGAGCATCTCATCTTATGTGTGGCGATCAAGCACAGTTTATTTCTTACAGATCTATCCCTCCTGGTAGATCAGTTGTGATTGCTAATGTGGTTCACCTACCCATTGTTGTTCAGGGAGAGATTGTTCTTGCTCCCTCAATGCGTCTGCAGAATGTCTTACATGCTCCAATATTTCAGATGAATCTTTTGTCTATTAGCCAAATTACAAAAGATTTACATTGTTGTGCATATTTGGTCCTTCTCTTGTGTTTCAAGACATACTCACGGGCAAGATGATTGGATGTGGTCGTGAGCAGAGATGACTTTACAGACTTGTCCAACCTCTGTGTGCTGGTGCTGCTACCATTCATTCAGGATCTATTTCTCCTTTCATGTTTCATCTTTGCTTTGGACACCTTCCTCTGCAGAAGCTGTGTCATGTTCTACCTCAGATCTCTGCTCGTGCTACCTTGGAATGTGAGGCTTATCAGCTTGGGAAGCATCACTGTTCTTCTTTTCTGAGTCGTTAGAGTCGTCATAGTAGTCAGTCATTTGAGTTGTTTCATTTTGATATCTGGGGTCATAGTCGTGTTCCCGATCATCAGGGACATCGGTTCTATATGATTGTTGTGGATGACTTTTCTAGATTATCTTGGGTGTTCTTGTTAAAACATAAGTCTGAAGCGGATCCTGTCATTAAATCATTTCTTATTGAAGTTAAGAATATCTTTTATGCTAATGTGAAGTTTATTCGTACTGACAATATCTTGGAGTTTTCCACTTTACAACTATATGATTTTCTTAGATCTCTTGGTATTGTTCATCAGACCTCTTGTACTTATACTTCATAGTAGAATGGTGTTGCTGAATGGAAACATCATCATCTTCCACATGTCACAAGGACTCTTTTGATTTAGAGTCGAGCTCGTCATTCGTTCGGGGGTGATGCTGTTCTCATTGCTTGCTGGTGAACCACATGCCTTCCACTATCCTTGGAGAAAAGGTTCCTTTCTTGATTGCGTTTGTCGAGAAGGACCTATTCTCCCTTGCTCCCAGGGTTTTTGGGTCTGTGGCATTTGTCCACAATTTCACTCTTGGTCGTGACAAGCTCTCTCTTAGGGCTGTCAAATGTGTCTTTTTTGGTTATTCTCATACCCAGAAAGGGTATAGATGTTTTGATCATGTAGGGAGAAAGTATTATGTTAGTGTTGATGTCACATTTTTTGAGTCTATTATGTATTTTTCTCCTACAGGGGACATGTTGTCTAACACTGATTCTGGTAAGGATGTTTTTATTCCTATTCCTTTGTTATCTCCACCATCTACACCCCATGTTGAGCCTCAGTCATCTCCACCTCAACCTCCTCCACCACCTCCACCTCCGTCTACTATGATACAATTACTACCATGATTTTACACTTGTAGGTCTTCTACTCGTCCCTCTGCTCATGTGCCTTCCCCATCATCCAGGACGCCTCAGGTACGTAATGAACACATTGTTTCTACTGATGGTACTGGAGATTTGAGTGTTCCACAAGATACTGCACAGGAAGAGTTCATACCAGAGAACAAAGAAGCTGATGACCTAGATGTACCTATTGCCTTGAGGAAGCCACATCGTACCTGTGCCACATACCCTCTTGCTGCGCATGTTTTATTGGACCATCTTTCGGAGGAGTACATGAGGTTTGTTGTGGGACTCTCTGCTGCTACTATCCCACGAACATATCTGCAGGCCGCACAGGATAGTAGGTGGCGACTTGCCATGGAGGAGGAGATGACCGCTTTGCAGTCTCATGGTACCTGGAGCGTTATTCCTGCCCCTTTAGATACCTCTGTTGTAGGGTGCAAGTGGATCTTTACGGTGAAGCAACGTGCAGATGACAGTGTGGATTGCTACAAGGGAAGGCTTGTAGCATGTGGGATCACCCAAACTTATGGGGTGGACTACCAGGATACCTTCTCTCCTGTGGTCAGACATTCGACACTGTACATTCTTCTATCAGTTGTTGTTTCAATGGACTGGTCTCTTTACCAACTCGATTTGAAGAAGACATTTCTATATAGCGATCTACAGGAGGAGGTATATATGCAACAACCATCGGGCTTTGCTGCTGAGGCGGAGTCTCAGAAGGTGTGTAGGCTCCATAAGGCGATTTACAACCTGAAGCAGAGTTTGAGAGCTTGATACTACAAGGCTACAAGCTATCAGAGTTGATAGAGCAACATGGATTTGCGCGGTCTACTACAGATCACTCACTTTTTGTTCAAAGGACACATAGAGGTACTATTGCTATTCTTGTCTACGTTAATGATATTATTGTCACGGGTGATGATGAGCAGGGCATTCAAGATGCCATGTAGTTCCTAGGTCTGCAGTTTGTGACAAGGACCTTGGCAATCTTCAATACTTCCTTAGATAAGAGTTCGTCAGGAACCAACATGGTCTTGTAATGACCCAGAGGAAGTTTGTGACGGATCTTCTAGAGACAGGTATGACAGGGTACAATCGTGCTACTACCCCTATGGATCCGAGTATGAGATTATATGATGATGACACCGAGGAGGTAGATAAGAGGAGATATAGAGAGCTGGTTGGGAAGCTCCTATATGCTACCATCACCAGGCCAGACATATCCTTTACCGTGAGCAAGGTTAGTCAGTTTATGGAGCAGCGCAGGAAGGTTCATATGGACACAATCTATATGATTTTGAGATATTTGAAGACCTCACTTGGTACTGGTCTTATATTCTGCAGAGGTACATCTCTTGAGGTGACAGCTTGTGCATATGCATATTATGCATGATGCCCTAGAGACAGGAAGTCTACTTCTGGCTTTGTTATTTTCGTTGGGAGCTCTATCGTATCATTCAAAAGCAAGAAGCATATAGTAGTTGCTAGATCTAGTGCGGAATCTAAGTACAACGCCATGGCACAGGGAAGCACAAAAATGATGTGGGTTAGATCGGTCTTGACTGACCTTGCTATTGAGGTCCCTCTTTCTATGCAGCTTTTATGTGACAATCAAGCAGCTCTATTTATTGTCACTAATCCTGCATTTCATGAACGAACCAAGCATATAGAGGTGAATTGCCATTGTACTAGAGACATAATCCAGAAGGGTCTCATATCCAGCTCCCGTGTTCCTACTGGAGATCAAACGGCTGATATTTTCACCAAGGCTCTTGCTAGAGGTCCGTTTCAGAGGTGTTGTTCCAAGCTGAGCATGATAGACATATATGCTCCAGCTTGATGGAGAGTGTTGAGATATTTGTATCTCATATTATCTATTTCTCATTTCAGTTTTCTTTACGTGCCTCTCATGTAATTAACCCAAGGCTTTTCTCATATATAAGAGAGCCCCAGCGTCCCTTCTAATGCAAGCAATTCTTTTTCCTCAACACCTACATGTACGCATACCTTCAGTACTTTTAGTTTTCATTTTTGTTACCTCGATATCTCAAAAATACAAAAACATAAAAAACTCTAAAAGAAATAAAATCCACACAATTCTTAAAAATACAAATTAATAGTGTTTTGAAAATCTTATTGTATATGGTATTTAGAAACGATATAGTTGATATCTTTAGGGGCCTTTTTATTTCAAAATCCTATTTCTGAAACTCCTTATTTTGCCTCATATTTAGTTTGAAAACTATTTTTCTTTTATTTTAGTATATTCCCTATTTTCAAAAATCACCAAAAATTACAAAAGGATAAAAATGCAATAATAATATATTACTATATTTTTATCATCTATTTTATATATTAAAAGCTCATTTTCCCTCTATATATAAAATCAAGACTTTCCTTTTTCTTTTAGTTGTTAAAAATCTATTTTAAATATCAAAATTAAAAATAATATTAAAATCTAAAAAATAATATATAATATCATATTTATTAAATTCCTTTTGCAATTATTTAAATAATTCATTTTCATTTTTCTTTATTTTATTTTATTATAAAAATATTTAAAATTAATTAAATAAACCCTGATAATGGCAATGACATAGGCGAATTGGATCATGCGAGGGAAGTTGATGAAGGAGAGGAAGTCCGTAATTGTAGGGTTTTGGTGGAGAGAGGATGACAACTTATTTATGTAGGGTATCCAACCATTACTCTAGGTTTGTTGCTTTGATACCATGTTGGAAAAATGGATGATTGTCAAACAAAGTAGATAAGCGACGTGGGACCGAATATAGAGCCAATACAATTTTCTTACAAAATAAAGTTTTTGATAACAAGTGGGTATTATCCGTCTCCCCCTTTAAATAATACTCTTTCTTTTCCTTTATAGTCCAATTCCCTTCTCAACCCTCTTCTTCTTCTCCCTCAGTTTGACGTGCAATCCTCCCCTCATCACACACATCATCACATATTCTCATTCAAAGCCCTGCACAACCAGTTCCCCATTCTTCCTCTTATACTTCATTACTTTACAGTCCTTATACTTTTGGACTGCATTGGTTTTCAGATATGAGATTCTTTGTAAAATCATAATCTTCAAGGAATCATCACCTCTAAAAAGTGTACACGTTTTAGGCTGTCTAGGAAGTAATTGTGAAATTTTCTTTTGTAGACATTTAATCTTAAAAAATGAGTTTGTGATGCACGATTCCTTGGACAAATTACGAATTTTAGATTATGAAATTTAATTTTATATTTTTACTTATTCCAAAATATTGGATGTTTTGGATGTGATTTTAGGGAAAAAAATCCCCTTACAATCGTTATAATGTATCTTCAAACACATTCTTAAGTAATGCGGATCACTATTGGTATTATGGGCATTGCAGATGACGCAAGAAATACTGTGGAGGGTGCAGTGCTGAATGCTAAGGTCTTGCATTCGGTATGGTTGTGCTTTTGTACTAATGGGTGTTTGGTTATCCTCTGCATAACCTGCTCTTGGTTTTTGGTTGAATAAATGGGTGCCTATCATGGATAATTCTCTGGCATTTAAAAAAATTAGTATGAAGTATATATTTAGTTTGAATTGTTATCGTGAATCAATAATACCCCTTCAAAGATGATCCAGAAATTTCAAAAATGTAAATAAACCATGGAAACCGGTGTCATTGACTTAAAAAATGGTGCTTTTTCAGTTATTCTTTTTTGAAAATGTTTTTAAGGGATGCCCTGGACTTAAGAATGTTGTTGATTTATTTGTTTATTCAGAACGAAGCCCTCCTATTGAGGAGGTTATTAAGACTGGCGTGGTTCCTCGATTCATTGAGTTTCTGACAAGAGAGGACTTTCCCCAACTTCAGGTTATAAGTGACTGTTTCATTTTGGTCAATGGAAATTTTGCGCAAGTATTTGTGATTACCTCATGAAATTTAACTAATATGTAGTTTGAAGCTGCTTGGGCTTTGACCAATATTGCCTCTGGAACTTCTGAGAATACGAAAGTTGTTATTGATCATGGTGCTGTACCAATTTTTGTGAGGCTCCTTACTTCCCCTAGCGACGATGTTCGCGAGCAGGTTGGGTTGCTTAATTTAATATTTTTTTTCTTTTTTTTCGGTTTTTAGCCTTTAATATTTGAACTTTATTCCTGAAGCATGTGTTAATGATGTTGCCTATGAAATGAAGTATTTGGCGACGTCATGCTCTTTGTTTTTGTTGTTTGCAATGTTTTAATGCCTCATTTGTTACTTTTTATACTGTGCTAATTTCAGGCTGTTTGGGCATTGGGTAACATTGCTGGTGATTCCCCAAGATGCCGAGATATTGTTCTTGCTAATGGAGCATTGATTCCTCTATTATCACAGTTAAATGAAAATGCTAAGCTTTCGATGCTTAGGAATGCTACTTGGACCCTCTCAAACTTCTGTAGGGGGAAACCACAACCACCATTTGATCAGGCAATATCAGCATTAAAAAATTATTTTTAAGTTGAGTTAGTGATTGCTTTGAGTCAATTTGTTACCTCTGTTTGCCTTTGTTTTCAGACAAAACCTGCTCTTCCAGCACTTGAGAGACTCGTTCATTCAAATGATGAAGAAGTTCTGACTGATGCTTGCTGGGCACTCTCTTACCTGTCTGACGGGACCAATGACAAAATTCAGGCTGTTATTGAATCAGGAGTTTGCCCTCGGCTCGTCGAACTTCTTTTGTATGCATCTTATTAATGTCCTTAAAGTATATGACTATATGGTATTAATGTGTAATGCATATATTTCTCATCATTCCTTGCACTAATAGATACTGATGGGATATTAATTTGTTTAATTATGCTCTGCAGACATCCGTCGCCCTCAGTACTGATTCCTGCTCTCCGAACTGTTGGAAACATTGTAACCGGAGACGATATTCAGACTCAGGTATACCTATGTGCAGTTTATTTGTTTGAGTTTTCATTGGGAGCTAACTTTTATGGGGCATGGAGCATATCATAATCTTTTCCTAAGGAATGCAGGCTCTGGTAGCATAATTTTTAAATTTTATAACCATATATTTGTGAAAGAATATTGCAAAAAACTTACTGCACAAATTGTTTGCATTGTTCTCGAGCTGGGAAAAATTTATCCACGAATTAAATCATTGGCCATCTGTATGAATTATTTTCATATCTCAATGCTGGATGCATATTTTATAATGCTAAAGCTTATTATATTAGTAGATTAATCGCTAACTGCATCCTGGACAAAAATGTACATCCTCTTTTATTCAGAAGTCTAATGAGTCATCCACATTCTTTGTTAACTCCAAATCATTTGTCTGGTAGAGGAATGCCTCTATTGTTCAGATGCACTTATTGGTTGGCATAGAATGTCCAAAACATGTTGCTTTTTATCAATGTTGCAATAGTCGGCCGACGTACCAAATAGTCGGTCCGACTATGAGGTGGGAGAGTACCCGACTGAATAAACCTCTAGACGGCCCGACCGAATAGTCGGTCCGACTATTCGGCCGATTGTTGGCCTGTGAACCATAAACATGTGTAAAGAATGAATGTAGCAGAAATGAAAATGTTAAGGTGGATGTGTGGACACACACGTAAAGATCGGATTATGATGTAATCAGAAAGAAAGTTGGTGTAGCTTCGATCGAGGATAAGATGCGAGAAAATCGCTTAAGATGGTTTGGACATTTGCAAAGAAGATCAACTGATGCACCAGTTAGGAGATGCGAGTGTTGGGATGTTGAGCCGGCTAAGAGAGGGCGAGGACGGCCCAAGAAGTGTTGGAAAGAGACCATACGAAGGGATCTTAGTTTTGTGGATATAAGCCCGGGATTGACTCAAGATAGATCTGAATGGAGGCGAAGAATCCATGTAGCCGACCCTACTTAATTGTGGGAAAAGGCTTTGTTGTTGTTGTTGTTGTTTATTTTTTAATTCATGAGGATAACCATTTGTGTGGGAAAAAGCTTTGTTGTTGTTGAGGATAACCGTTTATTATGGTATCAACACAAATGTCAAACTTCTATAGATATGTCTTGTTGATTGGCACTTTTATCTTGGATTCTTTTTAATTAATGAATGTATATATATAAGAACATATGTATTAGAAATAATTTTATATTTGAAATAATAAAAAATATAAAACTGAATAATCTCAAATAGTTGCTTGAATACCTATTATTCTTTACTGAGTGAACCCTCTGACTGAATACTGATTTTTGCAACATTGCTTTTTATGTTTGCAACTTTTTTTGAAAGAAAGAGAGGGTGCAACCCTAAGATGAGACCCACCACAAAACTATAAACAGAGGGAGCAACCCTAAGATGAGACCCACCACAAAACTATATAAGCGTTAAAGTACAGAAGACTAGGCACGCGGGGGGCCTTGCTACGCTCTGTTACATTTTCAGAATAAAAACACTAATGTCGAAGGTTGACTTCATCAGGAGCGCACCTAATTGCCCAAAGATGCGCAAAAGCTACAATTCAACCCTCATGAGAATTGCCACAAAACGACTGAATGGAGATCCAAAATGTAGTGCCATCCTTTGTGCAATGCCATTGTCACATCTCGGGCAAGCCACGTCCCCTATCCGAAGAATCCAGTCTCTACGTGTCGTCGTAAGAGACTGCCTTGATTCACTACGGGGTCATGTTCTTATAGATCAATCTGCAATCTCTCCAAAAGACCACCTACATCAACTCCTGTGTCATCGAAAAATCTTACATGCCTAAGATGAGACCCACCACAAAACTATGAAGAGAGGGTGCAACCCTAAGATGAGACCCACCACAAAACTATATAAGCGTTAAAGTGTAGAAGACTAGGCCACGTGTGGGGCCTTGCTATGATCTATTACATTTTCAGAATAAAAACATTAACCTTGAAAGATGACTTCATCATGAGAGCACCTAATCACCCAAAGATGCGCAAAAGCTACAATTCAATACCCATGACAATTGCCACAAAATGATCGAATGGCGTTCCAAAATGTAGTGCCATCCTTTGTACAATGCCATCGTCACATCTCGGGCAAGCCATGTCCCCTATCTGGAGAATCCTGTCTCTACGCATCATCGTATGAGACTTCTTTGATTCACTACGGGGTCATGTTCTAGATCAATCTGCAATCTCTCCAAAAGATCACCTACATCAACTCATGTGCCATCGAAAAAGTCGTACATGCCTTCTTGACTAAAAAAGGGACTCATCCATTCCCAATGATCCCTCCCAACGTCAAGACAATCTCTATCTCCAACTCAATCAACATAGAGACTCCCTCAGCCTCTGCTCTAAAAAAATCAGCCACCAAAGAAGGGGCCTAAGTTCCAGTGTCTATGCACCGATCTTTGGCTAGAGCAAGTAATATGGGAAAACGATCTATGTGAGGCCCCGAACCAGTCCAGTCTTCTACCAAAAATCGGAACAAATCTCAACCACTAATAACTGATATCAACGGACCAACCATCTTTGGGAGGATGTTGGATATACCCTTCCAAAAAGAACATAGAAAACAAATCGGAGTGGCAATCAAGGCTACCACCAGTCCGTTGCAATAGACAACACACCAAGTCATTGCTTTTACCCAATAATTTGACTGCTCATTTAGCTAGAAGAGTATTATTCATGTATTCAAACCTCATAAATTCAAGACCCCCTTCATTTTTCGACTTTGTCACGGCATGGCCTCAAATTTCAGCGAAATTCGGTCGAATTTCTGTCGAATATCGATATCCAGTCGAAATCGAAATTCGACCGAAATGACCGAAACGACCGAAATATGGGGGTGCTAGTACAAAAAATGACCGAAATGACCGAAATTTCCGTCGAAATTCCACCGAAATTCCATCGAAATTCTGTTTTGGTCGATACCGAAATGGTGGCCGAAACCGACATTTAAGGCCTTGTGTCACGGTATCTCAGTCAATAAGATGAATATTTCCTTTCTCTTGCATGGCATCTGCTCAAAAAAAGTGCATCATCATTATTTCTAGCTTCATGTGCACTCCCACCGAAAGTAACCTAGTTGAACATAAAAAATAGAAATGGCCAAGAGGATATGTTTACGCAGGAGCAGCTTCCCGCCGGTGGAGAAAACCACAACCTTCAACCAACTAACTTTTTCTCGAATCTATCCAACGATGGCTGCTAGTCTGAGGATCGAAGCTTGCTGTGAAGCACATGGGCTGCAAGAACCAAACTAACCTCCTGGACCTCAACCTAAGAGAGCTCAAAGGGGATAATGCATAGGCCAAAAATGTTACCAAAGATGTCAATGATCCGGGAAGCTCTCACATGCTCCACCCTACCCCCATAAACATAATTGTGTCATTTGCATATTGAAGAATGGGAATCGAGATATCGCCGCAATTATATCCCAAACAGAATCCACCATTATATGCCAACTTCATCGTCACCTATAGAGCATTTGCAACTTCTATGAACAAAAGAGGTGCCGGGGATACCCCTATTGGACACCCCTCTGTGGCTGAAAGAAACCTCCCTCCAGATGATCGTTTACCAGAATAACATACGTCACTATTTTGATACACCTCTTTATCTAGGCCACCTAAGCCTCTGGAAATCATCTCCATTACAATGCGATCCAAATAAAGCAACAATCTTCACAATCATACACCTTAGAGAAGTCAACCTTCTCCATTATGCCCCTTTTGTGATTTCATTTCCACTCCATCACAATCTCAAACATAAGGACATGCTCATCTATCATTAACCTGCCAAAGTTGTCGGAGATAATCGTACCTATAATATTTCGGAGGCAGTTCGATGTAACCTTTGCAACAATGAGGTACATAACATTGGAAAGGGCTACACAACAACAAAGCCTTTTCCCACAATTAAGTAGGGTCGGCTACATGGATTTTTTGCCTCCTCTGTTTTGGGTCATTCTGTGGATTAAATCCAAATAATTAAGATCCCTTCGGATAGTCTCATTCCAACATTTCTTGGGCCTTCCTTGCCATCGCTTAACCGTCATCCCAAATCCCGCTTCTTCTAACTGGTGCATCAACCGACGATCAAAAGACACATCTTTATATTCCAAACTGTTAGAGTTATTAGACTTACATTTATGTTTATAACTCTTCGGGTTCCGTAACCTCCCGTGACCCTTCGGGTTCCGTAACCCTCTGTGACCCTTCAAGTTCTGTAACCCCCCATGACTCTTCGGGTTCCGTAACTCTTGTACTCTCTAGGGTTTTCTCTCTATATAAGAGACCCTAGCTCTATGGAATATCTCATCCCATCCATTCTGTTCCTCTTCTCAACATGGTATCAGAGCAACGATCCTAGACCATAGCCTAATACCCTAAATCCGCCGCCACCACCAGCCCTCTCTCCACTGACAAGGAGAGAGGGCTAGTCCTCCCGCATCGCTCATGGGTTCCATGGTCTCGCGCAAGGTAGTCCAAGTCTCCAACATCACCAACAACACCTAAAGCGCTGTCCGAGGCTCCAACAGCTCCAGCCACATCTCTTGTGTCGGCGGCACCGCCTGGAGCCCCTCCTCTCCATCAACCATTGCTTCACCACGACTTATTTCTCCCAATGACGTCTGCTGCCCTACCACAACTGATAGACTGACACTCCAGACTACTACTCAGATCATCCGTCTTCACCGAGCATCGACTTCTTCGTCAGGGCGTATACTTCTTCTTTTACGACCCGACTACTATTCCGCGCTGGACTTCTTCTATAGTGATTCTTCTCCAGGCACGACAGAGATATGTTCCGGTGACATGATATTGCAGTGACTCTACAGGCATGGCAGAGATACGTTCCGGTGACCTGAAAGTCGTAGACCCGTCCTCGAGCGAGGTCTTCTACCAGCAGCGGACATATGTTCTTATGATGCTTCGTGTGAAGATGTGGTGTATAATTTTTCTTTTGTTACAAGCTGCAGCTTTCTCAGTTCCAGCTTGAGGGGGAGTGTTAGAGTTATTAGACTTACATTTATGTTTATAACTCTTCGGGTTCCGTAACCTCCCGTGACCCTTCGGGTTCCGTAACCCTCTGTGACCCTTCAAGTTCTGTAACCCCCCATGACTCTTCGGGTTCCGTAACTCTTGTACTCTCTAGGGTTTTCTCTCTATATAAGAGACCCTAGCTCTATGGAATATCTCATCCCATCCATTCTGTTCCTCTTCTCAACACAAACCTTAAGGAAGATTTGTTCGTTCGGCGAGGTTATAATACGACTGATGTGTATCGACCTAAACTAGACTACTACGATGTGAATTCCTTGGATTATTGCTTTCTTGTTAGTTTTGCAAATGGCAAAAACCATCTCAGGCGGTTTTCTCCCATCTTATATGCTACCGGAGCTACACCAACTTTCCTTATGGTCGCGTCATTCCGAAGCAGATGGTTAGATTCCGTCATTCCAGGGACCACCACCTTTTAAAGCTGGGACATTGAGGCGATGTCGAGAGGCGGCTCTAACAGATGGACGCGAGTACAAAGCAGTCGACAACAAGGATATGGGTCGTCAAGGGCTGGGGGGGGGTTACTGGGTCGAGATGGCCATGGAGCGGACGAGGTTAGATTCACGGGCAGATGTCTTCGGTGCAGAGGGTGGGGACACCGAGCTACCGGGTGTAGAGACTCGGTGCGATGCTTCACTTGTGGGGGATATGGGCATCGTAGCTACGCGTGCGAGCGAGGGAAGAAGGGGGTTGCGATGCCAGGTGGGTCTGTGTTGGCGGGTGGGCAGACGCTTGTGGTGCGGAAGGAAATGCTGCTTCTGTCTTGGTGGGGGTATCTCATCGGGAGGGCCATGCCCTGGCAGAGACGATGGAAGATGTGGGCGGTGATATTGGTCTCGCCTTCGGAGGGGATGTCGTACAGCTAGATGGGTCGAAGGTGTGTGCTCGTAGGCTGGCAAAGGAGGACGTTCGGAAGCTTCTGAACCTCTCGCATCACATGGTGCATTGGTAGACCTTGCTGCTGCAGGACGGAGGCGTTGAATCACGACAGACAAAGGTTTTTCTCTATTCGCGGAGTGCCATTGGTCGCTTGGGACTTTGGGGCGGTACGAAGGTTGTTGAGTCCAGTAGTGAAGATCTCATCGGTCGTCTCCAACGATCATTGATGCAGCAACCACCGTCGTTGGTCGTGAAGGGGGTGGGCCTGGCGCAATCTTTTCCTTGTTCCCACGTGGCGACGTTCGGAGGCGGAACCTTCTCGCTGGAAGTGGCGGTGGAGGGGCTATAGGCGGCAGAGGATCGGGGGCTACGCAGTTAGGGAAGGTGGAGGCGGAAAGGGAAAGGATTACTTTTGGAGTTTAAAAAATGGAGTTCCTTTATCGGTAAATGTGGTTCCTTGCGTCGCACGCTTTGATCCACATATCGACGGGAGCTTTTTTCTTGGATTAAGGCCGATGGCCTCGGGCTCCGAGGGTTGTGACATTGGGTCTCGGACCTCGAGCTCGGGTGACCCTTGTTCGCGAACGTGGTGGCTGGGTCTGTGGATCGCTCGGGGGTTCGATTTGATGTTGGCTGGCAGATCCCAGGGGCGGCTCGATTGGGGGAAAGGCCATGCAAGCTGAGCGGGTCAATGGTACCGGATCTGAATATAATGCCGGGGCAATTGTGGTGAATCCGATTATGAGTGGTGGATCGCGATGGTGGCAGATTCAACTTTTTCGTCAGATGGGGGATGCCTGTTGGGTGGATCTGATTATGGCGAACACAAAAGGGTCCCCCCGGCGGTGGTGGATCCAATTAGGGTGGATCCGTTCCACGGTGACGGATCTGCTTGTGATTTGGGTAGGCGCATAGGCAGTGCGATTGACTAGCATCTGGAGGAGGGTCGCCACCTTGATGGCGACGACGTGAATTGCAATAAGGAGTTCGTTCTACTGGGGAAGAGGTCCTCGGCAACGCTATCGGCGCCTACTGCGCTGCACTGTGGGGTTGCCGAGCTACATCTGTAGTGGTGTGCCCCCAATCGGGGCGGCGAGGGGCCCATGATGGCGGTTCTTCTTCGCTTGGGGGAGCTCAGCATGCGGCGAAGGGAATTAATCATTTTGAGAGGAGATACATCAGATGGGAGCTTGCAGAGTGGAGGCGGCGAGCGAAGATTTACAATTTGGAGGAGGGCTTCGAAGGGGTGCGGTGCTGTGTGGCTTCGTCGGAGGGAGGGGGACTAGTGCAAGAGGTGATGTGGAGGTCGACTGTTAGGGAGGGTGAGGGACGGAGGCGGTCAATCAAGCAGCATGCAGAAGGAGGAGGTCCTGATGCTGCAACTGACGAAGTGGCCCGGGAGGGGGGAGGCGAAGGGCGAGCATGCGGGGAGCCTGGAAGGAGGGGATGTCGCCTATGTTGGATTTTGGGAAGGGGAGTTGTTGCGAGGTATGGAGGGAAGGATACTCACGTGCATCAGGGTGATACCTCCTAAGGGGTGTTCTCTTGATCCTAAATAAAGACATTATCTTGGAAAATTCAGGATTTGGGGCAGGCAGAGTAGAGGTTGATTGTGGGATGGTTGGTGTGGGAGCATGGGGTGGGCGTGGCGATGTTTCAAGAAACCAAAATTTCGGGCGGGTTGGAGAGAGTGTGGAGGGAGGCCGGGGGAGGAAGGTTAGGGGAGTTCATGGAAGTTGCGGCGGTCGGGGCTGCATTAGGGTTGGTGACAGGTTGGGACAATGAGTATTTTGTGTTGGAGGGGGAAGAGATGCATGAACAACATTTACTTTCGGATTTGCTAGTGTGGAGAGTGGATTGTGTGCGCTTTCTGGTCGCCAATGTTTATGGACCTTTTGGTGGGGTTGGTATTGCCTCAATGATTGATGACTTGTGCCTTGTGAGGGTAGGGCGCCCTGATGTGCCTTGGATAATTGGAGGAGATTTCAATGTCACATTGATCCCAAAGGATCGTCCAAGAGGTCGTGGCGGAAGGGATGTCGGTTCAACGGCTTGGCGAGAAGTGCTGGATGAGATGGGTCTGGAGATGTTGGACGTAATGGGATGTCGGTAGACATGGCGAAATTCTAGAACGAGATCCCGTGTTGATAATTTTTCTTGTCAACCGAGGCCATGATGTTGTTCCCGTTGGTGGAGGCCTGGGCTCTACCCTGGGCGCACTCTGATCACACACCTTTGCTTTGGATATCTGGGGAGGGGAGCCGCCACAGATTTCTCTTTCGGTTCGAGAAGGTCTGGTTATTGGAGGATGGGTTTCGGGAGGCCGTAGCGGATTTTTAGAGGGGCAGTACTCCGGAGTGGTCGGCGGCTTGCAGGCTGGACAGTAAGCTGGGCGCGCTAAAGGTGTTTTTTGGCGTGGCTCAACAAGGAGATACATGTGAAGCGTAGGGAAAGGAGGCAAAGGGCGTAGGAGGGGGTGTCTCGGCTGGATCAGTTGGAAGATGAGCGGGAGCTTCTGGAGGAGGAGATGGTGGAAAGGGGTGAGCATCTTGTGGAGTTTATTCGTGAAGATAGTAAGGAGGAGATTGCGTGGAGGGAGCGGGCCACGCAACATTGGGTGAAGGAGGGGGATGCAAATACTCAGTTCTTCCATGTAGTGGCCAGTGGGAGGAGAAGAAACCACATACATTCAATTGAGTCTGGAGGTCAGACTTTTGAGGGGGACAAAGAGGTGGGGGCGGCCTTGAGATCGCATTTTCAGTCTTTCAGCCGTATGCGCTCGTGTAGTTTTTGGGGGTGACAGGGCAAAGGAGCAGCACGGATTTTCGAGGAGGCGGAGGGAAAGGAGGCAAAGGGCGTAGGAGGGGGTGTCTCGGCTGGATCAGTTGGAAGATGAGCGAGAGCTTCTGGAGGTGGAGATGGTGGAAAGGGGTGAGCATCTTGTGGAGTTTATTCGTGAAGATAGTAAGGAGGAGATTGCATGGAGGGAGCGGGCTATGCAACATTGGGTGAAGGAGGGGGATGCAAATACTCAGTTCTTCCATGTAGTGGCCAGTGGGAGGAGAAGAAACCACATACACTCAATTGAGTCTGAGGTCAGACTTTTGAGGGGGACAAAGAGGTGGGGGCGGCCTTGAGATCGCATTTTCAGTCTTTCAGCCGTATGCGCTCGTGTAGTTTTTGGGGGTGACAGGGCAAAGGAGCAGCGCGGATTTTCGAGGAGGCGGAGCTGCTGGTGAGAGAGTTCATTGAGGAGGAGGCGAAGCGGGCGTTACACGACTTAAATGCGGATGGGGCTCCTGGCTCAGACGGATTTCTGATTTCTTTCTATAGGGAGTTTTGGGAGGTGGTGAAGCCGGAGGTGTTGGAGGTACTGGTGGAGTTCCGCGAGGGGAATCAGGGTTTTGAGAGGTTGAATAGAGTGCTTATTTGCATGCTGCCGAAGAGGTGTACGCTTGCCAAGGTGGAGGACTACATGCCCATTGCATTGTCGAATGCTATTTATCTAATCATGTCAAAGATCCTGGCTAATAGGCTGTGGGGATGCTAGATCATATCATTCCCCGGAGCAATTGGCATTTGTGCCTAAGAGAGCTATGGCGGATGGGCTAATCACGGCGTCCGAGGTGGTTACGGATTGGAAGAGGCTCAAGACAAAGGCTGTTCTGTGGAAAGTGGATTTTGCAAATGCATATAACTGTGTGGATTGGAGATTTTTGCTGCATAAGAGGGGATTGCCGGAAGTATGGATCGGCTGGGTCAAGCGGTGTGCCACGACGGCCTCACACGTAGTGCTGTCAATGGTCAGCCAAAGGGGGGCTTCTTTCAGCCCCAAAGGGGCACAAGGAAGGGGTGTCCTTTGGCGCCGCTGTTATTTGTTATTGCGGCGGATGTGCTGGCGGTGATGTTGAAGTTGGCGATGTATGGTGGTTGGTGGTCTGGTTACAGGAGGAGAGAGGAAATTTCCATTCAATTTCTGTAGTACGCTGATGACACAGTCTTTTTTAGGGGGCTAATTAGGAGGGCCGCATGTGTCATGGATGTTTTTGGTGATATTTTGGGCCTGCAGGTTAATAGGGACAAATCCGTGGTGGTTCCGTCTGGTCTATCCGAATAGGAGGTTCGAGGGGTGGTGGAGGTGTTGGGGTTCTCGGTGGCCGCCTTTCCAACCACGTATCTGGGATTGCCCTTCGTGGTGGGGAGGCTGAAGGTGGACTGGAGATCATTGGTGGAGAGATTGGAGGGGAAGTTGGTTTGGTGGAAGGTGATGCTGCTTTCAAAGGGAGGGAAGCTGGTGCTTCTGAAGCATGTTATTTCGACAGTCTCGATTTTCTTCTGCTCTACTAGAGTCATATCAGCAGGGGTACGGACGAGGATCGAGACCCTCATGCAGAGATTTTTATGGTCGGATGGGAGGCAAGCTAGAGGGGGTATTCATTTGGTAAGTTTGGATCGAGTGATGGCGCAGAAGAGGAAGGGTGGACTGGGTGTCAGGAGGTTAGGGGAGATGAATAAAGCTTTCATGGCTAAATGATGATGCCGATTTGGGGAAAATCGAAGGACATGATTTGTAGGTTGTTGAGGAAATATATAGGGTGTCTATGTCGATGGAGGTTGAGCTGGGACGTATCCCTTCTACTTTGTGGAGGGGTGTTTCGCAGGTGGTGTCGGAGATGGAGAGCAAACTTAGGCCCTGTCTGGGGAATGGAGGGGGATTTCACTTCTGACAAGATGACTAGACAGGGGAGGGGGCTTTGGGGGAGCGTTTCCCAAGGTTGATGCAGATGGCGACGGATAAGGCGGTGGTGGTAAGGGAGGTGTGGGGAGAGGAGTCCTGGTCACCGATTTTTGTGGCGGAACTTTCAGACCAGAGAGTTGAGGAGTTCTTGAAGCTGCAGATCGAGTTGGCGAGTGAGGTGATTCCTACGATGGGCAGATATCACTATGTCTAGGAAGATGGCATATTTTCAGTCAAAAAGGCTTATTTTTTTTACAGCGGATGGGATGGAGGTGGAGGATGACGAGGGTTAGACATGCATTTGATATGGAGAAGAAAGGTGCCCTATAGGATTAAGGTGTTCTTGTGGCTGTCCAAGCTTTGGAGGATTCTTACGAAGGAACACCAGGGGCTTCTGTTGGGGGCGGAGGATGTTTCCAGCGATAGATGCGGCTTAGCGGTGGAGGATATCTCAGTTGAGGTGTAGAGCAGGGCGCTTGTTACTTGACTCAGTGCTCAGGATGTTTCGTGCTTTTGGAGGGATATTCGTTCTGTTTGCGAGTTTGGGATTGAGGACATTACACTTCCCTTCGCAATGGTCCGGGCTATTTGGTGCGTGCGGAACAACGTGATTTTTGGGGGAAATTGTTCACTCCGTGAATGTTTTAGAGCATTGTAAGGCGATTTGTAGATCTTGGATTATGTAAAAACCTGTAATTATAAGTTATTTATATAAATACATGCTACTTGAGGTGGGTCCCAACTTGGGAGGCCACCCGCATTTTTCTTCAAAAAAATCATTCCGAATCCGATCTTTTCGTGTATGACCACACATCCACCTTAGCTTTTTCATTTTTACTACTATCATTCTCTGCACATGTCTATAGTTCACAATCCAACATTCTGATCCATAGAGCATAACATGTCTCACGACCGCTTTCTAATACTTTCCTTTGACTTTCAAAGGGATTTTAGTAGCACGAAGAACGGTAGAGGATCCTCTCCACTTTAGCCAACCTGCATTTATTCTATGAGTAACATCTCCATCGATTTCCCCATCATGTTCAAAATAGATCCCAAGTATCTAAAAGAATCTTTCTTCTCAATGTTATCTATCGTCTCCAATCTTCACCTCGAGTCCTTCACCATTGTTTCTATCAAATGTGCACTCCATCATTTAGTAATATCCCTACTTATGCGTAATCCTTTAGTCTGTAAGGCATGTCTCCGAGCCTCCAGCTTCCCATTTACTCCATCTCTTGTCTCGTCAATCAACACAATATCTTTGTCGAATAGCATACACTAAGGTATCTCATTCTGAATGTGATTAGTCAACCCGCCCATAATCAAAGTAAAAAGGATTGGACTCAAAGCTGAACATTGATGCCGACCGATGTTGATTTTAAGATAGTTAGTCTTCCCAGACTGGCCTTACAAAAGATGAAATCCCATCATATATATCTTTTATAAGGTTAATGTAGAGATAGTTTCTAGAATTAATAATGGTTTATGTATCTTTTTGCTATTTTCCTCTTTTATGTAGACGTCTCTGTAATTTACCCTTAAGGCCTCTCCCTATATAAGAGAGCCTAGGGTTTTTTCTATGAATCATATCGAAGACTCCTTTCTTCTAACATGGTATCAGAGCCGCCTTAGGGCTCTCCTCCCTTCCCCACCCGCTGCCCCTCCCTTCTCCTCCCTTCTAGCCGCTGCCAGCGGCTTCCATCGGCCCCCAGCCGCCCAGCGCCCTTCCCAGAGGCCCCCAGCGCCCTCCCCAACGGCAGCCAGCCGCCAGCGGCGCCCAACCGCCCTCCCCAGTGGTCCCGCAGCCCCTCTCAGCGACACCCAGCCGCTCTAGCGGCCACCACCAGCCCTAGCGGCATCCGCCTGCCGCCTCCAGCCGCCCCAGCGGTCCCCGCCAGCCCCAGCGGCACCCCCATCTGCCGCCGTAGGCCTTCCAGTGGCCTCCAGCAGTCCGTAGACATCGTTCTCGAGGCGATTCAAGGGCTGTAAGCTTCCTTGGAGGCGTGCCCTAGACCTCTCTTCCTACGATTTATGGATTTGAGTGCGTAAAAGTCTACACACGTACTCAAATCCGATGCAGTTGGTGTAGACAATCATCACCGTGTCTATTTACCCCTCGTCTTCTCCGAGCAGCAGTATATCAGAATCGAATGTCGATTTGCCCTCCACCGACGCATTCAAGGGTCCTGCGCCAATAGTGAAGATGGACGGGTCTAACTATGAGCTATGGGCTATGCAGTTCATGAGCCTCATGAAATCAAATGGTAAGAAACACATTCTTATCGAGGATGAGCCTGCGGAGAAGACAGGGATCTATGCCTCATGGGAGGCCGATGACGCTTACGCAAAAGTCTGGTTGTCTGGTACGTTGACGATGGAGATAGCTAACGATGTCCTCCATCAGCCCACTGCTAAGGCAATGTGGGACATTCTTGCTGCTACGTACTCGCAGGTGCGAAATGAGACAAAGATGTTGCAGCTTCAACATGACATCTTTACGATGAAGCAGGCCAGCAGACCTCTCCATTCTCTATACACCTCCCTGAGAGGGATGTTCGAGAAGCTATACAGTACCATTTTTCTGACTGCTACTCCGGAGCAGCAGAAGACGTTTCGGAACGCCACCATGGTGGGCGTTCTACTTGCGGCTCTCGATCCTGAGTATGACGCTGCACGGTCACAGATTCTAGCAGATGCAGTAATTCCTCCAGTGGAGGATGTCTACAGAAGGCTCAGTTGCATTCCAGTTTCCTCCAGCTCTTCTACTCCACCCCCATCTGCGATGGCAACTTCGTGTGGGAGAGGTGGACCGCCTTCAGGGCGTGGTCGTGGACGTGGCCGTGGACCTCAAGGTAGAGGAGGTCGCTTTAGTCAGATGTGCTCGTATTGTCACAGAACTGGACACTCGGAGGAGACATGCTACTCAAAGCATGGGTTCCCAGCATCGGCACGGGTTGCAGAGCATTGACAGTCTCCATTACCGTCTACTGCAGATCATAGATTTGACGAACTTGTGGCCCGTCTCCGCGATATTATGCCACATTCTTCTGGTGATTCATCGGGTGGCTCTTCAGATATTGCAGCCACAGCCTCTGCCAGTTCATCCGCCGCAGCCAGTTCCTCAGGTAGATCATCAGCACTCATACCTTCTCATGATATATCTGACTGGGTTATCGATTCCGGAGCCACACATCATCTTTGTCGAGATAGAGGAAGATTACAGGCCTACAGGGATATTCCTCCCGGTCGCTCAGTACAGATAGCAGATGGATCTCACTCACCCCTTGTTGGCCAGGGGGAGGTTTTCTTATCCTCCATTATGCAGCTGTAGAATGTTTTACATGCCCCTGAGTTCTCATTGAATTTGCTGTCTATTAGTCAGATTACAAAGGATTTGAATTGTCGTGCTATATTTGACCCGTCTTCTCTCATTTTTCAAGACATACTCACGGGCAAGGTGATTGGTTGTGGCTCTGAGCAGAACGGTTTATATCGGCTGGTTCGGGAATCCTATGCTGGCGTCTCCTCTCACTCCACTGGACCAGTCTCACCTTACATTTGGCATCTTCGTTTTGGTCACCTTCCGCTCCAGAAAATGCGCCATCTTCTGCCCCAGATCTCTCCAAGTTCGTCGTTTCGCTGTGAAACATGTCAGTTGGGAAAGCATCATAGGTCGAGCTTTCCAGGTCGTCAGAGTCGGAGCAGTAGCTCCCCTTTTGAGTTGTTACATATAGATATATGGGGTCCGAGTCGTGTTCCCGATCACCAGGGACACAGATTTTATCTTGTGGTAGTAGATGATTTTTCTCGTGTCTCGTGGGTATTTCTTTTGAAGAATAAATCTGAAGCAGGAGATGTTATCAAAAATTTGATTAATGAAATGCAGAATGTTTTCTCTTCGTCAGTCAAATATGTTCGGACTGATAATGCCCTGGAATTTTGTACACGCTCTCTTTCTCAATTTCTGTCATTGAAGGGTATTATTCATCAAACCACCTGCGCATATACATCCCAACAAAATGGTGTGGCGGAAAGAAAGCATCGCCATCTCTTGGATATTACTCGTACCCTGTTGATTCAAAGTTGTGCTCCTATCTCTTTCTGGGGGGATGCTGTCCTTACTGCATGCTATCTGGTCAATAGAATGTCGTCCTCTGTCCTTGGAGAGAAGATACCCATCTCTCTTATTTTTCCAGACAAGGAGCTATTCTCACTACCACCACGTGTCTTTGGCGCTGTGGCGTTTGTCCATCGTCTATCTCCTGGACTTGACAAGCTCTCTCCAAGAGCAGTCAAGTGCGTCTTTGTTGGTTATTCCAGAACCCAGAAGGGATACCGGTGTTATGATCCTACAACCAACAGGTACTTTGTTAGTGCGGATGTCACTTTCTTCGAGTCGGTTATGTATTTCTCGCCAGCTGGGGACAGAATGGTACCATCCACCAACACTGATGATATTTATGTTCCACCACCACCTGCTTGTATTTCACATGAGTCGTCTCCTGTGTCAGTTCCTATGCCAGCACCACCGCCACCACCACCTCCACCTCCACCCATTCCACAGCGAATCATATCACCGTTTCCTAACCACTATACGCGTCGGTCAGGTCCTGCTCAGACAACAAATCAGCCAATCACTACGCCTCAGGTATGTTCAGATGATGTTACTACTGACGGGTCAGGTTCGGTACATATGCAGGATGACTCATTACAGGTGGACCCAGATGATGATCTTGATGTTCCGATTGCTATTTGGAAACAGAGACGACAGTGCGCATCCTATCCATTTGCTTCACAGGTTTCCTTCCACCGACTCACAGGTGATTTTCAGAAGTTTGCCACAACATTGTCTTCCGTGGTCATACCACGGACATACCAGGAAGCCTTGAAGACTGAGTGCTGGAGATTAGCTATGGAAGAAGAAATGAGGGCCTTGCAGTCCCGTGGTACATGGTCTTTGATTCCTGCACCTCCTGATGCATCCATTGTGAGCTGCAAATGGGTCTACACAGTCAAATATCATGCAGATGGCACGTTGGACAGGTACAAAGCACGTTTGGTCGCCCGTGGATTTACACAAACATATGGCGTGGATTACATGGATACATTCTCTCCAGTGGCGAGACACTCGACTCTCTGTATTCTACTATCTGTTGCAGTGGCTTGTGATTGGAGCATTTCTCAGCTCGACGTCAAGAATGCCTTTCTGTACGGGGATTTACAGGAGGAAGTCTACATGCAGCAGCCACCCGGGTTTACTGCTGAGGGGGAGAAGCATATGGTCTGTAGACTTCACAAGGCGATATATGGCCTCAAACAGAGTCCACGAGCATGGTTCCAGAAGCTGTCCAATCTATTTGAGCACCAGGGATTTAAGAGGTCCAATGCTGATCATTCGTTGTTTGTCCAGAAGTCCTCGGCAGGTACGGTTGTCGTAATGGTCTATGTGGATGACATTCTTGTTACAGGAGACGACGTTCAGGGCATAGTGAGGGCGAAGGCATTCCTAGGTCGTCAGTTTGTTACAAAGGACCTTGGAACCCTAAGATATTTTCTGGGGTTAGAATTTGCAAGGAATGCACATGGTTTGGTGATGACACAACGGAAGTACATTACAGACTTCCTGGTTGAGACTGGTATGGATGGGTGCAAACCATCAAGCATCCCCATGGACCCCAGCATGAAGCTGTATGATGGTGATACTGATGAAGTAGATAAGAGGAGATATAGAGAGATGGTGGGAAAACTCCTCTACATTACCATAACCCGTCCAGACATTGCATTTGCAGTGAGCTGGGTGAGTCAATTTATGGAGCAGCCAAGACAGATCCACATGGATGCTATACACATGATACTGAGATATCTGAAGTCTTCTCCAGGGTTAGGACTGCTATTCAGAAAGGGCACAGACTTATCCATCTCAGCGTGTGCAGATGCAGATTATGCAGGATGCCCTAAGGATAGAAAATCAACCTCAGGATTTGCAGTTTTTGTTGGAGGCTCTCTGGTTTCTTGGAAAAACAAGAAACAAACTGTGGTGGCAAGGTCCAGTGCGGAATCCGAATACAGGGCAATGGCTCAAGCCAGTACGGAAATGATGTGGGTTCGCTCCGTATTAGAAGATCTACATGTAGCTGTACCTCTACCTATGAAGCTTCAGTGTGACAATCAGGCTGCATTGTTCATTGCCAACAATCCAGCTTTTCATGAGAGGACCAAGCATATTGAGGTTGACTGCCATTATACCAGGGACCTGATCCAGAGAGGATTGATATCCACTGCACATGTTAGCTCAAGAGATCAAACTGTCGATGTTTTCACCAAGCCACTGCTCAGAGGACCCTTTCAGAGATGTTCATCCAAGCTGAGCATGATCGACATCTATGCTCCACCTTGAGGGGGAGTGTAGAGATAGTTTCTAGAATTAATAATGGTTTATGTATCTTTTTGCTATTTTCCTCTTTTATGTAGACGTCTCTGTAATTTACCCTTAAGGCCTCTCTCTATATAAGAGAGCCTAGGGTTTTTTCTATGAATCATATCGAAGACTCCTTTCTTCTAACAGTTAATGTATAGGACATGTATGTATCTCTTCTCTAAAACTCTCGATTAAATCTCCCTTGGGACTGAATCATAATCTTTCTCCAAATTAATAAAAATCACATGGAGGTTCTTCTTTTTAGCTTTATAAAACTCCATTGTTCTCCTCAACAAGTGGATAACTTCAATAGTTGAGCGACCTGGCATGAATTCGAATTGGTTTTCAGTTACTTTGGAAACTTGCCTCAACTTTCTTTTGATCAAATGTTGTCAAATTCATGTTTTAAAAAAAAACGTGAGGTGGATCGAGGCGGTTTCTCGTAAATGAGGTGAGGCGTAAGCCTCGAGGCAGTCGAGGCCTAAGCCTCAGTTTTTAGGTTAAAAACTATATAAATCTACAACATTGAGAAAAAAATGCTAGAAATATAAATGCATTATAGTCCCGGACATGAAAGTTACAATATTGATTAATGAAATAAGAAAGTTTCTAGTGTCCAGTACAAACAGTAGCATTAAAGTCCTCTAATAAGGCTCCTACAGTACAAATAGTAGCATATTTTGAGATTTTAAGCAAGTACAAACAATAGCGGATTTTGAAACTTTAAACAAGTACAAACAGTAGAGACTTTAACCAAGATATGAAGGATGAAGAAGAATACATAGCAACAGATTTTGAGCAAATTCTGCTCCTTAAACCAATACTAACATGGAAAGAACTTAGTTTGTTTTTCTCTGTCCATGAAATAAGAATACACATCAGCAGATTGTAAGCAAATTTTGATCATTTGGTGATCTAATTTCGTATTCTAAATAGGTTCTAAGATTGCAAACGAGAAAAGAAAGCTACTTAGTCCAGAAGAAAACCTGAGACCTTCAATGGATGCAGCACCACTGCTCAGGGAGAAGAGCATTTGCTGAAGTATATGAGAGAGAGGCTAGGATACGCTACTTGGGGAAGAAGAGGAAAGAATCTCGAGTTTCACAAGCCCAGGACCTCCGTCGTCGACATTTAGTGTTTTGGTTCAAATTATTTTGGACCTTTTTGGTGTTTAAATATATTCCTGATGAGACGCACGCCTTACAAGGGCATCAACACCCCGATGAACGCCTCATAGCCTCGAGGCGTAAGTTGTTGATTTCACATACGCCTCTTGCGCCTTTGGTCAAATTTTCATAGTTTTACTCATCACTTTGATACCTCTATAATTCGAAGAATTTTGAATGTCTCATTTATTCTTAAAAGAGGCACCACAATGCTTCTCCTCCATTGTTCATGTAGTTTCTTGCTTCGCCAAATAACATTGAATAAGTTTGTGAGCCAAGTCAATCCCCATTCACCTAGAACTTTCCAAACTTGTAGGAATATCATCAGGTCCTACCGGCCTAAAATCTTCGATGCGAGCGGTTACCTCTATCTTAGGAAACAAGAAGAGAAGATCCTTGTCTATATGCTCAAAATCAATGTTTCTTTAACTGAACTTCTAGAGCACCGTCATAATCCTTTACAACTTCCCATAAATTTATGTAAACCAACAGAAGAAAACTTTCCGGACCTGGAGCTCCATCCACATTCAACTGAAAGATGACCTTTTTTTAATTCTTGCATCCCAAAATCCTCCACCGAAGAGTCTGCTTGAGTTTGCGACAAATTGGACAACCCAAATGCTATGACAACCCCAACCATCGTAAGGGGTTTTTCTACTCAACGAACATAATGTCCATTTAATGCTATGCCCAACTACTCGCCTTGCACATACATCCCATCCGCCATAAGTGAATTAAATTCCTTATGTGCCGTCTGTTGGAGTATATGCGTCATTCTTGTATAGATGTGTAAATGGATCTCTCAGGAATCCATTTGTCGCATCTAGTGTTTAGTCCTACATCTACCAGTGGTGGGACTTGGAGGGTCTGTGGAGGCTATATAAGAAGCCCCAGACCTCCTGTATCTGATGAGAAAGTCAATAGTCAAATCAGCCCTTTGAAGCATTCTCTCATGATTTCATCCCGCTCCTTAGGGAGTAGGGTTCCACATAAAAATCTCGGTGTTATTCTTTGTTTATTTCTTTATCTTTGATATTCGCTTCCGCATTTTACATTTTCTAACATGTTATCAGAGCGGGTTCGATTCTCTAGGATTTTGTGTTCTTTGTTTTGGTTCGAGATTCGATTATCAAGAAGATTCATTCAGTTATGGCTTATTCTTGAAGAGTAATCCTATTCATCTATTATTCATGATCAGTTTATGTTCGAGAAGTTCTAAAATTTCTGAAGAAACCCTAATCTTTGCATGACGATGCATCTTCAGCCGAACTCCAGGGGCAGAATCGAGGTTCCAACTGGGAACCTTAGGTAGTGATGTTATCCAACCGGCCGCATCATCTTCAACTCGATGCATCTCCCAACACTGTCTACATGCCATGGATCCCAATTTTGAAGTCCTGCATCGTCAACCATGGGTTGCTGCGACATTCTGAAGTTCGATCAACATGTCCGAGAAAAAAATTCTAAGGTTTCGTTCAGAAACCCTAAAATCCGTCCAACCCTCTTCCGGGCGCGTCTTCAGGAAGTAACAACTCCAAGTCCAGGGCGGTGTTGCTTTGTTCAGATCATGCAGAAGAAGCAGCATTTTCAAGCAACTGCCTTTTCAGATAAGGCATCATCACACCCAAAACCAAGCAAGGGAAGCCCATTCACAGGTAGAGTTCGAGAGTCCAACCCTAATCCCAGCTGAAGCATGGCCAGGAAGCGTTTGCACTCCGCCCCCTCTCCAGAATAGCAACCAGGCGATAGGACCCCCCCTCCCCTCGTTGCGCACCCATGCGTAGCGCACTTCCGCAGCCAACCGCAGCGAGTGGAGGTGCTTGGTGGCCCCTCTTTCACCAACTGCAGCAAGCCCTACCTCCTTCCTCGAGCTCTTGGCGGCACCTATCCCAGGCGATGATGGCTCCTCCGATCCTCTGATCTCTCTGCCCCTCCGATTGCATCTCCTGAGGCGATGATCTCTCGCCCAAGCCCTACGCACTAGGGCACCAACTCGTTGGAGGCGCAACTCCTTCCCTCGCACGCTTCTTCGTCTCTAGGTGCGAGGCGACACAACTCTCCAGGAAATGCCCTCACTGCACTTACAAGCCCATGCCGATGAGCCCCATCGAGGGTGACAAGAGGACCAAGCCTCCACGATGCTCTTCCAGGCAGAGGTCCCTCCCCAAGCGGTGGATCCCACCGCCCACCTCCCTCTTCTCCTGCTGGCAACTGCTAGAGAAACCCCCATTGGGTTGGGTCTCTCGAAGAAAGAGGGTTCCCAAGTGGGAACTATAAATAAAGAGCCTAAGTGGGCTGCATTTTTATAATTTTTTTCATTGTAAGGGCCCAGGTGGGCCGAATAAGAGAGAGAGAGAGAGAAGGGGGAGATGCTTCGTATTTTGGCCCCAATTAGTCTCAATTTTAAAAAATATGTGTGTGGTTGTTAAAAAAAAGAAGGCGCATACAAAAGAAAAACGTACGCAAGAAGAAACAAGAGAGGAAAAGTCAAAAAAATGATGAACGACTTATTTTTAAAAAAAGATGTGACGGTTATTAAGAAAATAAATGAAATAACCGAGAAAAAGTTAATTTGGAAAAAAAATTGATTGAGAAGAAAAGTGAGAAAATTGTGACGGCTTAAGTGATGCTTTATTTTTTCTCATTTTCACGTCTTCTCCCAACTTGGTTGACGTCATTGTTTTCCGACAAGTATGGGAGAAAAGGGGAGTACTGTGTAGAGTTATAAGTCGGATTCTCCAGATTCCAGGCCAACCAAATTGTCAGACTCTACAGAGATGTTCAGATTTCAGACTCGACGATCATATTCTGAGTCTTCAGTTTGATGCGCACATGTTTGCCATCATCATTTTTGTGGTCCCCATCTTTGTTTTTTGTCTCAGAGTTTTTATGTGATCCATAGGGACTCCGGAGTAGAGATCCCATTCCCTATGCCATGTGGGCTAGGGTTTTATGTAGTTTCATAGGGACTCCAGAGTAGAGATCCCATTCTCTGAGCCAGTATGGGAGAGACCTAGTTCTCCGACGAGGAGACTTTTTCAGACTCCATTCTCCAGCGACCATGGACTCCAATGAGGACGTCTCCACGTCTTTTTCAGTTTGACCCTTTCAGAGATGGAGCAGTTGTCCACATGATGTGACATGCCAGAGTACTTCGACGAGAAGACTCATTTCAGTTGCAGTTACTCTGACATGCGCAGTATAGAGCACATGCTCTCCGATGAGGAGACTTAATTTGAGTCACACTCCATCTCGGTTGTTCCTCCTCACTTGCACGATATGAGAAGCAACTCCCTCGACAACGGACGACAGTTGTGTTTGCGTTGAGTTGATATTGTCCATAGTGTCTTGTACGGTGAGTTTGAGATTTCTTTTTGTTTGTCCAAGCCGAGCATTGCATGCTCCAGCTTGAGGGGGAGTGTTGGACTATGTGTGTCATTCTTGTATAGATGGGTAAATAGACCTCTCCATAATCCATTTACCAATTTAGTCCCACATCTACCAGTGGTGGGACTTAGAGGGTCTATGGAGGCTATATAAGAAGCCCCATGCCTCTTGTATCTGATGAGAAAGTCAATAGACAAATCAACCCTTTGAGGCGTTCTCCCGTGCTTTCATCCCACTCCTTAGGGAGTAGGGTTCCATGTAAAAATCATGTTGTTATTTTTTGTTTATTTCTTTATTTCTGATATTCGCTTCCGCATTATGTATTTTCTAACACCTTCCATTGACCATGGAATGCAAGAAACATGTGTTTGTATCTCCCTCTTTGAGTCATCGATGCCAAAATCTTTGCCACCATTCCACCTCCATCTTCTGATCCTCTGCATAAAGTGATCTAAAGTTGGTTGATTCTCTCCTCAATCTCGTCCGATGTTAGCTGCCATTCATCCTCAAGCTTGCCTAACCTAATCATCTCTTCGTGTGTCGTGTTTCTTCTGATTCAATGTTGAGACCGAACATTCCTATTATAGTCCAATGTTTTCTGAGTTCTCCCGGCTTAGACATATTCCATACAATGGCTAGTCAATCAAATGATAAAGTCTTCCACCATCTTTCGAACACTGTCCTCCAACAGCCATGAATTTTCAAATATGAAAAAGGACTTTGGTCTGACCCCTTACCAGAGTCCAAAAGCAACGGCATATATTTGGAATGAGCACAGGGTTATGCCCTTACCCATCCAACTGGAACATTTGCAAATCCTCTACAAACGTCAAGAATCAGTTAATGCAGGATTTCGATTTGGAGTTCCTCGATGTGTATTGGCAACCAACAATGTCAAAGATCAACAACTGGAACTCGATGGTAAGAGAAGATAATCATGTTCATCCTAGATTAAGGTCGCCTCTCCTTCCAGGTCTGTCCTCCGGATGCAATGTCAAGTTAAAATCTCCCGCTATGATCCATGCCTCCGACAGAATACGAATCGGGCACAGATCCTCCGACAGCTCATGATTATCCGAGGTGTTCGTTGGCCCATACACATTAATAAAAAGAATGCATCTATCATCTGCACATCACTGCAGATGGATTGAAAGCGAATGATGGCTATGAACCTTTGTCCCGTCCAGAATAAGTCCGTCACCATTCCATCCCAGAAGGAGCCCCCCTCCCCCCCTCATGCACCCTTGGAATTAATAGCTCTGAATGCAATGAGGCACGCTCCACTAACCTCCCACTAGACTCAATCCACACCTTGATATACTTTTGTTTCTTGAAGCATGGCTACAACCTACATCTACCCTCGACTGCAACAACAAATCCCGCACAATTCTCCTCTTCTTTGACCTCCTCATGCCTCCAACATTTCATGGGAAAACATTCATTCGGATCTTGAACAAATCCTCCTCGAGGGGACAATGCTCAAACACTCCAACTCTTGGCACTCGCAGTCTTCCACCTACACATTTCTAGTGGTGTCCCCTTCAGAGTTCATGACTTTCATAGAGGCAGAGGCTGGCCCATCTGACAAGTGACAACATCAGTTCAATATTTTCCCTCGGAGACTTGATGTTCGCTTGATGTCCCAATTCTGGAATAACACAATTAGTCGACTAATCCAGGGGATCAGTCGGGTGAGAGATTGATCACTTAACTATCAAGTTATCAACAAATAGTGGTCGACTGATAGACTTCAAAGAGCTTTTAAGCTAAATCAACCAAGGATCGGAGTCCTAATTGTATTATAAAGCGGGTAAATCTATGAAAGCTTAAGGACATGGTGAAAGTGGATGCTCGCTGGTCAAGAGTACCTACAAAATCTAGCACTATTTCACCTTTGAGAACTCTTTCTGTTAGAAAGTAATATGGAACATCTACATGTATAGTTCTGGAATGGTTTAATGAATTCTTGTATCATAAAGAATGTTAACCTTCTCAAAGTTCGATCCAACCAATGTTCAAGATCTTCATCGACAAAACTTGAGAACACGTGAAGCTTGAGTCATATTCTGCTTCAGTGGTCGACAATGCAACACATCACTACTATTTCTTAGAACCATGATATTGATGAATACCTAGGAACTGACAGGTTTCACTCGTTCGTTTTCTATTGGTGGTGCATGTTGCATAATCAACATCGCTGTATGTCAGCAGATCAAAAAATGGGTTCTTGGGTAAAAAATAATACTAAATTTTTAGTTTCTTTTAGGTACTTTAGAATCCTCTTCACTACAGAAAGGCGTGATTCCTTAGGTGCTACATGAAAATGATCACATAGGCAAGTACTGAGAAGAATATCAGGTGTACTTGCAGTTATATAGAGCAAGGATCCAACTCCACATTCCAGATCTGCCATAGGGAGCGAACCGGGTGCTCCCGAAGTGTGGTCATTTGTTGGACCTTCAATCAGAGAAGTTTCTACTACCATCTCTATTGAGATATTTGTTATCTTTAGTATTGTTTTTATCATTTTCTATTTATTTTATCAACGTCCTGTAATTTGCCCAATAGGTTCCTCTCCTATATAAGAGAACCCAATGGCCTCTCATTTATGCAATTCAGTCTTTTCCTTCCACATGGTATCAGAGCGACGATCCTAGACCGGAGCCCTGACCTAAAAGAAACCCTAACCCTACCCAAAACCCCGCCGCGTGCCGCCCTCTGTCTCCGCCGCAGCGCGCAACTGCCTCAACGACCCCCACACCGCCCCTTAACATCCAGTGGTCGACTGCGCTCCTCCCATTCGGCTCCCCCGTCGCCCTAGCGGCCCCCAAGCCACCCCTGCCGCATCCAACGGCCGCCCGAGCCGCCCCAGCGGCATCCTGCGACTGCTCGCGTCGCCCTCCAGCGACTATATGCACCGCCCCTAGCCCCGTGTTGTGCCCCAATGACCTCCCGCGCCGCTCCTAGCCTCGTGCTGCGCCCCAGCGACCTCCCGCGTCGCTCCTAGCACCACACAACTTCCATCCCCCCCGGCCGCCGGACCTTCAGTGTCCCCCTATGGCCTGTTTGAGGTTCGATTTGGTCTGATCTCGCTGGAGAACGTGATTTCAGACCTATAAATCACGTTTAGGTCCTATAGAGCAACAGAGATTGTTGAGGATGGTTGTATGAGTCCACGTATAACCAATCTTCTGTATGATCGTGTAGACTTGTTCATTTCGGTCTACTTCTCAGTTGAGTTCCGTTGTCTTATTGTTGTTCCATCATGTCAAAGAACAAGGGTGATATTTTCTCGTCCGGAGCCTTCAAGGGCCCGACTCCCATCGTTAAGATGGATGGGACCAACTATGACTTGTAGTCCATGTAGTTTCTCACCCTCATGCAGTACAACAACAAGGAGCACATCTTGACAGATCTAGAGCCAACAGATAAAACTGGGGCCAATGCTTCTTGGAAGCAAGATGACACGCATGCGCGTGTTTGGTTGTGTGTTACATTCACCACAGAGATAGCCAATGATATTCAGAACCAGCCCACCACCAAGGTGATGTGGGATATTTTGGCATCCACATATGCTCAAACGAAAAATGAGGCCAAGATTCTTCAGCTACGATTCGATATATACAATGCCAAGCAGAATGGTTGTCCTCTATACATGTACTACTCTTCACTTCATGGCATATTCGAGAAGCTTCATAACTACATGCCTATTATGACATCTACTGGGCACCAAAAGATGTATAGGAACTCTACGATGGTTGGAGTGTTCATGGTTGGACTTGACGCAGAGTATGATACTGCACGTACTCAACTTCTTACCGGAGCTACCACACCTCCTATAGAGGAGGCCTATAGTCGTCTCAGTCGGATTATCGTGCCTTCTACAACTGCTTCTCCGCCATCTTCAGTGATGGCACTTCTCGTGGTTGAAGAGGGACGATCCAATACAGAGGGCGTACCCCTCGTGGCAGAGGCGGTGGATGCCAATGTGGCCCTTGCACATACTGTCGTAGGACTGGACACGCAGAGGATACATGTTACCTGAAGCTTGGATATCCAGCTTCTGATCGCGTAGCTGAACAGATTGCGCCTACAACTCCTTCCGTTGATCCTCTCATGGATGATATTGTCTCTCGTATTCGAGAGATCATGACTCCTACTGCTGGCACCACCACTACAGATACCACAGCTGCAGCCAAAGCCTCTTCGAGCTCCTCAGGTATCGCCTATGCATTTACTGGTAGTACTAGTGCAGACATGCTAGAGTGGATTGTGGACTCTGGCGCTTCACATCATCTGTGTGGGGACAAAGCGCAATTGCTATACCACCTGGCAGATGGGTTGTTATTGCTAATGGCGACCATTTACCTGTTACAGGATAGGGGGAGGTGCATTTGATGCCATCCATGCGCCTTCAGAATGTTTTATATGCTCTTGACTTTCAGATGAATTTACTTTCCAGAGAGAAAATGTCACCCTTGTTCTCTGACATGATGGTAAGAAGGTCGAATGACAGAACTCAACTGTGAAGTAAACCGAAATAAACGAGTCTATATGATTATACGGAGGATTGGTTGTATATGTAGACTCATACAACCATCTCACCAATCTTCTCTGCTTGTTAGGGCCGGAAAACGTAATTTATAGGTATGAAATCACGTTTTTCGGTCAAAATCAGACCATAAAACGATTCACAGAGATGTGCGGAGGCACACGGTATGACCGACGGCAACGTGGACGGTCAAGATGACGACCTAGGGTGCCCGGGGCGGCGGCCTGGGGATTGGGGCAGCAGAATGGAGGCTAGGGCAACGACCCTGGAGGCCAAGGCTATGGCCCTGGGGCATGGGCTATGGCCCTGGGGGCCTAGGTGGCGGCCCTGGAGGTCGGCCTGGGGGTCAGGGGGCAGCCGGAGGCCCTGGAGGTTGGTCTGGAGGCCGGGGGCAGCGACCCTGGAGGTCGGGGTGGGCGGCCGAAGAGAGAAATGGCGAGAGAGGGGGGTGGCGGGCAGGTAGGGTTAGTGTACGGCTCCCATTGCTAAGATGGATGGGACCAACTATGAGTTGTGGTCCATGTTGTTTCTCGCCCTCATGCAGTGCAACAACAAGGAGCACATACTGACAGATCCAGAGCCAACGGATAAAACTGGGGCAAATGCTTCTTGGAAGCAATATGATGCGTATACGCGTGTTTGGCTATGTGGGACATTCACCACAGAGATAGCCAATGATATTCTGAACCAGCCTACTGCCAAGGCGATGTGGGACACTTTGGCTTCCACTTATGTCGTAGCTAAAGCCTCTTCGGCCTCCTCAGGTTAGTCAGATCACTAAGGATCTACATTGCCATGCCATTTTTGACCCTTCGTCTCTTGTATTTCAGGACATACTCACGGGCAGGGTGATTGGATGTGGCCGTGAGCAGCGGTGGGCTTTACAAACTGGTCCAACCTCCTCATGCTGGTGTTTCTACTATTCTGGACCAGTCTCACAATATCTATGGCACCTTCGTTTTGGACACCTTCCTCTGCAAATGTTGTGTCATGTTCTCCCTCAGATATCTACATGATCTTTGCAGTGTGATGCATGTCAGCTTGGGAAGCATCATTGTTTCTCTTTTTCTTTACGTCAGAGTTAGAGCAGTTCTCAGCTATTTGAGCTCCTACATTTAGACATCTGGGGTCCGAGTCGTGTTATGATTACCAGGGACATCATTTTTATCATGTTGTTGTCGATGATTTTTCTAGACTTTCTTGGGTCTTTTTATTGATGAATAAGTCTGAGGTTGGATCTGTGATCAAATGTTTTATTAATGAGATGATGAATATTTTTTCAGCCAAAGTCAAATATCTTCGTTCTGATAATGCTTTAGAGTTCTGCACCTTACAGCTTTCTGAGTTCCTTAGATTTGTGGGCATTATTCATCATACATCATGTGCTTATACTTCCCAGCAGAACGGTGTCATTGAGCGCAAACACCGTCATTTACTTGATGTGATCAGAACCTTGCTTATACAGAGTCATGCTCCTCATGCCTACTGAGGGGATGTTGTCCTCATGACATGTTATCTTGTGAACCACATGCCCTCGTCTGTGTTGGGAGAGAAGATTCCTTTCTCGATTGTATTTCTCGAGAAGGATCTTTTCTCCCTTACACCTCGTGTGTTTGGTTCTGTTGCTTTTGTCCATGATGTCTCTCCTAGTCGTGACAAGCTCTCTCCCAGAGCTGTCAAGTGTGTTTTTGTTGGTTACTCTCGTACCCAGAAAGGGTATCGCTGCTTTGATCCGCTCAGGAGGAAGTACTTTGTTAGTGCTGACATCACTTTCTTTGAGTTTGTCATGTATTTCTCCTACAGGTGATAAAATGACCTCATCTGGCTCTGACGATGAGATCTACGTGCCTCCACCTTCTACCGTCACACCACCACCACCTGCTCCTGTGGCCCCACCATCTACTGTGACCCAGTTCTTGCCTCGTGTTTTTACTCGCAGGTCTCTCTCGGTTCCCAATGCTCACAGGTCTTGCCCGTCATCCAATACACCCCAGGTATGTAATGAGCACATTGTTTCTGCTGATGGCACGAGTGAGTTGTTTGTGCTGCAGGATTCCATACAGGATGAGCATGTGCCCTCTCAAGAGGGGAACTCACACGACACGGACTTAACAGATGATCTTGATGTACCAATTGCTCTGCGTAAGTCAAAATGAAAGTGCGCTTCTTATCCTCTTGCAGCCCAGGTTTCCTTGAGCAGGCTGTCAGAGAATTTCAGGAGGTTTACCTTGGCACTATCTGCTGTGGAGATACTACGGACATATCAGGAGGCTATTAAGGACAATCAGTTGAGGTTAGCCATGGAGAAGGAGAGATGGCTGCGCTACGATCACATGGTACATGAAGTCTTGTTTCTGCTCCAATTTATGCACCCATTGTTGGATGTAAATGGATGTTTACTGTAAAATACCGTGCGGATGGCAGTGTGGATCGCTATAAGGCGAGACTTGTGGTACGTGGGTTCACCCAGACATATGGGTTGGACTATCAGGATACTTTCTCTCTAGTTGCCAGACATTCTACTCTGCGTGTTCTACTTTCTGTTGTTGTGATACGAGATTGGCCCCTTTACCAACTTGATGTAAAGAATGCCTTCCTCTACGGTGATCTACAGGAGGAGGTCTACATGCAGCAGCCACCTGGGTTTGCTGCTGATGGGGAGTGTCAAAAGGTCTGCAGGCTACATAAGGCTATCTATGGCCTTAAGCAGAGTCCAAGAGCATGGTTACGTAAGCTCTCAGACTTGATAAAGCAGCAGGGGTTTGTGTGATCGACGACCGACCACTCTTTGTTTGTGCAAAGGACCCAGAGAGGTACTGTTGTCATTCTTGTTTATGTTGCTGACATCATTATTATAGGGGATGACGAGCAGGGCATTCATGATGCCAATGACTTCCTAGGCCAGTAGTTTGTGGCCAAGGACATTGGCCATCTACGTTACTTACTTGGACTGGAGTTCGCCAGGAACCAGCGAGGTCTTGTGATGTCCCAGAAGAAGTATGTTACAGATTTTCTTTCAGAGACAGGCATTGCAGATTGCAGACCTGCCACTACTCCTATTGAACCAAGCATAAAGCTCTATGCTGATGACACTAAGGAGGTCGACAAGAGAAGGTACATGGAACTAGTTGACAAGCTACTGTATGTAACCAGGCCCGACATATCCTTTGCTGTAAGCAAAGTGAGTCAGTTTATGGAGTAGCCCAGACATGCACATATGGATGCAATCCACATGATTTTGAGATATCTGAAGACCACCTGCTACGAGACTTCTTTTTAGCAGAGGCACATCTCTTTCAATTACGGCATGTGCAGATGCAGATTATGTTGGGTGTCCAAAGGATAGGAAGTCTACATCAGGATTTGTTGTGTTCATAGGGAATTCTTTGGATTCATGGAAGATCAAGAAACAGATTGTGGATCGAGTGTTGAGTCAGAATACATGGCCATGGAGCAGGCTAGCACAGAGTGTTCTTACTGATCTGAGTATAGAGGTGCCTCTTCCCATGCACCTCCAATGTGACAATCAGACTGCTCTTTTTATTGCGAACGACCCAGCCTTTCATGAGAGGATGAAGCACCTAGAGGTGGATTGTCACTACACTCGTGACATGATACAGAAGGGTCTTATTGCCACTACTCATATCAACGCTGGAGATCAGACATCAGATGTTCTTACTAAGGCCCTAGCCAAAGGACCTTATCAGAGATGTTGCTCCAAGTTGAGTCTGATTGATATCTACGCTCCAGCTTAAGGGGAAGTGTTGAGATATTTGTTATCTTTAGTATTGTTTTTCTCATTTTCTATTTATTTTGTTTTCATCCTATAATTTGCCCAATAGGTTCCTCTCCTATATGAGAGAACTGAGGGCTTCTCATTTATGCAATTCATTCTTTTCCTTACACAATCTCAATGGGAGCTTATTTCACGATTGTCTTTGGTGTAAATAATACACCTTGGACATCGCCGTCATCTATGATAAAAATACACCCTGGACATTATCATCATCTATGATAGATGTCAGCATTGTGCCAGAATCCGTAGCACTAGGAATGTGGTGTAGTATCTCGATGTTGTGACTACTCCGATCCAATGAAAATTTTTCGACAAATCAAATCCATCTCCCCAAAATACGTAGTCGTTCGTAATCCTAGACCTCACAAGACATGATAACTTGAGTCAATGTTTCCACTTTTCATTTGAAACATGCAATATGCCGAAGCCATTGAACCCCCATAAATTACATCAACATGATATTAGTGCGTAAAAAATGCCAATTTTCCACTCAAAATACTATTAATAATGAACAAAATCACAATAACAACAAAGCCTTTTCCCGCATTAAGTAGGACGAGAACTCTAATGTAAGGAACAAGTTGGATGGAATTGACCTTACTGCCACTTGCTATTGGAAATTACCTTAAACAAGGCAGTGTGTGTCGAAGTTGCAAGGTCACGATGCTGCAAGGAAGGGTTGTTTTCAATAACACGAGGTGGTGGTGGTGCGAGTTGGCGGAGAGGCTGGACACTGGAGGACTCGTGTGGGGGATAAAGAGAGCTAGGATGCAAAGGGATACGAAGTTCGGGTGGGGCTTCTAGGAACGGGTGCGGTTTTTTAACCCAAAGGCGTGTTGCTACATAGAAGGTGCTTGGCATATCACCTAAATTAAATGTTTTATAAAATATGTCTAAACTATTGCGCTACATTTACAGTATTTAAAGGGAAAAAATTGTTGACCAAAACGGGGAAATATGTTTTACGAATTAGCCTCCAAATAACATATTAAAAGGAAGTTGGACCGTAAAACGGCTACCCGAAATACTCATTGAGAAGTAGCTAGTTATTTCTAAAAACAATAGTCTGAGTAAAAGTTTCAATTTTGCGTTCTGTCCTAAGTATGCGACCTGGTCCTTACAAACAATGAGTGGATTTCTCTCCACCTTACAAACAATGAGTCCTAAGGCTGGACATTGGAGGACTCGTGTGGGGGATAAAGAGAGCTAGGATGCAAAGGGATACGAAGTTCGGGTGGGGCTTCTAGGAACGGGTGCGGTTTTTTAACCCAAAGGCGTGTTGCTACATAGAAGGTGCTTGGCATATCACCTAAATTAAATGTTTTATAAAATATGCCTAAACTATTGCGCTACATTTACAGTATTTAAAGGGAAAAAATTGTTGACCAAAACGGGGAAATATGTTTTACGAATTAGCCTCCAAATAACATATTAAAAGGAAGTCGGACCGTAAAACGGCTACCCAAAATCCTCATTGAGAAGTAGCTAGTTATTTCTAAAAACAATAGTCTGAGTAAAAGTTTCAATTTTGCGTTCTGTCCTAAGTATGCGACCTGGTCCTTACAAACAATGAGTGGATTTCTCTCCACCAGACACAAAGGTTAATTTTATATAAATTTTATTTACAGTCATCTTCATTAGCAGTCCCGATTCTATATTAAGGTTATCACTGAAGTTTTAGATGAGCACAGAAATTCACGCCTAACGAGCAATCCCAATTCCTTTCATTCCTAAGTTGTAAAACTGAGGAGAAAGGATCGAAAAAACCAATGCAGGTTGAATCAATGATGCATACTTAAGAAAAAGACTTACAGTGTTTCCTCGCGTTCTTCATGCGGGATGCGATACAAGGAATTAAAATTTACACTAAATGATATGCACAAAAGAAAAACACCCTAGGCAGATAGTTCTTTTAGCGGGAAGAACTGATTTCAATTTGCTAATATTGAACGATCTAAAGTGCATAAAATTAGTGAAAGTGTGGCCTAAGAATTACGAGTACAATCAAGAATAAATAAGCAGTCGTATATGTGCCTAATTCCTACGCTACTCAAGTCGGGTCCCAACCACACAGAAGGGGTTGAAACAGACCCAACACACCACAAAGAAGTCTAGTCCTTAATTATTACTAATTAGAGGGTTCATATAGAGAGACCCTGTGACTGATGCAGAAAATAAAGCTATTCTAAACTCTCTCACAAAAATTAAAAAACCAATCTCTATCTTTGTAGATCCTTGATTTATATTTGAAATAGCTCCGAGTAATATGCGAAGAGAGAAATTACGGTTAGTATCAGAAGTGGGAGAAAAATTCAAAATGAAATGCAGAAAAAAATAATAAAAAATAAAAAATGATACAGAAATTATTTTCACAAAAATAAATATAGAAAATAATTTAAAACCCTAAAATTTGTCGTTCCCCGGCAACGACATCATTTGAAGAACGTCAAATTTGCCTCTTTAATAATCGTTAATTGTCATAGCATAGGAGGCAAATTTGGTTCAACAAAAATCAACGGCTAAGAGCTCGTCCCCTACCTCCCGTTGGCCCCCGCTCCAGCAACGACGCCATTTGTTGAATGCGGAATTCGTCTCTTTTAATGATCTAAAATTGTAGTATAGGAGTTGATCTTCGATTCAACAAAAACTACAATCTTTGAATGTTGTAGAATATTTATACTTGACAAGTCTACCAAGGGAGAATACAGGGAACGATGATTTTTAGTTGCGTGATCTTAAATTAATTTAAAATAATTAAGTAAATGTTCGATTAATTTCTGTATCAATAATTAAAGAGAAAATATGATGACAAAAAATGCAATGAGAAATAAATAGAGCGGATGAGCGCAGGATCTGTGATTTTACACAATTTGAGTCCTCAAATAATATGATCAATAAATCCTCAAAAACTATCACAGATCGAATAATTTCAAGATATATTCGAATTAATTCCAGTGCATCAGGTAAATAAAGCAATCGATAATAATTTAGAAGAAAGATATTTGGCCTTAGAATTTCTGTGATTTATTTCCTCAAATAGTCGACAATAATAATAAAGGAACAAATCTTAATTCATCCCCTGCAAAGATTTAATACTAAAAAATATAAGTATAAGAGATTCAAATAATTCAGGCCATCACTCTTAAATCCCTGCAAATATCAGTATAAGTCAAGTATCTTCTCAGTAAAGAGTAACACAAATATGTCATGAAAAGCCTGCATAAATCAAAATGCTCCTTAAACAATAATCATCAAGAAACAACCTCAGATCTGTCCACAAATTATGCAAAGTGATAGAGCATGAAATAAGCTTCAAAACGACATACTATACGCTAGAAACGGAGTTCGTATGAGAAAGATATGCTAAAATAAAGATGTGTGGATTAAAATGCAATAAAAAGTTAAGTTTTCTTCTCAATTGGGTCCCTGGAGGACTTATCTGCAATAAGGAAAACCCGCCTGGGCCTTTCTGCAAATTGCTTAGGAGGGCACGTGTTTGACTCGTGGCTTGAGGAGGCGGGGTTTCTTTGCGGTTTTCTGGAAAGGTAGGGACACGTCTGCAAATTATCCACCGCCTCACGTGCGATGTCACAGTGAGTCTCGGATCAGGAGCTGCGATTCGGGCCACGTGGCGGACGACGGGCGGTTCGACCACCCGAAGCGGAGGCTTCGACGTTTCGAGCCTAGGTGGCTTGGCAAAGGTTCGGTCGACCCGAGCCTTGAGGCTGGGATCGAGGCTCCGGTGGGGGAATGACGTAGCGGCTCATGGACTGTTGGATCTCCCGATCCAACAGCTGGGCGGACGGCGTCGGGCAGAGGTGCGACTGCAGGGAGGAGTTGCAGAAGATCCAATCGACGGAGTGGGGCTCAAGCCCTCGGCCGACACACGACGCGAGGGTCGGAGGTGATGGTCGGACAGAGTCGATGCGAGCGAAGGCGGAGGAACTTCGGTTGAGGGCGGAGGTGGCTGTTGTCGTGGCGAGAGGAGATGCTGCGGAGTGCGAAGGTAGAGGAGGGTCGGCGGAGCGGTGGCGACGCTGGGAATGGTAGGACGCCTGGGAAGAAGGGGAAGCAGGAGCTTCTCCTGGTGATCGCTTCAGATGGCCGACGAGCGAGGCCTCGAAGCTTCCGCAAAGCCTGGGAGCTCTGCAACGAAGGCGAGCCTTCAGATCACGTCGCGAGGAGAGGAGCTTCAAGCCGTTGTCATCGGTCGAGCTAGGAGAAGGGCAGATGGGGGAGATGGTCGGTTTCTGGTGCACTTTTTAGGGGGAGGAGAAGGTCGGCGTTATGTGAGAGAGGGACGGCGATGGCGAGTAACGGTGGAGGTAAAGAGTTGCCTAACGATCATGGAGGAATCGAGGGAGGCGCTGCCGTTTCGCGAGGAGGGGGGAGGAACGTTGCAGACTTGGGGGAAGAAACGACTGGAGGAAGATGGCGACAAGAGAGAGAAGCGGGGGTGCCACATGGCATGCCCGGGGGCTGCCACGTGTCACCCCAAAAATTTTTTCAAAATTTATAAGGAAAGAAAAATAGAAGAGAAACAGAAGGAGATCTCGGATCAAAAAATTTCCTTCACGAAAGTTGTTTGTCTTGACGAGATCTACAACTTTCATGAAGGACCCGAGAGCAAAATAGGTCAACTGTACAAAGTGGTATTTTTGGTGGTCTCCAAGTGTATAGAAAACTGACTTTTTGGAGTTTTGTAATTTTCTTGTGATTTTAAGAGGATAAAAATATAGAAAAAAATGCGATAAAATACAAGACAATTACATACTGATCTGTTTTTTTGAATTTTTAATAAATAAGAAAATAAGAAAATAAAATAGGAGTATGAAATACGAGACTTTTGTACAGACTCACAGAGGACACTCGGATAGAGTCAGTTTCTTTGATTTTAGTCTTGACTTGGATTTGAATTTTTATGCCGCTTGATAAAACTTTCATCAAAGAACACAAATAAATAAGAAATAAAATAAAAGGGTTAATTATGTACATAAAAACTTAGGTTAAAAATCGCAAAAAGCTTAAGTGCGCAAAAGAGGTCCAAAACCCAATTTTCACATATGAGCACTGAATTTTATGAAATTAGTCTTGTTTTGAAGGTATTTGAAAATGGAGTACTTAAAATTGAGTAGACCAAAATCGGACACTGTATGAGAGAGATATGTGCGTTTTAGTCCATCGGATGTGAAATCGGGACGTGGGTTTATTTGACACTTCTTTGAGTTAGCAATTTTTTGTATTTTTTATTTATTCTTGTTACTAAATATCTACTCAATGGAAGTGTTTCAGATCAATCCGAGTTAGGATGAATTAATTTAAAATATGGGAAGTTAGTAGCTTTTTAGGCCAATTTACACAATATGCAATTATGCGTGATGAAATATGAATATTATTTACACATGTATGAATGCTAATGATGCTATATTAATTATTAAATGCACATGAATTTTGGGGAACATAGCTTAATTGACCATTTTTAACGTGATGAATACGAGATTCATCACATATCACCTAAATTATGTGTTATCAAAAACGCCTAAACTACTGCGCTACATTACAAGGGAAAAAATTGTTAACCAAAACGGAGAAATATGTTTTACGAATTAGCCTCCAAATAACATATTAAATTTGTCATAAGCTTGACTAACAGTTGACAAGCTATGTTTTTATCCTTTTATTAGTACAACATTACTAAAAAAGGTTTTATCCTAATCAATCTTATCAATAACCACGATCTCCCCTTTGTGATTGCTTTCGAACATCACAATGCCTCTTTCATTATACTAGTTTTGTGAAAAGGTTTCCATCATCATGATGCATTCTCCATTGAACTTGGAGCATCCGGAGTCCATTATCGTTTTTCTTTGGTATTAATCTCCTTGTCTTTGGTAGCATACGTGTAAGAAAACTTACTTCTTTCTTGGAGTTAGAATAGAAAGCACTTGTATTAGAGTAGTCTCAAGTAGCTTGGAACAACTTCTTGGAGTTCTTGTTCAACTTCATCTCTAAGTTGTCTTCTTTCTACTTCCCTTGTCCCTTTCCTTCTTGAGTTGTGGAAAATCTTTGTCTATGTATTCTTTTGCATTCTTAACAGATCATCGGATTTTTTCTGTCATTTTTCTCTTAAATTTTCTCTTGTTGCTTGAAATTTCTTGTCTTCTTGTGAAAAGCGCCATGTCCTTGCCTCCATCATCATCATCATCATCGAATAAGGAGGTTGTGTATCATAATTCAAGTGAGTTTAATTAAATTAGAATTGATGCCAACATAAATTGCACCTTTTCAAATCGTTTATAAATTCAAGAGGTGCAGACTGTCTGGAATAGTCGTCCATTATAAACCAATTTCTTAATTAAATACTTAATTTTTCAACATCAAAATAAAATGTTTATAACGTCAAGACGTGCAGACTGTCTGGAATTGGTTAACAACAACAACAAAGCCTTTTCCCACATTAAGTGTGGTCGGCTAGTCTGGAATTAGTTAACTGTCACAACAAATTTGTCGACTAGAAGTCATTGTCAACTAATTGGCTGGTTTAGAGATAATTTGGTTAAAAAGTTCAGTCAGTGTCTTGAATTCTGAAAACCTTTTGATAAATAATAAATTAAATGAGAGTAATATCAGTGAATTAGGTCGGGGTTCAAAAGCCATCTTTACACGGGAGAGCAGCTAAATTGGTTCGGGAAGCAGAGTTAGTAGGGCATGAAGCCTTGTGTATCACCCATTCTCAGCTCCAAGTACAACTATAGGTAAGCGCTAGCTTTGTCAGCAGATTCATGGAGAAATAGTTGGAGGTAGGCTTGTATGTTTCATTGCTTGCAATCTGATTTATTAGTAGCTTTGATTGGAATTAAGGAAGAAGCGCTAGGTGGTGGCTAGTTAAAACCTCCTAATAAATTAGATTAAATTGAGTTAGATTGGTTGATTGTTTTGTCAGACAATTGACTAGAATGAAATATGAGTTGATTGATCTTTTTTTTTTTTGAGAAAAGATGAGTTGAACGCCCATCCAAGTCGACTGAATGTTCTTGACCTGTAAATCATGGAAGCATGGCTTAGTTGAATGGGATAAACACTTAGTCGACTGATAACAAGACCAGGCCAGTGTAGAACTCGACTAAGGCTAAATAGCCAGTAGCTTTCAATAAGGATGGCTCAACTAAGTTGAGCTTGCACATTAATAGAGCCTTGTGAATGTTATTTTGTGCTTTAGTTGTTGAGAGAAAATGAGAACATGTTATTAGAATAGACCGAGGGCTCTTTTATATAGGAGAAAAGCCCTTGGATATCATGTACCCAGAGAAAACATAACATATAAAATAGACAAAGAGATATATTTATCTCAACACTCCCCCTCAAGCTGGAGCATATATATTTATCATGCTCAGCTTGGAGCAACACCTCTGAAATGGACCTCTAGCTAGAGCCTTGGTGAAGATGTCAGCCGTCTGATCTCCTGTGGAAACATGGGAGGTGGATATGAGACCTTTCTAAATCATGTCTCTAGTGTATTGACAATTCACCTCTATATACTTTGTCCGTTCATGAAACACAGGATTATTGGCAATAAATAATGCAGCTTGATTATCATATAAAAGTTGCATAGGAAGAGGAACCTCAATGGTAAGGTCAGTCAATACCGATCTAACTCACATCATCTCTGCACTCCCTTGTGCCATGGCCATGTATTCAGATTCTGCACTTGATCTAGCCACCATTGTCTGCTTCTTGCTTTTCCATGAGACAAGTGAGCTCCCGACAAACACAGCAAAGCCCGAAGTAGACTTTCTGTCCCTGGGACAACCTGCATAGTTAGCATCTGCACAAGCTGTCACGTCAAGAGATACTTCCCTGCTGAATATAAGACCCGAGCCAGGTGAGTTCTTCAAATATCTCAATATCATATAGACAACATCCATATGCACCTTTCTGGGCTGCTCCATGAACTGGCTAACTTTGCTTACTGCAAACATTATATCTGGCCTGGTGATAGTGGTATATAAAAGCTTTCCAACCAGTTCTCTGTATCTCGTGCTATCTACCTCCTCAGTGTCATCATCATATAATCTCATACTCGGATCCATCGGAGTAGTAGCAGGCTTGCATCCAGTCATACCTATCTCAGAAAGGAGATACATCACAAACTTCCTTTGGGTCATCATCAGACCACGTTGGTCCCTGGCGAACTCCAACCCAAGGAAGTATCGAAGAGTACCAAGGTCCTTAGTCACAAACTGTTGACCTAGGAACTCCTTAGCAGTCTGAATACCTTGGTCATCATCCCCTGTAACAACAATGTCATCCACATAAACAAGAATGGCAACAATACCTCTCTGTGTCCTCTGAACAAAAAGTGAGTGGTTTGTAGTACACCGCACAAACCCCTGGTGCTCTATCATTTCCGATAGCTTCTGGTACCAAGCTCTCAGACTCTGCTTCAAGCTATAAATCGCCTTGTGGAGCATGCACACCTTATGGGACTCCCCCTCAGTAGCAAACTCTGGTGGTTGTTGCATATAAACTTCCTCTTGAAGATCCCCGTAGAGAAAAGCATTTTTCACTTCAAGCTGGTACAAAGGCCAGTCCCGTGAAACTGCAACGGAGAGAAGAATGTGTAGTGTCGAATGTCTGACCACAGGAGAAAAAGTATCCTGATAATCCACCCCATAGGTTTGGGTGAATCCACGTGCCACAAGTCTTGCCTTGTAGCAATCCTAACTGCCATATGCCCTTTGCTTGACTGTAAATATCCATTTGCAGCTTACAACAGAGGTACCTTGTGGAGCAAAAACAATGCTCCATGTCCCACGTGACCTCAAAGCAGCCATCTCCTCTTCCATTGCAAGTCGTCACCTACTGTCCTGCAACGCCTCCTGATATGTATGCGGGATAGTAACATCAGAGAGTCCTACTACAAACTTCTTGTACTCCTCTGAAAGATGATCCAAAGAAACATGTGCAGTAAGAGGATACGTGGCACACTGGCGACGAGGCTTCCTTAGGGCAATAGGAACCTCCAGATCATCATCCATTTTGTCTGCTGGAGTCAACTCATCCTGTGTATCATGCAAAACTCCAGTGCAATCAGTAGAAACAATGTTATCATGACATACCTGAGGCGTCGTGGATGATGTGGACGGCGCATGAACAGATGGGCAAGTAGAAGACCTGCGACTGTAAACAAGGGGTAAGAACTTTGACTGGGTAGACGGAGGTAGAGGTGGTGGAGGTGGTGAAGGTTGAGGTGCAGCATAGGGTTCATATGGTGGAGGAGACAGAGGTGGAGGAACAACAATATCCTCCCCATAAGTAGTATTGGATAACCTGTCACCTGTAGGAGAGAAATACATAATCGACTCAAAGAAAGTGACATCAGCACTCACATAATATCTTCTGCCTATTGTATCAAAACATCTATACCCTTTTTGGGTACGAGAATAACCAACAAAAACACATTTGACAGCTCTAAGCGAGAGCTTGTCACGACCAGGAGTGAAATGGTGGACAAAGGCCACCAATCCAAAGAATCTGGGAGTGAGAAAGAATAGTTCCTTCTCGGGAAACGCAATCAAGAAGGGAACCTTCTCTCCAAGCAAGGTGAACGGCATGCGGTTCACCAAGTAACAAGCAGTGAGAACAGCGTCCCCCCCAGAAAGAATGAGGGGTACGACTCTGGATCAATAATGTTCTTGTGACATCATGAAGGTGACGATTGTTTGCGTTCAACCACACCGTTCTGCTGAGAAGTGTAATTGCAAGAGGTTTGATGAACAATTCCAAGAGACCTGAAAAATTCAGATAAATGTAATGTGGAAAACTCCAGCGCATTATCCGTACGAATGAATTTCACATTAGCAGAGAATATATTTTTGACTTCAATAAGAAAAGTTTTAATGATAGCACCTGCTTCCGACTTATGTTTTAACAAGAACACCCAAGATAGTCTAGAATAATCATCCATAACAACCATATAAAAATGATGCCCCTGATGATCAGGAACACGATTAGTACCCCAAATATCAAAATGAAACAATTCAAAGGGCCGACTATTGTGATGACTCGGAAAAGAGGAGCGATGGTGCTTCCAAAGTTGACAGGCTTCACAATCTAATGTAGTACGGGTAGATATCTGCGGTAGCACATGACACATCTTCTGGAGAGGAAGGTGGCCAAATCGAAGATGCCACATGAAAGGAGAAACATGTTCGGAAGGAATGGTAGCAATTCCAGCACAAGGAGGTATGGCAAGCTTATACAATCCTCTCTGCTCACGGACATGACCAATCATCCTGCCTGTTAGTATGTCCTGAAACACAAAAGAAGAGGGATCAAAGATGGCACGGCAATGTAAATCTTTTGTAAGTTGATTAATGGACAAAAGATTCATCTGAAAGTCTGCAGCATATAAAACATTATGAAGATGCATAGAGGGGGCTAGAACAATCTCCCCCTGACCAACAATGGGTAGACGAACCCCATTTGCAATAACCACAGATCTGCCAGGTGTGATAGATATGTATGTACTGAACTGCGTCCGATCTCCACACATATGATGTGACGCTCCAGAATACATAATCCAATCGGTCAAATCTGAACTGCCACTACTTGTAAACGCAGAATGAGTACTTGATAAACTGGATGATGCTCTGGCGATGGTTGCGACATTTGTTGAACCTGGAGTCGGAGTTGTAGGAGTGCTCATCATGTCTCGAAGCTTGGAGACAATATCATCGAAACGTGGATCCGGAGTAGGCGCACTAGAATGCTCAATCTACTCAACAACACATGCAGATGCTGGATATCTATGCTTCTGAAAGCATGTGTCCTCAGAGTGACTCGGATGATGGCAATGGGAACACGGACCACACTGTCGGCTGCCTTCTCGACCTCGAGGTCCACGACCCCGAAATTGAGACGACCCCCCTCTGCCACGAATAACTTCCATAGCAGAAGGAGTCAGTTGGACCGTAGTAGTGTTTGTGGTAGCGATCCTGCTCAAGTGCTTGTAGACCTCCATTGGCGGTATCGTCTCTCCAGTGAGAAGTTGAGTACGAGCGGTATCATACTCTGAGTCCAGAGAGGACAAGAAGACTCATGTCATGGTGGAATTCCGATATGTCTGATGCTATTTTGTGCTAGTGGTAATAGGCATGAAGCTGTGTACTCGCTCAAACATGCCTCTCAGATGAGAGAAGTATGCGTGGAGCGGTCGACCATTCTGTTTGGTCGAGAAAATATAAAACTGTAGCTGAAGAATCTTGCTCTCATTCTTTGCTTGCCCGTATGTGTCTGCTAATATATCTCACATAGCCTTTGTAGTTGGCTGGTTAACAATATCATTCGCGATCTCCGTTGTAAGTGTCCCGGAGAGCCAGATACGAGCATACGCATCATCTTGTTTCCATGATGCATTTGCCCCAATCTTGTCCGCCGACTCCGAATCAGTCAAAATATGCTCCTTGTTGTGGCACTGCATTAGGGTACGAAATTGCATAGACCATAACTCGTAGTTGGTCCCATACATCTTTACGATAGGTGCCGGACCTTTGAAGGCACCGGAAGAGGAGAAAACATCATCCTTGTTTTTTGACATTGTACCAAGAAGCCAACACGCGGAACAACTGGGGGTTATATCAAGAGAAGAAAATATCGTCTACAGAACCATAGGAGGGATTAGTTGTATATGTAGACTTATACAACCATCCCTTGGCTTCCGTGCGAGATCAAACGCCGCACAAATGAAGACAAATCAGGCGAGGCCGCCTTGGAGAGCCCTAGGTTAGCGCAATAGAGCCCTGGCGGCGCTTTGGGGGCTCCTGGCTGCGGTCGCAGCGCTTGGCAGTGCGCGAGGGAAGCACCTGGAGGCGCGTTGAAGGCGCTGGCAGCGCCTGGGATGCGCCTAGCGGCGCACGATGCTCCTGGGAGCGCCAGACGACGCGATGGATTGACCCAACGGGATGCGCGACCTGCCTGACGAACAACTGTAGCGCGCGATGCACCTAGCGGGATGCGCGACCTTACGGTGCGCGATGCGCGCAGGAGGCGCCTGGCGGCACGCGGAAGGCTCCGGGAGGGTAACAGTAGGCGGCGGCGGGGGGAAGGGGCGTGGTAGGGTTAGGGTTTCGGGTGGAATATGGGAACCCCGGCCTAGGACCATTGCTCTGATACCATGTTGGGAGAAAATGAGAACATGTTATTAGAATAGATCGAGGGCGCTCTTATATAGGAGAAAAGCAGTTGGGTTAATTACATGATAAATACCCAGAGAAAACATAACATATAAAATAGACAAAGAGATATATTCTATTTCAACATTAGTATCTGCTAAATGATCCTTAAAGTTGGTTCAATGTTGCAAATTGGTTTTCCAAAGCTAATAATTTGCAAAGTAGTCCTTCATTGCTCGTGTGATTACATTCTTTACTTTAAATTGATTTTTCCATTTCATCCTGAAATGTTAGCCTGCATTTCAGAAACAAATAAACTCTACTACTTGTTATTATCAAAATAAATTCTCAAACTGGAAGGATGTTATGGAGTAGAAAATCGAGTTCACTTTCTTGTCATGTTCCTTCGCTCTGTTCATCTCCATGCTTATCTTCCCGAACCATGTGGTTGCTTAACATGTTTATCTTGTCATCTATGTACCTCTTCATGTTTCTCTACTGAACTCAGTGCAACCGGTGCTCCTTCCCCTTCTTTCTGTTGTCCATCTTCTCACCATGTTTGTCGAACTGCAACATTGAGTGCTTCCTTGTGCTGTAGGTTCTGTACTATTGTAGTCTGAAGATTTGGAAGAAGCTCTCATTTAATTATCTTGCTGGCTTAAGAGGCGTGTCTTACAAGAAATTTTTTTTTTGTGTCTATATATAATATGTACCCTGGTCTGTAATATTGTAGTCTCCTTGTGCTGTAGGTTCTATAATATTGTAGTCTGAAGATTTGGAAGAAGCTCTCATTTAATTATCTTGCTGATGTAAGAGGCATGTCTCGCAAACACACTTTCTTTTGTGTGTCTATATATATAATATGTACCTACTTCAATGGTCTGGTGTTAGTGCAATGTGTACCTACCACCCAAAAGATCAGGGTTCAAATCCCTCTTTGTGGGGTTTGTGTTAGGTAGCCAACACAATAACAACAAAGCCTTTTCCCACAATTAAGTAGGGTCGGCTACATGGATTCTTTGCCTCCATTCAGATCTATCTTGGGTCAAACCTGGGCTTATATCCACAAAACAAAGATCCCTTCGTATGGTCTCTTTCCAACAATTCTTGGGTTGTCCTCGCCCTCTCTTAGCCGGCTCCACATCCCAACACTCGCATCTCCTAACTGGTGCATCAGCTGATCTTCTTTGCAAATGACCAAACCATCTTAAGCGGTTTTCTCGCATCTTATCCTCGATCGGAGCAACACCCACTTTCTTTCTGATTGCATCATTTCGAATCCGATCTTTATGTGTGTGTCCACACATCCACCTTAGCATTTTCATTTCTGCTACAACCATTCTCTGCACATGTCTATGGTTCACAGGCCGACATTCAGATCCATAGAGCATAGCAGGTCTCACGGCTGCTTTGTAAAACTTTCCTTCAATTTTTAAGGAATTTTCTTATCACAGAGAACAACAGAGGCTCCTCTCCACTTTAGCCAACCTGCATTTATTCTATTAGTAACATCTCTATCAATTTCCCCATCAAGTTGCAAAAACAGATCCCAGATATCTAAAAGAATCTCTCTTCTGAATGTTATCATCACCAATCTTCACCTCAAATCCTTCACCATTGCTTCCATCAAAGGTGCACTCCATATATTCTGTCTTAGCCCTACGTATACGAAATCCTTTACTCTCCAACTAATGTCTCCAGACCTCAAGCTTCTCAGTTACTCCATCTCTAGTCTCGTCAATCAACACTATATCATCAACAAATAGCATACACCAAGGTAGCTCATCCTGAATGTGACTTGTCAACTCGTCCATAATCAAAGTAAAAAGAAATGGACTCAAAGTTGAACCTTGATGTAAACCAAGGCCTTAAATGTCGGTTTCGGTCACCATTTCGGTGACGACCAAAACAGAATTTCGATGGAATTTCGGTCAAATTTCGATCGAAATTTCGATCATTTCGGTCATTTTTTGTACTAGGACCCTCATATTTCGATCATTTCGGTCGAATTTCGATTTCGACTGGATATCGATATTCGACAGAAATTCGACCGAATTTCGCTGAAATTTGAGGCCATGATGTAAACCAATGTTGATGTCAAAATAGCCAGTCTTCCCAGACGGGGTCCTTACACAAGATAAAGCCCTATCATACATGTCCTTTATGAGGTTAATGTATAGGACAGACACTTGTCTCTTCTCCAAAACTCTCCACAATATCTCTCGTGGGACAGAATCATAAGCCTTCTCCAAATCAATAAAGATCATAGGGAGGTTCTTCCTTTTAGCTCTATAAATCTCCATTGTTCTTCTCAGCAAATGGATGACTTCAATAGTTGAGCGACCTGGCATGAATTCGAATTGGTTTTCTTTGACGTTGGAAACTTGACTCAACCTTCTCTCGATCACACGCTCCCAAATTTTCAGTGTGACTCATCAGCTTGATACCTCTATAATTTGAACAATTTTGAATGTCTCCTTTATTCTTATAAAGAGGCACCACGATACTCCTCCAATCTTCAGGCATTTTCTTGCTTCGCCAAATAACATTGAATAGATTTGTAAGCCAAGTCAAACTGTGCTCACCTAAAACTTTCCATACTTCTACAGGGATGTCTTCTGGTCCTACACCTTTCCCAGGTCTCATAACCTTCAAAGCCTCCTCTACTTCCATTCATTGTATCCGTCTATAGCTTGCACGATTCAAGTAACTTTCACTACTAGCTAGATCACCCAAAATGATCTCTCTATTTCCTTCCCCAGTGAAAAGTTTATGGAAGTACTGCTCCCATCTAGTCTCTATATCCTTCTGAGTAACAAGCACGTGACCTTCCTCGTCCTTAATGCATCTCACTTGAGAAAGGTCTTTGGTCTTTCTTTCTCTTGCTTTGGCCAACTTGAATATATCCTTCTGGCCCTCCTTAGAGTCAAGATTTTTATACAAAACTTCGTAAGCTTTCGACTTAACCTCGCTTACAGCCTTCTTTGCTTCCTTCTTTGCTATTTTGTAGTTTGTGACAGTTTCCTCCGTTCTATCCTTAGACATAGCTTTAAAGCATGCTCTTTTAATTTTTAGCTTCTGTTGCACCCCTTCACTCCACCACCAAGCCTCCTTTTGACCTGAGGCTCCTCCCTTTGACTCTCCTATCATCTCTTTGGCTACCTTTCGGATACAAGATGCTACCACCTCCCACATCTCGTTTGCACTTCCACTACAATCCCAAGATAAATCTTCTAAAACCTTCTCCCTGAAACTCGATTGCTTCAGTGAAAGATTCCACCATCTAGTTCTAGTGATCTTAGGAACCCTCCTTTTCTTTACCAGCCCTTTTATTTTTACATCCAAGACTAACATGCGATGTTGGGTTATCAAACTCTCTCCTTGGATTACTTTGCAGTCTTTAAAACACAACCGATCTCTTCTCCTCAATGCAAAGTTATCTATCTGAGTAGCCGACAATCAACATAAAAAATAGTTGGATCTTTCAACATGTATTTGAGCATGAATCTATGTAACCAACCCTACTTAAGTGGGAGAAGGCTTTTCCATTATATATATATTTTACAAGTATAGTGTTATTGATTGGTACTTTTATGTGTTTTTTCTTTGAACATCGTAATGGTAACTATTAGAGAATGTAGTAGACGGGTAATTGGATCTCTCCAAGATCCAATTACCCTCACTCATGTTTAGTCCCACATCATTTATAATTTGGACTCCAGACTGTTTGTGGGGTTATATAAGGAGCCTCTCACCCCTTGTACTCATTGAGAAATTCTAATAGAATATCCAATCCTTTGAGGTCTTCTCCCATGGTTTTATCCTGCTCCTTATGGAGTAGGGTTCCACGTAAAACCCAAGATATTTATGTTTGATGTTTTGTCTCTGATTATCGATTTTTTGCGAATTTTATATATTTCAACATGGTATCAGTGTAAGTCGATTCTATATTTCGATTCTTCTATAGTTCGATCTGGATTTTATTTCTTTGAAAATTTATTTTGTGTTCATGTTCCATTCAAGTTCAAATTCTAGAGTTTTTGATGAAACCCTAATTCTAGCCGTCGTGCAAGATTTCAAGTTGCAAATCAGTTCTCAAGAAGGAAGAAGAAGAAGGTACGTGAGCACCTCTATATGCCTTCTTTATGGTGACTCCAACCCTATTTCCAGATCTCTGGGCATCCTTTCCAACGGTGGGAGAATGGTAACAGCAACAAACCCTGTAGTGGGGCCTCCTTGCATTCTCGAAATGGCCCTAGATCTCAGGCGACACAAGAAGAAGAAGGATCGAAGCAGTAGGCATCGCAACTGACCTAGGTGGCGCCAACCATCGATATCCAACGTTGCCTATGCGCATGCAACAACAGTGATCTCAGGTCAGCGATGACGATGTCTTGTAGCTAGAGGCGACAATGGAGAATGTAATGGATTCCCCAAAGGGAACATTAAGAGTGGGAGAAGGAGACCGAACCCGATACCACACACCTGATGACATACCTCCATCCACACCAAGCTCTATACCGTTCCAAGGCGCGCACACACCTCCATCCAAACTCTAGGCGACGACAACACCTCCTTCTCCCTTAACGGCTACGACATAATGGGTTCTCTAAAGGGGAACCCTAAATCGATGATGAAGATTCCTCCCCTCCAACCCTTTGTTTCTAATGTTGGATACTTGGGATGTTTTAGAAAAAATGGGGAGAATGTTTGGGGCCCAAGATGGGCTGCCAAAAAATGGGGGTTTTGGGCCCAGAGTTAGGCCACATCTGCAACAAAAAAAAGGTCTGATTTGAAAAAAAGGATGACCAAATTAAAAAGGATGGCCGATTGGGAAAAAAGAAAAAAGGGAGAAGAAAGCCGGAAAAAAAGAATGGATTTGAAAAAAAGAGATTTTTTGAAGAAAAAAGTGATCATAAAAAAAAGAAGCCATGCAAAAAAATGAGAAAAGGAGAGGAAAAAATGCATATTTAATTTTATTTCTCCCAACTTATTCCTTGTTCTACTAAGTAATGGGAGAAAGGGGGAGTAAGAGCATGGCATTTCTTCCTGCTAAGATGTATCTACAAGATTCATATCATGTCCATCGTTTTCTGCTTGTGGCTCAGATGGACTTCTCTACTTGAGATCGTTTCAAACTGCTATTGTCATGCGCAATATGAAGACCGACACTCCAAACTTCTGCATACCAGCCATCTTCACTGAGCATCGACTACTATGCACATTCTATTATGCGACTACTACTTCATGTTAGTCTTCTCCATGGGCGACTCTACTACAGGCATGTCCTAATCACTGCAGACTTGCAGCAATGACTTTCCGCGTCAATCTTCTCCTTGGGCAACTCTACTACATGCATGTCTTGATTGTTGCAGACCCACAACGGTGACTTTTTGAACCGGTCTTTTCATTGGGTGACTCTACTACAAGCGTGTCTTGATCGCCGCTGGCCAGCCACGACTACTCTGAGCGGGCCTCGTCCCGTCTCTCTCAGATGTATCGTGTAAAGATGAATTGTGTATAGATTTTCATGTTGCAAGTTGCAGCTTTCTCAACTCCAGCTTGAGGGGGAATGTTGGAAAATGTAATAAACGGATAATTGGATCTCTCCAGGATCCAATTACCACCGCTTATGCTTAGTTCCATATCATCTATAAGTGGGATTGTGGTCTGTCTATGAGGCACTATATAAGGAGCCCCACATCCCTCTGTACTTGTTGAGAAGTTCTAATAGAATATACCGGTCCTTTGAGACCTTCTGTGGTTTCATCCCGCTCCTTAGGGGATAAGGTTCCACGTAAAACCCAAGATGTTTATGTTTGATGTGTTTTTTTTTCTGATTATCGATTTTGCTTCCATATTTCATATTGTTGGAAAACGTGAATGAGATGTCTATTCCATAGCCCTAGGCTCTCTTATATAGGAGAGTAGCCTATGGGTAAATTACATAAAGAGAATAACAAGAAAAGAAAATAACAAAGAGGTACAGTAACTCAATATGCGTCAACACTCCCCCTCAAGATGGAGCATAGATGTCAATCATGCTCAGCTTGGAAGCACACTTCTGAAATGGACCTCGTAACAATGCCTTGGTGAATATATCTGCAGTCTGGTTCTCTGAAGTAACATGAGATGTGGCGATGAATCCCTTCTGAATCATATCACGTATGAAGTGACAATCCACCTCAATATGCTTGGTCCGTTCATGGAATGCAGGATTGTTTGCAATGAACAAAGTGGCCTGATTATCACACTCCAAGTTCATAGGGAGTGGTACATCTAAGCATAAATCTGTCAGCACCGCTTTCACCCACATCACCTCTGTAGTAGCCTGGGCCATAGCCCTATATTCGGATTCAGCACTGGATCTAGCTACCACAGTTTGTTTCTTGCTCCTCCATGAGACTAGGGCATCTCCAACATAGACAGCATACCCTGAGGTGGACTTCCTATCCTTAGGACATCCTGCATAGTCTGCATCTGCGCACGCTGAGACAGAAATCCCCTTTCCTTTCTTGAATAGCAGACCTTTACCTGGAGAAGATTTGAGATATCTAAGTATCATGTGTATTGCATCCATATGCACCTGGTGTGGCTGCTCCATAAACTGGCTCACACGGCTCACTGCAAATAATATATCTGGCCTAGTGATCGTGACATATAACAATTTGCCTACCAGTTCTCTGTATCTTCTCCTGTCAACCTCCTCTGTGTCATCATCAAACAGCTTCATGCTGGGGTCCATTGGTGTCGTAGCAGGTCGACACCCTAGCATACCTGTCTCACTCAGTAGATCTGTGACATACTTCCTCTGTGACATGACTAATCCATACGGATTTCTGGCAAACTCCAGCCCCAGAAAATATCTAAGGACTCCCAGGTCCTTGGTGACAAACTCGGTCCCCAGCCTTTCCTTTGCATGCTTAATGCCTTGGTCATCATCACCTGTAATCAAGATATCGTCAACATAAACCATGATTACAACAATACCTCTTGCCGTCTTCTGTACAAACAAGGAATGATCAGCATTGGAGCGTTTATATCCTTGTTTCTCAAAGAGGTCTGACAGCTTCTGGAACCATGCTCTGGGGCTCTGCTTAAGGCCATAGATGGCCTTATGTAATCTGCAAACCTTGGAACACTCCCCCTCAACAGCAAAACCTGGTGGCTGTTGCATGTAGACTTCCTCCTGCAGGTCGCCATACAGAAAAGCATTCTTCACATCCAGTTGATAGAGTGGCCAGTCTCTAGTAACTGCAACTGATAAGAGGATCCGCAGAGTGGAATGACGAGCCACTGGGGAGAACGTGTCAAGGTAATCTACCCCATATGTCTGTGTGAAACCCCTTGCAACTAGGCGTGCCTTGTACCTGTCAGTGGAGCCATCTGCATTATGTTTCACTGTAAACACCCATTTGCAACTCACCGGGTTGACATCTGGAGGTATAGTAACCAAGCTCCATGTTCCTCTAGACTGAAGTGCCGCCATCTCTTCCTCCATAGCTAGCCGCCATCTAGAATCCTGCAAAGCCTCATGGTGATCCCGTGGAATGTCTGTAGCTGAAAGTGCCAATGCAAACGTCCTGAAGTGTCCAGATAACCTCTCAAAAGACACTGCTGCTGATATTGGATATTTGGCACAGCTTCTCTTTTGCTTGCGTAGGGCGATTGGAACGTCCAGATCCTCTGTGGTATCACCATGCTCCTGTAATGCATCCTGCTGAGAAATGTCGTCAGATCCATCAACATTAATATTTTCATTACATACCATAGGCGAGCTAGTTGACTGGTCAGGACCATGAGCTGGATGCGGCCTGCGGGTGTAATGGAATGGTAACGGGGACACTATTGGTGGCGGTGGTGGTGGTGGTGGTGGTGGTGGTGGAGATGGTGGTAACGGTGTTGTTGTTGGTGGTGCCATGAATACGGTGTCAGGAGATATAGGTGGTGGCTGCATGTTCCCGGATTCTGAAAAATACATAATGGATTCAAAGAATGTAACATCTGCACTGATCATATACCGCCGACGAACAGGGTCAAAACACTTGTACCCCTTTTGGGTTCTGGAGTACCCCACAAAGACGCATTTGACAGCCCTAGGAGAGAGCTTGTCAGACCCAGGCGACAACTGATGGACAAATACGACTGACCCAAACACACGAGGGGTAAGATTGAACAGATTCTTGTCAGGATAAATAAGTGAGAAAGGAACCTGTTCATTCAAGACAGACGAGGGCATACGATTTATAAGATAACATGCAGTGAGGACTGCATCACCCCAGTAGGAATACGGAACATGACTCTGAATGAGAAGTGACCTTGTGACATCAAGAAGGTGACGGTGTTTTCTTTCTGCAACTCCATTTTGTTGAGACGTATGAGCGCAGGATGTTTGGTGAACAATTCCTTTAGAGGAGTAGTAGTTGGCTAAACTGTTGGTGCATAACTCTGAGGCATTGTCACTTCTCATAATTTTGACAGGTGTGGAAAAGACATTCTGAATCTCATTTAGAAAGTGAATAATAATATTTCCAGCTTCAGACTTATTTTTCATTAGAAATACCCATGATGCTCTAGAGAAATCATCCACAAATACAATATAAAACCTGTTCCCCTGATGATCGGGAACACGACTTGGACCCCAGACGTCGACATGAAACAACTCAAACTTGGAGTTACTACTCCGACCTTGACTACTGGGAAAAGATGACCTGTGATGTTTTCCCAACTGACACGCCTCACACTGGATAGGTGTGTGAGAAAGACTATAAGGTAAGACTAGACGCAACTTCTGAAGCGGTAGATGACCAAAACGCAGATGCCACAGGAGAGGAGATACTTGTTCTGCGGGAGAAGCTGTGATTCCGGCAAACGGGGTCTGGTTCAGACGATAAAGGCCTCCTTGCTCATAGCCATGACCAATCACGTTGCCCGTACGGATGTCCTGAAAAATCAATGAAGATGAATAAAAAATGGCTCGACAATGAAGATCCTTCGTAATCTGACTAATTGACAAGAGATTCATAGAAAAATGCGGTACATGCAAAACATTCTTGAGCCGCATAAAGACGTCAATCTGATCTCCCCCTGACCCGTGATAGGAGAATGCGTACCATTTGCAATGACTACTGTCCGTCCTGGAGGAATCTGGGTGTATCCTGTAAGTAGGCTCTGGTCGCCACATAGATGATGTGTAGCGCCGGAGTCCATGATCCATGGCAGTGTATCAGATCTACTACTGTGGAGTGCAAGTGGACTACCTGAAGTACTAGTAGAGGCCGAGGCAGAAGCAGCAGCATCAGTATGGTTCTCTGCAGTCGGTGCTGGACCAGATGGTGGAATAATGCCCCTGAGACGGGCAACTAGGTCATCAAATCGTTGATCCAGTGTAGCAGCAGACGGGGGCTCTATCTGCTCAGCTGCTCGTGCGGATGCAAGAAATCCATGCTTTGAGTAGCATGTATCTTCAGTATGTCCGACTCAGTGACAATATGAGCATGTTGGCCTAGTGCGGCCACCCCTTCCACGGGGAGTACGTCCACGGCCCTGGTGATGAAAACCACGGCCTCTGTTGGCCGCCATAGCTGAGGGATTCTGACTTGCAGCTGCTGAAGGTACTATGATCCCGCTCAATCTGTGAAAAGCTTCCTCCATGGGAGGAATGGTCGAGTCCGCCAAAATCTGTGAACGTGCTGCCTCATACTCTGGATCAAGTGCAGCGAGAAATACACCCACCATCGTCGCATTCCTGTATGTCTTCTGCTGTTCTGGCGTGGCGGTAAGAGGCATGAAGCTATAAAGCTTCTCAAACATTCCTCTCAATGATGTATAGAGAGAATGTAACGGGCGGCCGTTCTGCTTTATTGTGAAGATATCATGTTGTAGTTGCAGGATCTTCGTCTCATTCTTTGCCTGAGAATATGTCGCTGCCAGGATATCCCACATGTCTTTGGCTGTGGGTTGATGTAGAATGTCATTGGCGATCTCAATAGCCAATGTGCCAGATAGCCACACCTTGGCATATGCATCATCGGCCTCCCATGAGGCAAGAACTCCAGTCTTCTCTGCAGGCTCGGGCTCGGTAAGAATATGCTTCTTACCCGTAGACTTCATCATACTCATGAACTGCATTGCCCACAGTTCATAGTTCGTACCATCCATCTTGACAATGGGCGCTGGACCACGAAATGCGCCCATTGATGGGATATCAGCCTTGCTTTCTGACATACTGGAGATGGAAAACTGGAGTGACCGAGAGATAACAATCTTCGTCTACAATGACATAGACGGGATTAGTTGCGTGTGTAGACGTCAGGCAACTAACCCCATGTATATCAAGATCTGTGCCCTAGATTCTTAGGGCTTGGGACACGCAGGCACGTGCAGGAAGCACGCGCGCGCGCAACTGGATGAAGCGCGCAGTGGCTGGATGCGCGTGCAGTGCACAGCGCACAGGAGAGTGCGCAGTGGCTGGATGTGCGCAGGCGCACAGTCGGTGGAGACGCACTGTGCGCTAGAGATGCAGGTTGCGCGCTAGATGCGCGCGAGATCGGAGATGAGGCGCTGCAGGTTGCGCGCTAGATGCGCACGTTGCGCGCTATATGCGCTCGATGCGCTGCGCGCTAGATGCGCTGGAGTCGCGCTAGGTGTGCTGATCGCAGGTGCGAGATGCGCAGATCGGAGAGGCGCCACAGGCGACCGGCGAAGACCGGTGATCGGATCGGAGACGAGAGCGGCGCCGAGAAGAGAGGCCGGCGGGTGGGGTTAGGGTTAGGGTTAGGTTTCGAGAACTCCGGTCTAGGACCGTCGCTCTGATACCATGTTGGAAAACGTGAATGAGATGTCTATTCCATAGCCCTAGGCTCTCTTATATAGGAGAGTAGCCTATGGGTAAATTACATAAAGAGAATAACAAGAAAAGAAAATAACAAAGAGGTACAGTAACTCAATATGCGTCAACACATATATTTCAACAGTAACAACCGGTGAGGTTTTTCCACTTTAAGTGGAGTAACATCTTAATGACAGATACAAAATTCCGTTATCTGCAATTTATTTCAGTTTTTGTGTTGGTTGCAGTGTGTGATCAATTACCAAGCTCTTCCTTGCCTTCTTAACCTTCTAACACAAAATCACAAGAAAAGTATTAAGAAGGAAGCCTGCTGGACCATTTCAAATATCACAGCCGGTAACAAGGAGCAGATACAGGTATGCGATGAAAAGAATATTCATACTGAAGTTGCTAAGGTTCAAGTTCCATTTTAAATATAAGTTTTGTGCATTATCCCAGCACGTGCTTCTCTAGGTGAGTTCTTCCAAAAAATGTACGCCCTCGTGTTTCTATTACCGATTCCCATAATTAATGGGTCCACGATTGTTTGATGGCTCTGCAACTTCTCATGGTTGTTTTGCATCTGGGGAAACAGGCTGTAGTTGATGCTCAACTTATCGGTCCTTTGATACACTTGCTCCAACATGCTGAGTTCGACATCAAGAAAGAGGCAGCTTGGGCTATATCAAATGCTACTTCTGGAGGCTCCCATGATCAAATAAAGTATCTACATTCTTTCCATCTTTGCTCAAATTGGCAAACAAATTCTCCATCCTGACATGCTTCATACAGTTATGATTATATTTTATTGAAATGACAGGTACCTGGTGAGCCAAGGGTGCATCAAGCCGTTGTGTGATCTTCTGGTCAGCCCCGATCCTAGAATTGTAACAGTTTGCTTAGAAGGCCTGGAGAACATACTGAAGGTAGGGGAGGCTGACAAGAACGTGGGAACCACTGATGGGGTGAATAGATATGCTCAGTTGATTGATGACGCTGAGGGCCTGGATAAGATTGAAACTTTGCAAAGCCATGACAACTCCGAGATCTATGAGAAGGCTGTGAAGATCCTGGAGACTTATTGGCTCGAAGAGGAAGACGAAGCCATGCCATCTGGTGATGGGACTCAAGTCATTCATTTTGGAGATACTGGGGTCCCCGCCCCCGCAGGTGGTTTCAAGTTTGGCTGAAGACAAGTTCTGTCTTTAATGGACTTCCCTAAATAAAGGTGACAGATGGGAGTCTGCCACAGGGTTGCATCAAAGTTGGTGGTGTAGAAGGAAGATGGAAGCTTTCAGTGGTAGTTGCACTGAGGATCATTTATGGTATATGTTGGCTTCATAGCAGAAGTTTCAGTTCTGGATATGGGATTTGTATTATTGTTTTTGGAGTCGGGCATTATTTCATGGTGGTTGCTATGCCTGTATTCATTGGGGGTTTTACCCTCCTGTATAGAGTGAGGTAATATAAATAGATTCTATGAGAAGCTTGCTAATTGAGCCAGATCCCTGGTTGTATTTTGTCAAGAGGGTCTTGTGAGCTTCCTGTGATAGATTTCATGTATGTATCTACTATTTGTGGAATTGCAAAGAGTCATTTTTCAGATTTTTTTGATGACGTCAGTTGGATTTATCATTGTCTGTTGTTTTATATTTCAACCAGCATCTTGATGCCGTCTTTTAGTCTGACATCTGAATCATAGTCCAGTTAGAGCAGCTATAGACGATTTGAATTTTTTTTAATTTTAAAAAAAACCATCTGGAAGTGGGGGTGCTCAAAAAAATAGGGTCAAATGGGTACCCATTCCAACCCGGAGGTTTTGACCCTATTTTCATGGGTACCCATGAAATCTACCCGGGTTGGGTACCCATGAGATGCTGCTCCATCCAAGCTGACTGACCCGATGGAAACCCCGGTGGAAGAACCGGATACCCGGTTGGGTATAATCCCCTTTCCAACATTGTCATTTCGTTCATGGGTAGGGTTTGCTTTTGGTGCCTTGCCAGTTGCCACACACGAGTGTATCCAAGTTCTCGAGCTTTGGATTCCGCTTCGTTCATAGGGAGGGGTTTGCTCCCAGTGCTTCGCCGCTCGTGAAGCCCTCCTCCAAGCCTCGCTCCCTGCCGCTCCTCTCCTCCATGCCTCGCCGTGCACCATAGCCATCCTTCACGTCTCGCCCCTGCTGCTGCTCTGCGATCACCACACATCGCTGCCCCTCACCTCCACAGTAGTACGTTCCGCCCGAGTCTATCAATTTTTGGGGGAAATGGTAAATTACTATTTCACCCCAAGTATTGGACGTTTTGATTTTGCTGTATTTATGACAGTTTTATGATGGTGACCTGTAACTTAATTGGTAAGGAGTCTAAGGATTATTGTGAAAAAAATACTTCCATCTGTTTGCATTTTCGTGGTTTGAGAATCTAGGAAGTTTGTCTACTGTGACATATTACACCATTTAGTCCCAGTTTTGTTTTTGGAGATTATCAACTTCATTTCTTTTAAACAGAATTGGGTGACTTTTATCGTTTCTCGAATTATTCAAATTATTCGATTTGATTATCAGATTAAATAGGATATTGCATCCAAAACCACAGAAACTGTAATTTCTAATTGCATAGTTTGAAAATATTGGTTATTTTGATTTAATATATTTGTGTAAAAGATGAATTAATTGATATAGTTTAATTGCAATATTTCTGGAATTATTGGGTATTTTTTAGTGATTCCATGGGTACCCGCGGGTATCCGTTACCCAATAAAATAATCTGGGTACCCGTTAGAATCGGGTACCCGTTGGAATGGGTCATATCGACTCGTAGACCCAGTACTAATGGGTCGGGGCGGGTCGTGATTGAATGGATTGGGTACCCGCCCCATGAACACCCCTATCTGGAAGTTTACACTTGTCATTTTGAAATTTTTGACCCCTAAAATTTGGATTTTAAAATTTTCAAATTAAGAATATGTTTAGTAGATGGGAAATTGCTCTGTTATTTTATAACTAAATATGAAATTGTATAAAATAATAAAACGAGATTGAAACATGTAGATTTTCACCTATTTTATCATTCATTGTATTTTTTTATTTTTTTAGAAATATTTGCACATTATTTCTATGATTTTTTTGGTTTAAAGAAGTACAAATTGATGAAATATATCTTACATTACATATTTTAAGAATCTTATATATGATGCATATGTTATGCCTTGTATCTGTATAGTACTAATTGCGCGAGATAAATTTTGTAACATTTATCATTAAATACATATTTTGATCATCTAATATTGATTTATTATAAAGGAAAATAAATTTATCAAATAAATATATATTAGTTATCTAACATTTTTTTTAACTCAGCCATGGTCAGTCTCAAGCCCGAGTAAATTGAGGAAGGTTGTGAGCTAGGTAGGTGACAGCCATCGTAAGAGAGACAAATTCCTAGAGAGTGTTCTTTTTAGGAACACTATTAAGGCTTTTGTCTCAAAACAGTTCGGATCTTTTAAACATGGATTTAAGCGAACATATCGATTTCGTTGGGGCGTTCTCTACTAGCGACGTGTTGCATCGCCCGAATGTAATGAGAAGTTGGCAAGAGCTGCTACATCGTTGCCCAGATGTAGTTCAAAATTTACTAGGGTTCTCACATGAGGAACACATGCGAGTAATTAAGCTAGTTCTGTTGCATCACCGCCCGGATGCAGTCCAAAATTTTCAAGGATTCTCGCATGAGGAACGCATGCGAGTAATTAAGCTAATTCTGTTGCATCACCACCCGGGTGCAGTCCAAAATTTACAAGGGTTCTCGCATGTGGATGCATGTGAGTAAAGAAGTTAGTTCAAAAGAGGTTGGAAAGGAAGTTGCGGATAGGTAGCTGGAATATTGGCACTTTGACAGACAAATCTATGGAGATAACAAATACGATGGAAAGAAGGAAGATTCAGATATTATGCCTACAGTTGACAAAATGGGTTGGAGAGAAAGCAAGGGAGATCGAGAAGTCATGTGTTAAACTTTGGTATTCGGTAAAGATAAGGATAGAAATGGTGTTGGAATGGTTGTTCATAAGGATTTGAAGGATTGTGTGGTTGAGGTGCAAAGATTCGGGGATCGGATTATTTTGCTAAAAGTGGTGCTCGAAGAAGAAATTCGGAATATCATCACAGTTTATGCATCGCAAATTGGTTTAGATGAAAGGATTAAACAATGCTTTTTGGGAGGATTTAGATAAGATTAAGAATCCCACAAAGAGAGTTGATTTGCCTAGGTGAAGATCTTAATGGACATGCAGGAAAGGATGCTTCAGGGAATACTAGTGTTCATGAAGGGCATGGCTTCGAGGTTGGAATGAAGAGGGAAAAGTCATCATGGACTTTGTAACAACTTAAGATCTTTTCAATGCAAACACTCTCTTCAAGAAGAGGGAGGAGCATTTAATTACTTATAAGTGGCTCAACTAGAACACAGATACATTACTTTGCGTTGAGGAGAAGAGATCGTTTGTGTTGCAAAGACTGCCAAGTAATCCCAGGAGAGAGTCTGACCACCCAATATCGCTTGTTAGTCATGGATGTGCAAATAAAAGGGTTGAAAAGAAAAAGGAGGGTTTCCAAGATCACTAGAACTATAATCAAGCTTCAAGGAGAAGGTATTGGAAGACTTATCTTAGGATTGTAATGGAAGTGCAAATGAGATGTGAGAAGCGGTAGCATCTTGTATCCGAAGGGTAGCCAAAGAGATGTTAGGTGAGTCAAAGGGAGGAGCTCCAGACCAAAAGGAGGCTTCGTGGTAGAGTGGAGAGGTGTAAGAGAAGCTCAAAATTAAAGAGCATGCTTTAAACCTATGTCTAAGGATAGAACAGATGAAAGTGTCACAAACTACAAAATTACGAAGAAGGAAGCAAAGAAGGCGGTAAGCGAACCTAAGTTAAAAACTTATAAAGTTTTGTACAAAAATCTCGACTCTAAAGAGGGCCAAAAGGATATATTCAGGTTGGCTAAAGCAAGAGAAAGAAAGATCAAAGATCTTTCTCAAGTGACATGCATTAACGATGAGGAAGGTTGTGTGCTTCTTACTCAGAAGGATATAGAGACCAGATGGAAGCATTACTTCCATAAGAGTTTCATTGGGGAAGGAAATAGAGAGATCACTTTGGGAAATCTAGTTAGTAGTGAAAGTTGAATTGTGCAAGCTATAGACAAATGCAAAGGAAAGAAGTAGAGGAGGCTTTGAAGGTTATGAGATTTGGGAAAGGTATATGACCTAATGACATTCCTATAGAAGTTTGGAGAGTTTTAGGTGAGCGTGGTTTGACTTGGCTTACAAATTTATTCAATGTTATTTGACGAAGCAAGAAAATGTCTGAAGATTAGAGGAAAAGCATCGTTGTACCTCTTTATAAGAATAGATGAGACATTCAAAATTATTCAAATTACAGAGGTATCTAGCTGATGAGTTACACTACGAAAATTTAGAAACGTGTGACGGAAAGAAGGTTAAGGCAAGTGTCCAAAGTAAAAGAAAATCAATTCGGATTCATGCCAAGTCGCTCATCCATCCACTTGCTGAGGAGAACGATAGAGATTTATAGAGCTAAAAGGAAGAATCTTCATATGATTTTATTGATTTAGAGAAGGCTTATTCTATCCTAAGGGATATATTGTGGAGAGTTTTGGAGAAAAGAAAAGTACATGTCCTATACATTAACCTTGTAAAAGATATGTATGATAGGGCTTCATCTTGTATAAGGATACAATCTGGGAAGCTGAATATTTTGACATTGGTCTGCATTAAGGATCAACTTTGAGTCCATTCCTTTTTATTTTGATTATGGACGAGTTGACAAGGTACATGACAAGCCACATTTAAGATTAGATACATTGGTTTATATTATTCGTTGATGATACTGTGTTTATTGATGAGGCTATATTTGGAGTAAATGAGAAGTTTGAGGTCTGGAGAAATGCAATGGAGACTAAAGGATTTCGTATAAGTAGTGTTAAGACTGAATATATGGAGTGCACTTTTTATGGAAGCAATGGTGAAGGAATCGAAGTTAAGATTGGTGACGATAACATTCAGAAGAGAGACTTTTTAAGATACTTGGATCGATTTTTCAACATGATGGGGAAATTGATGGATATGTTACAAATAAAATAAATGCAGGTTAGCTAAAGTGGAAAGGAGACTCTACTGTTATCTGTGATAAGAAAATTTCTTTGAAAATCAAAGGAAAATTTCATGAAGTAGCTATGAGACATGCTATACTCTATGGATCTGAATGTTGGCCTACGAACCATAGACACGTACAGAGAATGGTAGTAGCAGAAATGAAAATGCTAAGATGGATGTGCGGACACACATGTAAAAGATCGGATTTGGAATGATGTCATCATAAGGAAAGTATGTGTAGCTCTGATCGATGATAAGATGCGAGAAAATCACTTAAGGTGCATTGGCCATTTACAAATGAGTTCAGCTAATGCACTGGTGAGGAGGTGCGAGTTTTGGGATGTTGAGCCGGCTAAGAGAGGTCGAGGAAGGCCCAAGAAGTGTTGGAATGAGACTATACAAAGGGATCTTAATTTTTTGAATCTAAGTCTGAGAATGACCTAAGATAGATCTGAATGAAGGCAAAGAATCAATGTAGCCGACCCTACTTAGTGTGGGAAAAGGCTTTGTTATTGTTGATGTTGTGTTATCTAACAAATTTTAGAAATCTTGTCTTACATATTTATTGATTATCGATATGAAGTCATTTGAATTAAAATATATACAAATTAAATAAAAAAACAATCAAACATTGCACATTATATTTATTAAAGATGTAAGTTTCGTATCATCCGTTATTTTCTATTATAATCAAGATTATAAAGGTAAAAAAAAGTTAAGGACGATGTAGGAGATGAAAATAGATCAATCCTACTTCACATGGGAAAGAAAGAAAAATGTGTATAGGAAGACCATTGACCTTTGTAGAACTTAATGTTATAAATTATGCATGCATATATAGTATTTGTCCCAGTTAATTGTAACAGGTGAAAATTGCAAATAAATATAACAATAAATTATATATTAGAAATATGGAATTTTATATTATGCCCTTGAAATTTTATCCAAATGTATTACAACTTTTATAGTCCTTTTAATTGTATGACGACCTGTGTATCAACGGTAAAGCAAAAGGTACATGAAAAAAATAAGGTTAAAATGCTATAGTCTCTAAAGGAACAATGAACCTGTCATGTCCCTTCGAGAGGTCTAGGAAGGGGGATTCATTATTTTTCTCCACCTAGCCTAACTTATTTGGTTGAAAATTAATGTTTTACAGAATTTATTTTTCATAATTATTTTCAGTACCATTATCTAGATGTGATTTTATGAGATATAAATTTAAATTAAGTGGTAAAGTGGCATTGGTTCAACCCAAAATCTACACTACTTTCAAACCGCACCTAAACTCCCTCTCCTCTAGGGATAAAAACGGTCGGATACGGATATGAATATAGGTATAATCATATATTGTACATTTTAAAATACGAATATGAATTCAGATACGAATATTGACGGATGTGAAAAATGTGTTACCATATCCTTAAAAATGAATACGAATGTAAAATGAATACGAATGTAAAACGAATACGAATCTGATACGAATAATAACATAAATTTTTAATAGATTAACTAAAATATATGTTTAGGATGATTTACACATAAAATAGATATATCAGATATAGTAATTTCATAACAATTATACTAACAATAGTGAATGCAATCATAAAATATTGTTACTCACGGTTATAAATAAATCTATTACTATACTTATGTACGAAAATGAATATACGAATACGAATGCAAATATTAGCGAATGTTAAAGTGATATCCATATCCCATCCATTTTAAAATGAATACGAATACAAATATCAAAATATGTATAAAACGAGTACGATAGCGGATCGGATACGAATATATTCACATTCCTTTTCATCCACACTCTCCTCTCTTCCCACACCCAAAAAAGAAGACAACTTCGAAAGAAGAACCAATCTCCCCACAACGAAAGAATCTCAAGATCCATCCTAATTTCGAATTTCATTCTTAGATTCATTTCTCGATACCTCTGAACTGTTGGTAATATTTCTATCAGTTCACTTTTCAAGTTTTTGATTTTAAATTGAAAATCTCATTTTCTTAAATTTTTTATGTTCTTTATCATTAGAACTTATTTTGAATAGTTTCTTTGTGTCTTGTTTTGAAGGGACTAATCCAAAACACATTTCCAAACGTATTCCTAACTTTGAATTCGAAATCATTGATTCACAATTCTTGTTTTTGTTTATGAAGAGTGCATACCTTATCTTTAGTAAGAAAACCTCTCAGGTCAATTTCTTAATTACTCATTTTTTTAAAGGCAAAGTTTCCTAATATTGGAGAAGTACATATCTATTGAGAACTAGAAGTGGAGTCCCCTCCTACTCAACCCGAACCTACTGAAGAACCTTCAAAATTCTACAACTCGTAGCCCTTTGAGTCTAACTTCCAGCAATCACTCAATGATAGCCTAATCACGACAACAACGATGGAATGCCCTTTATTCTTCATCGACAATACTAGTTGTTAGGAGACGACCTGTTGGCATCGTCTCCTCTCCGATACTAGTTGCCGGGGATAGAAGCGGATGCGCAATCGATCACCACCACGGAAGCACGTGAAGAAAGAACAAGTAGATGTAACGGTGGTCGGTCGCCTCTCGTGACCACCGGAGAAGAAAGATCATTATAAATTAGAATGAGTACAGCTCTCTCAGTTCCCTCGCTCTCTCATCTCTTTCTTCTCTCTCTCTCTCCCTATCTAGAGGTTACATTGTTCTTGTGGTGGTGGTGAGGCAATGCCTCTACCACCCTCTATATATAGTCCGGTTACAACCCTGTAGTCATATTCTCAATAGGACTATAAATAGAATACAACTCAACTATTATTAGGATTAGGAGTCCAATATCACTAGGATTTTTATCTTAATTTGACTCTAATCCTAAAACTTCAAAGTGTTTGCACCTAAAAGATCCCAAATTCTTCGAGTTTGACTCCACCAATCCTTGATCACAGTCTGTTACTAGCTTTTTTTTCTAAATTTGTTTAAATTTTATGTTAGAGTCTTTTTTTGTCTAATATAAAATTTCTACGAGATAGACACATACATTTTATTTTCTTGTTTGCATTAGTCTTTGCATCAGATAATCTGTTTGCCTGTTTTGTTAATCTGGTTGTTTGTTTTCTCTCCTTCATTCTCTACTTACTACTTTTTACTTCAAGAGAAGTTTGAGAAATTAGTTAAGTTTATTGCCGGTCTTACTGTTAAACATGAAGCAATTCACCACATGTTATCTGTTATAATGTATACTGATTTCTTATCTTTGTTCTAGTTTATGAGAAAGATAACGAAAATGATAATTGTGTCTCTCTAACCCTTGCAGGTATTGCAGGTGATGCATGTATTTACGAAGAGTTTTTTAGTTTTCATAGCCTTTGTAGGAGTGCATGAATTACATATGTTATAGGGGTAGTTTTGTGATTATTGTATTTAACACATTTCTCTCTTAATTTTTGTATAGTATTTTGCCATTATGAAAAGGACGAGTTTGTTGAAACATCTTCCCTCAAGTGTTTAAATTAATGAACAAAAGTATTTAAATTAAGTTATACAAAGTGTGACAACCCACGGAGATGGATGCTTGGCAAACCATTTCCACGCATATAAATTCCACATTCGAGGTACACAAGCAGGAGAATAATAGCACAAAAAGATTGGACTGAAAAATTTCCTTTCCATTATAATTTCCATTCATTCACGTATGATCCAATAAAAAGGTCCATGTCCACAAAAAGATGTGTGTGTGCATGTGCGCGCCGTGCATTTAAAGATGCCCATAGACACATATACATAACATGTATCTCAAAGGAAACTACAAGTAAAAGCAATAAAAGTGTAGAAATCTGTCAGTACCATAGAAATGTGTAGCTATCCCAAAAAGTCTCCTCCAACCCAAAAGTTTCTCATTGTTGCAGCTTATCCTACGTACCTCGTGAATTCACATAGAAGGGTATGTTATAAAAAATTGCTCAGAACATCACTAAAAACTATAACAAAAGAAAGGTACGAAAAGTATGCAGAAGAAATAATAGGGTAACCCGTTCGTAATAAAAGAACAATGTTGTATTAAAAATTGTATTTAGGTTTTAATTGGAAAATCTATGTAAATACAATTGGAATTAATTTGGTTTCAATTGGGAAACCAAACGGTTTGGAGGGAAAGTTGGGAATTCCCAAATTTGAAACATGGATGAGGTTGGGTTGAAGTTTAGTACCATACCCTAGAGATCTAAACTTTTGGTGGACTTATATATGAGTCCCCACCCCAAGCTCTTGTAGCAATAGTAGAAAGGAGGAATGGAGGACCACATGCGCCTGCGCGCTCCGCTCCGGCTCCGGCACCGGCTCGGGAGAGTCAATTCGAATCTTGGATCTCGATACTTTTTCTGCGGGTTTCATTTGGCTGATCGATTAAATTAATCAGGTCGATTAATTTGATGTCGATCACATTGGGAATCGGACTTGATCCAAACAGCTCGACTTAGCCGCGGTTTTAGAATCCGAAAGGACACGCCCGTTGAGGGGCGTTTTCGGAAACTGAAGGGACCGTACGCTAGGGCACGCGAGCTCCTCTTTTTATATCTCTCACCCGACGCCGTCTTTCTTCACTCGGAAGAAAAACTCCACCCGTCGTCGTCGTCGCTCTTGCTCTCATTCCTCGCACATGCACCCCTGTTCTTCTCGGCTGCAAGTTCTCGGAGGTGCTTTCGAGGACGGTCTCGTCGGTGTGCACAGACGAAGACCGTGAACCATCGTATACTGGGAGCGGATCGTCAGTACCCTACGCACAGGTATTGTGGGGGTGAAATCCTCTCTAAGGACAGTCCATTTCATGGACGCTTCGGTGATCTCTGATCTAATCTATTTTCCCATTTCTCTATTGCTATTCATTTATTGCTTTGCTTTTCCTGGATCGCGCCCTATGTTGTGCTCCCGATTTAATAATTGGTTCATTTATGCACTTCGTAATCTGAAAATGAATGGGAAACATATTATTATCATTTTGTTGATTGTTTCCGTTTCTCTGTTAATTCATTTGGATTCATATAATAAATATTTATTATGTGCACTGATAACCCTGTTGACAACAATCTTAGAGAGGATTTTCGGAATCGGTTATAAAACTATGTCGGAAACCATGTTTAAATCGAGAGTTGATATGACGGGTATGCCTGAAAAGTTCAGTGGACAGAACTTTAAGCGTTGGCAACAACGCATGAAGATCTGGTTAACCACCATTGGATTAATCTCGATGCTTGAAACCGACTGTCCTACAGTGGAAAAAGAAAACCCCTCACCCGATAGCCAGAAGGCGCAATCTGCGTGAAAGGAACGCAACCGTATATGTCATGGTTGCATCTTGTTGGCTCTGTCCAACACGTTGTTTGACGTATATTGTTCGTCCACGCAGACCGCTAAGGGGCTATGGGAAGACCTGGACCGGAAGTATAATATCGAAGACCTCGGTATTGAGAAATACTCCGTGGCCAAGTTTTTGAAGTTTTCTATGGCCGAAGGAAAATCAGTTTCTGAATAGGCACACGAGTTTTTACTCCTGCTCCATGGTTTAGAGGATGCCGAAATGAAACTTCCAGAGAAGTTTCAGGTCATGTGCATCATAGAAAAATTCCTCAAGTCGTGGGAAGACTTTGGTATGACCCTGAAACACAGAAAGGGGAAGATTTCTATGGATGGCTTGATGGTGGCAATTGCCATAGAGGAGGAACACATGAAACAAAAACATGTGCTTCATGTCGATATTCAGGCTAAGGTCAATCTCATGACCTCGAAGGGCAAAGATAAGAAGGGAAAGGGTCCTAATAACAATAAAATGAAACCAAAGGGCAAGATCCAGAAAAAGACAAAGAATAAACCCTGTTGGCACTGTAATCAGGTTGTCCATTGGAAGAAGGACTGTCCGTCCTTGAAGGCTCAACCTAAGGCTGCAGACGGGAGTCCACAAGTGAATATGATCACTATGGGACTCGGTGCTAGCGAGGGGTATGTCTCTGTAAACCCTGAACTATACCATATTCATGATCCAAATGAGTGGCTCGTGGATACGGGAGCCAATGTAAATATCTGTTCTGACAGAACTTTGTTTTCTTCTTATCAGACCTGCAGTGGTGGGACTGTGAAGATGTGGAACGATTCTGCAGCCAGGGTGCTAGGGTCGGGACAAGTCAACTTGAGGTTCTCCTCTGGACGTGTCTGGACGTTGCACAAGGTTCTGCATGTTCCTGACATCAAGAAGAATGTTTTATCTGGCTCTATCTTAGTTAGAAATGGTTTTGAATTAAACTTTAAATGTAATAAAGTTGTTATTCTGAGACATGGTATTTTTATGGAAAAGGCTATTTGGCTGATTTTGACTTGTTGTTTAGAATTAGATGTGATTCAGTAAACATTAATGAAATGAATATTTTGAGTTCTGAATGTTCTAGTTCTGTGTCTCATGTTGTGAATAATCTAGAATCTTGTGATCTGTGGCATGGTAGATTGGGATAGGTAAACTTAAATTCAATTAAAAGAATGATGAATTTAGAGTTGATCCCTAAACATACTATTGATAAAACTAAAAAATGTGAAATCTGTGTACAAGCTAAGACACCTAGGAAGTCTTTTCAGTCTGTCTCTAGAGATAGTGAGATCTTGGATCTAGTGGACATGGATATCTGTGAGTTTAATGGTGTGTTGACCCGAGACAATAAGAAATACTTTATCACATTTATAGATGATGACAGTAGATACTGCTATGTATATCTAATGAAAACCAATGATGAAGCCTTAGAGAAATTTCTTATATTTAAGAATGAGGCTGAGACACAAACAGGAAAAGTGCTTAAATACCTTAGGTCAGATAGAGGAGGTGAATATATCTATAACTTATTTGATGAATAATGCAAATCGTTTGGCATAGTTCATGAAGTTATAGCCCCATATTCACCGCAATCAAATGGGATAGCAGAATGGAAAAATAGAACCTTAACTGACATGATCAATGCTCTCTTACAAGTTCTGGACTTCCAACCTAGATGTGGGGAGAAGCCTTGAATACGGCTTGTCATATTCTGAATAGGGTTCCTCCAAGACATATGGAAAAGTGTCCCTTTGAACTTTGGAGAAATAGGAAACCGAGTTTAAAATATCTCAAAGTGTGGGGTTGTCTCGCTAAGGTTTTAGTCCCATAACACAAGAGAAAGAAACTTGGTCCTAAAACTGTTGATGCGGTCTTCTTAGGTTACCTAGAAAATAGCTATGCATATAGGTTCTTGATAATTTGGTCCGAGATACCAGGCATAGAAGTCAACACCATTGTTGAACTTTGTGATGCTACCTTTTTTGAGGATGTCTTCCCATTGAAGACTGGAATTCCTCAGAATCTGACCATTGAGGGCGCCTCTACATCAGCTTTTATTCCAGATCAAGTGGAAAGGATAACGAATGTGGGGGTTGAGACTCAACCTGAACCCAATGATCTTTCTGAAGAGATTGAGCCAAGGAGAAGTAAAAGACCTCGGATAGCCAAGGATCTGGGTAGCAACTTCGTTGTCTACCAGATCGAGGGTGATCCACCAAGTTACAAGGAAGCCATGGCTTCATCTGAAGTGAAAAAATGGAAGGAAGCCATCAGTCTGAGATGGATTCCATTATGGCTAATGGAACTTGGGAGTTGGTCGATTTACCCAAAGGGTGCTCTACCATTGGGTGCAAATGGGTGTTCAAGAGAAAGCTTAGACCTGACGGATCAATTGAAAAATATAAAGCCAGATTAGTTGCCAAGGGCTTTAGGCAAAAGGAAGGTATCGATTATTTTGATACCTATTCCCCTGTGACTAGGATGACCACAATCCAGATGCTCATAGCATTGGCATCTGTATATGATCTCTCCATCCACCAGATGGATGTGAAGACCGCCTTCTTGCATGGCGATCTTGAGGAAGAGATCTATATGGATCAACCTGATGGGCTTGTGACTCCTAGGAATGAGGGAAAGGTTTGCAAGCTTGTCAAATCCCTTTACGGATTGAAACAAGCACCAAAGCAGTGGCATGAAAAATTTGACAAGACTATTTTGTCATGTGGCTTTAAGGTTCATGAATCCGATAAGTGTGTCTATTCCAAGGTGAAAGGTGATGAGTGTATTGTCTTGTGTCTATATGTTGATGACATATTGTTGTTCGGATCACATATGAGGATTATTAATGAGACTAAGGCATTCTTGAGTAGAAAGTTTGAGATGAAGGACATGGGTGTTGCTGATGTGATCTTAGGTCTCAAAGTGACAAGGTCAGTTGACGGGATTGTAATTTCTCAATCTCACTATGTTGAGAAGGTACTTGAGAAATTTGGATATCAAGATTGCAAAGCTGTAAGCACTCCTTTTGATTCATCCAAAACGTTGTTTAAGAATAAAAGTGGAGTATATTTAGCTCAGCTAAGGTATTCACAAGTGATAGGAAGTTTGATGTATCTTGCAAATTGCATGAGACCTGATATTTCATTCTCGGTTGCAAAGCTGAGTAGATACACTAGTTGTCCTTACCGTACTCACTGGGAGGCTCTGGATCGAGTACTGAAGTACTTGAAGGGAACTATTTCCCTTAGTTTTCATTATGGTAGACATTCCATCCGTACTAGAAGGATACAGTGATGCAAGCTGGATAGGGAATAGAGGAGTCTGGGAGTAATGGTGTTACAGGGTATGTATTTACCCTTGGAGGCGGTGCAGTCTCCTGGAGGTCTGTAAAGCAGACCATTCTAGCTCGATCCACTTTTGAGGTCGATCTGTGTGCTTTGGACACCACAGGAATTGAGGCTGAATGGCTAAGGGAACTTCTGTCTGAGATTCCCATGGTAGGTCAGCCTGTTCCTGCGATCTCGGTACATTGTAATAATATGACCACAATTGTCAAGATCAAGAGTTCAAAGTTTAATCAGAAAACAAGGAGACACATACAAATCAGACTTAAGACGTTAAGGGATTTGGTGTCTCGAGGTGTTTTGGTTGTGGATTTCGTTGGATCCAAAGACAACAAGGCAGATCCGCTGACTAAGGGACTTGATAGATCTTTAGTCCTATAGTCTAGGCTTGGGATGGGACTGAGACCCATTGGGAGTTCCTCTACAGTAGCAACCCAACCTATCTGAGTGGAGATCCCACAAAGTAGGTTCAATGTGGTAATAACAAGCTATTTGGAGAACTGATTGGCACTTTATTCTTAATGCGTAAGCATGAGTGTCTTATCCCTGAAAGCCTGAGTGCCGTTTAAGCTTCAAGTTTAGGAAGAACGTAGGCTCTGAATGGGTTCAAGCCCTTGGGCAGGATTGTAGCAGTGCATCCTTGGAGAACGCCACCTATGTGAGTGTTACTGTGGGCCGCAGTTAAAGGAAGAGGGTCTTTCCTGAACACACTCATGAAACAGGATAAGGGTGCATGGACGTTAAGAGCACCAACCCTGAAGATTGCACCAAGAACAACACTTTGTTGTTTCTACCGTATACTTTAACACTAAGGTCTGAAGTTCAAGATGTAGTTCACTTCGTTCATGTTAAAGTGAAAGTAGTAAACTCAGGTAGAGGTTCAAACCGGAAGGTACCTATACTGAAAGCAAAGTGTGGGCAGCCGAAAGAAGTCTCTTAAATCCTTTTTGAATCGCTTTTTCAAATTGATGAATTCGTGGGGGATTGTTGTATTAAAAATTGTATTTAGGTTTTAATTGGAAAATCCATGTAAATACAATTGGTATTAATTTGGTTTCAATTGGGAAACCAAATGGTTTGGAGGGAAAGTTGGGAATTCCCAAATTTGAAACATGGATGAGATTGGGTTGAAGTTTAGTACCATACCTTAGATATCTAAACTTTTGGTGGACTTATATATGAGTCCCCACCCCAAGCTCTTGTAGCAATAGTAGAAAGGAGGAATGGAGGATCACACACGCGCACGCGCACTCCACTCCGGCTCCGGCACTGGCTCGGGCTCGGGCTCGGGAGAGTCAATTCGGATCTCGGATCTCGATACTTTTGCTGCGGGTTTCATTTGGCTGATCGATTAAATTAATTAGGTAGATTAATTTGATGTCGATCACATTGGGAATCGGAATTGATCCAAACGGCTCGACTTAACCGCGGTTTTGGAATCCGAAAGGACATGCCCGTTGAGGGGCATTTTCGGAAACTGAAGGGACTGCACGCTAGGGTACGCGAGCTCCTCTTTTTATATCCCTCACCCGACGCCGTCTTTCTTCACTCGCAAGAAAAACTCCACCCGCCGTCGTCGTCGCTCTTGCTCTCATTCCTCGCGCCTGCGACCCTGTTCTTCTCGGCTGCAAGTTCTCGGAGGTGCTTTCGAGGACGGTCTCGTCGGTGTGCGCAGACGCAGACTGTAAACCGTCGTATCTTGGGAGCGGATCACCAGTACCCTATGCACCGGTATTGTGGGGGTGAAATCCTCTCTAAGGACAGTCCATTTCATGGACGCTTCGGTGATCTCTGATCTAATCTATTTTCACATTTCTCTGCTGCTATTCGTTTATTGCTTTACCTTTCCTGGATCACGCCCTATGTTGTATTCCTGATTTAATAATTGGTTCCTTTGTGCACTTCGTAATCTAAAAATGAATGGGAAACGTATTATTATCATTTTGTTGATTGTTTCCGTTTCTCTGTTAATTCATTTGGATCCATATAATAAATGTTTATTATGCGCACTGATAACCCTGTTGACAACAAACAACTCTCTTATCTTTTCATTTACTTTCATTATTCAAGCCTCATGGATAGTTTGTGGTCTTAATCCATATGGGACCTCATGCTATGATGCTAAGACACTTAGTGCCTTAATGCCGGGATACCTCCTTAGGCATACAGATGGTGTACAAGCATCCTAACTAAGTTCCTAACATGTCCACTAGCTTTATAGATCCATATGTGTAATCCCTTAATTACATCAAGTGTTCCATTCGCCAAATTTGAATTCCAAACGCAATATATCGCCACTCATATGAAGCCAATACTGACCGCCCAAGTCCTTTATCCATCGTTGAAGGCCTATGATGGCGAAGGGCATAAGCCAGAGCATCGATCACCAGGATCACCAGAACCGCAGCTCCTTATATGTTGGAGAACTAATGCAGTACAATCCACCTTTGATAACCACAATCTCCTAGAACTCCCCTCTTTGTGTTATTAATCAAAGTACTAACTAATGTGGTCTACACCTGTCACCATCTAATTGTTAATCCTAAGTGAAAAAGTGAAACTTAGTCTACTAACCACAACTACTTGGCTTGAACACTGAGTAGCAAGGCAGACACCGACATATTGGCACCTCGATTCATCAAGTAACATGTTCCCAAACCAATGCAATTGTTTTCGCGGTCGTCAAAATTTCTACCCAAGGCTCACAATGGTGCATGCCTCATCACATGGAGACATCTACTCTACTACCTTCATGCCACTTAAGAAGATCAATGCGGCATGAAAAGGAAAGACACTGTGAAAACACATCCGCTGACTTCATTAGATATAACTCATATATGATCTCCAAAATCGCATGTAGGATGCTCGAGATGTTTGCACTCACCTAGGCTCGCTACATCCAATTTGAATCAATTTAATTCAGGTTGGACCTATTTCTATCATTTGTCAATTCACTCTAATTGTTCTGGACATTTGTCATATATCATAATACCCTAATTTGAGTCTACACTTTTCATAGTCAATTTCCATCATTTTTATGATCCAAATGGGTCATGGTCCTGACTATCTCACATTGTTGGCACTAATGATCGATCATCCAAGGTGTCTTGATTGATCAACACTAATCAATCAGCATAACTGCCGGATTGGTTAGTATCGATCGATCGGCACAAGGTGTTGATCTGTCAAACCTGAAACAGAACTAGGAATGATTCCAGTGATGTTCCATAAAGTCACTCCAAACGACAATCCAAACCTACTCTCGTGTTTCTATTGTTACCCACATCATGAATACATAATTTTCTTTCACATATACACATTATATCATCAGAAAAACCCAAAAACTTGATGTGATACAATAGTTGTTATGTAATATTCTCATCCTTAAGATTTACTAAATTTAGGAATGTTTTGATGCGAATAAAAGAGCGACTTTTATTCTCTTTGATTTTTATGACCCTTATTACGATGTTATAGTTATAGAAGTGCTACATTGATGTTCTCTAGAACCCAAATTAGATATTGTTATAATAGCCATCTTGATGAGGTAATTCCAATGAATCTTGATTCATTTCAATCAGATACTGTTACAAATTTCTATGATTTTTAATTAAAGATAATTAACGTTTGTTAAGCTCAAAATCAATCCTTAACCACTGTTGATGAAGAGAATTAATGATGCTTAATTATTGATTAACAAGTCTAAATATAATTAAGGATTATAAATCTTGATTAGTACGTATTAATAATAATTAGTGCTATTTAAGTATCATTTAAAAAAATCATGGTTTCCATGAGCCAAACCATGGGCATGGAAACCATACTATTAAAGAAAACCATGATCTTGACAAAATCATGGGTAGAAACCATTGTCATAAATCATAGTTTTCCCCTCTTGGATGCCTATAAATACCCCTACCCCTCATTCTCCACCCATCCATTCTATAGCCACAATCCTTCAAACCGAAGGTAAAGATGTTGAGAGAAGGTGAGGAGTTCTGGCGAAGTGTTGTTGGCAAGTAGAGGCAGGATCACGATGCAAGTGGAGCATAGCATATTACGAGAGAAAACTTAGTAGATCTAAGTCATCTCTTTACATTTTCTTAGCATATAAGGGAAACTTAAGAAACATCACCTTTTAGGGGTAACTATGTTAAAATTTTCTTACAAATATCATTTTTTTATAAGGGGAAACTCTGTCGAAGTTATGTTAGAAACATCACTTCATATATGATGAAACTATATGAAGAGATTGCATTTTTCATGTTCATCATATTTTTACCCTTCCGATCTGGGTATATCTTACAGTAAAAAGGAGCTAATCAAAATTCAAGGAAAAAATATATGTATATGTATTTTGGATAAGCCAACACATGCATGTGCATACATGGGTTAACATATTCCTCATATTAATTTTCTTTCTACTATATACGAGTTGAATTAATTTTGGTTTGATGGATCGAGATAAACCTGTTAAGAAGAATAAACACCAAATTGAAAGTGAGCGGTCTCTCGAGCACTATTTTTAGTATTCACCTATATTTTGACCACTAAATTTGATATTATATATTTTAGCTATCTTTTGATTGCACAGTTCTACATGTTTCAACTAGTTTGGACATCAGATAAGTTTTATCTATGTCACATGAAGGTTTGTATTCAATATCAATATATAGATATGTTTTCATGAATCAAAAAGAAAGAATACGTGAATGTTGGACACCACAATTGCTCTTAGACAAGTCATGAACAAGCCATTAGATATGGTAGCGTCATTAGATATGACCCTGAAACACGTATTAGATATAATGAAGTCATTAGATATAATGACCATTAGATTTGGTTCATAAGACTTTGGGTTCGCATTGTGTATACACAAAGGCGTTGGGTCATATGCAAGGTGTTCTTAACCTTTTGGGTTATCTACGCGTATAGCTCATTTAGTTTCAATATTCATGGACATAGTACAATTAGCCACAATGGTGTTGACACAAAATCTATGATTAGCAATGTTATATTTGCTATACTTTTAATAGTTATCTTTAATTTTTTTGCAGATATTTTGATAGGGTAGGCAAAATGATCTTACAATAGTAATATGTTTCAAAGTTTCAGTTTTATTAAGCACTTGCTTTACTTTTCACTATCAAGTGTTTTCCATGCATTAGCCATATTTTGAGACCCATTCATTGAGTCTAAGCTCATATTGCATTTAGAATCAACCCTCTTTTATTTATTATTATTGACAGACATACCTGAGCAGGAGGCATAAGAAGGAAGAGATTTACATCGTTAGCCAGAAATGGTAGGATCTCAGTCCATGTCTTGGATGTTTTGGTAGTTTTTTATATGTAAGATAAAGATGATGATGTGTTATAGAAAATAGAGAGTTTGTGCACAACAAGAAGGTATGTATTGACTTATGATAGTAGAAATCATATGTACATAAAGAACTTTTGTAAAGTAATTTGTCTTTTGAATATATTTTTTCTCCACGAATTTCATGAGTATTAGAAGAGGTGTAAATAAGTGATGAATGGTTTGTAGAGAATAGTGATATGTAACGTTTCAACTACAAGTTGTCATTTGGAGTTGAACTTAATATAGAGGAATTGTTACCGAAATTACTATTTTTATATACATGTTACTCAAGATGTAGATGTTATAATCAAGAGTAAGATTAATCTAATATTTAAATGGTGTGCTCGTCCTGGTTAGCAGGGAGGATCTTGACATCTTATGGTTCCGATAAAAGGTTCTTAGACTTCATCATTATTGAACTTTAGAGTCAATCTATGAAAGTATTGGAGTTCTAATTTATTTGAGGACTCTGATATATCATGAAAAGAGAATTGGAATGATGATCTTGATGATATTGAGTATTTATCATAATTTCGACATGATATTTGAGGATTTATGCTTTTCTATGAGGATTTATGCTTTCCTCTGTGTATTTGTGGAAGATCTAACTAAGGTTTTCTTTCTTATATGATACTATGGTAGTTGAGCAATTGCATGTGGCCACACCAAGACTGGGTGATGGGCATGACACAAACAATAACAACAACATCTGACAACCTGACACTGATAGTGCAAACACTAAGGGGATTAGCTGCATAATCCGTTAAAAGGTATGAATTTGAACATCAGTTGCCTTTTGAACATGTTAGAAAATTGGGTGCAAGACCTTTTACGAGAACTACCAATCCGAAGATAGCAAGGAATTGGTTAGAACATATGAACAAGATATTTGCTTTGATGAAGTGTACTGATGCACAAAAGTTGAAACATACACTAGTCTTGCTAAAAGAAAATGTCGATGATTAGTAGAAGTCATTAAGAATGAATTTCCCAGATGATGAATAATGATTCATTAACGTTTCTATCGCATTTTGTCTTAAAAACTTTAATAAATACATGTAAATATGCATTAATATCCACTTCTTATAAAAATAACATTCATGAATAAAAACTCGCTATTATGCATTAAAAAGACATAACAAGAATGAAATTGGAAAAAAACGAAAAAGAAAGAAAACAAGGCAGACTGTAAATATATATTGTACAGTATGACTCAGAAAATATAAATATAGTTGTAAGATATATTTATATAATCTAATTTTTGAGACCAAGTCAACACGAATTTGCATATAAACAATAAAGTAGGGGGGAAATAAGGCAAAAAACTAAAAAATAACTAACTATATACATAACACATTAATTACATTTACATAATTATACACGATACTTATGTGTGTAGATAAATATATATAATACAAAAAATAAATTAAAAATTCTAACCTATATATATTGTAAGTAACCAGAACTCTGAATTGTCAAATTCCCAACACCCAAAGCTCAAGTTCACCATACAAAATCCAAATTCACTTTACTCACTTTTAAAGTTCAAGATATAAAATTCTTTAAATAATAAAGGTATTTTACGAAGCTCGCTTGCACAAAGTCGGTTTTTAGACCTAAAGACAATTGGATTTTTGGGTTACGTAATTTATTTTGTACATATTATATAAAGTACAACCGGTTTAGTAATTTTTAATTATCTTCTGGATGTTATATTTTATTTATAAAATAAAATCCAAAATTAAAATCCTTATTTAGTTTTTTAAACTCATAGAATAGTTGTAAATGAATTACATCGAACACACATGTATTCACTAACTTTGTAAATTAAATTATTAAAATCCACAAAAAATCTCACAAGTCTTATTTATTATTATCAAAATTAATACAACATAAAATGGTATTTTATGTATAAAAAATCAAGATAAAAGTATAGGCCATATTTATATAACACATTATACTTGTATTTATTAATATTTTATCTATAAAATATAACACATGACATTATTTATATATGCATAATATATCATAATTTAGATGATTTAAATATCTAAATATTGCAAAATTTGTCGATTAAATATGTTTAATGAGAAAATTGTAGATAAAAAGAAACAACTTTAAGATATAGCAGAAACGTCCCTAAAGGATTAAATTTGTAACAAAACATAACTTAAATAAAATAAATGCAAATGTCATGAAATAAAGAGTTACAAAATTGTATAAATTATGGAGGATAATTAAAAGTTTTTTCTAAAATTACAAAAAGGTCCAAAATACTTAAAAAACTAAAAGAAAATGAAAATTACGAAGGGGTCCCTGGACCCCCTTCTTCCTAGACGGTAGTGGATGTCACCGTGCTTGGCCACTTGGAGGAGCACGACGACGAGGTGTCAGTGCGACGAGAGATGTGGCGAAGGGGCATAGGAGGAGCTCCAAGAAACAGAGTCTACGATGGAGGCGGCATGCGAGGTACGATGCTGGAGAGGAGGAGGAGGAGAGGAGCTCCAAGGTCCTCTGATGGGTTTTTATTCCGTTGGGCTCCTCCTCCTCCATTTTATAGACCTTGAGTGAAAGGAGGGATGGAGATGTGGAGGTGTTGGAGCTGGGAAAGAGGCCAACTACCTCTGAGGGTAGTTGCACGAGAATGGGGAGGTGTGGGCTGGTTCTTTGCAAGGAGAAGAGCAGGAGGCGTGGAGGCGGTCGTATGTCGTGGGGGAGAAGAAGGCGGCGATGTCAAACCCCGATTGCTGACATCAGCACTCTATTTATTTTTTTATATTTTTTTAAAATGTTGATGTCAGGCTGACGTCACTTATTTTATCATGTGGTGATTTTTTTTCAAATGAAGAGGGGAGAGGAGAGTGTCTTCTTGGGCCTTTTCCAGCCTAGACCTCAAAATAAATAAAAAAACAATGGTTAGAAACTTAATATGGGCATGGAGCCTGTATTTATTGACCATAAATTATTAGGATAAGGCATATAATGAGATCAAAATTGAAGAGTATCTACAATAACTGTTTTATGCATTTTTTATATGTTTTTGCATGCGATGTGTCTGAAAATTATGAAATGAAATTACACATGAAGTTAGGTAAAATACAATGGATTACGTTAGATTTTTCCTCAAAAAGGAACAAAAGATATGATAAATTGTAGATTCATCATACCCTCATACTTAACTTTTGCTAGTTCCGAGCAAAACAATGATATGCAAAGAGAAAAGGATGATATGGAGAAGGTGTACAAAGAGGGCTTGCAGTAGACTCACCCAGAAAGTCCTAAGATTTTAAGCCAAGTTTGAATAAATAACAAACATTGATTGAGTCGGCCTTTAGATTAATAATATGTTCTGATTCTCTTTTGATTTGAGTATCTGATTCGACAACCCTCGTATACAAGCAAATTCAGTCGGTTTCATTTTTAGGTCAAGTCAGATCAAACTGATCAATATATATTCTTTTTAACTTTGAGTTAATTTTGAACTATGTGTGAAGGTTATAGCTCTTTCTAATTTTCTTGACAAATATAGCATGCAACCTTAAGCAAGGTATTAAGAGATTCACAAATTCTAAAGCCTCTATTCTCTCTAAGTAAGGCTTATTCTCATTTTACCTAAATCTGTCGGCAAAAGAAGATGGGTGCAAATCAAAGTTTTAAAAACCGAACCGGACATCAAATCGGGCATGTATCGGTTTTTAGTTTTATGGTCGAACCAATGGGACCGACCGGTCGAACCGGTGATGACGTCAGCAGTTCAAGGAAACCGGAAAAGACCGAACCGTTGTAATGTTGGTTTGGTTCGTATGGTTCAACCGGGTCAAACCGAATTAGACCGGTATATCATACAAATAAATACGAAAAATGCTACACTATATCCTTCTAGAATTTGTTTACTCTTGTCCTTCCAAGTTTTTACAGTAATACTTATACCCCTATTTTCAATACAATTACATGTGTCCCATATATTTTTATAAAATCAATAGTAGTGGTCTTTTATTAGTACATTTGTGCTCCCATTTTATACCAAAATAAGGATGATATTATGAATTTTTTAAGAAAATATAGGAACAGAAGTAAAAATGCTTAAAAGTTAGGGTATAAATGTTCTTAAAAAAACTCAAAGTGCATAATAATCATAATTTGTAAAATTTATATAAATACATATAAGTGATGTAAAAAATTAATAATTTTAAAATTATTTAAACTCTAATTAACGATAAGTGTTGTCAATTTGTTGCTTCTCATAGTATGACTATGACAATAACTTCTTCGTTTGTTATTGTTATAAGTGGACAACCTAATACACAATGTGAGAAGAGAGGGGCAATGCTTATATGGCATGAAGGGACAAGCGATGATGAGTCATTGGCACATGTGAAGGAGAAGAGATAAAAATATACTATAATACCGGTTAGAATGAGACTAGATTATGAATATTTCTGAAAAAGTTTGTATTTTGTTGATTTATTGAAATTTTTTTTTGTCAAAAATCAATAGTTGAACCGGTGGTTTGGTTTAATTGGTTCAACCGGGTTTAAGCGGTCCAACCGGGTTTTGACTAGTTTTTATTTTCTGAATAAAAATCAGGTGGTTGGACCGTTTTTCCTCCGGTTCTTGGTTTAACCGGTTCAACCAGCCGGTTCGGTTCGGTTTTTAAAACCTTGGTGCAAATTGTAGAGAACTTGGATTTTCTAGGGTTTTCCGTAGGGTCCTTTGCTCTCATTTTTTCTTTTTGCAAAGCATAACCATGGGCCTCTTTGGCCTCTTTAAACTAGTAACAATATTGGTCTGCTACTTGGCTTATTTGTTAGAGCTAGTTATTTGAGTAGATTTTTCTTTGGTAGATCTTTGCATTTGCATTTTTGGAATAGGCATCTTTATTATACCCTCTTTTGATAGGATTTGTTGGAATTAGGTATCAAGAGTATACATATATAAAATGTAACTTTCATATACTTGTACAAGGCAAGTTTGCTGACAAACTCTTACTTATAGAGAATAAGTGGTTCCTGAACTTAGATCACTAAATTTTGCTTAACCCGAGATTCAGAGTCACTCCCTTCCCTTGCTAGAGATCGAAACAACCCTTGTACAAGCAAACTAAGTTGAGATAAGGTATAAGGTGTATTTTGTTAAAAAATCAATCAAGAGTAAAAGAGTGTTATAGTTGTCAAGTTGATCTATTTAGACATATATTTTGGTCATCGCATAAATTTAGTGGAGCTTGAGGAATTAAGTCTAAAATAGAACTGAAGAACCCGAATACTCAAGTCTAATGAAATCCTCTGAAATTAAGTGGACTAAGGTCTTCTTCGTCTAAGTCCAAAATTTGTAAAAACAAAACTTGAAATCCCAAAAAGTTAGGAGAAAATAGGGGAAATATTTTTGGATTTTTTTTGAAAAAAATTGCTTTTGTTTTTAAATATAAATATTTTTGGGATTTTTTTGCGAAATTTCATGGGATTTTATGTATATGAAAAAAATAGATTTTTAAATATACAAAATGATGCAAAGTTATTTTTACAAAATATAGAAAATTTTGATTTTTATGACTTTTTTGAAAAAGTAATGCAATGAAAAAATAGTTTTGGATTTTTTAACAAAACAATGTAAAAAAAAGTTAATGCGTGAAATGTGATGCACCTTAACATGAGTCATGCCCACATGGTGATGAAACCGTGGAAACATATAATGCAGAAGAACACAAGTGGAGAGAATGCAAGATACAAGTGATCAAAGATGCTTTTTCATTTTTTTTCTAACTAATTTGGCCTTTTTCGTGGGAGTTATCCCATACTTATGTTGAACTACTATTATGACGAATGAAGTAGAATAAAAATACAAGCTAGAGAAAATATATGAAAGATAACTGTAGGGTTTGTCACACGATATTTGCTGGTTTTAACACCCCCAACCGAGCTCCAGGGTTAGGAACACTCTGTGTCTCGAGTAAGCGTGATATCCTTGTTTCGAAAACCTAGATGATGTATAAGGCTTGGCTCAAGAGATTCGGAGATGGTGAAGCCAATCATGTGAAGCTCGAGGTGGGTGGATGATACATGCAGGATGAAGTATGAATGAGTGATTAATTCTATTGGTATGATGAATGACATAGGTAACTCGAGTGAAGTTATGACTGAAAAGGGTGGAGTTAGTTTCTATAACAATGTCTCTAATCGGCATCTGGGTTCAAGATGGTCCAAAGTTACAAAGTTTGTGTTCATCAAATAAAATTGGCTATCAATGAAATCCTTCTCCTTGAACACAACAAATGATTCCTTGATATTTCTACCCATAATATCACATTTTCTACCTCGATGGCCTCCTTGGTGCCACAAAGATCATAGATTTGATCATTGCCATTGAATTATTTCTGTGAAATGAGTGTTAACTTGAAAGTTCAAGGCAGTAGGGTGGATTCTTGTATACTTGGATTTAGTAGTTTCTCAAGCTCATTGTTAGTATGTGAATTTTTCATATCATTCGAAGCAATTGTTTCTTTTCATGGTGCCTCATTTTCAATCGACCAAGAAGATGGTTCCTGCCATGGCAGAATCAATGTGGTAGTTGGTCGTTCATCCTTGATTTTCTTGAGGAACTCTTTATTTTCAACCCAGAAATTATCAAGATACAAAAAGTCGTCTTGATCTAAAATCAAAGTAATATCAGGGGATGCATGTAGCGAGTGAAAGACCAAACAAGATTTGTCATCTTCATTGGAGGTTGTAGGACTAGAGTAAGAGATTATGCGATCATCCCTGAAAGAGTCATCTGGAAGGACTTTCAGCATCTAGTCAAGGGTGAATGGGAGAACATGTGATGGCAACTCAATCTCAAGCTTCCTCTCTTTCTCAAAATTCACATTAATTTTAGTCTCATATTTGTTCTTAAATTCAACTTTTAGTTTTTTTTATCAAATTTGTAATCAACATTATCCTCATATTATTTCTTAGATTGGAAATATCCTCATATTCGTCATAAACCTTATTCGATTCATCTCTATATATCAGATTCGTCCTCATAACTCATTCTCCAAGAACATGAATTCGAAGTATAAAATTTTGTAGACAACTCGGATATTTCAATCACTTTTTTATCGGATGGAGGAGGGGTCAGGATATGAGTCTCATCATGAGATTCGTTATTGTTAATATTTATTTCAACCTCTAGATTAATGCTAAGATCAATAATTATTTCATGCCACTCACCATCATAACTTTCACTGTCAAAATCATTGTTCTTAATCAAAGATTCAAGTTTGACCCATTATTCGATAGAAATTTTAGCCCCCTGGGAGAAGGTCATGCGTTGACGGGGGAGAAGAAAGGGTTGATGTCAGCCCCCTCAGTGTTGACGTTAGTGCCCTATTTATTTTTTTTATTTTTATTAAAATATTGAAGTCAGGCTGGTGATAAAGAGGGTTAATCTCGACGGTCTGCTAATCAAACTCAATTAGCGTCGCTGAGGTGGCCGCTCAAGACAACCCTGCTTTAATCAGAAATTAACCCACAACCATAACAAATCAATGAATACCAAAATGCGAGTTAAAGTTTATAATCTCTACCATAAAATGCATAGCGGTCAAGCATGTAGAGGTCGAACCACAGAGAGCAAAATGGTAGCCTACGGTTATCTATGTACAACCAAGTCATTCATCTGTATAATTCTTTTTGTGGGTTTTAAATTTTATATTTTTTATTTTATTTTTGATTTTGTAATTCTGTATTTTCTTTTTTATATTTTTCAATTTGTATATTTCTTTTTGATTTTCTTTTCTAATTTAGAAAAATGTATATGTATATATATATAAATACAATATAAGGTATATATAGATACTATATAGATAAAAATATGTAATAATAGTCAAAATAGAGTAAATAAGATATTTTGTGGCTTTATATATTTTTTTAATATTTTTGTGATTATTCTGTATTTTTGCTACTTTTTTGGTATTTTTAAAGTCCAAAAATACTCAAAACAGGGATAAAATATATAGCGGAAATTAAAATGGAGAGGAAAAATATAAAACATAGTAAAAAATTCTCCAAATTAATTTTTATATAAATATAATAATATATAGAAAATTTATATATAAAAAATAGGTTTTTAGGATTTTTTAAGGATTTTATATATTTTTATAGAGATTTTTGCGGTTTTGCATATGAGTTTTCTTTTATATTTTTAGTGATTTTTGGTCTGAGTTCTAAATATGCAAAAACACGCAAAAAATATTTTTTTGGAATTTTCAAAAAGGTTTTATAATTTTTATAAAGTTTCTAATGCAAAAGGAATGAAAATTCATGTTTCTGATTTTTTATAAATAATAAAAAGCTTCAGAAATGTAAAATAAAAATATGGCGTGATAGAGCAATGCAACAGGAACACAATGTTATTTTTTGGATTTTTTTAGAGATTTATAGATACATGAAATAAATACAAGCAACAAAGAGAAAATACATTCCTAGCATGGGTATTTTTGGAAATATATAAAAGTCCGGGGACCAAAGTGTAAATTTTTCATAAATATAGAACGTGCTCAAAAATTAATGGATCTATTAGAAATACATAAAATCCGAGGCCCTTCCTTGTAAAAACGACAAAGCTCACGTGACGAGCACGTGAGATTGGCAGGGATAAAATTACAAATAACAAAAACTAGGGGGTTGGTTTATAAATTTTAAAGAAATTATAACACTTAATACAAAAGTTTTAGTACATAATTCAAATAACCAGACCTACAGGGGTATACATGCAATTTCACCACCTCACGTGGGACGGTACGTGAGGTAACGTGGACTGGACCCAAATGCAAATAAAATAAGTACAGGGGCCTAGTTGCAAAATATCCAAAATATTTAACACTATAACTTTTATTTACAATACTAAATAATAAATACAAAAAAAGACATGGGCTAGATTTGCAATTTACCCCTAATAAGGTGCTGGCGGATGGTCTGGATGGCTTCACTTATACACGTGTCCACTCTGCAACGACCGATGATGCTTGGGCGATAGACGGCTCGGATTAGATCGCTAGACGCGATCGGACGGTTGGTGCGTGGCTCGATCCAACGGCTTTGATCAAAACTGGGGACGCTTTCTTCATCCAACGACGGAGAGGCATGGTCGACGAACATGGAAGAACACTCGCCTGGGAGAGGTTCTTCCGGCGAGATCTCCCTCCTCCAGTGGACTTTGCTACTCCAAGAGGTCCCAATGGCTTCCCGGCAGGTCCCTTTAGCTCCTGGAGGCATCAGAATGGCGGAAGGTGACCGTAGCTCCTCAGTAAGGTCAAGGAAGGCGAGGAGCCCCAGGTACCTCCGGCGGTCTTCAAAATCAGCTCTTGGCACTTCATTGCGCGCCTATCCTGCAAGGGAAGGAAACGCGACTCGAGGGGCTTCTCCTCGACCGTACTTTAAGGTGGATACATAAGAAAAAGGGTGGACGGAGAGGATTTCGGTGATGTGGCGGAGGAGATCCTCGATTCGCAGAACCTAGGCGGTCCTGGGGGATTGGATGCACATGGAGAGATCGGAAGGCGATGAGGATTGATGTGAAGGCAAAAAGACAGACGGAGATGGTCCGAGTGCGTGCGGAGGAGCTCGCCGAAGCTCAACTCCGGCGAACTACGGGGTGAGCATTTAGAGATGATTTACTTAACTAAATCCTAAACTAAGGAAGGGAAATTAAACCTATAACTATAATACGCAAAAGGAAAGAGAAAGGGACAACTCTTATACCTGGGGGCGCCCAGGGAGCGGGGTGGTCGAAAAACCACCGCAGATCGCCGCCTCATCCTAGCCACACCTTCTCCAAGTGCGAATGGGCTCGCAACTGTCACATGGACCTCGACTCACTCACTAGAATACTTGGCGAAGCTCGAAGGGGGATCAAATTCACAAGGGAGAAGTATGCAATTATTTATAGACAAAGACGACGGGGGCTTATTAGGCTAGGGTTTCTGCTTGAATCGAGGCTGTTTGACCTTAGAAAAGTGATGGCGTGATTGAGGGATGATGGCAGAAGGTTTTTCGTGAAGGCATCGAAGGGAGAACATCAATGGTTAGGAAGGGGGAAATGGGAGAAGACGGCATGATAGACACCCGTCACGCCAGGCGGCTGGGGATAGGGCAGCTGACTGGAGTCAACGATGGTCGTGCTTTGATTGGCCCAGCTCAGTCGCTAAAAGACAAAACAAAACCCAAAATTCGAAAATAATTAATTAAAAATAACAAATAATTTTATTAATTTTCGAGTATAAAATAAAAAAATATTTATTATTTTATGTAGTATTTTATTGTGATTTTTATTGATTTTTTGATGTATTCTACTATGAGTTTATTGTTAATGGCTTATTTATAGGTATAATTACCTATATTTTGTACATTCTTATTTTTATTTTGTGTATTTCATTTCATTATTTTATTCTATTCTTTTATATATTTATAACTCATTGTTATGAGTATAACTATATTTTTATTTTATTTTTAATATGTTATGTGTACACTTGAATAAATAGGTGAGTATATTATGTAGGTATATGTATAGGTATTTTACCTGTGTTTTATATATCTCTTTTTATTTTAATGTATTTTGTTGAGTTTTATTTTAGTTTTGTATTTTAATACAATTTATATAATATTTACAATATTATAAAAATATAAAAGACTGAAGAATGAAAGAATATATTTCCCTTTTATTTATATACCTATAGAAACATAGGCGTTTTGTCTATGCTTTCACCTAAATTTATTTTATTTTTCATTTCCTTTGTGGTTTTATTTTAATTTTAATATGTACATGTGTTATAAATAATATTTGTAAAATTATAAAATATGAATTTGTAAAAAATAATAAAAAAATGAATAAAATGAATATTTTAATCGGTAGAATGTACAACAGTAGGGGTCAAAAACCTAACTTTCACACAGTGACTACAAAAAATATAAAACCACCACATTAAATAGCTCGTGAAAAGTTATATACAATTAGAGGTGGTTTTGATATGTTTTGAGTTTTTATTTGAAAGATATGGGTCTGTGAAGTTTGGTTTCTGGCTTTTTATTTTGTGTATAAAATGAACATTGTATATTATTTTTTTACAAACTCAATTTTGTATTTTTATTTACATTATTATCTACAACTTTTATGTACAAAGTTTCTTTATTTGATGAACAGATAGTAAAGAATAAAATAGGTGTCAAAAATGCATGAATAATGAATGAATAAATGGTAATTTTATTGTACTTTTGGCCCTTATCTCCCTCTACTTTATTCCTTGTCAACCAACTCAATTCTTGACTTGGTCTCGGGGTTTAGGGTAAAATATTTTCAATATTTTATTCCTTTTGCTTTTCTTCTCTTTATTCTCTAATTTTGGCATTAAAAACCTTATTTTATACACAATAAATACAATAAATAATGGATGCTATTTTGTACAAATTAACGTCATTTACATGCATTAGCTAGGGTTTTTAAGGCCAAAATGATAGAATAAAGGTGATGAAATGGAGATTCCCCAATCCAACTCTCTGTCCTCGAGGAGCGGGGTATTCCCTTCTAAGTTCAAGAGCGGGGCATTCCCTTCTAAGTTCAAGTGGCATCCAACTCAAGAGGAGGGGGAGAAGAAAAGAATGGACGGTAGCCAGTGTAGCTACCTATCTCGGGATGCATGACTAGTGTAGTCAAGTCATCCTGCCGCAGACTCGCATGGGATAACTTTGATGCTCAAGCTTTCTTATTTTCTACACAACACATATACATACTCCGGCATGCATTTTATTTTTATTTGCAGGCCTGTCCACTTTTTTACGTTTTTTTGAAATACTATGTACAACAGTATTTACATAAGGACTCTTTCCTCTTGAGCCAGAAGACTATCCCTCTTTTGAAGCTTTATTGCAACCCACACTCTCGTCTTTAGACTTCATTGTAACTGGACAAGGTTGGGGTGCACTTCCCTCCCTAGACAAGGACGAATGTTTCCACCCGTGTGTGTCTCAGACTGGCAAATCCAACCCCCTCACCACTCCAACTGAGTTGAGCTAAGTGAAAGGTGCAAGTGTCCAAGTTAGGTCACGGCCGACAAGAGTCATGTGTGTGTCTCGAAAAGTTCTAGTTAGTCAGTTGAGGTGACTTGAAACCAGCCCTGAGTCTCAAAGAATTAAGTCCTAATGGACCTGAAGTACCCTAAACCTAGTTCCCTTAAGGTTCCGGTGTAGTTAGTTGCAGTAAGGTCTAACCAAGCTCCAATCTTCGACTTTATTGGACTTGTTCAATCATCAAGCTCAATTGAAAAGAATATAAATGATGTGCAAATGCGATGTACAATGATGCAAAGAATGATGCAAAATTTTTCAAATAATTTGAAAACAAATAGTTACACAAGGAATTTTACAAAAGAATTTTGATACAAAGTATAAAATATGTTCAACTATTTACACGGGCACACTTCTTTTCATTTATTTACAAGAATTAAAATTTTACAGGATCTATATATTTAATTTTATATTTTATTTAGGTATTTGGTAAAGAATTTTATGTTTATATATCCATTTTCATTTAATAATGCATTTATTCCTCAAATTTATTTGACAATAATTTTGGAAAACATTTGAAAGCTATTTTGCAAAGATTTTTCAAACAATATCTACATTTTTCAAAATAATTTTACACAACATTTTCAAAATCACTTGCAAATAGGTTTTCAAATACTTTATTTCACACAAATAAAAGAATTTTTGCAATCAAAAATATTTTACAAAGGTTTAAAATATTTCACAAAAAATTTCCAATAGGGTCACACCATTTTTCAAATTATTTTGTAAAAAATATTTTTTAGGGTTATTTACACCCATAACCCTGAGTAGTTTCATAATTACCCCAGGAACCCTCGGTATTTCATTATTTCACCCACGACCCTGAATAAGTGCGCCGTTTTGCACCTATAACCTTCCGCTAGTTTAGTCGATTAACTTAACCAAACAAGTGAGTTAATCCAACCAAAGTACGATCTAACGGCTGAAATTAACCCAAACTAAAAAATAAAAATACAGCCTTCCTCCTTCCTCCTCCAGCACCATCCCTCCACCGCAAATCACATCGCCTTCCCCTCCCCTCGCGCGGCAGCAGCCCCCTCCCTCTGCCTTCCCCTCCCCTTCCTCCTCTAGCACCACCCCTCCATCGCCGATCACTTCCCCTTCCCCTCCTCTCGCGCGGCAGCAACCCTCTCCCTCCGCCTCCCCCTCCCCTTCCTCCTTCAAGAACCTGGAGGCCAGTCCCATCCCTGACGTCGAGATGTCGGCTTCCGCTAACGGCTCCTGTGCCTTCCTCGATGAGGTTGAAGCCGTCAATGCCGAGATTGATTCCATCTAGGAGGCCCTTGTCTACCTCCAAGAGGCCCACGAGGAGGGCAAAGCCCTCCACATGCTGGAGTCCCTCCGCTCCATTGCCCGCGTCAACTCTGACATCGTTGTCGTCTCAAGAAGGCCCGCACAATCCGCAGGTGCCTCAAGGTGATGGACTGCCCCACGTGCGGCAACCGACCACATACGGAGCTCGATCTCCGCAAGATGCTACGTGACCAGATGATGGAGGGTGGGGGGTTCCTCGGGGAAGCTGGGAAGGCTTGCGTGGAAGCTAGGGGGTGGGAAGGGTCCTCGGAGGGAGGTGCTCCGCCTCAGGCGCGCGGGCAGGCAAGCTGGAGCTGGAGCGTGTGCCGGGGCCGGGGGGTGTCCTCGGGGAAGCTCGGAAGGTGCTCGCACGCGGGGGGGGGGGGGGTGTTGTGGTTTCTCGGGGAAGCTGGGAAGGCTTGCGGGGAAGCTAGGGGGTTGGGGGGGGGGGGTCCTCGGGGGGAGGTGCTCCGCCTCAGGCACGTAGGCAGGGAAGTTGGAGCTGGCACGTGTGTCGGGGCCGGGGGGTGTCCTCGGGGAAGCGGGGAAGGTGCTCGTGCTCGTGCGCGGGGGGGGGGGGGGGGAGGGGGGGGAGGGGGGGGTTGTTCCTCGGGGAAGCTGAGAAGACTTGCGGGGAAGCTGGGGGTGGAGGGGTCCTCGGGGGGAGGAGCTCCGCCTCAGGCGCGCGGGCAGGGAAGCTGGAGCGTGTGTCGGGGGGTGTCCTTAGGGGAGGTGCTCCGCCTCAAGCTTGCGGGGAAGAGGCGCGCGTGGGCGGGGAAGCTGGAGCTGGCGCGGTGATGCAGACTGGCCGACCTGTGCATACTGTAACGATGGCATGATTTGTAAATACGACTGAGCATTAAGGATAATTTGGTCATTTTCAAACGGAAATCGTCAAATGTAACGGTCATGTCAAACGGAACATAACACAAGGTCATGTCATGTAAGAGTTAAGGATTATTCGGGGTTACTCATGTAATTCGTGATTATCGAAGGTTTCTGGGGTAATTATGAAATTACTCAGGGTTATGGGTGTAAATATCCCTATTTTTTAACTTGATTTATTAATCAGTAGATATACAAAAAGAATGGGTACATATCTTTTCACGAAGATATCTTTTATAAAAGGGTTTTGGTTATTAAAGGATTTACAAGGGATTATTGATCACTTTTATACATTTATAAAGACTTTTAGTATAGTGCGTACACTCCTCAAACTTATTTGAGAATCATTTTGCAACAGTTTTGAAAATTCTAGTCCAACATAATTTTCACAAATGATTTTTATAAAAATTTACATATATTTGAAAATCATTTTGTAAAGGTTTTTCAAACAGTATATATAGGTTTTTCAAGATATTTTTGCAACTATTTTTCCAACTATTTGCAAATCATTTTTCAAACATTATTATTTCACACAAAGAAAATAAATTTTTACATACAAAAATATTTACAAAGGTTGAACACTTTTTACAAAATATTTTCCAAATAATTTTTAAAAGATTTTTCAAAAAGAGTTTCAAACTATTTTTCAAACATTTTGCAAAAAGCATTTTTGCATGATTTATTAGTCAGAATGTACAAAAAGAGTTTGAGGAGCTACAACTATCTTTTATTAGAATATTGTGATGATTTAACATTATATATATAGCCATAGGTATTATTTAAAATACAAAAGTACGAGTTGTGGCTTTAAAGTATATACATAGTATATATGACCCCCTATACTTAGCTCAAGCTATGTCCTCATAGATCAAAGAGAAAAAGAGAAGACATAACTCGGACTGAGTATAGAGAAGTATAAAGAAAGAAGGAATGGGTAGATAAATAAGTGAACAGGAAGTTGATCGTCCTCCCTATGCTTAGGATCAAATAATCCTAAGTATAGCAGACTGTACACAAGGTAGGGATGGTCAAGGGTGAGAATGAACAGACCGTACTCAAGTTGTTTCACCCTATACTTAGGGTAAGATATTCCCAAGTATAGATAAGAAGAGGAGACAACGGAGAGGATCAGCAAATGAAAGGACTCTGGGTGCTCATCCCCCCTATACTTAGGACAAAGTACATCCTAAGTATAGAAGACTTACAACAAGGGGAGGCACATTTTTGGTAGCAAAAGAAAATAGAAAAGGAAAAGAAGAAAAGAAGAAAAGAGAAGAAATCAGAGGAAAAGTTTTTGAGGTGAATTGTCTAAATCTTTTGATGCTGCCAGTGTCGTGGATGTATCTTCAGAGTGCAGAACCTGGATTGAGTCAACAACAGCCAAGAAAGTATCAGGCTCAAGTTAAGGCTTCAGTATTTGACCGTTGACGACGAACAGCTGTGCGTCAGGAGACAGTTCTGATATGGCAATACTTCCATTGTCACGCACTTCACGAACTTGGAATGGCCCTGTCTATTTGCTTTTAAATTTGCTCGGTAATATCCTTAACTTTGCATCAAACAACCATACTTTCTGCCCAGCTTCGAAGGTCTTTCGTCTGATGTGTCGGTCATGCTAGTGTTTCACCTTCTCCTTGTACATCAAGGTGTTATCGTATGCATAGTATCGGAATTCAAGGAGTTTATTCAGATCATCTTTCCTTTTATGACCACTACTTTGTGAGTCCAAATTGTACATGTTGATTTCCCATAAGGATTTATAAATTAATTCAACGAGCAGATGGCATGGTTTTCCATATACAAGGCGATAGGGTGACATGCCCAAGGGAGACTTGTAAGCGTTCTGTATGCCCATAGGACGGAGTCCAAGAGTTGGGACCAATTCTTTCTGTCCGGCCTCACAAGTTTCTAAAGGATTGTCTTGACTTATCTGTTTGATAATTCTGTCATGCCATTGATCTGTGGATGATAAGGAGATGCAACTCGATGGTTGATGTTGTATTCCTTCGTTGATTTCTTGACCTTTTTATTTATGAAGTGGCTATCTCCATCTGATATAAGAATTTTCGGAATCCCGAACTGCGAAATGATATTCTCTAAGAAATCGGCATATTGTCCTGATGTCTGCGGCTCGAGCTGGGATAGCCTCAACCCAGCGACTCACATAGTCGACGGCAAGGAGGATGTACTCATATCCCTGACTGTTAGGGAAAGGCCCCATGAAATCGATGCCCCAAGCATCGAAGAAATCGGCTATCTGAATGATCTTCAGGGGCATCCAGTCTTTCACGGTGAGTGTGCCCTTCAATCACTGACAGTCAGTGCATCGTTTGACGAAAGCTGTTGCATCCTTGAATAGTATGGGCCACCAGAAGCCATACTGAAGTACTTTTGTTGTCGTCCTGTCTCTATAGTGGTGTCCACAAGTGAGTAACAATGCTCGAGGACACTATGATGCTCCTCCTGAGGGATGCACCTGCACCAAATGCAATCTGCTCCTTCCCTGAATAAGAGAGGATCTTCCCATTGGTAGAGTTGGATCATCGACAAGAATTTGTCCTTCTGAATCTTCATCCAATCCGGCGGTACTACCCCAGAAACGAGGTAGTTGACAATAGCCAAAATCGATTCGTCAGGAAAGGTTTCTGTGATGGGTGCATTGTTCAGTGGAGGATCTTGTTGCTCAATTCTGGAGAGATGATCTGCTACCACATTATGAACTCCAGGCTTGTCCTTGATTTCCAAATCACATTCCTGGAGGAGAAGGATCCATCTGATCAGTCTGGGCTTGGCATCCTTCTTCTTCTGTAAATATCGGATAGTAGAGTGGTCTGTGAAAATGGTAACTTTTGATCCAAGCAAATAAGATCTGAACTTTTCGAGGGCGAATACCACAGCCAGCAACTCTTTTTCTATTATAGTGTAATTTCTTTGAGCTTCATCTAATGTTTTGTTGGTGTAATGAATGACATAGGGTGCCTTATCTTTCCTCTGTCTTAAAACAACCCCAGCTGCGAAGTCTGATGCATCCGCCATGATCTCGAAAGGGAGAGACCAATCCGAAGGCTGTAGGACTGGAGCTTGAGTGATAAGCTCCTTCAGCTGATTGAACGAAAGGAGAACATGTGCATCAACATTAAACTCGATCTCCTTGCATAAAAGTTCTGTTAGAGGTCGGGCAATGCGGTTGAAATCTCGGATGAATCTTCTGTAGAAACCCACATGCCATAAGAATGACCTCACATTCTTTACTGTCTGAGGTGGCTCGAGATTGGCAATCACATCCACCTTTGCTGGGTCGACTTCCATGCCACGTTTGGAAACGGCGTGACCCAGCACAATTCCTTCTCCTCTTTTTTCTCTTTTTTATTTATTCTTGCTTCAATCTTTTCTCTTTTTTCTATTTTTTCTCTTTCTTCTCTCTTTTTTTATTTTTTTATTTTTCTCTTTTTCTTTATCTTTTTTTCCTTTTTCCCTTTTTATTTTTTTCTTTTTTTTATTTTTTCTTTCTTTTTTCATCATTTGATAACTGAGATTTGGCGAGGGTCAAAATATGTCTTACACAAGGTGGAGACAAAGTTGTTGTGGTGACCACTCACGAAATCCCAATTAGTCAACATATAACCTATAATATTTAATCAAGTAATGAAGTACCAAAATATGGAGTTAAAATTTATTATAACTCTACATGCAAATGTGTATAGGTGTAAGGACAAGTAAAGGTCGAACACTAGAAGCAAACGGGAGGAGGAGGGAACATAGATGTATCAAAAATTTTGTCATTCATCTCTTATCCATTTTATTATTTTATGGGGTTTTTAATTTTATATTTTATTTATTTTATTTTTATTTTTATTTTTATTTTTTTATTTTTAATTCTGATTTTGTATTTTCTTTTTATATTTTTATATTTTTTATATTTTCTTTTTCTTTTATAAAACAAAACAATATAGCCTATATAAGGCATTATTTGAACAATACATAGAATATATTTTTAAATATTATTAATTATAGATAAAATTTAGAAAATAGTTTTTTTAGGTTTTTAATATTGTATAATATTTTTATATTTTGCCAAAAATTTATGCTAATTTTTATGCATTTTTAAACTCAAAAATATTCCAAATATAGGATTAATAAATAAACTAACATTGATTTGGGTTTTAAAAATAATAAATAAGTCTCAAAATTAACCAAACTAATTTTAGTAGATAAATAATAATATATAGACAATAATAAAATAGAAAAAAAAACATATTTTGGTAGTTTTGTAGAATTTTTATATTTTTGTTGGATTTTGGAGCTTTTTGATTTTTTTTGATTTTTTCTTATTTTTAAGGGTTTTTGTTTTCTAGACTCAATAAATATCAAAATAAACCATATATATTTTTTTTGGAATTTTTCAAAAAGTTTTTATTTTTTTGGTATTTTATAAATTAGGCACGATTTATTTAGGCTCCTTTTAATTTAATAAATAGATTAAATGCAAAAAATGCAAAGTCGATATGTGGCGTGTAAGTACAATGCATGAAGCATCTAATCCTATTTTTTCGTATTTTTAGGAGCTAATTAGCTATTTTTAATAATTAGATAAGACATACAAAAAAATAAGTCCTGGCAGGGGTATTTTTTCAAATAAAATAAAGGCCAGTGGTATCTGTGCAAAAACACCAAAAATATTGAACGTTTTTTAATTTTAAAGACTAAATGATAATTACAAAAACTGCCAAGGCATATGTGCAATTTTGCCAACACGTGGGACTGCACATGATGCATACAGATAGGGAGCAAAATGTAAATACAAGAAAGTCCAGGGACCTTCTTGCAATTTCTACAAAAAATTATAACGTGAAATAAATTTATTGGACTAAACAATAATTACAAAAAGTTGCAGGGGTATACCTGCATTTTTACCACCTCAAGTGGAACAACACGTGTGGTGACGTGGATTGGACCCAAAAGCAATTAAAATAAATATAGGGGCCTTAATGCAAAATATCCACTTATTTTATAACGTTACATTTTAATTACAGAACTAATTATTAAATAAAAAAATAATAGGGGTTGGATATGCAATTTACCCCTTAATAGGCGTTGGCCAATGATGGACACGAAATTCCGAGCGACTAAGGCAAAGGTATCTAAATGGTCGTTGCGACCTCGGTCACTCAGATGTGTCAATCAAGAAAAATGAACCACTAATAGAGATAAAACAGATAAAACACAAAATAGCGGTACTGCTATTTGATTAACCTGGTATAGCGACCAGGGACGAACACAAGGAGCATGGATTGGCCTCTCGGCCTACGAAATAGTAAAAAGAAATAAAATAGAGGAACAAAATATTTTTAGTGGTTTTTTAATTTCTTTTATATTTTTTTTGGATTTTTTAATGTATAAAGAAAATAAGAAAAGTAAACAGGCACACACTTCAACAAATTATGAAAAGTACTAAAAATCAATCAAAAATTCAAACAAAAATATTTTATGTGTTTTATGATTTTTAATGTTTTTGGTGAATTTTTGAGAATTTTCTGATGTTTATTTAATTTTCTAAAAATCAAACAGTGACTGAAATAAATGGTACTGTCCAGCCGAGCCAAAAAGGCCTAGATAAAATATCTAAGAGCCCAAAATGGCTGGGAGGTAATTTTCCTGTAAAGAAAACAAAAAGAGGAAAATTTAGGCACCAAATTTATTGTTTTTGGGTTTTTGGTTTAATTATTAGAATTTTTATAAGTTTTTATGTGTTTTCAATTTTTAGTGGTTTTCAGTAATGAAAAATAGCCAAAATTGGCTAGAAAATCAAACTAAGCAAGACAAACAGTAGACAATTTTGTAGAATTTTTAAATGAGTTTTAATATTTTTTTGTGATTTTTCAAGTTAGACAGTAGCAAAATTAAAGGTTTTTGAATTTTTAAAAATATCAAACGAAATCAAAAATCCACAAAAATTTCACACTATGGCAGGAGCCATGCGTCCAATTTTCGTTAGATTTGGAGGTGATTTGCTATTTTATTCAAAAATAAAGAAGGGGCACTGTGCACAGGGACCCAAAGTGCAAATACCCAAGAGTCTGGGGGGTCTGGTGCAATTTTCCAGCAAACACGCGCCACACGCGTGCCTGGGGCACTCAGGGACCCAAATGCAAAGAAAATAAGTCCCGAGGACTTATTGGTAACAGGTACCAAAGTCTAGGGACTATTCGCAAAATACCCAACATATCACGCACATGTTGAAATATATCACGCACAGGGGGTATAAATGCAAATAGATAAAAACTTTCATTCATTCAAGAACAACCAGAACTACAGGGCATCTATTGCAAATAAACCAGACAAACGCGTGACGAAGCACGTGGCATACAACGCACAAGGGTATAAATGCAAAGAAAATAAAGTACGGGGTCCTCTATGCAAATAACACTAAAACTAAACAACTAACTTCAATATTTACAGGACTAGAGCGAAATAAAATAAGAAGACAGGGCCTAAGGGTAAATTACCCTTTATTACTCGGAGCGGGCTGGATCGACGCCCACGTGTCTGATCGAGCGGTCAAGGGGCGACTGGGGGTCCAACGCTGCTCTCCTCGGTATGATCCAACGGCGGAGGCTAGTCCACGTGGTGCATCGGACGGTGTCAGGCGCGGATGGCTAACCCTCGAGCATCGGATGGTCCAGATCTCTCCTCCTTTTGATCGAACGATGACGGCTGCTCCAACACAGACGGTTCAGATGAACCCTGGAGCGAGAGGGACGATCGGACAGCTTCTGAAGGTCGTGGAAGAAACAGGTGGCCGGCGAACTTCGCCGGCCCAGTGCGAGCGCCTCCGACCTCCTCGCGGGGCGCTGGGGATCTGAAAAGGTCCGGTGTGAGCCTCCGCGTCGAGTGGGGGTCTCCGATGACCAGCCGAGCTCCGAGGAGCTCGGGCGAGGTCGGCGGAGCTGGTCTCCTGGCCTGAATGACCAAAGCCCTCAGATGGGCTTGGTAGCACCTGCAAAGCAAACCAGAAGACTGCGGGTCGAGGGCAAATTGCCTCGACCCGGTTAGGCGAGGTGACGGTGGCTGATGGGTCGAAATGGCGAGAGCTCCGGCGAAGGGGGTAGACGGAGGAGCTCGGCACCCAGCTCCTGTGCGAGCTGGGTTGGATGGAGGGGTGAAGAAGGTGCGCGGGGAGATGGCGAAGGCGATGGTCGATTCCAATGATCGAACGGAGTGAGGGGATGGTCGGAATCAGCTAGGAACGGCGGCGGTGCGATTTGGGAGGTAAATGGAAATCAGAGAAAAAGATAAGCTATCGGAACTACCTGGGTGGTCGGAGAGAACTGGGGAGGAGCTGGGGAAGCTCCTGGTCGTCGCCTCGAGGAGCGTCTCCCTCCGAGGCTCAAGCTCCAGCTGATGGCGGAGCGACGGCGGCGTAGCTCGCCGGATCGATGGTTCCTCCTCCTCTCCTCGCTTCGACAGGTCGAGACGCAAGCTGTCACTCTCGCGGACTCTCTGGGAGCTCACAGGTGAAGGAGGCGAATGGCCAAAGATGGATAAATGAGGTGGCGGAGCTCGAGCTAAATATGGGCGAGGGTCCGGGAAGATGAGGTCGGGTAGGGCGTGGAAGCGCGCGGATCCCGAGGGTGCAGCTCCGGCGAGGGTGTCGGGTGAATCGCGAAGAAGTCGGACCCGGGGTTTGGGTGAATGGGATCCGGGTTTAATCGCTAAAAATCCGAGAAGCGGGCTTACCTGCTAAGAACCGTGCAAAGTGGTCCTGGGGGAGTTGATCGGGCGGTCAACATCCCCAGGACCCAATAGAAATCGGCCACGTGGCTGGATCTTGGAGTGAAAATTAAGGGTAGCTAGGGGCCGATTTAGCAAAAACTCAAAACACAAAATATTTTTCTTTTATTTTTTTTCTATTTTTTAGTGAATTTTAATTAATTTTTAGAATTAAAAACTAAGGTATATACATAGTATGTACTATATAGGTATATGTACACTATTAGGGTTTTTTATTTTGATTTTTAAATTATTATTTTTATGCAATTTTATTCCTATTTTATATTTTATTTATTTTCATTATAAAATAAGGAATAAAAAGGTATTTTTATTTTATTTTTATTATTTATATACATAGGTAAAATAAATATGTATGTACATTTATATACATGGTATATGTACAATATATTTTTGTATTTTTAATTTTGCTATTTTTATTTTGCTTTTGTTTTAATTGTTTTTATTTTATTTATTTACAATATATAATATAGACTATTCACAAAAATTATGAAAATTGATTTTATTTATTTACAAGGTTAGATAAATATGGAAGAGTGATCTATATACAAGATGAAAAGGGGTGTTTTTGTTCTTTTTGATTTTTAACTTTTTCTTTTGTTTTTATATTTATAAATATATACAAGTATTTACAAGCATATTTTTGGTGAGGAAAATATCTTTATTTTATTTACATAGATATGTACACACATGAGCTCCTATCTCCCTCTACTTTGGCTTTTATGCGATCAGGCCCATGCTGAGCCCTCCCTTGGGTTAGGTTGCTCAATATTTATTCTAAATATTTCCCTCTTTTTCTTTTTAATCTTTATTCTTTTATTTTTGCACAAAAACATGCTAATTATTAGGTTTTTACACAATGCATGCTTTTGGTAATTATTTCTATTTACAATATCTACGTGCATTTGCAAAGGTTTTTTTGTAGCTAAAATATAAGAATAAAGAGTGATGAGTGGGTATTCATCACCCCCCTATACTTAACTTTGCTAGTCCCATAGCAAACACTTATTTGAAAAAAAAAAGAAGTGAAAAAGAAAGAAAGAAAAAGAAAAAGAGGTTGTACATGGATCAAGGTTGATTATTAAGCTTGCCTTCATTAAATTGAGGTATGGAGCTCGATCAGATCTTGGGATTATTAAAGTGTCGGAACCTTATTTGGACTTAAGTCTAACACTCAACAGCCTCTAAGTTCCACTAATCTATAACCAAGACTCCTCAATGTTCCAGGTCAGAACAAGTCATCAATCACAAACCCTGAAGACCATGATCTTTTCTTGTCTTGTGAAAGTGAGGTCTAAGCTCTCCACCTCAGAAATGGCAACTTGACAACCCTCCCCAACAAGGTAACTCTATGACCTCAATCTGGCCACTCTTTCCTCGAGGAGCGAGGTATTCCCTTCTAAGTTCAAGTTCAACCGGCTCAAGAAGAGGAGGAAGAAGAGAATGGGTCAAGGCCAGTGTAGCCAAGTACCCTTGGGAGCCTGACCAGTGTAGCCAAGTCTCCCTGCTGCAAGCTACATCAGGTGGATCATGAAACCAAGCTTTGCTTATTGCACTCTATATACATACTCCGGTGGGATTATCATTTTCTCTCAGACCCACCACTTTTCTGGAGTTCTTTTCTTTTTGCACATTTTTTTTCGAGTGCATCTGTACAACATATACATGTGCAGCATATATACAAGGAGTTTTTCCTCTTGAGCCAGTAGACTATCCCTCTTTTGAAGCTTTATTGCAACCCACAACTCCCGTCATTAGACCTCATGGCAACCAGACCAAGTTGAGACGCACTTCCTTCACTAAAAGAAGAAGAGAGGTTCCGCCTAGAAGTACTACCCTCATATGCTACCCCAAGTCAAGGAAGACTGCCTCCTCACCACCTCATCCGTAGAGAGCTCGGTGCATAGTGCTGGTGTCCAAGTAAAGCCATTGTCTATATGAGTCATGTGTTGTTGTTAAGTGCTCTACTTAGGCTCATTGAGATGACATGTGATCATAGCCTAATGGACTCAAAGAATTAAGTCACCATGGACCTGAAAAGCCTTAAACCTAAGCCCTATAAGGTCCTCTTAGAAGTTAGGTGGATTAAGATCTTATTCAAGCTCCATTTCTCAATTTGATTCCAGGTTAGTTTAAATGTCAACTATCATCCAGAAAACTATATACATATGTACAAAAGATGCTTATTTACACACATTTTACAATCATGCAAAATTTTTGAAAATGTTTTGAAATCATGGATGGATGATGCATGAAGTGCAAGTTTTGCAAAAAGATATTTACACATATTTACACAAGATTTTTGCAAACTTTTGATTTTCAAAACATTTTGGAAAAATTTTGTACTATATACATAATTTTGATACAAAAATATTTACACAAGCTTTACACAAAAAGATTTTTGAAATCATTTTTACAAAAATAATTTGTACACTAGCTATTTATGTGCAAATAAAAGAAGTTTATGTACATAAAAAAATTTTAATTTTTGTGATTTTTAGCCATTTTATTTATTAACACACTCACACAGAGTACGAGTTATGGCTAAAGTATATATGAAATATACACACACCCCCCTATACTTAGCTCGAACAATGTCCTCAGAGTCAAGAGCGATGAAGAAGACATAACTCGTGCTAGGTATAGGGACGTGAAAAGAAGGGGCTATATACAAGGAAGAATGAAATGAAAAGTCAAGAGGGTCTCGGGTCTTCCCCTATACTTAGGATTAAATAATCCTAAGTATAGCAGGCTGTACACTAAGGGAAAACCGGAGTGGAGAATGTACAGGGTCTACCCCCCCTATACTTAGGGTGAAATATCCTTAAGTATAGGCAGCAAAACAGGGGTAGGCAGAAACAAAAAAATACCCAAACGGTCTCACATCCCCCCTATACTTAGGGTAAAGTGCACCCTAAGTATAGCATAATCACAAGATGGAGAAAGGGATGCGGGACTAAAGAATGTAGTGATATGGACATCTGGATCTATACAAGGCGAAGATCAGTGAAACTCAGGCGTGAGATGCATTAGATGTGAGTCAAAGACCACATCTCACGCAAAATGAATAGGGGCAAGATCAGCGACCCGCGGCTCATGATCTAGAAATGGTTTGAGCCGCTGGCCGTTCACTCGAAAGGTACTCTCAGAAGACAACTCAGATATGTCAATGCTACCGTTGTCGTGTACCTTTCTGACCAAGTAGGGTCCCTTCCATTTGCTCTGTAGCTTCCCCTGGAAATAGACGTAGCCTCGCATCAAACAGCCATACTCTCTGTCCAATCTCAAAATGATTGTGGCTGATATGAGAATCATGCCACTCCATAATTTTCTCCTTATATTGTAGGCTGTTTGAGAAAGCTGTATCTCTAAGCTCCTCCAGGGCGGCTAACTCTGCCCTCCTCTGGTCTCCCATACCATCTGGATCCATAAGAATATCTGTAACTGCCCAAAGTGACTTGTGCCTCAGCTCAACAGGTAAATGGCACGGCTTGCCATATACGAGGCGAAAGGGAGATGTACCCAATGGTGTCTTGAAAGACGTCCTATATGCCCACAAGACCGGAGTCCAAAAGCTGTGACCAATCCTTTCGGTCAGGGCGGACGACTTTCTGCAATATAGTCTTGATCTCCCTATTCGACACCTCGGCTTAGACCATTCGTCTGTGGATGGTAAGATGGCAACACGATGGTCTATACCGAACTCGCTAGCAAGGGCCTTCACCTGGATGTTGATGAAATGAGACCCCCCATCAGAAATCAGAACTCGTGGAACCCCGAACCGCGTGATAATATGTTTCCTCAGAAATCTGCAAACTGTCCTCGCATCAGCGGCTCGGGCGGGGATAGCCTCAACCCAACGACTAACATAATCCACGGCCAACAGAATGTACTCAAATCCCTGACTCTTAGGGAATGGACCCATGAAATCGATGCCCCATGCGTCAAAAACCTCACAGAAGTGAATGGGCTGCATCGGCATCATATCACGCTGTCCGCAAGTGCCCATCCTCTGACAGTCAGTACACCTCTTCACGAACTCATCAGAGTCCTTGAAGAGGGTAGGCCCACAACAAGCCGGATTGGAGCACTTTCTGTGTTGTTCTCCTCCCAGAAAGATGTCCTCCTGCCTCAAGCTTATGGCAGTAAGTGAGGACGCTATGGTGTTCCTCCTGAGGAATACACCGACGCCAGACGCTATCCCCTCCTTCGTGGTAAAGGATGGGATCCTCCCAGTGGTAGGACTTGGCCTTCGCAAGGAAGGTCTCAAGCCTCTGCCTGGGCCAATCTTGTGGGACTTTCCCAGCAACGAGAAAGTTCACAATATCGGCATACCATGGGAGTGAGGCGATAGCAAGGATCGCCTCATCTGGGAAGGTATCTCGAATGGGATCAATCTGCTCAGACTCCTCAGGCTGCTCTAAACGGAGAGAGATGATCCGCCACCACATTCTTGACTCCAGGCTTATCCTTGATCTCAATGTCGAACTCCTGGAGTAGAAGGATCCATCTAGTCAATCTAGCCTTGGCATCCTTCTTTGCCATGAGGTACCTGATGGCGGTGTGATCTGTGTACAAAGTCACTCTAGATCCAATGATATAAGATCGAAACTTATCTAGGGCGAACACTACGGCTAGCATCTCCTTCTCTGTGACCGTGTAATTCCGCTGGGCGGAATCTAATGTGCGGCTAGCGTAGTGAATGGCAAATGGAACTCCATCCCTCCTCTATCCCAGCACTGCCCCTACGGCAAAATCGGAGGCATCCGTCATGATCTCGAATGGAAGAGACCAATCAGGCGGCTGGAGGACAGGAGCCTCAATCACACACTGCTAGAGAGTCGCAAAGGCCGAAAGACACTTGTCATCGACAAGGAACTCGGTGTCTTTCGTCAAGAGGTCAGTCAACGGCCGGGCAATCCTGCTGAAATCCTGAATAAATCTCCTATAAAATCCAACGTGCCCCAGGAATGACTGTAGCTGCCTCAAATTGGACGGCGGTGCGAGTTTTCTAATGACATCAACCTTGGCCGGATCAACCTCCATGCCCCTGTTGGAGATGATATGGCCAAGCACCGTCCCTTGAGTCACCATGAAGTGACTCTTCTCCCAAGATAGAACCAAATGGAACTCAATACATCGCTGGAGTACTCGGTCTAGGCAGTCAAGACAGGAGTCGAATCCGTCGCCGTAGACCGAGAAATCGTCCATGAAGACCTCCAAACACTCCCCTACCATGTCCGAAAAGATCGACAGCATGCACCTCTGAAAAGTCGCAGGGGCATTGCATAGCCCGAATGGCATGCGTCGAAAGGCATATGTACCAAAGGGACAGGTAATGGTGGTCTTCTCCTGATCCTCAGGAGCGATGGCCACCTGGTTGTAGCCCGAGTACCCATCCAGGAAGCAATAATGGCTCTTCCCTGCCAGTCTCTCAATGATCTGGTCAATAAAAGGCAGGGGGAAATGGTCCTTCTTGGTGGCCTGGTTGAGTCTCTTGTAGTCAACACAGACCCTCCAAGAGGTGGGTACTCGTGTAGCAATCTCCTCTCCCGACTCACTGATCACAGTCGTGATGCCCGTCTTCTTGGGCACCACATGCAAGGGGCTGACCCACTTGGAGTCGAAAATGGGATAAATAAAATCTGCACTCCACCATTTTGATATTTCCTTCATCACGACCTCTCTCACGTTGGGGTTCAGCCGCCGCTGGAACTCACGTGACGGCTTCGCCCCCTCCTCGAGATAGATATGGTGGGAGCACACTGATGGACTAATCCCATGGAGATCTGCTACGCTCCATCCGATTGCCTTGCGGTTCTTTTCAAGAACCCCCATCAAACGGGATTCCTGCTCTCCAGTCATATCGGCGGAGATGATGACTGGGTACATCTCAGGCTCGCCCACAAGGAATCGATACATCAGCGAAGTAGGGAGCGGCTTCAGCTCTGGAAAGCTGGGCGCTGGCAAATCTGGCTGCGGAAGGAAATGTGTCAATGCTGCTAAGTATGCCAAGTCTGCCTGGGAGAAAGAAAGCGAACTCTCGCAAACGGGATCTGGAGAAGGCTGCTCAACTGTGCTGTCTCTGATCTGCTCTGCATCTACCTCCTCCTCATCCGTAGGCTCAGGTGGACTCAGGTCTGGCATCTGATCATCACAAGCTGCCCAATCAGACTCTGAATCTGAGGGATCTGCATCATATGCGGTGGCATCAGTACCACCGTAAAATAAGGTGGCCCCAGCACCACCATCACTGAAATCCGTGTCGCGGTCAAGGACCGGCTCTGCTGCCTCTGTAGTATCCAGGACCAGGGCTGTGCTCTCCAGACTCTCCTCTGCTATCATCTCGGCATCAGCTGTATCTGAAATTGGAGGATGGCATGTGCTGCAGGATCTGCCCATGCTGCCTCGTCATCTGTGATCACAAAATCACAGTCCTGGTGGATGTCTGGCTCTGCGTCTGTCAGCTGCTCTGAATCTATGCTAGCCTCTGAGCGTGCTCTCTCTCTGTCTCTGTAGTCCTCGACTGTCTCTATTTGTATACTCTCGCCCTCGACACGAAAGTATACCTTCCCGCTATCATGATCAGTCACCGCCTTGGCTGTGGCCAAGAACGGATGACCAAGGATGATGGGGGTATCGGTCACTGAATCAGGGATCTCCATGTCCAACACTACGAAGTCCACGGGGAATTTCAGACCCTGAATCGTGACGATAACGTCTCGCAACAACCCCTTCGGCCTCTTGACAGATCGATCAGCGAACTGAAGGACTGTCCTGCTCTGTCGAAGAGTGCCCAACTCGAAGCGGTGGAGAAGGGCTGCCGGAAGAAGGTTGATCGACGATCCGCTATCTAAAAGAGTCCGGTCGAACCTCTGCTCACTAATCTGGCATCTGACATACGGGGCCCCTGAATCTGGCCTCTTGGCCGGCAGACGGTTCTGGATCGCAAAACACGTGGCTTTCGTCAGCACATGAATCTCTGAAGTGTGGTTCCTCCTCCTCCTCCTGACTGTGGTCCTGTCTCTCAAAGAGCGCTGAAGAAGGGGGATGTGCTGCAAAGCCTCCTGGAGGGTCAGCTGGATGTGAAATCTGTCGATCATGCTCTGGCTGAATTCCTCCTGCTCTCTCTTTTTTGGGTCTTTTTCTTTTTTCTTCCCCTTCCCCATCTGAAGGGCTCCAGGGAAGGGGATCACAGGGTCCTTCACAGATGAAGGACTAGGAAAAGGCCTAGACGGCTCAACAGCCGGATCCGCACATACATCAAACACCACAGTGGGACCAGAAGAAACTAAACCTTTTCCTTTATTCAAAATAGAGTTTTGAGATACATCAACCGAAGGAAAAACAACATCTCTATCAAAACGAACACCGGTGGCCTCAGTACCACCTCGGGCTGGCTCTGCTACTGGACGTCTCGCGGCCTCAGTATCGCGGGCTGGCTCGGCTACTCTGGTGGCATCAGCACCATCTCCTCGAACTGGTGAAGCGGCGGCCTCAGTACCGCCGGTGGAATCAGCATCCTTGGTGGCCTCAGTACGACCGTCATCAGGTGCGGCCTCAGTACCGCTCTCCTCCTCCTCCTCATCTGGTGCTCTGGGTGGATCCTCGAGTCGTCGCTTAGATGAGGCGCCGCCTGCTGGTGCTCTACTGCTCCTAAGTGTAACAAAATCAACATCAAATAGATCCGAAGACATATCATCAAATGGGTCACTAGGAGTGGCATGCTCAGTGGAAACTACCTGCTCAGATTTCCTCTTCAGGTTGTTCGGATTCGGCTCTATCTGTGCAGGAATGGCGGCCTTCCCTCTCACAAGGTCCCGCATCTCCTGGCGGAACTCGTCCATCTCCCGTCTGAAGGTAGCCTGCTGGTCCGTGAGGAGGCGGGCTATGTCATCCAAGGCGGGGCTCTCATGGGAGCCCGACGGGTAGCCTCTCTGGTGCAGAGGCTACTGGAACTGGTGCTGCTGGTAAGAGGGGTAGGAGGAAGGATGCTGCTGCTGGTGTGGTGGGTGAGCCTGCTGCTCACGTCTCCAAGACTGTCCCTGCTGTTGATAGGGACGAGGAACGAAGGACGACTGCTGGTGTGATGGGTAGGCTGGGGGCTGCTGCTGCGGCTGGTGGTCTCTCTGCTGGCCATACTGCCCTCCCTGACCGGATGACTGCTGCTGGGGCTGGGTACCTCCACTCCCCCACCTGAATCCGGGATGGTCTCGTCGGATCCCAGGCTGGGGGCGGTCATACCAAATCCCGTTGAAATCCATCAACGGCTCTGCATCGTAGGGGGCTGGCGGGAGTACTGCCAGAGGCTGATCCGGCTGGTAGACCACCATCTGCATGTCTGGAGATGGTGGGGACTGGCAGGTGGGCTGCGGCTGCTGGTACGGCTCCGCCTGTACAAGATGGACCTGTCTAGGCTGCTGAAAGGTGCTGGAGCGCTGGGACGAGCTGTTGCTGCCGCCGGAGTCGCCTCGCGACTGAAGACGGGGCTGTGAAGCCGTCTGTGCCTCCTGGAGACACATGAGCTGGGTCTTCATGTCGCTCAGAGTCTGTGCCATCTGTTCCATCTGCGTGATGCTCTGGCACTGCTTCTTCTCGATCAGCTCCATCCGGTCCAACTTCTCGCTGATGATGCCCATATCCGCAGCGGACGACTCTGCCTGTGCTGCTGCAACTGCGGAAGAACTGGATGGACCGGCGTCGACCCATGCTATCCTCTGGTACTGCACGGGTCCTGGCTGATGCTGGGGTCTCCCCTGTGTGTACAACCGGGTCTGGGACATCACCATGTAATTCTCGGCCATCTCCTCGTAGATGGCCCAGACCTGGTCGTGGTCCTTGGCGAAGTAGGACCCGCCGTAAGAAGCATTCACCAGGCCCTGGAGCTCTGGTGTCAACCCGCTAAAGAAGCTCTGAACAAGGTTCGGCTTCGAGATGTTGTGGTGCGGGCATCTGTCTGTGAGCTCTCAGAACCTCTCCCATGCCTCATGGAATTGCTCGTTGGGGAGCATGGAGAAGTTGCTGATCAGGGCCCTCGCTGCATTCGTCCGCCCGAGTGGATAGTACTTGTTCAAGTACTCAGTGCGGAGCTGCTCCCAGGTGTAAACAAACTTCCCCAGATGCTTCAGCCAGGTGGCTGCTCTGTCTGTTAAGGAGAAGGGGAAGGCGATCATCCTGATCGTGTCCTGGTCCACCTGACGGTCGTGGACAGTGCTGCATATCATCAAGAACTCCTGGAGGTGGAGATGGGGCTCCTCTGTCGCGAGTCCGTGGAAGCGGGGGAGTAGCTGCAAAGTGTTCGGGGGGAACTTGAAGTCCCCCACGATCGCTGGAAGTACTACCCAGTGGTGCGTCAGCGTCGATCCGGGGTTGTGTAACTCCCGCATCGGTCTCGATGGTCCTCCGGCCGCTCCTGCGGTGGCTGCCGCTGCTGCGGCGGCTGCTGCATCCGCATCATCTGGGATCCTCGGTCCCTCTCGCCTCTGCTCTCGCTCTGCTCTCTCTGCTCGCATCTGCTCCATCTCTCTCCTCATGTCGATCATGAATGCTCCCTGATCCCTCAACTGCTGCTGGACGGTCTCTAACGAGGCGATCAGGGTGGAGTTGATCGCTCCCTGATCTAATACGAAGTGCTCAGGCTGACGGGAGCGATCCTCAGTACTGCCGGCCATGACGTCTGTAAAATCAAATGAGCCCAACTCAGGTGCTGTCAAATCCATCAATCTCTCCTCGGGCTCATGTCGCTTAGGTCCGAAAGAAAGGGAGTCGAGGGGGAACAGGGCGGAGTCGTACTCGGGCTCGGAGAGCTGGTCTTGGCTCTCGCGGGCCAACCTAGATGATTGGGTAGACGTGCCCGAAAGCGGTGCAGCCAGAGGCTGCCTAAGAGAGCGTCTACCCATCATCTTGATCTGGCGAGTAGTGCGGATGAGATCTGGAGAAACTATGATCACAAAGCAAACCCCCGGTTCACCAACGCAACGCGAGCTGAAGACCGTGAAAGTTCGGTCAAATTATCTTGTCAATTTTTATTAGGTGAACACACAAGATATCAGAGCGCTTACGTGACCTGTTAGGATACCCGATGCTACCCCAACCGACTGGCTCGCACGGAAGAGTCGGTAATCAGTCGGGACTAGCACCGGAGGGCTCTACCTAGGGTGCGGGTCACTCTCTCGCGCATCCAAACCATACAATGAGGGGGTTGCTCTCCCCAAGATAAATTTTTATGGTGAATGTCTTTTAGGATCAATAGTGTTAACCAGCCCTAATTTTATGGTTTTTCTTTTTAATATTTTTCAAATAAAAACAAACGGCCTAACAAATTTTTCGGTTCTCCTGGTTATTTAGTCCAAAATAGGGGGGAGAAGACGAAAAAGCCGATGCGCGATGAAATCAATGATGCATGTTGAGTAAGAAATGCGTACCTTGTCTCCAGCACTCTACATGCAAGTGATCCGCGCAGAATTTAAAGACTGAAAAGTAAACTACCTATATGATGCAACCGGAAAAACCAAGTCCTAGACGAGCAATTTCTACACGCAGAACCGTCTAATCGGTCACCGACCTCCAAGCCAAAGGGTCCGGTCTTGGCCCACCCCTCCTCTGCCCGACAAATCGGGGGTAGGAGAAAGCGCTTTACAGTGTGAGCTGTGGCACATAGGCTACGAAGGAGATGAGTCGATTATTTTTATTAATTGATTATTAGTAGGTCCAATTAGCACACTATAGGAACAGCCAAATAGTTAAGTGTGGGGACCCTACTAATTACGGCACAAGCAAGAGAAATTCCTAAGTCTAGGGGCTTGATGAAAACCGCGTAAACACCGGAAAAGGCAGAAAAAATAAAAAGAAAACAAAGCCGCGTAAAAAGCCGCGAAAAACCTAAGGGTCCCGCGAGCACACCGGTGCTCGGCGAAACAGACCCGCTAAGTGTTCAAGAGTCCACAAGTGTTCAGTCTGAGAGTCCCTGTATTATTAGAATAATAATAGAAATAAAACATAATAAACCTCACACACTCAACTCTCTCTCTCTCGCTCTCTCCTGCGGCTTCGTAGAGAAGGAAGCCGCCTCCAAATTCCTTGGTTGCACCGACTCCTCGAAAGTCGTCTCCGCGGTCCTCGGGCCCTCGCAAGAAAAAGAGATGAGTGGTCAGACCAAGATAATCAAATAAAATAAAAAGAAAATAAATGAAACTGAAAATGAGGGTATATATGCAAAAATACAAAATAGAATAAACACTCAAAATAAAACAAAAATAAAAATAAAAGAAAAAGCAAATAAAACAAAATAAAACAAAAATAAAATAGATACAAAAGCCGCGAAAAAGCCGCGAGCTCTGAAAGAGCCGCGAAAAGCCGCGAAAACAAAAACGAAGATAAAATAAAAACTACTAAGCTGTGCTCCCCGGCAACGGCGCCATTCTGATGGACACGAAATTCCGAGCGACTAAGGCAAAGGTATCTAAATGGTCGTTGCGACCTCGGTCACTCAGATGTGTCAATCAAGAAAATGAACCACTAATAGAGATAAAATAGATAAAACACAAAATAGCGGTCCTGCTATTTGATTAACCTGGTATAGCGACCAGGGTCGAACACAAGGAGCATGGATTGGCCTCTCGGCCTACGAAGTAGTAAAAAGAAATAAAATAGAGGAACAAAATATTTTTAGTGGTTTTTTAATTTCTTTTATATTTTTTTAGATTTTTTAATGTATAAAGAAAATAAGAAAAGTAAACAGGCACACACTTCAACAAATTATGAAAAGTACTAAAAATCAATCAAAAATTCAAACAAAATTATTTTTATGTGTTTTATGATTTTTAATGTTTTTGGTGAATTTTTGAGAATTTTCTGATGTTTATTTAATTTTCTAAAAATCAAACAGTGACTGAAATAAATGGTACTGTCCAACCGAGCCAAAAAGGCCTAGATAAAATATCTAAGAGCCCCAAAATAGCTGGGAGGTAATTTTTCTGTAAAGAAAACAAAAAGAGGAAAATTTAGGCACCAATTTTATTGTTTTTAGGTTTTTGGTTTAATTATTAGAATTTTTATAAGTTTTTATGTGTTTTTCAATTTTTAGTGGTTTTCAGTAATGAAAAATAGCCAAAATTGGCTAGAAAATCAAACTAAGCAAGGCAAACAGTAGACAATTTTTGTAGAATTTTTAAATGAGTTTAATTATTTTTTTGTGATTTTTCAAGTTAGATAGTAGCAAAATTAAAGGTTTTTGAATTTTTAAAAATATCAAACGAAATCAAAAATGTCCTCAAAAATCCACAAAAATTTTACACCATGGCAGGAGCCATATATCCAATTTTCGTTAGATTTGGAGGTGATTTGCTATTTTATTCAAAAATAAAGAAGGGGCACTGTACACAGGGACCAAAGTGCAAATACCCAAGAGTCTGGGGGGTCTGGTGCAATTTTCCCAGCAAAACACGTGCCACACGCGTGCCTGGGGCACTCAGGGACCCAAATGCAAAGAAAATAAGTCCCGAGGACTTATTGGTAACATGTACCAAAAGTCCAGGGGACTATTCGCAAAATACCCAACATATCACGCACATGTTGAAATATATCACGCACAGGGGTATAAATGCAAATAGATAAAAACTTTCATTCATTCAAGAACAACCAGAACTACAGGGGCATCTATTGCAAATAAACCAGACAAACACGTGACGAAGCATGTGGCATACAACGCACAGGGGTATAAATGCAAAGAAAATAAAGTACGGGGTCCTCTATGCAAATAACCCTAAAACTAAACAACTAACTTCAATATTTACAGGACTAGAGCGAAATAAAATAAGAAGACAGGGCCTAAGGGTAAATTACCCTTTATTACTCGGAGCGGCTGGATGGACGCCACGTGTCTGATCGAGCGGTCAAGGGCGACTGGGGGTCCAACGCTGCTCTCCTCGGTATGATCCAACGGCGGAGGCTAGTCCACGTGGTGCATCGGACAGTGTCAGGCACGGATGGCTAACCCTCGAGCATCGGATGGTCCAGATCTCTCCTCCTTTTGATCGAACGATGACGGCTGCTCCAACACGGACGGTTCAGATGAACCTGGAGCGAGAGGGACGATCGGACGGCTTCTGAAGGTCGTGGAAGAACAGGTGGCCGGCGAACTTCGCCGGCCCAGTGTGAGTGCCTCCGACCTCCTCGCGGGGCGCTGGGGATCTGAGAAGGTCCGGCGTGAGCCTCCGCGTCGAGTGGGGGTCTCCGATGACCCAACCGAGCTCCGAGGAGCTCGGGCGAGGTCGGCGGAGCTGGGTCTCCTGGCCTGAATGACCAAAGCCCTCAGATGGGCTTGGTAGCACCTGCAAAGCGAACCAGAAGACTCGCGGGTCGAGAGCAAATTGCCTCGACCCGGTTAGGCGAGGTGACGGTGGCTGATGGGTCGAAATGGCGAGCTCCGACGAAGGGGGTAGACGGAGGAGCTCGGCACCCAGCTCCTGTGCGAGCTGGGTTGGATGGAGGGGTGAAGAAGGTGCGCGGGGAGATGGCGAAGGCGATGGTCTATTCCGATGATCGAACGGAGTGAAGGGATGGTCGGAATCAGTTAGGAACGGTGGCGGTGCGATTTGGGGGGTAAATGGAAATCAGAGAAAAAAATAAGCTATCGGAACTACCTGGGTGGTCGGAGAGACTGGGGAGGAGCTGGGGAAGCTCCTGGTCGTCGCCTCGAGGAGCGTCTCCCTCCGAGGCTCAAGCTCCAGCTGATGGCGGAGCTACGGCGGCGTAGCTCGCCGGATCGATGGTTCCTCCTCCTCTCCTCGCTTCGACAGGTCGAGACGCAAGCTGTCACTCTCGCGGACTCTCTGGAGCTCACAGGTGAAGGAGGCGAATGGCCAAAGATGGATAAATGAGGTGGCGGAGCTCGAGCTAAATATGGGCGAGGGTCCGGGAAGATGAGGTCGGGTAGGGCGTGGAAGCGCGCGGATCCCGAGGGTGCAACTCCGGCGAGGGTGTCGGGTGAATCGTGAAGAAGTCGGACCCGGGGTTTGGGTGAATGGGATCCGGGTTTAATCGCTAAAAATCCGAGAAGCGGGCTTACCCGCTAAGAACCGTGCAAAGTGGTCCTGGGGGGTAGTTGACCGGGCGGTCAACATCCCCAGGACCCAATAGAAATCGGCCACGTGGCTGGATCTTGGAGTGAAAATTAAGGGTAGCTAGGGGCCGATTTAGCAAAAACTCAAAACACAAAATATTTTTCTTTTATTTTTTTCTATTTTTTAGTGATTTTTAATTAATTTTTAGAATTAAAACTAAGGTATATACATAGTATGTACTATATAGGTATATGTACACTATTAGGGTTTTTGATTTTTGATTTTTAAATTATTATTTTTATGCAATTTTATTCCTATTTTATATTTTATTTATTTTCATTATAAAATAAGGAATAAAAAGGTATTTTTATTTTATTTTTATTATTTATATACATAGGTAAAATAAATATGTATGTACATTTATATACATGGTATATGTACAATATATTTTTGTATTTTTAATTTTGCTATTTTTATTTTGCTTTTGTTTTAATTGTTTTTATTTTATTTATTTACAATATATAATATAGACTATTCACAAAAATTATGAAAATTGATTTTATTTATTTACAAGGTTAGATAAATATGGAAGAGTGATCTATATACAAGATGAAAAGGGGTGTTTTTGTCCTTTTTTATTTTTAACTTTTTCTTTTGTTTTTATATTTATAAATATATACAAGTATTTACAAGCATATTTTTGGTGAGGAAAATATCTTTATTTTATTTACATAGATATGTACACACATGAGCTCCTATCTCCCTCTACTTTGGCTTTTATGCGGTCAGGCCCATGCTGAGCCCTCCCTTGGGTTAGGTTGCTCAATATTTATTCTAAATATTTCCCTCTTTTTCTTTTTAATCTTTATTCTTTTATTTTTGCACAAAAACATGCTAATTATAGGTTTTTACACAATGCATGCTTTTGGCAATTATTTCTATTTACACATATCTACATGCATTTGCAAAGGTTTTTTGTAGCTAAAATATAAGAATAAAGAGTGATGAATGGGTATTCATCAGCCAACGGTCTGAATCTCTCACTTGGACATGTGTCAGCCTCTCAACGGTCGATGACAGTTCGCAGCTGGGCGGCGGAGATTAGATCACTTGGAGTGATCGTACGGTAATGGTTGGGCTCCATCCTGCGGCTGAGGTTCAATCTGGGCCGCTGCATCTGATCCGACTGCAAAAAAGTGATAGGGAAGAACAGGGAAGAAGGTCGGTAAAGCCGAGCTTCCCCGCCCCGATCTCCCTTCTCCGGCATTCTTCGAGGCTCCAAGGCGGTGTTTAACATTCCTGGCGAGGTACCCTAACTGTTGGAGGCATCAAAACTGACGGAGCTTCACTGGAGCGCCTCCATGAGGTTGGAGAAGATGCGGCGCTCCGGGAACCTCTGACGATCTTTGAACCCTGTTCCTGGCGCTCGTATGCACGCCTAACCTGCACAGGAGGATAATATGGATCGAGGCAATTCTCCTCGACCGGAGATGAAGCTATTAGTGTGAGAAACGAGGTGGGCAGAGACGCTTCCAGCGAGGTGGAGGAGGTGAGTGTCGATTCGTGGAATCAGTAAGATTCTGGTTGGTTTTAGGTGGCTAGGAGGTGGAGAAACGGAAGGGGAGTGAACTGAGGTGGAAATGGGAATTGGAATACGGCGGGAACACGGTGAAATGTTCGCCGGAGCGGAGCTCCCGCGAACTTCGAATTGGCCATTCTACGCTAATTAACTAACCTAATCACTAAACTAATAAAAGAAATGGAATGATGATAAAAAAAATCTACCAAAAATGAGTAAAGACGCAGCTCAAACCTAGCTGTGACACCAGGGAGTAGGACAGTCATCGGCAACGATGCCATCTGATGAAGAGGGCTAATCTCGAGGGTCTGCTAATCAAACTCAATTAGCGTCGTTGAGGTGACTGCTCAAGACAACCCTGCTTTAATCAACAATTAACCCACAGCCATAATAAATCAATGAATACCAAAATGCGAGTTAAAGTTTATTATCTCTACCATAAAATGCATAGTGGTCAAGCATGTAGAGGTCGAACCACAGAGAGCAAAATGGTAGCCTACGGTTATCTATGTACAACCAAGTCATTCATCTGTATAATACTTTTTGTGGGTTATTAATTTTTTAATTTTTTAATTTTTGGATTTTGTATTTTTGTATTTTCTTTTTATATTTTTCAATTTTTATATTTCTTTTTGGTTTTCTTTTTTAATTTAGATATAATATATATGTATATGTATATGTATAAATACAATATAAGGTATATATAGATACTATATAGATAAAATATGTAAAAATAGTCAAAATAGGGTAAATAAGATATTTTTGTGGTTTTGTATATTTTTCTAATATTTTTGTGATTTTTCTCTATTTTTGCTATTTTTTTGGTATTTTTAAAGTCCAAAAATACTCAAAACAGGGATAAAATATATAGGCAAAATTAAAATGGAGAGGAAAAATATAAAATAGAGTCAAAAATTCTCCAAATTAATTTTTATATAAAGATAATAATATAAAGAAAATTTATAGATAGAAAATAGATTTTTAGGATTTTTAAGGATTTTATATATTTCTATAGAGATTTTTGGGGTTTTGTAATTTTTATGAGTTTTCTTTTATATTTTTTTAGTGATTTTTGGTCTGAATGTTAAATATGAAAAACACACAAAATATATTTTTTGGGAATTTTCAAAATAGTTTTATAATTTTTATAAATTTTCTAATGCAAACAGGGATGAAAATGCAAGTTTCTGATTTTTTGTAAAGAATAAAAAGCTTCAAAAATGCAAAATAAAAATATCGCATGATAGAGTAATGCAACAAGAACACAATTTTATTTTTTGAATTTTTTAGAGATTTATAAATGCATGAAATAAATACAAGAAATAAAGAGAAAATACACTCCTAGCGGTGGTATTTGTGGAAATATATAAAAATCTAGGGACCAAAGTGTAAATTTCCCAGAAATATAGAACGTGCTCAAAAATTTAATGGGCATATTAGAAATACACAAAATACGAGGCCCTTCCTTGCAAAAATGCCACAGCGCATGTGACGAGCACGTGAGATTGGTAGGGACGAATTTGCAAATAACAAAAACACGGGGTTGGTTTGCAAATTTTAAAGAAATTATAACACTTAATGCAAAAATTTTAGTACCTAATTCAAATAACTAGACCTACATGAGTATACATGCAATTTCGCCACCTCACGTGGGACGACACATGAGGTGACGTGGACTGGACCCAAATACAAATAAAATAAGTACAGGGGTCTAGTTGCAAAATGTCCAAATTATTTAACACTTAAACTTTTGTTTACAAGACTAAATAATAAATACAAAAAGGTAGGGGCTAGATATGTAATTTACCCCTAATAAGGTGCTAGCGGATGGTTTGGATGGCTTCACTTATACATGTGTCTGCTCCGCAACGGCCGATGATGCTTGGGCGATAGACGGCTCAGATTAGATCGCTAGACGCGATCGGACGGTTGGCATGTGGCTCGATCCAACGGCTCTGATCAAAACTGGGGACACCTTCTTCATCCAACGACGGAGAGGCATGGTCGATGAACAGGGAAGAACACTCGCCTGGGCGAGGTTCTTTCGACGCGATCTCCCTCCTCTGGTTGACTTTGCCACTCTAAGGGGTCCCAATGGCTTCCCGGCAGGTCCCTCTAGCTCTTGGAGGCATCAGAATGGCGCGAAGGTGACCGGAGCTCCTCAGCGAGGTCGGGGAAGGTGAGGACCCCAGGTACCTTCGGCGGTCTTCAAAATCAACTCATGGCGCTTCATTGCGCTCCTATCCTGCAAGGGAAGGAAACACGGCTCGAGGGGCTTCTCCTCAACCGTACTTGAAGCTGGATGCGCAAGAAAAAGGGTGGACAGAGAGGATTCCAGCGATGCGGCAGAGGAGATCCTCGATTCGCAAACACTAGGTGGTCCTGGGGGATTGGATGCACGTGGAGCGATCGAAAAGCGATGAGGATTGATGTGAAGGCGAAAAGGCAGGCGGAGATGGACCGAGTGCACGTGGAGGAGCTCGTCGGAGCTCAACTCCGGCGAACTACGGGGTGAGAATTTACAGATGATTTACTTAACTAAATACTAAACTAAGGACATGAAATTAAACCTACAACTATAATACGGAAAAGGAAAGAGAAAGGGACAACTCTTATACCTGGGGGCGCCTAGGGAGTAGGGTGGTCGGAAAACCACCATGGATCGCCACCCCGCCCTATCCATGCCTTCTCCAAGTGCGAGGGGGCTCGCAACTGTCACCTGGACCTCGACTCACTCACTAGAATACTTGGCGAAGCTCGAAGGGGGATCAAATTCACAAGGGAGAAGGATGTAATTATTTATAGACAAAGACGACGAGGGCTTATTAGGCTAGGGTTTCTGCTTGAATCGAGGCGTGTTTGACCTTAGAAAAGTGATGGCATGATTGAAGGATGATGACAGAAGGTTTTTCGTGAAGGAATCGAAGGGAGAACATCAATGGTTAGGAAGGGGAAAATGGGAGAAGACGGCATGATAGATGCCTGTCAGGCCAAGCTGCTGGGGATAGAGCAGTTGACTGGAGGCCGACAATAGTCGTGCTCTGATTGGCCCAGCTCAGTCGTTAAAAGATAAAACAAAACCTAAAATTCAAATATAATTAATTAAAAATAACAGATAATTTTATTAATTTTCGAGTATAAAATAAAAAAATATTTATTATTTTATGTAGTATTTTATTATGATTTTTATTGATTTTTTGATGTATTCTACTATGAGTTTATTTTTAATGGCTTATTTATAGGTATAATTACTTATATTTTGTACATTTTTATTTTTATTTTTCGTATTTCATTTTATTATTTTATATATTTATAACTTATTGTTATGAGTATAATTATATTTTTATTTTATTTTTAGGATGTTATGTGTACACTTGAATAAATAGGTTAGTATATTATGTAGGTATACGTATAGATATTTTACCTGTGTTTTATATATCTCTTTTTATTTTAATGTATTTTGTTGAGTTTTATTTTAGTTTTGTAATTTTAATAGAATTTATATAATATTTATGATATTATAAAAATATAAAAGAATGAAAATGAAAGAATATATTTCCCTTTTATTTATATACATATAGAAATATAGGTGTTTTATCTATGCTTTCACCTAAATTTATTTTATTTTTCATTTCCTTTTTGGTTTAATTTTAATTTTAATATGTACATGTGTTATAAATAATATTTGCAAAATTATAAAAATATGAATTTGTAAAAATAATAAAGAACGAATAAAATGAATATTTTAATCGGTAGAATGTACAATAGGGGTCAAAAACCTAACTTTCACACAGTGACTCCAAAAAATATAAAACTACACCATTAAATAGCTCGTGAAAAGTTATATATAATTAGAGTGATTTTGATATGTTTTGAGTTTTTATTTGAAAGATATGGGTCTATGAAGTTTGGTTTCTGGCTTTTTATTTTGTGTATAAAATGAACACTGTATATTATTTTTCTACAAACTCAATTTTGTATTTTTATTTACATTATTATCTACAACTTTCATGTACAAAGCTTCTTTATTTGATGAATAGATAATAAAGAATAAAATAGGCGTTAAAAATGCATGAATAATGAATGAATAAATGGCAATTGTATTGTATTTTTGGCCCTCATCTCCCCCTACTTTATTCCTTGTCGACCAACTCAATTCTTGATTTGGTCTCGGGGTTTAGGGTAAAATATTTTCAATAGTTTATTCTTTTTTATTTTCTTCTCTTTATTCTCTAATTTTGGCATTAAAAACCTTATTTTATACACAATAAATACAATAAATAATGGATGTTATTTTGTACAAATTAACTTTATTTACATGCATTAGCTGGGGTTTTTAAGACCAAACTGATAGAATAAATGTGATGAAATAGAGATTTATCAGCTGGCATCAGCTATTTTGTCGTGTATCGATTTTTTTCAAATGAAGAGGGGAGAGGAAAGCATCTTCTCGGACCTCTTCTAACCCAGATCTGGATTAATAAATAAATAATGATTAGAAACTTAATATAAGTATGGAGTCCATATTTATTGACCAGAAATTAGTAAGATAAGCCATATAATGGGATTAAAATTGAAGATTATCCATTTATGTATTTTTTATATGTTTTTGCATGCGATGCATCTAAAAAATAAGAAATGAAATTACACATGAATTTAGTTAAAATACAACGGATTTGACTCAATTTTTTTCTCAAAAAAAAAATAAAAGATATGATAAATGATTGATTCATCAACTAGTTTTGGTTGTGAAATAAGACATGATTAAATCTTTAGATCTAATTTACAGCAATGGACTTTAGATTAAAATTCAAAGCTCATGACTTAAATAAATTGGAATGATATTTAGAGCAACAAACTAATGCATTGAGTTGAGACATGCCAGCAAACTTACTGGAATGATAAAAATTGAAAAAACAAGCTTATTGGAATATAAAAATTGAAAAAACATGCTCTGATGCCATAATAAAAATGATTTAAATATTGAATAAACAAGCTAACAATATTACAGTAATGATAAAAATAATCAGATTATTTTTCATGCATAAATAAAATAGCATGCATGCTTGCTCAAGGATTCTGATGTTGATATGCGAGAGAATGATGGATATTTTTTAACAACAGGGATAACTACCATGATGAATCCCTTTGAAAGGGGCTTTCTTATGTACCTAACTTGCAAGAGAAGAAATAGGAACTCATGCAAGTCTCCAAGTGGAGGTGGTGAGAAACAACTTGTCTCCAGGCAAAGGAGGTTGGAGTCCACGAGCAAGAATGCCGATGGAGGAGGTGCAAGAGCAGGTGTAAGCGGTGAGCATCATGTTTCGTCTCTAGGTTGAGGAGGTACAGTGAAGGAGGCTTGGTCTCCAAGCGGAGGAGGCAAGAGGAGATGATTGTGCATAGGAGGTTTCACGAAAATAAGGTTTCTAGTTTAGGGCTTCTCGAATCTGTAGTGAGGTGGAAGGGTGCATGGAGATCTCATTTGATAATATTGTAACATTCGGATTCCAAGTTAGACACATACCAAACCCGATAACCACTTAAACCGTGTAGGTGGACTGATTATGTGGCATATGCAGCTTGTTTAAGCGGTATGGGTGCATAATGACCTGCTTCAGTGTTAACCCTCTCAGATCCGGGCACCCGTTTAGGACGTATTCGCACCATTACATTCACATGTGATCGCAGAAAGTATTGAAAATTCAGGGATTTTTTTTGCTGTTGCGTATGACATTCACATTCAATAGATAACCACAGAGACAACAACAATAATAGTAAACATGTGCCACCAATATTTCATTAATTTCAATAATTTATATATGTACAAAAGGGATGACATGTATGCACATATCCCAAAATATATTCAAAAGAGAAGGAAATAGCATTTTACATTATAACAGAACCAAAAGTTACAACAAAAGAAACTGAGCCAAAAGAAACCATACCGTCTGGTATATACACGATCAACACAAGTCCTCGACCTACTCCTACATGTAGGGAAGAAGGGGTGTCAGCGAGCGTTGGTATACCCATATTTTATATTATAAAATAAGCAGGCATTTAATATAGAACAAAATAAACAAGTAGAAAGGCATAACAACCAAAAGTTACAACTACTTGTTTTGCAAAAGAAGTTCTCATGCTACATTGATGGATGCTTCAAGTTTTCCCATTACCTTTCATATGTCAAATTAATATATAGTAGTTAATGACATATGTAATAATTGCCTTTAACATTATAGATATTCATGTAATAGTTGATGACTCATATGTATATTTATACATATAACTATTAATGTCTTATTATATAGAATTCTTAAATATGGATTTTTATAATGAGGAAGATTTAGGTTTTGATTGACTCTTGGTTTTATTTAAATTCTTAAGTTAAGTAGATAGTTTGTGGTCTTGGTCGGTGTGTGACCTCACACTACGATTCTATGGCATGAAAAGGTACCTTAGGATTGGGGTACCTCAGTATGCATGTGGTGTTGTATAATGCATCCTAACTAAGTTTCCAACACATCCGCTTAACTTATTTATAGTCAACTCTAGTCAAAACAGCTTACACTCAACTTTCTCTCTTAGACAAGATCTAAATACTTGTCTCTAAGTTCAATTGAAACTCCCTCAAATGTAACCCCAGATGTTCAGATGTAACATCGTCAAACGTATTGGCAAAAAAGTAACTAAATTCAAGCGATAAGGTAGCCTCCTAAGATGCTCTTCCATCTCGCCCTCTAATTGGAAGTGCGGTCCAATAGAGGGAAATGTATACTCAAAAACTACGCCCCAGAGACGGGTGAGAGAGACTCTCCGGAAAGTCACTCTAGAAATGGGCCTGACCGATAACGGACAAACAAGCTCGTACGAAAAAGTAAAAAATCGAGGATCCCCCGCATGGGTATCCTAAAACAGAGGGGTCATCGGATTGGTCAAAAGTCAAGATCCCAACGACACGTAAAAACTCTGCAAGCTCGGGTAAAACCATGAAAGGCACTGGGATCCTAGACCCACACACTTGGCGGCCGCTGCCCAAACTAGGCTTCCTATCTCCCACCCAGATGAGGGTCACCGCACCCTCGTACGGTCGGGTCTAAGGACACCGTGACCAGCATTCAATTTATAAGTCATCATTGATTCACACAGATTTTTACTTTCTTCACCACTTAACCCTTTCTTGATCTTTTTTTTGTAGTTGATTGTTTAGATCTAGGTGTTTTGGTTAACAATCATATTGATATCTTTGTTATCATCAATTCCATTTACTTGTCTATTCCAACCTTTCACAATCTCTGTTGTGGTTAAATGTATATATTTAGATGTGTTATCCATAATTCCTATAACTTGTGATCTATAGTTATTGATTTATAAATTCAAAGGATTATTCCTTTACTCTCTCTCTCTCTCCCTTTTTACAAGGGTCTGAAATTATCTTGCATATGCCAGCTTGGTTCAAACCATACAACCCCACCCTAATATGTATCGTCACTATCAATTGCTTGATCATTTAACCTTTGTGTTAATACATATCTATTAAATGTGAATAAAACTTACAACTTAATTAAAATTTTCACATGTTTATAATAGTTATTTGGGTGTGAAACATGATACAATACTTTACTTAATAACCAATTATTTAACTTTATGTTGCATGAATATATATAGGGTTTAATGTGGTTGCCCCTAAGGGAGAGCTAACTTGGCTCCCCGCATCATTCCGTCCATTTTTTATTTTTATTTTTTGAAAAAATTTTCCGTGAATATTCATCACTATATCCCTATATTATGCTATTGAAATTTCGTGCGAAACAGAGACTCCTACGGCCTCTATCCAGACAGTCATTTTTTTAACGGTAACAGAATTGCTAAAAACGACCACGTCTGGATGGAGACCGATGAGTCTCTGTTTCGCACGAAAGTTTAATAGCATAATATAGGGATATATTGATGAAAATCCACAGAATAAAATTTCAAAAAAATAAAAAAAATGGGGAAAATGGGGCGGGGGAGCCAAGTTAGCTCCCCCTCAAGGGGCAGCCCCATTTTACCCATATATATATATATCCAAATTTTTAATATGTAACCAGTAAATGTTGACGCGAATTGTAACTTAATCAAATACCAAGCATCAAATACTTATGACTATTATCTTTTTATGAAATCCAAATAAACAGATTGGCATCAACTTTTAAAGTTTGACAACTAACCCTTAAAGCATATTAAGTCTGTAAGTTTGCCATTCCCTTAAGTAGCGCGGAAGCAGACATGATAACAATAGCACACTAGCAGGATCCTACTTCTAAACAAAAACCAATTAGATATATTTTCAATAATTATATGAGTATTGATATTTTCTTCTCAGAATTCACTACCTTCATATTTGGATCAATTCAAGGATGTTCTAGCAAACATGAGCAATGTTTGTGAAAATACTACATTCTAAGGCACATGCTGGAATGTATATATATTCTGGGATAAAATAGAAACATGGACCAAGAATAGCAATGTACATCCCTGCCATCCCAAACAAACTTTATTAATTGCTACATAATTGTTGAATTCCCTTGACCCATGTCTAATGATCTTAAGAGATTTTAGCAAACAAACTCCTAATGTAGTGGATGACCAAATCCCAACATTCAGGCTCATATTAACATGCATGTAACAGTCACAGCCCAACAAGCTCAACAATCTCAACAATCATTCAATATGGACCAAAGAGTAATTTCATGCATGGAAGCAATAAGGGGAAGGGAATATACCTTAAGATTTCAAGATTTGAAGAGATCATGCCTTGCATGCAATAGCAAGGATTCCAATTCTCCAGGTGCTTGGTAGCTACCAGTAGTTGTCTGGAGAAGACAACAACTGCAGATGAAAAGGTTTGGGTCTCTTCCCACGGTCTGGAGATTGGGAATTTAGGCTTAATTGGCTGTGGATGTGCTCTTTTGAAGTTCCTCTCTCGTTGGGAAGGTGTAATACGGGAGTATAGAAAGGGGAAAAGAGAATTTGGCTCATTTGATGCCAAGTGGAGTAAGAATTAAAGCAAGTGGTTGAGAAAGAAGAGAGAAAATCCAAGGGCTGGATTTTTTTTAAACAGTAGCAGTCTTCTACTATAGCTATATGAAGATTAAAATAACAATTTTTTATTATATTTTAATTCACTTTCTTTCATTTATTAAAATGTTAAAATTTTATCATATTAGAGCCTCATGCATTAGATTTCGACAACAAATATCTCGAATTGATCGTCTCTGAACGACGATCGAAATGAGTATAATATTGATATGCTTTTGATTGGGTTTGAATTCCCGAAATTTTCGAGATAGGATTTTGATTTGGGGTTAAATTTTACGATTTAGAAATACCAAACGATTTCCGATTGACAAACGGTCGATTCCGTTGGTCTTGTTTTGTCGAATCAGATTTTATGACGATCTTGGTTTGTTTCACGATTTTCGAATTTACGTCACAACTTTTTCGAGCATGCATTATAATGTGATCGATTTTGGTCAATTTCACCCGAATGACTTTTAATTCATGATTAATTGATAGATTTAGGTTGTTTAGCGTTGACCAACAACTTTATTAAGTTAATCGGATCGGGTTCGGGTTTATGCGGATCTGGATGTTACAAATATAAAAACCTCAAAGGGAGTCTCGTCCTCGAGACTCGATTCAAGGTTATTAGGTGTCTGGTTTTGATTTCATAATGTCATAAAAACCTCAAAGGGTTTTAAAGCCATAAAAACCTCAAAGGAAAAACAACCCATATTCTCTAAATATGAAAATGATTATAAGGCTTGCTTTAGTGATTACCTGAGAAGAGTTGCGGGTATCGTGCCCGCATGTCAACTTCGATGTCCCACATCGCCTCTTCGGCGCCGTGTCGGTGCCACAACACCTTGACCAATGGAATCTCTTTGCTGCAAAGCTTCTTTACAACACTATCTAGGATCTGCATTGGCCTTTCCTCACATGTCAGGTCAGGATCCACGTCAAGATTCTCGTAGATGATGATGTGTCGAGGATCATGTACATACTTTCTCAGGTTGGATACATGGAAGACATCATCGATAGCAGAATGGAGGAAGGGCTACTCGGTATGCTACCTTCCCCACACGAGCTAGACTCTCAAACGATCCAACGTATTGCGGTGCTGGTTTGCCGTGAACACCGAATCTTTGTATTCCCTTCATGGGAGATCCACGGAGAAATACCCAATCTCCAACCTGTATTTACAGGAGTTCTATTAGTGTGTGAGATTAAGTTGAATATAGATAAGTCAAATTTGAATGGATTAAGAGAAGAATTGGATTACCTGAAACTCTAAGTCTCTTCTCTGTCAGTCTGCATAGTTTTTCTGGTGGCTTTGTGCTGTCAGAAGCCTCCATCTCACAAGATCAACAGATCTCGTAGTCTCCTCCAAGAGGTCTACGGAGTAGAGAGCATGATCACCTACCTCACGCCAACCGAGAGGTGTGAGACATCTCCACCCATATAGGGCTTCGAATGGTGCCATGCTAATACTGGAATGATAGTTATTGTTGTTGTACGTGAATTCAACCAAAGGTAGATGGTCCTTCCAGGACCCTTTCCACTCCAAGGTGCATGCGCAAAGTAAATCCTCAAGCGTATGTATGGTGCGCTCACTCTGTTTATCTATCTGCGAATGATAAGCAGAACTCACCTTCAGCCCTATCTAAAGTACTAACATGAACTGATGCCAATAATGCGAAGTAAACCTCGAATCCCTGTCAGACACCACCTCTCGTGGTATACCATGTAGCCTAATGATATTCTGCACATAGAGCTTGGCCAATCTGGATGGAGTGTAAGTCGTGTTGACAGGTATGAAATGGGCTGACTTGGTCAACCTATCAACAACAACCCAAATGGAATCATGGCAACCTGATGTCTTCGGCAATCCTGTGACGAAATCCATAGAGATACTCTCCCATTTCCACTTGGGAATGGGGAGAGACTGCAGTAATCCTTGTGGTCTCCTATGTTCAGCCTTGTCCATTTGACAGGTCATGCATATGCTAACATGTTACGCCGCATCGCGCTTCATTCCATCCCACTAGAAATGTCGATGCAAATCACGATACATCTTTGTGCTGTCTGGATGGATCGATAACCGTGAGCTGTGTGCCTCATCGAGAATGTCTCTACGTAGTTGCTCGTCATTGGGTACAACGATTTGGCCTACCTTCCACAGAATAGACTTTGTCACAACAAAATCATCAATCTCGTCCTTGACAGCTCGCATGTATCTATCTCGGATCCAAGGATCTGTTTTCTGATCCTCGATGATGCGATCTCACAAACTGCTGAATCGTGGAGGCACGACTATGGATATGGATATACTCTCCTGAGGATGCCAATTAGTTAAAGATGCAAGCATATCCCATGTGTAAAGCCAATTCGTTGTACCCTCTGCATGAGCTCTCCTGCTAAGTGCATCAGCCACCATGTTTCCCTTACCGGATGGTAAGAGATCATGTAGTCATAATCCTTTAATAACTTGAGCCACATGTGTTGTCTCATGTTTAGCTCCTTTTGATCAAATATGTATTTCAAACTCTTGTGATCAGTGAAAATCTCTAAATTCATCCCATAAAGATAGTGGCGTCATATCTTCAAGGCGAAGACAACTGCCGCCAACTCCAAGTCATGCCTAGGGTAATTCCGCTCATGCGGTCTCAATTGTCGTGATGTGTAAGAAATCACGTGACCTCTATGCATCAATACAGTTCCTAGACCTTCTTCAGATGCATCTGTAGACTTCATAGTCCTGAGTGCCTGAAGGAAGTGCAAGTATGGGTGCTGAAGTCAATCTCTCCTTCAGTGTCCTGAAGGCTTGCTCACATGAATCATCCCAAATAAATGGAACTTCCTTCTATATCAATCGTGTCAAAGGGTGAACAATGCGTAAAAATCCACTAACAAAACGTCTATAATAGCCCGTTAATCCGAGGAAGCTCCGAATCTGAGTAACTGTCTTGGGATGCTCCCAAGACATAACTGCCTCAATCTTCGCAAGATCAACTATGATATCTGCTCCAGAAATGACATGCCCTAGGAATGACACTTGGATAATCAGAACTCACACTTGCTCAACTTGGCATATAGCTTGTACTCCCGCAATGTGTCCAAGACAGCCCGTAGATCATTCGCATGATCCCATTCATTCCGTGGGTATATGAGCACATCATCAATGAACACTACCACAAAATTTTCCAATTATGGACGGAAGATCATGTTCATCATATCCATAAATGTTGCAGGTGCATTGGTGAGCCTAAATGGCATCATCATAACCAATCTTAAAAACTATCTTCGGAATATCAGACTCTCGAATCCTCAGCTAGTGGTAGCCAGAGCGAAGATCGATCTTCGAGAACATCGAAGATCCCTGGAGCTGATCAAATAAATCATCGATACGTGGCAATGGATAATTGTTTTTCACCGTTCTCTTGTTTAGTTGTCTGTAATCGATGCATAATCTCATAGATCTGTCCTTCTTCCTAACAAATAGAACCGAAGCACACCAAGGTGAAGTGCTCGACCTCACAAATCCCAAATCAAGCAACTCTTGCAACTAGACATTCAACTCTCTCAGCTCAGCTGGTGTCATCGAGATCGGCTATGTATCTGGTAGCAATGTGATCTCGAACTCGATCTCTCTCTCTCTCAGGAGGTAATACTGGTAAGTCATCAGGAAAAAATATCTGGATATTCAGATACTACTCTGATGTCCAGTGTCATCGGCTCATGATCAAATACCTCTCGAACAAATGCTAGATAGGATCTACAATCCTGATCAACAAGTCGCTGAGCTCGCAACACTGAGATGTACTCCATTTTGGAGTCATGTATTGTTCCCTCAAAAGTGAACTCAGGTAAATCCAGAATCCTGAAGACAATTGTCTTCCTAAAGCAATCAACAAGAGCATGATGAGATGATAACCAATCCATGCCTAGAATCAAGTCAAACTCATCATGCTATAGAAGTAGACAATCTGTGATCATCTCGTGATCGCCAATCAGTACTAGAAAATGCCTGATTATCAGGGAAATGATAAACAACTGTCCACCTGGCCCTCGGATGTGATATGGAGAAGATAGTCTCTGCGACTCTTCCTAATGAAGCAAGCAATCTCGAAGCAAGGAATAAATGTGTCGCTCCAGAATCAAATAAAACATGGAAAGGTCGGCCCAAGACTAAGACCATACCTTTCACCACAGTAACTGTTGAACGTGCCTGCTCCTCGATCACTGCGTGTAGCTGACCCTGTCTGGCTGGTGCAGTACTGAAACCTGCCACACTCTGTGTCTGTCTCTGTTGCTGCCTCCTGAAGTTGGAGTTCCTGCCACGACCCCTCCGAAAAATCTTGATCTCCGAATTTGAACTCCTTGAATGTTGTTCTTAAGGATGTGACTGTGAAGGTTGTGGCTGAAGCTCACGAGATCTCTGGGGACACTGATGCTGGTAATGTCCCCACTCATGGCATAAGTAACATCGGACTGGTCGAGTAGATGGAGTGGTCGTGTATGTGCTCCGAGTAGGTCCTGCTGGGGGTTTGTATGATCGCTGCGACCCAGATGGTCGAGTAGAATCTGTGCCACGTCCAACTAGTGCTCGTCCTAAAGTGGTCGATGGAGATGAGTGAGCATTGCCTGAGAATGTCGAACCCGTGGGTCAGAAATGCCTGGCTGACCTCTGTTGTTGAAATGGTCGACGAATCGGCCCAAAAGATCGTTGTGGTCTAGGTGTCGCTCCTGATGAACCACCAAAACGTCTCTCACAGATGTCCTCAAAGTTCTCCGATGTGTCAGTAGCCTCGGAGATGGGAGTGATGTGTAATCCGGCAAACTTCTCCTGGACCTCCTCTCGCATGCCTCTAATGAACTTTTCCAGATTCTCCTATGGAAATGCAGCAACTCCCGGTGTATGTCGCGACAACTCGGTGTATCTGACGAAATAGTCTCTGGCTGTCATCCGTCCCTGACGAAGCTCTACAAAAAGTCGACGTTGGGACTCCTTCCACTTCGCAGAAAAGAAGTGGGATCTGAACCTCGTCTCAAAATCATTCCATGTAGGCTCTCGGCCTAACTCAGAAACTATGGCATCCCACCATCTCTCGATAAAGTATGTCAGTGAGTACTCCATGAAAGATAGTCACGTGTCTCGTGGCATGTGTATCATCCTCAACACTTTTATCATCCTCTTGAGCCACTGCTCAGCAACATATGACGTATTGGTGCCCTTGAACATGGGCACATTGGCTCGCTGGTAGGAAGTGAAGACCGACTAGGACATGTGAATGGCAGAGTACTCGCTTGCATCCTCATCTGCAAAGTCAACAAGGTCATGCTCCCTGTCAAAGTCTCCATCCTCCTCAGCTCCATGCTCTGGTATCTCCTCAAGTGGATCATCGAAATGAGGCTGATATACCTCTACCGACTATCGTTGGTCCTGGTGTGTGCCGTCGTGAGATGGACGGTAGGTGGAATCTGACAGCTCCTCAAATCTGAGCTCCATGTCCGTCGGTCTGTCAGCAATCTCCATCTGCTGAGCCAAAATCTGATCCTGTTAATCTCTCATAGCAGCCTGCTGCTGCTGAAGGTTAGTGAGAGTGGTCCGTATGCGTGCTAGCTGGTCAGTCATCTCCTGGCCTGGTCGGGATGCCATGGCTCTGCATGAGAACCATTTATTACTCATAAAAATGTCATTCGTGTATACTTATCATATATGCTTCTTCTCTTCTTGGGATATAATATGAAATTTAATGAAATTTGGTGACATATGTGGTGATTGAATTGGAATGTCATATTTCCCCTTCTCGGACCCACGACAAGTCGGGAGACTGTCGGTATCCGAGAACTTGATGCGATCGGAATTGTAATACTACGAATGTGTGTATCGGGGTACCACGACTCTAATACCAAACTGTTAACCCCCTCAGATCTGGGCACCCGTTTATGATGCATTCGCACCATTACATTCACATGTGATCGTAGAAAGTATTGAAAATTCAGGGATATTTTTTTCCCGTTGTTCCATATGACATTCACATTCAATAAATAACCACAGAGACAACAACAATATTAGTAAACATGTACCACCAATATTCCATTAATTTCAATAATTAATACATGTACAAAGGGGATGATATGTATACATATATCTCAAAATATATTCAAAAGAGAAGGAAATGGCATTTTACATTGTAACATAAGAAAAAGTTACAATAAAAGAAATTGAGCTAAAAGAAACAATACCGTCTGGCATATACATGATCACCAGAAGTGATCAACCCGCTACTACAGTGTTGCAGGCTCCTTGCCTGCCAAACATGTAGGAAAGAAGGGGCATCAGCGAGCACTGTTACACCGATTTCATATTTATAAAATAAGCAGTCATTTAATATGGATACAAAAGAAACAAGTAGAAAGGCATAACAATCAAAAGTTACAATTACTTGTTTTGAAAAAGAAGTTTTCATGCTACTGTGACGGATACTTCAAGTTTTCCCATTACCTCTCATATGTCACATTAATATATAGTAGTTAATGACATATGTAATAATTGTCTTTAACATTATATATATTCATGTAATAGTTGATGACTCATAGGTATATTTATACATATAACTATTAATGTCTTATTATATAGAATTCTTAAATATGGATTTTTATAATGAGGAAGATTTAGGTTTTGATTGACTCTTGATTTTATTTAAATTCTTAAGTTAAGTAAATAGTATGTGGTCTTGGTCGGTGTGTGACCTCACACTATGACTTTAAGGCATGAAAAAGTACCTTAGGGTTGGGGTGCCTTCGTAGGGATGCAGTGTTGTATAATGCATCCTAACTAAGTTCTCAACACGTCCACTTAACTTAATTATAGTCAACTCTAGTCAAAATATCTCACACTCAACTTCCTCTCTTAGACAAGATCTAAATACTTCTCTCTGAGTTCAACTGAAACTCCCCCAAATGTAACCCCGGATGACTTCAGATGTAACATCGTCAAATCTATTGGTGAAAAAGTAATTAAAACTCAAGAAGTGAGGTAGCCTTCTAAGAGGCTCTTCCGTCTCGCCCCCGAATTGGAAGTGCAACTCAAGAGAGGTAAAGGTCTACTCTAAAACTACGCCCCGGAGACGGGTGAGAGAGACTCTTCGGAAAGTCATTCTAGAAACATGCCCGATCAGTAACGGGCAAACGAGCTCGTACGAAAAACTAAAAATTGAGGATCCCATGCATGGGTATCCTAAAACAGAGGGGTCAACGGATTGGTCAAAAGTCGAGATCCCAACGAGACGTAAAAACTCTATGAGTTTGCGTAAAACCGTGAAAGGGTATGGGATCCTAGACCCACGCACTTGGCGGCCGCTTCCCAAACTGGGCTTCATATCTCCTGCCCAGTTGAGGTTGCTGCACCCTCGCACGGTCGGGTGTAAGGGTACTGTGACCATCATTCAATTTATAAGTCATCACTGACTCACACACATTTTTACTTTCTTGACTACTTAACCCTTTCTTGATCCTTTTTTTTGTAGATGATTGTTTAGACCTAGGTGTTTTGGTTAAAAATCATATTGATATCTTTGTTATCATCAATTCCATTTACTTGTCTATTCTAATCTTTCACAATCTATGTTGTGGTTAACTGTACATATTTAGATGTGTTGTTCATAATTCTTATAATTTGTGATCTATAGTTATTGATTTATGAATTTGAAGGATTATTCCTTTACTCTCTCTCCCTTTTTACAAGGGTCTGAAATTCTCTTGCATATGCCTACTTAGTTCAAACCATGCAGCCCCACCCTAATATGTATCATTACTATCAATTGCTTGATCATTTAACCTTTGTATTAATATATATATCTATTAAATGTGAACAAAACTTACAACTTAATTAAAATTCACACATGTTTATAATAGTTATTCTGGTATGAAACATGACACGGTACTTTACTTTATAACTAATTATTTAACTTTCTGTTGCATGAATATATATATATATCCAATTTTTTAATATGTAACCAGTAAATGTTGACGCGAATTGTAACTTAACCAAATACCAACCACTGAATACTTATGTCTATTATCTTTTTATGAAATCCAAATAAACAGATTGGCATCAACTTTTTTGAAGTTTGACAACTAACCTTGAAAGCATATTAAGTCCGTACGTTTGCCATTTCCTTAAAGTAGTGCAGAAGCAGACATGATAACACTAGAACACTAACATGATCTTACTTCTAAACAAAAACCAATTAGATATATTTTCAATAATTATTTGAGTATTGATCTTTTCTTCTCAGAATTCATTCAGTGCCTTCATATTTGGATCAATTCAAGGATGTTTTGGCAAACATGAGCAATGTCTGTGAAATGTTGGAATGTATTTATATTCTGGGATAAAATAGAAACATGGACCAAGAATAGCAATGCACATCCCTGCCATCCCAAACAACCTTTTTTAATTGCTACATAATTGTTGAATTCCCTTGACCTATGTCTAATGGTCTTAAGAGATTTTAGCAAAAAAAAACTCCTAATGTGGTGGATGACCAAATCCCAACATTCAGGCTCCTATTCACATGCATGTAACAATCACAGCCCAACAAGCTCAACAATCTCAACAATCATTCAATATGGATCAAAATGTGGAGTAATTTCATGCATGGCAACAATAAGGGGAAGGGAATGCACCTTAAGATTTCAGGATTTGAAGAGATAGTGCCTTGCATGCAATAGCAAGGATTCCAATCACTTCTCCAGCCGCTTGGTAGCTGCCAGTAGGTGTCTGGAGAAGACAACAACTGTAGATGAAAAGGTTTGAGTCTCTTCCCATGGCTTGAAGATTGGAAATTTGGGCTTAATTGGCTGGGGATTTGCTCTTTTGAAGTTCCTCTCTCGATGGGAAGGTGTAATACGGGAGTATAGAAAGGGGAAAAGAGAAATTGGAGAGGTTATATAACCAAAGAGGATGACTCATTTGATGCCAAGTGGAGTAAGAATTAAAGCAAGTGGCTGAGAAAGAAGAGAGAAAAATCAACGGCTGGAATTTTTTTAAAAATAGTAGCAGTCTGCTACTGTAGCTATAGGAAGTTTTAAATAATAAATTTTTTATTATATTTTAATTCATTTTCTTTAATTTATTAAAATGTTAAAATTTTATCATATTAGAGCCTCAGGCCTTGAATTTTAATACCAAATATCTCGAATTGATCGTCTCTGAACAACGATCAAAATGAGCATAATAATATACTTTTGATCGGCTTTGAATGCTCAAAATATTCGAGATACGATTTTGGTTTGGGGTTAATTTTTGCGATTTAAAAATACCAAACGACCTCCGATTGAAGAACGATCGATTCCGTTGGTCTTGTTTCGTAATTGGATTTTATGACGGTCTCAGTTTGTTTTGCAGTTTCTGAATTTACGTCACGGCTTTTTCGAGCACGCATTACGATGCGATCAATTTTTGGTCAATTTTGCCTGAACGACTTTTAATTCATGATCAATTGATCAATTTAGGTCATTTAGCGTTGACCAACAACTTTATTAGGTTAATCGGATCCTAATCAGGTCGGGTTCGGGTTTATGCGAATACAGATGTTACAAATATAAAAACCTCAAAGGGAGTATCGTCCTCGAGACTCGATTCAAGGTTATTAGGTGTATGGTTTGAAAATGAAAGCAAGATTGGTATTGATAACAAATTTGGAAATGATATTAAGTATCAGCATGAGGATGATGATGAACACAAAGACAAATACAACAATGAAATTCAACCTAATTTTGAGCTTGAAGATAATGTTGAGAAATCTGAGCTTCAGAGAAAGATTGAAACTGAACTACCTTCTCCCCCGATGAAATATCGGAAGTCCTCCCTAATGACTCCCTTAAGGATGATCACATAATTTCCCACTCCAATCCCATGACCTCTAATGAAGATGACCGATCTTGTTTGTCATTTCAATCTCTAAGTGCATCCCCTAATATTACCTCGAATTTCAATCAAGATGAATCTTTGTATCTTGATAAATTTTGGGTTGAAAATGAAGAGCTCCTCAAGGAAATCGAGGATGAACAACCAACTACCACATTGATTATGTCATGGCAGGAACCATCTTCTTGGCCAATCGAAATTGAGGAGCCAGGAAAAGAAACAATTTCTTCGATTAATATGGATGATCCACATGCTGACAATGAGCATGAGCAGTTGTTAAAACTGAGTATAAATGAACCCACCCTCCCACCCTTGGACTTTCAAATTAACACTCATTTCACGGAAATAGTTCAATGGCATGATCAAATCTTTGGCCTTTGTAATACCAAGGAGGCCATAGAGGTAGAAAATGTAATAATGGGTGGAAACAAGGACTCATTTGTTGTATTCAAAGAGAAGGATTTCATTGATAATCATTTTTATGTGATGAACACAAACTTTGTAACTTTGGACCATTTTGAACCCAACTACTGATTAGAGATACTGTTTTAGAAATCGACTCCACCTTTTCCACCCACTTATTAACTTGAGTCAACTATGGCATTTATCATACCAACATAACCAGTCATTCACCCGAGCCTCATGTCATCGATCCCACCCATCAATTACAAGTTGTACAAAGGTAACAACATCTCCACCATGTCCATTGAGCCAAGTTATGTACATCATCACATTTTTCTAAATACGGATGCTGCACATACATGAGACACAGGGTATTCTTAACCCTATAACGTGGCTGGGGGCATTAAACTGACACATCGTCGAACAAACCCCACACTTATCTTTAAGCTATTTTCTCTAACTTGCATTTTTTACTTCATGTCTCATAAATTGTCGTTTAACATGCTTATGGGAAAACCCTGCAAAAAAGGACAAAATCAATTAGAAAATAATAAAAAAGGGCATCTTTGATCACTTGCATCATGTATTCTTTCTACTCATGTTGTCCTGCATTCAATGTTTCCACAATTTATCACCATGTGGGCATGATTCTTAAGCATTGGGGGTACATCGTATTTCATGCACGTCATTTTTATTCTATCACATTTTTCAAACAAAATCCATTTCATGCATTCTATTTTATTTTATGTTCTTTTATTTTTCAAAAAATCCAAAAATATTTCTCTTGTTATTGCATTATTTTTCAAAAAAATCATAAAAATTTCAAAAGTTTCTAACATTTTCAAAAAAAACATTGCATCATTTTTACATTTTTTTTAAATTCCAATTTTTATTTATACCAAAATCCCATAAAATTTGCAAAAAATCTCATTTTAAAAAATATCAAAATTTTTCTAAAGTCCAAAAATATTTCCTTATTTTCTCGTAATTTTTTGGGATTAGAAATCTGGTTTTTACAATTTTTAGACTTAGATCAAGAAGACCTTCATCCACTTAATTTCATAGGACTTCATTAGGTTTAAGTATTTTATTTCTTCAGGTCTTTTTTGACTTAATTCTTTGAGTTCTGCTAAATTTATGTGGTGACAAAATATGTGTCTAAATAGATCATTATGACAGCTGTAACACTCTTTTACTCTTGATTGTTTTTTGAACAAACTGCACTTTACACCTTAGTTCAACTTAGTTTGCTTGTACAAGGGATTGTTTCAATATCTAGCAAGGGAAGGGAGTGACTCGGAATCTCAGATTAAGCAAAATTTAGTGATCTAAATTCATGAACCAATTATTCTCTATATGTCAAAGTCTGTCGTCAAACTTGCCTTGTACATGCATCTAAAAGTCACATTCTATACATGTACACTCTTGATACCTAATTCCAGAAAATCCTATCAAAAAGAAGGCACAATAAGGGATGCCTATTCTAAAAATGCAATTGTTAAGAAGATATTTACTAAAGAAAAATCTATTCATATAACCTAGCTTTATCAAATAAGCCAAGTAGATGACCAATGTTGTTACTAGTTTAAAAGAGGCTAAATAGGCCTAGAGTTATGCTCTGCAAAAAGAAAAAATGAGAGCAACGGGACAAAGCGGTCTAAGGAAAACCTCAGAAAATCCAAGTTCTCTATAATTTACACTCATCTTCTTTTGCTTACAGATTCTTGTGAAATGAGAATAAGCTTGGACTAAGAGAGAATAGAGGATTTAGATTTTGTGAATCTCATGGTAATGTGCTTAAGGTTGTATGGTATACATGTCTCATAAATTGGGAAGAGTTATAACTTTTACACACAGTTTGAAATCAACTCAAGGTTAAAGAGAATATATATTGATTGAGATGATATGACTTGACCTAAGGATGGAACCGACTAAACTTAATAGAACTCAAGGGTTGTCGAATTGAATACTCACATCTAAGGGGAGTCCGAACTCATTATTAATCTGAAGGCCAACTCAGTCTTTGTTTGTTATTTGTTCAAGTTTGGCTTGGAAATCTCAAGACTTTATGAGATGTGTCTACTGCAAACCCTTTTTGTGCATTCTTTAATTATATTCTACTTCTCTTTGCATATCATTACGTTGCTTGGGACTAGCGAAAGAAAAGTATGGGAGTATGATAAATATGTGATTTGTCATATTTTTATACCTTATATTGAGAAAAAATCATGTGTAATCTATTACATTTTTTCTTGAGTTAATGCATATTTTTTATTCCATAATTTTCATGCTCATTGAATTCAAAATCATATAAAATTGCATAATATTTTCTTTGTAAAATAAATCTAAAAAAGGGAAAAAATAATTAACAGTTATTTTTCAATAAATTTGGGCTCCAAGCCCATATTAACGTTCTAACAATATTTCTTTTTATGTTTTCAGGTCCACTTTAGAATGAGACCCAATGAGACTCTCCAATCCTCTCCTCTTCATTTGCAAAAAAAAGTGAAAAATCACTACAATACAAAATAGCCAATGTCATGTTGATGTCATCATCTCAAAAAAATAAAAATTAAAAAGGGTGTTGGCGTCAGCCGACCCCCTCTATCTTCTACCCTTTGTGCAACAACTGAGGAGGTAGTTGGCCTCCTCCAACGCTACTCCTCCACCCCTTCTCCCTCACATCATCTATAAAGGGAGGAGGAGCTCGAAGGGAGAGGAGGACACATTATGGGTTTCGAACCTTCCTCCTCCTCTGCACCTCCATTGTTGTTTCCCCTTGCCAACCTCCTCCGTGTCGTCGACCTCCCCCCTCCAACACGAGTACAACTACATCACCGCCGCTCCTCCCATCGTGCAAGGCCAAGCACGGTTACCGTCCTTGAGACCAATGACTTGTTTGTAATTTCTAATTTCTATTATTTTTTAAGCATCTTGGACCTTTTGCAATAAGTTGAAACTCTTATCTATTTTATGAAATTTATCTAATTTCTGTTATTTTATTCACTATGAAAATTATGTCATTTAATTCTTTAAATATTTTCATTTCAGTCCTCTCGGGACATTTCTACAATTTCATAAACTTTGCTCCTTTAGTCCATAATTTGCCCATTATTTATTTAATTTAAAAGTCAAAATTTCAAAATTTTACAGATGTTTTATGATATTACAATCATACCCTTATCTTTAAATGTTATCTACATTCAAGCCCATGAAGTTTCTTGAAAATTTCATTCATGCCCCTGGCAATCGAAAAATCACCAAAAATAGTAGAAAATTCCCAAAAAAATTCTATGTGACACTTATGATGTTTAGAACCTAGGAACATATCAAACATTTTAAGGTCTCAGGAACAAAATAAAAATAAGATTTAACTTGAGTCAATAAAGTCGAAAATGCCTTTGTAAGTAGAATAAAAATTTGTTTAAAAATGGTTGAGTCCCTATGGATCTATCCTCTACTTGCCCTATACACATTTTAATATATGTTGGCTTGTAGATGAATAAAAAATTTATCTAAAATCTCTTAGTTTTCTGAGCGCACAACGACACTAAAAATCATTTCTTAGCGCAGGAAAATGGTAGTTTCACAAACCATATGTATACTTACATGTACACCAGCTACCTCGAATATAAACCTTGTCAGGTAATCTATATAATAGTTTGACAAAGTCACATACTTAGATATAGATGTGTATTTGTCACTCGTGAAATATGATTGCTTGTATTGTGAAAGTCTATAATATTAGTCTTAATCTATCTCGACATCATCAATTTAACTCTTTAGCTTGACTAGTTTAACAACTCCAAAATACTATTCATATGCAAAGGATCCACATCAAGAGTATCGGTCGAGATCAGTCTTTTGAGAAGATTGGCATCCCTTTCATCCTAGAGATAACTGTTGGACAATCATTATGCGATGCTAGTTGTGTCCTTGATCTAAGTTCTCAGATCAACAACTACATATCAACTCATATGATCCAAGCCTTTAGATAATTAGTTATGTGATCTTTGAACTGGACAAGGTACGTAGTTCTAGTCACACATAGAGATCCAATTAATTATGCAAACTTAAATATGTTTACTTCGATTATGGAATGATATAAGTGCAATAGAAACTATTATTAAATAGCTTGTCCATTGGATTATATGTCCGATAAAGTCATTTTATGTCATGTGGATCCACATATTTGCTTTTATCTTTTACCATATCTCAAATAGTTTGACCTCTAATTTGCTTTGATCGAGTTAATTTTTCATGTTACTACAACACAACAAAATATTTCTCTAGTGTCTATACCTTACAAAGGCTTGGTTTATGCTTATAATATTTATCCGATGTCTATAGCTTTCAAATTTAAGTAGATTCTTTTGGAGAACAGAAAACAAATTTATTGAAGTATTTTGTTAGCAATCTCTATCAAGGTTTAGGAAAATAGTATATGCATGTGTTCGAACATGTCATTTAATAGTGAGTAAGTGGTATGCAGGAGCATATGACGGGTCTATACGGTTCTATGCGATTGTATAATTTTTATTTTAAAAATAAATAAATATCTATAAAAAACGACTATAGTTGAATTGATTATGAATAAATGTGGTCCAACAAAAGATCTAAGAAAAATAACTTTCAACGATCTTAAAACAATTTCTCCACCAAATATTGATAGAAAATTAACACATATGCTTGTTGATAACAATCATCGAAGTAGTATATATCCAAAAAAAAACCTAAAATCAATATAAAATCAGATGTGGGTAGACAAAGTAGTTAAGACCAAGCTGAAAATAAGTGATTTAGAGCAGTATACTAGTGAAATGATTTTTCGTGTGCTAAGAAGTGTATTTTACGAGTGTCGTTGTGCACACATGAAAACCTAATATTTTAGATAAAATCTATTCAACTACAAGCTAAGATATATCAAATAGACCTTAATGTGTGTTGAATTCACTAGGTTCTAATATGGATCACACATGAATTTTCTGGAAATTTTTGGATTTTTCTATTATTTTAGTGAGTTTTTGAATAGTTAGGGGCATAAGTATAATTCCAAAGAAACTTCAGGGGCTTGAATGTAAAAAAATTAAAGTTAAGTGTATGATTTAAATTGAATAAAGAGTCTGGACAGAAGTGAAATTTATCGATTAAATATATTTAATGAGTAAGTTGTATAGACAAAGAAACAACTTTATGATATTGCAGAAACGTCCCTAAAGGATTAGATTGTAACTAAACAGAACTTGAATAAAATAAATGCAAATGTCATGATAAAAAATTACAAAATTGGAGAAATTATGGAGAATAATTACAAGTTTTTTCTAAAATTACATAAAGGTCCAAAATGCCTAAAAAACTAAAAGAAAATGAAAATTGCGAAGGGATCCCTGTACCCCTCCTTCCTAGATGGCAGTGGATGTGGTCGTGCTTGGCCACATTAGAGGAGCACGACGACGAGGTGTCAGTGCGGCGAGAGATGTAGCGAAGGAGCAAAGGAGGAGCTCTATGAAGCGGAGGTCTGCGATGGAGGCGGCGTACGAGGTACGACACTAGAGAGGAGGATGAGAGAAGCTCCAAGCTTCTCTGATGGGTTTTTATTCCATTGGGTTACTCCTCCTCTATTTTATAGAGCTCAAGGGAGAGGAGGGAATGGAGGGGCGAGGCATTGCCGTTGGGAAGGAGGACAACTACCTCCGCGGGTAGTTGCACGAAAACTGGGAGGTGCGATGATGGTTTTATGCAAGGAGGAGAGCAGGAGACGCAGAGGCGGTCGTACGTCGTGGGGGGAAGAAGGGGCCGATGTCAGCCCCTGGGTGTTGACATCAACACTCTATTTATTTTTTTATTTTTTTAATTGTTGACGTCATGCCGATGTCAGTTATTTTGTAATGTAGCGTTTTTTTTGCAAATGAAGAGGGGAGAGGAGAGTGTCTTCTTGGGCCTTTTCCAATCTAAACCTGGAAATAAATAAACAAATAATGATTAGAAACATAATATGTGCATGGAGCTCATATTTATTGACCAGAAGTTATTAGGATAAGACATATAATGAGATTAAAATTGAAGAGTATCTACAATGACCATTTTATGCATTTTTATATGTTTTGCATGCGATGTGTCTGAAAATTATGAAATGAAATTACACATGAAGTTAAGTAAAATGCAATGGATTTGGTTAGATTTTTTTTCTAAAAAAGGAATAAAAGATACGATAAATTATGGATTCATCGTACCCCCATACCTATCTTTTGCTAGTCCTGAGTAAAATAATGATATGCAAAGAGAAAGGGATGATCTGGAGAAGGTGTACAAAGAGGGCTTGTGATAGACACGACCACAAAGTCCTAAGATTTTAAGCCAAGTTTGAATAAATAACAAACATAGACTGAGTCGACCTTAGATTAATAATGTGTTCGGTTTCTCTTTTGATTCAAGTATTTGATTTGACAACCCTCGTGTTCAAGCAAATTCAGTCGGTTCCATTTTTAGGTCAAGTTAGATCAAACTGACCAACATATATTATCTTTAACATTGAGTTAATTCTGAACTATGTGTGAAGCTTATAGATATTCTCAATTTACTTGACAAGTATAGTGTACAACCTTAAGCAAGGTACCATGAGATTTGCAAATTCTAAAGTCTATATTCTTTCTAAGTCTAGGCTTATTTTCTTTTTACCTGGATCTGTCAACAAAAGAAGATGGATGCAAATTGTAGAGAACTTGGCTTTTCTAGGATTTTCTGTAGGGTCCGTTGCTCTCATTTTTTTCCATTTTGCAGGACATAACCATGGGCCTCTTTGACCTCTTTAAACTAGTAGCAACATTGGTCTGCTACTTGGCTTATTTGGTAGAGCTAGTTATTTGAATAGATTTTTCGTTGGTAGATCTTTGCTTTGCATTTGCATTTTGAGAATATGCATCGCTTATTGTACCCTCTTAATGATAGGATTTGTTAGCATTGGGTATCAAAAGTGTACATGTATAAAATGTGACTTTCAAATACATGTACAATGCAAGTTTGCTGACAAATTCTGACGTATAGAGAATAAATGATTCCTGATTTAGATCACTGAATTTTGCTTAACTCGAAATTCAGAGTCACTCCCTTCCCTTGCTAGAGATAGAAACAATCCCATGTACAAGCAAATTAAGTTGAACTAAGGTGTAAGGTGCAATTTGTTCAAAAATCAATCATGAGCAAAAGAGTGATATAATTGTCAAGATGATCTATTTAGATACATATTTTGGTCGCCGCATAAAATTAGTGAAACTTAAGGAATTATATCTAAAATAGACCTGAAGAACCCGAATACCCAAGTCGAACGAAAATCCTCTGAAAAATTAAGTGCATTACGGTCTTCTTCATCTAAGTCTAAAATTTGTAAAAACCAAACTTGAAATCCCAAAAAGTTAGGAGAAAATAGGGGGAAATATTTTTGGATTTTTTGAAAAAAGTTTGCTTTTGTTTTTTAGCACAAATATTTTAGGGATTTTTTGCAATTTTTATGGGATTTTGTATATATGTAAAAACATATTTTTTTAAATATACAAAATAATGCAAAGTTATTTTTAAAAATGTTAGAAAATTTTGAACTTTTTGTGATTTTTTTGAAAAGTAAAGCAATGAAAAAGTAGTTTTGGATTTTTTAAATAAAAATAATGTAAAAAAATATAATGCATGAACTGCGATGCACCCCCATGCTTAGCAGGAGTCATGCCACATGATGATAAAACCTTGGAAACATAAAATACATGACAACATGAGTGGAGATAATGCAAGATACAAGTCATCAAAGATGCTTTTTTCACTATTTTCTAACTAATTTGCCTTTTTATGGGATTTACCCCATACTTATGTTGAACTACAATTGTGAGAATGAAGTAGAATAAAAATACAAGCTAGAGAAAATACATGAAAGATAATTGTGGAGTTTGTCCCATGAGTTTTGCGGGTTTTAACACCCCCAACCAGGCTTTATGGTTAGGAATACCTTGTGTCTCGAGTATACACTGTATCTGTGTTTAGAAAACCTCGATGATGTATAAAGCTTGGCTCAAGGGATTCGAAGGTGCTAAAGCCAATCATGTGAAGCTTGGGGTGGGTGGGTGATACATGTCGGATGAAGTAAGAATAAGCGATTGGTTCTATTGGTATGATGAATGACAAAGGTGTCTCGAGTGAAGTTATGAGTGAAAAAGGATGGAGTCGGTTTCGATAATAATTTTTCTAATCGGTAGGTGGGTTCACGATGGTCCAAAGTTACAAAGTTTGTATTCATCACATAAAATTGGCTATCAATGAAATCCTTCTCCTTGGACACAATAAATGATTCCTTGATATTTCCACCCATAGTATCAACATTTTTACCTCGATGGCCTCCTTGGTGCCACAAAGGTCAGAGATTTGGTCATGCCATTGAACTATTTCCGTGAAATGAGTGTTGACTTGAAAGTTTAAGGGCAGTAGGGTGGGTTCATGTATACTTGGATTTAACAAATTCTCATGCTCACTATTAGTATGTGAATTTTCCATATCATTCGAAGTAACTATTTCTTTTTATGGTGCCTCATTTTCAATCGACCAAGAAGACGGTTCCTGCCATGGCAGAATCAATGTGGTACTTGGTTGTTCATCTTTGATTTTCTTGAGGATCTATTCATTTTCAACCCAAAAATTATCAAGAGACAAAGTGTCATCTTGATCTAAAATCAAGGTAATATCATGGGATGCACGTAGCGAGTGAAAGGCCAAACAAGATTTGTCATCTTCATTGGAGGTTGTAGGATTAGAGTGAGAGATTATGTGATCATCCCTGAGAGAGTCATTAGGAAGGACTTTCGACATCTGGTGAAGGGTGAATGGGAGAACATGTAGTGGCAACTCAATCTGAAGCATCCTCTCTTGCTCGAAATTTAAATTAAATTTAGCCTCATATTTGTTCTCAAATTCAACTTTTAGTTTTTTTATCAAATTTGTAATCAACATTATCCTCATATTCTTTCTTAGAATGAAAATATCCTCAGATTCATCATCAACCTTATTTGATTCATCTCTAAAGTTATCATCTACATCATATTCATCCGTAGAACTCATTCTCCAAGAACATGAATTCAAAGTTTAAAATTTGGTAGACAACTTGGATTCAATCACTTTTTCATCAGATGGAGGAGGGGTCATGATATGAGTCTCATCACGAGATTCGATATTGTTAATATTTATTTCAACATCTATATTAACGTCAAGATCAATAATTATTTCATACCACTCATCATCAGAACTTCTATTGTCAAAATCGTTGTTCTTGATCAAAAGATTCAAATTTGACCCATTGTTCGATAGAAATTTTAGCCCTTGGGAGAAGGTCCGCATCGATAGGGAGAAGAAGAGCTGATGTCAGTCCCCCGGATGTCGACATCAATGCTCTATTCATTTAATTTTATTTTTTGAAATAATAACGTCAGGCTGATGTCAACTATTTTATCATGTAGCGATTTTTTTCAAATGAAGAGAGGAGAGGAAAGTCTCTTCTTGGACCTCTTCCAACCTAGATCTGTATTAATAAATAAACAAATAATAATTAGAAACTTAATGTAGGCGTGAAGTCCATATTTATTGATGAGAAATTAGTAGGATATGACATATAATGAGAATAAAATTGAAGATTATCTACAATGATTGTTTTATGTACTTTTTATATGTTTTCGCATGCGATGCATCTGAAAAATAAAAAAATTAAATTACACATGGATTTAGGTAAAATGCAATGTATTAGACTCGATTTTTTGCTCAAAAAGGAAGAAAAGATATGATAAATTATTGATTCATCAACTAGTATTCGTTGTGAAATAAGACATGCTTAAATCTTTAGATCTAAATTTACAGCAATAGACTTTAGATTTAAACTTAAACTCATGACATAAGTAAATCGGAATGATATTTAGAGCATAAACTGATGCATTAAGTTGAGATAGACTGACAAGATTACTGGAATGATAAAAGTTAAGAAAACAAGCTTACTGGAATATAAACATTGAACAAACATGCTCTTATGCTATAATAAAAATGTTTAAATATTGAATAAACAAGATGACAATATTAATGGAATGATCAAAATAATTGGATTATTTTTTATATATAAATAAAATAGCATGCATGCTTGCTCAAAGATTCTGATGCTGATATGCGAGTGAATGATGAATATTTTTTAACATCAAGAATAACTACCATGACGAATCCCTCTGAAAGGGGCTTTCTTATGTACCAAACTTACAAGAGAAGAAACAAGAACTCGTACAAGTCTCCTGGTAGAGGAGGTGAGCAACAACTTATCTCAAGGAAAAAAAGGCTGGAGCCTGCGAGCAAGAACACCGATGGAGGAGGCGCAAGAGCAGTCGTAGGCGATGAGCATCAGGCTTCGTCTCTATGTGGAGGAGGTGCGGTGAAGGAGGCTTCGTCTCTAAGCAGAGGAGGCGAGAGGAGAAGATTATGCGTATGAGGTTTCACGGGAATAATGTTTCTCGATTAGGGTTTCTCGAATCTGTAATGAGGTGGAAGGGTGCTTGGAGAGCTCATTTGATAACCGCTTAAACAATGTAGGCGGACTGATTATGAGGTATATGCAGGTTGCTTATGCGGTCTGGGTGCACAATGACCTGCTTCAAGAAATCGGTTCCACCAACTAGCTTCATACGCATATGCGGTTGCATATGCAACCACACAGACCGATTTCTTCAAAACTGATCTCTGTGGATATGAATAGTGATCTGTGAACCATAAACATGTGCAGAGATTGCTATTAGCAAAAAATGAAAATGTTACGATTGATCTGTGATCATACACGAAAAGACCAGATTTGAAACAATGTGATCAGAAGGAAAGTTGACATACCCCTGATAGATGATAAGATGAGATAGAACCGCCTAAAGTGGTCTGACCATTTGCAAAGAAGAACCAATGCACCAATTAGAAGATGCAAAGATTTGGGTTGTTGAGCATAAGAGGGTGAGGAAGGTCCAAGAAGTATAGGAAGGAGACTATTTGAAGGGATCCTTGTTATTTGGATCTAAGTCCAAAAATGGGCCAAAATAGATCTGAATGGAGGCAACGAATCCATGTAGCCGTCCCTACTTAACATAAAAAAAGACTTCGTCGTCGTCGTCGTCGTTGTTGACTTCCTCTAGTACTAACGAGATGAACATAGATGTATTATCAAACATGTCTCTTAATCCCTAACACGTCTCGAGTTATACCAATCAATAAGAGTAGGCGGTGATCTGGGCTATGGACAACCTATGCTGGCTCCCAATCCCTAACAAGTCTCACGTTGCCATCCCAAAAGAATAACCATTTGTTTCGCATCTCCAACAATCGACATAACTAATACAACCCGAGGAAGAAAACAGGTCCCAAATTAATTTCATACAGCTGGATCCAAAAAGGACAGGAAAAACTGACCACGAGACTAATTTCCTTTCCCAACGGACCCTTCCCTAACCATCAATCACTTCACTTCGGTCCCCCGCCAGACAACGTGTCAACCAAAATAAAAACACAGGAAAGCAGAGCGTCGTCGGATTTATTCCACCGCCAGGCAGGAAGAGCGGCCGAGATGCTGGAGCGCTGCCTGGGCCCTCGCCGAGCGCGCCAGTTCTGGCGCGGCCTCCGTCACCTGAAGCTCACCGTCCTCTGCCTCGTGCTCACCATCGTCGTCCTCCGGGGGACTCTCGGCGCCGGCAAGTTCGGCACACCCGAGCAGGACCTCCTGGAGATCCGGCATCATCTCTCCTCCGTCCGCGTCCACCCCCACCGCGCCCTCTCCGAGGAGGACAACCCCAGAGCCCACCCCTATTCCCTGGGCGCCAGGATCTCCGACTGGGACTCCCAGAGGGCCCAATGGCTCGCCGCCCACCCGGAGAGGCCCAACTTCCTGACCCCGACGAAGCCTCGCGTCCTCCTCGTCACGGGTTCCTCCCCGAAGCCCTGCGAGAACCCCGTCGGCGACCACTACCTCCTCAAGTCCATCAAGAACAAGATCGACTACTGCCGCCTCCACAGCATCGACATCTTCTACAACATGGCCCTCCTCGACGCCGAGATGGCCGGCTTCTGGGCCAAGCTTCCTCTGATCCGGAAGCTCCTCCTGATGCACCCCGACGTCGAGTTCCTCTGGTGGATGGACTCCGACGCCATGTTCACCGACATGGCCTTCGAGGTCCCCTGGGAGCGCTACAAGGATCACAATCTGGTGCTGCACGGGTGGAACGAGATGGTCTACGATCAGAAGAACTGGATCGGCCTCAACACCGGGAGCTTTCTCCTCAGGAACTGCCAGTGGGCGCTGGATCTCCTCGACGTCTGGGCTCCCATGGGACCCAAGGGGAAGGTCCGCGAGGAGGCCGGAAAGGTCCTCACCGCTTTCCTCAAGGACCGCCCGGTCTTCGAGGCTGATGACCAGTCCGCTATGGTCTATCTCTTGGTGACGCAGAGGGAGAGGTGGGGGGAGAAGGTGTACCTGGAGAGCGCCTACTACCTCCATGGTTACTGGGGGATCTTGGTAGATAGGTACGAGGAGATGATGGAGAATTACCACCCTGGTCTCGGGGATCACCGGTGGCCGCTGGTGACTCACTTTGTCGGTTGCAAGCCGTGCGGGAAGTTCGGCGATTACCCCGTTGAGAGGTGCCTTAAGCAGATGGATCGAGCGTTCAATTTCGGGGATAACCAGATCTTGCAGATCTATGGATTCACTCACAAGTCACTCGCAAGCAGAAGGGTCAAGAGGATCAGGAATGAGACAGATAAGCCGCTCGATGTTAAGGATGACCTTGGATTACTGCATCCGGAGTTCAAGGCCATCCAGGTCATGACTGGCACGGATTCGGCATAGGTTTTGGTACTGATTCATTCCTTTTATTCAATTTGAGAACATTTTATCATGCTTGGTAGCCGCATCTGAAGGCCTGTTTGTGTATATACTAGCATTGTGTTATGTTGTCTTATGCTTAGCGGTAGTATTTCATGACGGGTCTCTAGCTATTGAAGACTATTTTGCAGGTCTTTGTCATTTGTCCTAGTTGAGGTTATATTTATTTTAGCTGGTTAGTTTATTCAATTGTCCTTTTTGTATGTGGTCATTGTATCATCATTTTGCTAAATAAAAAGAAGAACATTGTCTCTGCTAGTGGGAGTCCACATGATGTTGTGCTTGCATTATGTTTTCATTTTCTGTTTTCCCACTCTACTGTAAACGTTGCATGCTGCCTTCGAGGATCTAGTTCTGCTGCGCATATCATATTCCTTTTCTGTTAGCTGTTATGAATACATTGTTTTTTAATCTTCAATGAGGGACATCGTTGTTTTTGGCTGGTCCATGTATTGTCATATCACTTGTTGAAAGTGATGAACCAGTTGGAATTTGCTTATCATCTTGATGTCCACATTGTTTCTTGTAGAAATGCGCTTTGGCAAGACAAACATATTAAATAGGTGCTTCCTTCTTCACTAGAAGATTCTTTTTCCGATTTACTAAAAATCAACTGTATATAGTCGAAGATGACATTTTCAATCACATACATGTTGGTCTTTATATAGGACTAGGGGTGTAAACGAGCCGAACCTAAGCGAACCAACCCAGGCTCGGTTCAGTTCGTTTAGCATACTTTCAGGCTCGGATTCGGTTTAGCTCGATAAAATGAAAACTGTAATCAGGTTCGGTTCGACTCGTTAAAGGTTCATTTAAGAATAGGACAGTGCCGTAGCTTGCATAGGAGGGTTTTGTAGGGATTTTGGGAATAGGGAATAGGGACTTAAGGAGTGGATGACAGGATAGGTTTGGGAAAATAAGGGGATAGCCATTATGTTATGATAGAAAGTCTTATTTTTTCTTATACACACACACATACAATATGTATGTATATATACTTTTATGTATGTATGTGTGTATATAATCGAACTTTTAACGAACCGAACTTGAGCGAACCTATATTTTGAGGTTTGGTTCATTTATTTAATTGAGACCAAACTTGTGTTCAGGTTCGGTTCGTTTATTTTCGAATCGAATCTGAATCGAACTTTTAGCGAGCTGAATCTGAGCGAATGTCGAACTTGATATTTTTCTGACAGCCCTATATAGGACAGATGTGTTAACTAGTGGGATTTATGAGGCTTTTATTTCATAGAACTGTTCCCCCCAGAAGTGCAACGTCAAATTGTTCTCCAAATATAGAAAAATTTTAGGGCATTTCTTATTTGAAAGGGAAGTTATCGTTTAATTTTTTTAAGAGCATGGAAAGTCAATGGAAGGTCGTATCCCGATATATCGGCGATATATCGCCGATATATCGATATCGACATGGGACCGATATCGAAATCGATATATCGATATATCCGATTTCAGGCATTTTCTTCAGAAAGATTCCTAGATATAGCGATATATCGTCGATATATCGCCGATATATCGTCGATATATCGATATCGACACGATATCCAAATATAGAAAAATTTTAGGGCATTTCTTATTTGAAAGGGAAGTTATCGTTTAATTTTTTTAAGAGCATGGAAAGTCAATGGAAGGTCGTATCCCGATATATCGGCGATATATCGCCGATATATCGATATCGACATGGGACCGATATCGAAATCGATATATCGATATATCCGATTTCAGGCATTTTCTTCAGAAAGATTCCTAGATATAGCGATATATCGTCGATATATCGCCGATATATCGTCGATATATCGATATCGACACGATATCGAAACGATATCGATATCGATATGTCCTTCCATGGAAAGTACTGATGGTTGGATGTAATTGAGATGTTTGCAAACCAGACTTCATAATTTGGATAAACTTATTAGTAATTAGTTCCCACAAATGGCTACATATTACAGAAACTTGGGCATGTCCACTGTATCTCCCTGCCAGTATTCATGAACTTTTCCCATAGAGCATAGTATTGACCTGGGTTGAAAGTTGAAACTAGATTTTGAAAGCAAATAATGTTAGAAGTGCTCAGCAATGGCCACGGAGAGGGCGAGGACGGCCTAAGAAGTGTTGGAAGACTATACGAAGGGATCTTATTTTTTGGATATAAGCTCGGGATTGACCCAACATAGATCTGAATGGAGGCGAAGAATCCATGTAGCCAACCCTACTTAATTGTGGGAAAAGGCTTTGTTGTTGTTGTTGTTGTGATGGTTTTGGTTTGGAAGGAGGGAGGTTGGCTGGGCATACTTGAATCCATGATAAATTTCAGGTTATTTGTTTTTTAATCTCTTATCCTAATATGAGGGAGGTTGGCTCGGCATACTTGAATCCACAATAAATTTTAGGTTGTTTGTTTTTTGAATTTTTTAATCTCTTATCCTAATATTCTCCTTTTTGAATTTTGAGTGATGTAACCCAACTTCATTGGGTTTATGGTAAACATTTCACATCATGCCAAGTTCTGTAATGTTGATTGATGTTGACTGACCCATCTGGTTATTTGAAGGTTACGATTTCAAATTCGACAACAGTTTGATTGGTACCGGCATCATCCAATTTATTCCTTAATGTCAAATTGTAAGGGCGTAGTAGTATATCATCTAATCTGATGCCTGACACAATTCTTCGGATCATCTTTTGCCGCATATAGGCTGTATTTATGATTCTATCTGGTCGACATTTGTCAGAATTTAGCCTCATTCCTTGATCGAAAATTTCCCCTAAAGGAGGTTTCTCTGAAATCAGCAAATGGAACCTATCTTAAGAAACTATGGACCAGCTTATAATATTTTCTTTTGTAAATACTAAGTAGAAAGTTCTTTATTTGGAGAAAAATGTAAACATGACAATACAAACTATTGCAACATATTGTCCAAAAGTGCAATACAATTGCAAACTATATCTCTAATTATTCAAAGTTATCAACTTATCTATAATGTGAAAAATCCACCTAAGTTCATAATACATGAAGTAACATTACATATATGAAAATGACATATATAGATGAGTCTAATATGATATAAACTACTTTCCTCAAATAACCAAAACAACATATGCCTTATGAAACAGGAAATCACGGAATTATTATTTAGCACTATTTAGTACAACAACAATAAAATCAAACAATCATGATCCTACGTTGACAATTGTTGCCATTAAGAGAAATTTTGCAAAAATTATTGGGTTTTTAACATTTGTGCCCTTTTAACTTCTGCAATATTAGTTATGTAACTCCTTTTTTTGGAATATCAGTTGTGCCCCTGACTTCTTGTTCTATTGTCACTTGTACCCTTCCGTCAGACTGACATCAAAAATTGAACTAAACCATAGTTTGTTCAAACGATGGCGTAGTTAGGTAGGGTATAATGGTCAATCTCCCCCAACCCCTCCACCTCGACCTCATCCTCTGCCGCTCAGCCCCCCAGCCTACGACCTCTTCAGTTGCCCCCTCCCCCTAGCAGGTCTCCCTAAAGCAAACTATGGAGCTCCATATCTTCACAAATCTTAAATTGCAAACTCCCGAATCTTCACGCAAAGCCTTTAGATCTTGGAGCACCGCTTCAAATCTCGCAGTGGTACCCTCTCAAGCAAAATCTGACAACATCTCCACTGGAAATTAGGTGATGATTGGTGGCACGATCAAGCTTTTTAATATGTATGGATATTTATTTTCATGATTTTTGAAATTTCTATTGAGGGTGAGGAGTCTTGTGAGTTGGTAAAAGTCAGATTTTGGTGCCGAATCTTCTGATGTATGGTTGATTTTGGGTGTGTTTTTGTGGGTCTTTCATGTTTGTTATGTATTCAGACCATGCAACAGAACCCTCTCGAGCAAAACTTTAGCAACAATTCCACATGAAATCAAAAGAGCATGTGCGGATCTTTTGATGTGCCCCTTTGTTGCGCGAGGTCTCCTTCAACCTAAGGTCACAACAGGGATGCTCCTGTGTGGATGACACAACTGCTGCTCTGTCAAGGTTTGACTCGGGTACGGAGGAGCTTGATGGAGATGGCGTACTCAGGCCAACAAAGGGGAGTGCGGTGGATGCTTTCGCTTGAGGTGGTCTCGACCTCGCCGTTGAAGTGGGGGAAGGTGGTACTTGTCTTAGTGGAGTGAAGGTGTTGCTCCCTTCATCGGAACTGAAGGGGAGGGAACACATGGTTGAGGAGATCGTGCGGGAACGAGAGTTTCCAGAGGAGGAGGAAGTCAGCTGGAGAAGGAGGGGGCTGGAGGGGGTGGAGGTGGGAGGCGGCGAACGTGGGAGGAGGAGGAAGACGACTGGATGGGGGATGGGAGTGGGAGGTGGTGAGGGGTGAGATTACCCCTAGATTTTATCTCTAATTACCGATGTGTCCAAAAGTTAATGTCTGTTTGGGACATCAATGGATGACAAGTAACCTGAAGGGTGCAAGTGATAAAATTTCAAGAAGTCCATGGCACAACTGATATTCCAAAAAAAGGAGGAGCATAACTGATATTGTAGAAGTTAAGAAGGGAACAAGTGATAAAAACCCGGAGTTAATTATCTAGCCGTATTTAGTACAATAACAAAAAAAATGTAAAAGTAAAAAAAACAAACCCAAGGATGTAGAAATATTACTTATTTCCATACCGTTTTCTTATTGTTCTTTATGTTCTGTTCTCTTATATAATTTATCCATAGGTCTCTCTTCTATATAAGAGAGCCTAGGGTTCCAAGGAATAAACATCTTCCATTCTTTTTCCCAACTTGATATCGGAGCGGTGGTCCTAAGTCGGAGCTCTCGAAACCCTAAACCTAAACTTCTTCCCTCCCTCTCTCTTCCGTCACCCACCACTGCCCGCTGCTTGCCGAACCCTGCCACCCTTTAGCGGTTGTTGCACCTCCTGTCGGCGCTCCTCGTCGTTCTCCAGTGCTTGTCGCCACCCTCCAACGGTTGTCGTACCTCCCTTCGATCGCTTCTCGTAGGCGGAATCTCCAGCCGCTGGTTCTTTCGGTGGCATCCTTTCCACGTTGTTGTTAGCTGACTAATGACACTACTTGTCGCCCAAGTTTGTCGGTGGCAAATGACGCGATCCCTCAGTCATCTCTCACGTAGAGGTCCAGTTGTGGGGATGAACTTGATTACATAAGTCTACATATGCAATCAAATCCCTAGATGTCTGTTTAGATAAAATCTATTAGTCTACGAAACCCTAGTCTTCTGTATTCGGTATTATGTCAGAGAGCAAAATCGATATTCCCGCCACTGGCACCTTTAGAGATCCTGTGCGATTGTCAATATGGAAGGGACAAATTATGAGCTCTGAGCCATGCATTTCATGAGCTTAATGAAGTCCACAGGTAAGAAATACATTCTTACCGAAGAAAAACTGGCTGAAAAGACTGGGGTTCATGCCTCGTGGGAGGCATATGATGCGTATGCGCAAGTATGGTTGGCATGGACTTTAACCGTAGAGATTGCCAACGGTGGCCTACATCACACCTCAACCAAGGCTATGCGGGATATCCTTGCTGCTACATACTCACAGATAAAGAACGAGATGAAGATTCTACAACTGCAGCATGCTATCTTCACTATCAGGCAGAATGGACGGCCTCTTCATTCTTTATAGACTTCTTTGCGCGACATGTTTGAGAAGCTCTATAGCTTTATGTCGCTTACAGCAACTCCGGAGCATCAGAAAACTTATTGGAATGCTACAATGGTTGGCATTTTTTAGCGCCACTCAATCTACAATATGGAACCATAGACATGTGCAGAGAATGGCTGTAGCAGAAATGAAAATGCTAAGGTGGATGTGTGGACACACGTAAAGATCGGATTCGGAATGATGCAATCAGAAAGAAAGTTGGTGTTGCTTCGATCGAGGATAAGATGCGAGAAAACCGCTTAAGATGGTTTGGTCATTTGCAAAGAAGATCGGCTGATGCACCAATTAGGAGATGCGAGTGTTGGGATGTTGAGCCGGCTAAGAGAGGGCTGGGACGGCCCAAGAAGTGTTGGAAAGAGACCATACGAAGGGATATTTGTTTTGTGGATATAAGCCCGAGATTGACCCAAGATAGATCTGAATGGAGACGAAGAATCCATGTAGCCGACCCTACTTAATTGTGGGAAAAAGGCTTTGTTGTTGTTGTTGTTGTACTCAATCCGCAATATGAGACCTCTCGCCCACAGATATTGATTGATGCTACTATTCCTCCCTTGGAGGAAGCCTTCTACAGGTTTAGCAGGATCTCCTTACCATCACCAGCCTCTTCCCGGTCATCTTCTATGATGGCAACCTCCCATGGTAGAGGGGATGCTTCTCAGTTTTGTGGCCGTGGACCTCGTGGAGGGGGATGCTGCATTCGTCAGCCATGTACTTTATGTCATCGTCCATGTCACACATAGGATACATGCTATTCCAAGTTTCCAAGCATGGCTTCTCTGCATCAACTCACGTAGCGGAGCAAGCTGACTCATCTACTGTCGCTCCTTCAGATCAGAGATATGTTGACCTAGTTTCTCAATTGGGGGACATTATGCCTTCAAGAGGTTTTATTGCCTCCTTGTCCGCTCCAAACATTGATGCCTTTGCCGTGCCAGTACCTCAGGTAGAAAATTTTCCTTTACATCTTGTCATGGGCCTGAAATATCAGAACGAATTTTGGACTCTGGGGCTACGCACTATTTGTGTTGAGATAGAGATCAACTTACAGCTTATAGACAGTTCCCTCCAGGGAGGACAATATTAATTGCTGATGGAACTCAATCCCCGATCAATGGACAGGGGGAATGTAACTTGACACCTTCGATGCACCTACAAAATGTGTTGCATGTTCCATATTTTTCTATGAATCTATTGTTCATTAGTCAAATTACGAATGACTTGCATTGTAGAACTATTTTTTACCCATCATTTCTTATTTTTCAGGACATTCTTTCGGGTAGGGTGATTGGTTGTGGCCGTGAGCATGGAGGTCTCTACCGCCTTGTCCAAACTCCATATGCTGGCCTTTCCTTCCATTCCACAGGATCTGTTTCACCTTTCATGTGGCACAAGGTTGCAAAAATCGGTAGTCGGTACTCGGTCGGTCGGGTCACTGACTAAGGATTAAACGGCAGTCGGGCGACTAATCGGATTTAGTCGGACGTTAATCGGCTTTCAATTTTATGATGATTTTAAGCATATAGCTCATTTTTATACATATATTTACATAGGTTTTGTACATTTTTATACTATCATAATAAAATAAAAGAAGTAATTGAATCTAAATACAACATTAAGCACATTGTAATAAGTTTGCTTATGAAAAACAACAAAATATGGTATCTCTAAGTAAAAATTGGTTGACTAGTGTGCCTAGTCAGAATTAGTCGGTACTCGGTCGGCCACCCCACTGACTAGACTAGTCGGACCTAATAGTCGGACTGGTCGAACGACTTTTACAACACTGATGTGGCATTTACGCTTTGATCATCTTCCTCTTCAAAAGCCATATCACGTTCTTCCTCAGATTTCACCTCGTTCCTCTTTTGAATGTGAGACATGTCAGATGGGAAAGCACCATCGCTCGTTGTTTCCCAGTAGTCAGAGTCGGAGTAGTAGATCTCCTTTTGAGTTGTTTCATATTGACATTTGGGGTCCAAGTCGTGTCCCTGATCACCAAAGACATGTTTTATTTAGTTGTAGTTGATGATTTCTTGTGTCTGTCATGGGTTTTTTTGTTGAAAAATAAATCTGAAGCTGGGATTATTACAGATTTATAAATAAAGTGCAGACTTTTTTTCTTCTTCTGTTAAAATTGTGAAGGCTGATAATGCGTTGGAATTTTGGACTCGTGCACTCTCGCAATTCTTTGTTTCTCACGGTATCATTCATCAGACATCTTGTGCCTATACATCTCAGCAGAATGGCGTTGCTGAGAGAAAGCGTTGTCATCTACTTGATATCACTCGTACGCTTCTTATTCAGAGCCACACCTTGCATTTATATCGGCTCGATGTTAAAAATACTTTTCTGTATGGTGATCTTCAGGAGGAAGTCTACATGCAATAGCCTCCGGAGTTTGTTGCTGAAGGGGAGTGTTAGCATGTTTGTAGACTTCACAAGGCAATATATGGTCTTAAGCGAAGTCATGGGGTATGGTTTCAGAAACTCTCGGATCTGATTGATAAGCAGGGGTTTAAAAGGTCAAATGCAAATCATTCATTATTTGTGCAGAGAAGACCTAGATGTACAACTGTTATCATGGTGTATGTTGATGATATACTTGTTACAGGAGATGATGTGCAGGGGATAAAGAAGGCAAAGGAATTCTTGGGTCGACAGTTTGTCACCGAAAATCTTGGTACCCTAAGGTACTTCTTAGGGTTAGAGTTTGCAAGGAATGCGCATGATCTTGTGATGACAAAGGAAGTATGTTGCAGATATAACGGTTGAGACATGCATGAGTAGGTGTCGACCCTCTACCACTCCTATGGATCCCATCATGAGATTATATGATGGTGATACAGATGAGGTTGACATGAGGAGATATAGAGAGCTGGTGTGAAAACTCCTGTATGTTACTATCATTAGACCTGACATCTCTTTTGTAGTGAGTCGGTTGAGTCAGTTTATGGAGCGACCCCAACATGTACACATGGACGCTATATATATGATATTAAAGTACCTAAAGTCTTCTCAAGGTACAGGATTGTTATTTAGAAAATGATCAAGTCTCTCTATTTCTGCATGTGCAGACGCATATTATGCAGGGTGTCCTAAAGACAAGAAGTCAACTTTAGGCTTTGTTGTGTTCATTGGCAGCTCTCTTTGTTTCTTGGAAGAGTAAGAAATAAACTGTTGTTGCTAGATCGAGTGCCGAATTTGAATATAGGGCTATGACGCATGCAAGCACATAAATGATGTGGGTTCGGGCATTGCTAGCAGATTTGGATATAGATGTACCTCTTCCTATGCAATTACAATGTGACAACCAAGCTGCCATGTTTATTGCAAACAATCATGCATTTCATGAAATTACAAACAATCCTGCCCAATCCTCATAGCACGTGCAGGGCGCGTATGGGTTGGGGCGGAGGATTGCATCCATGCCCTGCTAAGTACTCCAAATTGCAAAGAGGTCCCTCCCAGGCGCACGCATGGAAAGCGATATCGATTTCGATATCGTGTCGATACGATATTTCGATGGTATTTCGACAATATATCGCTGAAATATCGCCCATATCGACACACTTTTGTGAAGGAAATGCTTGAAAAGGAGGATATATCGCAATATCGGTACCCATATCGGTTTCATCTCGATATCGATATATCGGCGACATATCGTCTATATATCGTGATATTTCCTTCCATGGGCATGCGTAACTTATGTGCGCGCTTGGGAAAATGGCAAAGGACCCCCGTTGGAAATGCTATATTGCATATATGCCCATGCAGGGACCTTTTCGTACATTTTATCCATGTTATTTCCATTATTTTTATTACAATTATGCCAATGCATTCTTTCATTCATATCTTGAGCATACAAACTCCATTTTAGTTGATTTCAATTTAGGATTATTAAATTTATTAATGATAAGAAACACATAGTTTGGTCTTAGGTATTTAGGATCCTTATTGGAGGAAGAAAGAAGCTATAATGTGATGAAACTGATTTATAAATGTCCTCGATTTTACTAAAGAGGGGTTTGACAGATGGGAGCAAGATAACTATAATGTGATGAACTGATTTATGAACACCACTGAGTAGAAATTTGTTTCCAATCAGCTAGACAACGCCTAGGAGATTTGGATAGTCTGAAGTACTCTTAGGTGATACTAGACTTACATAAGATTTGGTCTCACTAACCTGAGTGGCATGACTTTAGCGGACTGATATGCTTTTGTGGGGTCTGAGGAGCTTCTCATATTTAATTGTTAAGGGAAAAGAATGGAATGCATTATGAGAGGCCCAAGGGTTCTCTTATATAGAAGAAGAACCTATTGGGCAAATTACGGAAAGAAGTAAAGAGAAATAGAAAATATCAAAAATAATACTAAAGATAGTTAATATCTCAACACTCCCCCTCAAGTCGGAGCGTAGATTTCAATAAGACTCAGCTTGGAACAACATCTCTGATAAGGTCATCTTGCTAGGGCCTTTGTAAGTACATCTGCTGTCTGGTCTCCTGAGCTGACATGCTTAGTAGTGATAATACCCTTCCGTATCATGTCACGAGTGTAGTAACTAGTAACAATCCACCTCTATGTGCTTTGTCCTCTCATGAAAAGCTGGGTTGTTTGCAATGAAGAGAGCAGCTTGATTATCCCATTGGTGGAGGTGCATGGGAAGAGGCACTTCTATAGTCAGGTCAGTAAGAACGGATCTGGCCCACACCATCTCTATACTAGCATGTGCCATGGCCCTGTATTCCGATTCAACACTTGATCTGGCAACCACAGTCTGCTTCTTACTTTTCCATGAAACAAGAGAATTCCCTATGAACACAGCAAAGCCAGATGTAAACTTTCTATCCTTTGGACACCCAACATAATTTGCATCTGTGCATGCTGTAACTGAGAGAGATGTGCCTCTGCTGAAAATAAGTCCAGTACTGGGGGAAGTCTTCAAGTATCTCAGAATCATATGGACTGCATCTATATGTGCCTGTCTAGACTGCTCCATAAACTGACTCACTTTGCTCACGCACAACAAATGATATGTCGGGCCTGGTAATAATTACATATAGTAGCTTGCCAACAAGCTCTCTGTACCTCCTCTTGTCGACCTCCTCAATATCATCATCATAAAACTTCATGCTCGGGTCAAGCGGAGTAGTGGTCGGTCTGCAATTTGCCATGCCTGTCTCTGAAAGAAAATCTATAACATACTTCCTCTGGGTCATCACAAGACCCTGTTGGTTCCTAGTAAACTTTAGTCCAAGGAAGTAACGTAAATGTCCAAGGTCTTTGGCCGCAAGCTGCTAACCTAGGAAGTCCTTGGCACTCTGAATGCCCTGCTCGTCATCCCCTGTAATAATAATGTCATCAACATAAACAAGAATTATTGTAGTACTCTCTGGGTCTTTTGTACGAACAAGGAGTGATCAACAGTTGATCTCACAAACCCCTGTTGTTCTATCAAGTCCGAGAGTTTTTGGAACAATGCTCTTGAACTCTGCTCGAGGCCATAAATAGCCTTGTGTAAACTGCAAACCTTCTGACACTCCCCCTCAGCAGCAAACTCAGGTGGTTGTTGCATGTAGACCTCCTCCTGTAGATCACCATAGAGGAATGCATTCTTCACATCAAGCTGATAAAGGGGCCAATCTCGTGTTACGGCAACTGCAAGGAGAATACGTAGAGTAGAATGTCTGGCAATTGGAGAGAAATTATCCTGAGAGTCCACTCCATATGTCTGGGTGAACCTTCATGCCACAAGTCTTGCCTTATAGTGATCCATGCTTCCATCCGCACAGTGTTTCATAGTGAATACCCATTTGCATCCCACAACAGATGTATCAACATGAGCAGAAACAAGACTCCACGTATCACGTGACTGTAGCGCAACCATCTCCTCCTCCATAGCTAACTGACTATCTTTGAGAGCCTCCTGATATGTCTGTGGTATCTGCACGGCTGATAGTGCCAAAGTAAATCTCCTGAAATCCTCTGATAACCTGCTCAAAGAAACGTGGGCTGCAAGAGGGTAAGTAGCATACGTCCGTTTCTGCTTTCGCAGAGCAATCGGCACGTCAACATCATCTGCCAAGTTCGGAGCCTGTAAATTTTCCTCTTGAGAGGGCACCTGCTCATCCTGTCTAGAATCTTATTGCATAGTCAACTCAGCAGTGTCATCAGTAGAAACAATATGCTCATTACATACCTGAGGCATGCTGGATGATGGGCAAGACCTGTGAGCATGGCGAACAGATCGAGACTTGCAAGGAAAAACACGAGGCAAAAACTGAACCAAAGGAGGAGGTGGAGGAGGTGGTGGAGATGGTGGAAGAGGAGTATATGAAGGTGAAGGACCAACTGTAGGAAGTGGTGGTATGAATATCTCATCATCAAAGTCAGATGGAGTAAGTCTGTCACCTGTAGGAGAAAAATACATGACAGACTCAAAGAAAGTAATGTCATCACTAACAAAATATTTCTGCCTTAGTGGATCAAAGCAGCTACCCCTTTTGGACATGAGAGTAGCCGACAAACACACACTTGACAGCTCTAGGAGAGAGCTTGTCACGTCCTGAAGAGAGAGACATCATGAACGAAGGCAACAGATCCAAACTCACGAGGTGTAAGAAAGAAAAGTTCCTTCTCGGGAAATGCAATTGAGAAAGGAATCTTGTCTCCTAACACGGACGAGGGCATACGGTTTACCAAATAGCAAGCATTAAGGACAACATCACCCCGGTAAGCATGAGGAGCACGACTTTGTATCAATAATGTTCTGGTCACATCAAGTAAGTGACGATATTTGCGCTTGGCAATACCGTTCTGCTGGGAAGTGTAGGCACATGAGGTCTGGTGAACAATGCAATGGGATCTAAGAAACTCAGAAAGTTGTAAGGTGCAAAATTCCAAGGCATTATCAGAACGGAGATACTTGACATTGACAGAAAAAATATTCTTTATTTCATTAATAAAATACTTGATAAAGGATCCAACATCAGACTTATTCTTCAATAAGAAGACCTAGGAAAGTTTAGAAAAATCATCGACAGCTACAAGATAAAAACAGTGTCCTTGGTGATCAGGAACACGACTAGGACCCCAAATATCTAAATGAAGGAGTTCAAATAACTGAGAACTGCTCCGACTCTGACGTGATGGAAAAGAGGAACGGTGATGCTTCCCAAGTTGACATGCCTCACACTGAAAGGAGGATCTTGTAGAAATCCGAGGGAGAACATGACATAGCTTCTGCAGAGGAAGATGTCCAAACCTAAGGTGCCACAGATAAGGAGAGACAGGTCCAGTAGGTATATTAGAAACACTAGCATGAGGAGGTTGGACCAGTCTGTAGAGTCCCCGCTGCTCACAGCCACACCCAATCACCCTGCCCGTGAGTATGTCCTGAAACACAAGAGACTAAGGGTCAAAGATGGCATGACAATGCATATCCTTAGTGATCTGACTAATAGAAAGTAAATTCATCTGAAAGGCATGAGCATACAAAACATTCTTCAGGCGCATGGACAGTGTCAAATGCACCTCCCCCTGTCCTGTAACGGGTAAGTGGTCGCCATTAGCAATGACAACCCATCTGCCAGGTGGTATAGCCCTATAAGACCTCACATGCGTTCTGTCTCCACACAAGTGGTGAGAAGCACCATAATCCATAATCCGATCTGTCATGTTTGCATTCGTACTAACAGTAAAGGCATAGGTGATACCTGAGGAGCTCGAAGAGGCTCTGGCTACTGCAGCGGTATCTGTGGTGTCAGCAGTAGGAGTCATGATCTCTCGAATACGAGAGACAATATCATCCAGACGAGGATCGGCCTGGGGAGCTGAAGTCTCTGAAGACACAATCTGCTCTGCTGCTCGACCAGAAACAGGATATCCATGCTTCTGATAGCATGTATCCTCTGCATGTCCAGGCTTGCTGTAGTAGGTGCAGGGACCATGGTTGCAGAAATCGGTAGTCGGTACTCGGTCGGTGGGGTCACTGGCTAAGGATTAATCGGCAGTCGGGCGACTAATCGGATTTAGTCGGCCATTTGTCGGTTTTGATTTTTTAATTATTTTAAATATACAAATCATATTTTATACATATATTCTTATATGTTTGCATAGATTTGTACATTTTCTATACTATAATAATGAAACAAAAGGAGTAATTGACTTTAAATATAACATTAAGTATATTAGAATAAGTTTGCTATTAAAAAAAGTAAGAAATTTAAAAAAAAATAAAAAAAGGTCTATGTAAAAGTCGGTCGAATAGTCGGGCGACTAGGCCGACTGGTCGGGCCGATTAGTCGGGTTGACCGACTAATGGCTGACTAGGCCTAGTCGAGTAGGCTACCCCCCAACTCGACTAGTCGGACCGACTAGTCATCCTAGTCGGCCGACTTTTACAACAGTGGCAGGGACCACGTTGGCGTCCACCACCTCTTTTTGGAGGTGTGCGCCTTCTGGACTGGATCGCTCCACCTCATCCACGAGAAGCGGCCATCGCTGAAGAGTGTAAAGACGTGACTGTCGAAGGGATGATGATCCGGTTGAGACGGCTATAGGCCTCCTCTATAGGGGGGATGGTAGCTCCAGTAAGAAGATGAGTACATGCAGCATCATACTCTGTATCAAGTCCATCCATGAAAACTCCAACCATTGTGAAGTTCCTATACGTCTTCCGCTGTTCAGTAGACGTCGTAATGGGCATGTAGCTATGAAGCTTTTCAAACATGCCACGCAACGAAAAGTAGTAAACATGCAGGGGGCGGCCAGTCTGCTTGATATTGTAGATATCAAACTATAGTTGAAGGATCTTGGCCTCATTCTTCACCTATGCATAGGTGGATGCCAAAGTGTCCCACATTGCCTTGGCAGTGGACTGAGTTAGAATATCATTGACATTTTCTGTAGTAAGAGTCCTACAAAGTCAAACGCGTGCATACGCATCATCTTGCTTCCAAGAAGCATTTGCCCCAGTCTTATCCGTTGGCTCTGGATCTGTCAGGATGTGCTCATTGTTGTTGCACTGCATGAGGGTGAGAAGCTGCATGGACCACAACTCATAGTTGGTCCAATCCATCTTAGCGATGGGAGCCAAGTCTTTGAAGGCTCCGGACGAGAAGATGTCACCCTTGTTGTCTGATATGACGATAAGATATCCAAATAACGGAATTCAACCGGGGAGTAGACCGATATAAACGAGTCTACAGAATCATACGAAGGATTGGTTTTACGTGTAGACTCATACAACCATCCTTGATAATCCTCGTCGCTTGCTAGGGCTGGAAAACGTGAATTAGAGGTCCGAAATCACGCTTTCCGGTATAAATCAGATCGCAGAACTACCCATCGATGTTCTCGGAGGCGCAAGTAAGGGTTGATGCCGATCTTTGAGATCAAGGTCATCGTCCAGGGTCGTGAGTTGCGGCTCAGGGGGTCAGGGCGCGGGGTCTTGGACGCGCGCAGGGGCCGGGACGTACGCAGGGGTCGAGACGTGGGGGGCCTGGGCCGGGGGCCTGGACGCACGCAGGGGCCGGGGCGTGGGGTCCTGGACGCGTGAGCACGGGGGACCGGGAGCGCGGGGGCCTGGGCAACCGCCCGAGGGTCGCGCAGTGGTGCAAAAGAAGAAAAGGCGGCGGCTGGCGCGCGCGCGGGGGTGGGGGGGCAGGCGAGTAGGGTTAGGGTTAGGGTTGAATATGGGAACTCTGGTCTAGGACCGTCGCTCCGATACCATGTTAGGGGAAAAGAATGGAATGCATTATGAGAGGTCCAAGGGTTCTCTTATATAGGAGAAGAACCTATTGGGCAAATTACAAAAAGAAGAAAAGAAAAAAAATAGAAAATATAAAAATAAATAGTGAAGATAGTTAATATCTCAACATTAAGCCCTCATGTTGTGACAAGTAAAATATTCAGAGGACAAAGTGGGAGACTTACCATTTCTAAATGGCCTTTCTTTGCACTTTGAGGCAGCTTAGGATCATATACTGGATGCCGATGCTATTCTTGGTCAGATGATTACAACTAACTTCAAAAGATCGATGTTGCTCCTGCACAATCTGCCAACTTTCGGTTTTTACTGAAGAATCCACCACATTTGCTGCTGTTGGATGGGGTATTTAGTTTTTTGGTTTTGGTGGTCTTCCTTGGTTGAGTCTGTGGTCTCAATGGTTGTTGTGGTTACGGTCGTTCCACGGCTCTTCATGGCTTTGCAATTGCGTAGACCATTCATCCATCAGTTATTGGAGAAGATAAGTAGACCTGCATGGGAACAATCATTTTCCTAGGCAATAGACAGAATGCTTTGCTTTAATTGACGTAGGAGATTTATAGTTGTCTGATAAATTGATTCAGTCAATCTGATCCTACTACCACTACTAACTGGACTTGCTGACACTTCATGTAGTGCAACCAATATGGTTGCTATAAACTCCTTCAATAAGTGAGTGATTTACATAGGTGTGTCTAATCACCTAATTGTGAATCGTATTGCTACTGTTTTACATACTGCGTTTCTGTACCCTCACTTCTGTTCACATTGACAATGCCATTTCTCTATTATCTTGTCTTTTGAGAAAGTTTTCTTCTAGACTGCAGCTTACTGGGTCCTTGTGCTCCTGTGTTCACAAATTAATTGTGTAAACGAATTGAGTGCAACTATATTTGATGAGCTTGTTTATCCAAACTATGTATGTGATTTATGTAGCAGTTTGAGGACAGATTAAAATGTGATCTCCCTTTTTGTTGGTGCAACCTATATCTCCATAGATCATTGACTGTGGCATTGTCTTTTAGTACATCCGTTGTATTCCAGCCTCCTTGAGATTTTCTTGTTTTTCCAGCGGTGCCTAACTTCAATTGTGAAGCTTGTCAATCTGGAGTATATCAAGGACATAGATTACAACTTGGATCACCCTTTTCGTTGGTGCTACCTCTAACTCGATAGATTATTGGCTTTGGCATTGCCATTTAGTGCACCTGCCATTTTCCATCCTCATTCAGATGCTCTTGTTTTTCCTGCCGTGCCTACTTTCAATGTGAAGCTTGTCAACTTGGGAAATGTCATTATACTTTCGCTCCACGTTCTGATTCTTGGAGTTTATCTATGATTGATTCGATTCATTGTCTTGTGTGGGGGGGTGGGGGGGGGGGGTCATGTGATGTCTGGTTTGATGTGATGCTGGTCCTAAGAGATTTTTCTATCTTGTTGATGACGATGCTCGTTTGCCTTTCAAAAGGCCAGGGTTCAAATCCCCACTTGTGGGGGTTGCGTTTGGTAGTCGACAACCGTCGTAAAAAATAGTCGAATCTTTCAACATGGATTTGAGCAAGAATCCATGTAGCCGACCCTACTTATAGTGGGAGAAGGCTTTGCTATTTATTTCTTCAAATTTTGGTTGTCATCAAGTGTTTTTTTATTGGTAAAATGCCACCATGTATCCACGGAAGGCTTGTTTAGTGGCTAATGGTTATACTCAGACCTATGGTTTTGATTACTCTGAGGCAATTCTCTGGTTGTTCGTCTCATCTCTGTCCGGGGTATAGATATTGCTATGAATAAGAACTGCCATTATGTCAATGTCAAAAATACTTTTCTATTTGGTGATGGAAATGAAGAGATAGTTATGATTAGCCTCCTGGTTATGAGTATTATGGGGGCTATATAGTCAAGCTTAAGAAAGCCATTGATTGATCTGCACTGATTCAGAGATCATGGTTTGACAAACTCAGTGGTGAAATAATGAAATTGATTTTTCTCACTCTACCTTTGATAAATCCATCGCAACGAAAAAAGGGAAAGAATGCAATTCCGTTTTTTGATGTTTATTTCAATGATATTATTTGACCTGTGATGATGTCATGAATTCAGGAGAAGGAATTCTTGCAAAAGATCTTCGTGACGAGAGCTTGGACAACTTCGTTAAATCTCAGGCATTGAAGTTGCTATGGTTCTTTTCTAGAGGAAGTATGTGCTGGAGATTCTTGAACATGTAGCATGTTGAGAGTCAATACATCATCTATCCCTGCTGACATCTCTGGTAAATCCATTGTTTAATCTTGGTTTGTGCCTTGAAGACACTGCTTGCTACATGAGTGTTTTTGGAAGCTTCAGTATTTATTTGACTGTGTCCAGGTCAAATTTTAACTTTACTGTTAGCTGTCCAATCAGTTTATGGAGAAGTCCTGTTCTGGCACTGGGATGATGTCTTCTTTGATTCTCAAGAATCTAAGGGTGCTTTTGGTACGCGGGTTAAGGCGGGTTAAACTGGTATAGGATAACCCATTTTTCGGTTTTAGTGTTTGGATAGAGGGTTAAACTGGGGGTGGGTTAGAAGTGGGTTTGTTGTGATATGATTGTATTGAAGTTTGAAAAAATGATTAGTTATTGTGATGAGATTGTATTGAAGTTTTGGAGAAGTGAGTAGAAGTGGAGTAGTTTATAATTTTTATATGATATGATGGCATAGATGTTAAGGCGCACACCTAGGCGCGCCTAGGCGGCCGCCTAGGCGCCCAGGCGCCTCAGGCAGTGCACCTTGAAAAAACGCCTTGCTTTTATAAATAAGGCGCACGCCTTGGGCCGCATGGGCGCCAAGGCGGCTGCCTAGGCACGCCTAGGCGTGCGCCTTGAGTGTCACCGTTTGCTAATAGAAGTAGCGTCTTTGCTTCTGATGAAGGGGATATCTAATAGTAGCTACAGTCTGCAGTTGGTCAAATTGCTCCTGCGCTTGAGATGTAATAGTTGCAACTTGCTGCATTTGAATCACCTTTTACTGGCTGATACTGAGAGTAGCAGCACAAAATGGTCTCTTTACTGAAATTCTAGCCACACATTGCTTTGATGCAGCAATTGCCTGCTGCTTGGTATGCAGTATGTACTACCAATATCAGCCTCTACAAAGGGCTATGAGCTAGCATATAAATGATGCTGAAAATGATTACTAGAAATAGAAAGCACTGGTCATTGCAGTCGAACTGCATTAGTAGTTTCAGATTGCTTCTCCCAATCCCAATCTGCTTCTGCACACTACTAACTCAGGTATGAACTTGGGTGGTTGCCAATTTAGTCAAAAAGTTTAGAGGTCATCTAATAACATGTATCAACTTCTTCATGTACTCTAAGTCCCCTATCGCACAAAATTTGACACAATCCCTCGTTAAAATATCGAATGAAGATATGATTTGAATCAAGAACATCCCAAGTACTTTTGATTGCAAGTTGGAACTTGGGATAGCTTATCTTGTCCACAAGTGGAAATCTGTTCTACATCACAATCAAAAGCATGGGATACACAAAAAAAGATTTCTCGGGAAAACGCCTAGGCGCCCAGGTTTAACGCCTTGTCGCCTTGCCACCTTAATAATCATGCATGATGGTATAATATATTATTTTTGATGGAATTAATGATGAAGAATTGATTTATTTAATTTTTTTAAAAGATAAAAAAGTGGGGCCCATGCAGGAGTGAGAAGGAGTGGGGTCTTCTACCCAACGGGTCTAAAGGTTCTCCAAGGAAAGGGCTGTACTTTAAAAACAATAAATGTCTCGACATATGTGCTAATTATAATGTTAATCACCAGTTTTATCAAAGGCAGATGCTCTACTACTGGCTTTACCATCTTAGGTGGTAATTGCATACATGCAACGAAGTGGAGTATCATGTTATGCCCCATATCACCCGCGATTAGATGTGGACGATCTTACTCTTAGATTATCATGTTATGTGCATCATGTTCTTCTTAAACTTATCATGTGATAATTGATCTGCTACTTACATTTCTTCCAACCCTATGCAAGGGCAATAGAGGTTGAGAAGAAAGCTTCAGTTGACTGATGTTCTCACAAACATGGTATAAAATTTTGGTAAAGTTTTCACCGAATTTTGGTCTTAGCCCTACTTATACAAAATCCTTTACTCTCCAACTCATGTCTCCAGACCTCAAGCTTCTCATTTACTCCATCTCTAGTCTCGTCAATCAACACAATATCATCATCAAATAGCATACACCAAGGTAACTCATCATGAATGTGACTTGTCAACTCGTCCATAATCAAAGTAAAAAGAAATGGACTCAAAGCTGAACCTTGATGTAAACCAATGTTGATGTTAAAATAGCCAGTCTTCCTTGACGGGGTCCTTACACAAGATAAAGCCCTATCATACATGTCCTTTATGAGGTTAATGTATAGGACGGGCACTTGTCTCTTCTCCAAAACTCTCCACAATATCTCTCGTGGGACAGAATCATAAGCCTTCTCCAAATCAACAAAGATCATATGGAGGTTCTTCCTTTTAGCTCTATAAATCTCCATTGTTCTCCTCAGCAAATGGATGGCTTCAATAGTTGAGCGACCTGGCATGAACCCGAATTGGTTTTCTTTGACGTTGGAAACTTGCCTCACTTTCTCTTGATCACACGTTCCCAAATTTTCATAGTGTGACTCATCAGCTGATACCTCTATAATTTGAACAATTTTGAATGTCTCATTTATTCTTATAAAGAGGCACCACGATACTCCTCCTCCAATCGTCAGGCATTTTCTTACTTCACCAAATAACATTGAATAAATTCGTAAGCAAGTCAAACCACGCTCACCTAAAACTTTCCATACTTCTACAGGGATGTCATTCGGTCCTACACCTTTCCCAGGTCTCATAACCTTCAAAGCCTCCTCTACTTCCTTTCTTTGTATCCGTCTATAGCTTGCACGATTCAAGTAACTTTCACTACTAGCTAGATCACCCAAAGTGATCTCTCTATTTCCTTCCCCAATGAAAAGTTTATGGAAGTACTGCTCCCATCTAGTCTCTATATCCTTCTGAGTAACAAGCACGCGACCTTCCTCGTCCTTAATGTATCTCACTTGAGAGAGGTCTTTGATATTTCTTTCTCTTGCTTTGGCCAACCTAAATATATCCTTCTGGCCCTCCTTAGAGTCGAGCTTTTTATACAAAACTTCATAAGCTTTCGACTTAGCTTTGCTTACAGCCTTCTTTGCTTCATTCTTCGCTATTTTGTAGTTTGTGACAGTTTCCTCTGTTCTATCCTTAGACATAGCTTTAAAGCATGCTCTTTTAGTTTTTAGCTTCTCTTGCACCCCTTCGCTCCACCACCAAACCTCCTTTTGACCTGGGGCTCCTCCCTTTGACTCGCCTAGCATCTCTTTTGCTACCTTTCGGATACAAGATGCTAATGCCTCCCACATCTCGTTTGCACTTCCACTACAAACCCAAGATAAATCTTCTAAAACCTTCTCCCTGAAGCTCGATTGCTTCAGTGGAAGATTCCACCATCTAATTCTAGTGATCTTAGGAACCCTCCTTTTCTTTACCAACCCTTTTATTTGTACATCCAAGACTAACAAGCGATGTTGGGTTATCAAACTCTCTCCTGGGATTACTTTGCAGTCTTTACAACACATCCGATCTCTTCTCCTCAATGCAAAGTAATCTATCTGTGTTCTAGTTGGCCCACTCTTATAAGTAATTAAATGCTCCTCCCTCTTCTTGAAGAGAGTGTTTGCTATGAAAAGATCATATGCCGTTACAAAATCTAGGATGACTTTTTCCTCTTCATTTCTATCCCCAAAATCATGTCCTCCATAGCATACCCTGAAGCATCTTTTCCCACATGTCCACTAAGATCTTCACCTATGCAAATCATCTCTCTTTGTGGGATTCCTTGTAAAATCTTATCTAGATCCTCCCAAAAAGCTTGTCTAGTCCTTTCATCTAAACCAATTTACGGTGCATAAACTGAGATTATATTCAAAATTTCTTCTTCAAGCATCAATTATAGCAAAATAATCTGATCCCCGAATCCTTGCACCTAAACCACACAATCCTTCAAATCCTTATGAACAACCACTTCAACACCGTTTCTACCCTTATCTTTACCTAAGTACCAAAGTTTAAAGCCTGACTTCTCGATCTCCCTTGCTTTCTCTCCAATCCATTTAGTCTCTTGAAGACATAGTATATGAATCTTCCTTCTTTCCATCGTATCCACTATCTCCATCAATTTTCCAGTCAAAGTGCCAATATTCCAACTACCAATCCGCTACTTCCGTTGCAATCTCTTTTGGACTAACTTCTTTACTCGCATGCGCCCATTATGCGAGAACTCTTGTAAATTTTGGACTGCATCTAGACGGTGATGCAATGAAACTAGCTTAATTACCCGTATGCGTTCCTCATGCGAGAACCCTTGCAAATTTTGAACTACATCCAGGCTGCGATGTAGCGGCCCTTGCCAATTTTTCATTGCATTCGGGCGATGCAACACGTCGCAAGTAGGGAACGCCCCAACAAAATATGTATATTTGCTTAAATCCATGTTGAAAAGATCCGACTGTCATGAGGCAACTTCCTAAATAATATAGTTTTTTTTAAATATATTATTTAGGGAGTTGTCTCCGATTGTTTTACGCTGGCTGTCGGCTACCTAACGCAACCCTCCTTATTTACCCGGGTTTGGGCTCGATTTTGACAGGTGATCGAAATTCGATCGAAATGGCTGACATTTTAATTGAATTTCAACTGAAGTGTCGCTTCTTTTGGTCACTGATATGGTGACCGAATCCGATATTTAAGGTCTTGGTCATGGTTTTGGATGCATGGCCAAAAGTTGTGATTCTATGCCTTCTCCCTCAAGTATTGATCAATCGATCCACACCCACACATGGAAAACATTATGCTTAGTTGGTGTTACCATCCCCTTTGCCACCCTCTTGGAGATCAATTAAGGCAGAGAGGATCCAGACCCTGGAAGACTAGTTCTCTAGATACACTATCTTAGCTACTTCTGATGCACAAGCCTGAGGCTTGGATCCTCTCAGTATCTAAGCTTGGGCCTTTCTTGATCCTTCGAGACCAGCTCAAACAATTCGCAGCCATAATGTCAGAGCTATCTTGCTACTGCAAGAGTCTTCTCGGGTCAACAATGATCCTGCTTTCTTAAATGGAAAAGTCTGAGATGAGGGCATTGGATGCGCTTGGGCCTAACCAGGAAAGAATAATTATTTCTTTTTACTTGATTTCTTCCGCCCTCTACTTTCTTGGAAAGAGGTAGAGAAGACAACTCTATAAAAAAGACATCACTATATACCTTACCATAACTAATAAAATAAAGTAATATGTTAAACTAAACAACTTTTATAATAAATGGTTAAATAGCATAAGATATATACTTGGGTAAATTGCCAAAAAAGCCCAACCATGCTTAATTCTCAATTAGGGGCCTCATTTTTGAAATGCTATAAAACATGTACTAAACTTTCTTTAACGTTGACATAAAAGGGTCGTGGAAGCTTACATAGGCTTGCATTTTAGACAAAAAATAAGATCAAACTATTGTTTGTTATGTTACAAAAACGAGGCCCTATTTGCGACCTTTTTTGTAATTTACTCGATATATTTTTCTTGCAACATTCGAAGTGATTCTACGATGTATTATATTATAGGTAAGCCTATAATATATTTAGATATTTGTTTATACACACATTGATATATGTCTATGTCATGCATACATAGATTAATAATATCCATATCTGTATGGTGAAGCTCTCTTCCACTTTAGGTAGGATCTACTACATGGACTCTTGCTCAAATAATGGTATCCATATATGTATCTGCCAAAAATTTGTAATCATGTCCGTATCAATATCCTCAAAATTTTGAAAATGGTATCCATACCAGTGTCTGCAAAAAAATATAAAAACTCATATACATATTCATATACATATGCGCTAAAATAAAAAAGGCATTCATACCTACTTAAAAACGGATACGATGGCGGTCAGATAATAATTTATCCGTATCTAGTTGCATCCCTAACGAGCCATGAATAAGATGCGGCTCTTAGTGTATGAGCTACATGTGCCTTTAAGAATCCCCTACTTGTATGTGCTAACTCCTAAACTATGCGAGTAGCCTAGAGGATTTGGCAAACTCCTAAACTATGAAAGCCCAAAGCATCAAGGCCTGGATATAACATATGTGATTATCCTCCACAGCTTTAATCACTGATCATGTTGTTGCCCTCTCAATTCACTACTACTTGGAGTCTATCCTATGTCCTTCCAGCGAGATGGTTGTCTTGTTCCCATGCATTGCTCTAATGACAATGAAGTGGTATTCACCTGCTGCTAGTCCAATATCTCGCGACGAAGCTTCATGGATACCTTGGAAAAAATCTTGGCATGCAACTCAAAAGAGTTCAAGAGGCTTACCTCAAGGCAATCACTGCTGATCATGCATATGCATTGCGAAGCATGGAAGATATCCCCCACCCCAGTGGAAGTAGAAGCCGACCCCCAAACCAACGTCAGTTAAGTCAAATCTATTGGGGTGTGTTTGGTTCGGGAATAAAAACGAATAATGGCAAGGAATAAGCTGGAATAAAGCACTATTCCTGTTTGGATGGAACGATATGAATAAGGTGGAATAAGGTAAAATAATGTTATGTAAGGTGGAATACAGATAGGAATAAGAGTGGACTAAAGGTAGAGAGAGGTGCATAGAGGGAATAGCAGTACGAGGAACGAGAGGAGAGGGGAATAACACTCTTATTCTTGGGATTATTCCCCAAAACGAACAACCCCTGAGGTTGTTTTTTAATGCCACAACTACTATCCATGGGAAAAAAGGATTTTATTAAAATTAACAAAGTCGAGCTTAAAATTTTCAGGAGGTTTTCTGACATTAGCCCTTTTGGTGATTGCCTAGAGTTGCCTCTCTTTCTACTAGACATTACCAACTGCTTAATTTGGAATGCTAAAGGTTTCAATGTCAAATGTACCATAAGTAGACTTTTTCTTCTCATGTACCTACTGCAATGATTCAAGAAAGAAATTAGATTCATTTCTCTACCTGCCACTTTGCTTAATGCATCCCACTTAATTGGAACTCCATCAACAAACCATCTAAGGGCTTGAGCCAGGGCCTTATCACTCTTTGGGGAACGGACTGACTAACCCCAACCAATTCTTTTATAATTGACTATTGTTAAATCATTACTTTTAATTAGAGACTTGAGTAACTCTACCTTCACTTGATGCAATGTTTACCACATGACAAATTATAATGGCAAACTTCTTTTCTTTACCACATGACAAATTATAATGGCAAACTTCTTTTCTTTCTGTCTGAGGGAGATGGTGACACCGCTTTTTTTGGAAAACCTTGCTTCAAAACTTCTACACTCTATGAGATACTTTTGCTCCCCTTATCTCGAGGTTGACAACACTTCCTGAGAATCCGATATAAGAGGGAGAGGGGTGATGTATAACTTGTGCAATATACAATAATTCCAATAATAATTCCAATAATAATAATATCAGTTGCAAAATAATCACAAACAAAAATGATATAAGTAGAGAAACTAAAATCACAATGCACAATGAGTTTTATGAAATCCAAGCAGGTGAAAACCATGATTCAGACCTATGTTTACAGAGAAAGGGGTCCACAGCTCGAATATTTATTTATAATATGCTAAAAAGGAAATAGATTAGCAATAAACTTGAATTTCACAAGCTTACAAAACTTCCGAGGTAAATTTGCTTGGGAATGAAAATGACCGCTTTTAAGCACACCGAGATTGACATTGTGGATGGCTCGAGAGCACGAGTATAGCACACAAAGCACTCTTTCTTTACTTTTATGTAGAGAATGTTTCTCTTGGTTGTATGTCTCAACATATCCTATTCATAGTGTTAGAGGATGTAGAGACATTGAGGACTCTAAGTAATGATTGGATAACAAAATATGAAATTCCAACATTCAGAAGAAATCCAGAAGTCAGAGTTGATCGATCATGTACAAAAGTATTGATCGATCAACATAGTAGAAGTGATTGTTCAAGTCAACAATATTGATTGATTAGTTTTGAACCTTTGATGATTGTTGAGGCTCAATTGAATATTGATCTATCATGGTCAAAAGGTGATTGATTGGAGGTTGATAGATCATGATTAAAGTTTTATTGATCACATGGTGATCGATTATAATGTTAGTTAATCGATCAAGTCAAAAATTAAAGTTAAAGTTGATCGATCAGGATCAAGATTTCAATCGATCAAGACCCCAAAAAATGATTTGCCAACTTAGGTAATTCTGTCTTATTTTTGCTTGTTGATCAAGCATATGCAAAATCTATAATGCAATTTTTGACATAAATAAAAAGTACAAAAATCCTGTTAAGTGACCAAAGACTCAACAAATATTACATAAGTGACCATGTCTCTTCTTTACTTGTCATTGACCTCCAAAGACTTAAAATCTTCTTTATAAATAAATTTTTTAGTGTTTGGAAAACGAGTCTTAAGTTTTTGTGTGTGATGATGCTTAGGAATCATGCTTCTTTGCTTGAATTCAGCCTCATAGACTTCTCTGCATTTTTCATCAATTCTTCTCCCTGAAAATTCAATCAAGTTATTAAATATATATACAACAACATAATTAGTAAAATCTAAGTCACATACACTTCCTATCCCTTCTACTTAGGTTTATCATTCTTATGGGGTTGAGAACTCAACATAATACCTTTCATCATCCCAAAGGTAACACTATTCTCCCTAGGATAAAGCCCCGAGACTCGATAGCCTCCCATCCACCTTCTACATGAATTTTTTACCCCTGAATAAACATGAATGTAAGAAAATTTTTTCAACCATGTAAAATGGAATCACCTCAAAAATACTATTGAGGAAATTGACATTGATGTGATCACTCCGGTAAAAAATTTAATCTCCTTCAATTTGAGAAATTTTTTATCAACAAGTCTAATAAATTCTTCCACAAAAATCTTAACAAAATCTACATCTATATGTGGTTGGTTGATATCCTTTAAAGGATTCTCCAGAGCGACTTCAACACCTTTACCAAAGGAAGATCTACTATTGATGGAGTTGCCACAATGGCTAAGAACAATGCGGATTGGACCCAACGAAAATTCAAAGGATTGATGATAAAAATATTTTCCATAAAGCCTTCGATTTATATTAAATGACTTCCTACCCTAGGCACTAAATTGGTTTGATTTCCCTAACGCTTGTGTTGGATGGATCATTGCTTTGCGAAAAATGTGAAAAATGAATTATTTCAACCTCATAAAACTAAGAGTGGAAGTATAAAGATCTCCAACATACAATCTGCGTAAAGGATGAACATAAAGACATCATAAATAATCTCAAAATGCTTAAAATCATCTCTGCCATCTCCAGGTTTAGTATCAATCTAAGTAAATCAGGATTCGTTATTTTTACCGAGGAAGGAAAATCAACCCCCACTAATTTTGTATTTTGGACTCACTAATGAATCCTTCCCTATCAATTATATGGGTATGAGCTCCATAGAAAAAATGCCCAACTCTTATTAGAATGCAGTATTGGAAGAAATCAACGAAAGACTCTTTTCAAAAATATTAGATTTACTTATACCTCTATTTTTTATACAATTGCATGTGTCATGCATATTTTTACAAAATCAATAGTAGTGGCCTTTTACTAGTACATTAGTGCTTCTATTTTATTCCAACATAAGAGTAATATTGTGAAATTGTTTAAGAAAGTATAGGAGCACAATTGAAATTGCGTAAAAAGTTAGGGATATAAATGTTATTAAAAAACTTGAACGACATAACAAGCATATTTTGTAAAATTTATATAAAAACATATATGTGATGTAAAAAATTAATAATTTTAAAATTATTTAAAGTCTAATTAGTGACAAGTGTTATTAATTTATGGGATTTTATCACTTGTGCCCCTCTGAGATATCGCAATATCAGTTATGCTCCTATCTTTTTGGTAATATCAGTTGTGCCCCTCACTTCTTGCTCCGCCATCAGTTGTGCCCTTCCGTCAGATTGACCGTCAAAAAATTAAAATAACCATGGTTTATTCAAACCATGGTGTGGTTAAGAAGGGTATTATGGTCCATACATCTTCTTCATCTTCTTCCTCCTCCATTTTCTCTTCTTCCTTCTCTTCATAATTTCTCTCTCTTACTAACACCTTCATGCATCCATCGAATCTCTAAAATTTTTACATTTCCACGGACGTATCATTCGTTACGGATCAAATGATGAATTTTATTGAATTTTTGGATGACTTTTTATGAATCAATTAGTCAAAAATTTATCAAAATTTAACAAAAAAACTCAACTCCAGTTTAAGCCACTGGTGGAGGAGGAGGGCGGAAGGGGCCGGAGGAGGCGCGGGGGCCGGAGGAGGGGTAGGCGAGGGGGCGGCGCGTTCAGGGGGAGGGGGAGGCGAGGGCAGGGGACGGGGGGAGGGGCGGGGGCGGCAGGCTGGGAGGAGGTGTGTGGCTGGCCGCCGTGATCTGACCACCTCCCACGTTTCCCCGTTGTTAATGGCATTCAGGTCGGTGGCTGCTCTGGTCTTGCAAATTAGGGTTTCGCGCAAGGCTAATTGGTCTATTGATCGTCCCGATAAACCTGATGGGGGCGATGGCGAGCCCTCCTGTGGTGCAGCCCCAGTGTGAGAAGGACAAGTCGACTGCGTTGCCCCACACGCCGTCAACGGGGCTCAGGACCCCGCCGATGGGCCTGAGGCTCCTGCAGCTGCACGGATCCGCCGCGTCGGACGAGGCCATGTGGAGGAGGCTGAATGTGCAAAGCTTCCACCGCCACCTTCATGAATGGAGGGAGAGGAGAGATGCGCCCTCTCTGCTTCCGGTTGATGTGCCCTCTCTGTTTCCGCCCCCTCTTCGACCGAGGTTTCGCACATCTTCCGCGATATCAAGGAGAACGCCGGCGACGGGGAGGGGAGGGGGCAGGGGCAGCGGCGGGGGTGGCGGGCTGGGAGGGGGCGGGGCTGGGAGGGGGGCCCAGGGGAGGGAGCACAACGACGGGGAGGGGAGGGGACAGGGGCAGGGGTGGAGGGCTGGGAGGTGGTGCGGGGAGCTCGGGGCGGCGTGGGTCAGGGGGTGGGGGAGGTCGGGCTGGGAGGGGGTGCGGGGTTGGGCGGCGCAGGGCATGGGCGGGAGCTGCGGGCTGGGAGGAGGTGCGGGGAGCTCGGGGTGGAGCTGGGCGGTGCGGGGCAGGGGCAGGGGCAAATAGGGAGGAGAAGGAGGAGGTGGAGGAGGAGGAAGAGGATGGGGAAGAGGAGGAAGAAGAAGAGGATGAGGAAGAGGATGTAAAATGACCTCATAACCTTTTTTTAAATTAATTCCGCCCATGTCCTCAAAGTTAACGTCTGTTTGCACTGTGGATGGACGGTAACTAACCCGAGGGGCACAAGTGACAAAATAACAAGAAGTGAGGGGCACAACGGATATTATCAAAAAGATAGGGGCATAATTGATATTGCGATATCTCAGAGGGGCACAAGTGATAAAATCCCTTAATTTATTTCTTCTCATAGTATGACTATGGCAATGGTTTCTTTGTTTGTTATTATTATAAGTGGAAAACCTCATACACAATGTGGGAAGAGAGAGACATTGCTCATATGGCATGAAGGGACATGTGTTAATGAGTCATTGGCACATGTGAAGGAGAAGAGATAAGGGGGTACTATACTATGGGGTTAGAATGGGACTAGATTATGAATGTTTCTGAAAAGTTTGTTTATTGTTAATTTATTTGAAATTATTTTGTAATAAAAAAGGGGATGGTTGAACCGATGATTTGGTTTAATTGGTTCAATCGGATTTAAGCGATCCAACCGGGTTGTGATTGATTTTGATTGATTTTTATTTTCTGAATAAAAATCGGGTGGTTAGACCGTTTTCCTCCGGTTCTTGGTTTAACCTGTTCAACTGGTCGGAACGGTTCGATTTTTAAAACCTTGATTTTTTGCTCCCCTCCAATTTGAGAAGGATGATGGTGCCTTAGAGGTGCATCCTCCTACTTGTATTATTTTGGATACTCCCCTTTGTATGATCCTTTTGAAGTTTCCTTGATGAATAGCTATCCTTGCTTGCTAAAAAAAGAAGCAGTCTTGTCATTAATGAGATGATCAAAGCTACAAGTTATGCTAAATGAACTCTTAACAAGTACCATCCTAATGGATCCTGGTCGGACTTTCTTTTTGCTTATTCTGTCAAAAGAGTGTTTTATTTTTCATCATAGATAATCTTCACATGATATATTGAATTCTCTACTTTCCAACCATTTAACTCTTAGAAACATCCTCCCTACATCTCTAACCTGTTTTACAAAAAAAATCCCTGCATGGCAGTTCAGTAGGGGCATACTTACCCCATTAATTTCTTTGCATACAAGTATCTACTGCGCAAGCTGCCTTTAGTAGTTTGGTGAAACTATATGTCTGCATGGACTCAAGGAGTGCAGTGGCCATTTGCCGTGATTGTTTTCTTTGTTGAGGATGCTGTATTAATTCCTGACCATTGTACTTGTTATCTTGCAGTTGCAAGTCCCGAGACTTGAATAATCTATCTGTTCTTATTTGCCTTTCCTGTCATACGAAAATGGTTGGCCTTGTACAGAGCACGTTGGTTTTTGGTGATCTTACAGAGGTTGCCTGCCAAAATATGCATGCATGGATGCTTATCTCGCATATATTAATACCTGAGTTGAAGGTTGTAGATGAGAAGCAATCATATGTTACTTAACCCCAAGCTTTATTTACGTAGAGTATATGTCACGCGATTTTGCTGCTGCCTCTCTTCTTCAATTTCTGGTATCTTTGAGTAAAATGGATTCCAGAATCTGTGATGTTATCTTCATCTGATCCAGATTTTTCTGGATGCCCATAGTAGATGGACTTGTTGGTTTATGTGATTCTTTTTATTTATCACGTGATCACTGTAGAAGTGCATGCATCTTAAGTTCCTCCGGTGTATTTTTCTTTTGAGATATTGGCAGTCATATAGTTAATTGGTGCATCATGTAGCCGTGTACATGGTGACACTAGCAAGAACTTTAGAAACTTTGTCAATTACTCACTTGCTCACGTAAACATCGTAATTATTGCATGAACCCTGTAAACTTGCTCCGTTTAACACTGCAAACTCTACCATCAATTTACTTATTTAGGAGACTTTAAATGCATCATATATGAACCAACATAAGAATAATGATTCACAAGTTCCTCCTTCCATCGCAAATTAGAAAAACACCGTAACGAAAATGATGAAGAAAAGCGATGGTGACCCTTCTTTCTTTTCTCCTTCCCTTGACCCCAAATGTTAAGACTCAGATGGTGGAGAGTTTTGATAGTGACTCTCTCTGATTCTTGATTCAGTGTTTTGCATAATGAGCCACGGTGTCTCTTTTATAGGGGTAGAGTTGGTTGGTTTAACAAGATAACAAATCATAGCGTAACCGACTCTTGATAACCCACTAACCATCAACGCGGGTCAACATAATTCGGTTACATTTACTCATTGACTTGGTAAAACTCATATTGATTATTTCATCAATATTTCTTATGGACCATGTACGAGATTAATTCCAACATTCTCCCAGTTGGTCTGTATGATCCTTAATAATAAGACAATAACCTTAAACATGCATTTTTATGAGTTTTTTTATTGTCAATGAATCATATACATTAATTGAACTAAATTAATATAATCATAGATGTTACACATTGTACAACTTGACACGATCCCTTCCATGTATCAATATCAATTCAATCCAATCAACTGTAATATAACAATGAAATGATCCAGAAATATAAAGCAAACGAGATTCTCGGAATCATAATGAGCATCAAACAAATTGTACTATTTAACCTTTCATAACAAGGACTTCTTTAAGAACTCATTCTAACAACATGCTCAGAAAAAAAATCTTAGGTGCGAAACTTTTAATTAACAGATCTATAATCATTAAATTAGTATTAACGTGCTTTGTTGATACTTTTCGTTTATGAACTTCCTCCTTTACTGATAATTACTTCAATTTCATGTGCTTTGAATCCTTAAAGTACTTATCATTATTTGAGAAGAAGACGGTTGCAATATTATCACAATAAAGTTTCAATGGCTTGGCAATGTTGTCAACAATTCCAAGTCCTGGTACAAAATTCTGCAACCACAATCCTTGAATTGTAGCATCAAAGAATGCTATAAATTCAGCCTCCATAGTGGAAACAACAATGACAGATTGCTTTGCACTTCTCCATGACACAACTCCTCCAACGAGTAGAAATATATAGCCAAAGGTTAACTTTCTTTTGTCGATGTATCCCGCAAAATCTGAATCAAAATATCCAATAATCTCAACATTATCAAATCGTATGTACATGAGGATATGACCTTTTGGTGCCTTGTAAATACCCGAGAACTTTCTTTGCATTTTTCTAGTTGTCAATACCAAGATTACTTTGATACCAACCAAACATGTCAATGGCAAAATTAATGATACTCCCAACCACTGATGCATAAGGAATCCCCTTCATTTCGTTACATTCCAATCCATTCTTCGGATATTAATCCAAATTTAATTTGTTCATTTCTGAATAGAAACAATCCCTGCAGAGCACGCGTCTAACCTAACTCTTTCCAGGACCTTCTCAATATATGCCTTTTGAGACAATCCTAACAATCCTTGTGTTTAATCATAGAATGCTTCTATTCCAATACATAGGATGCCTCATCCATATTTTTTTTATTTCAAAGTTCTTGGAAAGGTACTTCTTTGTCTCATGTAACAAACCTAAATCATTTGCAGCTAATAATATGTCATCAACATATATGACTAATATAAGCTTGCTTCCAGTGACCTTCATGTTGATATACCTATATACAATATTTTCTACAAATTCATAAGATGCAATGGTATTATTAAATTTGATATACCATTGGCGGAAAGCTTGTTTTAATCTATATATTGACTTATTTATTTACATACTAGATTTTCCTTTCCTTTGAACCTAAAATCTTCGTGTTGTTCCGTATAAACATCTTCCTCTAACTCTAAGAAGTCATTCTTTCAAACTGGATCAAAGGTATCTTTATAATTAATCCATCCTTTTGAGTAAAGCCCCTTGCAACAAGTCTAGCTTTATATCTTTCGATATTACCTTAAGAGTCACACTTGGTCTTAAAAACCCATTTACACCCAACTCTTTTAGAACCTTCAGGTAACTCCACAAGATCCCATATATATTTATTAGCCATTGACTCTAGTTCTTCTTTAATAGCATTCAACCACTTCTCAAAATCATTACATTCCAAATGTATAGAATATATAATCATTAAAATTTACATATCCTTTGTCATTTAGAGCGTCTTAGTGCAATTTGTGATTGTGGTGTGCTTGGCTCATTTACAACTTGTTCACTAACAATGACATCGTCATTTAATGTGGATTCCATTTCTTGATGTTACATGTCATTATGTAGAGGAGAATATATGGATGGAACGTCTATTCCAGAAGATTCGGGCTATGGAAGGTTTGGGACTTTATATAGATAACCCAAAAACTGTTATGCAGGCAAACTTAAACTTCCGTAGACCTTGTTTCAAACAATTTTTAAAATTTAACCATCTTACGGCTAAATATATGAGATAACAAACGTCTCTGGATGATGTTATATCCATTTAAATAAATGTCACCCGAAACAACCATTTCATCAGATCATATTCTTTTAATTGATTGGTTACCCGATAATATATCTAGAAATCCAATCAAGATGATAAGTTCTAAATACAATTAAGGGAACAAACCAATCACCATATTTGTCGATAAGCAATCAACATGTCAAAATAATAATGTGACTTCCTTCAAAATCAAGGTTTCAAGAAACCCGTCTCGGATACCAGATTTTAAAGTATAAAGGAATCAACATAATAATGATGATTTACAAGTTACATCCTTTCCTTCCTTATTTTCTCCTTCCATTGACCTCAAACGTTAAGACTGTCTCACATGGTGGAGAGTTTTTATGATGATTCTCTAATTCTTGATTCAATATTTTATATAATAATCCACTGTGTCTTTTTATAGGGGTAGAGTTGGAGGGTTTAACATGATAACAAACCCTATCATAACCGACTCCTGATATCCCACTAACAATCAATGTTGGTCAACATAATTCGGTTACGTTTATTCATTGACTTGGTAAAACTTATATTTATCATCTCATCAATATTTCATATGGACCACACACATAGGGATGAAAACGGATACAGATATATCCGAATATCATCTTACCGTATTCAAAAAAATATCGGATACGAATATCCATATCCGAATATTAATCGAATACATATCAAATATGGATATGGGTTGTAAAAATTTTCGGAATACTGATACAGATATGGTAATGACTTGAATATCCGAATCAGAATATCCGAATACAATATTTATTATTCTTTTATATATTAGTCAATATAATATCAACCATAGCCCCATGTTATTATATTTGTATTTGTAAAAACCCCAAACAAAGTCCCATACCGTGGAAAACAAAACTTTCCGGGTGGGATAAATAGTGAGGAGATTACTACTTGATAACCCAGCTTAAGCATTTTGGGGGTGGTTAATCGGGTCTGTATGGGCCCGATCCCAAGAGGTTGTTAGGGCCAGTAATGCTCCGTTAACGGACCGGGGACCTAAGCCCGAGACGTTACAAATGGTATCAGAGCGGGTTCCCTCTGATAGTGGAAAGGGCTACCCGAAGGGAACTAAGCCACGAGCGTGCAGCCGCCACTGTCACTGGGAAGAAGTGATGTGCCATGTCGCAACGAGGACGTTGCGAATATAAGTGGGGGAGATTGTAACACCTCCCAAAATAATGAATAGTCCCACACCGTGGAATACAAAATTCCCGGGTGGGATAAATAGTGACGAGATTACTACTTGACAACCCAGCTTAAGCATTTTGGGGGTGGTTAATCGGGTCCGTATGGGCCCGATTCCAAGAGGTTGTCAGGGCCAGTAATGCTTCGATAACGGACTGGGGACCTAAGCCCGTTCTGTTACAAATGGTATCAGAGCCGAACGCCCTCTGATAGTGGAAAGGGCTACCCGAGAGGTGGAGCCGCCCCTACAAAGAGGTTGGAGGAAATGGCTACCCGGAGCATGCAGCCGCCACTGTCACTGGGAAGAAGTAATGTGCCATGTCGCAACGAGGACGTTGCGAATATAAGTGGGGGAGGTTGTAAAAACCCCAAACAAAGTCCCATACCGTGGAAAACAAAACTTTCCGGGTGGGATAAATAGTGAGGAGATTACTACTTGATAACCCGGCTTAAGCATTTTGGGGGTGGTTAATCGGGTCTGTATGGGCCCGATCCCAAGAGGTTGTTAGGGCCAGTAATGCTCCGTTAACGGACCGGGGACCTAAGCCCGGGACGTTACAGTATTTATATTATATAATATAATATATTAATGATATTAATAAATTTCCATTTATTTGAAGATAGGCACGAACGAAAGTTACGAAACCCTATCTTTTTTTTGCTTCCGGTCAAGAACGCATGTCACTTCGACACTCTCTTTTGTCATAATGCAACTTATTTATATTTCATTGTTATTATTTAAAATTATTAAAAACTTCGATAAAAAATCAATTCGTATTCGCATGTTATCTTTATTCAATCTATATTCGGATTCCATGTTTATTGGAGCCATATTTGGATTCATTCTTTATTCGATTCGTATTCGAGTCTGCTCTTTATTCGATCCGTATTCGGATTCGATAAATATCTGATTCGAATTCTTATATATATTTTAGGGATATAGTTTCCTTAATGCATATCCGAATCATATGCATATCCGTATTCGTATTCAATAGAGATGAAGCAATTATGGATATGTAAATATGCATATCCGATACGATCCGTTTTCATCCCTACATGCATAGGATTAATTCCAACAACTTCATCTTAAGTTAATTTGCTTTAATTTAAGTTGAGTTAATGAAACCCCAACAAAAATCAACTGTGGATTTTCCTCTCTTCTCTCTCCTTCTCCCCTTTCCGGAACCGAATACCTTTATTTATCCAATGTCATTTTACTAGATCAACTTTCAAATGGAAAATATCTCTTAGATTTGTTAGGGATAGGAAGTTTTTTCTGGATCTTTTCAATTAAACCTAATAAATTTTTTGGATCTTTTCAGTTTAACCTAATGTGGGCATGAAAATAACGATGCTACCCAATAATTTAAACCTAATAATGGCTTCTGATCTTTTAATTTTTAAATTACTAATGTCGATGCTACCCCAATTCTCTATCATATCTTAAATTTATAAAACTCCTAATAATAGTGTCAAGTTGATTTTAGCTAGGATTTTAGCTAAGTATAGGTATAAGTAGTCAAGTTGATTTTTATTCTATTTTTGTGATAATTTTTTATTTTTAAAGTTCCTATTTGATTTTCTTACTTTTATGATTATTATGTGTTTACTATACCAATTTGGAGTTGAGAATTGGTATAGGTTTATTTATTTATTGTTGAACTTTAATTGTTTTTAGTAAATTTCTATATTTTTATTTTTATTTTTAGTTATATGAACCTTTATTAGGAAATAAAAAAGATTTATTTAAAAGTTGAAACCATGAGATTTTATTAGATAGAATATAAGTATATATAGTATCTAGGCAAATCATCATCATCATCATCATTATTAATTTTATGAATTTTAATTAGAAAATTAAGAAAAAGATATTTAAAAGTTGAAAACTTGAGTTTTCATTAGCTAGAATATAAGGAATATCTAAGTAGATTATTATGTTTACTGGAAAATGTAGGTGCATTAACGGTATCAAATAAATTTTTGGTTTTTTACTTTTCTATTTTTTAGTATTTTTCCTTTTTTTGAAAAATCAAGGAAACAACTTAAAGCAATACAAATGAAATATTCGAACCTAGGCAAGCATCTAAGAAAGTAAAATAAATATAAAAATATGAAGAGTAAATTTACATCAAAAATCTTTTGTGGAGCTACTAAAGTATCATAAAGTATCATGCATTGTAGGATGCGTAAGATCTTACGTACCTTATAAGGTGTGACTAATACTTTTTTTCCAAAAATTAATGCGCTGGTTGAGATGCAGATAAGAATGAGAATACAAAGGGCATGACACAGTTACCAAGTTTAAGAGACCAAGCCTCAGCCGCTCGATTTTGATCGAACGGTTCACATGATCTGCAGTACTGCGTAGGATCTGGACCAAGTTTCATCAAAGAGGATCCTTTGCTGTGGTGGTTTGCCTGCTGTAATCGTGGGAACTGATTGATCTTGATCGAGCGGTTCACAAGATTTTGCACAGTACGAATCCACAAAAAGTGCAAAATTGTGCGAACCGCTCAATCAAGATCGAGCGGTTCCCATGGCCGCAGCAGACTTTGCTGCATTTTGGCCAACAGCAAACGATCCGGTCCCCGAGTTTCATATGCTGTGATGTTGATAGAAGGTCAAAAAATACAGGAATATATATAAAACAAGTCCAAGTACGAAACATAGCTTACCCCAACAAAAAAAATGATCAAAGAATGAAGGAGATAGCAACCTCATCACATCAGAAAAACGGAAAACTTAGAACTCTCAGCAAATGCAATTTAATCCTGACATGCTGCTCAAGCTCACTGCGGTTGGATGTGAGAGCCTTCTTCCGAACCATTTCAATAGTACGGGTCGGACCTATGACGATGGCATGCGAGTAGCACATGATTCATATGACTACTTCCACTATATACACACTCAACTGACCTGACCTCGTCCCTCGCAAGCTGTTCCAGATCCATTTAATAAATCGAAGAAACAGAGCGAGTACGAAATCGTAAGCAACACTTGTTGCAGGTATTGCAACCATCGGTGGTCATCACTGACCCTGTCCCCTTCTCCATGATCAAGAAACAGAAAACCATGGCCCATATATTCTCCTCGCAAACTTGCCTACGCTACCTTTACACGAGAATTTACTTCATCTCATGATACACATGCATGCAATATAAATATATAATAATACGACAGATGTTATTACTTAAACTCAGATCACGACCATAGTCGCGAATGGTGATCATGGAGTGGATACTAAGCTAGAGACACTAGAGGTAGCTGCAGAGGGCCAGGCAATTAGAGGCAATCTTCAGAAGCTCCTTGTTGTTCACAGCCCACGTCGACGACGGATCCAGCGTGGGATCCCCCGGCGCGTCGCCATTGCTGCAGGTGTCGTACTCCGTCACGACGGCGGACAGGGAGCCTTGCACGGATTGCTTGTCACTGGCCTTAACCGCCTCCAACGCGGCGTCATAGTCGCCGAGAGCGGATGCGTACTTGGTCACGCAGCCGTCGAGGATCATCGCGACGATTTTATCGGTGGCGGGGTCATGTGCAGCCTTGTAGATCACCTGCTGGGCGATCACCGTCTGCCGCTTGCCGGCCTTGATGAGGAGGTCGAGGGCGAAATGGATGCCGATACCAGCGGTGGTGCCGAAGGTAGCGGTGTCGAGGAGGGGATTGATGGCGGAGATGCAGGCATCGGGGTAGTCGGTGCGACCGCAGACGGCCTTGACGGAGAGGGCGATGCTGCTGGCGATGTGGGGGCCGAAGGAGGAGAGCGGCGAGAAGGAAGGAGGTGATGGTGCAGGGGCGGGTGCGCGGGGGATGCAGACGGATGCGGAGAAGGAGAAGGGGAGGAGGAGGAGTAGGGAGAGGAGGGCGGTGGAGGGAATCATGACGATGGTGGTCTGCCTTCTGCAATCGGGTGGAGAATGGGAGGAAGATGCGAGGTAAGTTGGGAATGGGTGGTGGAGCTGCTGAGGCGGTGGGGGTCCTCTCCTTTTCTATACACGAGAGGGAGGTGGTGGGAATATGATCCATTTTCTTCCGACTTTTCTGTTGCCTTGAGCAGAATTGAAGCGTTTTGACTTCTTTGATCAGGAGGTCGAGGACGAATGGGGAATTAATAAGGTGCGATCTGCATTCTATATGAACTATAAATTCTAATTTTTAGAAGTATTTAATCTCTCTTTTTTGAAATATCAATTGCACATCCTGTTCTTTTAAAAAATATATTATTCTATTCTTCCGTCAAGGTAAAGTAAGAGCAATGATGAATTTTATAAGAATATAAGGGCACAACTGATAATTTCAAAAAGAACAGAAATATAGCTGATATTGTAGAAGTCAAGAAAGGCAGAGATGATCAAGATTCTTTTTAAAAGGGTTTATATCATTTGCACCCTTAACTTTTGCAATATTAGATATGTCCCTCCTCTTTTTGGAATATCAGTTGTGCTCATACCTTCTTACAAAATTCACAGTTCTACCCTTCTATTGAGGTAAAGTAGGGGCATAACTGTATTACAAAAGAGTAGAAATGTGGATTTTGTAAGAATGCGGGTGTACAATTGATATTCCAAAAAAGGAAGGAACATAATTAATCGATATTGTAAAAGTTAAGAAAGGACACATGTGATAAAAATCCTTTTTAAAATGTATAAAGGATAAAGGAGGGGGACCTACGGTTCTTTTGGTAACCTGATTTACCCCTCTCTTTTCTTGGGATGGAATTCTATCACAAATCATACACATCACATCACATTCTTTATTTCAACCCTCTCCAACCCTCATAACCATCTCAGACAGCTACTATTCCCAAGGTTACCCCAATCCACTTCAACTCAGCAACCAAACGGACCCCTAGAGTCCTCAGAGCCAAGCTTTAAAAAACTGGACCAGGCCGACTGGTCGGACTGGTTGGACCGGGAACCGGCTCTGACTCGATTGGTTCGATCGGTTATATGTAATTAATTTAAAAAAAAAGAAAATAAAAAAATCGGGTCTGATCGGTGGTCGGACCGGGTTAACCTGGGTGGTTGGACCGGCTTGACCCGGATTAACTCAGTTTTGATAGTTTAGTATATTTTCAAAAAATAAAGGTTTAAATAATAAAATAATAGGGTTTTTTATCACTTGTGCCCTTCTTAACTTCTATAATTTCAGTTATGTCTATCTTTTTTTAGAATATAACCTGTGCCACTACTTTCTTAGAGTAATTTTCTAGAAGTAACTATAAATAATTTATTACAATATTATATTCATATATAATGCTAGAAAATGTGACTACCTTTTGTAGAGTTTATTCGGTATAGACAATCATGTTATTCTATTGAAGGATTTGATATTTTAAATGATTATTTCATTGATATATAAATACATAGTTACATATATGTATCCGGTTTTATCGGCTCAAAAAACAGGTTTGACCGGTCAGACTAGTAAATTAAGCTGGCCCGATTTTTTTCAAGTCGATAGGAATGACGGCGCCATGTTGACATCATAACCGGTCTGATTAGTTTGGACCGACGGTCTGACCCGATTGGATTAAATCGAAGACTGACCGGTTCAATGTTCAGTCTGATTTTTAAAACCTCACTACAACAGAAAATGGTTATTGCAACAATTTTTACGTGACAGAAATAAATGCGACAGAAATCTGGCATCTAAACCCATCACTTAAGTGCCATGCTGGAGGGCTGAGAGCTCGTGCCCCTTTTTCGGAAAAAACTGTAACCCTATTAAGACACCACCACAGCCTGTGCCCCTTTTTCAGAAAAAACCCTAGCCTATTAACGACACCACCAGCCACCATTTGTCTCCCCTCTCTCAAATCTTTCTTCTACTTAACCTCTCGACACTTATCAGCAATGGTAATGGCGGGATTTGGCGGTGCTGCTGATGGTGCTGGCGACGACGCTGGGGTTAGCGCTGGGGGCGACACTGGAGGGCGTGCTAGCGAGAGATGGCCAGGGGCAGTCGATCATGGAAGAGGCAATGTGAGGAGGGCAAGGTTGGCTGTGGAGAGTAGTGATCTATGGGCCGGTGATGAATGCAGATCGAGGCCGATTAGCGCTCGATGGAGCACTAGGATAGGTGGTGGTAGAGGTAAAGGGCAGTAGACGGGGATGGGAGCAGAGAGTCAAGGTCGATCGGCGGAGGCTGGGGATGATGGACGAATGGAGAGGACTGTAGGTGGTAGACGGACAATGGGTTGTGGTAGAGGTGAAATGCAGCGGATGAGGATGAGAGCAGAGAGTAGAGGTCGATGGGCTAAGGAGCAGAGAGTAGAGGTCGATGGACTAAGGCTGGGGACGATGGGCGGAGGGAGAGGCCTGTAGGCTGCGGGTTGACGATGGGTGGTGATAGAGGTGAAGTGCAACAGACGAGTTCGCAAGCACAGAGTGAAAGGCGATGGCCCGAGCCTACGGATGATGGGCGAAGGTAGAGGTATGTAAGGATTTTAGCATTACATGAATATATGAAATTTTGTCTCCGCCTTTTTTTGTGAATTATAACCTTCATAATAGCATTGCATGTTCTTATTTGTGAATTATAACCTTCATAATATCTCTCAGAACTTCAATGATTTCAAACGGCGGTCCATCTCATAAAGCATACATTCGTGAATACATGAAACTCATAGATATTAGGGGACTACCTTCAAGTTTTGTTAAATGGAAGGTCCTAAAAATAAGATTAGCAAAATTATACTGGAAGCACGATATGTATTGCTCCTATATTGTTGTTGTCAACTTAATTATATTTGATTTTTGTAAATGATAATGTACAATATCCTTCAAAAAAGGGAGGAAGAGCACACATTTTAAATGTGTGCACAAATTCTAACACCCTCCCCCAAGTTTTCTGATGAGTACTTTGCAGGTCCAGGTGAAATTTTGGTAAGGGTGCTGAATCGAGATGCTATGAGGCTAAGCTGGAGAAGATTTTAAGAATATCTCAATAGTAGTGGGTGCTTCACTTTCTAAAGATATATATATACACATACATACATCTCATAAATGGACATGAATTTTATTGAATTGTAGGTGACAATCCATCTTGGATTTATAAGATTGGGGTTGACTGTCCAACTTGGATAAAGTTTGATTTTTGGGAATGACTGAAATTTGATATTTTAGCCATTAGTACTAAAATTAAGCTTATTACAGAAAAAGTGCATGCTGAATCATAGAACTTCAATCAACATTAATAATTGACTTGAAAAAGCTTAGTATAATGTGATAAGCTTAACGCACAGGTCAAAGTAAATTTGTACAACAGAAATTTCTCCATACTTTTCACAGATTCTGACATTACAAGTGTAATTAGAAAAAGCGTGAAAATAACTTGAGTACAAGTTCTTAACCTGAAAGGAGATTCCACAAGATTTCACCAAAAAAAGAGATGGTGCTATGATTCATGTTATACCAAAAAAAGTTGTAGTCCTGATTGATTATGTAGATTTCATTTTCAACAGTCACCAACACTTGATTCTCTGGCATCTAATTTGATATTAATAATAGATTCAATAATTGTCTTACTTAGAAGTTGCTATAGATGTACCTAACTTTTATTCTAACTTGTAATCGAACATCTTAAATTCTAACTTGAGTGGGTTATTTTGTTGTCAAATGCATTTATGCCTAATAGATTCACTTGAATTTTGGATTTTGATTTTTGTTGATAAAGTGCAAGGAATGTGGGTGGTTGGAACAAAATGGCAGTAGGTGAGCGGATGACAAACATGCAGACTGAGGGTTGTGATCGAAGGGCTGAGCGCGAGGATAGTAGGTAAGAAATACATATTCTATTATGGTCAAGTTTTCTTTAAGATATACTTTCAGCAAATAAATAGTATTTTTTTAGTATGAAATAGTGGCAATAGTAAATGCTGCTGAAATTTATGACGTCAATATAGACGCTAAATATAGCGAGTACTAAGAATAGTACTGTAGCCACTAATCCCTTGTTTAATAGGCTCTAATAAAACTGAAACATAATCACTAACACTTTGAATAGCAACAGAGATTGATATCCATGATCAAATGGGAAAATGACAGATGGGGAAACAAATCTCCCTTCAACCAAGTTTCGCGTGTTTGTGCTCTAACTAGAACAGATAAATAAAATTAAAACATTTTTCCCATACTTGTAATGGAAATAGAGGGATTTAAAAAAATGGAATGATGTTTATGTTTTATGATCCTCAAAAAAATATTTCTCCAATTGTTTGGGGTGGGCTTCTATAAACAGACGGAAAATGAGTGAAAGTAAATTGATTTTCCCTCAACTTCTGTGTTAGTGTCCTGAATTCAACAAACTTTTTTGTTGTGCTTGTGAAATAATAAATCACTGACCATACTACAAAGGAGGAAGACCTTTTTCATGTAATGACTGCAGCGATGAATAGTTAAATATCAATAAACTACTAATGTATTACTTTTATCACTAACCTCTAATAATCATCAGTTCTCTTTTCTAAAAATTAATTCTTCTGTATTAATCAGTTTCCCTCCTACAATGGATTTGCTTCGTAATCATGTGAAGGAATATGATTTTAATTCCCCCAGAGAAGAGGACATCCCTTTGCAAAGGATATATAAGTTTTTGAAAAAAGTCAAGACAGAAAACATGCTTTATACTAAATTTGGTCCATATGTGTAGGCCTTTTTCACTCAAATTGGGGTGTTGACCGAAAGTCACATTACAATAAGTACCTGTGAAAAATATTGTTATATATGCATGCCCATTTAGTTATTATTACCTCGGTGACAATTTTAAGAGCTGATCATGACTGGTTTAGAGGTATATGCGGGGTTATGCTGCTGAAATTTGATCAAATATAAACTAGCATGTGACAGCGGTCGTCTTATAGTATGGTTGAAATCTTTATGGATGGGCTCAAGTAATAACATAAAAAATAATTCTCCTCTATTGATATTTGTCAATAGAGCTACACTCTATCTTTGTCATTGAGCGAATTTTATGTATTCATATTGACAAGAAAATTTGTACTTGAATTTAGGATGATGGACTTCAAAATTGATCGAAGTTGGATGTACTATATTCCCAACAGACATCTCAGTGAAAGATTTCAATCTAGTGTTAAAAAATTTATTGAAATTGCATTGGAAAACTTCAAGGATAATTCAACTGGTGTATTTCCTTGTCCTTGCAAGAAATGCTCAAACAGATATAATAGAAAGCCTGACGAAGTTTTTGAGCATGTTGTAATAAAGGGTTTTACCTCAGATTATTATGAATGGGTCCATCATGGAGAACCTTTAGTGGATGGAAAGGGATTGATACATATGAAGGAGAAGAGGATGATATTCATGGGCTACTTAGAGATATTTGTGGAGATCATGATCACGACGATTATTTCAGTGATCAAACAAATGATGAGGGAGATGCTGGATGTTCGGAAGAAGAACCGGTTAACAAGAATGCTGATAAGTTTTATAGACTTCTAAAAGATGCAGATGAACCTTTATAATGGATGCGACAAATATAACAAGCTTTCATTTGTAATCAAATTATTACACTTCAATGTTTTGTTTGGATGGAGTAACAAATCATTTACTGATTTATTGTTTCTTTTCAAAGATGTTCTTCCTTATGGTTCAGAGAGCTTTCCATCTTCTTATTATGAGGCAAAGTTTGTCGTTGAGGAGTTAGGACTTAATTATAAGAAGATTTATGCATGCTCTAATGATTGCATGTTGTTTTGGAAAGATTCTGAAGATAAAGAGAAATGTGATCATTGCAGTGCTTCTAGATATGCAACAAACAATGCAGATAATAATAAAAAGAAAAAAATTGCAGCTAAAGTATTGAGACATTTTCCTCTGATTCCGAGACTGCAGAGAGTGTATATGAATAAAAATTTAGCCAACCAAATACGATGGTATAAAGATGAGCGAGTTAATGATGGATTAATAATGCATCTAGCAGATTCACAAGCGTGGAGTTACATTGATGCTCAGTTTCCTGATTTTACAAAAGAATCCCGAATATCAAACTTGGACTTGCTAGTGATGGATTCAATCCTTTTAGAAACATGAACAATGCGTATAGTATATGGCTTGTTGTAGTCATTCCATACAATCTCCCACCGTGGTTGTGTATGAGACAACAAAATTTTATTTTAACTTACTTATTCCAGGAAAAAGATCACCAGGAAAGGATATAGATGTTTATTTACAACCTCTTGTAGATGAGTTAGAACAATTGTGGAATCATGGTGTATTAACTTATGATTCATATTCAAAGAGAAACTTTGTGATACATGTTATGATTTTATGGACAATAAATGATTCTCCAGCTTATGGAGATCTGTCTGGTTGGAGTACAAAAGGACGACTTGCATGCCCTATTTGTCGTGAACAAACATTATCATTACGATTGAGAAATGGGAAGAAGTATGCATATTGCGTTCATCGTTGTTTTTTGAAAGAAAATCATAGCTTTCGATTTGATAGAAGAAGCTTTGATTGTAAAGAGGAATTGAGAACCCCACCAATGCCACTTTCTGGAATGGAGATATTTGAAAATTTGAAGCATTGCAAGAATCAATATGGGAAGAAGCGTATACTTGGAAAGCATACCAGAATTCCAATGGAGAGAGATGATGAAGAAGCAAGTGTTCAGTTTCCACATGCTTGGAAAAAAGTCAGCATTTTCTTCCAATTACCATATTGGAAATATCTCCTAATCCGACACAACCTAGATGTGATACATATTGAGAAAAATGTGTGTGAAAACATACTCTATACAATATTGCAAGTCAGCGGAAGAAGTAAAGATAATGTACAGTCACGTTTAGATATGAAGGAAATGGGCATTCGAGAAGATCTTTGGCTACAAACCTTATCAGGTGATAGATTGTATCTGCCTTCAGCTTGTTATCAAATGTCTAAATCTAAGAAAGAATCGTTCTTTGATATTCTTGGTTTAATAAAAGTTCCAGATGGTTATTCTTCTAACATTGCCAGAAAGGTTAATATGATTGATAAAAAAAGCGGATTGAGAAGTCATGATTATCATATACTCATGCAGCAACTACTTCCTCTTGCAATAAGAGATTTATTAGCAGATAATGTGAGCTTACCGTTGGTACGTATATGCTCTTATTTCAATAAGATATGCTCCAAAGTCATTGATGTCCAAGAGTTTTCTAAGATGGAGTCAGAGATCATCACTATCTTGTGTGATTTAGAACGGATATTTCCTCCCTCATTTTTCACCATTATGATGTATTTACCAATGCATTTAACTTTCGAGGCAAAAGTTAAAGGTCCAGTACATTATCACTGGATGTATCCCATTGAAATATATTTGTTGACTCTAAAAAAATATGTTAAAAATATGAGTCGTCCTGAAGGATCTATTGCAGAAGGTTATTTGGTTGAAGAGTGTTTGACATTTTGTTCTTGTTATTTTACCTCTGAATCCAAGTTGAATCGTCAAGTGAGAAATTACGATGAAAACGTAATTGGTGGAGGGATGATTCATCAACTAAGCAGAATAAAAGTAGATCAAGCTCATCGTTATGTTCTTTTTAACACAATTACGATGGATGCATATCAAATGTATGATTTTTATTTAATATTTTAGGTTTGTAAAGCTAATGTATAATCTTAAGATCTAACATATATTTTAACAGTGAACACATGGCATATTTGCAATCTCATTATTCTCGAATATCAAAAATGACTCTTGGTAGAAGACACCGTCTTCCATTTCCATATTGGGTGAAGGAACATGTAAGTTTTGGATCTTTTAAAATACTTTAATTATTTCAAGATGTTTCATATATAATATAATCTAATTGCATTTCTACAACTAGGTTTCAAATTTACGTGCTATAGGTAGTGTTGATGTCTCCGAAGAAATAAAATGGTTATCTCTCGGCCCTTTTATTGAAGCAACCTCTTATGATGGGTTTATTATCAATGGATGTCGATTTCATTGTAAACATATAGATGCTAATAGACAAACTAAAAATAGCGGAGTTCATCTATTAGCTGATGGTTAAAGGATGTCATTGAGCTTAAGTATGGTCCAGATATAAGAGTAATATTATTCGAATGCATTTGGTTTGATGAGGGTAGACTTCACACTGATAAATATGGATTTACATCCATAGATTTGAAACGAGAAAAGCATGAAGATGATCCATTTATCTTAACATCGCAAGATCAACAATGTTTTTACATTAAAGATAACAGAAAAGATGGAGATTTTCATGTTATTGTCAAGATTCCTCCAAGAGATATGTACGATATGCCTGTTAATGGTGTTTATGGTATTGGTACAGTGCATCCAAGCCAAATGCCTATTGATGGTGACGTAGATGCTTGGATGAGAGATGATAATGTGTCACCCACAATAATATTGCAGGAAAATATGTGTCCAAAACGGTAATCCACAATGTAATCTTGTCTTTGTATTAATATGTCAAATATGCTCTTCGAAGTCTTGTATTTTTGTATGATATTGTTTTTTGGTGTTCCCTTCATGTCCCTTCATGATGACATTATACTCTTAAACATGAATGAAGATGGACATAATGAAGAAGTACAAGAAGCCAATAGTATTGCCAGCAATGCACATATTATTAAAAAAAGAGGTCGAGGATGTAGCACGCGAGCTTTCTTTGCATGTAAAAATGGACAGCGTCACATGTTACAGTGGAACAAGAATGGACAAGTTATTGGTGATAATGGAAAGAAAATTCGTTCTGCTTGTGCATATTATGCACGGTGTCATTGGCTTTGGCCTCTTGATAGAAAGTGGAAGGATATGCCTAAGAATGCATTGTTGGATACTTGGAAATATTTGGAGGTATAAATACTCTTTAGTTTGTTATAATTTCAATTTTTAATTGATTAGTTAAAGAAATATTCCAAATATGTATTTCTGTTTCTATTCAACTGCATTAAAATGGGTTCTTTTCTATTTTTTTCACTGTATTTTTTTCGAATCTTCGGATGTTGTTCGTAGAAGCAATAATGTTTTTGTGTATAATTATTTCAAGCATTGTGCAGTGCATTGAGATTAAGGCTTGAATGTTGATGTGTACAGAAATGTGACTTGAAAATTTATTGGATTGTCTAATTTTTCCAATAATATTTGTTTGAGCTTATTTATATAAAAAATTGTATGACAGATTTGAAGCATATTATTGAATATTCGTCAAGTTATTAGTTATCCCATCGCTTCCTCAATCTTCTTATTTTAATCAATGAACATGAATAAGAACAAAAAACCAGTTCAAGTTGAGAGAAAAACTTGCATGAAAAATACTCTCCATAATTCCGGCTAATTATTAAGAATAAATTACACAAAAATCCTTGTAATTACCTGTAATTCTAATGTTGTACCCAAACTTTAAAATGTAACGGTAAGATTTGTTTCAGATTTGATTTGGAGTAGTATGATTTAGGACTAGAATATGATCAACTTAGCTCCTTCAGTCCGAGATTGTGTTCAAAGAAATCTGTAACTTTGAAATTGATTATATATTTTGGGGACTTTTGTATATTTTTTTGTCGTTACAAATATAGTTTCTAATGACGATGCAACGTTCTGTATATAGATCAAAGAAAAGGTGTTGGGGAGCTTCAGTTGGAGAGTGTGATAGTCCAATTAAACCTTTTCCCCCTTATTCTTGTGCGTTTATTTTGAGGTAATATATTGCAAACATCTTTGTGTAAATTATAATGCATTAACTAAAGCAAGAAAAAAACAATTAAGAAAAATAAAACAGGAGATGGACGACACATCTAAATTGGTCAGGACGCAGCTGAAATGTGGTTAGATCCTAGTTAGGAAAGTCCGACATTGATGAATTCTAACTCTGAGCTCATTGGAGCTCATTCTGTTAATGATCAGAAGCACATTCCTACAGTTTTGACCATCTAAATGTTATGTTTGAGCATAGATGTTATGTTTAAGCATAGATGTTATGTTTTACATCCGAATGAGCTAAGGAGTTTTTGCATCCGAATACTCTTACTAGTGACAGGGCTTAAAACTAGAGATTCTCTTTTGATTTTGACTGGGTTATTGCAGTCTGGAGTTGTATCTTTTATGACATGTGGGACAACATGTGTGCTTTTTTTAATGGTTTGATTTTCTAATGGTTAGAAAAAAATTATTGCAGTGTAATAGTAGGATCTATATATGTTTCAGATTGTATTTTCTTGATATGTTGTATGACATGAGCAACACGCATTTTAATTACATAATATTTATACAGAGTTTATGTGAATCTATTGTTTTACAGAGGGATTTCTTCTTAGATGGTCATCCGAATGCTATCACTTTTATTTCTGATGTCATTCATCATCGGCATAGAAATTGAAAAAATAAAGTTAAGAGAATTTGGGAGAAGCATCGTAGAGAACCTGGTGTTCTGATGGCAAAGGTGATGGAGGACGCTCGCATTGACATGATACAATTAGGAAATTTGGTCAAAGAATGGGAGATGCCCGAAATCAAGGTATTTTGTAATCTTATTTATAGACTATATCAATTACTGAGAATAAAATATTAACAATATAAACTTTTTTAATTTGGGCTAAGGCATTAACTAATAAGTTGAATCGTGATGCCAAGACTCTAAATCACAAGTGTGGAAAGAATTCGTTGGCTGCACTACGCGATAAATTTGTAAGTGGTTTTATGGAGTCATATATTGATACGTTTTTATCTATTAATATAAGTTCTATTAATATAAGTTTTATTTTTAAGGAAAAAGAGAATAACGGAGAACCATCAGATCTAATCATGATGAAAATCATGTATCTGAATACTAAAGAGGTGGCGAGTAATTTTAGTTGCAAGTACTCCATACTATATATGCTTTAGCTCATAATTTGTTTCTAGTTTTTAACAGAGGACAATGGAAGCTAATATTCAAGAGATACAATCACAACAACCAGATGTTGCCTTAGATGAAGTTGAGGCAGAAGCATATGCAAGAGTCGCTAAACCTCTGAAGAAAATTATGTTCGATCTCGTGGCATCGACCATGACAAGTCACACAAGTTTTCTGAATACAAAAGACTACAGGAATTCCTCCAAAGAAGCACAAATGATCAGGTACCTATATAATTTGTAAAAATGATTCCATGCAATTTGTGATGGAGATTTGATTAAAAACATTAATCGACCTTATTAGTATAAATAAATAAGTTTAAGTAACTTTAAACGAAATGCTTAGTGAAAATGCAGTAATATGGTTGTACTTTGGATACATGTCTTTGTGCTGCTCTTTACAACTAGTTTCAATTGTCCTCTTTCCAAAAGAAATTGTTTGTATTCTTTACTGTCAGCCTTTTTTAGTAAATGTAATGCTTGAGTATCCCTAGATATGATTAAAATGCCCAGATTTTGATCAGAAAAATGCCAGAAATAAAATTCATGTGATTTCAATTCTAATAGATATATGAGACACCAACTCTAATTTCATGTGACTTTATTATTTTTGATTCAGGAAAGTAGAAAGAAAATGGAGGAAGATGTTGCTTCTTTGAAAGTGTTAGTTGAAAGAGCGAGTAGAACAACGTGACATCATAATACATCAACTTTGTCAATATGTTTGATTTTCATATCCTTATTCATATAGACATGTAAGAGCATTTTAAACAAGTTTATATATCTTTAGTTGTTGAAGCTTCATCATTAATTATTTTCGTGCAGAATGTTCATGATCCTTCAGGATTAAGTGGAAGTGTGGGTGGGACAAATGATGACAGTCATGATAGTGGTGATAATAGTCACATTGGAAGTGATAGTGTTCAAAGTCGTGGAGCTAGAGATGCAAATCATACTATTGCAACTAGTTCTAGATGTCCGCCACCTTTTATAGGTGGAAATCCAACTTTCTGCCAATATGGATATCTACAAACACATCCATTTCTTCCATTTTCCTTTCCACCACAAGTAAGAACATTTTATCATGTGTATTTTTTTATAAATGTATTTATTCAAAATTTTAAAAAATTATATGTGCAATTTCCAAATCAACATCATGGGAGCCAAATCGAGACACCTCCTAGTTATCCACGGTAAATAGACCAACTATTTTATCTTTGGATACGAGTATAACAACATGGACCTAGATTTGTTAATCTTATTCGTTCTTTACTAAAATTTTTACTTAAATATGTATATTATTGGTTAAACAATAATTTCTACTAACCTTTGATTTACTACATAATTTTGAAAGATTTGTATACATTTTTCCTTTTTTTTACTTTTACTAACAACATCATCCAATTTGCATATTTTTTACAGGGAAAAGATTTGTTGCCATATGTAGAGTTTAATATGTGTACAAATCAATTTTATTATGCCTACTGAGTAATAGGGTCTGAAATATGAATTGTTTGAACATGAGGTTATGAACTGATTTACAGTCTGAACTGTAGTAGATTACCATGAAAATATGGTGTGTAGAAAAGTAGGAAGATGTCAGGTTGGGGTCTTCGTGATGGTAGAGGAGAAGGATTATCATCGGTAGAATGCCTACTGATTGGCTCAACACCAAAGATCTTTACCTTGGTGATCTTTTGATGATCCTCATTGGGGTAGCATAGTGGTAGAAGATGTAGGCAACAAGAACTCCCAGGAATAGCGTTGTGATGGTCAGGATGGAAAGAAGTGATTCCAATGGAAGGAATGACCATGGAGAAATGCATAAATAAGAATTAGCATCTCGAAGTCACGTGGATAAGTTGGCCATCATGTTTCAAAAGTTTCAAGAAAAAAAATACTATTTGGGAACCTAGGGAGTAGACATAATTATTAAATAGGTGACTTGGTTGGCATGGTAGAAGGGTGGTATGGTTGATGGCTTGGCTTGGCTGGCATGGTAGAAGGGAGTGGCATTGTTTTTACAGTTCACAGTTCAGATCATACCCTCAACTTGCTCTTTTTACAAAATTTTATTAAATGCTAAGCCAAGGAATATATTGCATGGTTTCAAGTTTTAATTTTTCATTTTTTATTTATAGGCTCGCAAATCTATTAGTGATCCAAGTAGGAATTTTCAAGTATCAAATCCGATGCAACCCTCATCACATTCTCTGGTATTAGAGTTGCCAACCAATATATCTATTCATTTTTGTTTGAACTCTTTTTGCATTCACACCTTTTCCATTTTATATTGTAGAGTCGAAATAAAGCTTGATTTTTAAGAATGAAGGCAATAAATAACATGACAAAAGGTAAATATCTCTTTATTGAGGTTAATATCTTCTAATATTAATTTCACTTTTATTTTTATTTTCATTCATAATTTCTTGCTTTTTTTATAACAGACAACTTCATGGCATTAAGAGACGTCGATGAGATCTGAAGTCACATGGAAGATGCTGATTTTGAAATGAAATACTAATTTGTCAGAACATGTGATCAATTAAAACATGTGATATAAGCTTTGTTGGCTATAATATATATTTGTAATGATCTACTTTTGAAATCATTTTCTGTCCTATTGAGTAGTGAATTTTTTCTTTAATGTCTTTTTCTTACTATATCTCTTGATCTCATCTTTTCATCCAATATGTGGTGGTGATGTATGATTTATTATTTCATGTTAACCCTGTTAGTAGTCGAGTCTGATTTTCTTTGTATGAAATATTGTCATGAGCCTTGATAGCATGGATGTTGGTGGAATATTTTTACCGAAAGTTGATTCTAATTATATTGGTGTGTGATTGTCATTTTAATATATTCAGTTGACAATGATTTAGTTATGAGATGAATGAATCTTGGGCATTTGGATTGCTTGTTGGAGTATATGTGTGATTTGTAAAGGGAGTTCTGTCATTGATCTAATATTTGTGGGGACTAATCCACTAATTCCACATTAGTCGAATGATTGTGTCAATATATGTCTAGTTGTTGATGTATGTTTTACTTGGAGACTAATGCACTAATATTTGTACGCTTGATTTTAAACTTGAAGTATATTGTACTATATTCTTAACTTGATTTTTCCAAGATTCGATTATTCAAGAGATCTAGAAGAAATGCAAACTTTTTCAAAGGAGGAGTATCTTGTATCTCTTAGAAGGGATGCCTTTGTATGTATGTTGCATCTTTTATTGTGCATTCTTTATTATATTTACAAAAGCAAAAATTGTTCCTTGTTGCAGGAAGAGTAGTGCTTTCTCCAGAGGTTTCCCTAAATGCCGCATTTCTACCATGTGATTTTAGATGTAAAGATGTCTTTTATTTCTTTAAAGTTTGTGATTTACTTGATGTTAGTTTTATAAGTTTAATTAAAGCTCAATTTGACTCAATCTAGTAAGGTTATATTTACATGGTAGTATCATTATGAAAATATTGTTGCTTGAATTGCAAAAACAGTGCAGCTAATGACATTTCATTTCGCGCATTTCCCAAATTTTTCAGGACTTCTCAGACTAGTACACTGGAAGCATCCTTGGGCCAGATGCTTGATGCTGACTGCTACGATAACTTAACTTTTAGTAAGTTTCAAAAACATGCAAAGACATCCTATAATTTTGGTAGTTTTTTGAAGTTTCGCTATTTTACTATGCTAATAATGATTTGTTTTTTAGTGATAATTACACCCATAACCCTGAGTAATTTCGCAATAACATTCATAACCCTTCTTAATCGCAAATTACACAAGAAACCCTGAGTAATCCTTAACTCTTACATGACATACCCCTCTGTCATGTTCCGTTTGGGATGAACGTTATGTTTGACGGATTCCGTTAAAAAATACAAAAATATCCCTAATATCCATTCTTATTACAAACCATGCCATCCTTCTCCCTCCCCCCTCACCCGCGGGCTGAGTTTCTCCTCCGCCACGAGCTTCCTCCCCCTCACCCGCATCCCCGATCGCAGCATGACTGCCAGCCCCACCACCTCCAACCCCGACCGCGTGCTGCTCCCCCCCTCCGCCTGCAGGTCTGCAAGCCCCACCAACCCCATCCCCGGCCACGTGTTGCGCCCCTCCCCCCTGTGCGCCGACCCCGTCCCCTGCCACCCTTGCGCCTGCAGCCTTCTCTACCCCGCCCCCCGCGCACCGACCCCACGCCTGCAGCCTCCCCCTCCCTCGTGCGCGTGGAACCCGCCCTCTCTCGACCCCGCGCCTGCAGCCTCCGCCCCGCCCGTGCGTCGACCCCGTCATCTGCAGCCTCCCCCTGCCGCCCCACTCCCCTGTGCGCGTCATCCCCGCCTCCTGCCAACCCCCGCGTCGTTAGCTCCCTCCGCCGTGCCCCGACCCCGCCATCTGCAGCCCCCCCTGTCGCCCCCCTTCCCTGTGCGCGTCGTCCCCGCCTCCTGCCAACCCCCCACGTCGTTGGCTCCCTCCCCCGCGCGTCGACCCCACCATCTGCAACCTCCCCCTGCCGCCCCCCTTCCCTGTGTGCGTCGTCCCCGCCTTCTGCCAACCCCTGCGTCGTTGGCTCCCTCCGCCGCGCGCCAACCCCGTCCCCTGCAAGGTTAAGACCCCATGCCCCTGTGCGTCCAAGATTTCTGTCTCCCTCCTGGAAGCTCCACCCACCTTCAAGCTCCACATCCCCATCCCCCTTCCTCGCGCGCACCTCCACCACGCTGCCTGCGGGCTCTCCGTCCCAAGCCAGCAGGCCCTCGTCGACCCCCCACCGCCCTTCCACCCGCCTGCAGGCCCCCCGTCGTCCCCCATCCCATGTAGCCTGCATGCTCTCTGTCCCTAGCCAGATGCTAGATTTTTTATCTTTTCTTTTTCTTTTTAAATTAATCTCAACAATTGGATGGGAGGCTAGTTAGATTAACTCAACAACTGGTTGAGTTAATAAACAAAACTAACGGAAGATTATAAGTGTAAAACGGAGCATTTATTGAGGGTTTCTCGCGTAATTTACGATTATGCAGGGTTATGAATGTTATTGCAAAATTACTCAGGGTTATGGGTGTAATTATCCCTTTTTTTATTGTGAAGGTGGTGGGACTAATGTCCTATTGAAAAAGAATTACAGTGGTTTTTGCTTTGAAAGAAAAACTAACCTCACTGGTTATATCAGGTGGTGGATTCCCAAGAGATTAATCAAATCTTTTGATGAAAATTATTGTTGCTCTGAAGATATTAACCATGAACTACGAGTGTTGGAATGCCCAAGAAAACCCACAGAACCATACCAGCTTCCTTCCCTGGGGCTTCCTCATGATTCCAAAACTTGTGCATCTTCTGTATCTGCAAGTGCCTTCTTGGCCCAATCTTCAGCGTTCAAGAATTTCCAGCTAAAGATAGCAGAGATGCATGAGCAAGATCGCGTTTGCAGCAAGGAAAAGGACGATGACAAATCCATACCATTGTTTCCTAATTGTGATGGAACAGAAAAAGGCGGTGTAGCTTTAGGCACTAGTGATTTGCCACTTCAAAGAACTTCACACTCTAGGGGCCTGTTTGGTTGCAGGGTTGGGCAGGGTTGGCCCAACCCTGGTTACTATTCACAAGGGCACTTCCTCCTCACAGATTACTATTCACTCACCCCAATCCAGCCCAACCCAACCCAGTCCAACCCAGCAACCAAACAGGCAGGTCTCCTCTTCTACCAATGCTGCTGAAAACCGATTGGAATTCTGTCGATCCAATGCTTGATCCACCTTTTTGGGCAAGCCTTGCTTCACCTACCAGCATTGCTCTTCCTGCTACTGTCAGTTCTATCTCTGATATCAGCCTTTATTCTTTTAATATCAGTGCAGTATTACTCATTTCACGAGCAAGATTGTCATTCTTTTTTTACAGATAAGAAAAACAGAGACAACATCATATGTTTACAGCTGCGAAGAATAAAGCAACATATGCTCTTATGCGACTGTTCGATGCATTTCTCGCATTTATAGATAAACACAACTTTGTAAGTCAACTCCATGATCTTCTCATAATCATTTCACACTCTGCTGTTGTGTAATACTATCTGTTTGTGATTTGGTCGGACAGATAAACATGGGCACCGGAGTACATCTCGGAGAGCTATCGACACATCCATTCTGTGCTTTTATTTCTGACCCCCATTTGGAGATCGACCTTTGACAATGGTGTAAAGATGCTCATTGTTTCAGGCGCCTTCTGTTGTTTATTAAAATCAATGAATACTCTGGCCGATATTAATTGTAGTGACATTATTTCGTATATAAGCCTTGTTTTGGTTGACGATGCTATTGATTAGTTGGTTGAAGATCTTGATTTTTTCTTGCAGATCATTTCTCCTGATGAGTGGTTATCAGAGGTTATAGTTGATGCTTACAAAGTCTAGTTTGAAGATGGATAAAATAACCATTTCTGTTTCAATTTTGATGTTCTCACCATTTAGTTAGAAAGTGATGGTTTAATGTACTATTTCCACACATCTTTGTATTGTACATGATTAATTTTTTAGAAAGTGATGGTTCAATGTACCATTTGCTTACATGATTACTTTTTTATATCAATTGTCTCTTATTGAATGTCTTTTAATTGCTCTGAAGTGATGTATTGAAATACCCCTGCCAACTCTTAACAACAGTCGCATAATACTATGGTGATGGATTATCTGTCACCAAAGTCTTTGGTGACGATGGTTTTGGTGCCAGCTATGCGCTGACAGAAAAGCTGTCACCATGCATGAATCTGTCGCCTGAAACCATAAATACGTCGCCATAGATCCGTCACCTACAACTGTTTTCTTGTAGTGCCTTGCTCAGAGCAACTCTAATGCAAAGATTAGATAATGAGGTACCATAATGAATAAGTTAGCAAAAGATTCTCTTTTGATTGTTGTCTTTGTCTTTAATGGAGAGAGGGCATGCTATTCTTCAGGGTAATTTATAGATCAGGTCCTTTGTTTGTGGACCTGATCCCAATCTGAGCCCTCGATCTTTCATTTGTAACAATTAGATGCACCTCGTCTATCAGTTTTGCTTCATCCTCCGCACATCTCTTGTCATATACAACACCACTTGTCCACCTCGTTTGTCTTAAATTTATCCATATTGCTTTTAAGGAAAAAAAACCCTCACCAACACTCAACATTAAGTGGGAATATCCTTTTTATCTTGCCGACATCATATGTTTGAAAGAAAGACACAATCTTGTTCTGCTTGGAAAAATTGTAGAGGCATTAGCTTTAGAAAAATTGTAGAGGCATTAGCTTTAGAAAAATTGTAGAGGCATTATTTGTTTGTCCTTAATTTGAGATCTCATGCATGTTTTCACATAAATAAACAATTAAAAAAAAGGTTTTTATCAGTTTTGCCTGTCTGAGAAATTGCAATATCAGTTATGTTCCTTTTTTTCAGAATTATCGTGTGTGCCACCAACTTCTTGTTGTTCTATCACTTGTGCCCCTCTGTTACTTTAGCCGTCAATAAGTTGAACTTTATCATATTTTTTCAAACCATGATATGGTTAAGAGGCGTATAACTGTCCAAACACTTCCCCCACCCATCCTCCTTCGACGAATCCTCCTCTACCCCATGCCCTCCGATGTCCTCCACCGTCGTCCCGTCAATGCACGGAACTTCGCCGGCTTCAGCTACAGATGGGGTCAAGGTTCTCACTAGTGGGTTGGTTGCATGTGACAAACTGGTGAGGAGTCTTTGTGACTTCAGTGCCAAGGGAACGATGCTTTGGGGTGGTGATTGCGATGGAAGAGCCGTAGGTAGAGGAGGAGGAGGGGGCAAAGGAGGAGGGTGATGGATGAGGGGAACAGAGGGATGGTGGAGGATAAGGGGGCAGAGGAGGAGGAGGGGGTGTGACTTCCCACCACAGGGGAGAGTGTCGGACATCCTAAGATCCATATACTCAGCAATAGTCATATTCATGCATCATGATCAACATTCGGAATGCATATACAAGAATAGTAAAGAATAAAATGCTCCAGTAATATTTATATATTGATGGTTCTCGAAATTTTACAAATTTACAATAGAGTTCATGATATATTGTACCTGACTAACAATTTAAACGATAGGAACTACAAAAGTATAACGCCAACTAGTACAACTCTACAAGTGAAGATGTACCCTGAGTCTGGTACAAACTGTGGAAGCTAAAGTCACTACTGCTGCTCAATGACCTACAAACTTGGATGGGTTTCCAAAGAAGTACGTTTGAGCAAAAAGCTCAGTATAGCTAAAACATGCTAACACTACACTAAGAGAAATGAAAAAGAGTAAAGAGATTGATGTTCATGTTCCTTTATTATTCTTATAATTGTTATTCACTATACCAACCATATGTGAAATGATTATTATAAGTTACATACAATCTACTACTTATACTCTACAAGTGCTAATCTTATTATCCATAAGTGAGCTCACCAATTTCACATTTATTTATATGACTTGTTGGGTGATGAATCTCATATTCATCATGCTAAATGTGGTTAATTAAGCTATGTTTCTCAAAATCCATATGCATTTAATAATTAATATAGCATCATTAGCATTCATTCATGTGTAAATAATATTCGTATTTCATCATGCATAATTGCATAATGTATAAATTGGCCTAAAAAGCTGCTAAATTCCCATATTTGTAATTAATTCATCCTAACTCCGATTTACTTGAAACTACCTCCATTGTGTAGATATTACTAATAAAAATAAATAAAAAACTCAAATAAATGTCAAATAAACTCAAGTCCTAATTTCACATCTGACGGACTTAAACATGCATATCTTCCTCATACAATATCCAATTTTAGTCTACTCACTTTTAAAGTACTTCATTTTCAAATTCCTTCAAAACAAGATTAATTTCGTAAAATTCAGAGCTCATATGTGAAAGGTTGGGTTTGGGCCTTTTTTTGTGCATTTTATCTTTTTACTATTTTTGACTTGAGTTTTTATGTACATAATTAAACCTTTTAATTTTATTTCTTCTTTATTTGTGTTCTTTGATGAAAGTTTTATCAAGCACCATAAAAATAGAAATCTAGATCAATACTGAAGTCAAAGAAGCTGACCGATTCCTAGTGTCCCCTACGAGTCTGTACGAAAATCTCGCATTTTGTACTTTTACTTTATTTCATTATTTTCTTATTTATTAAAGATCTAAAAAAATAGATTAATGTGTAATTAAGTGTCTTGAAATTAAGTGTCTTGTATTTTATCATTTTTTTTCTAGATTTTTATCCTCTTTTGAAATCACAAAAAAATACAAAACTCCAAAAGTCAGTTTTCTATACACTTGGAGACCACCAAAAATACCACTTTCTACATCTGACCTTTTTTGCTCCTAGATCCTTCATGAAAGTTGTAGATCTCATTGAGATGAAAAAATTTCGTGAAGGAAATTTTTTGATTTGAGATATGCTTCTATTTCTTTTCTATTTTTCTTTCCTTTTTAAATTTTGAAATTTTTTTGGGGTGACACATGGCAGCCCCTGGTCATGCCAAGTGGCACCCCGCTTCTCTCTCTTTCCGCCCATCCCTAGTCACATGCCAAGAATGTGACCATCTTCCTCTAGCCATTTCTTCCCCTAACATAAAATGACTACCAACTGTTACGACACCGGTCCCCGCCAACGCTCCTCCTCCTCGACCGTTCACCCTCTCCCCTCTCGTGTAATGCCCACTCGTGCCTCCCTAGTGTGTCGGGTTTATTTCAACCCCATCTATGTGGTTGGGACCCAACTTGAGTGGCATAGGAATTAGGCACATATATGCTAGCTTATTAATTTTTACATGTACTCGTGATTTTTAGGCCACACATCTTTCACTAACTATATGCACTTGTAGATCGTTCAACTTAGCCAAATTTTTAATCAATTCTTCTCGCTAATAGAACTATCTACTTAGGACGTTTTCATCTATGCATATCATTTAGTGTAAATTTTTTGAATTCCTTGTATTGTGTCCCACATGAAGAATGTGAGGAATCACTGTAAGTATTCTTCTTAAGCATGCATCATTGATTTACGCTTGTATTAGCATTTTCGATTCTCCATCATTAGTTTTACAACTTAGAAACTAAAGGAATTGGGACTGCTCGTTAGGCGTGAATTTCTGTGCTCATCTAAAACCTCTGTGATAACCCTAACATAAAATCTGGATTGATAATTAAGGTGACTGTAAATAAAATTGACATAAAATTAACCCTTGTGTCTAGTGGAGGGTAACCCACTAATTATTTGTAAGGGCAAGATCACACACTTAGGGTAGAGCTAAAACTTCGAAATTTTCATTCAGACTACTGTTTTTAAAATAACTAGCTACTTCTCAATGAGGATTTCAGGTAGTCGTTTTATGGTCTGACTTCCCTTAGCAGAGTGGGTGGTTTAAAGGACACTGTCTACGGCTCCATCTTCAAGTAACACGGGTCCGTTTAATGGTCTGTACTTACACCTATACTGGCTGAAAGTAGATGCAACTAGTTGTATGGACTCAGGACAATCTTTGTGAAATATTTTGACACCTAACAGCTCCGCTTAATCTTCAAGATTGTTTGATCATTAAATTAAAATTGAACAGATAAGAGGCCGAACCCTGGCGTGCCTTCATAAGTGTCCTGTGGGTAAATAAATGAGTTTGTTTTGTTGTTTGTCTTGTGTCCATTTTGCTCCATGTTTAGATCATCATCTTCTTCTTTTTCCGTTACACCAAGTACTCCCGATCCACCTCGTATACGAACCCTGAAGTCGGAGCTTCGATTGATTTCAACACCTCACATGACTTCGCCACTTCTTCATACTTCTCACCTTCTACACGTTCTTACCCACCCAATACCCTCTCATACCAGTCTAGAACACCCTCTACTCAAAAGTTTGCTAGCCAATATGGCATATACCTTAATCAAACTACTGCTGAGAATGATGATCGGTTGACCTGCATGGGTCAAGATTACACCTATATACCTTTGACCTGAAGACTTCCTGTCGACAACCAAATAGAGAGGCCTATACCTTATATTCACCCTAACTGGATCGAATCTCATATGCCCTCTTGTTCTGCACTCAATGAGTCCTCATACATAGAGAATGGGTTTCAAGATCCAACTCCATCTTCCTACTGTCGATGGATACCCGATTTTGAGGCTCAGACAATCATAAACCCATGCTCATCTCATAAATGTGTGCCTATGTCTAGGCATGCTGAGTATGGAAGCTCAGCCTCTCAGCAAAATCATTCCAACTCTTCCATTAATCTTCCCAAGTAAGCACTGGAGGATGAATATTCACAAATGAAAAGAAATGCGGAAGAAATAAGGAATGAATTCAGAAAAGTGTTGGAAGCAGAAAAAATAGAATGTGGTAAACTTGGTATCGAGGTTTATTCAACTAGATATGATCTCGAGGACAGAAATGATACTAAGGCACCAACATCTCCTGTACAGCTAGAGTCACCACCACCACTGATCTCTGACCCCCTATTAACCATATCATAGAAAATATCCAAAAAATCAAAAAATAGAAAATTCAAAAAAATGGACAATTCTGAAATGGAAGCATTTTACAAGAGTATGGTCTTAGAGCTTCCATTGATCAAGGCCAAAGAATATGTGCCCAATCTTAAGCAATTTGTGAAGAGTCGACTAAACCCTAAAAAGATAGGCAAGAAACGATCAAGGACTGAATATCATGTTGTATCTATGACCAGCTCTTTGGTGATGAATCATAACATAAAAAGCCGTAAAGTCAAGCGGTTGACTCGGATCACATGTGAAATTGAGGATACCTTATTTACTCATGTTCAATTAGATGACGATTCTACATTAGACATCCTTCCCAAGTCCGTCTTTGACAAACTCAAACTCGGACTACTCAAAAGATTAGGTGATCGTTCAATTGCCTGATTGATCTACCAAAATACCGCGAGGGATCGTTTCTATCGTCGTAAATTTCAGAGGTAAAAAACATAAAGTAGACTTTATTGTCCTTGACATTGAGCACCCCAAAAAGTTATTTAAGTCTCTTATCATTTTAGGAAAGCTGTTCTTAGCCTCTGCTAAGGCAATTGTCGATTGTGAGACTCAGAAAATCAAGTTTCCGAACTCTGTCCACAATGCACAAAGCCTCAATGACATGACCTACTCTGAGGAAATCTGACCTGAAACTGACAGTTGTGACCAGGAAACAAATGCTTCACATGAACAAACCTCTCCTCACAAAATACCGACACATGCCCTAGGAGAGACACCCGTGAGACCAACTATTGGACAACCTCTTATTCTCACCACACCTCCCACCCTGCAACTGCTCCTAGGAGGAAACATTATTTAAGATCTTATGAAGAATTGGACCATATTTTTTATGAACGTCATGATTATTTAAATGGTCCAATCTTTGATGCGGCAGTAATTCATGAGATACTTGAACCATACAAAGAACCGACTCAGGAAACCTCCGATGTCTCCAAAATTAATGATTATCAGGAGGTGACATCAACATCCCCAGCGAACACTAACAAAGCCACCAGGAACATGCTCCCTCGCCCAAAGCAGCATATGAACCTACAAGAATTGATTGACTTTTATGGGGATTCATTTGATGAGGAACTCATAAATTCCACACCGGTTACTCAAGAAAGGGATAAGAAGATTGTCCATGTCCATCTTCCTCCCAATGCTTCTCATGGAAACAAATCTATCAAGAAATTCACCTTTGATCTTAGACACCAGGTGATTTCTGAAGAGTCCTCATCTGGTCCTGAAGTGGTTCATCAGGTAAGTGCAATAAGTACAGCTCTGATCCAAGGGCACTTACCTCTGGTTGACAATAGCTGAAGATACTCTACTTACGACTACTATTCTTCTGAGGACGAATATGATAATGGCTGGTCTTCTTCATCCTCCCCCTCTTCACCACCCTCCACATCTCCATATTATTTCCCGCCCCACTCCCGCAAGAAGGTTCGTTGCAAACCTCCTTGACCTTGTCATTCGTAAATCTACTCGGTTCTCCATTTATATTTATCCGATCATACTTAGGCTAACCTGAGCCTAAGTATAGGGAGACCAGTACCATTATGTATTCATCACCTCTATTCTTTCCGCTCACCCTCAACTACCTCATTTCATGCTTTTCTGGTATGCTTTGTCCTTCAAAAGTTTAAGTATAGGGAGCATATCAAATTCTTTTTCTTTTTCGCTCAACTATACTTAGTACGAGCTATGTCTGCATTACACTTTATGTCATGAGGACATAGTACAAGCTAAGTATGGGGGGTGTTTGTATATTTTCTAATATACTTTATCCATAGCTCGTACTTTAATAATTTTCATCTAAAATCGGGGATGTGTACAAGTAGTGTTTATTATGTATATTATACTAAATTCTTTCTGTAAATAATACCTACTTTTTTAAAAAAAAAGCAAAACAAAAAAACTTTTTTAAAAAACACTCGTGATCGTGCATTTCATTAAGCATCTCATGCATTCTTTAGCTAATATATTCCCGACACTTTTACTATCACTCAAGACTTGAGGATTTGAAGACACTAGATTTCTGAGATCTTGAGAGTCTGAGTTAACCATCCTTAGTCATTAGGATTTTTGAAATTTAATAATCTATACTTCCCTAGTTTGAAAGATTTGAGCTCTATATTGCACTCTTCATCTCTACCCTTTAAAATATATGATCAGCACAACACTTTTACAACTGCATGATTGATGAGATGAGTTGAGTTATCACTTGAGGAACTGGGATTGGTGATTTGAGTCTAGATCCGATCTAATGATATTCGAGGATGAGATAAAATTAATGAAGGCTTCAAGAAACCTGAGTGTCAGTAAAACCCTAGCCAATATGTGAATAAGTTCGCATGCTATCATTTGATATTAGGGTTTTTATCAGTTGTGCCCCTCCGAGATATCGCAATATCAGTTATGCCCCTATCTTTTTGGTAATATCAGTTGTGCCCCCGACTTCTTGCCAATATTTCACTTGTGCCCCTCAGAGGGGAATAACTGATAAAAATCTTGAATCAGTTATGCCCCTCTGAGGGGCACAAGTGAAATATTGGCAAGAAGTCGGGGGCACAACTGATATTACCAAAAAGATAGGGGCATAACTGATATTGCGATATCTCGTAGGGGCACAACTGATAAAATCCCTTGATATTAACCTATGTGACAGGGTGTGATGAAACATAAATAATTGTTGATCAGCGTGCACTACCTTTTGATAAAAGCAATGGAGCTAGCCAAAAAGAAAAGAAAAGAAGAAATATTCAAAGAAAAGCTCCATCCTTTAAAGTCAAATTACAAAGAGCTTCCACCAATGACGAGTGCTCCCAACCATTTTCAAAGTGTCCACTTAGACCAAATGCTTTTAGAACCAAGGAGTCAGGATAGCACCATAAAAGGACTCTACATCATATAGTGATACAAGTCTGGGTGTCGAAGGTATCTTAGATACTCAAAAGAGACACACCCCGGTGTACTCCTAGAAAAACAAGTGCAGACGACTCTAAATTCTCTTGACGAACACATTGATCAATAAAATAAAAATACAAGTGTTGAGTAATATGGAACTTGAGAGGCCCCTTGTTCCAATGTGAGGGAGAGAAAAATAGACACATTCATATGCCCTCCATCATCTGGTCGTCCATTTACACTTTCAAGTCTGACAAACTAATGAGACGGTTAATTGAAGCAAGAACCGACTTATTCCCTAGTGTTGAGGATTAGGTCTAGAAGAGAGTCTCTTGGACCAAAATCTTGGATGCCATCTCGACTCGACTCTCATGAATGCAATACACTAAAAGTCATATCCTTATATTATAAGTACAAATAGAGAGTCTGATAAATAGAGAAGTTGGACTCCTTTTTGATTAAAGCGTGGTTGAGCCCAGAATTTTAGGATTACTCAAATTAAGGATCCTCAATGAATCGAGACTTGAAAATTCACATGCATAGTCAAGGATTTCTCCAACTAAGTCATTCATTCATTGATGCTTGGGGGCGAGCATGGTTTAAGTATAGGGGTGTGATGAATCTCGTATTCATCATGCTAAATGTGATCAATTAGACTCTGTTCTCCGAAGTCCATATGCATTTAATAATTAATATAGCATCATTAGCATTCATACATGCGTAAATAATATTCGTATTTCATCATGCATAATTGCATAATATGTGAATTGGCCTAAAAAGCTGCTAACTTCCCATATTTATAATTAATTCATCCTAACTCCAATTAACATGAAACCACTCCATTGTGTAGATATTACTAACAAGAATAAATAAAAAATACAAAAAATTGCCAACTCAAATAAGTGTCAAATAAACGTAAGCCCTAATTTCACATCTGACGGACTAAAATGTACATATCTTCCTCATACAGTATCTGGTTTTGGTCTATTCACTATTAAAGTACACCATTTCAAGTACCTTCAAAGAAAGATCAATTTCGTAAAATTCGGAGCTCATATGTGAAAGTTGGATTTTGGACATCCTTTGCACATTTTATCTTTTTGCTATTTTTCACTTGAGTTTTTATATATATAATTAACCCTTTTAATTTTATTTCTTCTTCATTTGTGTTCTTTGATGAAAGTTTTATCAAGCGTCATAAAAAATCCAAATCTAGATCAAGACTGAAATCAAAGAAGCTGATTGATTCCGAGTCCTCTGTGAGTTTGTACAAAAATCTCGTATTTCGTACTTCTATTTTATTTCCCTATTTTCTCATTTATTAAAAATCCAAAAAATAGATTAATATGTAATTAAGTGTCTTGTATTTTATCGTATTTTTTAGATTTTTTTATCATCTTTTAAAATCACAAAAAATTACAAAACTCCAAAAAGTCAGTTTTCTATACAGTGGAAGACCACCAAAAATACCACTTTCTACAACTGACCTCTTTTGCTCTCGGATCTTTCATGAAAGTTGCAGATCTCGTTGAGAGAACAAATTTTGTGAGGGAATTTTTTGTTCCGAGGTCTCCTTCTATTTCTTTTATATTTTTCTTTCCTTTCTAAATTTTGAAAACATTTTGGGGGTGGCACGTGGCAGCCCCTGGGCATGCCACGTGGCACCCTCGCTTCTCTCTCCTACCGTCCACCCCTGGTCACGTGCCAAGCACGTGACCATCCTCCTCTAGTTGTTTCTTCCCCTAACCCAAAATGGCCGCCCATCGTCGACCGTTACGACACCGGTCCCCGCCAACGCTCCTCCTCCTCCTCAACCGTTCACCCTCTCCCCTATCACGTAATGCCCACTTGTGCCTCCCTATAAATCTCACCGCTGCCTCCCTCATCTTCTTCATCCGTCCATTTTTCATCTCGACCGGTGACAGCAGCTCGAGCCCCTCGCGGCGTGATCTAAGGCATGATATCCTTGCTGCAGTTCTGTCCTCTCGACGACCTCCGCCGTGTCAATTGAAACGAAGATCATTGGAGCAGAGGCATTTTTGCCCTCTCCACCCTCTGGCGACCATCACATACCAGCTCCCTCTACGCCCATCGTCAGGAACCCCATTCCCCTCTCTTGTTTTTTGATTTCTGCTAACATCCGTAGGTGAGATTGACCTTCACGCTCGCCAAGCATCGCTCGCCTTTGCCATCGACCTCCATCAGCTCCATCCTCCCCGACCACCACAAAGCACACCAACCATCCACTGCCACTCTCTAGTCATCCTTTGCCACCGCCCGACTCCAGCTGCTCGACCGTGTGTAGGTCGAGCCCTCACCGCCGACTCCATCGTACGATACCTCCATCGCCTCTGCCCAACACGTCACCTGACCATCCTCCAGTTACTGTAGGATCGGGCCAAGCCCTTGATCCTACGGTGCCTCGCGTACCGCATGCCCCCTCTCCGAGCTTCAATCCCAGTCTCGAGGCTCAGGTCGACCGTGCCTCCGCCCCACCCTCCATCTGCCACCTAGGCTCGGGTCGACTGAGCCTTTGCCTCAGGGATCCGATCCTCAGCCTCGGGTCGACCAAGCCTCTTAGGCACGCGTAAGACACATGCAGGCAGGCTATTTATAGTTGAGCCCTTCGATTTTCAACAAATCGTAAGAAACCCCCCACCACTGACGTCATTGTCACATGTTTTGCACGTAACACTCCAAGAATTTTGCGAGCAGGACCTTCAGAATTTGATTAATTGCATATATACCCCCACCTGTGGGTATTTTCAGAGACCTCTCCAAATTCTTGATTTTATAGATAAGTCTCTCTAGGGACCACTTTGAAAGAAAAACTTTATTTTATTTATATTTTAGTACCTATAATTTCATTTTAGCATAACTTTTTCATCCGAACTCCAATTTTAGAATGTCATTTTGAAGCTATTCTCATGCTCTTTCATATTATATACTTTGTGGACTGATTAGAGGACATTAATTGATAATTATTATTTGTGATTCAATCTGATCAATGTAGGCTGAGTATTGACATATTGTGTCGAATTTTCATTGAGAAAATTGATGATTTGTTTTGCAGGGGATTCCATTGAGCTGAAATGAATTTAATTCTCAATATCTTATGTGAATCAATTATATTTACTTGAGGATTAATTTAGAGAGATTTCAATGCGAGGACCTGGATTTAGTTGATCTTCTTTTACTATTATTGATATCTGTGGAGATCTAACTTTTGTAGGGGATTAATTAAGATTTATTCCAATAATAATATTATCGACTAATAGTGGGATTAAATCTCAGTGATTTTGAGGATAGATATTCTGTCTCAACATTATCATCGATATATTTGGCATGAGGATGAATCAGTCTATTATTTCCTTGCTTGCAGACGGAATTAATTTGAATATTTCTCTTGAAACTATATCTTTTGATCTGTGATTAACATTCGAGGATAGTGATCAATATTTTTGGATTAAAATCATATATCACAGATCATGCGCTCCATCATCTGATCTGTTTAAATTTTCTTCGCATTGCATCTCATTTGCATTATCATATTTTCTCTCTATTTTCCCAATATAGAAATAATCGTGAAATTATTTAATTATTTAAATTAATTTAAAACCTCGCAAGTAAAAATCATTGTTCCATGTGTTCGACCTTGGTTGAATTGCCAAGTAAAATATTCCACAACATTCAAAGATTGTGATTTTTGCTGAACCATTTTTCGCCTCCTATACTGCAATTATCGACTATTAAAGAGGCAATTTCCGAGCTCATCATTAGGGTTAATCATATGAGTATCTGTATATAGGCATACTATTCAAGGAATCTTTCCTTCTTTAGTTGTTGTGTTCAAATATTAATAATAAAAACACAATAGTCACATAACATGCACTGGAGCAACCAACTCAAACCAACAAACCCAAACTCCACCTTCGACTTCAACCCATTTCCCCTAGCTTACCTGCCACAAGGAGAATATCCGGGAATGAGTACACTACGGTAAAACGGGACCGCACCGGATACACCTTTGTAACAAAGTACAAGTCTTTGATGAGTGTCGTACTAGGGATGCGGACTCACCGACTGCACCTATAGTACCACGCTCAACAAACAGAGTCATGGAACACACTGACAGACCCATGAATCTATAACTAATACTCCATCTAGGACTTAGTGGGATCACGAGAGTTGCGCCCCACTCTTAGGTATACTAACTTCTCTAGATATAACAAATGCAACCAACACTGATAAAGTGATTTTCAACATTAATTCCATTTATTAGCTTAAAATTCATTTGAATACACTACCACACTGATCTTAGGATTTTCCTCCTGAGGATTGGAGTCATCACGGTGTCTAATATCAAATATCTGTATATGATCATGGATTATTTCTCACAGGAAAGTATACACCACCTGCCTACTCCGTCGAGCGACTCTGAATACATTAGGCTACAAGGTGCGATACGTCATCCAACACTTATGTTGAGGTTGCGGTCGTCAGGGTATCTATTCGAGGCCTAAGAATCCATGCCCAGTTCCTTGCGACATCTATCTCTATATACCCAATTATCGAAGAAGTAATTGCCACGAATAAAATCAAAGACATCAACATGTACTAAAATTTGCATTTCTAGTTTTTTTAGTGTAATTTCAATAACTAACTTATTGTATCAATCATGCCACTAAGCATCATCAACTTTCTAATTTCATCCATGTCATCTCACGTATACCACATGTACAATACTTTACCCGTGGTCCGTACATCAAAAAGATATGTATGCATGATCATTTTACTTTATTAACTCTCTTTAAGCATCGTCGCATATAGTTGATACTTACAACAAGATACACAACATTTATCTAACGTTGAAAGAATAAGTATCATAAGAATCGGCACTTATTAGTGATTCTAGTTTAAAACCATCATGAGATTTAAAAAAAAACAAACAGTGACATATTATTAAAATCACATTACTAACATTATAAATATATGTTAATTAAAATATCTTGCATATAGATATTATGTCTTTTAAAAATATTATGATGAACATTATGACTCGGAAATTTTTTTAGAAAAGTTTCTGCACCTGTTAGTTACATTCTAGTACATACAGTAATCAGACAGACCTATGTTATAGTTACTTTTAAAGAAATCAATTGCAATCAATGGTGAATGCCATCAATTATCTTATTTGAAGAAAATATCATTTATTATTCTATCGTTCAAGTGTTCCGTCAGTTATACAGTGTGTGAATATCATTGTATTGTAAGGACAAAATTAATGTTGAGTCTGACATAGATATGAGTACCTACATACGATTGAAATTCCAACGTCGTGGTTAAAGCATGCATTTCACTAGTCACCCAACATTTGATGAAATGGAGCATACACATTGTATTGACATCATTAGGGATTAGATTTAAAAATAGGAGAGGCATACAAAAGAATGTGTAATGCTATGGCATGTCAATCACATTAATCCTCTGCATATGATGTAACGACATGGAGTGTTAATGACAACCATAATGAATACAATAATATAGAACTCGTAGATCACTAACAAAATTGGATTTCATGAGATAAACAATTACATCTAATTGACTTTTCAACCAAGCCCGACATCCACAGGTTTTAGTATTCACGGGATATATGTATATACACATTTGATCAGCCTATACTATTCATTATATGATAAATATAATTATTAAAACAAGGACACCGATAAGATTTTAATCCAGCCACCACGGTAATCGGTACTGCGAATTTAACATATTTAATGTATAGTAATTAAAACCATGCAAATGGTATAATATGCATCTCATTTATTTGACATATATAATATCTTTGACATGCAATCAATATTAAATTCTAATAACATATTTGATATAATAAAGGAAATGTGATTGATGACAATACCATCATAATTCTAATAATGCATAGCCTGCACTAAATTCCTTTCCATTACATTTGTGCATTACATTTGTGAATTACGATTAATGACAAGCTAATTATGATTGTAGTAGTACCTAAGGTACCCATACTACACCAACTTTGTGTCGTCATTTTCAGTTCAACGGAAGTGCTTCGGATAGTGAAGTCCAGTACCTATCCTTAGTATCTTAGTCATGGACAAACATCCTTTCTTGCTTATATAATTGATTCAGACATCCAAGATATGTTGAGTGAGGATGCTAGAGATGTGTTTCCATACGATTTGCAAGATTTACCACTTGAGATGGAGATTGAGTTCGATGTCTATTTTATTTCCCGGCATCCATCTGATTTCCTTTTCTCCGTATTTTGTCCTCGCCATTATATCACCATGAGGAGCGTCAGTCCTCTTCATAAAGAAGAAGGATGTATCCATGGGTTTATGCATTGACTACTGATAGTTGAACAAGCAAATGATATCATGAACAGTAATCTACTCCTACGGATAGATGATCTCTTCAATTAGTTGTTGGGAGCAATGGTGTTTTCCAAGAGCGATATGCAATCTGGTTACCACTAGTTGAGGATCAGGAACTCGGACGTGCCGAAGTCCGTATTCTGTACAAGATACCGTTACTTTGAGTTCTTAGTGATGCCATTTGGACTCATGAATGCACCTGTAACATTCATGGATTTGATAAAATAGGATCCTTCATCCATACTTGGACAAGCTCATAGCAGTATTCATCAATCATGTCTTGATAATTTATCAAAATAAGCATGATTATGAGTCGCCCCTTCACCTTATTCTAGAAACACTCAAAGAGCTTATCAACTATATGGAAGGTACAACAAGTGCGAGTTTTGGTTATCTAAGGTGGCATTTCTTAGCCACGTGATTTCAGGCTCAAGGACAACAATTGATCCCACAAAGATTGAGGCAATTATGTCTTGGGAGAAACCCAAGACAGTCATGGGGGGGCACCATTTACATGGATTCGATGGGTAATACTGATGTTTTGTTAGAATGACTTTCTCAGTTATCCCTACTCTCATCCGGTTGATGCAAAAGGAGGTGTCATTTGTTTATAGTGACAAATGTGAGATAAATTTCTGCAAGTTCAAAGAGTGATTGACTTATGCACCTATTTTGATCCTTCCTTCTAGTAGTTTAGTCGCAATGCACACAGATGCATCTAGGGAATGATTGGGCACTATACTAATGCAAAGAGGGCAAGTTGTGGCATACACGTCACAATAACTGAAACACCATGAGAGTAATTAACCCACACATGAATTGTAGTTGGCAGATGTCGTTCACAGTGAAAATATGGTGTCGTCACTTATATGGGGTTATATTTGAAATTTTCATTAATCATAAGAGCCTCAAGTACCTCTTTGATCAACATGAGCTGAACATGAGGCAAAAGCACTGGATGGACTACCGAAGGACTATGATTGAACCATCTCTTAAGGGAAATGTAGTAGTGTATGCCTTGAGTATGAGATCACATACATCATGATCAATAGCTAGGATTTAGACTTGGGACGTAGTCATGACACTTAGTGAGTGGCATCCATTACAAAGTACATCTAATACAGTGACTGCACTGGCAAGGTATAATGGGTTGCGAAATCGTATTGCGTAGGGTCAGTAGACAGACCATAGACTACATGACATATATCATCGTTGTATGAAGGAAGAGTATGATGGATTTAGAGTTCACGAGTCTATTCCTTGGAAGGGATACTGTTTTGTCTCCCTCATGACGAGGAGCTGAAGAGAAACATCCTACATGAGGCACATAATTCTATACTTTCTGTTCATCCAAACATCACCAAGATGCACCAAGATCTTCACCAACAGTTTTGGTGGGACGACGTAAAGAGGAATGTAGCATAACATGTTAGCCGTTGCCTCACCTATCTGGTGGTGAAGGTTGAGCATCATCACCCTCCCGGTTTGTTAGAGCCTCTCCCATTCCTGTGTTGGAGTAGGAGAGTATTTCTATGACTTTTACGACATCACTACCATGCACTCTGAGCAAACGATATGTGATTTGGGTAATTGTTGATCAGTTGACCAAGTCAACCATTTCATTCTAGTCAACATGATTTTCACACCAGCACAACTTGGCGGGTTGTACATTTAGCGTGCCATTCTTTTGCATGGGATCCCAAGGAGGTGATATCTAATAGAGACTCACACCTCACTTTACATTTCTGTGGAGAGTTCATGAGAGACTTGAGTAAAGAGTTATGTCTCAATGATGAATCTGTGATTCATCACTTCAAAATTCAAAAATAGAGCCTTGTTCCCGAGTAAATAGAGGCATATTTCCCTTTATAATGCATAAATAACATTCATGCATATATACATAATACATGCATTTTAGCAGTCCATTTGCATTTAAATAAGAAGCCAAAATCCCTTGTAAAATATCCACTTACCAAAATAACCTCTTCCTTATAATATGTACTCCTTAGTTAATAATATAGGGAAGAAAGCCAAAAATCCCCCTTGTAAATTAGCCAATAAAGCCCTAGAACTCTGGACAATAAAATACACATAGATCCCTCACACAAACTCCAAAATAGGTCTACTCACTCTTGGAATACTACACATTAAAAGACCTTTAAAATGAGACTAATTTCATCAAGTTTGGAGCTCGTATGAAGAAGTTAGGTTTTTGGGCCTCTTTGTATACTACTTGTATGTATATTTGTATTATTGTATTTATGTATCATATTTGATCTCATCTCCCTCTTTGGTCAACATGAAACTTGTAGATCTCATCGAGATCTACAACTTTCATGTTTTGAGTTTTTCCAAATTCGGCCCCCTCTTCTCTCTACCTTTATTTTTTGGTCCAGCCAACCACAACAGGCCACGTGGCGCCCTCTGGTTGCGCCACGCGGCCCGCATCCCTTGCCCAGGCCGCCGCAGCCTTCAGCCGTTGGATGATCGTCCAGATCCAACGGTCCAGCCGCTACCACGTACGCCCCTCACTCTGACCGTCAGATCAAATCCCCCGCCTCATCTCCATCGCCCATTCGCGCCTCTTTCTCAGCATGCCACGTGGTGCATTCCGCGCCATCAGATCACGCTCCTGTCGCTTCATCTGAGTCGTTAGCCCCGTGATGAATCCACGATTCATCATCTCAATATCTTGATCTTAGCAAAATCCACGAGTAAATTCCCTAATAAGTATCCATAAAATCAATAAATTGACAAAATAACTCTTGTAAATAAAACACACTAATTATTGTATATTAGATTGTACAAAATAAATTACACATAAAAAGCCGCAAAAATAAAGGAGTTGTATACCTGTAAATATCCCAAAACTTCATATATTTTTAATAATTTTATTTCAACTCCTTTTTACCTAATTCTTTCTCTAACTTGTTTATAAAAATGTATATAAAAATACAAAAATACAAAACAAATTTCATCTCAAATAAATGCTCCTAGATCCCAATGGGAAAAAGCCGTAAAGACCAACTTCCAAGCTAAATTCCCGCTCCGTATGAACTCCAAATTCACCAAACTCACTTTTAAAGTTCAAGTTAGAAAATTATCTATCCAACGGAAGTGGTTTCATTAAAATCGGAGCTCATTTGCAAAAGTTGGGTTTTGGGACCTAGATGTACATTGTACAGTATGTATATATTCATACTTTCTTCATTTTTTATTGTATCTCTCTTAATTACTAAAAATACAAAAAAATCATACTTGTGTTGTATTTTAGTTGTACTATTTTATTGTATTTTTCTGTTGTAAATATCTCTTATTAAAAAGACAAAAAAATTACATATTAGAAAAGTAAAAAAAATTTGTACACGTTGTTTGTCTTCCCTTGTAAATTGTCCACTATCTATTTTATTCTTTTTTATTCTATTGTAATTAAAGTAGATAACTTTATTTTATTTATTTATTTATTTTATTTTACATTCTCTACAATAACCACCAATTCAACTCCATTACTCCACCATATTTTCTAACTTCTAATTCAACTCCACCATTTTATTAACCTCCATCCCACTCCATCTTAATTCTAACTTCCATTTTTCTTCTTCTTTATATACATGCCATTCTCCTCATTTTTGCCTTTGATCCATCTTTATGTGAGGAGAGCCTAGTTCCCTGAGTTGAATCGGTGACAGCGACGCAACCGCGGTCGAGCGACGACGGCCCTCTCTCCGGTGAGATCCGTTGGCTTTTTGGCCAACATCGCAGCCGCAACCGCGCGCTACTCGAGCTCATCGTTCGCCGGCGATTTGAGCGAAGACCGTGCTCTCGTGAGCACTCCATAGGCGCCCGCGTCCATCATAGGTATTTTTAATTTCATCTTGTCATTATTTTATCTTTGCAATTTTTTTAAACCATCACATTACCATCTATATAAACCCATTCGTTTAGTTCATCATCACCACCAACCCATCTTATTATCTTTCATCATATTCCTTGTTTAAACAAAATTTCAAAAAAAAAAATCAAATCATCATCTTCCACCTTTGCATACATATCTATTTCCTGTTTAAAAAAATTTAAAAAAAATATAAAAAAATTAAAACAAAAAAAGAGTTTTTTTCCTAATTATTATTACAACAGTTAAAAAAAATAAAAAAAAAATCAAAAAAAAAAAAACAGCAGCAAGCAGCAGCGGTGGGAGAACCCACCGCCGCCGCTCCTTCTTCCCGCCATCGCGCAGCCGGGCGGCGCCGCCGCCCGCCCCCGGCGCTCCCAGGCCGCCCGCCAGCCCCCAGCGCGGCCATCTGCCGACCGCCGCCCCTCCAGAAGCCTGCCGCTTCGCGCGGCCCCTGATGAATCTCGTATTCATCACTCTAAATCTCATTTATTAAGCTCAAATCCCTAAAAATCAACAGCATTCTTGCATCTATTTTGCATAATTAGCATTCATGCATGTTTTCATAAGAATGGCATTTTAGCAGAAAAATCTGCATAAAATAAGAAGCCAAAAATCCAAGCCAAAATGACCTATAAATAAGCCTAACTTCCCAGATTTTTAACTCACTCATGCTAACTCTGAATAACTCAAAACCACTTCCACTGTGTACGTGTCACTAACAGGAATAAAGAAAAAATACAAAAAAATAACTAACCCAAATAAGTGGACCAAAAATCCAAACCCTAATTTCAGGATTTTCAGACTAAAAGCCACATATCTTCCCCATCCAGTGTCCGATTTAATCCTACTCACTTTTGAACTAATGTGCATTCAATTACCTTCAAAACAAGACCAAGTTCAAGTGAATCGGAGCTCGTATGTGAAAGTTGGGTTTTGGGCCTCTTTTGTACATTGTACATTTTCGCGGTTTTGATCTTGTATTTTACGTATATATTTTCTTAATCAATAAAAATCCAAAAAATTAGAATTAAGTGTCTTTTATTTATCTTTGATTTTTCCATATTTTTCGGGATTTTTATCTTGTTTAAAAATGACAAAAAAATTATAAAATCCAAAAATCAAGGTATTCTATGTACATAGGATACCCCAAAAATTCACTTTTCACATTTGACCGATTTTGGTTTTGATGTCTTCATGAAAGTTGTAGATCTCGTCGAGACGAGCATTTTTCGTGAAGGAAGTTTTTTGATCTGAGGTCATTTACTATTTATTTTCGATTTTACAAGATAATTATTTTCTGAATTTTCTGGTGCTGACACGTGGCAGCACCTGGTGCCGCCACGTGTCAGTCATTTTTGGGCTTTTTATAATTCGTTTTATTAAAAAAAAAAATAAAAGACCGAGCACGTGCAGCGCACGTGCCTCTCCTGTACGCGCACTGCACGTGCGCCTCGGCCGCTTCCTCACTCGCCACGTGGCTCGCATCTGGCCGCCCGATCTCGGCCGATCGGACGGCCAGAGGTCTTCGTCTTCATCCAGCCCCCTTTCCCAAAAATCGCCGCCGCCGCGCCCCGCGATTTCAGCCGCGTATCTCGCCATCTCCGCTCCTCGTCGCGCCGCCAGACGCCTCCAATCAGATCCCCATCTCCGATCCGCGTATCCCCTTCCCCGCAAATCGCGGCCATCGCCGATCCTCGTATCGCTGACCCCGATCCTCTTCCCGATCTCTCCGATCTCCTTCCTCATCCGACACAACCCCCTCTCCTATTTAACAAACTCCGCCGCCTCCTTCAACGCCATCCGCCGATTGCACAAGGAGCTCCATCGCGGCGGTGACAACACCGCGTTGGCCTCCCCGGCGAGGTCCGAGGGTCCCTACCCCCTCGTTGCAGCGCCGCTCCTCCGCGCGCAAGCTCCTGCTCCGCCCCTTGGGCGTCGAGCCAACAACGACTACTCCGCCTACCCCCGATCATCTTCGACTACGCCATCAACCTTCACCGTTGCCTTCATCAACAACGTCGTCTTCAACCGCGACTCCACCATGCGCCACCGCTTCATCAACTTCATCTCCAGCCCTCCGCTTCGACGCCGTCAGCCTGCACCGGTCCTCCGCCCTCATCAAGCTCGCCAGGAGCAACGCTTCGACGTCGACCGCCTCGCCGGGACTCGAAGCCAGAGCCTCTCGCCGGCCTCGCCTCCACCGCACATCCGCTCCACCAGATCCCCTCGCCGGCCTCGCCTCCACCGCACGTCCTACGCCACCAGCCTCCTCCTTCGCCATCGGCCGGGTCTGCCCCGAGACCCCCGCCACGTGCCTCTCACGTGGACAGGGGGGACCGCTCATCCCCACGGGTCACGTGCGGGGCACGTGACCGCGTGGGTCAATTGCATACCAGCCCCTGGAGTCCCTCTCATTCACAGCAGAACCCAAAGGTCACGTGGCACACGTGACCACTTGGAAAAATTATAGAAGAGGCCCCAGAAGATCTTCAAAAACCACGACAGACCCCTCGTCAGACATGAAACCCATACAGAGGACTGGACAGACCTCCTAGACACATATAAACACTGTATGTTGACTCCACAATATCAAGAGCTGACCAATCATGATCAAAGGACTGAACTATACTCAGATCAAATACACATGCCTGTACCATATGAGCAGCCTCCTTCCATTATTTTTGAGGAGAAATTTTCAAGAAATGATCATATAATAAATATTCCAAGAAATTCTCCTCTCCGTATGTACAGAAAAATGGAAGACGGAATTATTGAACAAAATCCGAGTGCTCCCATGATTGATCATGAACAAAATTGTGAGGATAATGTTTCGAGGATAAAAACAAGATTCGAATTGATGGAGGACAAATTTCAAAAATTTGCCGACCGAGTAATCTCATTCTATGGTGGATCGGGTATGAATGAGGAAATGATTGGGTCCAATGATGAAAAATTTGAGGATATTCAAAGACCTAGGGATGACTCTAATATCAAAACTTCTGCTCATTATTTCCCTAGGAATGACTATGCCTCTGACCCAAACTCTGAATATCAAGGCCCCTTCTCATCTAAGGAAGACACCACATCACCACACCACACAGAAAATACAAAAAAATTTGAAAATCCAGAAAATCTCATAAAAATTGAATCTAAAGAAGATCTGAGGAATTTGGATCCTGTTTTACGGGAAGCACTGGAAAAATACTTGATTTTTGAACTTCCCATTATAAAGACCATTGAACACTTCCCTGACCTCAAGAAATTTCTAATGGACAGATTAATCATCAAAAAGTCAGGAAGGATTAGAACAAAAACTGAAAGACATATCTTGTCAATGGCCTCCTCCTTGGTGTTGAGGAGAAAAACCAAGAGCCGCATAGTGAAGCGGTTGCCTAGATTTGACTGCGAAATCAAAGACACAATTTTCACACATGCTCATATTGATGACGATTCACCGATCAATATCCTCCCGACCTCTGTATTTCAGGAACTCAAACTCGGGCCAATTCGGAAGATACGAGAGATTGTTCAATTGGCAGACCGATCGATAAAAAGGCCGAGAGGAACCATTTCTGTCATCATGAAATTCCAAGGCGCTCCGCTCAAGGTAGAATTCACGATCATTGATATTGAGCATCAAAGAGAATTCACCCAGTCTCCAATCATTCTCGGAAAACCATTCTTGGCATTGGCCAAGGCGAGTATCGATTGTGAGACTCGGGAAATAAATTTTATAGCATTGGAATCACTACGATCTGATACAGTCTTTGAGGAGCCACGATTTTCTAAGGTAACCCACGAAGTCCCCAACAACCGCAACCATGAAATGGTAGAAGAGCCCTACCCCACTGCTACAGCTGAGATTGCGTTTGTTAATGAGACTATTGGTTTAGAGACTCTCCCCGATATCTCAATTCCCGCAGATTTCAAAATAGACAAATCCTTCTGCTACGATCCTAAGACATTTGCATGGTCGCACCCTGGAGCAACCTACTCTGATTATCTTGACCAAATCCTCCCAAATCAAGAGTGCACCAACATTCAGGCAACAAAGAACGAACACGTAGCCCGAACACCGACCAAGGAGAAGAATTTTAATGGCTATTCATCTGGGTACTCAAGTGAACCGACATCTTCACGAAACAAGAAAAAGAAAGTCACCTTTGATCTTTCGGAAGAGGAATCGATTGATGATCCCTCATCAGGTCCGGAAAAGGTAGTCTACATGAGTGAAGTCTGTTCGGCAACTCTAAAGCCATATCTTCGCAAGGATCCAAAATTCGATTCTCGTTGGACAACTCCCGTTCCTAATTATTACTCATCCAAAGCTGATGCTCCTATCTTTCACAAGTACACTGGAATTATTTCTTATGAGCTGACTGAGACCGGAGCATCTGAATATTCATCTGAGGACAAATCGACTGATCTTAAAAAGGAACGAAGCTTGAGGAAACAATTGAAGAAACAAAAAGACATAAACATCTGGAGTATGTCCACTTTCAAATACTATTCCTCTGAGGATAACTCTGATGATGGATATCTTTCATCCGACTCAAACACTTCGTCTACTTCCATCATGATACTTCTGAGGATGACACTGATAATAGTTGGGAATCACATGTCTCATCTCCAACTCATTACGATCTCCCACCGTAGGCTCACAAGAAGATCAGCCGTAAACCGCCTTAATCATCGGCTACCCACCCTCCCTCCCGACCACATCAGTCTCCTTGTACAGCTTCTTCCTCTACTTGGGCCAAGGCCTAAGTATAGGGGGGGACCGATGCCATATGTATATACCATTTCCCTCATCACATTCCGATCTCTCGCTCACTCCATATCCACCCTTCTTCTATACTTAGGCTGACCAAAGCCTAAGTATAGGGGGAACCGCCACCCACCTATATATACCCTCCTCATTCACATACCCCGACCACTTCTTTTTCTTTTTCTTTTCTTTTCCGCTCTTCTTCTATACTTAGACTATCCACAGTCTAAGTATAGGGGGGCGATTTTTGTAAATCTTTTTCTTTTTCACTCTCTTACGCTTAGCCCGAGCTATGTCTTCTTTACGCTTCTTGTGCTCTGAGGACACAGCACTCGCTAAGTATAGGGGGGTTTGTATATATACTGTGTATATATTTTAGCCATACCTCGTACTTTCGCGTAAGTCTATATGTATTTACGGGGTGGGTTCTTCTTAAAAAAATGTGTTTTTTTCCACTAACACTGACCTTGCCCAAAATTTTTGAAAAATGGCTTCTTATTCATTCATTCATTCAAAAAAAAAAGAGAGAGAGAGAAAAGTATCACAAATAAAAAAAATTGTATCTGCATTTCACACACTCGCATCTCATCAAGCATCGCATTTGCATATGTGAAAAGTCTTTGGGTTCTGAACCGAGTTGTGAGCCGAAATCGAAAGTGGTCTGGACTTGACCTTAATCCGCCTAATCTTCAGAGGAACTTCACCGAGAAATAGGATTTTAGAGTCTTCAGGTCTTTGACTTAATTCTTTGAGTTCCACATGACAATGTACAGCGTTTGACTCTTAGTGTCTAACCTGGTCTCTTCATTCTGGGTACAACTCTGGAATAGGGAATTAATTTGTACTCTCGCACTATGCACTTAGCTCAACTCAGACGGGATGTTGGAAGACTGTGTGAGTTTCTTTTCTGGTAGCGTGGAAATCTAAAGACCGGAGTACGGGTTGAAATAAAGCTTCGGAAAAGGGATGGACGGCTGGGCACAATTTTTTCTAAGACCCCAAAAAATGTACGGAACAAAAAGATTCTATATCCGTAGGGGCACAACAAGATCCAAGCAGAACCACCAAAAATTCCAAATACAAAGAAGCAACTACCAAATAAAATCTGACCAAAAAGGTCCAAGCTTCCAGAAACCTGCAGATCTTGGTGAAGACTCGGCTACACTGGCCATCTTCACAAGGAGAGGTGACTACACTGGCCACCCTCCAGTTCTTTTCTCATTCTTCTATCTTCTCCCCCCAATTCGATTGTGAACACAGCGCGACAGACCTTAAAAGGAAATACCTGACTCCCCGAGGACGAGTTATTGGAGAGGAGGCTTGCGCGGTAGTCCGGCATTCTGGGTGGGAAGAGCTAAAATATTTCACACACAAGAGTCGGTTATTCAATGTTCAAAGAGTATACTTTGGGAAGATGATTGATCTAAGATGACTTCTGAGCCGAAACTGTAGCAATGATGTGTAGAACTTGAGGGCTGTTGATTTTAAAATTCTAAGTCTCACAGAAGTTCCGACACACAAATAATCCAAAGGTTGAGTTTAGGCTTACTTTCACCTTCAGCTCATGGTCTTGGTATGGAACCTAATCTCATTTCACCTCATGGCATTTCTTTTTGATGCTCAGGGACGAGCATGGTTTAAGTATAGGGGGATGATGAATCTCGTATTCATCACTCTAAATCTCATTTATTAAGCTCAAATCCCTAAAAATCAACAGCATTCTTGCATCTATTTTGCATAATTAGCATTCGTGCATGTTTTCATAAGAATGGCATTTTAGCACAAAAATCTGCATAAAATAAGAAGCCAAAAATCCAAGCCAAAATGACCTGTAAATAAGCCTAACTTCCCAGATTTTTAACTCACTCATGCTAACTCCGAATAACGCAAAACCACTTCCACTGTGTACGTGTCACTAACAGGAATAAAGGAAAAATACAAAAAAATAACTAACCCAAATAAGTGGACCAAAAACCCAAATCCTAATTTCAGGATTTTCGGACTAAAAGCCACATATCTTCCCCATCCAGTGTCCGATTTAATCCTACTCACTTTTGAACTAATGTGCATTCAATTACCTTCAAAAAAAGACCAAGTTCAAGTGAATCGGAGCTCGTATGTGAAAGTTGGGTTTTGGGCCTCTTTTGTACATTGTACATTTTCGCGGTTTTGATCTTGTATTTTATGTATATATTTTCTTAATCAATAAAAATCCAAAAAAATTAGAATTAAGTGTCTTTTATTTATCTTTGATTTTTCCATATTTTTCGGGATTTTTATCTTGTTTAAAAATGACAAAAAAATTATAAAATTCAAAAATCAAGGTATTCTATGTACATAGGATACCCCAAAAATTCACTTTTCACATTTGACCGATTTTGGTTTTGATGTCTTCATAAAAGTTGTAGATCTCGTCGAGACGAGCATTTTTCGTGAAGGAAGTTTTTTGATCCGAGGTCATTTACTATTTATTTTCGATTTTACAAGATAATTATTTTTTGAATTTTCTGGTGCTGACACGTGGCAGCACCTGGTGCCGCCACGTGTCAGTCATTTTTGGGCTTTTTATAATTCGTTTTATTAAAAAAAAATAAATAAAAGACTGAGCACGTGCAGCGCACGTGCCTCTCCTGCACGCGCACTGCACGTGCGCCTCGGCCGCTTCCTCACTCGCCACGTGGCTCGCATCTGGCCGCCCGATCTCGGCCGATCGGACGGCCAGAGGTCTTCGTCTTCATCCAGCCCCCTTTCCCAAAAATCGCCGCCGCCGCGCCCCGCGATTTCAGCCGCGTATCTCGCCATCTCCGCTCCTCGTCGCGCCGCCAGACGCCTCCAATCAGATCCCCATCTCCGATCCGCGTATCCCCTTCCCCGCAAATCGCGGCCATCGCCGATCCTCGTATCGCCGACCCCGATCCTCTTCCCGATCTCGCCGATCTCCTTCCTCATCCGACACAACCCCCTCTCCTATTTAACAAACTCCGCCGCCTCCTTCAACGCCATCCGCCGATTGCACAAGGAGCTCCATCGCGGCGGTGACAGCACCGCGTTGGCCTCCCCGGCGAGGTCTGAGGGTCCCTACCCCCTCGTTGCAGCGCCGCTCCTCCGCGCGCAAGCTCCTGCTCCGCCCCCTGGGCGTCGAGCCAACAACGACTACTCCGCCTACCCCCGATCATCTTCGACTACGCCATCAACCTTCACCGCTGCCTTCATCAACAACGTCGTCTTCAACCGCGACTCCACCGTGCGCCACCGCTTCATCAACTTCATCTCCGGCCCTCCGCTTCGACGCCGTCAGCCTGCACCGGTCCTCCGCCCTCATCAAGCTCTCCAGGAGCAACGCTTCGACGTCGACCGCCTCGCCGGGACTCGAAGCCAGAGCCTCTCGCCGGCCTCGCCTCCACCGCACATCCGCTCCACCAGAGCCCCTCGCCGGCCTCGCCTCCACCGCACATCCTACGCCACCAGCCTCCTCCTTCGCCATCGGCCGGGCTCGAACCCCGAGGCCCCCCGCACGCCCATCGCACGTGCGTGGGGGAACTTCCCCAGCAAGCAACACCCAGGGGGGTCACGTGCTGCGCACGTGCCCCTTGGGCAATTTACAAAGTTTCCCCCTGGAGTTCCCATATTTGCGCCTCAGTCCAGCCGCCCAAGGAGCACGCGCAAGGCACGTGCTCCCTTGGGAAATTTGCAGAAGAGCCCTCCGATTATTGGTAATTGCAAACAAGTCCCCCCACTGCAGTTTTCTTTATTTCTTTTATTTATTATATTTGCATCTGGACCCCTGTGTTCCCCCTCAGTTTTGAACACTTTATCTACATTATTTTATTATCAAAAAAATAGCATGATGTTGGTTAATTAATTCTCTACACTTTGACAAGTTGTGGGTATTTTTGTGACGGATGGTTAATTAATAATTAAGTGTTTTGTAAAAATTTGCGTATTTTACCCATTTCTTGCTCTTAAATCCACAGTTGATTAACCGTTGCTCTAAAAATCCCCGAAAAATCACATCTTGTAGAGTTAATTGTTCTTAACATTGTGCCCAAAAAGATTTGCATTTGCATGCATATTTTGTCCCGTAAAAATCATTTTGCATCATTTTAGTATTTAATTTTTATTAGGTATTAAACCCTACATTTTCGAGGTTTAGGATTTTTCTGAGATCCGTCACCTAGTGATAGATCTCAGATAATTTTGGTTCTTGAAAATAAGTAGGTTTGATATTTATTAAAATTAAATATTAAAAATCATTTTGTTTGCATTTAAAAATCCAAAAAAATTCATATTGCATCCAAAAATTCCAAAAAAATTACAGTGCACTTATTTCATCGTATTTTACATCTCGGCCAAGTTTCGTATTTTTCGGACATCATTTGAACGTAATTCACATTTTAATCCATAAAGTAGGCCGGATTTGCATATTGCACCCTATATTGCATTGAAAATTCCAAAAAAAAGACCGCCTTGAAAACCGAACTCGAACTTTGATAGACTTAATTCTAGGTTGTTCATTTGCCTCCTTGTGATCGACCTTGGGACTTGCCCAAGTAAAATAAACATAAAACCACGAGATTAAAAATTGAAAAACTTATTTGTGGTATTTTCTTGACCGTTTCCGATTGCCGCCTACAACGCACAACACGATAAAAACAACTTCTTAAAAGCCGCATTTCCGAATCCGTCAGCCCCCATCCACCGCAGCTCTCCACCGCTGCCGCCCCTCCGCCCGCCTCGACTCCGCCATCAGCCGGCGCAGGCCGCCGATCACCGCGACCGCCCCCCCGCGTCGCCGCCTCCGCCCTCCGCCCGCCTCCTCTGCGCGCCGCCGACCACCGTCGAAGCCACCCCCTTTTGGGTTCTCCATCTGCGCAAGGAGGAAGAAAGGATAATTTTCTTTATTTCTTTAATGTAAAAATTGCATGGTTTTTATTATATGTTTATACTATTGCATAACAGTCCCTGTACATAACTTTTGTTATAATTAATGTTTTTCTGATTTTGCAAAGACACCCCTGTATTCGTGCTTTAATTTGGACCTCTCTTTTGCATCTTTTTATTCAATGAAAATGTTTTTATGTTGAGCAACTTATCCTCTGTCATGTGAGTATTTATTTGTATTTTTGTGGTCTTTGGGTAATTAACTAAAATTATTCAACTGAAATTTTGCATAGTTTACCCATTCCGTGCTCTTAAAATTATATCTCACACACGGATGCTCTAAAAATTCCACAAAAATTAGGAATGATTCCTTGATATGTGATTAAGTTTCTATCCAAATTTCATCTAAATTGGAGTTGTCTTGTGCTTGGAATAATTTGTAGAGTGGATATAGTATTTGATTTTTAATTAAATCTACATAAATCATTTTTGCGAAATTTCAACTCTCCTGGATTGCTTATTTAAATATCTTTTTGAGATAATTTTCTCTCGGATTAATTTGATAACGTGGATTTAATAGGAATTAATTACTCATTTCTACTCTATTTTCACTAAAAAATTCATAAAAAAATCATAATTTGTCAAAAAAATCCAAAAAGATTACTAGTCTCATTGCATCATGTTTTCATTCCAGTAATTTTTTCATAATTTTTGCTTACTGTTTGTGTGAAAAATTGTGAAAATACCCATAAAAAGTGTGCATTTTTAGTTATTGCATTTTGACCCATAAAATTCCAAAAAAAATGTGTTTTGTGTTCCCCACTGGATTAGGACCTTAGAAAAAATATAATTTGGCTGAATTGGATTAATTTGACATCAAAATTAATTTGGCCATGTTAGTGTCTTAATTCACTTGCTTTCACCTTTCACCTTTGTTTTTTGCATAAAAAATCTAAAAAAAATACCGTTGAATATCTAGATCTTAAATTTGCAAATTAAACCCAAGTTGTTCCTTTGCCTCCCTGAGTTCGACCCCGGACTTGCCCGGGATATAAATTAAAGCCGAGACACTCTTCACGGAGATCTTCTCTCGGTTCTGACCGAATCGCTAAGTACACGTGCTACAACGTGATCGAATTAAACAACGTATTCAGCGACACGTCAGATGGCGCCGTTGCCGGGGAGGCAAACGACTTAGGGATTAGTTTAAAAATTTGGATTTAGTTTTCCATTCGCTCGGGTAGTCTGACCCCCGAGCCACTTGTATTTATTCCATTTTTTTGCAATTATTTCTCTTCATATTCTTGTATATATTTTCTTTTTATCTCTCTAACATAAATTTTATTTTTCTTGCGAGGGGCTCGGTGGACTTGGAGTACATCGGAGGTCGAAGGACGCGACGCGCGCCGACTGCTGAAGTGCGAGGATAAAGCAATTCATTTTTGAGAGAATTTTTTAATAATTGTTGTAATTATTTAGGTAGCTTGCTCTTTATAGCTGCTCTTGTTTGAGAGCTCGCGCATGTAAAAAGACTTGGACATTATTTGTGGTGTGTCGAGCCTGTTTCACTCTCCGGCGAGGGTGGGGCTTGACTTGAGTGGCGAAATTAAGGATTAGGCACACGGTAGTTTAGATTCAAACTTGTTTGTGCCCATCGTAAATTAGGCCACACTTATCTTAGAAGATTCACATATCTTATAAGATTCATAATGAGACGCACATAGACACGTACTACTTAGCTCAAATCCAATCAATTCTTCCCCGCTAATAGTATATTTTTTAGGTGCGGTTTCCTCGATCTGCATGCATTTAGTGTAATATTTACAAATTCAGTTTTGCATAATGCATGAAGAGTGCTGGGATTCACTGTAAGTATACCTTCTTCTGAGCATGCATCATAGTTTCTCGTTTGCATTCTGATTTCCGATTCCCATCTTGTTTTACAACTTAAGGTTAAAGGAAATTGGGACTGAACGGTAGACGTGCTTGTGTGTTCACATAAATTTCAAGTGATAACCTAACTCTAAAATTGGGACTGAATTGAGCAGTTCGATCTAATTAATTGGAATAAAAAGAACCCTTGTTCTCGGGTGCAGAAAGCCCTCATTGTTTGTTTAAATTGCAAGTGAGAGAGAGACGACCCTAGGATAGAGCCAAGTCTGGATTTCTTACTTACTACTGGTTCTTTCATTTTAGGCGATTAGCTACTTTTCAGTGAGGATTTTCGGGTAGCCGGTAAACGGTCCGGACTTCCTTAGCAGAGTGGGAGGTTTAGAGGACGCATTAGTCCTCAAGGAACAGGTAGCTGTATTTATATGGTCCGTACTTACTCCTATACTGGCTGAAAGTAGGTCAAACTAGTCGTAAGAACCGGGCCAGTCTGTAGGAAAATACGGGCACCTAACAGCTCGTTAATCTTTCAAAGATTGTATTCTCACCAACTAAAATTGACGAGATAATTCGGTCGAACTCTTACGGCCATCACGTGTTGAGTTGGTAAAATTGAGGGTTTGAATTGTGTTTGAATTGTGTGAGTTCACTCCGCACATTTACGTGCACCGTAGAACTAGCGCCTCATTGACTATCGTGATCTAATCGGTTCTTTTGACATCGAAGATGACTGATTGGGGGGATATTTATTCGGACTTTGCGAATCTCTCGTTGAACCCTTTAAAAAGTACGCCTTCAAAGGTCCAAGCGCAACTTGGACCAACCTGGACTCATGACCCTCTTGAGCCCAGGATCACTCACTCTCGGGATGGTTACTCTCAAACCATTCCATTTCTCTCTTCCCACCTCACCGAGGAAGACCATCGCCTTGGTGAGAATATCATGATTCATAAATCCTCTTCTAATCAAGAAAACATTTCTGATTCAGGACATATAGAAGACACAAGTAAAATGCCTCCAAAGAAGAAAGAAGAGGAAGAAGAGAACCATGAAGACCCAATGAAAAGTATACTTGCCCGATTGGCTGCATCTGAGCAGCAACAAGCATTACTGAGAGCTCAGTTGGGACAGTTAAATGTTGGGGTCCAACTACCAATGGATGCGGCATATAACCCCGGACAATATCAAATTCATAACTACTTGAGTCCGGCCGAACCCGAGGTTGATTTTGAATTGAAGCCGCATTTTCTGAACCTGTTGCCACACTTCGATGGGAATGCTTCTGAGGAACCATATGCATTCCTAAGGGACTTTGAGCTCATCTGTGCTAACCTCAAACATAATAATGTTAGCCAGGATTATATTAGGCTCAAAGCCCTTCCATTTGCCTTGGGTGGAAAAGCCGATTACTGGGTGAAGAATCTTGGAATCATCGTCACCACTTATGCCCAGTTCAAGGACCTATTCCTAAAGAAGTTCTACCCGTTGAGTAGAACTAACATGATGAGGACGCAATTACGAGTTTTTCCCAATTACCCAATGAAGCCTTCTGTGATGCTTGGGAAAGATTCAAGGACATCCTGCAAAAGTGCCCTTGTCATAGACTAGATGACAACATCTTCGTCCAATCCTTCTTCACTGGTCTCAACCCTGAGATGCAGGGTTTAGTGAGCGCTGCCTGTGGAGGCAGCTATACATCACGAGGAGCGGATACCGTCTGGAGGGATTCGAGCAGATGGCTGAAACTAGCCGCTCACAGATGGCCAGCAGGGCCTATACACCATCCCCTAGTTCACTCTCACTTGGAGGGGGGAAACCAGCTGTAGTCGATCTCTCTCAGGATGTGATCCCTAGCATGGGACTTCTGGCTGACAAGCTTACTGTAGTCGAGAGGATCGACAGGAGGATTGATGAGTTAGACCGGAGCGTCTCCAAACTTCCAAAACAGATGGAGGAGTTGACTGAGAAGGTATGTAAGATAAAGATACCTGCCGTGACTGCACCCGTTGCTCCCATTTACCGAGTTCACCATGTTCAGGAGCAGTTGGTGTCAGGGCAACCCCAGCCGTGGGAGCAGGACCAATCCTACACCCACTCTTTCCAGCAGCCACCTCCAGTAGCAGAGACAGTCCAGGAGGAGCCTCCACCAGTTTGGGAGGTGAATGGGATATGGTATACTCAGGACCCTGCCAGGCAGGGAAGTATGGGAGACCGACAGACCTATCAGCGTCCCCCGACCTTTCACAACACCGCATTCACCTCCGCACCACCTCTGTCACAGCAGAGCCCTGGATTCCATCCACCCCAGCAGCAGAGGCAGCAGTACCAGCAGTATGGCTGACAGGGCCATTACCAGACGGGCCAGCAGGGCCCGCAACCCCAGCAACAGCAGCAGCAGAGGCAGTACACTGGCCAGCAGGGCCAATCTTCCCGTTCTTCTTCTCAATCTTATCCACTTCCTTCATCGTATAGTCCCGTGGATATTCAGCAGCAGATACTCGACGAGCTACGTTCCTACAGGAACGAGGTTCAGGACTTACGGGTGGATGTCAACCGCCTGTCAAGATGGCGAGACGAGCAGACTGCACCCTCTACCTCGATCCCAGCCCAAGTTCAGGCTAACCCCAATAGCCTGAACCGTTCTAGTTCTCAGCAGCACTTTGGTCAGGTATACTATTCAACATCTCCTAAATCTGAACATGAGATTCTTTCGTGTGACGAGGCTAACCACATGTCACTCAGGAGCGGAAGGACCGCGGTCGTACCTGACCGGGCAAGGGACACGAGGAGGGGCATCTCTGGAGCTCTACCTGAGGAGTCTTCAGAGGACGAGGAGGAGAGGCAGCATATTTCAGAGCCCCATCAGCACCATTCGAGGATTTCCACTCAGGGAGCCGAGAGGAGGAGGAGAGCACATATGCAGCATCGTCAGCATGGATATTCTTCAGAATCTACGGAGGACCTTGCATCTCCGGTTGTGGCGGATACCACTCTAGCTTCTATTCCACAACCTATAGTAGATAGTTTTGATTTCGAGTCCATGTTGCATCAAAAAGATTCTTGTATGAAGAACTCTGTTTCCGTTAATGCAAAGAATGATCTTTCAGTTCATAATTCAGATTCTTCATCCTCTGTTTCCTTAGCTTCAATCCCTTTCCCCCGTGCTCTTACGGCAGGAAAGCGCATCAAAAAGATTCAGAAAGATGACCCCGATATGGCACGGTTTTGTAAAGAAAACATCACAGTTAAGGTGCCATTTGATGAATATGTGGCTAACCATCCTGCCTTCCAAAAATACCTTAAGGTGAGATGCACACCTACAAGGGTTAGCAGGAAGAAAGATAACCAAAATATAAGGACACATGTCTTATCAGTAGCCACAACCTATTGTCTCAAGAATCAGACTTTGCCAAAGAAAAAGAGAGACATGGGTGCTCACTATGTGGAGAGTCGTATTGACGACATTGCGTTTGCACGCACACTCTTAGATAATGGTTCTTCGATCAACTTACTTCCCTTAGCCTTATATCAGAAATTGGAGTTGGGACCACTTCGCAAATCTAGAGCTTTACTCCAATTCGCAGATCGTTCAATGAAGAGACCTAAGGGAGAAGTGAAGAACGTCGTTATCTCGATTGAGGGGCAGAACTATCAGGTGGACTTCTGATAACCGCGTGGTTGCTCAGCAAGGGTCACCATAATAAATGTCTCAAAGAGTTGTCGCTGAGGCGACCGCTCACGGAACACCCGGGTTGATCAGCAATTAACCCACAACCAAAGAATACAACAATCAAGCTCAAAAAGAAATGTGAATTAATTTTTATTTACTCTACCAAAAGGATGTATAGGGAACAAGCATGTAGAGGTCGATCCACAGAGAGCAATACGAAAATGCATACGCCTACTTGTGCATATTAGTCATCCTTGTGTGCAGTGGGTTTTTAATTAATGAATTATATATATATATATATTTTATTTATTATTATTATATTATATATATATATATGGATAACAATAATATAATTAGATAATATATTTATATATATATATTTTTTTCTTTTTAGGAAATACCTATATATACATAAAGTGGTACTATAATATTTACAAAAATACTTAAAATAGTCAAAAATGAAGGAGTAAAGTCTTTTTGGGTTTTTCATCATATTTTAATGTTTTTGTGATTTTTGGGGGATTTGTGAGAATATTTTTGGTATTTTTAAATAGCTAAATAATAGCAAACAGGGGAATAAGGTCTGGCTGTAATAAAAATGAATATTAAAAATAGTTACAAGCCTAAAAAATTTTCCACCCTATTTTTCTAATAAAGATAATAAAATGTAGCATAAATAAGGCCTGAGTTTATATTTTTCTGATTTTTCAGTGACTTTTTATATTTTTTTTGGAGTTTTTGGGTATTTCTGGATTTTTAAGGTTTTCCTTTTGAGATTTTTAGGGATTTTTGGACTGACACTAACATAGTTCAAAATACACCATAGGAAATTTTTTTGGAATTTTTCAATGCATTTTGATATTTTTTTTGGATTTTCTCAGTTAGACAGTGAATAAAGGACATGTTTTTGATTTTTAATAAATGCAAAAATGAGACAAAATGAAAAATTAAAAATATGGCATGCAAGTTCAACCTTACAGTAGCTTAAGTCTATTTTTGCAATATTTTTCGAATGAATATGGCGCACAAAATAAATAGACAAAGCATTTAAAAATTAAATGGCCTGGCAGGGGTATTTTTGCAAATAAAATAGTTTGCAGGGGCATTCAAGCAAAAATTACAATAAAAATACACGTGACTTTTTATTTCCAAGACCATTTAATAAATACAAGGACCCGGCAGGGCCCAACTGCAAATATTACGCGCCTCACGTGGTGCTCCACGTGCGGCGCTTAAGGACTAAAACGCAAATATAAAAACTACAGGGGGACTTCTACAAATTACACAATTTATTTACATAGTAACTTTTTAATTTTGGGGTTAACTATAAATACAAAAAGCTGAGGGGTTGAATATGAAATTTACCCCCAAAACACGCGCGTGATCCAACGGCATCGAGCGCGCCACTTGTCCACGTGTCGAGCCCTCGGCGCTCGATACCCCTTCGATGATCTGCAACCGAGATTTCATCTGAGGTCTGATCGCACGGCCCATGCTTGCGCTAGATGGACGGCCCTGATTAGAACTGGGGCCGTCCCCTTCATCCAACGGCTACTGCTGTTCACGAAGAACATGGAAGAACGGCTGACTTCCGTGACTTCGATCGGAGATATCTCCGCCTCCAGGCACTCCACGTTGCTGCTGGTGGTCTCCAGGCGTCTGGCAAGGCGGTGCGCACCGTTCGAGCTATTCCAGAAGGTCCAGGACCCCCCAGATCGGTTGAACGAGCTCGGAGAGGAGAGAGGGGTCCTGGAACCTCGCAGGGACTATGATCGAGCCCCAGAGGGCTCCGTTTAGCTTGAGACCTGCACCACAAAATTGAGGGGCTCGAGGGCGTTCTCCTCGACCAGGGGTTTAGGGTAAAAGAGTAGGGAAGGGTGGAGGGCGGCGAGGTCCGGCGAAGCGGAGGAGGGTGACCTCGATTCGCAGAGCAGGGCGAGCTCTGGATGATCAGAAACGTGGGTTGAGTGTAGAATGCGTAGGGGAAGGCGATGAGGTGGAGCGAAGGGTCGGATAGCATGCTGATCAGGGTAGAGAGGTTCGCCGGAGCTAAACTCCGGCGAACTTCGATCTTGAGCTAATCGAGCACCTAAGGCTCTACTAATTACTCTAAAAGCTAAACTACAAAGTAAAAACTAAAACTAAGCTAAAAACGAGAAGAAATCAGCTCTTATACCTGGTTGGCGACCAGGGAGCAGGACCTCCGGCGAGCGGCGGCTGTGGGCACTCCTCTCGACTCCTCCGACCGTCTGAAGCTTCCAGGAGAACCCTCCTGTCACAAGGATCCTCAAAGGACTGGAGAAGATGGTGGAAAACAACCGAAGGGAGACCAAAGGGCGGAAGGAAGTTGAAGGTCTTATTTATAAACAAAGTATGCGCCCTTATTGGCCGGCGAATCTTGACGAATCTGGGCTATGTACAAGGGAGCATGGGATAGGGCGTGAATCTTGGATGTACAAGGAACAATCTTCATGAAGGGTCCAATCGTTCTCGAGCTACCAAAATCGCGTGAAAATTTGGAGAAAAGGGACCCCCGTGACTTGTCAGAAGGGCAGGGCTAGGGTATGAAGAGTTGACCCAAGGTCAACCCTTGGCGGCCTGCGATTGGTCCACGCAGGCCGCTAGAAGACAAAACCGTATGGGTAATATAGATTAATTATTTTAAATCAGTAAATGATTTTATTATTTTTTGAGTATAAAATAAAAAATGTTTATTATTTTATGTAGTATTTTAAGATGATTTTTATTTATTTTTATGAATTATTTTATTACGGTTTTATTAGAATAATGTGTATATGTATGTATTTACATATATTTTTATGTATTTTATTTTTAATTTGTTTATTTTCTTTTATTATTTTATTGGCTTATTTTATAAATTTATAATTTATTTTTATGAGTATAAAGGTATTTTTATTTGATTTTTATGAGTTTATTTATATTTTTGAATGAATAGGTATAGGTGTATGTAGGTATATTTGTAGGTGTTTTATCTATGTACTTTGTACACTTAATTTAGTTATTATATTTTATTGATTTTTATTTTGGGTTTGTGTTTTTAATGAGTTATTTATAATGTATACCTGATTATAAGAATAGGAGAATAACTGAATAAAATCCTTTATATATATATATATATATAGGCATACAGCATTGGTATTTTTGTCTATGAATTTGTAGACTTATTTTATTTTACAAATTATTTTGTTTTCTTGTACTTTCTAATATGTATATGCATTATATACATTATTTACAAAATTAAAATAAAATGAATATTTTAATCAGTCCTATATACAAGAAGGGCCAAAAACCTAACTTCTGCATAGGGGCTCCAAAAATTATGAAACCAATTTTATAAAATAGTTCATGGAATGCTATATACAATTAAAGGTGAGTTTGGGTGATTTGGAGTCTTTATTTGCAAGATATGGGTCTGTGAAGTTGAGATTTTGGCTTTTTATTCTGTGTATAAAATGTACAATGGGTATTATTTTTACACAAACTCAATTTTGTATTTTTATTTACATTATTATCTACAACTGTCATGTACAAAGTTTCTTTATTTGATGAATGAATAATTATATATAAAATAGGTGCCAAAAATGCATAAATGACTGAATGAATGAATGAATGAGGAATTTGTTGTACACTGGCCCTTATCTCCCCCTACTTTATTCCTTGTCGACCAATTCCATGCTGGCTTTGGTCTCAGGGTTAGGGTCATAAAATATTTGCAATATTTTATTCCTTTTTCTTTTCTTCTCTTTATTCTATAATTTTGACATTAAAAACCTTATTTTATGTACCCTTAATACAATGAATATTAGGTGCTATTATGTACAAATAGATGCTACTTACATGCATTTGCTGGGGTTTTTAAGGCCAAAATGATAGAATAAAGGTGACGAAATGGAGATTCATCACCCCCCTATACTTGCCTTTGCTAGTCCCTAGCAAACACTTATGCAATAATTACAAAAAGAATACAGAAAAGAAAAAGGAAAATGAAAGAAATATAGAGTGAATAGGGATGCTTTCAGTGCAATGCATGTCCCTACAAAGTCTGAATTTGGAGCTCCTGTCAGACCTTGGGTGTGAATGTGTGTGGAACCTAGTCGGGAACCAGCTCCAAAATACAACAGCCTTCGATAGTCACAGGACTCGGTTCAACCTACCTCAACAGCCGGGTCAGAACCAGTCTACATCATACGCAAACCCTTATAACTATGAAGCTGACTTGTACGGTGTAAGTGATAGTGGCTCTCCCCAACTGAAATGATAAAAGAACTGACTTCTCCAGAATGACAACCCAATGATTCCCCAATCCAACAGCTCTTTCCTCGAGGAGCAGGGTATTCCCTTCTAAGTTCAAGTGTCAGCCAGCTCAAGAGGAGGGGGTGAAGAGAAGAATGGACGGTAGCCAGTGTAGCTACCTATCCCGGGATGCAAGACCAGTGTAGTCAAGTCATCCAGCTGCAGGCTCACATATTTGTCTTTGGAACTCAAGCTTGCTTATTGACTTTGTACATACTTTGCAGGCATTTTATTTTTTTGTACAGGCCTGACCATTTTTTTTTTCAACATACTATTCACAGCAGCATTTACATAAGGAGTTTTTCCTCTTGAGCCAGTAGACTATCCCTCTTTTGAAGCTTTATCGCAACCCACAATCTCCTGTCTTTAGACCTCATGGCTATTGGACCAGGTTGGGGTGCACTTCCCTCCCTAGACGAGGACGAATGTTTCCACCCGTGTGCGTCTCAGACTGGCAAATCCAACCCCCTCACCACTCCAACTGAGTTGAGCCAAGTGAACAGTGCGAGTGTCCAAGTTAGGTCACGGTCGGCAAGAGTCGTACGTGTGTCTCGAAAAGTTCTAGTTAGTCCACTGAGGTGACTTGAACCCAGCCCTGATTTCTCAAAGAATTAAGTCTGTATAGACTTGAAGTACCTTAAACCTAGTTCCCATAAGGTTCCAGTGCAGTTATGTGCGGTAAGGTTCAACCAAGCTCCAATTTGAGACTTCATTGGACTGATTCAATCATCAAGCTCACTCAAAAAGAATATGAATGGTATGCTTATGCTATGCACAATGAATGATGCAACTTTTTTACAAAAAGTTTGGAAAGAATCAAAGAATGTTTTTACACAAAGAATTTTTGCAAATAAACTAAGAACTGATCATACACAAAAAGTATATACAATTATTTATACGGGCGTGCCGCTTTATTTTCAAAATTTAGGAATTTTTAGCCGCTTTACATGTGTGCATGAAATAGTTTATTTGGGTATGTACAGAAAGAATTGTATGTGTCTTGTTTCTGATTTACTAGTATCTGCAATGGTGTTCTTATTAGCTTTTTGAAAATAATATTGCAAACTATAGTACACGATAATTTCTGCAATCCTTTACACACATTTGAAAACTATTTTTGCAAAGATTTTTCACACTATATGTATATATACGATTTCCACAATAATTTTTGACAAGCATTTTTCAAAACATTTGCACATAGGTTTTTGAAATCCTTTCTTTCACACAAAGAAAAGTTTTGCAATCAACACAGTTTCACACATTTGAAATCATTTCACATCAAATTTTTCAAAACTGGTCACACTATTTTTCAAATCATACTTGTATAGGTATCTGATTTATTAATCAGTAGATACAAAAGAAGAAAAATTGTATTTGATGTACAATATGGTTTCAGTTCTTATAAACTTTATTTGGCTTATTCCTTATTTACAAATGAGAGATTTTTGCGCGGATTCCTCCGACTTACTCGAGAATTATTTTCACAAGGGTTTTCGAAAACTCTAGTCCAAAATAATTTTGCAACATGTACACGCATTTGAAAATCCTTTTATAAATGTTTTACATAACATAGATAGATTTTTCAAAACACTTTTGACAATCAACTTTTCACAATCATTTGCACACTAATTTTCACAAAGTTTTTTTTTCACTCAAAGAAAATAGGTTTACACACAAACTAATTTTTCAAACGTTGAATACTTGTTCACGCTATTTTCAAACAAATTTCACAAGATTTTTCAAAGGAAAATGTTTCGTACAAAACACTTTTCTGACTCAATAGTCAGTACAATTACAATGAGTCTGAGGAATTCACAATCATCTTTCGTTATTGTAAAGTTACTTTTTATGTTTTGTTTTATGTTGTAGTGATATTTTATTTTTCAGTATGAGTTATGGCTTTTAGTATATACATGGTATATACGACCCCCCTATACTTAGCTTGAGCTATGTCCTCATAGATCGAAAGGAAAAAGCAAAGACATAACTCGTACTGAGTATAGACAGATCTAAAGAATAAATATGAATGAAATGAATGAATGGGAAGTTGACCGTCCCCCCTATACTTAGGATCAAATAATCCGAAGTATAGCAGACTGTACAAAAAGCAGGGAGGGTCAAGGGTGGGAATATACTGATCGTGCTCAGATTGTCTCCCCCTATACTTTGGGTGAGATACTCCTAAGTATAGACAAGAAGATGAGACAATGGAGAAGATCAAACCGAAATCAAAAACTCTAGGTGCACATCCCCCTATACTTAGGACAAAGTACGTCCTAAGTATAGAAAAATGTCTACAAAGGCGGCACCTTTTAGATAGGAAAAGAAAATAGAAAAGGAAAAGAAGAAAATAAGAAAATAAGAAAATCAGATGAACAGTTGTTGAATTGCATAATCTGAATCTTTCGATGCCGCAGGTGCTGTAGAGATGTCATCATGGTGCATGAGCTGAACGGAGTCAACAACGGCCAGGAATGTGTCTGGTTCGAGGTAAGGCTTCAGTAGTTGGCCGTTGACGACGAATGGCTGTGCGTCAGAGGACAATTCTGATATAGCAATGCTTCCATTGTCACGCACTTCACAAACTCTAAATGGCCCTGTCCACTTACTCTTTAATTTGCCTGGGAATATCCGCAACTTTGCATCAAACAACCATACTTTCTGCCCAACGTCGAAGGTCTTTCGTCTGATGTGCCGGTCATGCCAGCGTTTCACCTTCTCCTTGTACATCAAGGTGTTATCGTATGCGCAGTCTCGGAATTCCAAGAGCCTGTTCAGATCGTCTTTTCTCTTCTGACCACTTTTTCGTGAGTCCAAGTTACAATTACTAATTGCCCAAAGAGATTTGTGAATTAATTCCACGGGCAGATGGCATGGTTTTCCATATACAAGACGGTAGGGTGACATGCCCAAGGGAGACTTGTAGGCCGTACGGTAAGCCCAAAGAGCTGAGTCCAAGAGTTGAGACCAGTCTTTTCTGTTTGGCCTAACAAGTTTCTGCAATATGGTCTTGATTTCTCTATTGGATAACTCCGCCATGCCATTGGTCTGCGGATGATAAGGAGACGCGACACGGTGATCGATGCCGTACTCCTTCGTTAACTTCTTGACCTCCCTGTTGATGAAGTGGCTACCCCCGTCTGAGATGAGAATCTTTGGTATCCCAAACCGCGAAATGATGTTCTTCTTCAGAAACTGGCAAACTGTTTTGCTGTCGGCGGCTCGGGCGGGAATAGCTTCAACCCAACGGCTCACGTAATCGACGGCAAGAAGGATGTGCTCATAACCTTGACTGTTAGGGAAAGGTCCCATGAAGTCAATGCCCCATGCATCGAAAACGTCTGCTATATGAATGATTTTCAGGGGCATTGAGTCTTTGGCAGTTAGTGTTCCCTTCAATCTCTGACAGTCAATGCATCTTTTGACGAATTCCGCTGCATCCTTGAATAAGGTGGGCCACCAGAGGCCGCACTGTAGTACTTTGGCTGCCGTCCGATCTCCAGAGTGATGTCCACCAGATTCGAGCGAATGACAATGCTCGAGGACACTAAATTGCTCCGTCTGAGGGATGCACCTACGCCAAATACAATCTGCTCCTTCTCTGAATAAAAGAGGATCGTCCCATTGGTAGAAGCGGATGGTCGACATGAATTTGTTCTTTTGGTTCTTCGTCCAATCCGATGGTGTTACCCCCGAGACGAGGTAGTTGACTATATCTGCATACCAAGGAAGGGAATCCACTGCTAATATGGCTTCGTCAGGAAAGGTTTCTGTAATAGGTGCATTGTTCAGAGGAGACTCAGGCTGCTCTATTCTGGAGAGGTGATCTGCTACCACATTCTGAACTCCAGGCTTGTCCTTTATTTCCAGATCGAATTCCTGGAGGAGAAGGATCCAACGAATCAGTCTTGGCTTGGCATCCTTCTTCTGCTGTAAGTACCGGATAGCAGAGTGGTCTGTAAAGATTGTGACTTTTGATCCCAACAAATAGGATCTGAACTTCTCCAAGGCGAAAACCACAGCCAGCAATTCTTTCTCTGTCACTGTATAATTCCTTTGAGCTTCATCCAATGTTCTGCTGGCATAGTGAATGGCGTAGGGCGCTTTGTCTTTCCTCTGCCCTAGAACAGCCCCGACTGCGAAGTCTGACGCATCGGTCATTATCTCAAATGGAAGAGTCCAGTCGGGAGGCTGCAAGATTGGAGCCTGCGTGATAAGCTCCTTCAACTGATTGAAAGTAAGGAGAACTGGCTGATCAACGATGAACTCGGTTTCCTTGCACAAAAGTTCTGTCAGAGGTCGGGCAATGCAGCTGAAATCTTTGATAAATCGTCTGTAAAATCCCACATGCCCCAAAAATGACCTCACATTATTAACTGACTGAGGTGGCTGAAGATTTGAAATGACATCCACTTTTGCCGGGTCGACCTCCATGCCACGTTTGGAAACGACATGGCCCAACACAATACCCTCAGTGACCATAAAGTGGCTCTTTTCCCATGAGAGCACTAAGTTGACTTCTCGGCATTTCTGAAGCACTCGGTCTAGGTGCTCAAGGCAAGAATCGAAACCATCACCATAGACAGAGAAATCATCCATGAACACCTCGAGAAAACTGCCTACCATCTCGGCGAAGACCGCTAACATGCATCTTTGGAAGGTTGCAGGTGCATTGCACAATCCGAAGGGCATTCTCTTGAAGGCATAGGTGCCGAACGGGCAAGTGAAGGTAGTCTTCTCTTGATCCTCAGGGGCGATCGCCACTTGATTGTACCCGGAGTACCCATCTAGAAAGCAGAAGAACTCCTTTCCTGCTAATCTCTCCAAAACTTGATCAATGAATGGTAAGGGGAAGTGGTCCTTCTTGGTTGTTGCATTAAGACGGCGGTAGTCAACACACACCCGCCAGGAGGTTGGTACCCGAGTAGAAATTTCCTCTCCTTTTTCATTTGTAACCACGGTAAGCCCCGATTTCTTGGGAACGACATGCAGCGGGCTTACCCATTTTGAATCGGAGATAGGATAGATGAAGCCTGCATCACACCACTTCGTGATTTCTTTCATGACGACGTCCCGAAGGTTAGGGTTTAGCCTTCGTTGGAATTCGCGCGAAGGCTTAACATCTTCTTCTAGATAGATGTGGTGTGAGCACAGGGCTGGATTTATCCCTCGGAGATCTGATACGTTCCAACCAAGTGCCTTGCGGTTCTTTTCTAGAACCTCGAGAAGTTGAGATTCCTGATCCGGTGTCAGCCTGCTGCTGATGATGACCGGATACATTTGTTCTTCACCCGCAAGGAAAGCATACTTCAGGCCTGCGGGAAGTGGCTTGAGTTCTGGTTTTGATCTGTCCACTTTATCGGTTACTTCTGATACCATGCTGGTGGTGGACTGTACTTCCTTGCGATACTTACCATCCTCAGCTTCTTGTTGAGATCCCGGTGATGCACCGAACGGTTCTGCGCTGAGCTGATCATGTTCGGTCTGGAGTGAATGCTCAAGAAGATGCGCCTGCATCTGAGAATCTGTCTCCCAAGAATCATCGGAGCATATGCTGACTGCGCTTTCCAAGTCCTCCTCAAGAGTGAGGATTTCTCGGGTCCATGAATCATCCAAAGATAAGGCGGAGTCTCCGATCTCTGCAATGAAGTCGCAGTCTGCTTCTGATGCGGCCTGACTCCCATCAGTTGCGGTATTCGGTTCCTTGTTCATGTTTATCGTGATTCGCTGGGTGTTCGAGCTGAAAGTGATCTTCCCATATTCGTAATCAACCACGGCGCCTGAAGTACGAAGGAATGGTCTGCCAAGGATGATAGGGGTCTGTAGCAAGGGTGCAGGTGAGTCCATATCAAGGACTACAAAGTCAGCTGGGAATTTCATTTCCTGCACTTTAACTATCACGTCTTCCAAGAGACCTCGGGGCCGCTTGACGGATCGGTCAGCAAACTGAAGGATCATGCGTGTCTGATTGAGCGGTCCCAGCCCGAATTCCTGCATTATGGACGAGGGCAGAAGGTTGATGGAAGAACCACTGTCCAAGAGAGTGCGCTCGAAGACCTGATCAAAAATTTCGCAACTGATAAGAGGTGCTCCTGCGTCTTGCTTTTTCTGTGGGAGATTACTGATAGTTGCTACCGTGGCCAATGTGAGGACATGTTTCTCAACTTGCTGGCGTCTGTTCTTTCTTGACGGGCGACGCTTGGTGGTACATGCCTCCTTCAGTCCTTTCTTCACGACTGGCATGTACTCCACGGCTTTCAATAAGGGAATCTCAACAGTCAATTTATCCAAAATATCCACAACACCTGGATCAGACAATGCATTTTTTCGTTTTGCATTTTTTTTGGATTTTTGAATTGCATGAGGAAAAGGAATATGTACATCACGATCAGGAAAATTAAAGTTCTTATTTACATCAAAATCTTCGCCCACAGGATGTCGTACATCCGAACTACAAAAAGGAATACAATCTGGATCTTGGCTTGCTGATGCTGCTGGGCGATCAAAAAGGGTAGCATCTGCTCCATCGGCTGGCGAGGGATCGGCGGCTGCTGGCGGCTCCTCCATTGCTGGCACGGCTTCGCTTCTGCTACTAGCTTCTTTTTGTTGATTTTGCTTTTGCTGATTTTTTTGTATTTTTGGCTGAGGTTGATGCTGGTATGGCACGACGGTTGTACTGGCTTCTCCTTCCTCTTCCTCCTCATCCGCCCCTGTGGCTGGCACGGCTGATGCGGAAGATGACGATCCACCTGTTTCTTTATTCACCCCACTTGCAGTAGTAGGCGGAGGCAAGGCCCTACCGCTCCTGAGAGTAACAGCATTAGAATAAACAGTAGTATCATTACCAGATACGGACAGGACATTACATTCTACCTGCTCTTTTTTCTTGAAATTATTGGGGTTTGCTTCGACCTGAGCCGGGATGGTGGTTCGGGTGGCGGTCAGGTCGTCAAGGCGCTTTGTCATTTCTGCTAGCCCTTTAACAAGCTGGGCCAGACAATCCATAGTGGGATTAGTAGGGGATACATCCGAAGATTCAGCGTGCAGACCACGCTGTTGTTGGTTAGACGGGTGGGGATGCTGTTGCTGGTGGTGTTGCGGTGGTGGCGCAGGAAGTTGAAGCTGTTGGTATGGCGGAGGTGGATATTGCTGGTATGGTTGAGGCTGAGCAGCCGCATACTGGTGATACGGCTGTGGGTGACGGTACTGCGGCTGCTGGTAAGGAAAATTCTGCCTCCATTGGTGTGCAAACTGGGGAGGCTGCTGGTGTTGCTGGTTAGGTTGAGAGGTTTGGCCAAAACGACCACCCTGAGGTTGGTGGTACTGCCGGTTGGCAAATTGCTGACCCTGGGGTTGTCCCTGAGGACGGGTCGGCTGTGCGTCATTTGTCCATATCCCATTGACTTCTTGAATCAGGGGTGGTGGTGGAAAAACTGGATCAGAAATAGAGAGGAACTCTGGCTGGTATACGACCATCTGCTGCTGCGGCTGGCCTTGGTCGGGCGCATGTACGTAGTACACGTGCTGGACCGCCGGTGGCTGCTGGCTCGGCTGAGGCTGATACTGCGGTTGCTGCTCGTCCTTCTTCTCAGCAGGAGCTTCTGATGGTGTTGCCGACTGGACAGAGTTGATCGTACCGACCAACAGCTCGAGGTGCTTGTTGATATGATCGAGCTTATCCAGGTTCTGAGTCCTCTTCTCGATCACAGCAAGTTTCTCAAGGTCCTGTGATCGCTTCTCGATGATATCAACCTTAGAGAGATGACCCCCGATGATGCTGAGGTTGGAGCTCTCATCTCTCTCTGCTTCCTTCGATGCAGCCATGTGCACTTGCTTCTGGAGGATCTGGGGCTGCTTCTGGTATGCCTTGGATGAAGAGAGGGCGGCCTCTCCTTCGGCCATTTCTTCAAAAATCTGCCAAACAACATCCTCATCCTTGTTAAAATGGGAGCCCCCACATGCTGCGTCCACGAGCCTTTGGCTTTCAATGTTCAGTCCCCCAAAGAAATGCTAGACCAAGCTGGTCTTCGGGATATCATGATGGGGACATTACTCCTGCAGATCAGTGAATCTCTCCCAAGCCTCGTGTACTGACTCATGTGCTCCTTGGGAGAAATTACTGATACGTGCTTGCATCTGGTTGAGCCGACCGAGAGGGTAGTATTTGTGCAGGAAGGCGGACTTCAACTCCTCCCAGGTTGTCACAACCTTTCCCATATGATTGACCCAGTAGAGGGCCTTGTCTTGTAAGCTGAAGGGGAAAGCCGTCATCTTTACGATGTCCAGAGGGACATTGGGATAGTGTGTGGTACGGCAAATGCGGGAGAATTGCTGCAGGTGAATGTACGGCTCTTCGTTCGTATTTCCATGAAAGGCAGGGAGAAGGGCTATGAACTGGGGCTTAAGCTCAAAGTGAGCGTGCACCGGTGGAATGAGAATCCACTCGGTCATCTGGCTGTCTCTCGGGTTGTATGTTTCTTTTAGTGTCGGCTTTGGTGGTGGTGGGAATTCAGGATCATCATTGGGGTCATCACCACCTTCCCCACCTCCACCTCCTCCTCCCCTGCCTCCTCTGCCTCAGCCTCCTCCTCCGTCGTTGCGGTTTATCACATCATTCAACATATCCTGGAAAGCAGTCTGTGTGAGGGCCTGCTCGGTCAGCTGCTGCTGTATGGCATGGATAGATGCCAGTAACTGTGCATTAACTTGATTTTGATCTGGCACCTGTCCTTCTGGTGTGGGTGGCTGCTGACCCTTGCCCTTTCCTCCTGGCGCCATGTCAGGATCTGAGTCGGACGAAATGAACTCCGGAGTAGTCTCCAGGGCTCGCGCTGGCTTCTATCTGCAGAATGAGATAGTTCCGAATCAGATCTCTTGCAAAGAACTTTCAGCTGCCGTGATTAAGCTGGAATTCAAGTCTACCCCAGCATGTTGTGAATGGAAAAGGGATGTAAACTGTAATCGACTCCCATTCACAACGGCGGAAGTGGGACAAAAGTGATCCCAGTTTATTGGGTGGCCAAGAGAAAGGTAGAAAACGAGGAGTCTGGAGACCGATCCGCAGAGTCCGGATCGGGTTCTCGGGAATCGCCTCGAACTTATTGGCGGAGTTGAGTCTATGGAATCGATGTAGGTGTCGGCATGGTCCCGACGAAACCATCCATGGATCAACTTCGCGAAGCATAAGAGAATGTCAGATTGTTGGAAGAATGATACGATGGTCAACGAGGAATAAAAGGAGTGTAAAACAGTAGAAAGGCTCGGGTGAGCGGGGTGGTCAAAGGGAGAAACAACAAAACGTGCGCAAATGTGCGGGACTTGATCTTTGAACCTTAATCTAGATCCATACAAACACAATACAAAATCGGGTTCACCAACTCACGCCATGTGAAGCCGTGAAAGTTCGGCTATTCATTATCTTTTCATTTTTAGAGTTGTGATTTTTCAGGCATGTCTTATAACAAGTCCTTAGTACGCTACCCTATAGGAGAGAGAGTACTGCCGGAAGAGTATCCCGTACTTGTCCTCCTCCTGTGTAACCTGTAGTCTGTACTTTTTGGAGTCCTTGTAACCCTTCATGGATCCCTACTCAGCCAAAGAAAAGAGAGAGGAAGCCGATAGGCGAAACCAATACTTCGGTCCTCGCTCGCAACGGAATCACCCGTGAGCGTGCAAGAACCTACTCGGACGCAGGACGATGAGACAGACACCCCCGTGAAGGCGTGGCCTATGCTCGATACTTCGGACAGGGTCGATGCTCTCACAACAGAGAGTCACCATTGGTGACCAAGTCCTACTCGCCTACGTACGATAGAAGCGCCATTACTTCGGAAATCCAGGCGATACACAAGGCAGTTGCAGACTGGGTTTTTGGCTTTAATCCTTAGGGGTCGCACTCGCTCAAGGGAGTAGGGTTTTGGTCCCCCTCCAAGGTACCTGAAAACAATGAGGGCTTTATGAACCCGGTACAATGATAGTCCATTACAGATTTTAATTAAGGTCAAAGTTTATTTAGCAGTCCCCTTGTTTTAATTTTTGGGGTTTTCACTTTTTTTGGATCTGTTTCATACCAGCGCCTAACGTTTTTGTAGTTTTTCATTTAAGTCCTAGGTGCTCAAAATCAGAGGGAGATAGCGGAAAAGCCGTGCAAGTGGTTCCATGATGGAAATCTCACCATTGAACCGAATGATGCAAGCTGAGTTAGAAGACTTACAGTGCATCCCAGCTCTCTCCATGTGGTATGCAAAACAGAATTTTTAAACCTATCTACATGTCGGTATGCAAGGCACAAAATCGCCCTAAACATTAGCTGCTATTTAGCGTGAAGAACCATAAGTCGCTCGTTCATCTCTAGCCCAAGAGGGTCCGGTCTTGGCTCACCCCTCCTCTGCTCAACAAATTGAGGGTAGGAGAAAGCGCTTTACAGGGTTCGCTACGGCACAGAGGGCTAAGAGACAAATTAACGCCTTGTTTAAGTTTGACTAGATCCAAGCGAAGTAGACTATAGGAACATGCATTCTTATTAATGTTTGGACCTAGCTACCGAGTCAAGCAACCTATATCTAGGGGCTCCAAGCACACAAAACAAAGTAAAAGAAAGGTGGAAAGCACAAAACTTCGGGAAACAAAATAAAATAAGGCGATGAAAACTCGAAAAGCTGCGATGAGGCCCCCAGGTGAACAATCACCCGGGCACTGGACCTCATGGTGAAGAGTAGGGTCCTGTTTAATTACATGCCAAAATAGTCTCTCTCTTACCAGAAATTACAAAAATAATCCTAAGTGTCTATCCTATCTAATGCCCATCTCCTTGCTTCTTTGGTGCACTCTCCAGATGGTCATGAGAAGAGAAGACCATCCTCCTCCAAGCTCGGCTGCCTTGGCCTCCTAGGAAGCCATCCTCGCGTGGCGATCCCTCGCATCAAAGTCACAAAAAGATTGCATTAGAATAATTCAGTCAATCAAATAGAGCAGACATCATAATCACAATAAATAAATAAATGAAGCATGGTGATTCATAGCAATAAAAACAATAGCTGCTCACAAAAATAAATGATTAATCAAGGCTTTTATACAAGAATGACAAAAATTAATTAGGCTATGCTCATTGCTCCCCGGCAACGGCGCCATCTGATAACCGCGTGGTTGCTCAGCAAGGGTCACCATAATAAATGTCTCAAAGAGTTGTCGCTGAGGCGACCGCTCACGGAACACCCGGGTTGATCAGCAATTAACCCACAACCAAAGAATACAACAATCAAGCTCAAAAAGAAATGTGAATTAATTTTTATTTACTCTACCAAAAGGATGTATAGGGAACAAGCATGTAGAGGTCGATCCACAGAGAGCAATACGAAAATGCATACGCCTACTTGTGCATATTAGTCATCCTTGTGTGCAGTGGGTTTTTAATTAATGAATTATATATATATATATTTATTTTTTTATTTATTATTATTATATTATATGTATATATATATAGATAACAATAATATAATTAGATAATATATTTATATATATATATATATATTTTCTTTTTAGGAAATACCTATATATACATAAAGTGGTACTATAATATTTACAAAAATACTTAAAATAGTCAAAAATGAAGGAGTAAAGTCTTTTTGGGTTTTTCATCATATTTTAATGTTTTTGTGATTTTTGGGGGATTTGTGAGAATATTTTTGGTATTTTTAAATAGCTAAATAATAGCAAACAGGGGAATAAGGTCTGGCTGTAATAAAAATGAATATTAAAAATAGTTACAAGCCTCAAAAATTTTCCACCCTATTTTTCTAATAAAGATAATAAAATGTAGCATAAATAAGGCCTGAGTTTATATTTTTCTGATTTTTCCGTGACTTTTTATATTTTTTTTGGAGTTTTTGGGTATTTCTGGATTTTTAAGGTTTTCCTTTTGAGATTTTTAGGGATTTTTGGATTGACACTAACATAGTTCAAAATACACCATAGGGAATTTTTTTGGAATTTTTCAATGCATTTTGATATTTTTTTGGATTTTCTCAGTTAGACAGTGAATAAAGGACATGTTTTTGATTTTTAATAAATGCAAAAATGAGACAAAATTGAAAATTAAAAATATGGCATGCAAGTTCAACCTGATAGTAGCTTAAGTCTATTTTTGCAATATTTTTCGAATGAATATGGCGCACAAAATAAATAGACAAAGCATTTAAAAATTAAATGGCCTGGCAGGGGTATTTTTGCAAATAAAATAGTTCGCAGGGGCATTCAAGCAAAAATTACAATAAAAATACACGTGACTTTTTATTTCCAAGACCATTTAATAAATACAAGGACCCGGCAGGGCCCAACTGCAAATATTACGCGCCTCACGTGGTGCTCCACGTGCGGCGCTTAAGGACTAAAACGCAAATATAAAAACTACAGGGGGACTTCTACAAATTACACAATTTATTTACATAGTAATTTTTATAATTTTGGGGTTAACTATAAATACAAAAAGCTGAGGGGTTGAATATGAAATTTACCCCCAAAACACGTGCGTGATCCAACGGCATCGAGCGCGCCACTTGTCCACGTGTCGAGCCCTCGGCGCTCGATACCCCTTCGACGATCTGCGGCCGAGATTGCATCTGAGGTCTGATCGCACGGCCCAGGCTTGCGCTAGATGGACGACCCTGATTAGAACTGGGGCCGTTCCCTTCATCCAACGGCTACTGCTGTTCACGAAGAACAGGGAAGAACGGCTGACTTCCCTGACTTCAATCGGAGATATCTCCGCCTCCAGGCGCTCCACGTTGCTGCTGGTGGTCTCCAGGCGTCCGGCAAGGCGGTGCGCACCGTTCGAGCTACTCCAGAAGGTCCAGGACCCCCCAGATCGGTTGAACGAGCTCGAAGAAGAGAGAGGGGTCCTGGAACCTCGCAGGGACTATGATCGAGCCCCAGAGGGCTCCGTTTAGCTTGAGACCTGCACCACAAAATTGAGGGGCTCGAGGGGGTTCTCCTCGACCAGGGGTTTAGGGTAAAAGAGTAGGGAAGGGTGGAGGGCGGCGAGGTCCGGCGAAGCGGAGGAGGGTGACCTCGATTCGCAGAGCAGGGCGAGCTCTGGATGATCAGAAACGTGGGTTGAGTGTAGAATGCATAGGGGAAGGCGATGAGGTGGAGCGAAGGGTCGGATAGCGTGCTGATCAGGGTAGAGAGGTTCACCGGAGCTAAACTCCGGCGAACTTCGATCTTGAGCTAATCGAGCACCTAAGGCTCTACTAATTACTCTAAAAGCTAAACTACAAAGTAAAAACTAAAACTAAGCTAAAAACGAGAAGAAATCAGCTCTTATACCTGGTTGGCGACCAGGGAGCAGGACCTCCGGCGAGCGGCGGCCGTGGGCACTCCTCTCGACTCCTCCGACCGTCTGAAGCTTCCAGGAGAACCCTCCTGTCACAAGGATCCTCAAAGGACTGGAGAAGATGGTGGAAAACAACCGAAGGGAGACCAAAGGGCGGAAGGAAGTCGAAGGTCTTATTTATAAACAAAGTATGCGCCCTTATTGGCCGGCGAATCTTGACGAATCTGGGCTATGTACAAGGGAGCATGGGATAGGGCGTGAATCTTGGATGTACAAGGAACAATCTTCATGAAGGGTCCAATCGTTCTCGAGCTACCAAAATCGCGTGAAAATTTGGAGAAAAGGGACCCCCGTGACTTGTCAGAAGGGCAGGGCTAGGGTATGAAGAGTTGACCCGAGGTCAACCCTTGGCGGCCTGCGATTGGTCCACGCAGGCCGCTAGAAGACAAAACCGTATGGGTAATATAGATTAATTATTTTAAATCAGTAAATGATTTTATTATTTTTTGAGTATAAAATAAAAAATGTTTATTATTTTATGTAGTATTTTAAGATGATTTTTATTTATTTTTATGAATTATTTTATTACGGTTTTATTAGAATAATGTGTATATGTATGTATTTACATATATTTTTATGTATTTTATTTTTAATTTGTTTATTTTCTTTTATTATTTTATTGGATTATTTTATAAATTTATAATTTATTTTTATGAGTATAAAGGTATTTTTATTTGATTTTTATGAGTTTATTTATATTTTTGAATGAATAGGTATAGGTGTATGTAGGTATATTTGTAGGTGTTTTATCTATGTACTTTGTACACTTCATTTAGTTATTATATTTTATTGATTTTTATTTTGGGTTTGTGTTTTTAATGAGTTATTTATAATGTATACCTGATTATAAGAATAGGAGAATAACTGAATAAAATCCTTTATATATATAGGCATACAGCATTGGTATTTTTGTCTATGAATTTGTAGACTTATTTTATTTTACAAATTATTTTGTTTTCTTGTACTTTCTAATATGTATATGCATTATATACATTATTTACAAAATTAAAATAAAATGAATATTTTAATCAGTCCTATATACAAGAAGGGCCAAAAACCTAACTTCTGCATAGGGGCTCCAAAAATTATGAAACCAATTTTATAAAATAGTTCATGGAATGCTATATACAATTAAAGGTGAGTTTGGGTGATTTGGAGTCTTTATTTGCAAGATATGGGTCTGTGAAGTTGAGATTTTGGCTTTTTATTCTGTGTATAAAATGTACAATGGGTATTATTTTTACACAAACTCAATTTTGTATTTTTATTTACATTATTATCTACAACTGTCATGTACAAAGTTTCTTTATTTGATGAATGAATAATTATATATAAAATAGGTGCAAAAAATGCATAAATGAATGAATGAATGAATGAATGAGGAATTTGTTGTACACTGGCCCTTATCTCCCCCTACTTTATTCCTTGTCGACCAATTCCATGCTGGCTTTGGTCTCGGGGTTAGGGTCATAAAATATTTGCAATATTTTATTCCTTTTTCTTTTCTTCTCTTTATTCTATAATTTTGACATTAAAAACCTTATTTTATGTACCCTTAATACAATGAATATTAGGTGCTATTATGTACAAATAGATGCTACTTACATGCATTTGCTGGGGTTTTTAAGGCCAAAATGATAGAATAAAGGTGACGAAATGGAGATTCATCACCTTCACAGTCTTGGACATGGAGACCCCCAATCATTGGAGAGAATCTCAGATCATTCTCGGGCGACCCTTCCTTAGGATCGCAGGCGCAACTTTCGATTATGGTACGGGAATGATGAAGTTCCGTTCTCCAGGCGGAGAAGTGAACCTTGAGATGAAGCAAACCAAGTGTCAGCGACCCGATTCATAGAGTAGCACAGAGTACTCATCTTCAGAGGCAGATTGCAGTATGATTAGCACAGTTGGGATTTGGGGACAGATTCCTTCAGGACAGAGCGAGACCCTTTCATCTGGAGAGGATATAGTGCATGATGCAGTTTGCCAGGTGTTGTCTGATCTTGCTAGAGATGCATCAACCTATTCTCATGATGACTTAGAGATCCATCCGGATCTGTCAGTTCCATCCTTTTCGGAACAATCATGGGACATAGATGACGAGTCGGACGTGGCTTTTGCCGATTGTTTGGATACTTTTGACGATCCGACTCCCGATACTTCTGATTTGGTGGCGAGTACTACTCAGCTTAGCCCACCTTCATGCAGCACGGAACCAGATTCAGATTCAGTTCAGCCAGATCTGCTTGATGATACCACATTGCCAGAACTGAAATCACTACCTCCTACACTCAAGTACGCCTTTCTTGCGGGACCCAAAGAGAGATATCCTGTCATCATTAGCTCAGACTTGTCTTTAGAGTAGGAGTCTAGGTTGTTAGAAGTCTTAGAGAGGAACCACAAAGCAATAGGCTGGACAGTATCGGATCTCGTGGGCATCAACCCCGCTCTCTGCTCGCACCATATTTTTACTGAGGATAACGTGAGACCTTCCCGTGAGTTTCAGAGGAGACTTAACCCCAATCTACGGGAAGTGGTGAAGAATGAAATTGAAATGGTGCAAAGCAGGGTTTATATACCCTATTTCTGACTCCAAGTGGGTGGCCCCACTTCATGTTGTCCCGAAGAAGTCGGGAATTCAGATGGTCACCAACGAGGAGGGGGTAGAGATCGCGACACGAGTACCTATGTCGTGGCGTGTCTGTGTTGACTACAGGCGCCTGAATGCTGCGACCAAGAAAGATCACTTTCCCTTGCCTTTTATTGATCAGATCTTGGAGAGACTTGCAGGGAAAGAGTTCTTCTGTTTTCTTGACGGGTACTCAGGCTACAACCAGGTGGCCATAGCCCCTGAGGACCAGGAAAAGACCACATTCACATGTCCATTTGGCACTTATGCTTTCAGGCGCATGCCATTCGGGCTCTGCAATGCTCCGGGCACATTTCAGCGGTGCATGATAGCCATATTTGCCGAGATGGTGGGAGATTTCCTGGAAGTGTTCATGGATGACTTCTCGGTCCATGGTGATTCTTTTGATACATGTTTAGCGCACTTGGATCGAGTCCTCACGAGGTGTAGAGAGGTGAATCTGGTACTCTCCTGGGAGAAGAGTCACTTTATGGTGACGGAGGGTATCGTGTTGGGGCATGTCATCTCCAAAAGGGGAATGGAGGTTGACCCTGCCAAGGTGGAGGTGATCAAGAAACTCGATCCACCTACCAACGTGAAGTCAGTGCGGTCATTCTTAGGGCATGTTGGATTCTATAGGAGATTCATCCAAGATTTTTCAAAGATCGCCCGCCCACTGACTGAGCTCTTAGGGAAAGACATAGAGTTCGTTGTAGATCACAGGTGTCTGGAGGCCTTTGAGCTCTTGAAGAGGAAGATTTGTGCCTCGCCTATCCTACAAGCTCCTGACTGGTCTCTCCCCTTTGAGATCATGACTGACGCTTCAGATTTCGCTATAGGAGTTGTGCTAGGACAACGGCGAGAGGGGATTCCGTTTGCGATTCACTATGCGAGCAAAGTTTTAGATCCTACACAGAAAAATTATACAGTGACTGAAAAGGAAATGCTCGCGGTAGTATGGGCCCTCGAGAAGTTCAGATCATATATTTTGGGCTCTAAGGTGACAATTTATACTGATCACACAGCCATTCGATACTTAATGGAAAAGAAGGATGCGAAGGCGCGTCTTCTTAGGTGGATTCTACTCCTCCAGGAATTTGATTTGGAGATTAAAGATAAACCTGGAGTGAAGAATGTCGTGGCTGATCACCTTTCTCGGATTGAACTTAAGGATTCTCCTGATCATGAGCGGATTAGAGAAACCTTCCCAGATGAGTCAATTTGTGTTATTGACTCCCTCCCGTGGTATGCCAACATGGTGAACTATCTTGTCTCCAAGTAGGTTCCCCATGGTTGGACTAGGAGCAGCATTGATCGACTGAAGTCGGATTCGAGGAGATACCACTGGGACGATCCTTTCCTTTTCTTCGAAGGACCGGATTGTGTTTGGAGAAGGTGTATTCCTCAGGAGGAATACCAAAGTGTCCTCACATATTGTCATTCACTTGAGGCTGGAGGACACCATTCGGGAAAGAGAACCGCTCACAAAGTACTTCAATGTGGATTGTATTGGCCAACCTTGTTTAGAGATGCCATTGATTTTGTACGGTCGTGCCCGATCTGTCAAAGGATGGGAGGGACAGTTGGACAGAGAGATGAGATGCCCATGCAACCGATGATTATTTGTGATGTTTTTGATGCATGGGGCATAGATTTTATGGGTCCCTTTCCCAACAGCCAAGGACATGAGTATATTTTGTTGGCGGTTGATTATTTATCTAGGTGGGTGGAGGCTATCCCAACCCGAACCGCAGACAGCAAGACTGTCTGTAAGTTTGTGAAAGACCATATTATTGCTAGGTTCGGGGTGCCAAAAGTTTTGATATCTGATGGGGGTAGCCATTTTGTGAACCGGGAAATGAGATCTTTAGCTAAGGACTATGGATTTGATCATAAAGTTACTAGTCCTTACCACCCACAGTCCAACGGCATGGCAGAGGTTTTGAACAGAGAGGTGAAGAGTATTTTGCAGAAATTGGTTCGTCCCGATAGGAAGAACTGGTCTCAGCTCTTGGACCAAGTTCTGTGGGCCTATAGGACAGCCTACAAGACACCATTGGGTACTTCACCATTTAGAATGATCTATGGTAAGCCATGCCATTTGCCCGCAGAATTGATTCATAAATCCGAATGGGCAATTAAGAAGATTAATTGGAGTTGTCACCTAGGGAAGCTTTGCCGAGACTTGAACTTGAACGAGCTCGTGGAAATCCGAAACAGGGCATATGACAACAGTTTGATTTATAAGGACAAAGTAAAGAGATGGCATGATCAGCACATTAGGTGCAAAGACTTTGTCCCTGGACAAAAGGTATGGTTGTTCAATGCCAGGTTGAAGATGTTCCATGGGAAGCTCAAATCTAAATGGACGGGTCCCTTTGTGGTTAAGAAAGTGCACGAGAATGGAAGTGTAGAGATAGTTGATCTCACAGATGGTGCACAATCTCATGTGGTGAATGGACAACTGTTGAAGCATTTTGTTGATTCGAAAGAGCAGTTAGTCCAAGTCGAGGTCATCAACTTCATACAGAGTGAGCACAGAGCAGATACATCTTATTACTCTTTATGAAGATGCAGCATCAAGATTCAACATCTTAGAAGATTCCATCACTCTTGTACATATTCTCCCTTCTTTGTATATTCTCGAGATCACGTCGGTTCTCACACTTACTCTTGTCCTATACTTAGGCTGACCAAAGCCTAAGTATAGGGGGGACCGATGCCCGCCATGTGTATTTACTCATCATTTCTCCTCTTGACCTCGTCCGCCCCATTTTTGCTCTTCTTCTACACTTAGGCTGTCCAGAGCCTAAGTATAGGGGGGACGGATCGACTTCTATACTTTTTATTTTAGCTTTCCTACGCTTAGTACGAGTTATGTCTTTTTGTCACCTAGTGCCATGAGGACATAGCACAAGCTAAGTATAGGGGGGCGTGTATATATTACATATATACTTTACCCATACCTCGTACTTTCACGTATTTTTGTATATACTATACAATAATTATGGGTTATGGGGTGGGTAAAAAAAAGTAAAAAAAAACTTTTTCCTAAAAAAACAAAAAAAACTTTTTCCTAAAACTTAAAAAAAAAAACAAAACAACAAAAAAAAACTCTTTTTCCTTATTTGCTATAAAAAAACTTTTCAAAAAAAAAAGAATCTTTTCTTATTTACCTATCTTTTTCAAAAAAAACTCTTGAAAGAAGAAAAAGCAAAACTTTTCTAACAAAAAAAATTATAAAATTTAAAAAAAAATCAATCAACAAAAAAAAAACTAACTAATAAGTTGGTTTAATCCCTGACACAATTCACTTTCACACAAGACTAGTGATGTTCAAGAACACTTGGTTTATGAGGTCTTGGGATTTTGAGTTAACCAGCCTTAGTCATTAGGGTCCTTGACTTAATTATTCACATTTCCCTAGTTTGAAAGAAGTGTGTGCTATATTGCATTCTTAGTCTTTACCTTAAAGAATATGATCAGCACCTCACATACACGACCGCAGTTATGATGAGATGAGTTGTAATTTCACTTGAGGAACTGGGATGAGGGATTTGAGTTTGGACTTGATTTAATGATGCTCGAGGATGGGATAAAATCAATGAAGGCTTCATGAAACCTGAGTGTCAGCATATTTAGCCAGTATGAGAACTTGGTTCTTGTACTATCTCTTGATATTTACCTATGTGCCAGGGTGTGATAAAATAAAAAATGTTGATCAGTGTGCGCCAACTCTTGGTAAAAGCAGTGGAGCTAGCCAAAAATACTACAAAGCAATGAAATGTCAAAGAAAAGCTCTCGTTCCACAAAGTCAATTATCAAAAGAGCTTCCACCAAAGGCGAGCGCTCCCAACCATTTCAAAGTGTCCACTTGGACCACCGCTATTAGGACCAGGAGTCGGGCTTGCACCAAAAAAGGGCTCTGCATCGTAAATGCTACAAGTCTGGGTGTAGAAGGTACGATAGGTACTCAAAAAAGGCACACCCCGGTGTACTCCCAGGAAAACAAGTGCAGACGGCTCCAACTTCTCTTGACGGACGCACTGATCAACACCAAAAAAATGTGTTGCGTAATAAGGCACTTGAGAGGATCCTTGTTCCAATGAGAGGGAGAGAAGAAATGACACAATCCTATGCCCTCCATCAACTGGCCTTCCATCTACACTTTTAAGTCTGACAACTAAAGAGACGGTGGATTGGATGCAAGAAATGGTTTATTCCCTAGTGTTGAGGGTCGGGTCCTTAGGAGAGTCTCTTGGACTGGAACCTTGGGTGACGTTGTGACTCTACTCTTGTAACTGCGGTCAACACTTAAAGTCATATCCTTATATATATGTATACAAAGAGAGTCTGATGATTAGGGGAATTGGGTACCTTTTGACTAGAGCTTGGTTCAGCTTAGAATTTTAGGATCTCTAAAACCGAGAGTTCTTGAACGGATCAAGTCTTGTATTCACATGCACAGTCAGGGGTTAACCCAATTTATTCATTCTTTATTTGCTCGAGGACTAGCAAAGTTTAAGTATAGGGGGGTGATGAATCCACGATTCATCATCTCAATATCTTGATCTTAGCAAAATCCACGAGTAAATTCCCTAATAAAGATCCATAAAATCAATAAAATGACAAAATAACTCTTTTAAATAAAACACACTAATTATTGTATATTAGATTGTACAAAATAAATTACACATAAAAAGCCGCAAAAATAAAGGAGTTGTATACCTGTAAATAGCCCAAAACTTCATATATTTTTAATAATTTTATTTCAACTCCTTTTTGCCTAATTCTTTCTCTAACTTGTTTATAACAATGTATATAAAAATACAAAAATACAAAACAAATTTCATCTCAAATAAATGCTCCTAGATCCCAATGGGAAAAAGCCGTAAAGACCAACTTCCAAGCTAAATTCCTGCTCCGTATGAACTCCAAATTCACCAAACTCACTTTTAAAGTTCAAGTTAGAAAATTATCTATCCAACGGAAGTGGTTTCATTAAAATCGGAGCTCATTTGCAAAAGTTGGGTTTTGGGACCTAGATGTACATTGTACAGTATGTATATATTCATACTTTCTTCATTTTTTATTGTATCTCTCTTAATTACTAAAAATACAAAAAAATCATACTTGTGTTGTATTTTAGTTGTACTATTTTATTGTATTTTTCTGTTGTAAATATCTCTTATTAAAAAGACAAAAAAAATTACATATTAGAAAAGTAAAAAAAATTTTGTACATGTTGTTTGTCTTCCCTTGTAAATTGTCCACTATCTATTTTATTCTTTTTTATTCTATTGTAATTAAAGTAGATAACTTTATTTTATTTATTTATTTATTTATTTTATTTTACATTCTCTACAATAACCACCAATTCAACTCCATTACTCCACCATATTTTCTAACTTCTAATTCAACTCCACCATTTTATTAACCTCCATCCCACTCCATCTTAATTCTAACTTCCATTTTTCTTCTTCTTTATATACATGCCATTCTCCTCATTTTTGCCTTTGATCCATCTTTATGTGAGGAGAGCCTAGTTCCCTGAGTTGAATCGGTGACAGTGACGCAACCGCGGTCGAGCGACGACGGCCCTCTCTCCGGTGAGATCCGTTGGCTTTTTGGCCAACATCGCAGCCGCAACCGCGCGCTGCTCGAGCTCATCGTTCGCCGGCGATTTGAGCGAAGACCGTGCTCTCGTGAGCACTCCATAGGCGCCCGCGTCCATCGTAGGTATTTTTAATTTCATCTTGTCATTATTTTATCTTTGCAATTTTTTTAAACCATCACATTACCGTCTATATAAACCCATTCGTTTAGTTCATCATCACCACCAACCCATCTTATTATCTTTCATCATATTCCTTGTTTAAACAAAATTTCAAAAAAATCAAATCATCATCTTCCACCTTTGCATACATATCTATTTCCTGTTTAAAAAAAATTAAAAAAAATATAAAAAAATTTAAACAAAAAAAAGAGTTTTTTTCCTAATTATTATTACAACAGTTTAAAAAAATAAAAAAAATAAAAAAAAAACAGCAGCAAGCAGCAGCGGTGGGAGAACCCACCGCCGCCGCTCCTTCTTCCCGCCACCGCGCAGCCGGGCGGCGCCGCCGCCCGCCCCCGGCGCTCCCGGGCCGCCCGCCAGCCCCCAGCGCGGCCATCTGCCGACCGCCGCCCCTCCAGAAGCCCGTCGCTTCGCGCGGCCCCCATCCACCGCAGCTCTCCACCGCCGCCGCCCCTCCGCCCGCCTCGACTCCGCCATCAGCCGGCGCAGGCCACCGATCACCGCGACCGCCCCCTCGCGTCGCCGCCTCCGCCCTCCGCCCGCCTCCTCTGCGCGCCGCCGACCACCGTCGAAGCCACCCCCTTTTGGGTTCTCCACCTGCGCAAGGAGGAAGAAAGGGTAATTTTCTTTATTTCTTTAATGTAAAAATTGCATGGTTTTTATTATATGTTTATACTATTGCATAACAGTCCCTGTACATAACTTTTGTTGTAATTAATGTTTTTCTGATTTTGCAAAGACACCCCTGTATTCGTGCTTTAATTTGGACCTCTCTTTTGCATCTTTTTATTCAATGAAAAATGTTTTTATGTTGAGCAACTTATCCTCTGTCATGTGAGTATTTATTTGTATTTTTGTGGTCTTTGGGTAATTAACTAAAATTGTTCAACTGAAATTTTGCATAGTTTACCCATTCCGTGCTCTTAAAATTATATCTCACACACGGATGCTCTAAAAATTCCACAAAAATTAGGAATGATGCCTTGATATGTGATTAAGTTTCTATCCAAATTTCATCTAAATTGGAGTTGTCTTGTGCTTGGAATAATTTGTAGAGTGGATATAGTATTTGATTTTTAATTAAATCTACATAAATCATTTTTGCGAAATTTCAACTCTCCTGGATTGCTTATTTAAATATCTTTTTGAGATAATTTTCTCTCGGATTAATTTGATAACGTGGATTTAATAGGAATTAATTACTCATTTCCACTCTGTTTTCACTAAAAAATTCATAAAAAAATCATAATTTGTCAAAAAAATCCAAAAAAAATACTGTAGTCTCCTTGCATCATGTTTTCATTCCATAATTTTTTTCATAATTTTTGCTTACTGTTTGTGTGAAAAATTGTGAAAATACCCATAAAAAGTGTGCATTTTTAGTTATTGCATTTTAACCCATAAAATTCCAAAAAAATGTGTTTTGTGTTCCCCACTGGATTAGGACCTTAAAAAAAATATAATTTGGCTGAATTGAATTAATTTGACATCAAAATTAATTTGGCCTTGTTAGTGTCTTAATTCATTTGCTTTCACCTTTCACCTTTGTTTTTTGCATAAAAAATCTAAAAAAAATACCGTTGAATATCTAGATCTTAAATTTGCAAATTAAACCCAAGTTGTTCCTTTGCCTCCCTGAGTTCGACCCCGGACTTGCCCGAGATATAAATTAAAGCCGAGACACTCTTCACGGAGATCTTCTCTCGGTTCTGACCGAATCGCTAAGTACACGTGCTACAACGTGATCGAATTAAACAACGTATTCAGCGACACGTCACCCCGCAGGCACCTGAACCGCTCGATTAAACACCTGACTCCCATCTTAGCCATCCATCAGCGCCGAGCCCTTAGCGCACCACGTGGCGCTCGCTACTCCCTTGGATCGCCACGACCAGATCTTCATCCAGCCGCTCCATCCCGCTTCGATCGCCACCGTTGGATCACAAGATCCAACGGTGGAGACTTTGTCTCCTACCTCGGGATCCCCTCTCTCCCACGTTCTCCACCTTGCGGGAGGGGCATCCCCTTCCTATTTTCAGCCACACTCCTTCCACCGTCGCCGAGCACCACAACCTCCACGATGGCCCCCACTCATCCCTGATCCTCGCCAGCCACTCCATCACCCTCGTCGACCTCCAGCTCTCTCCCAGGAACTCCTTAAACCTCGCCCCATCTCCATTCCAGCCGAGACCTTCATCCTTTAAATACCCCCTCTCCGGCCATCTTCAGCTCCATCCGCCATTACAGGAGAAACCCCCGAGCTCAGAGCTCTCGATTGGTGAAAGCAATTGGCCATCTCTTCGAGCGAAGACAGGCGTCCTCTCAGGCGAGATCCACGGCACCCTCCGCCGTGTCGCAGCCACCCTCCGCGTAGCTGCTTGAGCTCGGGACCTTACCGATCCCTCGAGCGACGACCAGGGACTCCAAGAGTAGCTCCGATCCCCAGATAACGCCTCCATCCCCGATCGATCTTCCTTTCATCTTTTCTTCGATTTTCTCGCTTTTTATTCGCCGCCTACGGTCACCTTCTCGCCTCCATTTCACTCCGTCGAGCTCCGCGTCGGAGCTCTCATCTTCGCGGTCACCTTCACGCCCGTCGACGACGCATCTCACCATCCCTCGCTCTCCAGCTCCGCCACTTGGCCGGAGCTCATTGCCAGATCACCTCCCTCTGCCTTAGGCCTCGCCAACCATCCACCCACCTCCACGAGTGCACGCACGAGCTTCGGCTCCGTCTCTAACGCTTGCAGGTGCCAACTGATTCATTGATCAGAGCTTCGCCGGAGTCGTCTTCGAGCTTCGTCTCCAGCAGCATCCGACGACCTTCTCCAACTCCTGAGATCACCGTCGCCTCCGCCGCATCGCCACGCTTCTTTTGGGATAGCTCCGACAAGTCGGAGAGCTTCATCGACACGAGGAAGGACTAGCGGAGCAAGGGCCTTGTCGCCAGAGCCCCGCCATCTCCTCCGCAGGCGGCGGAGGACCATCGGAGGAGGAGCCCCAGCTGCAGTTCGATCACCTTGATCGAACGGGTGTCGTCTTGCCACGTCGCCTCTCCGTCGAGCTTCACAGGAGCCGTTGGATCCCTTTAGATCTAACGGCGACTATTGAGCCACGTGTCCCCCCTCCGCAGCTGCCGAGAGCCGTCAGATACACCATCTGATCCAGCGGCTGTCAGTCAGCCATGTCGCCTTCTTCAACGCAAGACCAGAGCCGTTGGATTAACTAGATCTCACGGCCTGAGGTTTCGCCACGAGTCTTCACCTCCACCCGTTGGATCGAGCTCGATCCAAGGGTCCAACGTGCTTCCCCGCGTGTCGCCCTCGCCGGTGACGCCCCTGCGCCGCCTCCTCATCAGCCCTCCAGGCCGCCGCCTCCGTCCAGCCCGCCCACCTCCAGGTGCTGCCGCACCGACCTCCAGCGGCCCGCAGCCGCCTTCACGTGTGGCGCGCCCCTGGCCGCGCACCGCCCTCCGCGCCCCAACGCCCGCGCCGCCATCAACTCCTCCAGGCCGCGGCCACCATCTTCAGCCCACGTCCGCACAGTAGCGCGCCCCGTGCCCGTCGTCCCTCACCACTGTGTGCCCCAAGCGCCGCGCCACGCGGCTCCGCACCTCCGTTCTCCTCCGTGCGGCCGCGCCCCTCGTCCCCAGCCACCGACCACCTCACGCGGCCTCATCCTGCCAGCGCACCGCGCGGTGCCCCATCACGCCCCCACCTGAGTGCGCTTCCCCGGTCGCTCAGCGCACCGCCCTCCCCCCGCCGGTGTATCAGCCGACAACCGCCATACTCAACCTGGCTGCGCGAAGTTGGGTTTTTGGACCTCTTTGTATACTACTTGTATGTATATTTGTATTATTGTATTTATGTATCATATTTGATCTCATCTCCGTCTTTGGTCAACATGAAACTTGTAGATCTCATCGATATCTACAACTTTCATGTTTTGAGTTTTTCCAAATTCGGCCCCCTCTTCTCTCTACTTTTATTTTTTGGTCCAGCCAACCACAGCAGGACACGTGGCGCCCTCTGGTTGCGCCACGCGGCCCGCATCCCTTGCCCAGGCCGCCGCAGCCTTCAGCCGTTGGATGATCGTCCAGATCCAACGGTCCAGCCGCTACCACGTACGCCCCTCACTCTGACCGTCAGATCAAATCCCCCGCCTCATCTCCATCGCCCATTCGCGCCTCTTTCTCAGCATGCCACGTAGCGCATTCCACGCCATCAGATCACGCTCCTGTCGCTTCATCTGAGCCGTTAGCCCTGCAGGCACCTGAATCGCTCGATTAAACACCCGATTCCCATCTTAGCCATCCATCAGCGCCGAGCCCTTAGCGCACCACGTGGCGCTCGCTACGCCCTTGGATCGCCACGACCAGATCTTCATCCAGCCGCTCCATCCCGCTTCGATCGCCACCGTTGGATCACAAGATCCAACGGTGGAGACTTCGTCTCCTACCTCGGGAGCCCCTCTCTCCCACGTTCTCCGCCTTGCGGGAGGGGCATCCCCTTCCTATTTTCAGCCACACTCCTTCCACCGTCGCCGAGCACCACATCCTCCACGATGGCCCCCACTCATCCCTGATCCTCTCCAGCCACTCCATCACCCTCGTCGACCTCCAGCTCTCTCCCACGAACTCCTTAAACCTCGCCCCATCTCCATTCCTGCCGAGACCTTCATCCTTTAAATACCCCCTCTCCGGCCAACTTCAGCTCCATCCGCCATTACAGGAGAAACCCCCGAGCTCAGAGCTCTCGATTGGTGACAGCAATTGGCCATCTCTTCGAGCGAAGACAGGCGTCCTCTCAGTCGAGATCCACGGCACCCTCCGTCGTGTCGCAGCCACCCTCCGCGTAGCTGCTTGAGCTCGGGACCTTACCGATCCCTCGAGCGACGACCAGGGACTCCAAGAGGAGCTCCGGTCCCCAGGTAACGCCTCCATCCCCGATCGATCTTCCTTTCATCTTTTCTTCGATTTTCTCGCTTTTTGTTCGCTGCCTACGGTCACCTTCTCGCCTCCATTTCACTCCGCCGAGCTCCGCGTCGGAGCTCTCATCTTCGCGGTCACCTTCACGCCTGCCGATGACGCATCTCACCATCCCTCGCTCTCCAGCTCCGCCACTTGGCCGGATCTCATCGCCAGATCACCTCCCTCCGCCTTAGGCCTCGCCAGCCATCCACCCACCTCCACGAGTGCACGCACGAGCTTCGGCTCCGTCTCTAACGCTTGCAGGTGCCAACTGATTCATTGATCGGAGCTTCACCGGAGTCGTCTTCGAGCTTCGTCGCCAGCTGCATCCGATGACCTTCTCCAACTCCTGAGATACCGTCGCCTCCGCCGCATTGCCACGCTTCTTTTGGGATAGCTCCGACAAGTCAGAGAGCTTCATCGACACGAGGAAGGACTGGCGGAGCAAGGGCCTTGTCGCCGGAGCCCCGCCATATCCTCCGCAGGCGGCGGAGGACCATCAGAGGAGGAGCCCCAGCTGCCGTTCGATCACCTTGATCGAACGGGTGTCGTCTTGCCACGTCGCCTCTCCGCCGAGCTTCACAGGAGTCGTTGGATCCCTTTAGATCTAACGGCGACTATTGAGCCACGTGTCCCCCCTTCGCAGTAGCCGAGAGCCGTCGGATACACCATCTGATCCAGCGGTTGTCAGTCAGCCACGTCGCCTTCTCCAACGCAAGACAGGAGCCGTTGGATCAACTAGATCTCACGGCCTGAGGTTTCGCCACGAGTCTTCACCTCCACCCGTTGGATCGAGCTCGATCCAAGGGTCCATAGCGCGCCACGCAGCACTGGTCCGAGCCTCCTCCCCGAACCTAGGCTCGGACCGTCCGAGCCTCCAGCCGAACCTCCAAGAGCATCCGAGCCGAGCTCCGAGCCTCCGCAGCCATCCGAGCCTAGGCTGCCCACGTGAGGAGCACGTGCGGCCTGGGAATTTTACACAGAGGCCCTCGGGACTTTTTATATTTGCAAAGAGGTCCCTGTGAAGCAGACCACACGTGAGGAGCACGTGCCTTGTAGAGAATTTGCACAACAGTCCCCTGCATTATAGGTAATTGCACTTAAGTCCCTATCAACATATTTGCTTTATGTAATTTTATTTTCTTGTATTGCATTTACACCCCTATGTTTGCACGCATCTAGGTTGCATTTTACATCATTTTTTAAATTCTAAAAATTGCATTTTGTTGAGAACTTTGTCCTCTGTCTATTGTGCCACGTGTCATATTTTTATAATTACAGTATATTTTTAAATGAATTAATTGGTTGATTTGTGGAATATTTTACCCAGTGACACCTTTTAATTTCTAGTTAATTTTCTATGATTCCAAAAATCCTCAAAAATTAACAGTAGCTCTAGGACAGTGAACTTAACATGCCATAAAAATTTCATGTCATTTACACACATATCGAGGGCTAAATAAATTGTTGAGTGATTTTCCCATTTTAATTTTAGTAAATTCATTTCACGTTGAAATTAAGATTTGTCAATTTTCCTGGATTTCTTATCATTAGAGCTATCTAGGATAATTTTATCTCCTGAAAAAATTGTGATTTGTTATTTATTAAAAATTAATTAGTGAAAATCACCCTGTCTGCATGTTTAATTCACAGTAAATTCATTTAGTGTCTAAAAATTCCAAAAAAATAGGGTAGGTCATTTTTATCATAATCATCTGGCCAATTTTTAGAATTTTTGGACTCCATTTGATACCTTAATTGAATTAACTTCTTATTGCCCTGCTGATTGCATGTGTTCTGCATAGAAATTGAAAAAGACCAAAAAATAATTCCATGAAAATCCAACACTTGATCTTTGCTAAAATTTACCTAAGGAGACAGATGCCTCCCTGAGTTCGACCTTGGAATTCCACCAAGTAAAAAAATTGCCGCTTGAAATTAACATCGAATATAATTAAAGTGGTTTTTGATTAGCCCCTCGTATCCGACTGCAACGAACGACTTTAACTTAATTTGGCCAATTAATTTGCTCGAATTAACTAAGGGTGCGGGCCGTTTATCACTCAATTATGCATATCATCCATAGACAATGATATACTTCAGGTGTGTGTCGTGGAGGGAAGGGATTCTGGAAGAATCACCTTCCATTAGTGGAGTTCGTGTACAACAACAATTATCATTCTAACATCAACATGGCACTTTTCGAGGTCCTTTATGGATAAAGATGCACTACACCATTGTGTTAATAACCAGTGGGAGACGATGATATCTACTCTAGAAAGATCATTGATCAGAATAGTAGAACCTTAGAAATGGTAAGGAAAAGGCTATTGATCATGTAGAACCATAAAAAGAACTATGCTGAACATCATCATCACGAACTCATGTTTGATTTTGGACATTTCATATTCTTGAGAGTGTCCCTGATGAAGGGCATATAGAGATTTGGTGTTAAGGACAAGTTGGCACCTCATCTTGTTGGACTGTTTCAGTTTTTGGCTTGTGTTGGGAAAGTGGCATGCATAGTTGCGTTTACCCCACACTTAGAGGGTATTCGTGATGTATTTCATGTGTTGAACATGTACACATATGTCAAAATCCCAAACTTGCGATATCTTGTGAGGACTTACTCATCATGCCAAACCTCTCCTTTCTTGAGATGCCTATGTAGATATTGGACAGTGCAGTTAAGAGCCTACGAAGGAAGAGGAATCTATTGGTCAAGATCTTTTGGTGAAGAAATATAGTTGAGAAGGAAAAATGGGAGCATGAGGGAAATAATAACCTCACTTGTATACGATCATGAAATCGAAACTCTAGTTCATTTCCCTTTGAAATTTTTATGGGTTTCGCTTTATTTGGGATATTTATGGGCTCATTCTTTCGAGACTTTTATACCATGAGGCTGAGGTCTAGTTCGAGATCATACTTAAGTCTCGGGGATGAGACTTTCTATGAGAATTTTATAATGCGAGATCTCTAAATATTCAACTTCAACTAAACCTCAATTTCCGACCTAATTGAGTATCAAAACATGATAAATGCCCACTTAGCTTATAGTATTCTTTAATACATTTCCAATAAAGGCCAAGAACACAGAAATCGAATTTTGTATGCAAAGATTACATGTGAAATAGAGTTGTTTATGATTTTATGGTCTGGACCTGAACCAGGACCCCAATCCTTTATAAGGCTAATGACTGAGCCACAGAACCCATCTGTCGGTGCTTTGCCCCCGACGATCAAATTTTGATAACCCGATCGATGAGCCGAGGCCACCAAAGTGAAGATGATGATGAGATCCACTCTATCTCATGTGCTTTTTACGCGAGGCACTCCGAAAACATCATTTTTGGGTGGAGGAGGAATCCTGGGGACCGCCCCTGTAGACACGGATTTTTACATTTCACCGTTTTGTTGGTCCATACATTCTTATTTCGTCATTTATATGTCATTTTCGAGTCCAGATCGCTCGTTTCCATTGTAGTTTGAAGTTGTATTGCATTACGTTTTGTACAATTGTAAGTTTATACCAACATGATGTGTGCATAATGAGGATCACATGTATGTGCTCGGATAAAACAATTTGACTACTTTCATATGAGGTGTTTTTTGGAGGTATCTTGTTATCGAGACATATTTGGGCAATTCTTGGAGATCCGTGTATCGCATATCAATATAAATTAACCATTGTGATGTGGATGGGATAATGTGATTCCATTGTGATGTGGATGAGATAATGTGCTTGGATTGGAAATCATATCACTTTCATGTGGGTGTATTTTGGAGTATCTAATTATCGTAAAATATTTTTCGATGATTCCAAAAGATTAGGGTATCACATGCCGATAAAAGTTATATCGCTGTGAGTGGGTGAGATGTAGAAGATCTGGGTAGTTTCATGGGGCTTATTTTCATGGATTTGGATATTGTATCATGAAGTTTGAGACCGATTTCTCGACTATCTGACCTTCATATTGCAATCAAATTTGTATGCATAGTACTGGTCTGCTATACAAAATGATAATGTAAACTTGATGAGATAATTAGAATCAATGTCGACCTGTGAGCATCTGATCATCTCCATTAAATCTATAATGAATTAGTAATATGATCCTCTCGGACTAAATATTGTTTGTTGAGTGAAACAACATTAGATTATCTAAGCTATAATTTAAATAGGATTTCGATAAGTAGTATATCAAATCCAGATCTTGTACATCTATCTCCATATCCGAAATCATTGACATTGTGGCGTGATTAATTAGTATTTGATCTATGTCATGATTAGAGTTTTCCTGCATGCTTGTGCTTGGCTCCATGGTTGAGTTTTCCCATGTTGAGGTTGTAGCTCACGGTGTAATTTCTCCATGCTACTTTGGGTAGTTGGAGATAGTGATCGCAAGTGATGTGCATACACCCGGGTCACCGGGTAGAAGGCTAGATTACCACGAGCACAATTGCGCTGATTAGGTGATGAGTAGTTCTCGATGCCTCCCTGATGTATATGTCGAATGCCTCGTGATGATGACTTCCGGCATGTGTGGTTGGTAGTCTGATCTTTGCTTTCAGCCATAGGATTTATGTGGGCGATCAATCAGGGATGATCACTCGAGTTATTCTCTCATATTTCTTCTAAGGGAGTTCATGGGTGTGGTTAGCGAAGGAGGTGTTCTTGCCGGTTTTCCATGTGTCTAAAGAAAAATGGAAGGTAGTCGTAGATGTTTTGACTAGTTAGTGATATGAGAATCATATATTTAGTTCTAGATCCATACTTGAGCTTATGCCTATCGTCATTGACTCTTACCGATGTGTGGTGCTTTCCAAGTGAGTTGACTCGGTCGATTGTACGTTTCATGTGGTGTTCACCATGAAAATTGATTATAAATCAAACTAATTATCTGTACACTAATCTAGTGAAATAAAGTGAACTTGAGATGGTTAGTAAAAAATGTGTAGGGAACTTAGTTAGGATGCATTTACTTCACAGCATCCTACGAAGGTACCCCAACCCTAAGATACTTTGTATCTTAGAGTTATATTGAGAGGCCCTCATCGTCAATACCATAGACCATTCATCCAATAACAAAGATGATAGGTTGTAATAACAATGATATCTAATATAACTTTAAATGAAATAATAACCTAAGTATAGAGTACATTTATTCGAGAGAGGATCACTTGTCCAATTCACTTGTTGTAATTGCCATCACACTTTCAATTATTGTTGCTACTTCTTGTTAGTTGTTTTCCTTTGTTAGTATTATTGCTTTATGTTGAACGTGAAATCCACCTCTTTAATATGATCCTATTATCGTAGTATAGGAGGCAAACATCGAGCTATCAAAAACCACACCTTCGAATATGTGGAAATTATTTTACTTGACAAGATACTAAGGTCGAACACAGGGACACGAGCCTCCTCATTCATTTATTGAAAATTATTGATTTAATCTAACTGATTAAATTCATAAATCCAGGTCTTCATATGCAGACACCAAATAAGCAAACAAAATGTAGACAACACATGCAAATCATGAGACTTATGCAAGTAGTGCAATGAATTAAAGATATGCAATTTTTATTTAATTTTTGGCGATATAAATGTAAAATGATGTGATGCAAGCATAGACTATGGATTTTTTTATTTTATGCAGGTCAAAAATGTAATACAATATGTAACAAGACACTATTTAATGCAAGCAAACAATTATGTACAAAAATACCCCTAAATTAATCACTACTTAAGCAATAATAAATAGGTTCATTTCATAGATAAATTATGCATCGAAATGACTTAAATGGCATTACACTCAAGGAGCAGATGACACAATAAAATAGAAGTTATCAATATATTACAGATTGTCAAATCAATCATTAGATAGAGAATAAAAATATAAATAAAATGAAACTGAAATCAACTAAATCGGAGTTCGTATGCTCAAGATATGCAATAATGAGTGCAAGGGCATAAACATAGTAAAAATATGAGGAATAAAAAGATAATTATGCAATTAAGTCCCTCAGTGGGGAATTTCTATAAATAAGAAAACTTGGTGGGACCTTCTTGCAATTTCACCAGAAACACCACGTGTGGCGCATGCGGAGGAACTTAGTTACAATATCTGAAAAGGAACGAAGCACCGGTGAAAAATACCTAACCCCCACGCATGCACGCGGGCTAGGTTCGGAGACTATTGAGGTTTACAACCGGTTCGGACTGTGGCTCGAGCATCTATAGGATCGGAGGCCACGTGTCATGGCCTCACGCTTTGGAAGTAGGCACGGTTTCGCCTGATTATAAAGGTTCGATGTTGCAACTGGCTTCATCTCGACCATTAGATGGCCGTTGAGGGAGGGCCATCCAACGACAACTGCTCTTCATTCCAACCATGAGGGTGGCGGCACGATTGGGCTTCCGAGCACCTCCCTTCCTCCTCCATGCTCCTCCATGGATGGTAGAGATCCTGAGAGCTTCCTGGAAGCTCCGTGACGAATCTCGGCTAAAGGCGGAGGCGCGGAAGCTACGGGATCAGGCTATCGATGAACGCTCATCAGAGGCAGAGATGGAGAACAAAGCTCTGCCTATATTCTGGCTATTCAACATGCATTCTTGCAAAAGAGGTTAGTCGAGATAAACGAAGCGTGGTGCGTGCGATTGCGAGTGGAATGGGGGTCCAACGGAGGAGAAGGAGCGGGGGGCTAGTGGTTCACCTCGGAGATGAAATGGGGGGTGGTCAAGGTTCTTGAGAAGGGAAGGTGATGTGCGAAGGGTATTACCAAGATGGTGGATGTATGGAGAAGCTAAGGAGATGACCAAACGACGGTGAAGATGAGTGTGAGCATTGGGAAAATAAAGATAAAAAAGGAGGACGATGGTGGGGTGATGAATCCGTGATTCATCATCTCAATATCTTGATCTTAGCAAAATTCCCGAGTAAAATCCCTAATAAATGTCCATAAAATCAATAAATCAATAAAATGACTCTTGTAAATAAAACACACCAATCATTGTATATTAGATTATACAAAATAAATTAACAATAAAAAGCCGCAAAATAAAGGAGTTTTTCACCTGTAAATAGCCTAAAACTTCATGTATTTTTAACAAATTCATTTCAACTCCTTTTTGATTAATTCTTTCTCTAACTTGTTTATAAAAATGTATATAAAAATACAAAAATATAAAATAAATTCCAGCTCAAATAAATACTCCTAGATCCAAAGATAAAAAGCCGCAAAGTCCCACTTCCCGGCCAAATTCCCGCTCCGTGTGAACTCCAAATTCACCAAACTCACTTTTAAATTCAAGTTAGAAAATTATCTATCCAATGAAAGTGATTTCATTAAAATCGGAGCTCGTTTGCAAAATCTGAGTTTTGGGACCGAGGTGTACATTGTATATATTGTACATATTTTTTGTTTTCCCATTTTTTTTTATCTTAATTACTGAAAATCCAAAAAAACCTTTTTATGTTTTATTTTATTTTTAGTATTTTATGTTATTTTTATTTTGTAAATATCTTTTATTAAAAATACAAAAAAATAAAACTAGAAAAGTAAAAAAATCCTTGTACATATTGTTTTGTTGGACTTTTGTAAATTCTCTATTTTTTTCTCTCCTTATTTTATTTTTCTTTTTTAGGAGCCAACTTTTATTTTCTTTTATTTTTTTCCCTTTTCCCAACACCAACTTCCCTCTTCTTTTCATTTTACCACCAACTCCCATTCCACCTCACATTCTTCATCTAACCTACATTCAACTCCAATAATAATCTAACCTCCCATTCAACTCCACCGCCATTCTAACCTCCCTTTCTCTTCTTCTTTATATTCATCTCCACATCCACATTTTTTCGGATCCACCATTCTAATAGAAAAAGGAGAGAGCTCATCGAGGTCGATCTGTGGCAGCGTTCCACCCCGATACGAAGCGACGACCTCCTTCAGGCGAGATCCGCGGAGCTCCGCTCCGCATTACGAGTTCCCCATCGAGCTGCATAGCTTCTCTGATTTTTATTTCGCCAATCGAATCGAGGCGGTGACAGGAGTCCGGCGTAGCTGCTCCGCAAATCCGGCGAACATCAAGTAAGTATTTCCTATCATTTCTCTTTTTATTTTATTTTATCTAATATTTTGTTTCCTTGTTGTCTCATCACCATATCATTTGTTTATTTTTTTCACTTCACCACTTCCATCATATTTACATTTGTTCATTTCATGTCTAAGAAATTTTTTTAAAAAATAAAAATTAAACTAAAAAATCGCATCTCAGCATCAGTTTTTTTTAAAAATAAAAAAAAACAAAAAAAACAGAGCAGCACCGCTGGCCCCCTTCCTCTTCCGCCACCGACGGTGCCGTCGCCCACGCAGGCCCCCACCGCACCTCCGCCTGTGTAACCGCGCCTACAACGGCTCCACCCGCTTCCGACGGTTCCTCCCCTCGTCGGCCCTCCAGTAGCCAGCCACGCCTGCCCCTCCTCCCTCCTACCCCCGACCACCTGCTCCAAGCACAGCCGCCACTCCACCACCCGCAGCCACCACCGCCGGCATGCCCCTCCACGCGACCCCTGCAGCCACACCTCCACGCGACCGAGATCCTCGTCGCCACCTCCGTGCATGGTCGTGCATGAGCCACCCACTCCGCTGCCGCCCTTCGTTACCCCCATCTGCACAGAGTACGAACGAAGGTTTTTATTTTATTTTATTTTTTATTTATGTAAAAATTATGTTGTTTTATTTCATATTTTTTGTAATTACAAAAATATTCCTGTACATGCTTTGTTATGTTTAATTTATTTTCTGAATTTCATAGACAACCCTGTATTTGCATATCACTTTGGACCTCATTGTAGCATCGTTTATTTTAATTAAAAATGTCATGATGTCGAACAAATAATTATCTATCATTTGACTATCTATTTATATTTTTGTGAGTTATGGTGAATTATTTAAAATTATTCAAGTGAAATTATGCATATTTTACCCAATTAGTGGTCATAAATTCATATATCACTCACAATTGTTCGAACAAATTTACAAAAAATAAAAATGATGCATTGACATGTGCTTAAATTACTATCCTAATTTCATTTTAATTGGATTTGTTCTGTGTCTTAAATAAATTAAAGTGTAATTTTTGTAATTGATTTTTATTAAATCCATACATAATATTTTTACAAAATTTCAACTCTCCTTGATTGCATTTATAAATACCATTTAGAGATAATTCGCACTCTGGATAAATTGTTATTTTGGATTTATTAGGAATTAATTAGTCATTGTTACTCTATTTTCATTAAAAAAACATAAAAATCGTATTTTTTCACAAAAGATCCAAAAAATTAATGTACATAACTTTTGCATTCTATTTGTGTGAAAAATTTCTAAAAAAATCCACAAAAAGTGTGCATTTTTAACTATTGTATTTTAATTCCTAAAAATTCAAAAAAAAATGTGTTTTGTACACATCTCTGGATTAGGATTGTTGGAAAATATAATTAGGCTAAATCTGATTAATTTTGCATTAAAATTAATTTGGCCTAGTGTGTGTTTTCTTATTGTCTTAATTTATCCACATTTGCATTTCACATTTGTCTTTGCATTAAAAAATTAAAAAAATACCATTTGGAAACATAGACCTAAGTTTTTGAATTAACCGGACGTTGTTCCTTTGCCTCGTGTTTGACCCCAGACTTGCCCGGGATATAAATTAAAGTCGAGACACTCTTCACAGAGATCTTCTCTCGGTTCTAAATGAATTGCTAAGTATACGTACTACAACGAGCCTAAATTGAAACACGTGCTCAGCAATTGATCATGTGGCGCCATTATCGGGGAGGCAAACAGCTTAGGGTATATTGTACAATAAAAATCAATTACGAAAATTACACTTTAATTTATTTAAGACACAGAACAAATATAATTGAAATGAAATTTTGACAGTAATTTAAGCACATGTCAATGCATCATTCTTAATTTTTGTGAAATTTTTCAAACAATTGTGAGTGAGATATGAATTCATGACCACTAATTGGGTAAAATATGCAGAATTTTACTTGAACAATTTTAATTAATTCACCATAACTCACAAAAAAATATAAATAGATACTCAAATGATAGACAATTACTTGTTCAACATCATGACATTTTAATTAAAATAAATGATGCTACAATAAGGTCCAAATTGATATGCAAATACAGGGTTGTCTATGCAATTCAGAAAATAAATTAAACATAATAAAGCATGTACATGGATACTTTTGTAATTACAAAACATGAAATAAAAAACATAATTTTTACATAAATAAAAAGAATAAAATAAAAAAAACCTTCGTTCGTTCTCTGCGCAGATGGGGGGAACGAAGGGCGACGGCAGAGCGGGTGGCTCGCGTGCGGCCACGCGCGGAGGTGGCGATGAGGATCTCGGTCGCGTGGAGGTGTGGCTGCAGGGGTCGCGTGGAGGGGCGTGCTGGCAGTGAAAGGTGCGGGCGGTGGAGTGGCGGCTGCACCTGGAGCGGGTGGCCGGGGCTAGGAGGGAGGAGGGGCAAGCGCGACTGGCTGCTGGAGGGACGGCGAGGGGAGGAACCATCGGAAGTGGGGGTAGCCGCTGTAGGCACGGCTGCGCAGGCGGAGGAACAGTGGGGGCCTGCACGGGCTGCGGCACCGTCGGCGGTGGAAGAGGAAGGGGGCCAGCGGTGCTGCTCTGTTTTTTTATTTTTTTTATTTTTTTAAAACTACTACTGAGATGTGATTTTTTTAATTTAATTCTTATTTTTTAAAAATTTCTTAGACAGGAAATGAACAAATGTAAATATGATGGAAGTGGTGAAGTGAAAAAAAATGAACAAATGATATGGTGATGAGACAGCAAGGAAATAAAATATTAGATAAAATAAAATAACAAGAGGATTGATATGAAATACTTACCTGATGTTCACCGGATTTGCGGAGTAGCTACGCCGGACTCGTGTCTTTGCCTCGGTCCGATTGGCGAAATAAAAATCGGAGAAGCTACGCAGCTCGATGGGGAACACGTGACGTGAAGCGGAGCTCCGCGGATCTCGCCTGAAGGAGTTCACCGCTTCGTATCGGGGTGGAACGCTGTCACTGTTCGACCTCGATGATCTCTCTCCTTTTTCTATTAGAATGGCAGATTTGAAAAAATGTGGATGTGGAGATGAATATAAAGAAGAAGAGAAAGGGAGGTTAGAATGGTGGTGGAGTTGAATGGGAGGTTAGATTATTAGTGGAGTTGAATGTAGGTTAGATGAAGAATGTAGGGTGGAACGGGAGTTGGTGGTAAAATGAAAAGAAGAGGGAAGTTATTGTTGAGAAAAGAGAAAAAATAAAATAAAATAAAAGTAGGCTACTAAAAAAGAAAAATAAAAAAGGAAAGAAAAAGAAAATGGAGAATTTATAAAAGTCCAACAAAACAATATGTATATGGATTTTTTTACTTTTCTACTTTTTAATTTTTTGTATTTTTAATAAAAGATCTTTACAAAATAAAAATAACATAAAATACCAAAAACAAAATAAAACATAAAAAGGATTTTTTTGGATTTTTAGTAATTAATATAAAATAAAAAAATGGGAAAACAAAAAATATGTATAATATATATAATGTACACCTAGGTCCCAAAACTCAAATTTTACAAGCGAGCTCTGATTTTAATGAAACCACTTTCATTGGATATATAATTTTCTAGCTTGACCTTTAAAGTGAGATTGGTGAATTTGGAGTTCATACGGAGCATGAATTTGACCGGGAAGTTGGACTTTGCGGCTTTTATCTTTGGGATCTAGGAGTATTTATTTGAGGTAGATTTTATTTTATATTTTTGTATTTTTATATACATTTTTATAAACAAATTAGAGAAAGAATTAATCAAAAAGGAGTTGAAATGAATTTATTAAAAATACATGAAGTTTTGGACTATTTACAGGTGAAAAACTCCTTTATTTTACGGCTTTTTATTGTTAATTTATTTTGTATAATCTAATATACAATAATTGGTGTGTTTTATTTACAAGAGTCATTTTGTTAATTTATTGATTTTATGGACATTTATTAGAGATTTTACTCGAGGATTTTGCTAAGATCAAGATATTGAGATGATGAATCGTGGATTCATCACCCCCCTATACTTAAACTTTGCTAGTCCTCGAGCAAATAAAGAATGAATAAGTTGGAATAACCCCTGACTATGCATGTGAATACAAGACTTGATCCATTAAAGAACTCTCGATTTTAGAGATCCTAAAATTCTAAGCCGAACCAAGCTTTAGTCAAAAGGTATCCAATTTCCCTAATCATCAGACTCTCTCTGTATACATATATAGTAGGGATATGACTTAAGTGTGGACTGCAGTTACAAGAGTAGAGTTGCAACGTCACCCAAGGTTCCAGTCCAAGAGACTCTCCTAAGAACCCAATCCTCAACACTAGGGAATAAATCATTTCTTGCATCCAATCCATCGTCTCTTTAGTTGTCAGACCTAAAAGTGTAGATGATAGGCCAGTTGGTGGAGGGCATAGGATTGTATCATTTCTTCTCTCCCTCTCATTGGAACAAGGATCCTCTCGAGTGCCTTATTACTCAACGCATATTTTTTGGTGTTGATTAGTGCGTCCGTCAAGAGAAGTTGGAGTCGTCTGCACTTGTTTTCCTGGAAGTACTCCGGGTGTGCCTTTTTTTGAGTACATATCATACCTTCTACACCCATACTTGTAGCATTTACGATGCAGAGCCCTTTTTTGGTGCAAGCCTGACTCCTGGTCCTAATAGTGGTGGTCCAAGTGGACACTTTGAAATGGTTGGGAGCGATCGCCTTTGGTGGAAGCTCTTTTGATAATTGACATTGTGGAAAGAGATCTTATTTCAACATTGATATTTCTTTGCTTTATTTTGGGCTAGCTCCACTGCTTTTACCAAGAGTTGGCGCACACTGATCAATATTTTTTTATTTTATCACACACCGACACATAGGTAAATATCAAGAGATAGTACAAGAACCATGATCTCATACTAGCTAAAGGTGCTGACACTCAGGTTTCATGAAGCCTTCATTAATTTTATCCCATCCTCGAGCATCATTAAATAGGGTCCAAACTCAAATCCCAATTCCTCAAGTGAAATTTCAACTCATCTCATCATAACTGCAGTTGTGTATGTGAGGTGCTGATCATATTCTTAAGGTAGAGACTAAGCATGCAATATAGCACACAAATCTTTCAAACTAGGGAAATGTGAATAATTAAGTCCAAAACCCTAATGACTAAGTCTGGTTAACTCAAAATCTCAAGACCTCATAAACCAAGTATTCTTGAACATCCCTAGTCTTGTGTGAATGTGAAAGTGTTAGGGATTAAACCAACTCATTAGTTAGTTTTTTTTTTAATTTTTGTGATTTTTTTGAAAAAAGATTTTTTTGAAAAAGAATGGAAAAGAAGAAGAAAACATTTTTTCTAGAAACAAGTTTTACTTTCTTTTTTTTGCTTATGTTTTTTGAAAAAAAGATAAATAAGAAAAAACTCATTTTTTTGAAAAGAAAAAGAAAAGAAAAAATCTGAAAGTTTTTTGAGAAGAAAGAAAGAAAAAATTTTAAAAGAGAAAATATTTTCGAAAATATTTTTTTGAAAAGTTTTATTATTATTATTATTTTATTTTTTGTTATACCTCTTAATTACAAAAAATTACCCATAACCCTTATTTTAATTACAAACAAGTCCAAGTACGATATATAGGTAAAGTATATATGTAATATGTACAAACCCCCCTATACTTAGCATGCGTTATATCCTCATGGCACTAGGTGATAAAAAGCCATAGCTCGTACTAAGTATAAGTGGGTGAAAAGAATATGAATGAAAAAGAATATAAGAGTGTGGGAGAATACACAATGGGCATTGGCCCCCCTATACTTAGGCTCTGGCCAACCTAAGTATTGGAAAGAACATAAGAATGGGGGACCGATGAGAATGGGAAAGAATATACAAAAATAAAGAAGAAAAGAAAAAAATAAATAAAAATAAAAAGAAGAGACGGAGCAAATCGGGTCACTTACCCCCCATACTTAGGATCTAGTCATCCTAAATATAGCCACAAAATGAAAACGATACAGAACTGGGGCGAGTGATGTGAATCACGGGAGAGGGAGGAGAATAAAGGAAAATATGTACAAGGAGGAGTGAGAATATACAAGGATCAAGAAGGTTTGTGATGTACCTTCTTGCGGGAGCGAGGGGGTGGATAGAATACACATGTGTCGCTGTCAGAGTCGTCCACAGAGGAATAATAGTGAGGTGTAGGGAACGCCCAACGAGTGTTGACACACGGCTGCTTGCTCAAATATGGCTTCAGAATCGTCGAACTAAACTTACTTATATAGATCACTGATAAACACGGAAATCGAGGGTCGTACGGTTTCACAAGGCGAAACCGCAGTCGAAGTCTTGACCACTACAAAATCACGTATTTAATTAACAATTAACCCACACTAGAAGTATCAAGAAATGACAAGCAAATGTAAAGTTAAAATTTATTTTTAACTCTACATAAATGATGTATAGAAGCAAGTACGTAGGGAGTTCGAACACAGGGAGCAAGGCAGGATGGATCCACAAGTGTGTGTGTGTGTGTGTGTGTGTGTGTGTGTGTGTGTGTGTGTGTGTGAATGTGATGTAGTGTCTACACTATGCAAATGTAAATGTTATTGTGGGTTTTTTAATTTTTTAAATTTTTTTTAATTTATTTAATTTTTAATTTTGTATTTTGATTTTTAATTTTCTGATTTTATATTTTTTTATATTTTATATATTTTTTCATTTTCTTTTTCAATATTGGAATATATAAACTATATAATAAAAGAGGTGCTAGAATATTTATAAAAATATGTAAAAATACTCAAAAATTCAGAAATAAAATATTTTTGGTCTTTTTATGATTTTTTACTTTTTTTTTGATTTTTGGGTATTTTTCAGAATGTTTTTGGTATATTTAGAAGTCAAACTAAGGAAAACAGTGAATTAATGTTCTGGCTGAAGGTAAAATAGGAATGAAAAATATCAAACAACCACAAAATCTTTCCACACTAATTTTAAAATAAAGAAAATAAAATAGGGAAAATACATGAACTGATTTATATTTTTCTGATTTTTCTAGGATTTTTTAGATTTTTTGGAAGTTTTTGGGTATTTCCTAATTTTTAAGGTTTTCCTTTTGAACTTTTAGTGATTTTAGGACTGACACTAAATAGGTTAAAATACATAGTAGGTAATTTTTTTGGATTTTTTTCTACGTATTTTAATATTTTTTTTGGTATTTTCTAAGATAGACAATAGCCAAAATGCATGTTTTTGATTTTTAATAAATATAAAAATGCAATAAAATGCAAATGCAAAAATATGGCATGGAAGTACAAGTTAACAGGAGCTTAAGTTAATTTTTGTGGAATTTTTCAAGTTAATATGGTGCATGAAATAAATGAGACAAGTAAGCAAAAATCTGTGGCCTAGCAGGGGTATAAACGCAAATACACAAACATTCGAGGGGCACGCATGCAAATTTTCCCCAAAATATACACTGAACAAAATAGTTTCTAGACCAATTACAAAATGTAAGACCCGCAGGGGTATCTTTGCAAAATGTCCACCAGGGCGCGTGACTAGCACGCGCTTGGGAAGGACCTAACTGTAATTTCCAGAATCTCTAGGGGCTTACATGCAATATTTCCAAAACTTTAAAACTTAATTCGAAAGTTAGTGTACTGAAAGGAAATACACAAATGGCCGAGGGCCTCGATGCAAAAATCCCAGCACCTCACGTGAACAGGTCACGTAAGGTGACGTGGCCGAGGACCTAGTTGCAAATATTGAAAGTTCAAGGGCCTAATTATAAAGTTTACAAAATATTTTAAACAACACTTTAAAGTTTCTGGACTAAAAGCAAATTACAAAAGGGGCGCGGGTATACTTGCAAAATTCCCACGCTAAGGCTCTGGCGGACGGCTCAGATGCATCCACTAATCCACGTGTCCGCGCGAGGAGCTCTAATGACGCTTCGCGAATGGAGGGCCAGGATTAGATCCCAGCCCAGGATCTGATGGTTGGACGATGAAGCGATCGGATGGTCGGCGATGGATCTGGGGGACTCCCTTGATCCGACGGCTAAAAGGCCTGGAGGAAGAATGCGGAAGAAGGCCGACGATGGCGAGCTTCCGCGACCTCCCCCGCCCTCCTTCGTCAGCGTTCAGAGCTCAAAATGGCCCAGATCTCTTCCTGCAGGCGATCTCCAGGTGCGAGAAGCTTCAAAATGGCCGGAGGGGCGTTGATCCTCGCCTACGACGGCGGCGGAGCTTTGAAGCTCCAGGTACCTCTAGCGAGATCAGAAATGCTCCCAGGTGGTCGTTTGAGTGTGCGCACCTGCAAGAAAAAGGTGATAGAGTCTAGGGCAAAATGCCTGGGCTCCGTGGACGATGAATGGTGACGAGAATCGATAGGGCGGCGCTCAGCCGGAGGTGCGCTCCGGCGAGGTGAACGGATTGGTCGATGTGATCGATGGAATCGAGAATTTCTTGAGGGCTTTTACTCCTAAGACTAATGCAATTAAAATGCAATGAAAATTAAAGGGAATGTTGACTTCCTCAACGGTCCATGACCGGAGGGAGAGTACCTCGACGGTGGGCTGTGCCGGAGGTAATGGAAACGCCTCCGACCTCCTTAGCCTTGGCTGACGGCACAGAAATGGAGTTGTCACCTCCAGGTCTGCGTGGAGCACGAAAGAGGTGAGGAGGGGTGGACCGAAGGGACTCAAATTCAAAAATGAAGTCAGGGGTTCCATATATGTCGTTTGACTCGATGACTGAAGTGGTCCAAAGACCAAGGCGTATCAAGCAGATCTTTGATCCATAGCCCGAGGTTTCACTTGGGCGGGCATCCTCGATCATGGAGGATGAAAAGTCAAGAAGGGCACGACATGAAATAATGCAGAGAACGGTCTGGAAAAATCGACAAAAATGGGTCGAAATCGAGGTTCTGACACGGGCTACAGGGCTAGGACAGCTAGTTGACCAAGGTCAACTTTGACTGTCCCCTGATTGGTCCCGTGGACCAATCAGGAAAAATCCCTGGAAAAAAGATTTATTAATTCATTTAAAAATAGAGAATAAACGAATTAGATTTTATATATAAAATAAAAAATATTTATTATTTTATGTAGTATTTTATTCTGATTTTTAATTATTTTTATGATGTATATTTTTACAAGTTTACTTTTATACCCTTTATAGGTATATTACCTATATATTTTATTCTTTTATTTTTATTTTGTGTATTTTAATTTTATTATTTTTATTTACTATTTTATAAAATTATAATATACTTTTATACATGTAATTATATTTTTATTTTATTTTTTTGATTTGTTTTGTATGTTTAATAAAATATAAGTATGTGTTATATAGGTATGTATATAGGTTTAATACCTATGTATTTTATATACATATATTTTATTTTGTATTTCTTTTATGTTTTTATTCTGATTTTTAATACACATAATTATTATAAATAATATTTACAGAATTATAAAAATATAATAATAGAAAAATAATGAATAAATAATAAATTGAATATTTTAATCTTTACACGTATACAATGTGCGTTCAAAACTCAACTTTCAAACCGTAGCTCCGCCAAATGCGAAACCACTACCATTAAATAGCTTATTTTATTCTATATACAATTAAAGGTGAGTTTGTTGCATTTGGAGTTTTCATCTGTGAGATACGCGTCTGGGAAGTTGGGATTCTGGATTTTTATTCAGACCATAACTTTTTATCTATACATTATTTTTCAGTGAAATCAATTTTGTATTTTTCTTTCTTTAATTATCTACAACTTTCATGTACAACGTTTCTTTATTTGATGTATAAAAAGTAGAACAAAAAATAGGTCCCAAAATGAATAAAGAATGGATGAAGAAGTATAGGTATTTGACCCTTGTCTCCCCTACTTTATTCCTTGTCGACCTATTCATCAAGATGACTAGGTCTCCGGGTTTCGGGTCATAAAATATTTACAATATTTTATTCTTTTTCTTTTCTTTTATTTAATCTATAATTTTGTCTTTAATTACAGTAATTTTTACACTATTTACATGCACATGCATGAATGCTAAGATGCTCTAATTAAGGGTATTTACACGCATTTACTAGGGTTTTTGAGGCAAAATGATAGAATAAAGATGATAAAATGTGGACTCATCATCCCCCTATACGTTACCTTTGCTAGTCCCTAGCAAACACTTATGCAATAAGTGCAAAAAGAAAAAGAAAGAAGAGAAAAAGAAGAACTTGGATTTAGTTTAATTATCAAACTTGTCTTCACAAAATCAAAGTTTGGAGCTCAAGTAGGACCTTTGGAATTTTAGTGCGGGCGGAACCTTAATGAGAACCGAATTTGAAATCCAACAGTCCTTGAGAATCCTAAAACTCTGCCCAAGTCTCCTCAATAGCCAGGTCAGAAATACTTTAATTCATACGCAAACTCTTACGACTATGAGTCTGACTCGTACAGTGTAAGTGATGGTGGCTCTCCCCAACTAGAATGACAAAGAAACTAACTTCTACAGTACAACAACCCAATGATTCCCCAATCCAACAACTCCATCCTCGAGGAGCGGGGTATTCCCTTCTACGTTCAAGTGGCAACCAGCTCAAGAGGAGGGGGTGAAGAGAAGAATGGACGGTAGCCAGTGTAGCTACCTATCCTGGGATGCAAGACCAGTATAGTCAAGTCATCCAGTTGCAGGCTCACATATTTGACTTTGAAACTCAAGCTTGCTTATTGGCTTTACACATTTGTACATACTTTGCATGCTTTTTATTTTTGTACATGCCTGAACTTTTTTTTTCTTGAAATACTATTCACAACAGCATTTACATAAGGAGTTTTTCCTCTTGAGCCAGTAGGCTATCCCACTTTTGAAGCTTTATCGCAACCCACATCCTCCTGTCTTTAGACTTCCTTATCACTGGACGGGTTGGGGTGCACTTCCCTCCCTAGAGGAGGACAAATGTTTCCACTTGTGTGCGTCTCATACCGGCAAATCCAATCCCCTCACCACTCCAACTGAGTTGAGCCATGTGAAAGGTGCAGGTGTCCAAGTTAGGTCATTATCAACAAGAGTCGTGCGTGTGCTCTGAAATACTCTACTTAGGAAGTCAAGAGTCCATTGAACCAAAGTCCCGTGATCCTCAAAGAATTAAGTCAACTAGACATGAAGTACCTCAAACCCAATTCCTATAAGGTTCCTGTTATTAGGTAGATTTTAAGGTCCAATCAAGCTCCAATCTCCGGATTTTACTTAGACTCGTTCAATTATCAAACTCAATCCGAAAAATGCTCATGCTATGATATGCAGAATGCAGAAAATATTTTTGTGATGCAATTTTCGAGATTTTGAACTTTTTATGGATTTTTGAAAATATGATGATGATGATGCATATGCAGATGCATTTTTTGTCTTTTTCAAAAAGATTTTTCAAATGTTTTTGGATTTTATTTTTGCAAATGTTTTTGGGATTTTCGAAAACAAAAGTTTTTGGCTGAATACTAGGTTAAAATATTTACACGGGAGTGCTTCTTATATCTACAAGAAGTGGATTTTAAGAATTTACAGGGTAAATGGTCAATTTTATACATATATATAGTGGATTTTTGGTGTGATGTAAATATTCCTCAAACTTACTTGACACATGTTTTTCAAAGAATTTTTGAAAACTATAGTCCAAGATAATTTTTACAAACATATTACAAACATGTACACCCATTTGAAAATCATTTTGCAATGGTTTTCTAAACAGTATATATAGATTTTTCAAAATATTTTTGCAACCATTTTTCAAACCATTCAAAGTCATTTTTCAAACATTTTATTTCACACAAAGAAACAAAATTTTTCAAACCACACATTTTTACAAAGGATGAAAACATGTAACTAAACGTTTTCAAAATAGTTATCAAAATATTTTCACAAAGATTTTCAAACTATTCTTCAAACATTTTGCAAAAAACATTTTCACCTGATTTATTAATCAGTATATACAAAAGGAATTTGAGGAACGATAACATCTTTTTATTACGATTTTTAATGAATTTAAAGAATTATTAGCCATCTTATTAGGAAAATACGAAAGTACGAGTTATGGCTAAAGTATATACGCAGTATATACGACCCCCCTATACTTAGCTTGAGTTATGTCCTCATAGATCGGAGAGAAAAGAGAAGACATAACTCGTACTAAGTATAGGCAAGTATAAAGAATAAATAAATGAATCAATGAGAAGTTGACCGTCCCCCCTATACTTAGGATCAGATAATCCTAAGTATAGCAGACTGTACACAATGCAGGGAGGGTCAAGGGTGGGAATGAACAGATCGTGCTCGGGTTGTCTCCCCCTATACTTAGGGTAAGATATCCCTAAGTATAGACAAGAAGAGGATACAATGGAGAGGATCGAAAAATAATAGAAGAAACTCGGGGTGCACACCCCTATACTTAGGACAAAGTACGTCCTAAGTATGGAAAACTGTCTACAAGGGCGGCACCTTTTTGATAGATAAAGAAGGTAGAAAAGGAAAAGAAGAAAAGAAAGCATGATATAGACAGATGATCTGTACAACGGAAGAAGGAATTGATCACCATGTATGAGATGCAGATGGTATGAGTCAAAGAACACATCTCATACCAGAACAATTGGGGCAACATCAATGGTCGGAGGGTCATGATCTAGATATAGTTTCAGGTGCTGACCGTTGACACGGAAGGTAGAGGAAGATGACGGTTCGGATATGTCGATACTGACATTGTCATGTACTTTCTGACCACATAAGGACCTTTCCACTTGCTCTGTAGTTTCCCTGAAAATAATTTCAGCCTGGAATCAAACAACCATACGCGCTGATTTGGCTCAAACTGTTTATGGCTGATATGGGAATCGTACCATGTCTTCACTTTTTCTTTGTATTGTAGGCTGCTAGAAAAGGTTGTATCTCTCAGTTCCTCCAGGGCTGCCAACTCTACTCTCCTCTGATCTCCTATACTCTCGAGATCCAATAATAGCTCAGTTACTGCCCAAAGTGACTTGTGCTTGATTTCCACTGGCAAATGGCACGGCTTGCCATAGACGAGACGAAAGGGAGATTCCCCTAATGGATTCTTGAAGGATGTCCGATAGGCCCACAAGACCGAGTCCAAAAATTGTGACCAATCCTTTCGGTCTAGACGGACAACCTTCTGTAAGATAGTTTTTATCTCCTGGTTCGATACTTCGGCAAGACCATTAGTCTGAGGGTGATATGGTGTGGCAACCCGATGGTCAATGCTGAACTCGTCTGCAAGGGCCCTAACCTTGTCATTGATGAAATGAGACCCCCCATCTGAAATCAAGACTCTAGGTTCCCCGAACCGTGAAATGATATTTTTCCTCAAAAATTTGCACACAGTTTTAGCATCTGCGGCTCAGGCGGGGATGGCCTCAACCCATCGGCTGACATAATCCACAGTGAGCAAAATGTGCTCAAACCCCTGACTCTTAGGAAATGGGCCCATGAAATCAATCCTCCATGCATCAAAAACCTCACAAAAGTGAATGGGTTGCATGGGCATCATGTCTCTCTGTCCGCAGGTTCCCATCTTCTGACAGTCAGTACATCTCTTCACGAACTCATCTGAATCTTTGAAGAGAGTAGGCCACCATAGACCAGATTGAAGCACCTTCTGTGCTGTCCTTTTTCCAAAATGATGTCCTCCTGCCTCAAGCTTGTGGCAGTATGTGAGGATGCTATGTTGCTCTTCTTGAGGAATGCACCTCCTCCAGATGTTGTCCCCTCTATCATGATAAAGGACGGGATCCTCCCAATGGTAAAGCTTGGCCTTCGCCAGGAAGGTCTCGAGCTTCTGCCTGGGCCAACCTTGTGGGACCGTCTTGGCAACAAGATAGTTCACAATGTCGGCATACCACGGGAGCAAGGTGATAGCCATGATCGCCTCATTTGGAAACGTCTCTATGATAGGTGCGCTGGGCTCAGATTCCTCAAGGTTCTCCAATCGGGAAAGATGATCAGCCACCACATTTTTGACTCCAGGCTTATCCTTAATCTCAATATCAAATTCCTGGAGCAGAAGGATCCATATGGTAAGACGTGCTTTGGCATCCTTCTTGGCCATTAAGTATCGGATGGCGGTGTGATCTGTGTAGATTGTCACTCTAGATCCGAAAATATAAGATCGATACTTATCCAAAGCAAAGACTACGACCAGCATCTCTTTCTTTGTCACAGTGTAATTCCGCTGAGCGACATCCAAAGTCCGGCTGGCGTAGTGAATGGCAAACGGCAATCCATCCCTCCTCTGTACAAGCACAGCCCCAACGGCAAAATCGGAAGCATCCGTCATGATCTCGAATGGGAGAGACCAATCGGGTGACTGAAGGACAGGAGCCGAAACAACCATACTCTTGAGAGTCTCAAATGACGCGAGACACTTATCATTGACAATGAACTCGGTGTCTTTCGTCAGCAGGTCAGTAAGCGGTCGGGCAATCCGACTGAAGTCCTGAATGAACCGTCGGTAGAAACCGACATGCCCCAGAAAAGACCGCAATTGACGCAAATTGGACGGTGGATTGAGTTTTCTAATGATATCCACCTTGGACGGATCGACCTCCATGCCCCTATTGGAGACGATATGACCAAGGATCGTCCCTTGAGTCACCATGAAGTGACTCTTCTCCCAAGACAAGACAAAATTGACCTCAATGCAGTGCTGAAGCACACGGTCTAGGCAGTCAAGACAAGCGTCGAACCCGTCGCCATAGACCGAGGTCATCCATGAAGACCTCTAAACAATCACCCACCATGTCCGAGAAAATGGACAACATGCACCTTTGGAATGTCGCGGGAGCGTTACATAGACCAAAGGGCATCCGTCTGAAAGCATATGTCCCAAACGGACAGGTGAATGTCATTTTCTCCTGGTCTTCGGGCACAATGGCCACTTAATTATAGCCGGAGCACCCGTCAAGGAAACAATAATGACTCTTCCCAGCTAGCCGCTCGATAATCTGATCAATGAATGGCAGTGGGAAATGATCCTTCTTGGTGGCCTCATTCAATCGTCTGTAGTCCACACAGACCCTCCAAGAAGTGGGTACTCGGGTAGTGATCTCCTCTCCGGACTCAATCACAACTGTAGTGATACCCGTCTTCTTGGGCACCACATATAACGGACTAACCCATTTGGAGTCAAAGATGGGGTAGATAAAATCGGCGCTCCACCACTTTGATATTTCTTTCATTACCACATCTCGAAGATTCAGGTTCAGCCGTCGCTGGAACTCACGCGACGGCCTAGCGTCATCCTCGAGATAGATGTGGTGGGAGCATAGAGCCGGACTAATCCCCTGGAGATCAGCGATACTCCATCCTATCGCTGATGAATCTCGTATTCATCACTCTAAATCTCATTTCTTAAGCTCAAAACCCTCAAAATCTACAGCATTTCAGCATCTATTCTGCATAATTAGCATTCATGCATGTTTTCATAATAATGGCATTTTAGCACAAGTTTCTGCACAAAATAAGAAGCCAAAAATCCAAGCCAAAAGTGACCTGTAAATAGCCTAACTTCCTGGATTTTTAACCCAATCATGCTAACTCCGAATGACTCAAAACCACTTCTACTGTGTACATATCACTAACAAGAATAAAGGAAAAATACAAAAAAATAACTAACCCAAATAAGCGGACCAAAAACCCAAACCCTAATTTCAGGATTTTTGGACTAAAAGCCACATATCTCCCTCATCCAATGTCCGTTTTAATCCTGCTCACTTTTGAACTAATGTACATTCAATTATCTTCAAAACAAGACCAAGTTCAAGTGAATCGGAGCTCGTATGTGAAAGTTGGTTTTTGGTCCCTTTTGTATATTATATATTTTAGCGGTTTTTGACCTAATATTTTATGTACATATTATATTGATTAATAAAAATACTAAAAAATTAGATTAATGTGTCTTTATTTATCTTTGATTTTACCGTAATTTTTTCGATTTTTATCTGATCTAAAAAGGACATAAAAAATTACAAAACCCCAAAATCAAGGTATTCTATGTACATGGGATACCCAAAAAATATCACTTTGTGTAAATGATTGATTTTGGTTTTGATGTATTCATAAAAGTTGTAGATCTCATCGAGACGGGCAATTTTCGTGAAGAAACTTTTTCAATCCGAGGTCGTTTACTATTTGTTTCTTATTTTACAAAAGAATTATTTTTCGAATTTTCTGGTGCTGCCACGTGTCAGCCATTTTTGGCATTATTAATATATCATTTTTATTAAAAAAATTAAAAAATATAATAATAATAAAATAAAAATAAAAATAAAAAAAAGAGCCACGCACGTGCAGCGCACGTGTCGCACTCGCACGCGCACTGCACGTGCACTCCTCCTGCCCGCCTCTTCCCGCTCTCGCCCTTTGTCCCACGCGCCACGTATCCTATTCTCGGCCATCCGATCGCACCTGATCGGATGGGCCGCCCGCGTCGTCTTCCTCCCGCCTCCTTCATTAGCTCCGCCGCCCATCCAACATCCCCGCGAATCTCGCGCGACCCCCTTCGTCCCCGATACACCGCCAATCCCGTCACCAATCCGCCCCGCGAATCTCGTGCCACCTCCGATCGCCTCCGCATATCCCTCCAGTCGCCGCCGACCTTCAATCAACCCCCCTCCTGCCATATCCGCTGAGAAGCCCCTTCTCCTATTTAACCTCCGCCGCCCTCTCGTCGCACTTATCCGTTGATTGCACAGGAAGAAGGGGGACCGGTGGTGACAGCCCGGTCACCCCCTTTCTCAACGAGATCTGGCCGCCTACAGTGGCCGTCGCAGCAGCGCCCCTCCGCCGCGACTCTGCTCCTGCTCCGGGCTTCCCCATCGAGCCACCGTCACCGTCATCGACATCGACATTCAACTGCACCAAGCCACTACGCCTTCGCTCACCAACCACGACATTCATCATCTCCAGCATCAGAGCTTTAGCAACTTCACCGCATGCTCAGAACTCCTCCGCTCCAAGCCTTCGTCAACAGCTGGACCCCCACCATCTCGCCAAGCTGTCCATGCCCAGGTGCACGGCTGGGACCCCGCCTCGACTCCAGCTCTAGCTACGCCTCCGCCTCCGACGCCTCTCCGCCTTCGCCACCACCACACCTCTACCTACTCTGCTCGCCGGCCGACACCTCGTCACGCCTGGAGGACGACCGGAGTCCCTCCTCCGCCTCGCCAGACCGCCAGCGGCCGGGCACGTAGCCCGAGGCCCCAGCACGTGCCTCGCACGTGCGTGGGGAACTTCATCAGCCCACAGGTCGCGTGCGCGACACATGACTCGTGTTCATATTGCAAAGTCACCCCTAAAAGTCCTCCTAGTTGCGCTGCAACCCCGCCTCCAGAGGGCACGTGTCCCGCACGTGCCCCTCTGGGAATTTTGCAAGAACGCCTCCCAGTTATCGGTAATTACTCATAGGTTCCCCTCTGCTTATTTATTTATTTTATTTATATTGCATTTATACCCATGTGTTTCCCCCCTGTTTTGGACCTCTTTATTATAGCATTTTATTAATCTAAAAATAGCATGATATTTGTTAATTGATTCTCTACACTTTGATATATTGTGGGTAATTTTGTGATTGATGGTTAACTAATAAGTAATTGTTTTGTGGAAATTTGCATATTTTACCCATTTCTTGCTCTGAAATTCATAGTTGATTAACCATTGCTCTAAAAATCCCCGAAAAATCACATATTGTAGGATTAATTGTGCTCGACATTGTGCCCAAAAAGATTTGCATTTGGAAACATAATTTGCCCTGTAAAAATTATTTTGCATATCTTAGTGTTTAATTTTTAATAAGTATTAGATCTTACATTTTCAAAGTTTGGAATTTTTCTAAGATTCATCACTAGTGAGAGATCTTAGATAATTTTGTTCCTCGAAAATAAGTAGGTTTAGTATTTATCATAATTAAATATTGAAATTCATTCTGTTTGCATTTAAAAGTTCATAAAAAATTCATATTGCATCCAAAAATTCCAAAAAAAAATTACAGTGCACCCATTTCATCATAATTTACATTGTGGCCAAGTTTCATATTTTTTGGACATCGTTTGATCGAAATTTACATTTTAGTCCCTAAAATAGGCCGAATTTGCATATTGCATCCCTTATTGCATTAAAAATTCAAAAAAAAGACAGCCTTGAAAACCGTGAACAAACTTTGATAGACATCTCTCTAGGTTGTTCCTTTGTCTCCTTGTGATCGACCTTGGGACTTGCCCAAGTAAAATAAACATAAAACCACGAGATTGAAACTTGAATAATTTATTTGTGGTTATTTTCTTGACCGTTTCCGATTGCCGCCTACAACGCACGACTAATTATCTTTTAAACCGAACGATAAAAACACATTCTTAAACCCGGCAATTCCGGACTCGTCAGATGGCGCCGTTGCCGGGGAGGCAAACGGCTTAGTTTTTTGTTTTGAAAATTTTCGTTCGGTTTTCTACATTCGGGTAGTCTGACCCCCGAAATTCGCATTGTAAATTCTATTTTTTTTCTGCAATTTATTTTCAGCATTTATTTTTTTTATTATTTTTGAGTCACTCTCTTACATTTTCTCTCTTATTTTTCTTGCGAGGTACCCGGTACGTGGAGCGGTTTTTCAAGAATCGGCGCAACTTCACCGACTTCCGTAAAAGCCGCAATTAAAATTAAGATCGAGTCGAGTCGTGAGAGAGCGTAGAGTCCAGGATTTTATTTCTGCAAAATTTTAATTTCTGTAATTAATTTATAGCGGTGTCCGTTTGGACGCTCGCGTGTGTAACAAGACCTCAAACTTTATTCTGGGGTGTGTCGTGGCCTGTTTCACTCTCCGGTGAGGGTGGGGCCCGACTTGAGTCGCGAATAGGATAGACCTGCACATACGGTTCTCAGAGCAATTTAATTTTTTGATTGTGCTCGTAGGATTAAGCTGCACTACACTGTTAATTGAGACGCACATAGATCGTTCAACTTAGCCAAATTTAACTCAATTCTTTCCCGCTAATAGAACTTTCTGCTTAGGTGCGGTTTTTCATCGGCTTGCATTTCATATAGCATAATTTTAAATTTCTGTCTAGCATCCCACATGAAGATTGCGAGGATTCACTGTAAGTCTTCTAACTGAGCATACATCATTGTTTTTCGCGTGCATCAGCTTTTTCTGAATTTCTCTCTCTGGTTTTGACACATAATTCTAAAAGGAAATTGGGACTGGACGGTAGACGTGCATTTGAGCTCACTTAATTTTTCAGTGATCACCTATTTAAAATTGAGACTGCTAAATCTAGCCGATTTCAAAATAACCCATAAAATCAAGAATTTTTGCGGGAGAGCAACCCCGACCTTGGATTATTTTATTATTCCGAGTGAGCGAGAGACGACACTTAAGGCTAGAGCCCAAAACCAGATTTTCATATTGACTACTGATTCTACCAAAAACGATTAGCTACTTCTCAGTGAGGATCTACGGGTAGCCGGTAAACGGTCTGGATTTCCTTAGCAGAGTGGGTGGTTTAGAGGACACTGCGTAAGGCTCCGTCCTCAAGTAACACGAGTAGCCGTTCTACGGTCCGTACTTACTCCCATACTGGTTGAAAGTAGGTGCAACTAGTCGAAGAATTCGGACCAGTCATTACGAAAATTTCGGCACCTAACAGCTCGCTTAAATATTTTCCAAGATTGTTTTGTCACCAATTAAAGTTGAAATGATAATAGCCGAACTCTTACGGCTTCATTGTGTGAGTTGGTGAACCCAGGGTTTGATTGGTGTTTGTATTGGTGTGCATGAACTTATAATCGAAGATCAATAGCCACACATTTGATAAAATTTCGATCCCATACAATCATCTCTCTCATCTCTTGATTTTAATCTCAACATGGAACTTTTTCCAAATTTCAGATCCAACCCATCCTTTCTTGCAACTTCTTCAAAAATGACCGAACATCACTCTGAAAATAAATCTGTCTCGGTTAGGCCCAAATCAACTACATCCTCTTCTTTCAATAATCCTCCAACATTTGTGAGAAACTTTCAACCGCAAATGAATTCGGTCACCTCATTGAATCCTTACTCAAACCATCCAACCGGACATGACCACTTACCATCTAGGACTGAACCGCCTTATTCTCGGTTTCTCGCCAATGAAACATTTCAAAATCAAAATCCCTTCGAATCTCATGACTGGCAGAGAAACCAAACCCAGATGGAAAGACATACACTGAATGATCATCGGCATTGGATTGACCATGACAGACCCCTCTTCAGAAATGATACCCATACAGAGGACTGGACGGACCTCCTAGACACATATAAACCATGTATGCTGACTCCACAATATCAAGATCTGACCAATCATGATCAAAGGACTGAACTCTACTCAGATCAAATACGCATGCCTGTACCATATGAGCAGCCTCCTTCCATAATTTTTGAGGAGAAATTTTCAAGAAATGATCGTATAATGGATATTCCAAGAAATTCTCCTCTCCGCACGTACAGAAAAATGGAAGACGGAATCATTGAACAAAATCTGAGTGCTCCCATGATTGATCATGAACAAAATTGTGAGGATAATGTTTCGAGGATAAAAACAAGATTTGAATTGATGGAGGATAGATTTCAAAAATTTGTCGATCGAGTAATCTCATTCTATGGTGGATCGGGTATAAAACTAAATGAGGAAATAATTGGATCTCATGATGAAAATTTTGAGGGTATTCAAAGATCTAGGGATGATTCTAACATCAACACTTCTGCTTATTATTCCCCTAGAAATGACTATGCCTCTGACATTTACCCTGAACATCAAAGCCCCTTCTCATCTATGGACGACACCACATCACCACACCACATAGAAAATACCAAAAAATTGGAATATTCAAAAACACCAAAAAAATCAAAAATCCAGAAAATCTCATAAAAATTGAATCTGAAGAAGATCTAAGGAATTTGGATCCTGCTTTACGGGAAGCACTGGAAAAATACTTGATTTTTGAACTTCCCATTATAAAGGCCATTGAACACTTCCCTGGCCTTAAGAAATTTCTAATGGACAGATTAATCGTCAAAAAGTCAAGAAGGATTAGAACAAAAACTGAAAGACATATCTTGTCAATGGCCTCCTCCTTGGTGTTGAGGAGAAAAACCAAGAGACGGACAGTGAAGCGGTTGCCCAGATTTGATTGTAGAATCAAAGACACAATTTTCACCCATGCTCGTATTGATGACGATTCACCAATCAATATCCTCCCGACCTCTGTATTTCACGAACTCGAACTCGGACCAATTCGGAAGATACGAGAGATTGTTCAATTAGCAGACCGATCGATAAAGCGGCCGAGAGGAATCATTTCTATCATCATGATATTCCAAGGTGCTCCGCTCAAAATGGAATTCACGATCATTGATATTGAGCATCAAGGAGAATTCACCCGCTAGAGTCGACGTTCTTTATTGAGTCTCCGCGCCGAGTCTCCAATTATTCTCGGAAAGCCATTCTTAGCATTGTCTAAGGTAATTATTGATTATGAGACCCGGGAAATAAATTTTACGGCATTGGAAGCACTTCGATCTGATACAGTCTTTGAGGAACCACGATTTTCTGAGGTAGCCCACGAAGTCCCCAACAACCGCAACCATGAAACGGTAGAAGAGCCCTACCCCGCTGCTACACCTGAGAATGCCTTTGTTAATGAGACTATTGGTTTAGAAACTCTCCCCGGTATTTCAATTCCCGCGGATCTCAAAATAGACAAATCCTTCTACTACGATCCTGAGACATATGCATGATCGCACCCTGAAGCAACCTACTCTGATTATCTTGACCAAATCCTCCCAAATCGAGAGTGCACCAACATTCAGGACACTAAGAACCAACACGCAACCCGAAACCGACCAAGGAGAAGAATTCCAATGGCTATTCATCTGGATACTCAAGTGAACCGACATCTTCACGAAACAAGAAAAATAAAGTAACCTTTGATCTTTCGGAAGAGGAATTAGTTGATGATCCCTCATCAGGTCTGGAAAAGGTGGTCTACATGAGTGAAGTATGTTCGGCAGCTCTAAAGCCATATCTTCGCAAGGATCCAAAATTCGATTCTCGTTGGACAACTCCCATTCCTGATTATTACTCATCCAAAGCTGATGCTCCTACCTTCCACAAGTACACTGGAATTATTTCTTATGAGTTGACTGAGACCGGAGCATCAGAATATTCATCTGAGGACAAACTGATTGATCTTAAAAAGGAACGAAATCTGAGGAAACAATTGAAGAAACAAAAAGACATGAATATCTGGAGTGTGTCCACTTTCAAATACTATTCCTCTGAGGATAACTCTGATGATGGCTATCTTTCATATGACTCAAAAACTTCGTCCACTACCCATCATAATTTCTTTGAGGATGACACTGATAATAGTTGGGAATCACATGTTGCATCTCCATCTCATCATTACGATCTCCCACCACAGGCTCACAAGAAGATCAGCCGTAAACCGCCTTAATCATCGGCTACCCACCCTCCCTCCCGACCACATCGGTCTCCTTGTATAGCTTCTTCCTCTACTTAGGACAAGGCCTAAGTATAGGGGGGGACCGATGCCATCTGCATATATCATTTTCCTGAATCACACTCCTTCTCCCGATCACTTCATTTCCACCTTTCTCTTATACTTAGGCTGACCAGAGCCAAAGTATAGGGGGAATCGACGCCCACCTGTATATACTCTCCTCATTCACATACCCCGATCGCTTCATTTTTCTTCTTTCTTTTCCGCTCTTCTTCTATACTTAGACTATTCACAGTCTAAGTATAGGGGGCGATTCTGTAAATCTTGTTCTTTTTCCTTTTTCACTCTCTTACGCTTAGCCCGAGCTACGTCTTCTTTACGCTTCTTGTGCTCTGAGGACACATCACTCGCTAAGGGTCCGTTTGGTTGCAGGGTTGGACAGGGTTGGGTTGGGCAGGGGTACCCCTGTGAATAGTAAACTGTGAGGAGGAGAACCATGTTTGGTTGCAGGGCCAACCCGGGTTGGGCCAAGCCAACCCTGCCCATCCCTGCAACCGAACGATCCCTAAGTATAGGGGGGTTTGTATATATACTGTGTATATATTTTATCCATATCTCTACTTACGCGTAAGTCTATATGTATTTACGGGGTGGGTAATTAAAAAAACAACAAAAACAACAGAAAAAGAAAAAAACATTTTGCCATTAACACTGACTGTACCCAAAATTTTTGAAAAATTATTCATTTTTTGCATTAAAAAAAACACACACAAAAAAATCCTTTGCAAAAAAAATCGAAAAAAATGTGTCTGCACTTCATCCAGCATCGCATTTGCACATGTGAAAAGTCTTTGGGTTCTGAATCGAGTTATGAGCCGAAACCGAGAGTGGTCTAGACTTGACCTTAATCCACTTAATTTTCAGAGGAACATCACCGAGAAATAGGATTTTAGAGTCTTCAGGTCTTTGACTTAATTCTTTGAGTTCCACATGACAATGTGAAGCATTTGACTCTTAGTGTCTAACCTGGTCTCTTCATTCTGGGTACAACTCTGGAATAAGGAATTAATTTGTACTCTCGCACTATGCACTTAGCTCAACTCAGACGGGATGTTGGAAGACTGTGTGAGTTTCTTTTCTGGTAGCGTGGAAATCTAAAGACCAGAGTACAAGTTGAAATAAAGCTTCGGAAAAGGGATGGACGGCTGGGCACAATTTTTTCTAAGACCCCAAAAAATGTACGGAACAAAAAGATGCTATATCCGTAGGGGCACAACAAGATCCAAGCAGAACCACCAACAATGCCAAATACAAAGAAGCATTCTACCAAATAAACATCTGACCAAAAAAGGTCCAAGCTTCAAAACCTGCAGATCTTGGTGGAGACTCGGCTACACTGGCCAGCTTCACAAGGAGAGGTGACTACACTGGCCACCCTCCAGTTCTTTTCTCCTTCTTCTATCTTCTCCCCCCTATTCGATTGTGAACACAACGCGACAGACCATAGAAGGAAATACCTGACTCCCCGAGGACGAGTTACTGGAGAGGAGGTTTGCGCGGTAGTCTGGCATTCTGGATGGGAAGATCTAAAACCTTTCACACACATGAGTCGGTTATTCAATGTTCATAGGGTATACTTTGGGAAGAGGATCGATCTAAGATGACTTCTGAGCCGAAGCTGTAACAATGATATGTAGAACTTGAGGGATGTTGATTTTGAAATTCTAAGTCTCACAGAAGTTCCGCCATACTATTAATCCAAAGGTCGAGTCTAGATTCATTTTCACCTTCAGCTCATGGTCTTGGTACGGAACCCAATCTCATTTAACTTCATGGCATTTCTTTTTGATGCTCAGGGACGAGCATGGTTTAAGTATAGGGGGATGATGAATCTCGTATTCATCACTCTAAATCTCATTTCTTAAGCTCAAAACCCTCAAAATCTACAGCATTTCAGCATCTATTCTGCATAATTAGCATTCATGCATGTTTTCATAATAATGGCATTTTAGCACAAATTTCTGCACAAAATAAGAAGCCAAAAATCCAAGCCAAAAGTGACCTGTAAATAGCCTAACTTCCCGGATTTTTAACCCATTCATTCTAACTCCGAATAACTCAAAACCACTTCTAGTTTGTACATATCACTAACAAGAATAAAGGAAAAATACAAAAAATAACCAACCCAAATAAGCGGACCGAAAACCCAAACCCTAATTTCAGGATTTTCGGACTAAAAGCCACATATCTCCCTCATCCAGTGTCCGTTTTAATCCTACTCACTTTTGAACTAATGTACATTCAATTACCTTCAAAACAAGACCAAGTTCAAGTGAATCGGAGCTCGTATGTGAAAGTTGGTTTTTGGTCCCTTTTGTATATTGTATATTTTAGCGGTTTTTGACCTAATATTTTATGTACATATTCTATTGATTAATAAAAATACAAAAAAAAATTAGATTAATGTGTCTTTATTTATCTTTGATTTTACCGTAATTTTTCCGATTTTTTATCTGATCTAAAAAGGACATAAAAAATTACAAAACCCCAAAATCAAGGTATTCTATGTACATGGGATACCCAAAAAATATCACTTTATGTAAATGATCGATTTTGGTTTTGATGTCTTCATAAAAGTTGTAGATATCATCGATACGAGCAATTTTCGTAAAGAAACTTTTTCAATCCGAGGTTGTTTACTATTTGTTTCTTATTTTACAAAAGAATTATTTTTCGAATTTTCTGGTGCTGACACGTGGCAGCACCTGGTGCCGCCACGTGTCAGCCATTTTTGGCATTATTAATATATCATTTTTATTAAAAAATTTTTTTTAAAATATAATAATAATAATAATAATAATAAAAAGAGCCACGCACGTTCAGCGCACGTGCCGCACGCGCACTGCATGTGCGCTTCTCCTGCCCGCCTCTTCCCGCTCTCGCCCTTTGTCCCACGCGCCACGTGTCCTATTCTCGGCCGTCCGATCGCACCTGATCGGACGGCCCACCCGCGTCGTCTTCCTCCCGCCTCCTTCGTTAGCTCCGCCGCCCATCCAACATCCCCGCGAATCTCGCGCGACCCCCTTTGTCCCCGATACACAGCCAATCCCCTCACCAATCCGCCCCGCGAATCTCGCGCCACCTCCGATCGCCTCCGCATATCCCTCCAGCCGCCGCCGACCTTCAATCAACCCCCCTCCTGCCATATCCGGTGAGAAGCCCCTTCTCCTATTTAACCTCCACCGCCCTCTCGTCGCACTTATACGTTGATTGCACAGGAAGAAGGGGGACCGGTGGTGACAGCCCGGTCACCCCCTTTCTCGACGAGATCCGGCCGCCTACAGTGGCCGTCGCAGCAGCGCCCCTCCGATGCGACTCTGCTCCTGCTCCGGGCTTCCCCGTCGAGCCACCGTCACCATCATTGACATCGACATTCGACTGCACCAAGCCACTACGCCTTTGCTCGCCAACCACGACATTCATCATCTCCAGCATCAGAGCTTCAGCAACTTCACGGCATGCTCAGACCTCCTCCGCTCCGAGCCTTCGTCAACAGTTGGACCCCCACCATCTCGCCAAGCTGTCCACGGCTGGGACCCCGCCTCGACTCTAGCTCTAGCTACGCCTCCGCCTCTGACGCCGCTTCGCCTTCGCCACCACCACACCTCCGCATACTCCTCTCGCCGGCCGACACCTCGTCACGCCTGGAGGACGACCGGAGTCCCTCCTCCGCCTCGCCAGACCGCCAGCGGTCGGGCACGCAGCCCGAGGCCCCAGCACGTGCCTCGCACGTGCGTGGGGAACTTCATCAGCCACAGGTCACGTGCGCGAACGTGACTCGTGGTCATATTGCAAAGTCACCCCTGAAAGTCCTCCTATTTGCGCTGCAACCCCGCCTCCAGAGGGCACGTGTCCCGCACGTGCCCCTCTGGGAATTTTGCAAGAACGCCTCCCAGTTATCGGTAATTACTCATAGGTTTCCCTCTGCTTATTTATTTTATTTATATTGCATTTATACCCCTGTGTTTCCCCCCAGTTTTGGACCTCTTTATTGCAGCATTTTTTTAATCTAAAAATAGCATATGTTTGTTATAATTGATTCTCTACACTTTGACATATTGTGGGTAATTTTGTGATTGATGGTTAATTAATAAAATAATTGTTTTGTGGAAATTTGCATATTTTACCCGTTTCTTGCTCTGAAATTCATAGTTGATTAACCATTGCTCTAAAAATCCCCGAAAAATCACATATTGTAGGATTAATTGTGCTTGACATTATGCCTAAAAAGATTTTTATTTGGATATATAATTTGCCCTGTAAAAATTATTTTGCATATTTCAGTGTTTAATTTTTAATAAGTATTAGATCTTACATTTTCGAAGTTTAGAATTTTTCTAAGATTCATCAGCTAGTGAGAGATCTTAGATAATTTTGTTCCTCGAAAATAAGTAGGTTTAGTATTTATCATAATTAAATATTGAAATTCATTCTGTTTGCATTTAAAAATTCATAAAAAATTCATATTGCATCCAAAAATTCCAAAAAAAATTACAGTGCACCCATTTCATCATAATTTACATTGTTCAAGTTTCATATTTTTTGGACATCGTTTGATCGAAATTTACATTTTAGTCCCTAAAATAGGCCGAATTTGCATATTGCATCCCTTATTGCATTGAAAATTCAAAAAAAAAGACCGCCTTGAAAACTGTGAACGAACTTTGATAGACATCTCTCTAGGTTGTTCCTTTGCCTCCTTATGATCGACCTTGGGACTTGCCCAAGTAAAATAAACATAAAACCACGAGATTGAAACTTGAATAATTTATTTGTGGTTATTTTCTTGACCGTTTCCGATTGTCGCCTACAATGCACGACTAATTATCTTTTAAACCGAACGATTAAAAACACATTCTTAAACCCGGCAATTTCGGACTCGTCAATCGCCTTGCGGTTTCTTTCAAGAACCTCCATCAGACGAGATTCTTGTTCTCCAGTCAAACCTGCTGAGATAATGACTGGGTGCATATCTGGCTCACCCGTAAGGAATCTATACTTCAGCAACTGCGGCAGAGGCTTCAGTTCTGGACAACTGGGAGGTGGCAGATCTGGCTTCTGATATATCTGTGTGAAGGCGACCAGGTCTGCATGGGAGAACTCTCGCTCTGCATGAACATCTGACGAAAGGATCCCTGCTAAATCATCAACAAACTATACTGGCTCGCACTCCGTCCTAGCTGTCAGCTCAGAAGGAATCAGACACTGCAAATAATCATCAAAGTCATCCCCTCAATGTCTGAATCCGAGGGATCTGAAGTACATGAACAAGATTGGAAATCATCAGCACCACTCATCCCAACACTGTCAGCCTCAACTGTATCCTCATCCAGGGGTGTGCTCTCCAGGCTCTCGACTACCATAAGCTTTAGATATGGTGAATCTGTAGGCAAGGCGAGGGTCTGTGCTACAGGATATGTCCAGTTGGATTCATCATCTGTCATCACAAAATCACACTCCTGGTGGATGTCTAGCTCTTCCTCTGTCATCTGCGTGGCTTCGCTGGACTGCTCCGAGCATTCTAGTTCTCTGGCTCTTGTTTCTTCGATCGTCTCTATTTGTATGGTTTCACCCTCTACGAAAACATACCTTCCCACTATCATGATCAGTCACCGCCTTGGCTGTGGCCAAGAATGGACATCCGAGTATGATGGGGGCATCGGTAACCGACTCAGTGATCTCCATGTCCAACACAACGAAGCCCACGGGAATTTCAGGCCCTGAATGGTAACGACCACGTCTTTCAACAACCCCTTCGGCCTCTTAGTCGACCTATCAGCAAACTGGAGGACTGTCTTGCTCCTAAGAAGAGGACCAAACTCGAATTGGTCGAGTAAGGTTGCCGGAAGAAGGTTAATCGAAGAGCCGCTGTCTAATAGAGTACGATCAAACTGCTGCTCCTGAATCTCGCATCTGACATAGGGAGCTCCTGCATCTGGTCGCTTGGCTGGCAGGGCTGAATAGTGCAACAAGTGGAATGAGTGAGCACATGGATCTGATCTCTGTGGTTCCTCCTCTTCCTGCGGACAATAGTCTTCTCTTTCAAGTTCTTTTTGAAGAGGGGGATGTGCTCAAGTGCTTCCTGTAGAGTCAGCTGAATGTGGAATCTGTCTATCATCTGATTGCTGAACTCTACCTGCTGATCTTTTTTTTGGATTTTCTCTTTTTATTCCCCTTCGCTCGGCGGAGTGCTTCAGGGAAGGGGATGGTAGGGGCCTCCTCAGATGGAGGACTAGGAATAGGTTCCTGCGCCTGTGAAGGAATTGAATCCACACCATGATCATCATTCAACACATATGGATCCACAATGTGAACAGAAACCTTTCCTTTATTCATATTTTTGTTTTTCAACAGTCCATAGATACAAAAGGTGGTAACATCACAGAAGGAAGCTCAACAAAAGTAGATGTGGTGGCCTCAGTACCACCACCGGTACCTGTCTTTGCGGCATCAGCACCGTGCTCTGGCTCTGCATCCAAAATGGTGGCATCAGCACCACCGTCTGCATCCGGTATCACGACGGCCTCAGTACCGTCGTCTGGAACTCCATCATTGGTGGCATCAGCACCACCGTCTTCACCATCAACAGCGGCCATCAACACCACTACTCTGCTCATCTGGCGCTCCTGATTCGGCTTGTGGTTGTCGCTCGGATGAGGCACCGCCGGCTGGCATCCTACCGCTCCTAGTTGTCACAAAATCAGCATCATACAAAGAAAAAGACGTGTCACTCAAATAATCACTAGGAGAGGTATCCTCTGTAAACTCTACCTGCTCAGACTTCCTTTTTAGATTCTTCGGATTTGGTTCAATATGAGCTGGTATGGCGGCCTTGCCTTTGATGATCTCCCTCATCTCCTGCCGGAACTCATCCATTTCTTGCCGGAAGGATGCTCACTGTTCGGAAAGCAAGCGGGCAAGATCGTCTAAAGCTGGATTCTCAAAAGTGGGGGCCTGAGAACCGGACGGGTTTCCCTGCTGGAAATGAGGTTGTTGATGATGCTGGTGCTGGGGAGGATGGGGATAAGACCGATGAGGCTGCTTACGTTGCCTCCACTGCTGTCCCTGATAGGCGGAACGAGGACCCTGCTGGTATTGCTGCTGGGCATACTGGGGCTGCTGCTGCTGTGGCTGGTTGTTCTGCTGTCCTTGGGCAGGAGGCTGCTGCTGAGATGAGGAGCCACCGTTGCCCCAACGGAATCTGGGGTGATCGCAATAAATCCCGGGCTGTGGGTACCGGTCGTACCAAATCCCCTTGACTTCTATCAATGGCTCATGCTCAAAGGATGGTGGAGGAAGAACTGCCAGTGGCTGCTCCAGCTGGTAGACCACCATCTGAGTGTCCTGAGATGGCGGCTGCGCTGGGTAGTATTGTAGCAACAGGACCGGCTCTGCCTGAATGTGGTTAACCTGGCGGTACGAGGCAGAGGGTTGGTTGGAGCTGCTACTGCTGGGGTCAGCCCGTGACCTGGGGGGCTATTGGGAAGAAGTCTGTGCCTCCTGGACGCAAAGAATCGGTGTCTTCAGATCACTCATCGTCTTGGAATTTGGTCCATCTGGGCCATGCCTTGCATCTGCTTTTTCTCGAGGATCTCGAGACGGTCCAGTTTCTCACTGATGATGCCCATGTCGGTTGCGGCTGATTCGGCTTGGGCTGCGGCTGCCGACAAAGTGTGAGGACCGGCATCGATGCGGGTGATCCTCTGGAATGATCCTGCTCCTTGCGGGGGCTTTTTGTTGTGTTGTAGACGCGGGCTTGGGCCATGACGGTTGAATTCTCTGCCATGCCTTCATAGATGGCCCAAACATCATCTTCACCCTTGGAAAAGTAAGACCCACCACAAGAGGCATTAACAAGCCCCTGTAGCTCCGGTGTCAGCCCACAAAAGAAACTCTGCACTAGATTGGGCTTAGATATGTCATGTTGTGGACACCGGTCAATTAGTTCTCGGAATCAATCCCAAAGCTTCATGGAATTGTTCATTCAGGATCATTACAAAGTTGCTTATCATTGCTCTTGCTGCGTTCGTCCAGCCGAGAGGGTAATACTTCTTTAAGTATGCGGTCCGGAGATCTTCCCAAGTGTCGATGAATCGCCCCAAATGTTTGAGCCAGTTATGCGGCTCTGTCAACCAAGGAGAAAGGGAAGGCGATCATCTTGATAGTGTCCTCGGTCATCAGCCTATCATGAATTGTGCTGCAGATCATTTAAAATTCTTGGAGGTGGAGGTGTGGCTCTTCAGTCGGCAACCCGTGGAATTTGGGCAGAAGCTGAATAGTGTGGGGCCGAAGCTCGAAATCTCCATGGATGGGAGGGAGTCGGATCCACCGATGTGTGAGGGAAGCTGTTGGATTGTGCAATTCTCGCATGATGGTCTACGACGGCCTCTCCTTGTTGGGTTCTCCTCCCTGGTTCTCTACAACAGGTATACCACCTCCACCTCCACCGCCCCCAGGTCTATTCTCTCGCATCTGCGCTATTTCTCTCATGAGATCACCCATAAAGACTCCCTGGTCACGAATCTGTCTCTGCATTGTCTCCAGGGATGCTAACAAGGAATTGTTGATGGTGGCTTGATCAAATAAGAATGGCGGGTACTCATGGTCATCTGGATGCTCTCCTCTGTCAGCCATGTCTGGGTTCTCTGAAAAAGCAAAAGAACCCATCTCAGGTACCATCAAATGCTCTGAGCTCTGTGATGCACTAAATTCTGAAATTCTTGGACTGATGGAAGGAGAATGAGAAGGGTGGTCGAGGGGAACAGGGTGGATGTGAACTCAGGCTCGGAGAGCGGGCTCTCCGAGGTTGTCCTAGATGAATAGAGAGGAGTGCTGGATAGCGGTGCCGACAAAGTCGTCCTAAGAGACCTCCGTCCCATCATCTTGATTATTGATAAGAGCAAGGTCGAGAAATGAATAAGAAAGAAGGGAGAAGCAAAATTGCGCATAATTGTGCTGTGTTTTTGATCTTGACCTAAAATCGACTAGCAATCAAACACAAATCAAGGGGATTCACCAACTCACACGTGAAGCCGTGAAGGTTCAACTTTTATCTTGTCAATTTTAGCTTGTTTTCAGGAATTAATCTTTCAACGAGTCCTTAGAGCGCTACGCCTAAAGGAGAGAGAGTACTGCCGGAAAAGTATTCCCGTACTTGTCCTCCTCCTATGTAACATGTAGCTTGCGGTTTTTAAGGTCCTTGTAACCCTTCCTAGATCCCTACTCAGCCAAAGAAGAAGAGGGAGGAAGCCGATAGGCGAAACCGATACTTCGGATCTCGCTCGCAACGGAATCACCCATGAGCGTGCAAGACCCTACTCGGACGCAGACGGTGAGACAGACACACCCGTGAAGGCTTGGCCTATGCTCGGTACTTTGGACAAGGTTGATGCTCACACAATAGTGAGTTACCAATGATGAACAAGTCCTACTCGCCTACGTACAATAGTAGCGCCAATACTTCGGAAATCCAAGCGATACACAAGGCAGCAACAAGCTGGGTTTTGTCTCTAATCCTTATAAAGCACTCAACTCACTTGGAAGGGAGACATTCCCATGCAACCTGAAAACAAGTGAGGGTGTGACTCTCCCCAATCAATGAATCCAATTACCAATTTTTATTTTGGTCAAGTTTTCTTAGTAGTTCCTTTTTTATTTTTTTGGTGTTATCGCTTCTTTTGAGTAGATTCAAACAAGCGCCTAACGATTTTTTGTATTTTCTTGATTCCTACTTTGTCCAAAAATGAGGGAGAAAAGAGTCGAAAAAGCCAATGCAAGTCGGCACCAAGATGGAAATCTCACCTTTGTGCCTAAATGATGGATGTAAAGATAGAAGACTTACAGTGAATCCCAGCTCTCTCCATGCGGATGCAAAGCAGAAATTTATAAACCTATACTACATGCCGATATGCAAGCGGAAATCGTCCTAAGCAGGCAATTGCTATGTGAAGAACCACAAGTCAACCGCCAATCTCCAATCCTAAGGTCCAGTCTAGGCTCACCCCTCCTCCTCTCGACACATCGAGTTCAGGAGAAGCGCTTGGCGGGATGAGCTCGCGGCACAGCGGATCAAAGACTAATGATTAACTGTTTAATTAAACTAAGTCCAAATATGATCTATAGGTGCATGCAAAGGTTATTAATGTGTTTGGACCTAATCTAATCGATCAAGCAAAAGCCTAGAACTAAGGGCTCAATCCACAAAAGAAATGAAAAATGAAAACAAAAACCGGCAAATGACTGCGGAAAACACGAAGAAAGCCGCGGTGAGCCCCCAGGTGAATAGACACCTGGAAATTGGGCCCTGAGTGTCTGAGTGTCCAAGTCTCTGTATTATTACAAATTAATAAATTTCTCTCTCACGGAAATAAAATGCAAACTATTATACACTCTCTCTCAAGTCTCCCGCTCTCTCCTGTCGGCTTGGCTTAAGAAAAGCTGGCTCCGCTTCCCAAGGTTGCTCTAGATCCCCTAGGCGATCCGCCTCGCTCCGCGGTCCCTCGCAAGAAGACAAAAAGAGATGGTCAGAAAGCTCACAGATAAATATCAAAAATAAGAGAGACAAAGCAAGCAATGATGTAAACAAACAAACACAATTAAAAAAAATGTGATCTATTCGTTGTTGCTCCCCAGCAACGGTGCCATTTGATAAACACGGAAATAGAGGGTCGTACGGTTTCACAAGGCAAAACCGCAGTCGAAGTCTTGACCACTACAAAATCATGTATTTAATCAACAATTAACCCACACTAGAAGTATCAAGAAATGACAAGCAAATGTGAAGTTAAAATTTATTTTTTAACTCTACATAAAATGATGTATATAAGCAAGTACCTAGAGAGTTCGAACACAGGGAGCAAGGCAGGATAGATCCACAAGTGTGTGTGTGTGTGTGTGCGTGAATGTGATGTAATGTCTATACTATGCAAATGTAAATGTTTTTGCGATTTTTAATATTTTTTTAAATTTATTTAATTTATTTTAATTTTTAATTTTGTATTTTGATTTTTAATTTTTCTGATTTTATATTTTTTATATTATATATTTTTTTATTTTCTTTTTCAATATTGGAAAATATAAACTATATAATAAAAGAGGTGCTAGAATATTTAAAAAAATATGTAAAAATGCTCAAAAATTCAGAAATAAAATATATTTGGTCTTTTTATGTTTTTTTACTATTTTTGTGATTTTTGGGTATTTTTCAGAATGTTTTTGGTATTTTTAAAAGTCAAACTAAGGAAAACGGTGAATTAATGTTCTGGCTGAAGGTAAAATAGGAATGAAAAATATCAAACAGCCACAAAATTTTTCCACACTAATTTGAAAATAAAGGAAATAAAATAGGGAAAATACAGGAACTGAGTTTATATTTTTTTGATTTTTGTAGGATTTTTTAGATTTTTTGGAAGTTTTTGGATATTTCCTAATTTTTAAGGTTTTCCTTTTGAAATTTTTAGTGATTTTTGGACTGACACTAAAATAGGTTAAAATACATAGTAGATAATTTTTTTAGAATTTTTCTAGGTGTTTTAATAGGTTTTTGGTATTTTCTAAGATAGACAGTAGCCAAAATGCATGTTTTTTGATTTTTAATAAATTCAAAAATGCAATAAAATGCAAATGCAAAAATATGGCGTGGAAGTGCAAGTTAACAGGAGCTTAAGTTAATTTTTGTGGAATTTTTCAATTTAATATGGTGCATGAAATAAATGAGACAAGCAAGCAAAATTCCGTGGCCTGGCAGGGGTATATACGCAAATACACAAACATTCGAGGGGCACGCATGCAAATTTTCCCCAAAATATACACTGAACAAAATAGTTTCTGGATCAATTACAAAATGTAAGACCCGTAGGGGTATCTTTGCAAAATGTCCACCAGGGCGCATTACTAGCACGCGCCTGGGAAGGACCTAACTGTAATTTTCAGAATCTTTGGGGGCTTACATGCAATATTTCCAAAACTTTAACACTTAATTCAAAAGTTAGTGTACTGAAAGGAAATACACAAATGGCCGAGGGCCTCGCTGCAAAAAGCCCAGCACCTCACGTGAACAGGTCACGTGAGGTGATGTGGCCGAGGACCTAGTTGCAAATATTGAAAGTTCAAGGGCCTAATTATATAGTTTACAAAATATTTTAAACGACACTTGAAAGTTTTTAGACTAAAAGCAAATTACAAAAGGGGCGCAGGTATACTTGCAAAATTCCCACGCTAAGGCGCTGGCGGATGGCTCAGATGCATCCACTAATCCACGTGTCCGCGCGAGGAGCTCCGATGATGCTTCCCGAGTGGAGGGCCAGGATTAGATCCCAGCCCAGGATCTGACGGTTGGACGATGAAGCGATCGGACGGTCGGCGATGGATCTGGGGGACTCCCTTTATCCGACGGCTAAAAGGCCTGGAGGAAGAACGCGGAAGAAGGCCAGCGATGGCGAGCTTCCGCGACCTCCCCCGCCCTCCTTCGTCGGCGTTAAGAGCTCAAAATGGCCCAGATCTCTTCCTGCAGGCGATCTCCAGGTGCGGGAAGCTTCAAAATGGCCGGAGGGGCGTTGATCCTCGCCTACGACGGCGGCGGATCTTTGAAGCTCCAGGTACCTCCGGCGAGATCAGAAATGCTCCCAGGTGGTCGTTCGAGTGCGCGTACCTGCAAGAAAAAGGTGATAGAGTCCAGGGCAAAATGCCTGGGCTCCGTGGACGATGAATGGCGGCGGGAATCGACAGGGCGGCGCTCGGTCGGAGGTGCGCTCCGGCGAGGTGAACGGATTGGTTGATGTGATCGATGGAATCGAGAATTTCTTGAGGGCTTTTACTTCTAAGACTATTGCAACTAAAATGCAACGAAAATTAAAGGGAATGGTGATTGCCTCAACGGTCCATGACCGGAGGGAGAGTACCTCAACGGTGGGCTTTGCCGGAGGTAATGGAGACGCCTCCGACCTCCTTAGCCTTGGCTGACGGCACAGAAATGGAGCTGTCACCTCCAGGTCTGCGTGGAGCACGAAAGAGGTAAGGAGGGGTGGACCGAAGGGACTTAAATTCAAAAATGAAGTCAGGGGTTCCATATATGTCGTTTGACCCTATGACTGAAGTGGTCCAAAGACCAAGGCGTATCAAGCAGATCTTTGATCCATAGCCCGAGGTTTCACGTGGGCGGGCATCCTCGATCATGGAGGATGAAAAGTCAAGAAGGGCGCGACATGAAATAATGCAAGGAGCGGCCTAGAAAAATCGACAAAAATGGGTTGAAACCAAGGTTCTGACACGGGCTACAGGGCTAGGACAGCTAGTTGACCAAGGTCAACTTTGACTGTCCCCTGATTGGTCCACGTGGACCAATCAGGAAAAATCCCTGGAAAAAGATTTCTTAATTCATTTAAAAATTGATAATAAACGAATTAGATTTTGGTTATAAAATAAAAAATATTTATTATTCTATGTTGTATTTTATTCTGATTTTTAATTATTTTTATGATGTATATTTTTACAAGTTTACTTTTATACCCTTTATAGGTATATTACCTATATATTCTATTCTTTTATTTTTATTTTGTGTATTTTAATTTTATTATTTTTATTTACTATTTTATAAAATTATAATATACATTTATACATGTAATTATATTTTTATTTTATTTTTCTGATTTGTTTTGTATGTTTAATCAAATATAAGTATGTGTTATATAGGTATGTATATAGGTATAATACCGATGTATTTTATATACATATATTTTATTTTGTATTTCTTTTATTTTTTTTATTCTGATTTTTAATACACATAATTATTATAAATAATATTTACAGAATTATAAAAATATAAAAATACAAAAATAATGAATAAATAATAAATTGAATATTTAAATCTGTACAAGTATACAATGTGGGTTTAAAACTCAACTTTCAAATCGTAGCTCCGCCAAATGCAAAACCACTGCCATTAAATAGCTTATTTTATTCTATATACAATTAAATGTGAGTTTGCTGCATTTGGAGTTTTCATCTGTGAGATACAGGTCTGGGAAGTTAGGATTTTGGATTTTTATTCAGACCATAACTTTTTATCTGTACATTATTTTTCAGTGAAATCAATTTTGTATTTTTCTTTCTTAAGTTATCTACAACTTTCATGTACAAAGTTTCTTTATTTGATGTATAAAAAGTGGAGCCAAAAATAGGTCCCAAAATGAATAAAGAATGGATGAAGAAGTATAGGTATTTGACCCTTATCTCCCCCTACTTTATTCCTTGTCGACCTATTCATCAAGATGCCTAGGTCTCGGGGTTTCGGGTCATAAAATATTTACAATATTTTATTCCTTTTCTTATCTTTTATTTATTCTATAAATTTGGCTTTAATTACAGTAATTTGTACACTATTTACATGCACATGCATGAATGCTAAGATGATCTAATTAAGGGTATTTACACGCATTTACTATGGTTTTTGAGGCCAAAATGATAGAATAAAGATGATGAAATGTGGACTCATCAATCACTTCATCTGGACCTGATGAGGACTCGTCAGAAAGTTCCTTCTCTGGTACGTCGAATGTAACTTTCTTAGCCAGTTACCTGAAGCATCAAGAGGAAGAGGAGAGTGATACGTCTTGAGGAGTTTAGGGGAACACCTCGAGGAATCAATACTCTTCTTCTTCTTACCAGATGACCGACTAGAGGATGGAGCAACCGATTTATCAAGATTGGTCAATTTAGTCCCAGTTGTCTCTTTTGGTGTAGATTCTGGATGTAGTGAGTGTGAGGTTCTGACTAGAGGTTCATCATCAGATGAATTACCATATGCATTATAATACTTCTGCAGGGTCAGCGCATGTCTCTGGTAAGGCATAGTGTTCTCAGTTGGCTTGGCATTGACCAGCACATGACTCAGATCGTCTAAAAAGTCAAGGAAATTAGAAATGATCATGTCTGACTCAGGGAGAGCTTCTGGTTGTGAGTCCTCTCTAGAAGCTGTCACGGTTGTGGTGATGCAAGCAGTGGGTAATGTGGAGGTGTAGGGAGTCTCTGAACCAATGGCCATCTGGATAGTTGGTATCTCAGGTGTAGTAGAGAGACGAGACTCAACTGTCTCTCAAAGGTCACGGTTGTCTGTGACAGTACGGGCTACCTTAGGATATCGTGTCCTCAAAGATTTGGTAAGGTCGGAGTGCTCCCAATGCAGGGAAATCGATCTCCCAAGTCTCACAATCTATAGTTGCCTTAGCCAAGGCTAAGAACAGGTTCTCGAGAATGATCGGAGACTGGGTGAACTCTCCTCGGTGCTCAATGTCAATGATCGTAAAGTCCACCTGGAGTAGACCACCTTGGAAAGTTATGATGACTGAAATAGTTCCTCTCGACCGTTTAATGGACCGATCAACCAACTGAACGATCTCTCTTGACTTCTTGGCAGAACCAAGTTTGATCTTGGCAAACACGGAGGTCGGGAGGATATTAATTGGTGAGTCATCATCGATTATTGCATGGGTGAAGGTGGTATCTTTGATTTCACAATCAAACATAGGCAACCGCTTCACTCTGCGGCTCTTGATTTTTCTCCCTATCATCAAAGAGGTGGCCATATACACTACACATTTCTCAGTCCTTGTCCTCTTATTGTCCGACCTTTTAGGCATCAATTTACTTCGCACAAATCTTCTAAGGTCGGGAAAGTGTTCAATGACCATTATTAAGGGAAGCTCAAAAATCAACTCTCTATCAAGTGCTTCCCTAATTGCATGATCCAATTTTTTGAGATCTTTTCCTTTTTCAATTTTATGGTATTTTCTGGTTTTTCCATTTTTTTGGTCTTTTTGATAGGTGAATGGGGAATAGGAGAATGTACAGACTCAAGTTTGGAGTAAAAGTGGTTAGTAGAAGAGGGAGGTAGAAGGGACTCCAGTTGTACATGACGTGTGGTCAATCCGGTATCTTCCAGGTTTTCAAGATTCAATCTGCAAAATCCATGATCCACATTCCTACCTAGACTCTTGATCGGTCTACAAATGTCATCCTCCAATAAGTTCTCATGACACCTCATGAGAGAAGTATGTACAATTGGAGGATACTACTGAGAACTCGGGCTCTTATACTCAACATACCTTGACTCAGGCATGTAATACTGGGTTGAGTATGGCCCATCTGTATGGCAGATGTTGGTCGAAGCCTCATAAGGTGGAGTCAGTAGACATGGGGTCTGTAAATCGGTTACAAGAATCCAATCCCCTGTATATGTCGGCTCTCCGAATGGGTGATATGAAGGTTGGTCAAGGTGGTCTTGATCACTCAGGTCAATCAAGTCGGGAAGATCGTGTAATGCATGCCTCTCCATTCGATTTGTCTGGTCGACCATGTTGTACCCTAAGGATAAGTCGGGATGTGTATAGGTCATTTGTTGTCCAGTCCCAACTCGAGGCGAGAATGAGGTCTGTGGGGTCAATTGATTCTGCCAATCATTCATCTCAACAGTGGCTTGCTCTTTGAGTTGTTCCTTAATTCCAGCAAGCGGACAAGAATATGATGAGTCAATACAAGGTGGTTGTGGGTCATAGGTGTAAGAATGTGGGGTAGGTGAGAAGGACGAAGAAGTGCGGGGGTGGGTATGAGGAGGAATAAGAGGATGGAGATGATCGGAATATGATCGAAGAAGGGTGACTTGGATATGATGTCCAATATTCTGATATCTTGGAAGGGAGATGGGAGAATGAAGCGGATCAAGGAAGAAAGCATGCAAGTGCACCGAATAGCACACAAAACAACCAAACACAAGAGCAAACCCTGAGTTCACCTACTCAACACAGTGATCGTCGCAGAAGTCCGATCGTTTATCTTTTCAGTTTTAATTAGGTGATAAATCGATGTATAAGTCCAATTATGCAAGGATTAAAAGTAGGTTTTGGGCACTATCCTAGGGATGCGTCCTCACCTCTCAACAATCACAATAGCCAAGCATACAATGAGGGTTTTGCTTTCCCAAAACAAGTGTTAGTTTTAGTCTGTTTTTTTGGTCAACTCTGATTAGTAGTCCCGATTTTAAGTTTGGTTATCACTTGATTAATCCACCAAACAAAGCACGCCTAACGATCAGTCCTGATTTCCTTTTAACCTAAGTTTCAAAAACCAAGGGGGAGGAAGTCGACAAAAACTGATGCAAATAGTGAAATCAATGATGCATGCTCAGTTCAGGAGACTTACAGTGATCCTCGCGCTCTACATGCGGGATGGCAGAATTGAATTTTATACTAAATGAGATGCAAACGAGAAAACCGTTCCTAGACAAGCAGTTCTATTAGCGAGTGATGAACAAGCTAAATTTGACTAATAACCCTACGGTCTAATTGCATCTCGTCAAATGTGATGTGTGGTCTTAAAAATTACGAGCACAAGCAATAAAGATATTCTAATAAAAATACTCTAAGAGCCACGAGTGCAAGTCTTGTCCTACGTTAAGCAACCACACGACCATGAGAGGGTCCAAAGTCCAGTCTGGATACAAGCGCGAGCTCTCAAACAAGAGCCGTTGGAAAGTGCGAATTACCTAAATTATTACAACACAATAATTACAAAAACTTCTCTCAAAAATAAATTAATTCTCCTTAATCTTCAGCAGTCGGCACGCGTCACGTCCGTCGACCTCTGATGCACTGTAAGTCCACCGGGCCCTCGCAAGGAAAATAAAATTTATATTAGAAAGATAAACACCAAAATATATACAAAAATGATAAGTACACGTACTACAAGAGTGACCCCGGACTTGCCTGGGATATAAATTAAAGCCGAGACACTTTTCACAGAGATCTTCTCTCGGTTTTGAACGAATCGCTAAGTACGCGTACTACAACAAGCCCAAATTAAAACATGTGCTCAGTGATCGATCATGGGGTTGCCTAGGTAGCAGTAAACGGAAGAAAATATGCGAAGTGAGAGATCACAACTGGGTCATCTTCTTCCCTGAGTTTCTAAGACTAGAAGAAATAGTGGGATGACCTTATCAATAGTGAAAGGTTATTCACTCCGAGGAGTAAAATAGCTTGCACTTTTCTACAAAAGACTGAGCTTCGCAGCGTCACTATCAGCTTCGTCAGCGAGATCAGAAGCTAGCTATCTCCTCTGAGACTTTTCACTACTTTAACCCCATGAACATCCTAAGATACTTAATGCCCTTGTCTGCCGCCTTTCTCTCTCACTCCTTCATCTCCCTCCGTCCTCCGGCTCCTAGCCTCTGGGACTCTCGTACCCCCCGATAGCATCACTATATATTCTTTGGGGTGTCCCAGATTCATCATCCAATCCTGCGTGGCTTGGCCTGATGAACCCGTCGGATTAGCCCGATTGAAAATAAAATCGAAAAGCCTATAGAAAGACCAAAACCATGTATACATTGAGAGAAGAAGCAAAGAAGAAGAGTACATATTTGGAGCATGTGTTTAGCAGAGCGGTGCTTAGGCTGAAGGCCGATGTGGCCCTTTGGTTGTTGCACGACAAGGCCAGTCAGTCCTCGGTGCCTGGGCAACCGCCAAGGTGGTAGAGCTACATGGCCGAAGCCATGGATCTCACTGGGAAGACAACGGCCATTGTGGCCCTTCAATCCCGCCTCCTCCTTTCATGAGGAGGGGAAGAAGAGCTAGGAGGAGCTCCCTAATTGGTGGATGCCGGTAGCAGTGGGCGGATGAGTGGATTTTATAGGTAGAGTTCCGATGTTATGAGTGGTGGAGGCGGGGGCTCGTAACGATCGTTGAAGGATCTAGGACTCGGTCGTGGGGGTTTAATGAGTACACGAGGATGACAGGAGTAATGGCTATGTGGGAGCGGTTTAGGTCATGGAGAGAAGGCGAAAGGAGGGTCTAAAAATGGAAGGGTTGAGGAGCTCGACGAGGTGTAATGGATAGCTGGAGGAGGGATATGAGCAGGGGTCGTTGGATCTTGCGATCCAACAACCAAGATGGAGGTGCAAGGTGAGGGTTAGATCAGATCAGGGGATCTCATCCAATGATGGGAAGTGATGCATGTACGTGTGATTGAGATGAAGCTGGGGGCTTCATCTTATGGTCGAGGGGTAGCGGGTTACATGGTTAGCACCGGGCCATTGGATCAGTAGTAATCCTACGGTCAAGACGAGGGTAGAAGGGGGCAACTAGGATGGCATATGGGGATGTGATATGACTGCTATGAGCGAAGAAGAGAGGGACGACCAGGATGGAGGCATGAGAATGGTGATCATATGGTCAAGGGAGTGGTTGGGTGGCGGAAGGGAAGCGGCCATGTGGGCGGCCCAAAGGGTGCCACATGGCCTAGTCAATTTATTCATAAAATGCAAAAATAATAGAAATTGAGAAAGAAATAGGGAAAGGCTGAATTAACAAAAAGTCAAAAACATGAAAGTTGTAGATCTCGATGAGATCTACAAGTTCCATGTTGACCAAAAAGTCAAAAGAGGTCAATAATACAAAGCAAAATTTTTAAAAATAATTTAAATAGATAAAAACAATGTATTTTAATGGGTTTGATATTTTTTGTATTTTTAGTTTCTTTCAAAGCTCAAAATAAATATCTACAATATTTATCTATTTTTTTGAGATTTTTAATAAAAGAAAAAATAAAGAAAATGTTGGGGATAAATATACAATAATTAGGGTTAGTAATTAGGGTTAATTATAAGGGGGGTTATTGCTATAGACAGAATTAATGAAGATTTGAAATGAAGTTCTTATTCTTCGAGGATAAAAAGAGAGGATAGTGGTGATTAATCAGAGATTCATCGTACCCCTATACTTAAACTATGCTCGTCATCGAGCATCTAAAGAGCGAAGGAGCCGGATTAATTCTTGACAATGCATGTGAATTTTCAAGGCTCAATTTATCGAAACCCGTAATTTAAGTGATCCTAAAATTCTGAGCTCAACCATGCTTTAGTCAAAAGGAATCCAACTTCTCTAATTATCAAACTCTCTATTTGTACATATAATATAAGGATATGACATTTAGTGTGCTGCAATCATGAGAGTCGAGTCAATATGTCACCCATGGTTCTAGTCCAGGAGACTGTCTTCTAGACCTAATCCTCAACACTAGGGCATAAGTAGGTTCTTGCATTCAATCCACCATCTCATTAGTTTGTCAGACTTAGAAGTGTAGATGGAAGGCCAGATAATGGAGGGAATAATATTGTGTATTTTTTCTTCTCTCCCTCACTTGGAACATGGGTCCACTCGAGTGTCTTATTACTCAACACGTATATTTTTTTGTTTGTTGATCAATGTGTCTGTCAAGAGATCTCATATTCATCTGCATTTGTTTTCTTAGTACACCGCGGTGTCTTTTTTTAGTATCTAAGGTACCTTCGACACCCAGACTTGAATCACTATATGAGCATAGCTCTTTTTGGGTGCTAGCCCAACTCCTTAGTCCTAATAGCTTTGGTCCAAGTGGACACTTTGAAATGATTGGGAGCACTCGCCTTTGGTGGAAGCTCATTGAATTTGTATTTGTAATGAGAGAGCTTTTCCTTGTATGAGAGAATTTCTCATGAATTTTATTTCATTAACGGTCGACTAGCTCCACTTCTTTTACCAAGAGTTGGCACATACTGATCAACAATTTATTTAGTTTCATCACACCCTGACATAGAGGTTAATATCAAATGATAGCATGTGAACTTGTTTGCATACTGGCTAGGTTTGTTGATACTCAGGTTTCTTGAAGCCTTCATTGACTTTATCCCATCCTCGGGCATCATTAAATTGAGTCTAAACTCAAATCTTCTGTCTTAGACCTTCGAATGATAACTCAACTCATCTCATCAATCATGCAGTTGTGGAAGTGATGTGCTAATCATATTCATTAGAAGGTAGAGATGAAGAGTGCATTATAGCGCTCAAATCTTTCAAACTAGGGAAGCGTGGATTATTATGTTTTAAACCCTAATGACTAAGGCTGGTTAACTCAGACTCTCAAGATCTTAAAACCAATTGTCCACAAATCCTCAAGCCTTGAGTCATAGTGAATGTGTCAGGAATACACCAACTCCAGATTTGTGAGTTTCTGTTATTTTTATTTTTGCATTTTTTATGGATTTTTTTGAATCTCTAGAGAAATAATGACTGGCCCAAGCTCATACGAATAGTTGCATCCATTTTTAGTTAGTATGGGTGTAATTACATACCATTAGACGAATGTCCATATTTCTTCAAGATGGTGTCATTCGCATTATTTTTTAACCACTCACTCTGCTAAGGGAGACCGTAGTTCCCTCACTAAGAAATGACTACTCATTTCCAAGATCAGTAGTCAGAATTGCTACTCAAGAGAAGTTTTATTTTTTTCAGATTTTTATGGATTTTTTGAGAAAGATTAATTGTATATACAAAACAAGAAGTTAGTCCCTCATTTTCGAAAAGATTTTTGAAAAGATTTTTTGAATCCACGTCTCATAATATATATAGATTTTCAAAAAAAAAAATCAAACGACTTTCAAAATGAGTAAAATCCTATTTTTCAAACAAATGCGAATATTTTTCAAAATAGTTTAACACTGTTATAAAACTTTTCAAAGCATTTACAAACATTTTTACAGAAAACATTTCAAGATCTACTTATACCCTAGCCTCAAAATCGTTTCAAAAATTTCAAAATATGAGCTATGGCTAAAGTATACATACAATATATACGGTATACCCCCTAAACTTAGCTTATGTTATATCCTCATAGCACAAAGTGATGTGAAGCCATAGCTCAGGTTAAATACAAGGTGATATAACAGAACTGATTCAGAGGTCCCCCCTATACTTAGGTTAAAATAACTTAAGTATAAGAAGAACAAGAAAAGAAAAAAGGAATGAGTCGCATCCCCGAAAATGAATGAGTCGCATCCTCCCTATACTTAGGTTGAAAATGGCCTAAGTTTTGGATATGCAAAGAGGATGGAGAGACCCGTGGTTAATAATCAATGATTGTACATGGTTAGAGGGGGTGGATTTACAGAGATGATTGGATGTGCGGAGATGGGCAGAGGGGTGGTGAACGCGAAATCTGCCTCTTTAGGAATTGATAGTTGTAGTATATGATGCAAAAATCGGTCAATCGAAAACCACCATCTTTGAATGTTGTGGATTATTTTTACTTGGCAAGTCTACCAAGGTCGAACTCAGAGAACAGTGATTTTTAGTTGCATGTTTTTAAATTAAATTAAATAGTTAATTACTTGTTCGATTAATTTCTATGTCAGAAAACTATAATACAATGAAATGAAGATGCGATGCAATGCGAAGAAAAACAAAGAGAATGAATTCAGCACGGGATCTGTGATTAAGTTTTTTTATCCAAATAACATTAATTAATATCCTCAAGTTTGATGCAGATCAAGTAAATATCAAATCCATAAATATTTCTCAAATTAACTCCAGAAGGAAGCAAGAGGGTAAATATTTCTATGAATAATCCTGCAAATTACAGAGAATTTTCATAACAGTTGATCTCCAAATTTTCTAAGATTTATTCTTCCAATAATGATCACAATTAATAAGAGAATAAACCAATTATTTTGCCATAAATATGTCCATGCAAAAATTAATTCTCAAATGGTAAGATCAATCATCAAAGGGAATTATTCAGATGAAATTTCCTTAATCGAATCCCCCACGGAAATGAAATCATCAAAGAATGACCATCAACGATCACAAGAGGATTGTTCAATTTAAATTCTCAATCGAGATCCTGCAAATTATATCGTTAAATTTTCTCCATAAAATAATGCACAAAATGCCAGAAAATCAGCATGTGTATATCCAGAGGTTCAATAAATAATAAGTACCATAAAATATCCTCTAATCAGTCCAAAAGTATAGAATATGATAGATCACAGAAATACTTTCAAAATGATATATTATGCGCGAAAAAACGAAGTTCGAATGGAGAAGATATGATAAAACTAAGTTATGAGGACTGAAATGCAATGAAAAGTAAAGTTTTTATCGCAAAGAAGTCCCTGGAAGGACTTATCTGTAGTTATATAAAGTGGTTCGGTCTTCACTATAATTTTCTCATGATGGGAGGGAGTAACCAAAAGGAAAAAGGACATGCATGTGGTCTTCTTCTTCCTTCCTAAATTACAGAACGTGCACCCACCATTGGGAACTGTGGAGCGTTGTTGTTGACGGAGTCCGTGGTCGCGTGGCTGCTAGGGCGATGACGACAGACGTGCAGTTGCACGCGGTGATAAACAACGGTAGTTGATGCTACTTTGACGGTGGAATCTAGATGAGAAGCTGCTCCTTCCCTAGGCCGGTCGGAGAGGAATGAATGGTGGGGGCAGATGGGTGGTGGAATGGCAGGAGCACCACGCGGGGGCTCTTGTTGGTCCTCTACAGGTGGAGATGGCGTGCAAGTGTGTTGCTGCTCACGTGCTCGAAGGAGGTGGAAGGATTCATCTGAAGTGTGCTTAGTCTTGAAGATCACGAGATGTTGTTGATGACTCCTTAGAGCTTCGATGGCTCATCGATCTGGAGAGTTCAATCCTACAGAGAAGTGATGGCTCAAGCCCAAAGCTTGGCCTCAAGTTATGCGGAAGAAAAATGAAGGAGGGCAGGGAAAAATGGGTTGTAGATGGCACGAAAACAGAGTATCCCCTGTTGCAATAGGGGATCTTCTAGTATTTGTTTACTCACCTTAATTTTAGATTTAGTGATTCAAGAAAAATCCTCGAAAAATTAAACAAAAATCGCAGTTGGATCCGTAATAGATGATTTATCTGCGGAAAGGCAATTTGTTTGGTGATTTGGTGAAAGAATGACGGTGAACTCGAAGAGAGAGAAAGTATGGAGAATAAGAAGATGGAGATGAGAAGGAAGAAAGAAGGGGAAGAAGGAGAAAGATTTTATGCGGGCGGGGAAGGATCGAAGATGGAAATGAGGTAGTCGAGAGGTGGAGGAGTTGCGGACTTGTGAAGGAGGAGGCGTGGCTGTAAGTGATCTGTTGGTTGGAGGATGGGTGAGGAAGGTCACTTGGGATGGAGGGTTGAGGCATCCTCTGATCTTTGCTTCGAGGGGCCGGCGACGAAGCTCCGAAGCTTGGTCGTATTCACAAGGAAGAACAGCGCAGAGGATGGTGGAACCTCTGGATCACGTCGATGAGGAGGATCTTTACCACGATGCTACAACCGCTATCACCAGCCGTACCTCAAGCTCCCTCTCTTCTCGATGGATTCGAAGAATGGAGGATGGTGAGAAAAGGAGGGGTTGGCGATATTTTATAGGAAGGCGGAGATAACAGCTGCCAGGTGAAGGTGGAGGGTTGTTACGCGAGTGGCCGTAACGGCCGCGGCGTAGGTGGATGGTGGCGCCGTAGTTACAAGTGGGAGAACGGCTGGGGGGGATGGTTGTTGAGATCTAGGAGAGACGAAGGAGGGTCACGTGATGGGCACGTGACCTGGGGGCGCTGGAGAGAGAGAAAGTGGGGTGCCACGTGGCACGCCCAGGAGCTGCCACGTGTCACCCCAAAAATTTCAAAAATTAAAAGGAGAAGAAATTTAGAAAAGAAATAGAAGGGTATCTCATATAGAAAAATTTCCTTCACAAAAGTTGTTCATCTCGACGAGATCTATAACTTTTAAGAAGGATTCAAGAGCAAAAGAGGTCATCTGTGCGAAGAGAAATTTTTGGTGGTTCTCCATGTGTGTAGAGAACCGGCTTTTTGAGGTTCTGCATTTTTTGTTGGTTTTTAAAGAGGATAGAAAATATAGAAAAAATGCAATAAAATACAAAAAATTAATTTCATACTAATATATTTTTTGGATTTTTAATAAATAAAAAAATAGGAAAATAAAATACAAGTACAAAATACGAGACTTTTGTACATACTTACAACTTCTTTGATTTTAGTCTTGATCTAGATCTGGATTTTTTTGTCGCTTAATAAAACTTTCATCAAAGAACAAATGAAGAAGAAATAAAATTAAAAGGGTTAATTATGTGCATAAAAACTTAGGTCAAAAATAGCAAAAAGTTAAAATGTGCAAAAGAGGCCCAAAACTTAACTTTCATATATGAGCTCCGAATTTTATGCAAGTAGTCTTGTTTTGAAGGTATTTGAAAGTGGAGTACTTTAAAAGTGACTAAACCAAAATCGGGTAGTGTATGAGGAAGATATGTGTGTTTTAGTTCGTCATATGTGAAATCAGACTTTGGGATTATTTGCCACTTATTTGAGTTAGTAATTTTTTTTATTTTTTATTTATTCTTGTTAGTAATATCTACACAATGGAGGTGATTTTGGGTCATTGGAGGTAGGATGAATTAATTAAAAACTATGGAAGTTAGCTATTTTTGGTTCAATTTACACTTGGGATTTTTTTAATGTGATTATGCATGATGAAATACAAATATTGTTTACAAATGTATGTATGCTAATGATGCTTTATTAATGACTAAATGCAAAATGCATTATGGAGAATAGAGTCTAATTGACCAATTTTAGCATGATGAATACGAGATTCATCATACCCCTATACTTAAACCATTCTCGTCCCCGAGCATCAATGAATGAATGACTTAGTTGAATACATCCCTGACTGTGCATGTGAATTTTCAAGGCTTAAATTTTTTTGAAAACCCTCAATTAAAGTAATCCTAAATTCTGTGCTCAACCATGCTTTAATCAAAAAGGAATCCAACTTCTCTATTTATTAGACTCTCTGTTTGTATATATAATATAAGGATAAGACTTTTAGTGTACTGCATTTATTACAGTCGAGTCGAGTCATCACCTAAAGTTCTAGCCCAAGAGACTCTCCTCTAGACCTAATCCTTAACACTAGGGAATAAGTCTATTCTTGCTTCAGTCAACCGACTCATTAGTTTGTCAGACTTGAAATGTAAATGGACGGCCATATGATGGAGGGTATAGGATTGTGTCTAATTTTCTCTCCCTCACATTGGAACAAGGGGCCTCTCAAGTGCCTTATTACTCAACACAAGTATATTTTTATTTTTGTTGATCAATGTGTCTGTCAAGAGAATTCGGAGTCGTCTGCACTTGCTTTTCTAGGAGTATACAAGGGTGTGTCTTTTTTTAAGCATAAGATACTTTCTACACCTAGACCTGTATCGCTAACGATGCAGAGCCCCTTTATGGTGTCAGCCGACTCCTTGGTTCTAATAGCGTTTGGTCCAAGTGGACACTTTGAAAATGGTTGGGAATGCTCGCCATTGGTGGAAGCTCTTTTAAATTTGACTTTGTAATGCTAGAGCTTTTCTATGAATAAATTTCTATTTTTTCTTTTCTTTTGTTGGCTAACTCCACTGCTTTTACCAAAAGTTGGCACACACTGATCAACAATTATTTATGTTTCATCACACCCCTGGCACATAGGTCAATATCAAATGATAACATATAAACTTGTTCACATACTGGCTAGGGTTTTGCTGACACTCAGATTTTCTGAAGCCTTCATTAACTTTATCCCATCCTCGAATATCATTAGATCAGGTCTAAACTTAAATTTCCAGTCCTAGTCCCTCGAGTAATAACTCAACTCATATCATCAATCATGTAGTTGTGAATGTAATTGTGTTGATCATATTCTTTTGAAGGTAGAGATGAAGAGTGCAATATAACGTCCAAATCTTTCAAACTAGAGAAGTGTGGATTATTAAGTTCAAAACCCTAATGGCTAAGGTTGGCTAACTCAGATTCTCAAGATCTCAAAAATCAAGTGTCCTCAAAATCCTCAAGCCTTGAGTGATAGTGAATGTGTCAGGAATGTATCAACCAAGAAATGCATGAGATGCTTGATGGAATGCAAGACCATGAGTGTTTTTTTTGAAAACCATGTATTATTTACAGAAAGAAATTATTATATACATAATATACATTACTTCTACTCATCCCCAATGTTAGATGAAAGCAATTAAAGTACGAGCTTAGGATACAATAGAATATATACAACACACCCCCTATACTCATCATGTGCTATGTCCTCATGGCACAAAGTGAAAGGTAGACATAGCTCGTACTAAATATATTTGAGGCAAGAATAATAGAAGTAGACATGCCCCCCTATACTTAGACTTTTGAGGGACTAAGTGTAGAAAAAAAGCATGAAATGACACAGTCGAGAGTGAGCAGAAAGAATAGAAGTGATGTAAACACAATGAAACCGGTCCCCATATACTAACTATTGGGGGACTGAGAGTGGGTTGATGGATATACAAAAGAGTATTGGATTCAAAGAGGTGGTTTATCCAGACAGTTCGAGTCTTTCGTCAAGTGTTGCGCCCTGGGTGAAGGAGATCTGGTCTACTTGCACTAACTGCTCATTGAATTCGACAAAGTGTTTAAGCAGCTGACCGTTGATTATCGATATTTGCGTGCTATCTATGGTCTCTGAGATCTTAACACATCCGTTATTGTGCACCTCTATTACGATGAAGGGTCCCGTCCATTTTGATTTCAATTTACCTTGGAAAATTTTCAAACTCGCATTAAACAACCGTACTTTCTGCCCTGGGACAAAGGTTTTTATTTGAATGTTCTTGTCGTGTCATTTCTTTACTTTATCCTTGTAAATGGTGTTGTTTTCGTAGGCATGATTTCGGATTTCGGATAGTTCATTCAAATCCATCTCTCTGTTCTTCTTTCCTTGGCGACAGTTCCAATTGATCTTTCTGATTGCCAATTCTGATTTATGCACGAGTTCTACGGGCAAATGACACGGCTTTCCATATACCATTCGAAATGGGGAGCTGCCCAATGGGGTCTTATAAGCCATCCAGTAAGCCCATAAAACCTGGTCCAGGAGTTGGGATCAGTTCTTCCTGTCAGGGCAGACTAGCTTCTGTAAAATTCCTTTGACCTCCCTGTTTGACATCTCGGCCATGCCATTGGATTGTGGAAGGTAAGGACTAGCAACATGGTGCTTGATGCCGTAATCCTTAGTCAACTTATTTACCTCCCGGTTGACAAAGTGGCTACCCACATCAGATATTAATACTTTAGAGATTCCAAACCTCGAAATAATATGATCATTCAAAAACTTGCATATAATCTTGTTGTCTGCTGCTCGAGTAGGGATAGCCTCCACCCACCTAGATAAATAATCTACCGCGAGAAGAATATATTCAAATCCTTGACTAATAGGTAATGGGCCCATAAAGTCAATGCCCCATGCATCGAATACATCACAAATGATCACTGGTTGCATAGGCATGGCATCTTTGGGACCAATGGTCCCTCCCATTCTCTGACAGTCCAGACACGACCTGATAAAATTATAGGCATCTTTAAACAAGGTTGGCCAGTAAAATCCACATTGTAGTATCTTCTCAGCGGTCCTCTTCTCAGATTGATGTCCTCCTGCCTCCAAGGTATGGCTGAGATTGAAGACGCTTTGGTATTCCTCCTGAGGAATACATCTTCTCCATATGCAATCCGATCCTTCAAAGAAAAGGAACAGATCCTCCCAATGGTAGTGTCTGGCTTCCGACATGAGTCGATCGATTCTATTCTTGGGTCGACTCTGAGGAACTTTCTTGGAGACGAGAGAGTTCACTATGTCGGCATACCATGATAGAGAGTCAATAACATAAATTGACTCGTCTGGGAAGGTTTCACGGATGGATTCAAACTCAGGGATTTTGTTATGTTCAATCCATGATAAATGATCAGCTACGACATTCTTAACCCCATGTTTGTCTTTAATCTCCAAATCAAATTCTTGAAGTAAGAGTATCCATCTGAGGAGTCACGCTTTTGCATCTTTCTTCGCCATTAAGTATCGAATGGCATAATGATCTGTGTAAACTGTCACTTTAGATCTTAGAAGTATAGATCGATTTTTTTCCAAGGCAAAGACTACCGCAAGCATTTCCTTTTTGATCATAGTGTAATTTTTCTGAGTTGGGTCTAAAACTTTGCTTGCGTAGTGAATAGCATACGGGATTCCATCTTTTCTTTGGCCTAATACTGCCCCTACAACGAAGTCTGAAGCCTCTGTTATGATCTCGAAGGGAAGAGACCAGTCGGGGGCTTGTAGGACAGGAGTCTCAATGATCCTCTTTTTGACAAGGTCGAAGGCTTCAAGACACTTATTATCTATAATGAAGTCGTTGTCTTTCCCTAAGAGGTTAGTCAGCGGTCAGACAATTTTGAAAATCCTTAATGAATCTTCTATAAAATTTGACACGCCCCAGAAAAGACCGCATTTATTTCACATTGGTAGGTGGCTCGAGTTTCTTGATCACATCCACCTTGGCAGGGTCAACCTCCATTCTCTTCTTGGAGATGACATGCCCTAATACTATGCCCTCTTTTACCATGAAATGACTTTTCTCCTAAGAGAGCACCAAATTCACTTCCCTACACTTGTAGAGGACTCGATCTATGTGTGCTGGACAATCATCGAATGAATCACCATGGACCGAGAAGTCATCCATGAAGACCTCCAGGAAATCTCCAACCATTTTGGCAAAAACAACAATCATGCACCACTAAAAAGTGATGGGAGCATTGCAAAGCCCAAAAGGCATGCGCTTGAATGCGTATGTGTCTAAAGGACATGTAAAAGTAGTCTTTTCTTGGTCTTCTGGAGCGATGGCTACCTGATTGTAGCTCGAGTACCCGTCTAAGAAACAGAAGTATTCTCTCCCTACCAATCTCTCCAAGATTTGATTAATAAACAACAACGGAAAGTAGTCCTTCTTCATTGATGCATTTAGGCACCTGTAATCCACGCAAACACGCCACGACGTGGGTACCCATGTCATGATCTCCTCTCCCTCCTCGTTGGTGATAATATGAAGTCTCGACTTTTTCGGGATGACATGCAAAGGTGACACCCACTTGGAGTCTGAGATGGGATATATGAAATCGGCCTTATACCATTTTTCGATCTCAGTCCTAACCACTTCCCGTCAGTTTGGATTCAACCTATATTGGCATTCACAGGAGGGTTTAGCATTATCCTCAAGGTAAATATGGTGTGAGCAAAGGGCTGGGTTTATCCCTGGAAGTTCAAACAATTTCCAGCCTATAGCCTTGCGATTTTTCTCTAAAACTTTAAGCAGACGGATATCCTGCTCTTCGATCAGATGTGAACTGATGATGACCGGAAACTATCCCTGTTCCTTTTTTCCTGCAAGGAAGGCATACTTAAGAGTAGGGGGCAAAGGTTTGAGCTCAGGTAAGTCTGTATCATTTACCGAATCTGGCTCTCTCATTGCTGATTCTGGTTGTGATGTGGATGTTTGCAGTGTATCAATATCGACCACCATCTTGGTTGTTTTGGGGATCGGATCGCTAAAGGTGGAATGTGGTGTGGCAAGCACCGCGTCCGATCTGTGTACCTTACTCTGGGATTGTCCATAAGGAGAATGGACTGACAGATCAAGAGGGACCTCTGAGTCTCTGAGAGTATAGGTAGATGCATGGATGAGCTGACAGACTAAATCATTAACAACGTCCTCTCCAGATGAGGTTGATTCCATCATTGCAGTTGGGTTTTGTCTCCAGGGCCCAAGTGTTGCTTCTGTATATTCTGCCTCAGGTTCTAATTTTTCAGGCTCGATGCTTGACTCAGTGTCAGGTCTTTGAAACCTAGTTTGCTTCATTTTAAGTTCAACTTTCTCAAATTGGATTCTCCCAGATGTGTAATCGAATATAGCTCCTGTGGTCCTAAGAAAGGGTAGTCCTAGTATCATTTGGGAGTCTTTCCGATTTTAGGGACATCCATGTCAAGTATTGTGAAATCGACTGGGTAATTTTGTCCATATATGTTGATGACATCGTTTCGAATCTCCCCCTCAGGTCTCTTAGTTGATGTATCTGTGAATTGAAGTACATCTGTAGATTGCTTAAGAGGACCTAGATTTAGATGCTCAAATAGAGTTGTGGGCATGAGATTGATGGATGAGCCATTATCTAACAATGTTTGAGAAAACTTGATTTCATTGATATGGCTAGTGACAAAGTGAGCTCCCATGTCTCTTTTCTTCCTTGGTAGCTCATTTTTTATAAGGCGAGATGTAGCAATAGAGAGTATGTGCTTCTTTGTTCGGCTAGGATTCTTTTTGCTGGCCCTTGTCGATGTGCATTTCTCCTTAAGGTATTTCTGAAAGTCGGATCTCTTTCTATCATCTCGTCTAGGGACAGAGTGACCTTAGTGTTGTCTTTACAAATGCGGGCCATCTCGTCATCATTTTTTGGTTTTTTATGTTCTTCTTCTTTTCTACTGTAAGAGCACGAGGGAAAGGAATGACTCATTGTGATCAACAACATCACTTTTGTTGAATGAGGAATGAGAAATATCTACAGTACTTGGACTGACTGATCTAAAAACAGGAAAATTAGTGGACAACTATTGCGGATGTCTTGGTGGCGCTTCTTTGTTAGACTCAGATTCTGACTCTCCATGACCTTCAGAGGTATAGTGTATGACGGGTGGGGTGGGTGGGTCAATTTATATCTCTTAGTTGTGCCTCTCCTCCTCAATTCCCCTAGGATTGTGTGAATTTGTGGACACTAAGGTTATGTCACCATGTTCTTTTGCTCGATCAGGCATGGTTACGGTCCTTCCGCTCCTAAGAGAAATATGATAAGTGTCATTATTCGACAAGATTTCGTAATCAGGTAAGGAATATTCAGAGATTAATACCTGATTCTGTCCGATGCTATTTGGATTAGCTTGGACTTGAGCTGGAATCACAATTTGGGGTGCAGTTACCTCATCTCTCCATTGAGAGATTCGATTTATGTCGAATCTCATATCATGAAGTTCGCCCATCCCTTGCTGGAGTTCCGGAGAGATAGAAGAAGAAGAGGACCCCTGGCCCTGCTTGACCTGAGGCTGCTGATATTGTCTGAATTGGCCCTGTTGGCATTGGCATTGATACTGCTGTGGCCGTGGTTGCGGGTTTGGATAACCCATGTGAAACTGTTGACGCTACTACTGTTGAGGATGGTAGGTGGGTCGGGCTTGTGATGGAAGAGTGTTTGGAGTAGAGTTTTGGTCTAAACGGTTGACAGGTTCCAGGTTATACCAAACTCCATTTATCTCCGTGACTTGTGGAGGTTCCTCATAAATATTTTGAGCGGAGGTTTCTTCAGTTTGATGGGACAAGACTTGGTCTCCACCCCAATGCTCTGTTGCCCTACCACTTGACCTTGAATGTAGTGAATTTGGTGTATGGGGGCAGGGGGTCAAGTCATGGCAAGTATCTGACTCTTCGATACCCTGTCAGCAAATTCCTCCATTTGCTTAGGTAATTTAGCCAATTTATTCATATCAGATGATTTATGGAGTTCATCCACCTTCTTATAAATCTGTTCTATCATAGTTAGCTTATCAGCTATTACTCCCATGTCAGTGCTCTGACTGGTCGTTAGATTATTCACCGTCTTTTTAGAGCCAGCTATGTAGGCTCGGCTGGTGGTTTGTGCATGGCTGAATTCAGCAAGTCTCTCGAACACCTTGTAGACGGTGTCCTCGTGGAGTCCCATGTAGCTTCCTCCGTAGGATGCACTCACTAATCCTTGGATCTCAGGGTTCAGTCCACTAACAAGACTTTGGACCAACATCATTTTGCTTATCCCGTGTCCTGGGTATTTCTGTATTAGGTATGTGAACCTTTCTCAGGTTTCATGGAATGGTTCGCTCGGGTGTTGGGTGAATCTCGTGAGCTTGATCCTCATCTGATTGATCCTACTAACTGGGTAGAATTTCTTTAAGAACAGAGTCTTGAAGGTGGCCCATGTAGTGACCACTTCCCCTAAATTCTTCAACCAATAGGCCGCCTTATCAATCAAGATGAAGGTGACGACTCTCAGCCTTATGTGGTCCTGGTTAACCCTAGGGTAGCATAGGTTAGCGCAGACTAGCTCGAAGTTACGGAGGAAGATGTATGGTTCTTCATGATTATTCCCTCCGAACTTAGGCAACAATACAAGGAAATGTGGTTTGTGTTCGAACGCATACTTAGGGGTTACCGACCTCAACCAATTATAGTCTTCATCTAATTCAGGGAGGTACTTATCTTCCATAGCAACCTCACCACGTTGCATTTCTGCCATCTGGGCTCTAAGGAGTTCATTGTGTTGTTCGGCAGCAGTAATTCTAGCCAAAAGTGCATGAATAGGGTCATTGTCGTTATCGTCCTTCTTTGGAGGCATCTCATCTTCTTCGTCACCTTCATATGCAAACAAATCTGAGTTAGGCTCGTGCTTGGAAGGTTTAGGGGTTCTGCCAAAGATGAAAGTTTCTTTGGCAGGAAGGGAGCAAGAGAGAGGGTTAGTCTGGGGTTGACTAATCCATATGGGAGTGGAGTGAATCATGGTTTGGCGAAAAGGATTGTCTCCATACCATGGGGTTTCGATAAGAGAGTCATCTTGAAAACGAGGAGATGAGTTGCTTGAGGAGCTCGGAGATTTGTTTACAGAGTTCAAACGAAGAACTCCAGAAGAATCCATCGTACAAAGGAATTTCCCACAGGGCATACACATGTACAGAAGACCCACTCAAATCAAACACAGTTCAAAATTCGTCAATTTACCCATTCAACACTGGTGAAGGTACGTTAGGGTCAGCCACTTATCTTTTCAATTTTAATGTAATGGCAAAACAATCTTTGAAAATTAAACGGAGCTGTTAGGTGCCGAAATATTTCACAAAGATAGTCCTGAGTTCATACAACTAGTTGCGCCTACTTTCAACCAGTATAGGTGTAAGTACGGACCGTTAAAATGGCTACTCGTGTTACTTGAGGACGGAGCCTTACGTAAGGTCCTCTAAACCACCCACTCTATTAAGGGAAGTTGGACCTTAAAACGGCTACCCGAAACCCTCACTGAAAAGTTGTTAATTGTTTTTAAAATCAGTAGATTGAATGAAATTATTTGATTTTTGGCTCTACCCTAAATGTGTGATCTGGTCCTTACAAACCATGAGTGGATTTCTCTCCACCAGACACAAGGGTAAATTTTATGTCAGTTTTATTTACAGTCACCTTGATTAGCAGTCCCAGTTTTAAATTAAGGTTATCCCTGAAGTTTATGTGAGCACAGAAATTCACGCCTAACGAGCAGTCCCAATTCCTTTAATTCCTAAGTTGTAAAAATGAGAAGGGAGAATCGAAAAAGCTAATGCAAGCGTAAATCAATGATGCATGCTTAAGAAGAAGACTTACAGTGATTCCTCGCGTTCTTCATGCGAGATGCAATACAAGAAATTTTAAATAATACTAAATGATATGCACAGTTGAAAAACGCCCTAAGCAGATAGTTCTATTAATGGGAAGAGTTGATTTCAATTTGTCTAATGTTGAACGATCTATAGTGTGTATAATAAGTGGAAGTGTGGCCTAAAAATTACAGGCATAATCAAGAGTAAATAAATAAGCATATATGTGCCTAATTCCTACGCCACTCAAGTCAGGTCCCAACCACACAGAAGGGGTTGAAACAGACCCGACATACCACAAAGAAGTTCAGTCTAAATTATTACAGGGGTTCAGAGAAAGGGAACCTAAGAATAATGTAGAAATTAAACTATCTAAGCTCTCTCTCACAAAAATAAAATTCAGTCTTCTTTGTAGATCCTTGAATTATATCCAAAAAATGCTCCAAGCTATCTGTAAAGAAAGACGATGCAGTTAGTATATGTAGCAAAAATAAATGAAAAATGAAATGCAGAAAATAAAATGCAAACAAAGAGAAAGAGAAAAAATGACACAAAAATTAGTTTCACAAAAATTAATTACAAAAAATAATTAAAAACCCTAAAAATTCATCGTTCCCCGGCAACAATGCCATTTGATGAACACAAAATCTGCTTCTTTAAGAATTGATAATTGTAGTATAGGAGGCGTATATCGGTCGATAAAAAACCACAATCTTTGAATGTTGTGGATTATTTTTACTTGGCAAGTCTACTAAGGTCGAACTCAGGGAACGGTGATTTTTAGTTACATGATTTTAAATTAAATTATATAATTAATTAATTATTCGATTAATTTCTATGTCAGAAAACTATAATATGATGAAATGAAGATGCGATGCAATGCGAAGAAAAACAAAGAGAATGAATTCGGCACGGGATATGTGATCAAGATTTTTTATCCAAATAACATTAATCAATATCCTCAAGTTTGATCACATATCAATTAAATATAAAATCCAGAAATATTTCTAAAATTAACTCCAGAAGCAAGCAAGAGGGTAAATATTTCTATGAATAATCTTGCAAATTACGGAGAATTTTCATAACAATTGGTCTCCAAATTTTCTAAGATTTATTCTTCCAATAATGATCACAACCAATAAGAGAATAAATCAATTATTTTGCCATAAATATGTCCCTGCAAAAATTAATTCTCAAATGGTAAGATCAATCATCAAAGAGAATTATTCAGATGAAATCTCCTTAATCGGGTCCCCTGCGGAAATGAAATCATCAAAGAATGATCGTCAACCATCACAAGACGATTGATCAATTTAAATTCCTCAATCGAGATCCTGCAAATTATATCGTTAAATTTTCTCCATAAAATAATGCGCAAAATGCCATAAAATCAGCCTGCGTATATCGAGAGGTTCAATAAATAATAATTGCCATAAAATATCCGTTAATCAGTCCACAAAGTAGAATATGATAGGTCACAGAAATACCTTCAAAATGATATATTATGCGCGAAAAATGGAGTTCGAATGTAGAAGATATGATAAAATTAAGTTATAAGGACTGAAACGCAATGAAAAGTAAAGTTTTTATCGCAAAGAAGTCCCTGAAAGGACTTATCTGTAGTTATGTAAAGTGGTTCGGTCTTCCCTATAATTTGCTCATGGTGGGAGGGAGTATTGTGTAATTTGACCAAAAGGAAAATGGACATGCACATTGTCTTCTTCTTCTTTCCTAAATTGCAGAACGTGCACCCACTGTTGGGAATGGTGGAGAGCTGTTGTTGACGGAGTCCGTGGTTACGCGGTTGCTAGGGCGATGTCGGCGGAGGTGGAGGTCGCGTAGTTGCGCGCGGTGACGAACAACGGTAGTTGCTGCTACTTTGACGGTGGAATCTAGATGAGAAGCTCCTCCTTCCCTTGGTCGATCGTAGAGGAATGATTGGTGGGGGCAGATGGGTTGTGGAATGACAGGAGCACCATGCGAGGGCTCTTGTTGGTCAGCTGCAGGTGGAGATGGCGTGCAAGTGTGTTGTTGCTCACGTGCTCAAAGGAAGTGGAGGAGTTCGTCTGAAGTATGCTTAGTCTTGAAGATCACGAGATGTTGTTGACGACTCCTTGGAGCTTCGATGGCTCGTCGATCTGGAGAGTTCAGTCCTGTAGAGAAGAGATGGCTCAAGCCTTAAGCTTGGCCTCAAGTTATGCGAAAGAAAAATGGAGGAGGGCAGGGAAAATGGGTAGTAGATTGCAGGAAAATAGAGTATCCCCAGTTGCAATAGGGGATCTTCTGGTATTTGTTTACTCACCTTAAACTTTAGATTTAATGATTCAATAAAAATCCTCGAAAAATTAAATAAAAATCGGTGTTGGATCCGTAATAGATGATTTATCCGTGGAAAGGCAATCTGTTTGGTGATTTGGTGAAAGAACGATGGTGAACTCGAAGAGAGAGAATTAATGGAGAAGAAGAAGATGGAGATGAGGAGGAAGAAAGAAGGGGAGGAAAGAGAAAGATCTTACGCAGGCGTGGAAGGATCGAAGTTGGAAATCAGGTGGTCGAGAGGCAGAGGAGTTGTCACCTTGTGAAGGAGGATGTGTTGCTGTAAGTGATCTGTTGGTTGGAGGATAGGTGAGGAAGGTCACCTGGGACGGAGGGTGGAGGCTTCCTCCGATCGTCGCTTCCAGGGGCCAGCGGCAGAGCTCCGAAGCTTGGTCGTCTTGATGAATACTCATTCATCACTCTTTATTCTTATATTTTAGCTACAAAAACCTTTGCAAATGCATGTATATAGTTGTAAATAGAAATAATTACCAAAAGCATGCATTGTGTAAAAACCTATAATTAGCATGTTTTTGTGCAAAAATAAAAGAATAAAGATTAAAAAGAAAAAGAGGGAAATATTTAGAATAAATATTGAGCAACCTAACCCAAGGGAGGGCTCAGCATGGGCCTGACAGCATAAAAGCCAAAGTAGAGGGAGATAGGGGCTCATGTGTGTAAATATTTATGTAAATAAATAAAAGTATTTTCCTCACAAAAATAGACTCAAATTGGCTTGTAAATATTTGTATATATTTATAAATATAAAAACAATATAAAAATACAAAAATCAAAAAGAAGACAAAAACATCACTCACCATGTATATAGACCACCACATCTATATTTAAATAAAATTAATTTCCAAAAATTTTGTAAATATTCTATATTATATAGTGTAAATAAATGAAATAAAAACAATTAAAACAAAGACAAAATAAAAATAACAAAATTAAAAACATAAAAACATATTGTAAATATACCATGTATATGAATGCACATATGTATTTATTTTACCTATGTACATAAATAATAAAAAAATAATAAAAAAAAATCTTTTTATTCCTCATTTTATAATATAAATAAACAAAATATAAAATGGGAATAAAATTGTATAAAAATAACAATTACAAATCAAAAACTAAAATCTTATACATTGTATATATACTTATGTCTAACCCTACTATGTACATACCTTATTTTTATTTCGAAGAATTAATTAAAAATCACTAAAAAAATAGAAAAAAAATAAAATAAAAATATTTCATGTTTTAACTTTTTCATAATTCGGCCATTTGCTACCTTTTATTTCACTTCCAAATATTTGCCACGTGGCCTTCACCCATTGGCCCTGGGGATTGTTGACCGCCCGGTCAACTGCCCCCCCCCCCAGGACCACTTCCCACGGGTTAAGGCGCCCGACCCGACTTCCCCATATTTTAGCGCCTAAACCCGATTCACCCTCGCCTAATTCCCGGGTCCGATTCCTTCCTGACATATCCGAGAACCTCGCCGGAGCTTCTACCTCGGGATCCGCACGCTCCATCGCCCTACCCGCGCCTGTCTTCCCGGACCCTCCACCATATTTAATCCCAGCTCCGCCACCTTCATTTCCTATCTTTGGCCATTCGCTCCACCCCCCAGTGACCTCCACTGTGTTGGCAAGAGTGACAGCTTGCTCCAGCAAGTGTCGCAGCGAGGAGAGGTGCAGTGACCCATCGATCCGGCGAGTATCGCCGCCTTGCTCCGCCCTGAGGTGGAGCTCGAGCCTCGGACGTCGGCGCTCCGTGAGGCGAAGACCCAGAGCTGCGCAAGCTCGACCACAGCCCATTCCTTCACCCAGGTAGACCTGTAGTTCTTTCTTTTTCTTTGATTTTAGATTTCCCCCAAATCGCTGCTCCGCCGTCCACCGTCGATTCCGATCGCACCCGACCTCCATCCGACCATCGGACTTCGCCATAGCCACCGCCTTCCTCCCGCGCACCTTCTCCATACCCCCATCCAACCCAGCTCGCACAGGAGCTGGGGTTCGAGCTCCTCCGTCTACTCCCCTCGCCGGAGCTCGCCCATATCGCTCCACAAACCACCTTCACCCGCCTAACCGGGTCGAGGCAGTTTTCCCTCGACCCGCGAGTCTCCTGGTTTACTTTGCAGGTACTTCCCATCCCATCTGAGGGATTGGGTCATTCGGGCCAGGAGCTTCACCTCCGCCGACCTCGTCGGAGCTCCCTAGAGCTCGGTTGGGTCATCGGAGGACACCATCAGCTGCGGAGCGTCACCCGGAGCTTCTCCGATCTCCAGAGGCAGCAGGGGAGGATCCCAGCGCACGCACGAGGCCGGCGAAACTCGCCGGCCAACTGTTTTTCCAGCATCTTCCCCGACCGTCCGATCGTCCTCGACCTCCAGTTCTCATCCTGACCGTCCACTTAAGGAGACCCAGCCACCGTCAGATCTTGGAGAGGCGATCTGGACCGTCCGTTGCACGAGGTTTAGCCACCGAGAGCCTCACCCGTTCGATCCCCCCACATGGCGTACCCTCGACCGTCCGGTCGCTGCGAGGACCTCAGCGTTGGAGCGCCACCTGATCCACACCGTCAGATGCACCACGTGGCGCGCATCCATCGGCCGCATTAATAAAGGGTAATTTACCCTTAGGCCCTCCTGTTTATTTTATTTCGCATTTAGTCCTGTAATTATTTAGTGTAGTTGTTTAGTTTTTGGATATTTGCATAGAGGACCCCGCTCTTTATTTAGTTTGCACTTATGCCCCTGTGTGTTATGTAGCACGTGCGTCGACACGTGTCTTTCTGGTGTATTTGCATCTTATACCATGTAGTTCTGAATGTTACTGAATGAATGAAAGTTTTTTGAGTATTTGCATTTATACCCCTGTGCGTGAAACATTTGAACATGTGCGGATATTTTTGGGTTATTTGCAGATTACCCCCTGGACTTTTGGTACCTGTTACCAAATAGTCCTCAGAAGTAATTTTTATTACATTTGGGTCCTTGAGTGCCCCAGGTACGCGCGACGTGCGTGACCTCCTGGGTATTTTGCACCAGACCCCTCAGAACTTTGGGTATTTGCACTTAGGTCCCTATGCACAGTGCCCTCTTTTTATTTTTGAATAAAATAGCAAATCACCTCCAAATCCAACGAAAATTGCACACATGGCTCCTGCCATAGTGTAAAATTTTTTGAGAATTTTTGGAGACATTTCTGTGTTGATTTGATATTTTTAAAAATTCAAAAACATCAATTTTTGTTACTGTCCAAGTTTAAAAATCATAAAAAATATTAAAATTCATCTAAAATTCACAAAAAAGTTACTTACTATTTGTTTATGCTTGCTTGATTTTCTAGTCAATTTTGGTTTTTTTTCATTACTTAAAACACCAAAAAATTGAAAAACACTCAAAATCTCATAAAAATTCTATTAAATAAATTAAAAACCCAAAAATAATAAATTAGGTGCCCAATTTTTCCTTATTTTATTCTCTATACAGGAGAAATACCTCCAGGCTAATTTGGGGCTTCTAGATGTTTTATCTAGGTCCTTTTAGCTCGGCTGGACAGTACCTACAGTTTCAGTCCTTATTTGATTTTTAGAAAATTAAATAAACATCAGAAAAATCCCAAAAATTCACCAAAAACAGTAAAAATTATAAAACACTTAAAAATATTTTTGTTAGAATTTTTGGTTGATTTTTAGTGCATTTAATAAATTGTTGAAGTGTGTTGTTTCTTTGCTTTTATTAGTTTCTTAATACTTTAAAAATCCAAAAAAAATATAAAATACTTTAAAAACCACCTAAAACACTCCTTTTATTTTCTTTTATTTCTTTTTGACTACTTCGTAGGCCGCGAGGCCAACCCGTGCTCCTTGTGTTCGACCATGGTCGCTATACCAGGTTAATTAATAGCGAGACCGCTACCGTATTTGATTTGATTTTTCTCTTGATTGGTGGTCTTCTTTTTCTTGATTGATCGAGTCTGGGTGATTGAGGTCGCAACGACCCTCTAGATACCTGATTGCCTTAGTCACTTGGGATTTCCTCGGTCATCAGAATGGCGCCGTTGCCGGGGAGCACGGCTTAGTAGTTTATGTTTTTGCTTTATTTTTGTTTTCGCGACTTTTCGCGGCTCTTTCAGAGCCCGCGGCTTTTCGTGGCTTTTTGTTTATATTTTATTTTTGCTTTATTTTGTTTTTGTTTTATTTTCTTTTATCTTTGCTTTTTTTTGATTTTTTTGTTTGTTTATGTTATTTTGCATTTTTGCATATATACCCTCATTTTCCTTTCATTTATTTTTCTTATTATTATTTGATTATTTGTATTGGTCTGACCACTTGTCTCTTTTCTTGCGAGGGCTCGAGGACCGAGGCGGCCGATTTCGAGAAGCCGACGCAACCGCAAGACTCGGAGGCGACTCCCTTCTGCACGGAGTCGCAGGAGAGAGTGAGAGAGAGTTGAGTGGGAGAGGTTTAGTTTAGGTTTTCTTTTTATCTTTACTTGATTATTATTGTAATAACAGAGGTACTCAGAGACTCTTAGATTGGTTGACTAGCGGGTCTGTTTCGCCGAGCACCGGCGTGCTCGGGAGACCCTTAGGTGTTTTTCGCGGTTTTTTCACGGTTTTGATTTTTAGCTGCCTTTTCCGGTGTTTACACGGTTTTTATCAAGCCCCTAGACTTAGGATTTTCTGCTTGCTTGTACCGTAATTAGTAGGGTCCCCACACCTAAGTATCTGCATGTTCCTATAGTGCGATTAATTGGACCTACTAATAATTGATTTATAAAAATAACTGACTCATCTCCTTCGTAGCCTACGTGCCGCAGCCTGCCCCGTAAAGCGCTTTCTCCTACCCCCGATTTGTCGGGCAGAGGAGGGGTAGGCCAAGACCGGACCTTTGGCTTGGAGGTCGGTGACCAGTTAGACGGTTCTGCGAGTAGACTTGCTCATCTAGGACTCGATTTTCATCGCTGCACCATTTAGGTAGTTTTATTTCAGTCTTTACATTTCTGCGCGGATCACTTGCATGTAGAGTGCTGGAGGAAAGGTACGCATTTCTATCTCTGCATGCATCATTGATTTCATCGCGCATCGGCTTTTTCGTCTTCTCCCCCCTTGTTTTTGACTAAATAATCAGGAGAACCGAAAAATTCGTTAGGCCTTTGTTTTTATTGAAAATTATTAAAAAAAGAAAACCATAAAATTGGGACTGCTAAGACTATTGACCCTAAAAGACGCCCGATTTGAAAATTTGTCTTGGGGAGAGCAACCCCCTCCTTGTTTGGTTTGATTGCGCGAGAGAGTGACCCGCACCCTAGGTAGAGCCCTCCGGTGCTATTTCCAGCTGACTACCGACTCTTCCGCGCGGGCCAGTCGGTTGGAGTAGCATCGGGTATCCCAACAGGTCACGTAAGCGCTCTGATAGATTGATTGTTCACCTAATAAAATTGGACAAGATAATTTGACCGAGCCTTTACGGTCTTCAGCTCGTGTTGTGTTGGTGAACAGAGGGTTTGGTTGCTCATCATAGTTTTTCCAGATCTCATCCGCCCTACTCGTCAGATCACGATGATAGGTAGACGCTCTCTTAGGCAGCCTCTGGCTGCACCGCTTTCGGGCACGTCTACCCAATCATCTAGGTTGGCCCGCGAGAGCCGAGACCAGTTCTCCGAGCCCGAGTATGATTCCGCCCTGTTCCCCCTCGACCCCCTTTCTTTCGGTTCTGAGAGATATGAGCCAGAGGAGAGACTCGCAGATTTGACAGCACCTGAGTTTGGCTCATTTGATTTTGCAGACGCCATGACCAGTAGTTCTGAGGATCACTCCCGTCAGCCTGAGCACTTCGTATTGGACCAGGGAGCGATCAACTCCACCCTGATTGCCTCCTTAGAGACCGTCCAGCAGCAGTTGAGAGATCAGGGAGCATTCATGCTCGACATGAGGAGAGAGATGGAGCAGATGCGAGCAGAGCGCAAGCAGAGGAGAGAGGGACCAAGGATCCCAGAGGATGCAGATGCAGCAGCAGCCGCAGCAGCCACCGCAGCAGCCACCGCAGCGGCAGCAGCCGCCGCGGCCGGAGGACCACCGAGACCGATGCGGGAGTTACACAACCCCGGATCGACGCTGACGCACCACTGGGTAGTACTTCCAGCCATCGTGGGGGACTTCAAGTTCCCCCCGAACACTTTGCAGCTACTCCCCCGCTTCCACGGACTCGCGACTGAGGAGCCCCATCTCCACCTCCAGGAGTTTCTGATGATTTGCAGTACTGTCCACGATCGTCAGGTGGACCAGGACACGATCAGGATGATCGCCTTCCCCTTTTCCCTAGCAGACAGAGCAGCCACCTGGCTGAAGCATCTGGGGAAGTTTGTTTACACCTGGGAGCAGCTCCGCACCGAGTACTTGAACAAGTACTATCCACTCGGGCGGACCAATGCAGCGAGAGCCCTCATCAGCAACTTCTCCATGCTCCCCAACGAGCAATTCCATGAGGCATGGGAGAGGTTTCGTGAGCTTACAGATCGATGCCCGCACCATGATATTTCAAAGCCCAACCTTGTGCAGAGCTTCTTCAGCGGGCTGACACCAGAGCTCCAGGGCTTGGTGAATGCTTCTTGTGGCGGGTCTTACTTCGCCAAGGATCACGACCAGGTCTGGGCCATCTACGAGGAGATGGCCGAAAACTATATGGTGATGTCCCAGACCCGGTTGTATACTCAGGGCAGACCCCAGCAGCAGCCAGGACCCGTGTAGTATCAGAGGATAGCACGGGTCGACGCCGGTCCATCCAGTTCATCCGCAGTAGCAGCAGCACAGGCAGAGTCATCCGCTGCGGATATGGGTATCATCAGCGAGAAGTTGGACCGGATGGAGCTGATCGAGAAGAAGCAGTGCCAGGGCATCACGCAGATGGAGCAGATGGCACAGACTCTGAGCGACATGAAGACCCAGCTCATGTGTCTCCAAGAGGCATAGACGGCTTCACAGCCCCGTCTTCAGTCGCGAGGCAATATCGGCGGCATTAGCAGCTCGTCTCAGCGCTCCAGCTCCTTTCAGCAGCCTAGACAGGTTCACCTTGTACAGGCGGAGCCGTACCAGCAGCAGCAGCCCTCTTACCAGTCACCACCATCTCCAGACCTGCAGATGGTGGTATACCAGTCGGATCAGCCTCTGGCAGTACTCCCGCCAGCCCAGTACGACTCAGAGTTGTTAATGGATGTCAACGGGATTTGGTATGACCGTCCCCAACATGGAATCCAACGAGCCCATCCCGGATTCAGGTGGGGGAGTGGAGGTACCCAGCCCCAGCAGCAGTCATCCGGTCAGGGAGGGCAGTATAGCCAGCAGAGGGATCACCAGCAGCAGCAGCCCCTAGTCTACCAGCCACACCAGCAGTCATCCTTCGTTCCTCGTCCCTATCAGCAGCAGGGACAGTCTTGGAGACGTGAGCAGCAGGCTCACCAGCCACACCAGCAGCAGCACCCTCCTTCTTACCCCTCTCACCAGCAGCACCAGTTCCAACAGCCTCAGCACCAGAGAGGCTACCCGTCGGGCTCTCATAGTTCACCATACGAGAGCCCCGCCTTGGACGACATAGCCCGCCTCCTCTCGGACCAGCAGGCTACCTTCAGACGGGAGATGGACGAGTTCCGCCAGGAGATGCGGGACATTGTGAGAGAGAAGGCCGCCATTCCTGCCCAGATAGAGCCGAATCCCAACAGCCTGAAGCGGAAATCTGAGCAGGTAGCTTACACTGAGCATGCCACTCCTAGTGATCCATTTGTTGATACATCTTCGGATCTTTTTGATGCTGATTTTGTTACGCTTAGGAGCGGTAGGACACCAGCAGGCGGCGGCGCCTCGTCTGAGCTACACCACGAGGATACATCTGGGGCGCCAGATGAGGAGGAGGAGAGCGGTACTGAGGCCGCTCATGATGATGGTGGTACTGATGCCACCAAGGATGCTGATTCCACCGGCGGTACCGAGGCCGCCGCTTCACCAGTCCGAGGAGGTGGTACTGACGCCACCCGAGTTGCCGAGCCAGCACGCGGTACTGAGGCCGCGAGACGTCCAGCAGAGCCAGCCCGTGGTGGTACTGAGGCCACCGGTGTTCATTCAGAGAGAGTTGTCGTTTTTCCTTCTACTGATGTATCTCAGAACACTGTTTTGAATAAAGGAAAATGTTTAGTTTCTTCTGGTCCCACTGTGGTGATTGATGTATGTACGGATCCGGCCATCGAGCCGTCTAGACCTATTCCTATTCCTTCATCTGAGAAGGACCCTGTGGTCCCCTTCCCTAGAGCCCTTCTGATGGGGAAGGGGAAGAAAAGAGAAAAAGACCCAAAAAAGAGAGAGTATGAGGAGTTCAGCCAGAGCACGATCGACAGATTTCACATACAGCTGACCCTTCAGGAGGCTTTGCAGCACATCCCCCTTCTTCAGCGTTCTTTGAGAGACAGGACTACAGTCAGGAGGAGGAGGAGGAACCATCATTCAGAGATACATGTGCTGACGAAAGCCACGTGCTTCGCGATCTAGAACCATCTGTCGGCCAAGAGTCCAGATTCAGGAGCCCCGTATATCAGATGTCATATTAGTGAGCAGAGGTTTGACCGGACTCTATTGGATAGCGGATCGTCTATCAACCTCCTTCCGGCAGCCCTACTCGACCGCTTCGAGTTGGGCACTCTTAGACAGAGCAGGACAGTCCTTCAGTTTGCTGATCGATCTGTCAAGAGGCCGAAGGGGTTGTTGCGAGACGTTTTCGTCACTATTCAGGACCTGCAATTCCCCGTGGACTTCGTAGTGTTGGACATGGAGATCCCTGATTCAGTGGCTGATACCCCCATCATCCTCGGTCGTCCGTACTTGGCCATAGCCAAGGCGGTGACTGATCATGATAGCGGGAAGGTATACTTTCGCGTCGAGGGCGAGAGTGTACAGATAGAGACAGTCGAGGACTACAGAGCCAGAGATAGATCATGCTCAGAGACCAGCACAGATACAGAGCAGCTGACAGATGCCGGGTTAGACATCCACCAGGACTGTGATTTTGTGATCACAGATGATGAGGCAGCATGGGCAGACCCTTCAGCACAGGCCATCCTCTCATTTCCAGACACCGCTGATGACGAGATGATAGCAGAGGAGAGCTTCGAGAGCACATCCCTGGTCCAGGATATTTCAGTGGCAGCAGAGCCGGTTCTTGACCGCGACACGATTTCTAGTGATGGTGGTACTGATGCCACCTTGTTTGATGCAGATCCCTCGGATTCAGAGTCTGATTGGGCAGATTGTGATGACCAGAAGCTAGACCTGAGTCCCACAGAGCCTATAGCTGCGGAGGAGGTAGATGCAGAGCAGATCAGATACAGTCCAGTTGAGCAGCCTTCTCCAGATTCAGTTTGCGAGAGTTCGCTTTCATTCTCCCAGGCAGATTTGACAGATTTAGCAGCATACACACATCTTCTTCCGAAGCCAGATTTGCCAGCACCCAGCTGTCCAGAGCTGAAGCTGCTCCCTACTTCGCTGAAGTATAGATTCCTTGCGGGCGAGCCTGAGATGTACCCAGTCATCATCTCCGCCGATCTGACTGGAGAGCAAGAATCCCGTTTGATGGGGGTTCTTGAAAAGAACCGCAAGGCAATCGGATGGAGCGTAGCAGATCTCCATGGGATTAGTCCATCGTTGTGCTCCCACCATATTTATCTCTAGGAGGGGGCGAAGCCGTCGCGTGAGTTCCAGCGGCGACTGAACCCCAACCTGAGAGAGGTCGTCATGAAGGAGATTTCCAAATGGTGGAGCGCAGATTTTATTTATCCCATTTCCGACTCCAAGTGGGTCAGCCCCTTGCATGTGGTGCCCAAGAAGACGGGCATCACGACTGTGATCAGTGAGTCGGGGGAGGAGATTGCTACACGAGTACCCACCTCTTAGCGAGTCTGTGTTGACTACAGGAGACTCAACCAGGCCACCAAGAAGGACCATTTCCCCCTGCCTTTTATTGACCAGATCATTGAGAGACTAGCAGGGAAGAGCCATTACTGTTTCCTGGATGTGTACTCGGGCTACAACCAGGTGGTCATCGCTCCTGAGGATCAGGAGAAGACCACCTTTACCTGTCCCTTCGGTACATATGCCTTTCGACGCATGCCATTTGGGCTATGCAATGCCCCTGCGACTTTTCAGAGGTGCATGCTGTCGATCTTTTCGGACATGGTAGGGGAGTTTTTGGAGGTCTTCATGGATGATTTCTCGGTCTACGGCGACGGATTCGACTCCTGTCTTGACTGCCTAGATCGGGTACTCCAGCGATGTATAGAGGTCCATTTGGTGCTTTCTTGGGAGAAGAGTCACTTCATGGTGACTCAAGGGACGGTGCTTGGCCACATCATCTCCAACAGGGGCATGGAGGTTGATCCGGCCAAGGTTGATGTCATTAGAAAACTCGCACCGCCGTCCAATTTGAGGCAGCTACGGTCATTCCTGGGGCACGTTGGTTTTTATCGGAGATTCAATCATGATTTCAGCAGGATTGCCCGGTCGTTGACTGACCTCTTGACGAAAGATACCGAGTTCCTTGTCGATGACAAGTGTCTTTCGTCCTTTGCGACTCTCCAACAGTGTGTGATTGAGGCTCCTGTTCTCCAGCCGCCTGATTGGTCTCTCCCATTCGAGATCATGACGGATGCCTCCGATTTTGCCGTAGGGGCCGTGCTGGGACAGAGGAGGGATGGAGTCCCCTTTGCTATCCACTACTCTAGCTGCACATTGGATTCCGCCCAGCGGAATTATACGGTCACAGAGAAGGAGATGCTAGCTGTAGTGTTCGCCCTAGATAAGTTTCGATCTTATATCATTGGATCTAGAGTGACCTTGTACACTGATCACACCGCCATCCGATACCTCATGGCAAAGAAGGATGCCAAGGCCAGACTTACTAGATGGATCCTTCTACTCCAGGAGTTCGACATTGAGACCAAGGATAAGCTTGGAGTCAAGAATGTGGTGGCGGATCACCTCTCCCGTATAGAGCAGCCTGAGGAGTCTGAGCAGATTGATCCCATTTGTGAGACCTTCCCAGATGAGGCGATCCTTGCTATCGCCTCACTCCCGTGGTATGCTGATATTGTGAACTTTCTCGTTGCTGGGAAAGTCCCACAAGATTGGCCCAGGCAGAGGCTTGAGACCTTCCTCGCGAAGGCCAAGACCTACCACTGGGAGGATCCCATCCTTTACCACGAAGGAGGGGATAGCATTTGGCGTCGGTGCATTGCTCAGGAGGAACACCATAGCGTCCTCACTTACTGCCACAAGCTGGAGGCAGGAGGACATCATTCTGGGAGGAGAACGGCACAGAAAGTGCTCCAATCCGGCTTGTGGTGGCCTACCCTCTTCAAGGACTCTGATGAGTTCGTGAAGAGGTGTACTGACTGTCAGAGGATGGGCACTTGTGGACAGCGTGATATGATGCCGATGCATCCCATTCACTTCTGTGAGGTTTTTGACGCATGGGGCATCGATTTCATGGGTCCATTCCCTAAAAGTCAGGGATTTGAGTACATTCTGTTGGCCGTGGATTATGTTAGTCGTTGGGTTGAGGCTATCCCCGCCCGAGCCGCTGATGCGAGGACAGTTTGCCGATTTTTGAGGAAGCATATCATCACGCGGTTCGGGGTTCCTAGAGTTCTTATTTCAGATAGGGGGTCTCATTTCATCAACGACCAGGTGAAGGCCCTTGCTAGCGAGTTCGACATAGACCATCGTGTTGCTACACCTTACCATCCACAGATGAATGGTCTAGCCGAGGTGTCGAATAGGGAGATCAAGACTATATTGCAGAAAGTCGTCCGCCCTGATCGAAAGGATTGGTCACAGCTTTTGGACTCGGTCTTGTGGGCATATAGGACGTCTTTCAAGACACCATTGGGCACATCTCCCTTTCGCCTCGTATATGGCAAGCCATGCCATTTACCTGTTGAGCTGAGGCACATGTCACTATGGGCAGTTACTGATATTCTTATGGATCCAGATGGTATAGGAGACCAGAGGAGGGCAGAGTTAGCAGCCCTGGAGGAGTTGAGAGATACCGCCTTCTCAAATAGCCTACAGTATAAGGAGAGAGTGAAGGAGTGGCATGATTCTCACATCAGCCACAAGCATTTTGAGATTGGACAGAGAGTATGGTTGTTTGATGCGAGGCTCCGTTTATTTCCAGGGAAGCTATAGAGCAAGTGGAAGGGACGCTACTTGGTGAGAAAGGTACACGACAACGGTAGCATTGATATATCCGAGTTGTCTTCTGAGAGTACCTTTCGAGTGAACGGCCAGCGGCTCGAGCCATTTCTAGATCATGAGCCGCGGGTCGTTGATCTTGCCCCTATTCGTTTTGCGTGAGATGTGGTCCTTGACTCACATCTAATGTGTCTCATGCCTGAGTTTCACTGATCTTCCGCCTTGTATAGATCCAGATGTCTATATCACTACATTCTTTAGTCCCACATCCCTTTCTTCATCTATTGATTATGCTATACTTAGGGTGCACTTTACCCTAAGTATAGGGGGGATATGAGACCTTTGGGTATTTCATTTGCTTCTGTCTACCCCTGTTTTTGCTGCCTATACATAGGGATATTTCACCGTAAGTATGGGGGGGTAGACCCTGTACAGTCTCCACTCGGTTTTCCCTTAGTATACAGCCTGCTATACTTAGGATTACTTGATCCTAAGTATAGGGGGAAGACCCGAGACCTTCTTGACTTTCTATTTCATTTGATTCGTCTTCGTATATAGCCTTCCTTTTCACTTCCCTATACCTAGCACGAGTTATGTCTTCTTCATCGCTCTTGACTCTGAGGACATCGTTCGAGCTTAATATAGGGGGGTGTATATATTTCATATATACTTTAGCCATAACTCATACTTTGTGTGAGTGTGTTAATAAATAAAATGGCTAAAAACCCTAAAAATCACAAAAATTAAAATTTTTTCATGTACATAAACTTCTTTTATTTGCACATAAATAGCTAGTGTACAAACTATTTTTGTAAAAATGATTTCAAAAATCTTTTGTGTAAAGCTTGTGTAAATATTTTCCTATCAAAATTATGTATATAGTACAAAATTTTTCCAAAATGTGTTGAAAATCAAAAGTTTGCAAAAATCTTGTGTAAATGTGTGTAAATACCTTTTTGCAAAACTTGCACTTCATGCATCATCTATTCATGATTTCAAAACATTTTTCAAAAATTTTGCATGTTTGTAAACTTTGTGTAAATAGCATCTTTTGTATATATGTATATAGTTTTTCTAGATGATAGTTGACATTTAAACTAGCCTGGAATCAAATTGATAAATGGAGCTTGATTAAGATCTTAATCCACCTAACTTTTAAGAGGAACCTTATAAGGCTTAGGTTTAAGGCTTTTCAGGTCCATGGTGACTTAATTCTTTGAGTCCACTAGGCTATGATCACATGTCATCTCAATGAGCCTAAGTAGAGCACTTAACAACAACACATGACTCATATAGACAATGGCTTTACTTGGACACCAGCACTATGCACCGAGCTCTCTACGGATGAGATGGCGAGGAGGCAGTCTTCCTTGACTTGGGGTAGCATATGAGGGTAGTACTTCTAGGTGGAACCTCTCTTCTTCTTTTAGTGAAGGAAGTGCGTCTCAACTTGGTCTGGTTGCCATGAGGTCTAACGACGGGAGTTGTGGGTTGCAATAAAGCTTCAAAAGAGGGATAGTCTACTGGCTCAAGAGGAAAAACTCCTTGTATATATGCTGCACCTGTATATGTTGTATAGATGCACTTGAAAAAAAATGCAAAAAGAGAATAACTCCAAAAAAGTGGTGGGTATGATAGAAAATGATAATCCCACCGGAGTATGTATATAGAGTGCAATAAGCAAAGCTTGAGTATCATGATCCACCTGATGTAGCTTGCAGCAGGGAGACTTGGCTACACTGGTCAAGCTCCCAAGGGTACTTGGCTACACTGGCCTTGACCCATTCTCTTCTTCCTCCTCTTCTTGAGCCGGTTGAACTTGAACTTAGAAGGGAATACCCCGCTCCTCAAGGAAAGAGTGGCCAGATTGAGGTCATAGAGTTACCTTGTTGGGGAGGGTTGTCAAGTTGCCATTTCTGAGGTGGAGAGCTTAGACCTCACATTCATAGGACAAGAAAAGATTCATGGTCTTCAGGGTTTGTGATTGATGACTTGTTCTGATCTGGAGCATTGAGGAGTCTTGGTTATAGATTAGTGGAACTTAGAGGCTGTTGAGTTTTAGACTTAAGTCCAAATAAGGTTCCGACACATTAATAATCCAAAGATCTGATCGAGCTCCATACCTTAATTTAATAAAGGCAAGCTTAATAATCAACCTTGATCCATGTACATTCTCTTTTTCTTTTTCTTTATTTCTTTTTCACTTCTTTTTCAAATAAGTGTTTGCTAAGGGACTGGCAAAGTTAAGTATAGGGGGTGATGAATACTCATTCATCACTCTTTATTCTTATATTTTAGCTACAGAAACCTTTGCAAATGCATGTATATAGTTGTAAATAGAAATAATTACCAAAAGCATGCATTGTGTAAAAACCTATAATTAGCATGTTTTTGTGCAAAAATAAAAGAATAAAGATTAAAAAGAAAAAGAGGGAAATATTTAGAATAAATATTGAGCAACCTAACCCAAGGGAGGGCTCAGCATGGGCCTGACCGCATAAAAGCCAAAGTAGAGGGAGATAGGGGCTCATGTGTGTAAATATTTATGTAAATAAATAAAAGTATTTTCCTCACAAAAATAGACTCAAATTGGCTTGTAAATATTTGTATATATTTATAAATATAAAAACAAGATAAAAATACAAAAATCAAAAAGAAGACAAAAACATCACTCACCATGTATATAGACCACCACATCTATATTTAAATAAAATTAATTTCCAAAATTTTTGTAAATATTCTATATTATATAGTGTAAATAAATGAAATAAAAACAATTAAAACAAAAACAAAATAAAAATAACAAAATTAAAAACATAAAAACATATTGTAAATATACCATGTATATGAATGCACATATGTATTTATTTTACCTATGTACATAAATAATAAAAATAAAATAAAAATATCTTTTTATTCCTTATTTTATAATATAAATAAACAAAATATAAAATGGGAATAAAATTGTATAAAAATAACAATTAAAAATCAAAAACTAAAATCTTATACACTGTATATATACCTATGTCTAACCCTACTATGTACATACCTTATTTTTATTTCGAAAAATTAATTAAAAATCACTAAAAATAGAAAAAAAAATAAAATAAAAATATTTCATGTTTTAACTTTTTCATAATTCGGCCATTTGCTACCTTTTATTTCACTTCCAAATATTTGCCACGTGGCCTTCACCCATTGGCCCTGGGGATTGTTGACCGCCCGGTCAACTGCCCCCCCAGGACCACTTCCCACGGGTTAAGGCGCCCGACCCGACTTCCCCATATTTTAGCGCCTAAACCCGATTCACCCTCGCCTAATTCCCGGGTCCGATTCCTTCCTGACATATCCGAGAACCTCGCCGGAGCTTCTACCTCGGGATCCGCACGCTCCATCGCCCTACCCGCACCTGTCTTCCCAGACCCTCCACCATATTTAATCCCAGCTCCGCCACCTTCATTTCCTATCTTTGGCCATTCGCTCCACCCCCCAGTGACCTCCACTGTGTTGGCAAGAGTGACAGCTTGCTCCAGCAAGTGTCGCAGTGAGGAGAGGTGCAGTGACCCATCGATCCGGCGAGTATCGCCGCCTTGCTCTGCCCTGAGGTGGAGCTCGAGCCTCGGACGTCGGCACTCCGTGAGGCGAAGACCCAGAGCTGCGCAAGCTCGACCACAGCCCATTCCTTCACCCAGGTAGACATGTAGTTCTTTCTTTTTCTTTGATTTTAGATTTCCCCCAAATCGTCCACCGTCGATTCCGATCGCACCTGACCTCCATCCGACCATCGGGCTTCGCCATAGCCACCGCCTTCCTCCCGCGCACCTTCTCCATAACCCCATCCAACCCAGCTCACACAGGAGCTGGGGTTCGAGCTCCTCCGTCTACCCCCCTCGCCGGAGCTCGCCCATATCGCTCCACAGACCACCTTCACCCACCTAACCGGGTCGAGGCAGTTTGCCCTCGACCCGCGAGTCTCCTGGTTTACTTTGCAGGTACTTCCCAGCCCATCTGAGGGCTTGGGTCATTCGGGCCAGGAGCTTCACCTCCGCCGACCTCGCCAGAGCTCCCCAGAGCTCGGCTGGGTCATCGGAGGACACCATCAGCTGCGGAGCGTCACGCCGGAGCTTCTCCGATCTCCAGAGGCAGCAGGGGAGGATCCCAGCGCACGCACTAGGCCGGCGAAACTCGCCGGCCAACTGTTCTTCCAGCATCTTCCCCGACCGTCCGATCGTCCTCGACCTCCAGTTCTCATCCTGACCGTCCACTTAAGGAGACCCACCCACCGTCAGATCTTGGAGAGGCGATCTGGACCGTCCGTTGCACGAGGTTTAGCCACCGAGAGCCTCACCCGTTCGATCCCCCCACGTGGCGTACCCTCGACCGTCCGATCGCTGCGAGGACCTCAGCGTTGGAGCGCCACCTGATCCACACCGTCAGATGCACCACGTGGCGCGCATCCATCTGCCGCATTAATAAAGGGTAATTTACCCTTAGGCCCTCCTGTTTATTTTATTTCACATTTAGTCCTGTAATTATTTAGTGTAGTTGTTTAGTTTTTGGATATTTGCATAGAGGACCCCGCTCTTTATTTAGTTTGCACTTATGCCCCTGTGTGTTATGTAGCACGTGCGTCGACACGTGTCTTTCTGGTGTATTTGCATCTTATACCCTGTAGTTCTGAATGTTACTGAATGAATGAAAGTTTTTGAGTATTTGCATTTATACCCCTATGCGTGAAACATTTGAACATGTGCGGATATTTTTGGGTTATTTGCAGATTACCCCCTGGACTTTTGGTACCTGTTACCAAATAGTCCTCGGAAGTAATTTTTATTACATTTGGGTCCCTGAGTGCCCCAGGCGCGCACGACGTGCGTGACCTCCTGGGTATTTTGCACCAGACCCCTCAAAACTTTGGGTATTTGCACTTAGGTCCCTATGCACAGTGCCCTCTTTTTATTTTTGAATAAAATAGCAAATCACCTCCAAATCCAACGAACTGCCACAGTGTAAAATTTTTGAGGATTTTTGGAGACATTTCTGTGTTGATTTGATATTTTTAAAAATTCAAAAACATCAATTTTTGTTACTGTCCAAGTTTAAAAATCATAAAAAATATTAAAATTCATCTAAAATTCACAAAAAAATTACTTACTGTTTGTTTATGCTTGCTTGATTTTCTAGCCAATTTTGGCTATTTTTCATTACTTAAAACACCAAAAAAATTGAAAAACACTCAAAATTTCATAAAAATTCTAATAAATAAATTAAAAACCCAAAAATAATAAATTAGGTGCCCAATTTTTTCTTATTTTATTCTCTATATAGGAAAAATACCTCCAGGCTAATTTGGGCTTCTAGATATTTTATCTAGGTCCTTTTAGCTCGGCTGGACAGTACCTACAGTTTCAGTCCTTATTTGATTTTTATAAAATTAAATAAACATCAGAAAAATCACAAAAATTACCAAAAACAGTAAAAATTATAAAACACTTAAAAAAATTTTGTTAGAATTTTTGGTTGATTTTAGTGCATTTAATAAATTGTTGAAGTGTGTTGTTTCTTTGCTTTTATTAGTTTCTTAATACTTTAAAAATCCAAAAAAAATATAAAATACTTTAAAAACCACCTAAAACACTCCTTTTATTTTCTTTTATTTCTTTTTGACTACTTCGTATGCCGCGAGGCCAACCCGTGCTCCTTGTGTTCGACCCTGGTTGCTATACCAGGTTAAATTAATAGCGAGACCGCTACCATATTTGATTTGATTTTTCTCTTGATTGGTGGTCTTCTTTTCTTGATTGATCGAGTCTGAGTGATTGAGGTCGCAACGACCCTCTAGATACATGATTGCCTTAGTCACTTGGGATTTTCTCGGTCATCACGTCTTCACAAGAAAGAGCAGCGTAGAGGATGGTGGAACCTCTGGATCATGCCAATTAGGAGGATCTTTACCACGATGTTACAACCGTTGTCACCAGCTGTACCTCAGTCTCCCTCTCTTTCTCGATGTGTTCGAAGAGTGGCGGATGATGAGAAAAGGAGGGGTTAGCAATATTTTATAGGGAGGCAAAGATAACGGTTGCCAGGTGAAGGTGGAGGGGTGTTATGCGGGTGGTCGTAACGGCCGCGACGGAGGTGGATGGTAGCGGCGGCATTACAAGTGGGAGAACGGTTGGGGGGATGACTGTTGAGATCTGGGAGAGATAAAGGAGGGTCACGTGCCCAGCACGTGACCCGTGGGGCATTGGAGAGAGAGAGAAAGTGGGGTGCCACTTGGCATGCCTAGGAGCTACTACGTGTCACTCCAAAAAATTTTCAAAAATTAAAAGGAGAAGAAATTTTGAAAAGAAATAGCAGAGGATCTCGAATCGAAAAAAATCTTTCATGAAAGTTGTTCTTCTCGACGAGATCTACAACTTTCATGAAGGACTCAAGAGCAAAAGATGTCATCTGTGCGAAATGAAATTTTTGGTGGTTCTCCTTGTGTGTAGAGAACCGTCTTTTTGAGGTTTTTCATTTTTATTGGTTTTTAAAGAGGATAAAAATTATAAAAAAATATGATAAAATATAAAAAAGTTAATTACACATTAATCTATTTTTTTGGATTTTTAATAAATAATAAATTCGGGAAATAAAATACAAGTACGAAATACGAGACTTTTGTACATACTTACAACAAACACTTGGACTTAGTCAGTTTCTTTGATTTCAATCTTGATCTAGATCTGGATTTTTATGTCGCTTAATAAAACTTTCATCAAAGAACACAAATGAAGAAGAAATAAAATTAAAAGAGTTAATTATTTACATAAAAACTTAGGTCAAATATAGCAAAAAGTTCAAATGTGCAAAAGATGCCCAAAACCCAACTTTCACATATGAGCTCCGAATTTTAAGAAATTAGTCTTGTTTTGAAGGTATTTAAAAATGTAGTACTTTAAAAGTGGGTAGACCAAAATCAGATATTGTATGAGGAAGATATGTGCATTTTAGTTCGTCAGATGTGAAATCAGACTTTGGGATTATTTGTCACTTATTTGAGTTAGTATTTTTTATATTTTTTATTTATTATTATTAGTAATATCTACACAATGGAGTGATTTGGGATCCATTAGAGTTAGGATGAATTAACTAAAAACTGTGAAAGTTAGTTGCTTTTTGGTTCAATTTACACTTGGGATTTTTTAATGCAATTATGCTTGATGAAATGCAAATATTATTTACAAATGTATGTATGCTAATGATGCTTTATTAATAACTAAATACAAAATACATTATGTGAAACATAGTCTAATTGATCAATTTTAGCATGATGGATACGAGATTCATCAAGGGGTAGATCATCTAGCGTTTCAGGAGGGTTGGGAGAAGACATATTCGTGCTAAACCAAGTAAGCAATGTCCCTTGATTTCACCAACTCACACGTGAAGACCAACACGTGTTGGTCTTTTTTCTTGTCTATTTTATTGGTGATCATTCAAAATTCAAGTCTGTTACGCAAGTTTTAAGAGTAGGTTTTGGACACTATCCTAAGGATACATCCTCACCTCTTAATATTCAAACATCCTACGTACAATCTCAGGAGTTGCTCTCCTATAATGCAAGAGTGATTTTTATTCCATTTTATTTCATCAACTTGAATTATCAGTCCCAGTTTCAGCTTTAGGTTATCATTGAAGTTATGTGAATACAAGTCAAACAAGCATCGTCTAGCAGCCAGTCCTGATTCCATTAATATATTAAGTTATAAATCAGGGAAAATTGAGAAAAACCAATGTAGTCGTGAAAACCATGGTGCGTGCTTGAGAGAAGAACTTATAGTGCCTCCAACATTTTCCATGCATATGCAAGACTGAAATTGAATTTATCACTAAATGCATGCAAGTCGAAGAAACCACACCCTAAACATGCTTCTATTAGCGGGAAAGAAATCAATTTATTTGGCTAAGTGAAGCGATGTGCGTGCGTATCGTGAATTAAGTGTGTCCTAACCTATGAAGCAAGCACAAGTGATTGGAAAATAAAAGAGCTCAGAGAGTCGTGTGCCTAGCCCTGGGTCGACACTCAAGTGAAGCATCACATGAGTTAAGGGTGGACTTCACACACTACATGCAATGTTCAAGTTCATATTTACACACGTGAGCCCTCAAACAAGGACCGCTAGAAATGCAAATGATATTTTTTTTGACACAACAAATGCATGAACAAAACATCAATTAAGCTCCTTGAATCCTTCTGAATTTCTTCTATGGCTCCTCGCAGCGGGAGCTCCCAACTCCACGCCTCCATGTTGATAGAGTGTCCTTCATCTCCGCAAGCACTACCACAAAAGAAAAATATCAAAGAAATATCAAGAAAATTAATCAACAAATAATGATGCAAAATAGAAATAATATGAATAACTAAAATTTTGAAAATAAAGACATCAAAATAGTACATTAAAATTCAATAAATAAATAAGGATGAGTCGTGTCCCTGGCAACGATGCAATTGAATCAATGGGAAATCCACCTCTTTGGGCATATTATCGTAGTATAGGAGGTAGAAATTGAGCTATCAAAAACTACACCTTCGAATATGTGGAAATTACTTTACTTGGCAAGATACAAGGTTGAACACATGGACACAAGTCTCCTCATCCATTTATTGAAAATTATTGATTAAATCTAAACGATTAAATTCATAAATTCGGGTCTTCAGATGTAGACACCAAATAACGCAAATAAAATGTAGGCAAACATGCAAATGATGAGACTTATGCAAACATTGCAATAAATGAGAAATATACAATTTTTATTTAATTTTTGGCGATGTAAAATGATGTGATGCAAACACATACTATGAAGTGAATTTTTGTTTGATTTTATGCATGACAAAAATGTGATACAATATGCAATAGGACATTATGTAATGCAAGCAAACAATTATTGTTAATTTCATAGATAAACTATGCATCAAAATGAATTAAATGACATTGCACTCAATGAGCAACTGACACAATAAAATTAGAAGTTATCAATATATTGCAAAGTTAAATTAGAAATTAAATGATGCCATTAGGTAGAGAATAAAAAGAGCAACAAAATGGAACTGAAATCAACTATATCAGAGTTCGTATGCTCAAGATATGCAATAATGAGGTCAAGAGCATAAACATAGTAAAAATACAAAAAAAAAGATAATTATGCAATTCGGTCCCTTAGAGTGGCATTTTTACAAATAAGAAAACACGACGGCCCTTCTTGCAATTTCACTAGAAATGCCATGTGAGGCGCATGCGGAGAGACTTAGTTGCAATATCTGAAAAGGAGTGGGGCACCGTCGCAAAATACCTAGTCTACACCTGCACTGCACATGCGCGGGCTAGGTTCGGAGAAGAACGAGGTTCGGAGCCGATTCAGAATGTGGCTCGGGCATCTTCAGGATCGGAGGCCACGTGTCATGGCCTCGCGCTTTGGAAGTAGACTTGGTTTTACCCGAGCCTGGAGGTTCGGTGGCATAATGTGGCTTCGTCTTGGCCATTGGATTGATGCTGAGGGATGGCCATCCAACGACAACTGCTCTTCATTCCCAACCACGAGGGTGTGGCGTGTTTGGGCTCCAGTGAGCACCTCCCTTCCTGCTCCGTGCTCCTCCGTGGCTGGTAGAGATACTGAGAGCTTCATGGAAGCTCTGTGATGAAGCTCGGCCAGAGACGGAGGCATGGAAGCTCTGGGATCGTACTGTCGATGAATGCTCCTCGGAGGTGGAGCTAGAGAATAAAGCTTCACCAGAATTCTGGCTATTTCACATGCATTCCTGCAAAAGCGTTTAGTCCAGATAGCCAAAGAGTGGTGCGCGTGATTGTGAGGGTCCAACAGAGGCGAAGGAGCTGGGGACCGATGGTTCAGCTCCGGCAACCGAAGATGAAATGGGGAGGTCAAGGTTTTGGAGAAGGGAAGGTTGTATTTGAAAGGTATCACGAAGGTGGTGGGTGTATGGCAGAGCTAAGGAGATGGTCAGGAAATGGTGAAGATGAGTGTGGGCGTCGAGAAAATAAAGAGAAAAAATAGAGAAGAAGTAGAGAAGAAGAGTGCTTGGTCAGAACAAGTGTTTGGCAGAGCGGGGCTTGGGCTGAGCACCGATATGGCCTTCTGATCGTCGCACGATGAGGCTAGCCGGTGCTCGATGCTTGGGAAACCACTGGGGGGTGGAGCTACAAGGTCAAAGCCATGGATCTCACAGGGAAGACAACGACCATTGTGGCCCTTCAATTATGCCCCCTCCTGTCACGAGGAGGGGAAGAGGATCTAGGTGGAGCTCCCCTAATTGGTGGATGCCGGTAGCAGTGGGCGGAGGTGTGGGTTTTATAGGTGAAGCTCTGGCGTTTTGAGTGGTGGAGGCGGGGGATTGTAACGACCATTGACGGATCTAGGGCTCGGTTGTGGGGTTTTGATGAGTGCGGGAGGATGGTAGGAGTAATGGCTATGTGGGGGCGGTTTAGATCGTGGAGAGAAGGCGGAGAGGAGGGGCTAAAAGTGTAAGGGCCGAGGAGCTTGGTGAGGTGTCACAGATGGCTGGAGGAGGGAGATGAGCGAGGGTTGTTGGATCTTGTGATCCAACGGCCAGGATGGAGGTGCAAGGTGAGGGTTGGATCAGTTTAGAGGATCTGATCCAACGGTCAGAAGCGAGGCGCAGGCGTTTGGTTGAGATAAAGTTGGGGGTTTCATCCTATGGTGGAGGGGTAGTGGGTGACGTGGTTAACGCTAGATCATTCGATCAGTGGTAATACTATGGTCAAGAAGAGGGCGGAAGGGGGTGTCTAGGATGGCATCTGGGGATGTGATCTGACGACTGCGAACGAAGAAGAGAGGGATGACCAGGATGGAGGCGGGGGAATGGTGATTAGAAGACTGAGGGAGTGGTTGGGTGGCGGAAGGGGAAGTGGCCACGTGGGCGGCCTAGAGGGCGCCATGTTGCCCAATCAATTTATTCAGAAAATGTAAAAATAATAAAAATTAAGAAAGAAATGGAGGAGGCCGAATTAACAAAGGTCAAAACATGAAAGTTGTAGATCTCGATAAGATCTACAAGTTTCATGTTGACCAAAAAGTCAAAAGAGGTCAATAACATAAAGAAACATTTTTGAAAGTTTTTTTAATAGATAAAACATTGTACTTTAATGGGTTTGAGATCTTTGTATTTTTTATTTCTTTCAAAGCTCAAAATAAATATCTACAATATTTATCTATTTTTGAGATTTTTAATAAAAGAGAAAATAAAGAAAATATTAGTGATAAATATACAATAATTAGGGTTAGTAATTATGGCTAATTAGAGGATTATTATTATAGATGCGGAATTAATGAAGATTTGAAATGAAGTTCTTATTCTTTGAAGATAAAAAGAGAGAATAGTGATTATTAATTAGAGATTTATCACTTTACAGTTGAATTAGACTAAGTTTATATTGAGTAATTGCTCATAATGTACTCCTCTTCTGTGTGGTTAAATAGGTTCTCTAGAACAACCACTAGAACAGTGAGCAACCTTGCTTGCTTGAGGAGTTTTCTGGACTTCAGCTTCACCAGACAGGGTAATGTCAGATTTTGGTAGTTTCACTTGTACATTTTCTATTTTCGCTTTCGTTTTGTTTACTTGCGAGACGTACTTATGATCCATGTATTTTGTTAATACTTTGATGGCATATTTGTATCGGTGGACATGGTTATTTTTATATTTAATGATATATCGATAAGAAGTGAATGCAATATATGGACTTTCTTTTTTTACTTATTCTGCTGCTTATCTACTTATTGTATTTTAAATGTGAATTTGATGCTTGTGAGTTGGTTGTTGAGTATCGAGGGCTTAAGGGGGTGTGGGTGTCATACTGTGGGCCCCCCGTAGCCCCTAGTAGGTTTATCCTTGCCCCCTAGGGCACCACCTTTCACCCTTACACCCAAGAAATCTCCCAACGACCTGATTTTGGAGATTTTTTTAGTGAAATTAGACCTCTACATTCATTCATGTGTCATATAAAGTGACTTTGATCGATGAGAACAATTGTGGCATGAGTTTGCATACACAACTAATTCCATGTATGTTGTGTGGATATATTTGATTCTGTCTACCGCCCTAGTCCTCTCCATCATCACCATGTTAAAGAACAAGGTCGATATCCCATCTTCGAGCACCTTCAAAGGTCTGGAACCCATAATCAGGATGGATGGGACTGACTACAAGTTTTGGACCATGTCGTTCATGAGCCTTATGCAGTGCAACTAGAAGAAGCACATTCTGACACAGGTGAAGCTGATGAAAAGATCGGGGCCAATGCCTCTTGATAAGCAAATGAGGCGTACACACATGCTTGACTATTCAATAGCCTGGTTGTGGAGATAGCCAACGATGTCTTACATTAGCCACTACCAAGGCGATGTGTGGCATCCTCGTTGCCACCTATTCGTAGGCAAGGAATGAGATGTAGATACTACATCTCCAGCATGACATCTTCACGGTCTAGCAGAATCGCCATCCTCTTCGTATTTTATACACGTTTCTCAGGGACATATTTAAGAAGCTTCACAACTTCATGCCTCTTGCAACAACAGTGGAGTAATATAAGGTGTATAGGAATGCCACCATGGTTCGTATCTTTTTGATGGCTTTTGATCTTGAGTATGATGTTGCATGATCCCGGTTACTTGCGGATGCTACCATACCTCCAATGGAGGAAGCATACTATGTAGGGTGCCCTAAGAACATGAACTCTACCTTTGATTTTGCAATGCCCATACGCAGCTCTTTGGTTTCATGGAATAACAAGATGTATACTATGGTTTCCAGATCTAGTGCAGAGTCAGAGTAAAAATCCATGACACTGATGAACACGAAAAATGCCTCTTTAATAATGTCATATTATTGTAGTACATGGGACAGATTTTGATTCAACAAAGACCACAACTTCGAATATGTGGCAATTAATTTTACTTGACAAGTATACCAAGATCGAACACAAGGATACAAGCCTCCTAGTCTATTCATAAAAAATTACTGATTAAATAATGAGCGATTAAATTTTAAACCTAGGTCTTCATATGCAGAGGTGATGCACAATACAAAATGATACGCAAATATATCATGCAGATAGATTGATGCAGAAATAAAGTGATATGCAAAGAGAAAATAAGATGCATGTATTTTTATTTTCTTTTTATGCAATTAAGTTGAGATGCATTGTGTATGATATGATACAAATGAATAGGCAATCAATAATGTACAAATATGCCCTAAAATTATCAAATCAATGAGCAATCAAATAAGCATTGAATTCATAGACAAATTGTGCAATAAGAATAAATTATGGCATTTAAAATGAGAAACAATAGATACTATAGATCTCAAAATTTATCACAATTAATTTTGTGTTAAATTATGGAATTAACTTGCCATATGATAGAGGATGAAAAGAGCAACAAAATGACACTGAAATCAATTAAAATGGAGTCTGTATGCTCAAGATATTAAGGAAAGAAACCAAAGGCATAAATGTTGTGAAGACATAAAAAATGATAAATAATCACAAAAAATGCCCTGGAGGGGCATTTTTGAAATAAAAGAAAAACAGAGGGTCCTCTTTATAATTATTTCGGAGGTACGGGAGCATTTCTATGATTTGTGGAACCCGGCAGGGCTTATATGTAATTTGTCTAGGCATGCACGTGAGGCACGCGCGCCTAGACCTCGATGTAACTCTAGTGAAGGTCGGGTCTAGTGTTGCAATTTGCTCAGCCCTCCACATGTGGGGCATGTGGGGGGCTAGGCTCGGAGGCAGTCCAGGCTCGGGACACATGACTAAATCTGGAGCTTTGGGCACTTGCTCGGGCCAACTGAGCCTCCTTACCTTAAGTGATGATGTGGATGTTTTTGAGTCGTCCGATCGTGAGGATCAAATGACAACTTTAGTGGCAACTCCTCTGTCTTCCTCCTCACGCAGGACGGAGAAGCTCGGGTTCCAGCGACCCCCTCTTTGTTCCTCTAGCATCTATTCGCGACATGGAAGATGCATGCCCCTTTGTGATGAGTTGGAAAGGATCCCAATGGCTTCACTGATCAGCAAGGCGGCTCGAAACAGTTGGGTGGTGGTTCGTCATTGGAGGAGCCGATCGAGATCAGAGCTGGGGCATGATAAAGACCTGCAAATGTTAGCATGTTGCCGAAGCAGTGTGTGTGTGTGCGAGGCGAGTGGAGTGGAGGACTAAAGGGGGCGAAGAACGTGAGGTCCCAGGTGGGTTCTTCAGAGAAGAAGAGGGTGATGGGGGACATGCTCTGGAGGAAGGGAGGAGGTGAGCGGAGAGTGTCGCGAAGGTCGAGGATGCTAGGCGGTTCTGATGTTGTGGTCGGATCGGAATGGAAGTGCATGCATCAGAGAAAACAAAAGAAAAAGCAGAAGATACATACCTGAAGATCGAAGGAAGGAGATGGTGGATATGTGGTCCGGGATGAGGCTCGAACTGGAGCCTTCGGTCGTCTCTCAACCAAGGCGGTCGGTCGAGGGGTCTCATTAGCGCCTAGGACAACCAATACATGGTTACTAAAGCCTTGAGTCACCAACGGGAGGAAGGTACCATTGTCGTTGTCGATTCTTCGACTCTCTATCACATAGTCAAGAGGACAACTAGGAGCTTCTCCGTGAAATGGTGGACAAAGGAGAAGTACGACGGAGGTGGTGTCTATATAGGGTGGTAGGTGGCGGTTACACGTGATGAAGGAGGTGATTGCAACGGTTGACGTGAAGGCTTGGAGTCATGACATGGGTCATTGATGGGATGGAGAGGGAAACGAAACTCGGGGCTATGTTGAGGGAGCATTGAATCGAGGAGATGGGGATCGAGGCGATGATCAAAATAATAAGGGGTAGGGGGTATGCGAGGTGAAATGGTTAGCTCGAGGAAGGAGATGAAGTGGAGCCGGTGGATCAAGTGATCCAACGATCCATGTGTGAGCCCAAGGGAGTGGCTAGGATCATATCGATCGATCTGATCCTAGGGTTAGGAGATGGACGTGAATGTACAATAGAGATGGAAACCGAGGCTTCATCTGACGGTTGGGAGAGAAGGGTAGACGTAAAGGATATCGAGCCGCTTGCTAGGGTCAAATCAGGCGGCTAAGAATCAGGCGCTAGGTTACGGTGGAGATCTCATCAGAGGACCTGATCATATGGCTGATGTGGAAGTGCTAAAGGACGACTAGGATGGAGGCAGGGAAAGGGGATCCAATGGCTCTAGATTCAGGCAGGTGGTACATGGGGATGCGACCGCGTGGTTGTTCCAGAGAGTGCCATGTGGCTGCACCAGAATAATCACAAAATGAAAATAAAAGAAAAATAAAAAAGAAATAAAAGGAGTCGAATCAACAAAAAGTCAAAACATGAAAGTTGTAGATCTTGATGAGATCTACAAGTTTCATGTTAAACAAAAAAGTCAGAGGATATCATTTATACAAAGAGAAATTTTTGGGAGTATTTCTCTTAGATAAAGCACTGATTTTTAAGGGTTTGTTATTTTTTGTATTTTTCAATTCTTTTTGAGGCCAAAATAAATATATACATTAATTAATCTAATTTTAAGGATTTTTAATAATAAAAAATTAGGGAAATGTCAGTGATTAAATACAATAAAATTAGGGTTGGCTTTTAGGTTAAATATACACTGAATATATACAACATAAAAGTTAATAATAGTAATTTAATGGTGGTTTTTATTGATTTATTCAAGTTAGGAGAATAATGAATGGATTTTATAATGATGTATCTAAGATTCATTATACCCATATACTTAAACTAAGATCGTCCTCGAACATCTAAATAATGAAGGAGTCAGATTAATTCTTGGCAATACATGTGAATTTTCGAGGCTTAATTCGTCGAAGACCCTTAATTTAAGTGATCCTAAAATTCTGGGCTCAACCATGCTCTAGTCAAAGGAATTCAACTTCTCTATTTATCAGACTCTCTGTTTGTACATATAATACAAGGATATCACAATTAGTGTACTACAATCATGAGAGTCGAGTCAAGATGTCACCCAAGATTCTAGTCCAAGCGACTCTCCTCTAGAACTAATCCTCAACACTACGGAATAAGTCGGATCTTGCTTCAATCCATAGTCTCATTAGTTTGTCTGACTTGAAAGTATAGATGGACGACCAGATGATGGAGGGCATAGGATTGTATCATTTCTTTTTCTTCCTCACATTGGAACAAGGGTCCTCTCGAGTGCCTTATTATTCAACACATGTATATTTTTGTTTATTGATCAATGTGTCCATCAAGAGAATTCGGAGTCGCCTGCATGTATTTTCTGGGAGTACATCGGGGTTTGTCTCTTTTGAGTATCGAAGATACCTTTGATACCCAGACTTGTATCACTATACGATGTAGAGACCTTTTTTGGTGCTCGCCCGACTCCTTGGTCCTAATAGCGTTTGGTCCAAGTGGACACTTTGAAATGGTTACGAGCGCTTGCCTTTGGTGGAAGCTCTTTGAATTTGTATTTGTAATGATGGAGTTTTCTTTTGAGAGAACTTCTCTTGACATTTTTATTTCACTAATGTTTGGCTAGCTCCACGGCTTTTACCAAAAGTTGGCGCACATTGATCAACACTATTTAGGTTTCATCACACCTTGGCATATAGTTAATTATCAAACGATAGTATGCTAATCTGTTCACATACTGGTTGGGGTTTTGCTAACACTCAGGTTTCTTGAAGCCTTCATTGACTTTATCCCATCCTTGAGCATCATTAAATCAGATCTAAACTCATATCTCTAGTCCTAGTTCCTCGAGTGATAACTCAAATATTTAATTAATCATGCAGATGTGAAAGTGATGTGTTGATCATATTCTTTAGAAGGTAGAGATGAAGAGTGCAATATAGCGCTCAAATCTTTCAAACTAGGGAAGTGTGGATTATTAAGTCTAAAATCCTAATGACTATGGTGTATTAACTCAAACTCTCAATATCTCAGAAATCAAATGTCTTCAAATCCTCAAGCTTTGAGTGATAGTGAATGTGTTAGGAATATGCCAACTCCAAAGTTAGTGAATTTTTGTGACTTTTGGCTTTTGAAATTTTTACGATTTTTTAATCTCAAGAGAATAATGAATGAACCAAGATCATATGAATAGTTGCATTCATTTCCAGCCAGTATGGGTGTAAGTACAGACCGTTAGATGACTACCCGTATTACTTCAAGATGGTGTCATTCGCATTGTCTTTTAATTACCCACTCTACTAAGGGGGACTGTAGTTCCATCACTGAGAAATGGCTACTCATTTCTTAGCTTGGTAGTCAAAATCACTGCTCAAGAAAAGATTTTAATTTTTTAAAGAATTTTTTAATAAGGTTAATTGAATTTACAAAACAGTTAGTCCCTTAATTTTTTAATTTTTTTTTACAAAAAACAATTCACAAGAATAATAAAACCCTAGCCAAGAAAAAGTTTTGAAAATCTTAAAAAATATGAGATATGGCTAATTATATACAATATGTATGGTATACCCCCATATACTTAACTTTTTCTATGACCTCATAGCACAAAGTGATATGAAGCCATGGCTCAGGTCAAATGCAAGGTGATATAGCGGAGTTGACTCAGATGGCCCCCCTATACTTAGGTCAAAATGACCTAAGTATAAGAAGACAAGAAGAGGAAAGAATGACACATATCCCCCCATAGTTACGTTGTCAATGGCCTGAGTATTGGATATGAAATGAGGATGAGGAGACCCTAGGTGAGTGATTAGTTACTATACAAGCTTCCCCTATACTTAGGCTGAAGAGTAGCCTAAGTATCTAGACGTGGAATTCATGCTAGGGAACCAGAGCTCAGTTATGGTTAGAGGGGGTGGGGGGTATACAATTATGGAATGATCTGCTGGGGGAAGGGGGGGGGGGAGGTAGATCATCGAGTGGTCTTTTTTCTACACACGCGAGCCCTCAAACGAGGACCTCTAGAAATGCAATGGTTACACTTTTTTTACACTAAATGCATGAACAAAATGATGATTCAAGCCCTCGAATTCTCATGAATTTCCTCTACAGCTCCTCAAAGCGGGAGCTCCCAACTCCACGCCTCCATGTAGATCGAGCGTCCTCCATTATCACGGCCCCTGTCACAAAGGAAAATGTTAGGATAAATGTCAAGAAATTAAATGAGAAATGATGCAAAAATAGACACAATGTGAAGATTTAAGATTTTGAAAATAAATGCATCAAAAATAAAGCTATAAAATTTAATGAACAAATAGGATGAGCCAAGTCCCCGACAACGACACCATTTGATAAGCAGAAAAAATGCCTCTTTAATAATGTTGTATTATTGTAGTACATGAGATAAATTTCTATTCAACAAAGACCACAACTTTGAATATGTGGAAATTAATTTTACTTGGCAATATACCAAGGTCGAACACAGGGACACGAGCTCCTAGTCTATTCATCAAAAAATAATGATTAAACAATGAGCAATTAAATTCTAAACCTAGGTCTTCATATGCAGAGGTGATACACAGTACAAAATGATATGCAAATATATCATACATATAAAAGGATGCAGAAATAAAGTGATATGCAAAGACAAAATAAGATGATGCATGTTTTTTTATTTTCTTTTTATGCAATTAAATTGAGATGCATTGTGTATGATATGCTACAAATGAATAAGAAATCAATAATGTGCAAATATGCCATAAAATTATCAAATCAATGAGCAATCAAATAAGTATTGGATTCAGAGACAAATTATGCAATAAGAATAAATTATGACATTTAAAATGAGAAACTGTAGACACTATAGATCTCAAAATTTATCACAATTAATTTTGTATAAAATCATGAAATTAACTATGCCATAAGATAGAGGATGAAAAGAGCAGCAAAATGATGTTGAAATCAACTAATTGGAGTTCATATGCTCAAGATATTAAGGAAAGAAACCATAGACATAAATGTAATAAAGACATAAAAATGATAAATCATCACAAAAAATGCCTCTGGAGGGGAATTTTTGCAATAAAAGAAAACTAGATGGTCCCCTTTATAATTGTTTCTGAGGTACGGGGGAATTTCTGTGATTTGTGGAACCCGATGAGGCTTTTATGCAAGTTATCCAGGCACGCACATGAGGCACACGCGCTTGGACCTCGATGTAACTCTGGCAAAGGTCGGGGTCAGAGCAGCAATTTGCTCAGCCCCTCAAGTGCGGGCACGTGGGGGGGGGGCTATGCTCGGGAGGCGGTCTAGGCTCGGACCATGTGACTAATATCAAAATCATCCATCACCTTCACATTTGATCCATGATTCACGCGCATCTTCCCTCGTGTTCAATCCATTTCTCCATCGTGTAAATCACCCCATGCCATTGTCTTCTACCGCATGAAGGAGACAACCCATTAGGGCTCAGATCCTTCACACCTCATTGAGCCTCCATTCCGTGTCTTTAACATCGCAATAGATTCCCAAAGTGCTTCGGCTGTGTACTAACCATGTAGGATATCAGAAGGCTTCAATGATCGGATTTTGAAGATCAGCACTGATCTCCCATTTCTTCTATGGTGAAACTTCATCGACGAAACTATCTATGTAACTTCGTGTCTTTTTCAAGCATCAATCGTCTTCGCGGAGCTTCAATGAAGGTCGTCAGACCTTCAGGCAGTGAAAAGAAGCACGGAGGAGCGTTATACATCTCGTCGGAGCCCCGTCTTCTCGCCACCACGCATGACGTTGTTCTTCTGGAGAGGACGTATAGTTACCGTTGGATCGTCCAAATTTGGGGATGATCTGACGACCCAATTGCAGCCATGACTTCAGATCGAGCCAACAACCGAGCTTGCAGCCTTGGATAGACTGAACCTTCAGTCGAAGCATCACACAATGCCACGTGGACCGAGCCTAGGCAAATCACGTGTTCTGCGCACGCGATTGGAAAAATTAGGGTGCTTGTCCTCTAGTTCTTTGATATTGCAGATAAGTCCTTTCGCCTATGTGAAAATTGTAGTAATACCCTTGTAGATTATTTTATTTACATTTTAGTCCCTATTTGTCCTGAAGTGTAATAAAACTTGGAAGTTTTTTTTACATTTATTCATGTGGATTCATTGTTGAATATCTTTTTATCCATAAAATTCAATTAAAATGATTTTAGTCTCGTTTGAAAGCTTGTTTGATGCTCTATCTCTTGGCATGCTTGATTGATAATTTTGATTTAAAAAATACGCAATGATTACTCTTTATTTTAAGTGCTCATTTACATCTTTCAACATTATTGAAAATATACTTTGCATGATCTATTGAACCTATGAGTCATCTCGATTCTTAATGATTTATTATTTGTTATTCTTAATCTCTATCAGGTCATTAAATGATTTAAATAAAAGTTTAGCTCTTGTAAAAAAAGTTTTGAGACTTATATCACTTTTTACCTAATTAATACCTTAGTTAATAATCAAGTCAATTCAGGGTACTTTCGTGATTAATCTAAGTTATCTGTTGTGTGCTTTTAAGTGTGGTTGTTCTATTCATATTAAATGTGCATCATTGTTTGCATTTAGTTTAATTGCATAAAAATTTTTTTACAAAAAAGACATCTTGTTGTGTTTTGAGCATCATCTCAATATAATTAATCCGAGAATTTCTATTTAAAATATTTAAGATCTAAATTTAATCAATAAATTGCTTGCGTTCTTGTGTTCTACCATGAACTTTTCAGGTTATAAATCAAAGCCGAGAACCTCATCACTGAGATTCCTTTTTGGTTCTGTATGAGAAGCTAAGTACCCGTGCTACAACGAATCGATTTGAATACATGCTTTTAGTGATTCATCAAGTACTGACGATCCGCTCCCAGGATACGGTAGCACACGATCTTCATCTGCACACACCAATGAGATCGTCCTCGAATGTACCTCAGAGAACTGCAGCCGAGAGAAAGAGAAATAGGTCCGTCTGCAAGAGAGGAAGAATGAAAGCAGAGCCAAGGCGGTGTGAGAAGGGTTTTCTTTTGAGTGTGAGAAAACACCGTCGGGGGAGGGGTATAAAAAGAAGCTCGCTTGTCCTAGCGTGTGGTACCGTTCATTTTCCGAAAATACCCCTCAAAGGGCGTGTCCCTTCGGATTTCAAAATCGCGGCTAAAAACGAGCCGTTGTGTCGAGTCGAATTCCCATTGCAGTCGAATTCAAATTAATCCGTATGATTAATTTCGTCGACCTACCAAATGAAATTCACAGCAAAAGTATCGAGATCCGAATTGACTCTCTCGAGCCGGAGCCGGAGATGAAGCGGAGCGTGTGCGCGTGTGGTCCTCCATTCCTCATCTCTACTATTGCTATAAGAGCTTGTGTTGTGAACTCGTATATAAGCCCATCAAAAGTTTAGAAATACTAGATGTGGTACTAAACTTCCATCAAAACTACTCATTGTTTCAAATGTGAGAATTCTCAACTTTCTCTCCAATGCAATTTAGTTTCTCAATTGAAACCAAATTAAATTCTAATGTAATGACATAGATTTATCTAATTAAAATCTAATCACATTAATTCTAAATACAACAACTAGATGCTCGATTATGTCGCCTGAATGCACAACCTTGTTGCATTATATTTTATAGGAGGCATGCAACTTGGGTTTTTTTTATCCCTCGTCGGGTAGTATGAGCAAGAGATAACCGGTTAGTAGTGATTTGGATGTAATCCCTCATCCGGAGTGTGAGAAGAAGAGTTAAGGATAAACTTAACTTGTAATAAAATCTTGCAACTTATTTTCACTTGTCCGGGGATTAAACCAAACTATCAACTCCCAATGTATTACTCCAAAGTTCAAACTTGCATATTTGTACGAAAATGCCAAGCGGGAGCGTTCAGCCAACCACACCTACCCACGTGTCACCATCACGTCACTAAAGATGTAATAGAGCCACGTTCTCAGATACGACTACGAGGCATTTTCCCTATTTCGTCCAAAGCCCGTCTATAAGTTAGAATAGAACAGGGAGCGAGGAATTGGTCGTCGAATCGGAGGCGATGGCGGAAGAGAGGTACAACAGGAAGAACCCTGCCGTGAAGCGGATCCTCCAGGAGGTCAAGGAGATGCAGACCAACCCCTCCGACGATTTCATGAGCCTCCCCCTCGAGGTAACCCCCACCCTTCAAAACCCTAGATCTGTTGCTTGATTTGGGTCTTCTCTATCGATCATGATGTTGTGCAAAAAAAACAATAAAAAAGATCTCATTTTCGATCGATTTGTCCCCATTTATCCATCAGGCTTTTCGTGGATTTTTCTAATGGGTGTTATCTGATTGTGCGTGGGTTTGATCTGGGTTTTTGGTAAGGATCATGTAGATGGTGTCAATTTTATTTGTTTTGTGCATTAAAATCTTTGTGGATTAATGAAGACAGTGTAGCCGATCATTTAGCTGCCGTTTTATGCTCTCGAAATCGAGTGCTCTTGAAAATATGCTTGGCTTCTTCAACTTGTTTGTCTAATCCAAGGCTCTAGTTAACGGGCGCTCTAAGTAACGAAGTTGCTAATTTCTTATGTTCTTATGGAAGCACATCGACACCTTTGTGTATCTGAAGATAGTCCACTTTCGTCTATCAAATCCTGGATTCTTTTCTTTGAATTGGAAATTGGAATGGAGGTACTGGCGATGAATTTGTTTGATTGGAGGGATTTTTAATATACGTACTGTCCTATCATATTAGTTATTTGTTTTTTTTAAGAGAATTAGATTGGTTTTTAAATTTTTATTTATTTGGATTGTCTTACATTTGGAACTGTTTGACTTGCTTATTTATGACTTTTTATGGTGCATAGGAGAACATATTTGAATGGCAGTTTGCCATCCGTGGTCCTCACGACTCTGAGTTTGAAGGGGGGATCTATCATGGAAGAATTCAGCTGCCTGCTGAGTATCCCTTTAAACCGCCTTCCTTTATGTTGCTAACTGTATGCCCTTCTATTTATGTTGTTATTTCTGTGCAAGTTTACTTGTTCCTTTATGTTTGTTTTTTCTTAGTTGCTAATGTCTTTTTATTGTCAGCCCAATGGACGATTTGAGACACAAACAAAAATCTGCCTCAGTATATCAAATTACCATCCTGAGCATTGGCAGCCATCTTGGAGTGGTAGGTTCTTCATTAATGAAAATCATAATGCTTAGATGTAGTTTTCTTTAATCCCCCCTTTATTACTTGAAGTTTTATTTGGTTCATTTAAAAAGGGTATATCACATTTCTTTATGTGTTTTGAAGGTATTCCCTTGCATATTTTTTCCTCTCATTTTTTATTTGTAGTACTGCATGTTCATTAACTTCAAAGAAGTTGATTGTGATGATTAATCACTAGATGTGCCAAAGAAAGTGGGACTGCAAAGTTCTAGGTTAAGTGTGTAGTGATTGAGAGATTAGTGGAACAACTAGTTTAGTGGTTTGAACAACAACAACAAAGCCTTTTCCTTGATTAAGTAGGGTTGGCTACGTGGATTCTTTGTCTCCATTTATATCTATTATGGGTCAATCTCAGACTTAGATCCAGAAAACTAAGATCTCTTTGTATAGTCTCATTCCAACACTTCTTGGACCTTCTTCGCCCTCTCTTAGCTGGCTCAACATTTCAAAACTCGCATCTCCTAGCTGGTGCATCAACCTACATCCTTTGCTTAAATGGCCAAACCACCTTAAGTGATTTTCTCGCATCTTATCCCCATTCAGAGCTACACTAACTTTTCTTCTGTTTACATCATTCTGAATATGATCTTTACATGTTTATCCACACATCCACCTTAACATTTTCATTTCTTTTTTTTTTTTAAAAATCATTTTCATTTTTGCTATTGCCATTCTCCACGCGTTTCTATGGTTTACAGGCCAACAGTCAGATCCATAGAGCATAGCAGGTCTCACGGTTGTGGTGTAAAACTTTCCTTTGATTTTCAAAGGAATTTTCTTATCACAGAGAACAATAGAGGCTCCTCTCCACTTCAACCAACCTGCATTTATTCTATTAGTAACATCTTCATCAATTTTTCCATCATGTTGCAAAATAGATCCCAAGTATCTTAAAGAACCTCTCTTCTGAATGTTGTCTTCACCATCAACCTTCACATCGATTCATTCACCGTTGCATCCATCAAAAGTACACTCCTTATATTCGGTCTTAACCCATTTTAGTGGTTTTAGTATTTAAAATAAATTTAAGGGATTTTTGCACTTATGTCCTATTGAGTTTTCACAGTTACACATATGCCTACTTTTATTACAATAACATTCGTGCCCTTTTAGCTACTTGTCGTCTCTTCTCCCCCAAACAGATGTTAAAGATATAGGCATAAGGTGTGGTGACTCCCACCTCGGGAGGGCTCCCCCGAGCTTTTATTCAAAAAAAAAAAGATATAGGCATAAGTCTAATTTGATTCCTTCTTCTTTTTCTTCATCTTCTTTGTCTCCCCATACTATTGGACCTTCCTCATCCACCCATCTCTCTTTGTTTTCCTTCTCCTCGTTATCTCCTCATCCTTCTTTCACTTGCCCTCCTTTGTCGCGAGCATGCTTCCCTCCACCCCAAGCCCTCCCCGACCTCACCTCCCCTTTAGTCGCACAACTCATCCCATCTCATTCTGGAAGCTAGCCTTGTATAGGTTCTTGAGGAGGAGCAACCCCTTCCACTACTAGCCTCGTTGCTTTCACCCTCCCAACCTCTGCCAGTTATGTCGGTGCTCAATTTCAACCTAAACCGAACCATGGATACCACTATTGTAAAAGTCGACCAACTAGGCCGACTAGTTGGTCTGACTAGTCGAGTCGGGGAGGTAACCGAATCGACTAGACCTAGTCGGCCATTAGTCGGTTAACTCGACTAATCGAGCTGACTAGTCGGTCGACTTTTACATAGATGTTTTTTATTTTTTTATTTTTTGTTTTTTTTAAATCAAACCTATTCTAATATGCTTAATGTTATTTTTAAAGTCAATTACTCCTTTTGTTTCATCATAATAGTATATAAAATGTTCAATTCTATGCAAATATATAAGAATATATGTATAAAAATGTTTTATATTACAAATATATAAGAATATATGTATAAAAAATGATTTATATATTAAAAATAAATAAAAAATTCAAAATCGACTAATGGCCGACTAAATCCGATTAGTCGCCCGACTGCCGATTAATCCTTAGTCAGTGACCCCACCGACTGAGTACCGACTATTGATTTCTGCAACCTTGATGGATACCATCTCTTTTCAACCCAACCCCGAATTAGAGACAACCATGGCTTCCTTCCAACCTCTTGACCTCTCCATTGTCTCTGCAGATGATCTCAACAATGTCAATCTCCTCCAAGAATTATGTCTACATTGTTACCATGCTCTCCAATGACCCTTACACTAAGTAGCACACCCCCATTGATCACAAGGACAACATGGAATTTCATGGAATTGCCACCTTTGGTTTTCCATCCTTGACCACCTTGATCGTTCGCCTCTCATCGTTGACATCCATATCTATGCCATTGCCATGTACGCCCTTAGCGACGATGGTGTTCGCAAGATTCACATCCTCATCAAGGAGCTCAATTCTAACCTCAAATCTGTCAAAGCACCTCAATTCATTAACTACCATGTCCAAGTTGAAAGCCTAGCGACAACCCATAGACTGCAACTGCAAGTATGGTGAGTGCATTGTTGCCCATGTTGCTCCATTTGGTTTCCTTTTACCAACTTGTGGGCCCAGGAAGAAGCATGATGAAGTAGTAATTGGCCATGGGGCAACACATAATTCTGAGATATGTATAATAGGCAACATATATTCTCTTCACATCTCTCTCCCTCTCCCAATCATTCATCTCCCCTCCATGATCTTTATTGACATCAACTTAAGTGATTGTGCGAGCATAATACCATAAACAACATTGGTCTACACTGTGGATGCTTGCCACCGCCCACATTACACCATTGTTCACCTCTGTGAGGAGCATTAACCACATCTTTTTGCCTACAGTTTGGCTGAGAAAAGACCTCCCTTTCAGTTGTCAACATTCACATGTGATCTACTTGTTTGACACTTGTCACACTCACACAACACCCTTATGCTTGAAGCCAAAAATCAAAACCTTGTCTCAGCCAATGCCTTAAATGTCAGATTTCAGTTTCATTTTCGGTAAGCGTGTAAAGAGAAATTCAGTGGAATTTCAATGATTTTTTTTTGAAATAGCCGGAAACTAGAGAAATTACTTGAAAGATTATTTTTTTCTAAAATTAAGATTTAAATATTCTATAGCTTAATAAATGAGATAGAAATACACCATTTTTTGCTAATAGTAAGATATTAACATGATATATTACTTTAAAATTCCATCCAACCACTTCAGTAGTAAGAAAAGTAGTATGCTGCTCAGAACCAAAATTAGATTTGGAATCAAAATTAGAAGCCATTAGTTTCACCTCTTGAATATGAAGAGAATGGCTATGTGTGCAATAATAATAGAGAAAAATATATGCCAACAAAGAGTGCTAGTAAAACGATATTTTATGTAAGAAATTGAAGATCAAAATGATAACATAGAACTTGTATCTAGCTAAATACTTTCAATGTAAAAAATATTTACTTTTAGAAATAAAATAAGACACACGCATACATACACAAACACACACAAACACAAATCTTTCTAACAGGTATGTCCAATAAATGCATTGTATAGCTTGTGATTGTATAATATATATTATACAAGGCAGAAACAATTCAATCAACACCAAGAAACTACGCAGCATTCGTAAGCACAATCTATATCCAACCTGTTAGTAACCAAATGCTTACAATCTCAAGAATTGGAAGGTTGTTAACAACTTAGTACTCGGACAGCCACGCGTACTCCTTGTACTAGATAGAAACCGCTATAAAGGAAAGCCTTAAATTCCAGATTTCGATTTTGTTTCGCCAACCCTGAAATGAAAAATTTCGGAGATTTTTGGTAAAATTGTCAGAAATCTTAGAAATGACTCAAATCTAGACTTTTTTTTTCCAAAAATTAAGGCTTTCAATATTCCTAAGTAAATAAATAAAATTGAATTGCACACTGACTTGTAAAATAGAATTGTAAATATAAGTTTTGAGGTAGTATTATCATCATAATCATCACACATGTTGATATGTAGAGCAATATGTTTCCTAGAGTCGGGCTTGCATGCTAAACTGGAAGCAAAAGCCATAATAATCATCTCGTCAATAAGAATGAGGTGACACATATAATAACTAGTAATCAAAACATATATATTAAAATAAAAAGAACAAAAAAAATCAGGCTCTTCAGTTAAAACTTAATTTATCTCGTAAATCTTGTGTTTAACTGATTTGGTTTGTATTTAGATTTAAAATTTAGAAACTAACTAAAGAAACTTCTTCAAACTATGTAAAGCACTCTACCAACTCAACACATCGACGAATAAATAAGTGAAAAATCATTAATATATGCAAATTTTGATGACATCGAAGTGTAGATTCTCTTATTTTTGTTGTTTCGCGGAAACACAATGCAATTTTGATGAGATTTCGTTGCCATTTCGTTGAAATTCTGGAAAAAGAAATAAGCAAGCATTTTGATTTTAGTGACAGAGAAATGGAAATTTCGGAGAAATTTGGTGGAATTTTGTTAAATTTGATGCCATGGTCTCAGCAAGACACCCAAAAAATCCCTTCTAGCAATACATGATGGTTGCCGTATGTATACCAACCACCAAGGGTAGCGTACTCGTATGTGGCATATGGCAGATAACCGACCGTGGGCGGTGGATACCAACCTTCCATCCATATGGAGGTCGGGTTCGAATTGCAGCAATGGTGTGCATTTGCCCTTATCTATGATATTGATCATGAAAGATAAGAAATGAAGCTCTAGGTCAAAATGAGGTATCAATTCCATATAATATATCCTCTAAAAGAGTCCTGAATACTGGAGAGAATACCAAATTCGAAGCACCTTTTGACCATCAACCTTGTACCTCTCAATGTTGCCTTTGGAGTCGGTCTCGGTCTTCTCACCCGTGGGTAAGTACAATGCAACAATATAGGGGCATAAGTGTAATTGAGAGATTTACACCCAAACCTTGATTTTAATAAATCATAGTTTGATTTAACTTATTAACGGTTCGCCAACGACGGGCACCTGTTAACAATGCAAGAAAAGAGAGACAATTGTTATTGCAATAAAGATAGGGGCATGATGTAACTGCAAAATCTTATAAGTGCACAAGTATAAAAATCTCCAAATTTGAAGACACTAAATGATTCTCTAAATGTTGAGCACTAGATTATTGGGGATAAATAAAATAGGTAAAATAGATAAATTCTATCCACCTTAGTAAAAAGCTGTTACAATCTGATGGTTCTTAATTTGGGTGGCCGTAAAAGTCCAGGTCTTCCAGCAAAATGGTTGAATGCTGCAATATGTTAATAGATTTTTGATAGAGAATATTCTGATTGAGGAACACATCGCAAGTATCATCTTGCTGATAAGTTGTGTGCTACAAGTTGAACGCAATGCTGGAGAATTCTGTGAAAGGTGCCATGTAGTGGATCAGATTGTTAAAACTTTCTTGCTTACCTAATATGACATTGTTGAGGTCAGTTGTGTTGTAACCCCTTTTTTGGCTTGCAAATAGGAAGGTATGCTGCGACTCCGACCCTATCGATATTGAATTGAATTGGTAATATCTCTAATGCAGAATTATTGAATAACGTACTTGCACATCCTACTGTTCTTTATGCTGTCCAGAGGTTTAAAATTTACAGGATCGATTATCTCAAAAAAAAGACTTATCTGAATGTGATTTGACCCTTTCTGATCTCACATAGCAAAAGCTTATGCACCAGGTTGTCCTTTTAGATCTCGACGTGAGGGATGGGGTCCATTTTTCCTTTCGTCCTTTAGGCTTCGTTGTTGGAGAATATTCTGATTGAGGAATCCTTGCTTGTTTTCCATCGTGTGCTTCTATTTGATCTTTCTTGATCTATTTTTGTCATTAGGGAATCTCTTCCAATTGTTTTTTCTCCAAGAAAAGTCATAATTACACAAGAATGATATTTAATATGATAATGGTGTTACTTCTTATTTTAAGATATTATATCTTCTTTGGGAAAATGCGAAATTAGATTTTTCCCCCTTCTAATATTTTGATATTTTATCGGCAATAAGTGCTACACAATGTGAATTGCTCTTCTGTTTCGAGACAGCTGGTTTTGTTTAATATGAGAATTTCCAAATTACCTTTGAAATGGTTTCACTGAATATTTTCAATAAATTCTAGTGCGCACTGCATTGGTGGCTTTGATTGCTTTCATGCCGACCAATCCCAACGGGGCAATAGGCTCATTAGACTTTAAGAAGGAAGAACGCCGTGCTCTTGCAATCAGGTCTCGGGGAGCTTCTCCAAAGTACGGTAGCCCTGAACGGCAGAAGTTAATTGACGAGGTAACGCAAGTACCCTTGGTCTATTTGTTTATATCTTCTATAAATATGTAGTGGTTTCTGTTCTTCTAAAGCCAGTAATTTCATGTGCGAGAACAGATTCATGAATACATGCTGAGCAAAGCCCCCCCAGTTCCCCAGCTTCCCTCGTCCCCACAAGCTGACGAAAGCACACATAGCATGGAAGATGGAGGAGTGGCTGTCAGCTCTGATGCTCGCCCTGTTGTCGAGGTCGAAGGCGCTCAAAATCCGGTTGCACGGGGGGATCAAGGTGCTGTGGAAGATGTGCACGAGGTTCATCTGAATGCAAATGCTGGTCCGTTGATTGTTAGCCTCAGTGCTGGGGTGAGGTTGAGGAGGACTCCATCTGTGGAGGCAGGAGATCAGCAGCAGCAGCAGCAATTGCCGCCTCAAGCCCAGAGGAGTAACGTGATCATTCGCCAGTCTCCCGACGATAGGCTATACACTTGGGCCGCCGTTGGATTCACAGTTGCTATTTTGTACCTTCTGCTTAAAAAGTATCTCAGGTCTCATGGTCTTCCTGGTCATCAGGATGGGCTCTAAGCTATTCGGCATTTTCAAGTTTCAGTGGTCTTTATAGTGCTGTGAATATACCTGCCTATTGTATCCGTTTACAAACAGTAGACAGATCTCCTTATATGCCTTGTACAAGTGTTTTAAGAGATTTCTGTACAACCCTAATAAGTTAAGATGATTATCAATTAATTAAAGAGAAACAGCGTCGCTATTGCCTCTTTAGGGTAGCATTTTGTGGAGTTGTGTTCAGGAGTTAGCATGGCCTTGCAAGCTCCAAGGATTCTCATGTTTTATTATTATCTTGACTCAAGAAGGTATAATATTGTTGCGTTACATGGAAGGCCGTATCGATATCGTATCGATACGATATATCGACGATATATTGCCGAAATGTCGCCTATATCGACGAGCCTTTGTGAAGAAAATGCCTGGAAATCGGGATATATCGCCATATCGGTGCCCATATCGGTCCCATGTCGATATCGATATATCGGTGATATATCACCGATATATCGTGATATTTCCTTCCATGGTTGTGTAGTCACTAGTTAGAGGTGAAATGGTGGTGTATCCCCCTTTGCATCATTGTTCTGTGTGGTTCCTTTGTTCATGTTATTATGCTTTTGACAACTGTATGCTTTCCACTGTGTTGCTTGCTTGCTTGCATGGGCCCAGATCATAGGGTGTAGGATTTAGATTATCTCACAGGGTTTGTCTGGTTAATCGTCTATGTGTAATGCAAACTCATTTCGATCCGTGTACCCGACTTTAGGGATGAAAATGGATCGGATACAGATTGGATATGACTGTTTCCATATCTATATTTGCTTCATCTACATCGAATACATATATGAATTTAGGGATCCATGTCCTAACAAATCGGATATGAATTTGGATTGAATATTCATCTAATACGAATCCGGATTGAATAAAAAGCGAATATGGATATTGATCGACTTAAGGTATGATATACATGCAATCGGATAAAGATAAATTACGGATTTGAATCAAATAAGTACAAAATATGAAGTGATAACAAAATATACAATTACAATACCTACACACCATAGTAAAAATATTAAGCCAATCAATAAAAGTTATATTTACAGAGAGCTTGCTTTATAGATATAGCCATCGAGGGGTTGAAGCTTCTCCTATTACAATTCCTATGAAATTGTTGACGCAAAGATACGTAGTGGTTGTAAAATCCCGTATTTTCGTTTTCCAAAAATCTGGAGTATTTAAGACATCCAAAGAAATCAAATAATCATGCCTCTTCGTAGATTTCGTCGAGATCTTTCCAACGAGCCCAAGAACATCGAATTCTGACATTCCTAGCCCAAGATATCAATGTTTTATGATGGACGGTCGAGATCCATATGTGGATCCGAATCGGATCCAAAACTTGATCCATTTACACCCCTCTTTCTATAAATATACTATGCTAGGTTGCCCTCTCCAAAGCCCTAGCCACCATACCCTTCCTTCTCATTGGAGCACCACCATCTTGGTCAGTCTGGTCATCGGAAGGCCGTCGTCGACATCGGAGAAGGAGCTCCGATCGAAGATCCGCGACCACCATCACGTAGGAAAACTCGAGGTCATCGTGGTGCACGCCTCCGCACTGCGATCGAGCGACGGAAATACCATTCCGTGTGAGAGGAGATCCCGAGGGAACATCCTCGGAGGTAACGATGAATACCTCCCTTTTGCTGTTGGTTTCCACATCTTTTGTTCCTGTACGTTTGAACATCGCTTAGAGCCTTGGTTTCTTATGATGTGATTTACATACTAGTAACGATAAATACCTCCCTCTTGCTGTTGAGTTCACACCACTCTCCATCCCCACCCTCGTAGCCGTTTTCATGTTATTTTGTCAACCTTATTCACTTGAACATCCATCAAGCCATGTGATTCTTTTGGTACAGTATATATGACCGAGTTCTGCGGTATCCATAATTTTTTTTGAGTAATATTCACCATATGGATACTTTGCGCATCGAGTATACATATAGAGAAGTATCAATATGGGTAAAGGTGACCAATGTCAACATTTTCTTCTTTTCTCTGTATATAAATAAAATTGGAATCATGTCAGATGTTTGGAGATTATATCCTGCTACAAAAAGATCGTACAACCATAATGATATGGAATCGGAATGATTTCTATATAATGAATCTGATTGGATTTTATGAGTTTGTCAAAACAAGACATGTAAATATGGATTATATATAGAATTATGAACTATTTTCTTGAGGGGTCAATATAGTGACTCAAAACATATGTCTTATATGTTATTCTCCCGTCGAGTTAGAAGTTTGCAGTGGACATCTACAAACAATTGGGGTGTTTACAGGGTTTATAGTGACCTTCCATTCTTAGGCAATACTCGAATCAACTCTTTCATATACGTTACTTTCTTTTAAAAAAAAGAATTAGACATAGTTGTTGGGCAAGATAAAGACACGTTACTTTTTTTTGTTGAAGATTAATTGACAAGGCAATAAAGGGTCCTATTTATTATAAATAAGGGCGGTAAATGTAAAGGTAATAATAATAATAACACCTACTTAATGGTGCATTTGTCACGTGAAAGGCGTATAGCATACGTTATGCTCGACAAGACCATTCCATGCAGTATTAATCTATCAAATTTTTTGAATGTTTGCCAATTAAATGACGAGTATTGTTAAAATTGAAAGAATAAAAAGAAGAAATTACATGGGCCTTTCCTCCATAGAATGACGTTTACATCCAGAAGGTTAGTAATGCAAGAATATTATTGTCCTCTATGTTGTTAACGTGTGATTGCTTACAACTCACTGTAATATATATTGTTATCATGTCAGGATCCCCTTTATAAATAAGTAATAACTTCCTTTAACTAATTATATGTATGTATGTTGTTTATACGAAATCATTTAGGAAGAAAACACATTCAAATTTACTAAATTCTGCTTTATGGGTGGCATTCAGATAAGAGTCGACAAAATAACTAAAATAGATTAGCATTGGTTTTATTGTAATTAGGTTTTGAGTCATGATAAATGTACAAAGACGTTTAACACGAGAAACTAAAATATTGATACGTATCTCTAGCATTGCCTTCTGTTAAGCATTATGACATTATTCCTTCTTTTCGTAAAGTTAGCTAGCAAAAGTTGATGAATTTATATAGATAAGGATTAAAATTGTGATTTACATATTAAGTTTTAAATAGGTCTATCACTCAGACTACATGCCTTATAATACCAGTAATTTTTTTAGTGATCGGATAGATGGAATTAGGTACCTCAAGAGATTTGGCAAGCACTCTTAGGCCCCGGGTAGATGCCATGAAGGCCGCGATCCCAACGGACGAGTTGGATGACATTGCACCTAGCAGCCCGGTTGTATCCGGAGTCGCTCGACGGAGTAGGCAGGTGGCATGGTTGGCGTTCTTGATTTCTCACTTATACACATTTTTAAGATTCGGATTAAAATTTGATGTGGCCGCATTGAATTATACCCCGAATATTATTATTGTGAGAGGTGTTCCGGGATGTGGTTTGAAGTTGGAGAATGAGGTTTTGATCTATTCCGTTTATGTTTGAAAAGAGGATCTTGAGGGTTTATTCAAGATAGATAGCAAGTTCCCGCTTAGCGGAGGCCTGCGAGTCGCGTACTCGCGTGTGCTAAAATAATACGAGTAATGATCAATGATCGAATACTGGAATCTGAAATTGCAACCCATGATGGATCATAACCAACTTGTTTGAAATATCAAGACCGCTATAGTAGTACTCAATTATCAATAAATCAATAAATAAAGTTAGTTATTGTATGATCCGAGGTGAATTAGAATAACTGGGTGACCTTCTCGCTTTCTACCTTATATGCTTACGTTTTGAGATAAGTTGAGCATACATCCCTTGCTTCCTCCTACCTAAGTTACTGTTAGTATTTGTCTCGTTATTGGGCAATTGCTCATAACGTTACCCTTGTGTGAACCCAACAGGTATAGCTGAGCAGCAGCCGCAACAGTAGCGGCTTTGAGGAGATCAGACTTTGCTTCGTCATATTTGCATCAGACAGGGTGCGTCCTACTTAGAGTAATTTATTTACTTCCACTTTATTTTATGTTATTACTGAGAGGCATTGTAGTAAGATATGTGGAGAGTTTTTCTACAAAGTTTGAGATTTTCTGATGTATCTCATATCATGGACATGGACTTGATGAGTATTAATCAGAATGGATGTTGCATTTTATTTCCATTTCATATTATTCTCATAGTGTTATTTATATTTCAAATGTTAATCTAATGTGCATAAGATGGTTTGCTGAGTATCATAGATCATGGGCGTATTTGGACCGTAGGTCCGACGCTCCCGTCTCGTCGGTTTCGGTAGCCGGAGGGGCGGGGCGTTACAGATGGTATCAGAGCTCGATACTCCATTCTCTCTTTTGCATATTAGAATTGTTAACAATATTTGAAATATAAATATAGCGACAGAGTCTTTTGACCTTGTCGTTAGTAAGGAGAATAATTAAAGTCATGTTTAAAGTGTCCATTGACTCTCTAACCATAGAAATAATTTTTAATATAATGATTCTCGCAGGGAATCATGCCGCCTCGTGTTGACCCTGATATTGCACAGCAGTTGGCTTTGCTAGTTCAGGCCGTACAGGGTATACAACAACGTCAGGAGGTATTGGAGCAAAGGCTCCTCCAGAAGGATGATTCATCATACCAGCCCTCTCGTGAGGAGGAGGGCAGTGTTCATCCTTCGGTGTCTCTGGACCCGGAAGGATCAGATGACCTAGAGACGCTGCAGAAACATCAGACGACCTACGCAGCATATCAGAGATCTAAGGTGCCACAATTTTTTGGCACCGGCACACCAGATGAGGTTGAGCTATGGCTGGATCACGTATCTAAGGTGTTGAGGATGATTCATGCTCCTGAAGAGTCTTGGCTTACATTTGTGGAGTTCTCACTAGCAGGTTATGTTGAGCGTTGGTGGTTCGCCACCAAGGAACATCTGGAGGATCCCATAACATGGGAAATTTTTCTTGATGAGTTCCGTAGTCAGTTCTATCCTGATCACTGGGTTGAGGATCAGAGGAGGTTATTTGCTGAGCTGAAGCAGGGGTCAATGACGGCCCAAGAGTATCTCATTCGTTACACTGAACTCTCCCGCCACTCACCAGCGACTACTGCTTTTCCTGAGGAGAATTTACAGAAGTTTATCCGGGGACTGCGTGATGATGTGCAGCACCAGCTATCTGCATTAGATTTCACTTCCATCAAGGAGGTAGCTGCTAAAGCTACCAAGATGGAGGCAACCCAGAGTCGGCTTCAGGGGAGTCCATCACATTTCCAACCACCTCAGCCCACGAGATCTGCTCGTCGAGATTTCTACAGAGCTCGTAGAGAGCGTCGTTTCCACCCAGTGGCTACTACTCCTACCGTTAGCCGATTTGCCCCTACACCTACTTTGGGGCAGGGTTTGGCGAGCCGTGGTACTACTTCCTTCCGCTCTTCGACACACTCGCAGAGCCGTAAGACAGGAGGTGCTAGCCTTGTCTCAGGAGGCTCCTTCTCTCAGCCAGGAGATCGCAGATGTTTCCACTGCCAACAGCCGGGCCATTTCAAGGCCAAGTGTCCTTTACTTGCCAGCAACTCAGGTGGCCACCCACCAAGTATACGACCAACTTTCTCTTCTGCACAGTCACACGGATCAGTTTCCCGCCGTGGGGGTCGAGGTTTTCAACGTCCTCCACCACGACCAACCTTCAGTGCTGCAGGTTCTAACGCCCCTCCACAGCCTCAGGGACAGTTGAACGCAATCACACAGGAGCAGGCCCACGCCTCAGGAGCTGTAGTGCGAGGTATGATTTCAGTGCATGGTATATCATTACATGCTTTATTTGATTCGGGAGCTACACACTCCTTTTTAGCACATCGATTAGTGCCCAAGTTAGATAAAGAGCCAGTCTGTGTTCCATCTCCATACTACATCAAGGGCCCAGGGGGCCAATTATTCATAGTGCGACAAGCAGTGGAGAATGTAGCAGTGCAGATCGGCGGACACATATTGCCTGCATATCTTTTACTCATTCAGTTAGAAGATTTTGATGTCATCCTAGGTATGGATTGGCTCGAGCATTATCACGCATGCCTTGATTGCTTCGAGAAGACGATAGTATTCCGTCTCCCAGGCGTACCTACCTTTCAGTTTGATGGACGTACCTCAGATAGTGAGGTCTTATATGTTTCGGCATTGAAGGCCCAACACATGCTCAATCAGGGTTGCATAGGTTTTCTCGCCCATATTGTGGAGTTACCCGTCGAAGATCGTATGATTGAAGACGTCAAAATTGTACGAGATTTTCCTGATGTATTCCCAGAGGGATTACCTGGACTACCACCAGAAAGGGAGATCGAGTTCGAGATTACTTTGATACTCGACACGCAACCGATCTCCATTCCTCCATATAGAATGGCACCAGCCGAACTCAGGGAACTCAAAGTACAGCTGCAGGAGTTATTGGAAAAGGGATTTATACGTCCCAGTACATCACCTTGGGGAGCACCGGTCCTCTTCGTAAAGAAGAAGGATGGGTCTATGCGCTTGTGCATCGACTATAGGCAATTGAATAAAAGGACGGTAAAGAACCGTTACCCACTCCCACGAATAGATGATCTTTTCGATCAATTGCAAGGTGCAGCGGTATTCTCAAAGATTGATCTACGATCGGGTTATCATCAATTGAGAATTAAGGACGCGGATGTGCTTAAATCTGCTTTTCGTACCAGATACGGCCACTATGAGTTTGTGGTTATGCCGTTTGGACTCACGAACACACCTGCTGCGTTCATGGACATGATGAACAGAATTTTCCGTCCATACTTAGATCGTTTTGTGGTGGTGTTCATTGATGATATCTTAATCTACTCACGTGATGAGCATGAGCATGAGCAGCATCTGCGTATTATTCTTGAGACACTCAGAGAACACAAGTTGTATGCAAAATACAGCAAGTGTGAATTTTAGCTTACCGAAGTAGCTTTCCTCGGTCATGTAATTTCAGGAGCAGGGGTGGCGGTTGATCCAACCAAGATAGAGGCAGTCATGTCCTGGGAGCAGCCCAAGACAGTTACCGAGATACGCAGCTTCTTAGGCCTCGCCGGCTACTACAGGCGTTTTGTTAGGGGCTTCTCGCAGCTAGCTCTACCCCTTACTCGTCTGACACAGAAAGATGTCCCTTTCTTTTGGAGCGACAAGTGCGAGCTGAGCTTTCGTACGTTGAAAGAAAGACTGACCAGTGCTCCGATTCTCACCCTTCCTTCAGGCCCCTTAGACTTTACAGTATATACTGATGCATCAAAGGAGGGTTTAGGAGCCGTATTGATGCAACGTGGTCATGTCGTGGCATATGCATCACGACAATTAAAGAATCATGAACGGAACTACCCTACTCATGACTTGGAGTTGGCAGCTATAGTCTTCGCGTTGAAGATATGGCGTCACTATTTATATGGGGTCACATTTGAGATTTTTACAGATCACAAGAGTCTCAAATATATCTTTGACCAGCGAGAGTTGAATATGAGGCAAAGGCGATGGATGGAGCTGTTGAAGGATTATGACTGCACTATCTCTTACCATCCGGGTAAGGGGAATGTAGTGGCAGATGCTTTGAGTAGAAGAGCACATACCGAGGGCACCGCAGCATGGCTACAGACATGGGATATGCTCGCAGCACTTAGTGAGTGGCACCCCTTTGACAGTACTACAGACGTTGTAACTGTACCTGCCAAGTATAGTGGACTATGGGATAGGATTGTGCATGGTCAGCAAACAGATAAAAAATTACAAGACTTATTCCATCGATGCCTGAAGGAGGAGTTTGATGGATTCAGAGTATGTGAGTCCATCTTATGGAAGGGGGACCGTGTCTGTGTCCCTGATGATGGCGAGTTAAGGAGAGACATCCTAGATGAGGCTCATTGTTCTAGATTATCTATCCATCCAGGGAGCACCAAGATGTATAGAGACCTCCGTCAACACTTCTGGTGGGAGGGGATGAAGAGAGATGTTGCAGAATATGTTACTCGTTGCCTTACGTGCCAACTGGTGAAGGCAGAGCACAAGCGTCCTCCTGGCTTGTTACAGTCACTTCCTATTCCGTTGTGGAAATGGGAGAGTATCTCTATGGACTTCGTGACATCCTTGCCTCGTACAGTAGGTGGGCATGATGCCATTTGGGTTATTGTGGACAGGTTGACCAAGTCTGCACATTTTATTCCCGTGAACATGACATGCACTCCGGTAGATCTGGCCAAGTTATATATTCAGCATGTTATTCTCTTGCATGGGATTCCCAAGGAGGTTGTATCTGATAGAGACTCTCGTTTTACATCGCATTATTGGGGAGAATTCATGAAGGCCCTAAAAACCGAACTATGTCTTAGTTCAGCCTATCATCCGCAGACTGACGGACAATCAGAGAGGACAATTCAGACCCTTGAAGACCTACTCAGAGCATGTGCCATTGAGTGGCAAGGATCTTGGAAGGATCACCTTCCTCTAGTGGAGTTCACCTATAACAACAACTACCATGCTAGTATTGGTATGGCACCTTTCGAGGCATTGTATGGGCGAAGATGCACTACTCCCTTGTGTTGGCAGGAAGTGGGTGACAAGGGTATTTATTCCACTAAGATAATCGAGGACACAACAAGAGCAGTGGAAACGGCTAGGAAGAAACTATTGACTGCACAGAGCCGTCAAAAGAGCTATGCTGATCAGAGACGTCGTGATCTTGAATTTGATACCGGAGACTTTGTATTCTTAAAAGTATCTCCAATGAAAGGTATTCAGAGATTTGGTGTCAAGGGCAAGTTGGCACCACGGTTCGTTGGCCCTTTCGAGATTTTATCTCGTATTGGGAAGGTAGCATATCGAGTAGCACTCCCCCCTCACTTAGCAGGCGTGCATGATGTATTCCATGTGTCAAACCTCCGGAAGTATATTCGAGACCCTCGACATGTGATTAGCTATGAGGATCTTGCGGTTGAACCAAATTTGTCTTTTCCTGAGGCACCCGTGCAGATTTTAGACCGGGCAGTCAAGAGGCTACGATGGAAAGACATCCCTTTAGTCAAGGTATTATGGCAAAGTCAGAATGTTGAGGAGGCTACTTGGGAGCCTGAGGCAGATATGCGACAGAAATACCCCTATCTTTTTGAAGGTATGTTCACGAAACCCTGCTTCAATCCTCTTTAAGATTTTTATGGGTTCCGTTCTCTTTAAGATTTTTATGCCTGAATCTACATCTCATTCAAAACTTATACGTTAAATCCTACGTCTCGAGGACGAGACTTCCTTTAAGATTTTTATGATGTAAAATCCCGTATTTTCGTTTTCCAAAAATCTGGAGTATTTAAGACATCCAAAGAAATCAAATAATCATGCCTCTTCGTAGATTTCGTCGAGATCTTTCCAACGAGCCCAAGAACATCGAATTCTGACATTCCTAGCCCAAGATATCAATGTTTTATAATGGACGGTCGAGATCCATATGTGGATCCGAATCGGATCCAAAACTTGATCCATTTACACCCCTCTTTCTATAAATATACTATGCTAGGTTGCCCTCTCCAAAGCCCTAGCCACCATATCCTTCCTTCTCATTGGAGCACCACCATCTTGGTCAGTCTGGTCATCGGAAGGCCGTCGTCGACATCGGAGAAGGAGCTCCGATCGAAGATCCGCGACCACCATCACGTAGGAAAACTCGAGGTCATCGTGGTGCACGCCTCCACACTGCGATCGAGCGACGGAAATACCATTCCGTGTGAGAGGAGATCCCGAGGGAACATCCTCGGAGGTAACGATGAATACCTCCCTTTTGCTGTTGGTTTCCACATCTTTTGTTCCTGTACGTTTGAACATCGCTTAGAGCCTTGGTTTCTTATGATGTGATTTACATACTAGTAACGATAAATACCTCCCTCTTGCTGTTGAGTTCACACCACTCTCCATCCCCACCCTCGTAGCCGTTTTCATGTTATTTTGTCAACCTTATTCACTTGAACATCCATCAAGCCATGTGATTCTTTTGGTACAGTATATATGACCGAGTTATGCGGTATCCATAATTTTTTTTGAGTAATATTCACCATATGGATACTTTGCGCATCGAGTATACATATAGAGAAGTATCAATATGGGTAAAGGTGACCAATGTCAACATTTTCTTCTTTTCTCTGTATATAAATAAAATTGGAATCATGTCAGATGTTTGGAGATTATATCCTGATACAAAAAGATCGTACAACCATAATGATATGGAATCGGAATGATTTCTATATAATGAATCTGATTGGATTTTATGAGTTTGTCAAAACAAGACATGTAAATATGGATTATATATAGAATTATGAACTATTTTCTTGAGGGGTCAATATAGTGACTCAAAACATATGTCTTATATGTTATTCTCCCGTCGAGTTAGAAGTTTGCAGTGGACATCTACAAACAATTGGGGTGTTTACAGGGTTTATAGTGACCTTCCATTCTTAGGCAATACTCGAATCAACTCTTTCATATACGTTACTTTCTTTAAAAAAAAAAAGAATTAGACATAGTTGTTGGGCAAGATAAAGACACGTTACTTTTTTTTGTTGAAGATTAATTGACAAGGCAATAAAGGGTCCTATTTATTATAAATAAGGGCGGTAAATGTAAAGGTAATAATAATAATAACACCTACTTAATGGTGCATTTGTCACGTGAAAGGCGTATAGCATACGTTATGCTCGACAAGACCATTCCATGCAGTATTAATTTATCAATTTTTTTGAATGTTTGCCAATTAAATGACGAGTATTGTTAAAATTGAAAGAATAAAAAGAAGAAATTACATGGGCCTTTCCTCCATAGAATGACGTTTACATCCAGAAGGTTAGTAATGCAAGAATATTATTGTCCTCTATGTTGTTAACGTGTGATTGCTTACAACTCACTGTAATATATATTGTTATCATGTCAGGATCCCCTTTATAAATAAGTAATAACTTCCTTTAACTAATTATATGTATGTATGTTGTTTATACGAAATCATTTAGGAAGAAAACACATTCAAATTTACTAAATTCTGCTTTATGGGTGGCATTCAGATAAGAGTCGACAAAATAACTAAAATAGATTAGCATTGGTTTTATTGTAATTAGGTTTTGAGTCATGATAAATATACAAAGACGTTTAACACGAGAAACTAAAATATTGATACGTATCTCTAGCATTGCCTTCTGTTAAGCATTATGACATTATTCCTTCTTTTCGTAAAGTTAGCTAGCAAAAGTTGATGAATTTATATAGATAAGGATTAAAATTGTGATTTACATATTAAGTTTTAAATAGGTCTATCACTCAGACTACATGCCTTATAATACCAGTAATTTTTTTAGTGATCGGATAGATGGAATTAGGTACCTCAAGAGATTTGGCAAGCACTCTTAGGCCCCGGGTAGATGCCATGAAGGCCGCGATCCCAACGGACGAGTTGGATGACATTGCACCTAGCAGCCCGGTTGTATCCGGAGTCGCTCGACGGAGTAGGCAGGTGGCATGGTTGGCGTTCTTGGTTTCTCACTTATACACAATTTTAAGATTCGGATTAAAATTTGATGTGGCCGCATTGAATTATACCCCGAATATTATTATTGTGAGAGGTGTTCCGGGATGTGGTTTGAAGTTGGAGAATGAGGTTTTGATCTATTCCGTTTATGTTTGAAAAGAGGATCTTGAGGGTTTATTCAAGATAGATAGTAAGTTCCCGCTTAGCGGAGGCCTGCGAGTCGCGTACTCGCGTGTGCTAAAATAATACGAGTAATGATCAATGATCGAATACTGGAATCTGAAATTGCAACCCATGATGGATCATAACCAACTTGTTTGAAATATCAAGACCGCTATAGTAGTACTCAATTATCAATAAATCAATAAATAAAGTTAGTTATTGTATGATCCGAGGTGAATTAGAATAACTGGGTGACCTTCTCGCTTTCTACCTTATATGCTTACGTTTTGAGATAAGTTGAGCATACATCCCTTGCTTCCTCCTACCTAAGTTACTGTTAGTATTTGTCTCGTTATTGGGCAATTGCTCATAACGTTACCCTTGTGTGAACCCAACAGGTATAGCTGAGCAGCAGCCGCAACAGTAGCGGCTTTGAGGAGATCAGACTTTGCTTCATCATATTTGCATCAGACAGGGTGCGTCCTACTTAGAGTAATTTATTTACTTCCGCTTTATTTTATGTTATTACTGAGAGGCATTGTAGTAAGATATGTGGAGAGTTTTTCTACAAAGTTTGAGATTTTCTGATGTATCTCATATCATGGACATGGACTTGATGAGTATTAATCAGAATGGATGTTGCATTTTATTTCCATTTCATATTATTCTCATAGTGTTATTTATATTTCAAATGTTAATCTAATGTGCATAAGATGGTTTGCTGAGTATCATAGATCATGGGCGTATTTGGACCGTAGGTCCGACGCTCCCGTCTCGTCGGTTTCGGTAGCCGGAGGGGCGGGGCGTTACAGTGGTTGTCGGTGATAGAGTGGATGCATGGACTTGGGTTTAGCTTAGTCGTTTAAGAAACACAATATTATATATGTATGTATTATTTTGTATTCGGATATTCAGATCCGAATCCATATCTTTTTGTTGTTAACTTATCCATATTCATATTCGGAAATTTTTTACAATTAATATCTATATTTGATATTTTTTTCAAATATGATTAGTGGATAATCGGATATATCCGTATCCATTTTCATCCCTACTCGACTCTTCGCAAATTTTAGGGTTGGAATTAATAGATTGAATCCTTCATTCTCTTACATATTATATCTGTAATCACCTTCAAATTAAATGTAAAAACGCACTAAACATTACAGTCGTCATTCAAACATCTCAACTATTTAACCTTGAGTAACCTAATAATGGAATACTCTTTTCTAAGTGGGTAAGCTGTTTGTTTGGATAATCCTTTTTCTTTGAAGTAAGCTGTTTTTTTGTTTTAATTTTTAAATGGAGGACTTATTGCGATGCAACTTATATTAGAGTTTGGAAAAATGATTGTTGTTGTTATTATTATTGTATGACGTGATAGTATTTTAGATGGTCATAGCATTTTTTATTTTTTTTATGTTGTACGTACATTTGACATAAATTCTTATTTGATCGATTATGTTATATTTGATCCGATTATGCTATATAAAATAATTCCAACTTAACCAAAACCATCCAAATATTCATTGAAAATAATTTAGATGTATAAATCCATTCAACAGAGTCTCCAAAAAATGTGACAGCAATTTAATGATATGTTAAAACTGTACAAATAGGTCCAATATTGAATTTTGCTTGCTAATCCAAAAACAGAAACCCAATATTTCTCGCATTAAATTTTGTTACATCTTACATGTTTTGAAAAAAACTAATACAATCTACTATCAAGTGTAATATAAGCATATACAGTTTAATCCATCAAGTTCAATATAAATTAGTATTTACACGGTAAAGGTTCAAATATATAAGATTGTATTTGGAAATATACTTTATAATTCTTCGTATGTTTATAATGGATGTGAAATAGAAACTAAAAAAATATAAATATAAAATTTCTTCATTCATAAATTTTGATATAATACACATAGGATGGAATTAATATACATTTGTCGCATCATTTTTTTCAAAACAATGAAATACTGAATATAGATTAAAATAAAGAGGAAATAGGGATGCTTTCTCATCGAGATTGAGAAAGACCCAACTCCATAAACACATTGAACTAGCATGAACAAATTCCCAATAAGACATCCTAATAACAACACATGATCCAATGTGATAATAATCTTGTCTTTAGATATTCTAACTAATATTTGCTATGTATTACATGTAACATTTGCTCTTTCCTCTTACAACAACTTTGTGATCAAGAGTTTCCCTGCATCTATATCATAATAGCACCCACCACATGACGATTTGTACTCATGCCCTTCTTCATTCTGTGCATGTCTTGCTTGATCCACCGTCTTTAATTTGTGAATCGTTAGTTTTAAATCCTTGCTTCATGTTGTCCTATACCCATGATCTTTGTGATGCCCATTTATTCTTATTAATTAATAACAAGTATGGAGCCTTCAATAACTCCTCTCCCTTCTCCGTGTTCCCGCACTAAATCAAATGATTCGGTCCAACACAAAGTCGAGTTCATGGGTAAAAACCACGAACAGAGTCTCCCAACTCGAGCTTTCAACCTGAACCATACAGGTCTTATACTAACATGAGTTGCTTATAGGGAAACCCAACCATATTTCAATAAGTTGTTCCTGACACGTTACAACCATATTACAATTAAGTAACAAATCTAATTGCATCAATTTCAAAGTAAATGTGCAAAGAATAATATGAGGCATAACTAAAATGATCTTATAGAACGAGGAGCCGACTCGTAAGATTAAACGTAGAACACCAGAGCTGTAGGCATGAAGAACGTAGTAGAAAATAGATCTTGAATCTTTCTCTTAGAGTATAGAGTGGAAAATAGAGAGAAGAGAACTTGTTGCTATTGTTGTGCGTTGTAGATTTAGGTATGGAGTCTTATTTATAGTGCAAGAGTCCTCATAATGGTTGTCTTTGAGAAAGTAGCCATTGTGAACAAATCAAAAATGAAATCACCTTCAAAAATCTTCATGAAATGGAATATGATCCATCATGATACAAAAGAATGATCGATCATATGAATTTAGATGATTGATCAGAATCAAAAGATGATAGATCAAACATAAAAATTGATCGATCAGAATATAGTAGTTATAAATCAAATAATGATCGAATAGGAAAATAAGTTTAATCGATAAGATATGATAGATCATGTTAGAATGATAGATCGATTAGCTTGACTCTTTGACCTATAAGTCGAAGTCCAAGAGTTGAATTGAAATATGCATGATACTTGAGGTCTTTTATATTTTAAGACAATTACTAATGCATAACTCAATAAACATCTTCCTTCTTGAGCTTGAGCTAAAGTTCCGTAGCTTTGAACTCCTTTGGCTTCTTAGCTTCTTCATCAGCTTGAGCTCCTCAGGCTTGAGCTTGTTCTTGATTCAGTAGCTTTTCTGCTCTTGACCTAGCTGCATGCTTTACACACAAGTTTTGTTATCATCAAAATATGTACGCTCATGCGTCAACAATCTCTCAACTTATGCTTGAACTAACACATGATAATTAGATCATGCTAGATTGTGGACCGATTGGGATCAGAAATTGTAGGCCACAAACCGTTCTTGGGTCAGGTCACTTTAGATATAAAGGGGCCCGACCCTCTCTCCCTTCTTGTGTTTTTTTAGCACTAACTTTGTTCTAGCTTGACAGATTTCTCCATTTTGTACCCCATAAACCTTGTTCAATTTCTTGAAACCATTCAATATCTACTTTACACTTCATTGTTCTTCATTGATTCTTTGAAATCCATGTATTATCATACACCACCTTGATTAACGTAAAATTGGTGATGTTAATATCATCAAATTATAGTACTGTCATTTTCGCATTGCATTAGAAATCGACCCTGAATGTATCTCTACAAGGAGGGGCTTGAATTGAATAAATTTAATATTTAACCTGGGTAATCCAGGATCGAACTCAGGGACACGAGCTACCTAATCAATTAATCAGATATTAATACCTAGATTAAGTGAATAATCTATCTACTTAGGCCAATACACAAACAATACATGAACTATAATGCACAAATGAGATGCATGGGCAGGATGTATTTTTGATTGATTTTTATGCAATTTAAGAAGAATCAAAATGCAATAAAATATAATGCAAACATATATACATGCAAAATATACCCCTAAATGATCAAGTAATCGTACAAGGCATTAAGAATCAGTTTCATAAGCATTTGATGCATCAAATCTAAGTCCAAATTAATCTCAAGTCCTTTAAATGATCAGTACAATGACACATTGATAAATAAATTAAATGGTTTATTTATGATGTCAAATCAAGAATAAATTTAAGCCAAGAGATAGATAATCAAATAAGCAACATAATGCAATTGAAATAAACAAAATGAAGTTTATATTCTCAAGTTATAAAGGAAATAGTCTAGGGGCATAATTGTAAAACAAAAGATAAAAATACATAAAAATTATTAAAAAAAGTTCTCGGAGGGCATTTTTGCAAATACATAAAGCTGGAAGGGCTTATCTGTAATTTTTCCTTACACACGAGGACCAATATGCAATTTTCAAGACCAGATGGGGTCCTTGTGCAAAATACCTGAGCACGCCATGTGAGGCACGTACGCCCAGGACCTGTCGGTAAATTAGGAGAAGTGGCGAGGCATAACTGCAAAATATCTGATCCTACACGTAAGGCGCACATGGGCAGAGGCTCGGGGTGCAGGTTGGTGCCGATGCAGGTGTCTCGGGTCACGTGGGTGGCTCGAGGTGACTCGGGAAAGGCTCAGTTCCACCGAGCCTCCGCACTTCGGGGCTTGTGACATAGTTGATTCTGAGATGTTAGATGGACATCAAAGGGATGTTGATAACCGAGAAAAATAGAGGGTCGTACAGTTTCACATGGCGCGATCGCAGTCGATGAGTTGACCGCTCAACAAATCTCAGCTAATCAATAGATAACCCACAACAAGAATAAAGCAATTGAATATCAAAATTGTGGAGTTAAAATTTATTATAAATCTACAACAATGTGTATAACATGTAAATATGTGTAGAGGTCGAACACTGGGAGCAAACGGTAGGAGCCACAACTAGTGCACAAAAACTTTGTCTTTCATCTCTTGACCATTTATTATTTTTGTGAGTTTTTTTATTTTATTTATTTTTTAAATTTTTTTATTTTTGTTTTATATATTTTTATTTTGATTTTTAATTTTCTAATTTTTATATTTTCTTTTTATATATTTATTATTATTATTATTCTTTTATTAAACAATACAACCTATATAAGGCTTTATATATACAATATATAGAAGTCTATTTATAAATACTAATAAATATAAATAAAAATCAAAAAATAAATTGTTTTTAGGTGTTTTCATATTTTCTAATTTTTTATCATTTTTCATGAATTTTGCTAATTTAGATCCCAAATAAGGGATTAATTAAATTCGATCGAAATTGAATTGGGTGTTAAAATAATAAATAATTATTAAAATTACCCAAACCAATTTTAATATATATATAATTATAAAATAAAAAAGATATATTTTTGAATTTTTAAAGGATTTATTAGATTTTTATAAGAGATTATGGGGGTTTTCAATTTTTAGGCCTTTTGTTTTTCCATTTTTAGTGATTTTTAGTCTATAATTAAAATAGGATAAAAAATACTATATATATTTTGGAATTTTTAGACATGTTTTTATATTTTTTTGGTATTTTATAAGTTAAACATGGAATATATAGGCTCCTTTATATTTTTAATAAAAAGATTAAAAGCAAAAAAATTCAAATAAAATAAGGGCTTGAATATATTTGATATAAAGCATTTAACTCTATTTTTGTGGATTTTTAGGAATTATTAGCTATATTTAATAAATAGATAAAAGTTACAAAAATGCATGTCATGGCAGGGTCATTTTTGCAATAAAAATAAATGAGAGGGGCTTGGTGCAATTTCGCCAAAAGTATACAATGTTACTTTCATTTTATTGAACTATTTAATAAATACAAAATGCTAGGGGACCTCTTATGCAATTTGACCATCACGTGGGACTATACGTGATGTAGTCTAGGAAGGACCTAAATGCAAATATGAGAAAATACAGGGGCCTTCAAGCAATTTTTACAAAAATATATATTGTTATCCACAATTTGTGTCCCTGCAATTTGCCCAGCTCATGTGGGACGACATGCGAGCTGAGCTGGACATGATCTAATTGCAAATACATAAAGCTCAGGGTCCAATTATTTTTAAACAATGAACTTTATTTACTGGACTTAATAATAATTACAAAAATGTGGGGCTTAATAGGCAATTATCCCAACATAAAGTGCTGATCGGACGGTTCTGGGCCTTCACTTGCCAGGGTCCTAATAGGAAATTATCCTAATATTTAATTCCTTTTTCTTTTCTTCTCTTTATTCTATAATTTTGGCATTAAAAACCTTATTTTATATACAAATAATACAATAAATAATGAATGCTATTTTGTACAAATACATGTTATTTACATGCATTAGCTAGGGTTTTTAAGGCCAAAATGATAGAATAAAGAATGATGAAATGGACTTTCATCATCCCCCCAATACTTGCCTTTGCTAGTCCCTAGTAAACACTTATGCAATAAGTATGAGAAGAATAAAGAAGAAAAGAAAAAGAAAGAATAGATTTCAATAATTAAACTTGTCATAACAAAATCAAAGTTTGGATCTCATGTTAGACCTTGATGTAAAAATGTGTGTGGAACCTGGTCGAGAACCAAATTTAAAACACAACAACCTTCGAGAGTCACAGAACTCGGTTCAAACCACCTCAATAGCCAGGTCAGAACTAGCCTACATCATACACAAACCCTTATGACTATGAAGCTGACTTGTACGGTGTAAGTGATAGTGGCTCTCCCCAACTGAAATGACAAAGGAACTGACTTCTCCAGAATGACAACCCAATGATTCCCAATCCAGCACTCTGTCCTCGAGGAGCGAGGTATTCCCTTCTAAGTTCAAGTGGCATCCAACTCAAGAGGAGGAGGTGAAGAAAAGAATGGATGGTAGCCGGTGTAGCTACCTATCCTGGGATGCCTGACCAATGTAGTCAAGTCATCCAGCTGCAGGCTTACATGGTGTAACTTTGATGCTCAAGCTTGCTTATTTTCTATACAACATATATACATACTCCGACAGGCATTTTATTTTCAATCAGGACTGCCCACTTTTTTGGAGTTTTTTTTTCTTTTTTTCTCTTTTTTTCAACATACTATTTACAGTAACATTTACATAAGGGGTTTTCCCTCTTGAGCCAAAAGACTATCCCTCTTTTGAAGCTTTATTGCAACCCACACTCTCCTGTCTTTAGAATTCATGGTAACTAGACTAGGTTGGGGTATACCTCCCTCCCTAGACGAGGACGGATGTTTCCACCCGTGCACGTCTCAGACTGGCAAATCCAACCCCATCACCACTCCAACCTAGTTGAGCCAAGTGAAAGGTGCACGTGTCTAAGTTAGGTCACGACCGACAAGAGTCATGCGTGTGTCTCGAAAAGTTGCAGTTAGTCAGTTGAGGTGACTTGAACCCAGCCTTAATTCTCAAAGAATTAAGTCCCAATGGACCTAAGTACCTTAAATCTAGTTCCCATAAGATTCCAGTGTGGTTAGGTGCAGTAAGGTCCAACTAAGCTCCAATCTTCGACTTTATTGGACTAGTTCAATCATCAAGCTCAATTGAAAAGAATATGAATGCTATGAAAATGCTATGTACAATGATGCACAGAATGATGCAATTTTTTTAAAGAATTTGAAAACAAAGAGAATTTTTACACAAAAAATTTTGCAAAAGAATTCTGCCACACAAAGTATAGAATATGTACAACTATTTACACGGGTGTGCTTCTTTTTATTTACTTACAAGACTTAAGAATTTAAAAGAATTTACACATTTTAACAAGTTATTTTTATAGGTATATAGAATTGATAAAGAATTTTATTTATTTATTTTTATTTATACATGTATATTTTTATTTTATTTAAGGATGCATTTATTCCTCAAATTTATTTGAAAATACTTTTGAAAACTGTAGTACAAAATAATTTTTTCAAATATTTACAAACATTTGAAAGCTGTTTTGCAAAGATTTTTCAAACAGTATATATACATTTTTCAAAATATTTTCACAACCATTTTCAAAACCATTTGCAAATAGGTTTTCAAATCCTTTTATTTCACACAAAGAAAAGAATTTTTCAATCAAAATATCTTTACAAAGGTTGAAAATGTTTCACAAAAGTTTTCCGAATGGTTCACACCATTTTTCAAATCATTTTGCAAAAATATTTTTATCCTGATTTATTAACCAGTATATACAAAAAGAATTTGAGGAATAAAAAGCATTATTAATGGGTTTTTAATGAATTATATATAGTATATGTAGCCTTATTTATTATTAATAATACGAAAGTCCGAGTTATGGCTAAAGTATATAAAGAGTATATACGACCCCCTATACTTAGCATGAGTTATGTCCTCATAGATCGAAAAGAGAAAGAGAAGACATAACTCATACTGAGTATAGAAACGACCGAATAAGGAATGAAAGAATGAAGAGATAAATGAATAAGAAGGTGACCTTCCCTCCTATACTTAGGATTAAATAATCCTAAGTATAACAGACTGTACACAAAGCAGGGAGGGTCAAGGGTGGGAATAAACAGATCACTGCTCAGGTTGTCTCCCCCTATACTTAGGGTGAGATATCCCTAAGTATAGCAGAGCAAATCAACAAGAGAGGAGACAGTGGATGGGATCAATGAATGAAAGAATCCAGGGAGCACACCCCTATACTTAGGATAAAGTACGTCTTAAGTACATCAGACTGACAAAAATGGGCGACACCTTTTCTATAGAAAATGAAAAATGAAAACGAAAATAAGAAAAGATAGAGATATACAGATAGATGAAAAAGATCATAGAGAATATATGCATCACTCCCCCTATACTTAGGGTAAAGGGTCCCTAAGCATAAGCAACGACAGGAGTGATGAAACGGAACGTATAAAGAACAACACAGTGTGTACCCCCTATACATAGGATAAAGTACGTCCTAAGTAGAGATACACAGATATGGTGAAATATCTAGGGCACACAAGACATAAAGAAGAACGAAGGAATGGAATACACAACACGTATATACAACAAGTAAAGAATGTTGAAGGCTAGGACAGTATCTGACAAGCAAATGTCGTGCTCTCGTCGTCGTCCCCCTATGAGAACGATGACACAGTCAGACAGTGAAAATACACCCGGATATGTAATCAAATGGGTGTCAGCTACTGGGGACAAGCGATCGAAAACTAAACCAGGGACCGATAGCATGAATCAAAACATTGGCTCATAAGGAAGGAATGAGTGAACAGAGATGATACTGTAAGACATGGAGAAAGAAAGAATAGTACAGACTCCTCCAAGCCAGTCATGGTCTCAAAAAGGTCTAAAGTGAAGAGCAGGAGACTCTCAATGTAGAAGCATGATATCTGGTGGTCGGAAAATCAGAAAGTCAGAAAGACAGCAAGAACATGACTGAACACCATGATGCATGGCTCAGCCTTATGAGGGTCGTCAAGGTGAGCGGACTCAGATGAGTCAAAGATCTCAAAATAATCAGAAGACTTGGTTCTGTGCTCCTACCGACAGGAGCAACAACCAGGGAGGAGACCAAGTACATAATTCAGAAGACCTGACTTCATGCTCCACCAGAAAGGAGACACTAGAAGTGAAGCCGAGTACCTAGAAAATGATGCAGCCTCCCGCAGATAACCCTCGGGAAGTGGTACATGCTAGTCAATGAAGAATTAGAGAAAGAGGGGCTCTCCCTTACGAGGACCGTCAAGGAGAGCGGACTCAAAGGATTCTAGTCAGATATTCCCAAGATCCGACAGATCGGATAAACATCAAAGTAGTGGGGACCTAAAGATATAACAGCTGACTTGGTTCCATGCCCCAACAGACAGGGAGACACAATCAGTAAGGGAACCAAGCGTAAGGAGAGTGTTGCATTTTCCCGCAGATAGTCCTCAGGGAAGAATGCAAACTAAGCAATGAATATTCAGATCAGATTTCGTCCTTGAGAGGGTCGTCAAGGAGAGAGAGCTCAAAGGAGATGGATCCATCAGACGGATTTTTAGAAGCGGTCTCGGTAATTGATAGATTGACTACCAGTAGAAGAGACCGACTGATAAAGAAAAATGTCATAGTCTCTCGCAGAAAACCCTCAGAGAGCACTACGAACTAGGCAAGGAATAATAAAAAAATGTGGGACTCATCCTTACGAGGACCATCAAGGAGAGTTGACTCAAAGGAGTCAGGGAAATTGACCTCTTGCACCTACAGATCAGGAGCACAATCAGTAGGGAGGTTAATCAGTCAAAGCAGACGACTCAGTTCCGTGCTCTGGCAGATAGGCAACACAAACAGGGAGGGAACCAAGCGTAGAGAATGTGCTGCATTTCCCGCAGACAATCCTCAGGAATAATGCAAGCTAAGTCAATCAGGTCTTAGGATTGCTGGCATCAAATCTCAGGACCTCAAAAACAATTAATCAATCATCAAGAAGAGGGCATAATATCATGTGAGGGATATGAAATAATCAGGTCAATTACAACACTTCCCTCGAGTCAATCTAATCAGCTGAGATGGCACAAAATAAAAGCAGAAATCCTCAGAGTGCCATGGGTGAATGAAACAATCATGAGATCATGGATGGGTCAATCAAGAAGATGAGAGAGATCATGTGGGTTCCGCACACCATCACTCTGAAGTCCAAATCAAGATAGTCAATGAATTCTCTTAATCAATATGGTCGGAACCTCAAAATATATAGATCAATCAAAGCTCATGAAATCCTCATCAAGTCATCAAAATATATCACATCCTCAATCCGATGTGCATGATCAAAAATCCTCAATGAAGAATCATACCTATTATTCATGCATCCTCAAGGTCCTGAATAAGTTCTTATGCACATGTTAGAAGACAAATCCACCATGAGTAGGACATCAATCTCAGCCTCATGCCAGACTTATTCCAATAATCAATGTAAAATCCTCGATGCGGGCTATGTCCGTAAGCATAGCAATACCGGGTAAGAGAAGTGATGATACCGAGGGGCACGAGGAGGGTGGGCGAGATGAAGGTGGACATAGTCAAAATTGTAATTCAAGGAAAGGAGACTCCTTGGACTAGACTAGATGTGGGTGATATGGGTAAGGAGAGAAGCCACAAAATCCGGCTAAGAAGATGAAGCTCAAAACCTGATATCACAACTCGATGCAAATGAGGAGGTGTATGTTACAAGAGAGATAGAGAGACTCAAAGATGAAAAAGGCCAACTCACACGGATGAGACTGATAACTCTAAGAGAGATGAAAAATGCAAATGGACTCCGGGTCACAATCAATACACAAAGCAAACCCCGGATTCACCTACTCAACACAATGAAGACCAAGATGCAGTCTTTTATCTTTATGATTTTAGAGTTAGGTGATCATCACAAAGTTGTACACACCGAAGACAAGCTTGGGATTTGGGCACTAATCCTTAGCGTGTACATAGGAATAAAATGTGCATAAATGGAGGGGGTTTCTCTCCCCAATACAAGGAATCCATTACATTTTATTTTAGAGATCAAGTAGAGTCAGCAGTCCCACTTTTATTTATGTTGTTACTTTTTTTTGTTTAATTTTCAATGCACATGCCTATCGGGGTTCCAATTCCATTTAGCATCCTAAGTAGTCAAAATCAGAGGGAGAAGACCGAAAAAGCCATGCAAGTCAGAAATCGATGATGCATGCAAAGTCAGAAGACTTACAGTGCTTCCTAGCTCTCTCAATGCGGGATGCAAGACATAATTGAAAACCTATGCTATATGAGATGCAATCCGATGAAATCGCCCTAAGATAGTAACTATTATTATCTTGAAGCACAAAATGCTCAATATTCAGAAGCGAGATCCAAAAGTCCGGACTCTGAAGTGCATCGGTGTCCGCCACAACAAATCCTGCAAGCGTTGTATAGCACTTCTCTCGGCGCTCGATCACAAATCCAAATAAATAGCTATTTAAAATTGACTAAGTCCAAGCAGAATCTATAGGTACATGCAAAGATATTAGGGGCTTTGGACCTTAATCTATCGAACAAACAGATCCTACGCTAGGGCTCATTCACATAAAATAATAAGAATAAAAGTGAAAAAGCGTCAACACTGTCGAGGCTCCTGAGGGAACAATCCCTCGGGCACTGGACCTCGAGAAGTTGAAGTGTCTGAGCGTCCTGAATTATTACATGCCAAGTGTCACTCTCTCACATAAATTAACGAATTATTATTATTATTATTTTAAGAAAAATGCATAATATCATGAAGCTTAGAGACTGACTCAAAAATTCCTCCAAGTTTGGATCAGTTGCTCTCTCCTGCCGTCTCAGACGGAAGGTCGGCTCCTTCTTGCTTGGGTGCATAGGACCTCCTAAGAGATCCTCTGTCGTGTTGCGGTCCCTCACAATAAATTCAAATATGAAGGAGTGTTAGATAGTTCATAATAATTATTAAATAATAGAGAAAAATAAATAAATAAATACAAAATATATAAATAAATGAATGAACAAGAGATATAAGACAAAATGAAATAATCTTCGACTAAGCGACGTTGCTCCCCGAAAATGACGCTATTTGATAACCGAGAAAAATAAAGGGTCATACAGTTTCACAAGGCGAGACCGCAGTTGATGCATTGACTGCTCAACAAATCTCAACTGATCAAAAGATAACCCACAACAAGAATAAAGCATTTGAATATAAAAAATGTGGAGTTAAAATTTATTATAACTCTACAACAATGTGTATAGCATGTAAGTATGTGTAGAGGTCACACAATGGGAGCAAACGGTAGAAGGAGGCACAACTAGTGCACAAAACTTTATCTTTTATCTCTTGTCCATTTATTATTTTTGTAGATTTATTATTATATATATATTTTTTAATTTTTTTGTTATATAAATTTTTTATTTTGATTTTAAATTTTCCAATTTGATATTTTCTTTTTATATATTTATTATTATTTTTCTTTTATATAAACAATATAATCTATATAAGGCTTTATATATACAATATATAGACTTATATTTATAAATACTAATAAATATAGATAAAATAAAAAATAAATTGTTTTTAAGTGTTTTCATAATTTTTTGTCATTTTTCAGGAATTTTTGCTCATTTTTATGTATTTTAAAATCTAAAAGATCCTAAATAAGGGATTAATTAAATTCGACCGAAATTAAATTGGATGTTCAATAAATAAATAATTCTCAAAATTACCCAAACCAATTTTAATATATATAATTATAAAATAGAAAAGATATATTTTTGAATTTTAAAGGATTTTTTAGATTTTTATAAAAGATTTTGGGGTTTTTCAATTTTTAGGCCTTTTGTTTTTCCATTTTTGTGATTTTTGGTTTGTAACTAAAATAGGATAAAATATACTATATATATTTTTTGGAATTTTTAGACACATTTTCATATTTTTTTGGTATTTTATAAGTTAAACAGGGAATATATAGGCTCCTTTATATTTTTAATTACTAAATTAATTACAAAAAAGCCAAATAAAATAAAGACATGAATATACTTGACATGAAGCATCTAGCCATATTTTTTGAATTTTTAGGAGCACATTAGCTATATTTAATAAATAGATAAAAGCTACAAAAATACATGTCCTAACATGGAGCATTTTGCAATAAAAATAAATGAGAGGGGGCTTGGTGCAATTTCGCCAAAAGTATACAACATTACTTTCATTTTATTGAACTATTTAATAAATACAAAAACTCTAGGGACCTCTTATGCAATTTGACCATCACGTGGGACTACACGTGATGCAGTCGAGGAAGGACCTGAATGCAAATATGAGGAAATACGGGGGCCTTCCAGCAATTTTTTTACAAAAATATATAATGTTATCCACAATTTATTGGACTAAAGATAAATACAAAAACTTTCAGGGGTGTCCCTGCAATTTGCCTAGCTCACGTGGGACGACACATGAGCTGAGCTGGATAGGACCTAATTGCAAATAAATAAAGCTCAGGGCCCTAATTGCAAAATATCCAATTATTTTTAAATGACAAACTTTATTTACAGGACTTAATAATAATTACAAAAATGTAGGGCTTAATAGGCAATTACCCCAAGATAAGGTGCGGATCGGACGGTTCTGGCACCATCACTTGCCACGTGTCGCTCGTTGGTGGCCCGATGATGGTTCGAGAATGCACTGTGGAGATTAGATCGGCAGAGCTTGGTCTGACGGTGAAGACGTGGTTGCATCCTAAGGCTGAGGTTCAATCTGGGTTGCAGCTCCTGATCGGACGACAGAGAGCTCGATGAAAGAACATGGAAGAACACTCGCCTAGGCGAGGTTCCTCCGATCCAAACTCCCTCCTCCGGCATTGCTGCAAGATCAGAGATGGCCCAATGGATTCCTGGCAAGGTTCTCTTCATGCTTGGATTGACAGAAGGGGCGGAGAGTCACCGGAGAACCACCACAAGCTCGAGGAAGATGTGACGCTCTAGGTACCTCCGGCGGACTTTGATTCCGGCTCCTGGCGCTTGTTTGCGTGCCTAACCTGCACAGGAAAGAAACACGGCTCGAGAAGGAGTTCCTACGACCAGAAGTGAAGCTGAAATGCATAGAAAATGAAGTGGACGGTGAACCTCCAGTGATGGGTGGTGGATGGGCTTCGATTCGCAGAACGAAGGAGGTTTCTAGTTGGTTCAAGGTGGCTGAGAGGTGGAGAAGGCAGTAGGGATTGAAGATGAGGCGGTCAGCGGGGTGGCCAACAGTTAGAGCACGGTGGAATCATTTGCCTGAGCAGAGCTCCGGTGAACTACGAATTGGCTAACCTAGGCTAATTAACTACTTAAAACCCGAAATTTAAAACATAGAAACATTCCTATGAGATACAACTACCTAGGAAATGATAAATAACACAGATCAAACCTGGTTGGATGCTAGGGAGCAGGACTGCCGGCGATAGTGGCCGTGGGTGCACCCCCTCCTCCGCGAGCATCCTGGACCTCAGGGGATCCTCTCCTATCATGAGAGTGCTTCTCTTTGGCCGAGATCTGGAGCTTTAGGGCTTGGGGGATGATCAAATTTGAGTGGAGAATATGGAGGTTTTATTTATAAAACAATCAGGCACCCTTATTGACCAGGCGAAAATCAAAGAAATGACGCTATGTACAGGGGTTCCAGGATCTCGGTGAGATTCTAGGATGATCAGAGAGCATTTTTTATGAAGGTATCATGGACAGATGATGGATGGATCATGCAGGAAAAAGGCAAGAAAATCGGAGAAAATACAGATCTAATGCGCAGAAGCTTGGATGGGAAAGTTGACCAGAGGTCAACGGTCTAAGACCTGTCATTGGTCCATGTAGGCGCGCTACAAGACAAAATAGTAGGGTTATTCGAATATAATTAATTAAAAATAATAAATGATTTATTATTTTTTCAAATATAAAATAAAAATTGCTTATTATTTTATGTAGTATTTTATTTTGTTATTTATTTATTTTTTTGGCTTAATTTATTAGTAGCTAATTTTTATTAGTGTATTATAGGTATATTCATCTATGTTTTGTACATTTTTATTTTTATTTTGTATTTTGTATTTTATTATTTTATTCTTTTATTTTATATATTTACGACTTATTTTATGAGTATAAATATATTTTTATTATATTTTTATGATGATGTTTGTACACTTAAATAAATAGATATGTATATTATGTAGGTATATTTATAGGTGTTTTACCTATGTTTTATGTACATCTTTTTTTTATGTATTTTATTGGATTTATTTTGGTTTTATATTTTTAATAGAATATAGATAATATTACAATATTATAAAAATATAAAAGAATGGGATCCACTTTTATTTATATACATGTACCACATAGGTATTTTGTCTATGTTTTGGAATAGTCTTATTTTAATATGCATATATGTTATAATTAATAATTACAAAATTACAAAATATAAATTTGTAAAAATAATGAATAATGAATAAATTGAATATTTTAATCAGTATAATATACAATGAGGGTTAAAAACCTAACTTTCACACAGTAACTCCAAACAAATATAAAACCACCACCACTAAATAGCTTGTGAAAAGTTATATACAATTAGAGGTGATTTTCTATGTTTTGAGTTTCTATTTGAAAGATATGGGTCTGGAAAGTTGGGTTCTTGGATTTTTATTTTGTGTATAAAATGAAGACTGTGTATTATTTTTGTACAAACTCAATTTTGTACTTTTTTCATTATTATCTACAAATTTTATGTACAAAGTTTCTTTATTTGATGAATAAATAATAAAGAATAAAATATGTATAAAAAATGCTTAAATAATGAATGAAAAGAATTGGGTTTTTATTCTATTTTGGCCTTTATCTCCCCCTACTTTATTCCTTGTTGACCAACTCAATTCTTGACTTGGTCTCGGGGTTCAGGGTCATAAAATATTTTCAATATTTTATTCCTTTTTCTTTTCTTCTCTTTATTCTATAATTCTGGCATTAAAAACCTTATTTTATATACAAATAATACAAAAAATAATGAATGCTATATTGTACAAATTCATGTTATTTACATGCATTAGCTAGAGTTTTTAAGGCCCCAATGATAGACTAAAGAATGATGAAATGGAGTTTCATCAGGTGCCATCCAACAACACCTGTAACTCCTGGGGACTTCTGCTCCTCTTTGTGTCGGTGCAGACGGAGCTCCGGTAAGGACGCCAGAGCTCCTCCGTGCTTCATAGTGATTGCTGATGATCCTAGAAGCTTCCTGGGATGCGCACGAGTGCTCAAACTGGAGAGAAGAGGTGGGGCCTCTCGGACATGGTCGTCAATGAATGCTCACCTGAGGCTGAGCTCTAGAATGGAGCTCTACCCAAATTCCAGCCACTGAAGATGTGCCTGCAATAGGGGTTAGATGGATAATCGAAATGTGCATGGGTACGAGCTGAGGGTGAACGAAGGGCAGTGGAGCAAAGAAGGTGATTCCCCACATGGTTTCTTCTCCGACATGGTCATATAAGAATGCTTGGGATAAAGGAGGGTCATGATGGAGAGGAGAGGTGCTCGGCGGCATCAACGTGGGTCACTGACCTACGACGAAGCTAGAGGGTATCTTAGGTAAAGATGGGGGTAGCTGCGTAGTGCGATATAAATATGAGAAATTAAACAAAAAAATAAATTGAAAGCTTACCTGGGAGATTGAAAAGTATGCAGGGTGGAAGCATTGCATGGGCGAGCTCCAAGAGGAGCTCCGGTCTTCGCTCGACCTGGGTGACCGCACTAGGGAGCTTGAGCAGGCACCTGGAAGGTGCTGCAGCATGGCTGATGGCCATGGGTCTCACTGGTGTTATCGATTGTGATTGACACTCCCTCCCCCATCCCCTATCACAAAAGGGAGTGGAGTGGCTAGGATAGGGGTTCGCCTCTGAATTGGTGGACTCGATCGAATGGAGCATATGGAGGGATTTGAAGGAAAATGACGTTTACAGCTCGAGTGAGGGAGGGTTGAAATTGCAAGTTAGGGTTTAGACGTGAATTGTGGATGTGGGGTCTCGATCATGGGTGTAAGGATTGTCAATGAGAGTGAATGGGGAGGTTAGGATAACAAGGAGATGAAGGGGGTCAGTGAGCTACATCATGGGAGAGGGTGGTTACAGGAGGAGGAAGATGAAGTGGGAGTTGTTGGATCGTGCGATCCAATGAACTAGGGAAGAGAGTGAAGGTGTGGTCCAGATGCACATGAAAATTAGAAATAATAAAAAGTTAAAAGGAAAACAAAATAAAATAGTTGAAGTTGAATAAGAAAAATTTCAACATGAAAGTTGTAGATCTCGATGAGATCTATAAGTTTCATGTTAAATAAAAAGTCAAAAGAAGTCATGTTTTCATATTAAAATTTTTGTACGTATTTTTAAGGATTTAAAAATACTTGTTTTAATTTTTTATGATTTTTTTGTAATTTTTAATTTAATGTCAAAACAAATATGTACAATATTAATCTAATTTTATAAGATTTTTGATAATTAAGAAAACACATAAATAAAGTCACATTAATATAATTATTTATATATAACAATTAGGGTTAGTTATGTACATGGGATTTATTGTTAATGTTAGTGAATTAGATTTGAATCTTATTTAATTGTTTAAGTAGGAGGATTAATAAGTAAGAAATATGATGATAAATTACAGATTTATCACCGCCCTATATTTAAACAGTGCTCGTACTCGAGCAAATAAAGAATGATAAGTTGGATTAATTCCTAACTATATATGTGAATATTCAAAACTTGATTCATTAAGAACCTTCTGTTTTAGTGATCCTAAAATTATAAGTTGAATCAAGCTCTAATACTCAAAAGGAATCCAACTTTCCTAATTATCAGACTATCTCTGTATACATATAGCATAAGAATATGACGTTAAGTGTGAACTGCATTTATGAGAGTCGAGTCGAAACGTCACCAAAGTCCTAGACCAAGAGATTCTCTTAAGAACTCAATCCTCAACACTAGGGAATAAATCATTTATTGCATTCAATCAACCATCTCTTTAGTTGTCATACTTGAAAGTAAAGGTGAAAGGCTAGCTACTGGAGGACATAGGTTGGTGTCTTTTCTTCTCTCCCTCTCATTGGAACAAGGATCCTCTCGCCTTATTAACTCAACACATGTATATTTTTGGTGTTGATCAATGTTTCCGTCAAGAAAGTGATGAGCCATCTACATTTGATCTCCTGGGAATGCATCGGGTGTGTCTCTTTTGAGCATCTAAGGTACCTTTGACACACATACTTCTTTCACTATACGATGCAGAGCCCTTTTTGGGTGCTATCATAACTCATAAAAGCCTAAAATATTGGTCCAAGTGGACACTTTGGAAGGCTGGGAGCGCCCGCCTTTGGTGGAAGCTCTTTGTATTTGTCTTTGTAGTGTGAGAGCTTTTCTTTTCTCTTTCCTTTCTTTTTATTGATTTTTGACAGCTCCACTGCTTTTACCAAAAGTTGGCGCATAGTGATCAACATTCTTTTAGATTTCATCACACCTTGACACATAGGTAAATATCAAGAGGTTGGCGCAAGAACCTTGTTCTCATATTGTCTTAAGACACTCTGATTTCATGAAGCCTTCATCAATTTTATCTCATCCTCGAGCATCATTAAATTGGTCCAGACTCAAATCTCAAATCCTAGTTCATAAAGTGGCACCTCAATTCATCTCATCATTGGTTGCAGTTGTGTATTTGATGTGCGGGTCATATTCTTTAAGGTAGAGATTAATCATGCAATATAGCACACCTACCTTTCAAACTAGGGAAGTGTGAATAATAAAGTCTCAAACCCTAATGACTAAGGTTGGTTAACTCTGAATCCTAAGACCTCATAAACATATAAGACAAAGTTTCTTTATTCCTCAAGTCTTGAGTGATAGTGTCAGGGATACATCCAACTTATTTGGTTAGTATTTATTTTTTTGTGATTTTGATTTTTTTTCAAAATTTTATGTTGTTTTTTTGAACAAAGTTGGATTTATTTACAAACACAAGTTAGACTCTTTTACACCCTCAATTTTGAAAAGATTTTTGAAATCATTTTACAAGAATTTTTACACAAATCAGTTCAAAAGACTTTACCCTAGCTCAAAAATTTTTAACACTTTGAATATATGAGCTATGGCTAAAGTATATATGAAATATATACGGTATACCCCCCATACTTGACTTGTGCTATGTCCTCATGGAACTAAGTGATATGAAGACATAGCTCATGCTAAAATACAAAGGGACATACGTTAACTGACTTGGGTCTTCCCCCATACTTAGTTTGAAAATAACCTAAATATAAGAAGATGACCAAGAAGAGGGGCAAATGAGTGAAGAATAGAAATGGACGGGGACTCGGTCCCCCTATACTTAGGTTGAGAAGGGCTTAAGTAGAGATATGTGCTATATAGATGGAGGAACCCAAGTTGAACAATTAGAGATACCATGTTCCCCCTGTACTTAGGCTGAAAAGGAGCCTCAATATCTGGATATGGAGCTAAATATGGGGAACTGGGACATTGGTTAGGGTTAGATAAATCTTATTAGATGAATGAATCTATGGACATTGAATAATGGAGTTAGGGTTTACGGTAGGGATGGGGAGAATACACAGTCAAGGCTCAAACCACTCAAGCAAAACCATGAGTTCACCAACTCACATGAAGACCAACAAATATCGGTCATTTATCTTTTCGATTTTATTGGAGATCATCCAATATATAAGTCTGTTACACAAGGTTTAATGATAAGCTTTGGGTACTATCCTAGGGATGTGTTCTCACTTCTCTGAAGGATATGGTATAATCCTCAAGCGCATCATGGAAGCATGAGCGTCGTATCGAATACGACGTTAGAACGACTAGTCGCACTAGTTGTTCTATGCAGCGGAATTTAAAAACATTTTCAGGCAATGAAACCACATGATCCAAGAACGATTCTCGGATCGTTTCATCTAGAACCACATCAAGTATAAAGGAATACCTCTTGAAGCGTGGTTGATCGAGTCTCTACGAAAAGGTACCTCCTGTCTCAAGTTCGATCGTTGAAGAAGAGGCTTGCGAGCGCGGGGATGAGTCGCATGATCCTCGCAATCCAACAAGTTGATCCAAGCATGGTGAACTCCTGATCTCGTCGTACGAGATCGAACACCTTCTTCATGAGCGTAGCACTCCAAAGAAGATGGAGAACCGCAGAACGTTGAAGCGGCGGCGTGGTGGCGAAGCGATGACGACTTCTCTCTTCTAGGGTTTGGTGGACGGCCACCAAGAAGGAGAGAAGAGAGTTAACGTGTAGAATGAGAGAGAAAGAGAGAGAAGAGAGAGTTGTATCTCAATTGCATAACCTTAGAGAGCATGGTATGGCTCTCTATTTATAGGGTTTTGGGATTCATGGATCACAATCCATGGGACACATAAAATCAGTGGATGAGATTGATTTATGTTCAATCTAATGGTCAAGATTGTTGTTGGTAAAAACCAACAACTAATAATATAATTTAAATCAAATATATTTGACAAATCAAATACAATTCAATCCTAAATTAAATCAAGCAATTAAGGAGATAATCATCATGGAGATAATATCTCCCCATGAAACATGGTGGACGGCCACCAATTCCATATAAGACTTGGTAGTTGTCCGCATGTTTCCATGTGGAGGCAATCTCATGAAATCTCGTGAGATTGCATATCTCCATGAAAATCTCCATTAATTTTCCAACAACTTTTGTTGTGATTTATTCTTCAAAAATAATTCATAATTAATTTTGAGAATATTGCAATCTTACCATTGGAATTTTGTGAATCACATTCACAACCCAAAACAAAAATATAATTTACATTTCAATTAATTACAGAATATGTATCCAATACACATCAATAATTAATTAACAAATATAAATTATAATTAGCTCTCTCTAATACATTATAAATCACATTTATAATATATTATGAATAATTGGATATTGCTATCCACATTATTCTTATCCACAATAATTAAATCACATTTAATTATATTGGATAATTTCCACATAGATTAAGATAATTAAATCACATTTAATCATTCTCTTAATGCTCAGATATAGTTCAACTATGGAATTATTCTTGAACCCCTTCAAAAATAATGCGATTTCTCCGTAGATACTTGGAGATAAGGACATGGCGATTGTATTGTTCCACGTACAATGACTTGGATATTGAGATCACATCTCAAATCCAGATCTCATGGACCTCTCATAGATGCTTGATTAAATCAAGGCCGTAAACCTAATCTTATCATTGCATCTGAATCTCATTCAGATCAATGTCCAATAAATGGACTAAGATTAGGTCACTTCTCTACTAAGAGGAGTCACTAAAATCCAAACCTGTTTCATCACTCCCTCGAAATGGAAGCATCATGGTTATACAATCGTTTATGATCAAATCACCCTCAGGTATTCCTAACACCTGTACATCCTGCATACTGGAAGACCTATGATCAACCTGAAGATATAAATCAATTTTACATTGTCATCTTCAGGGTTTGATCACCAAGTTTCTCAATCTTGGTCACTGGGAATCGGTATCGATCATATGATTTCCCAAACCATATATCATACCTTCAAATTCTTGTCATGCTTCCAAAGCACGACGACCATGCATGGAATTTGATCGGTCCCAATACCTCATGAGTGAGCTCATGTCTTCCGGTTCACATGTGAACCTGTATGATCCCTTTGAGAGATCGTATTACTAATATGCCCTTACATGCACACCAGCTCGCTGGTGTATAGACCTTGGATAGGTCATCAACCTATTGGTTTGCCAATTGTACACGCTCAGACATATAGTAACACATCTATCTCTGGTCAGAGGATGTGTGCCTATGTTGTGACAGTATTCAACATAGGTCTTTGGTTATCTCAATCTCGTTAAGTCAATCCTTTGACTCAACTAATCTGACACCTATGAATCACTATTCCCATGCAGAGGACCTGCATCAAGAGGTCGGTCAGATATCAACCATATGAGAAAGGATTGCCATCTCCTACTCAGGCTGGAGATCGTCACTTATTAATTATTTGATGGTTCTTAATGAGTCCTCTATCTAACTCCTTAGATATTCATCCAAGCACCAGCCTCTATGATTCAATAACTGAATCAACAACTGTATGATCATCAAGATGGCCATGGTACATAACCCTAATTGTACTAAGGGACCTATTATGCAAATTGGTTATTCTTCATTTCAGATTAGGGAATGATATTCGCAATAACATTTATTGCATAATGGCTCGCCGTGGGCTCGCATGTCCAACATTCTCAACCTACATAAACATATTGCATACAATGTAGGTATTTTTCTCCCATAAACAAGTATCATTTTTAATTTATTTTATTTTAATCAACTTGCATTATCAGTCCCAATTTTATCTTAGGTTGTCACTGAAATTAATGTGAGAAAGCATACATTCACGTCTACTGTCCAGTCCCAATTCCACTTAATCCTAAGTTATAAATACAGATCAGGAAATCGAGAAAAAGTTAATGCAATCGAGAATCACAATGCATGCCTAAGAAATAAGTACTTACAGTGCCTCCCAACTCTCTCCATGTGTTATGCACGACTGAATTTAAATCTACCTTATATACATGCAAGCCGATTGAAATCGCACTTAAACATGCTACTATTAGCGAGAAATAAATCACCGTGTTTGTCAAATTCAAGCGGTGTTATGGTGTGTCTTACAAATCTATGGGGATGAAGTGAATCTCCTAGATGCTTATTATTGTCCTACCTATGATCAAGCACAATATGATATGAAATAAATAAAGCTCGATGAGTCGTGTGCTTAATATAAGTCGAATGCTCAAGTGGAGCCCCACACGGGTAGGGGTGCAACAAGCTCCACACACCACATAATGCCCAAGTCCAAAAATACAATCGTGAATCCTCAAATGAGGGCCGCTATAAATGTGATTATTACACACATAGATAATAAATAAATACAACAATAAATGCCAATTACTTCTTGATTCTTCAGAGTTGCTTCTATGACTCCTCATAGCGGGAGCTCCCAACTCCTCACCTCTACATCTCCTGAGCATCCTCGATCTCCGCAAGCCCTGCCATATAAGCTATACAATAGATATGATATCAAGAGAGATAATAAACATACAACAATACAACACAAATGCAAACACATCAAAAATAAACATTGATGTAGACATCAAAATAATCATCTTAATTAGATATAAAAATCCAACTAATCAAGAAGATAAGTCGTATCCTTGACAACGACATCATCTGATTAACACAAAATCGGTGATGTTAATATCATCGAATTGTAGTACGATCGACTTCGCATCGCATCATAAACTGAGCATGAATGTATCTATGCGAGGAGGGGATCGATTTGAATAAAATTAAACTTTAACCTGGGCAAGCCAGGGTTGAACTCAGGGACACGAGCTACCTAATCAACTAATCAGATATCAATACTTAGATTAGGTGAATAATCTATCTACCAAGGTCAACACACAAATAATATACGAAATATAATGCACACATGAGATGCATGGACATGATGTATTTTTGGTTGATTTTTATGCAATTTAAGAAGAATAAAATTGCAACAAAATGTAATGCAAACATATATACATGCAAAAATATGCCTCTAAACAATCAAGTAATTGAGCAAGGCATTAACAATCAATTTCGTGAGCGTTTAATGCATCAAATTCTAAGTCTAAATTAATTTCAAGGCCTTTAAATGATTAGTACAATGACACATTGATATAATAAATTAAATGTCCTATTTACGATGTCAAATCAAGAATTAATTTAATCTAAGAAATAGATAATTAAATACGTAACATAATGATATTGAAATCAACAGAAAGGGAGTTAATGTGCTTAAGTTATAATGAAAATGGTTCATGGGCATAATTGTAATACAAAACATAAAAATATATACAAAATTATCACAAAAAGGTACTAGAGGGCATTTTTGCAAACTGCAAAGTCAAAGGGGCTTCCCTATAATTTTTGCTAGCATGGGGGGATCAATATGCAACTTTCAAGACCTGATGGGTCCCTGTGCAAAATACCCAAGAGCACCACATGAGGTGTGCACGCCCATGACCTATCCATGAATACTGAGAAGTGACAGGGAATATCTGCAAAATATCTGAGCATACACATGAGACACACTTGGGCGGAGGCTCGGGGCACGGGTTGGAGATGATGTAGGCGCCTCGAGACATGAGGGTGGCTCGAGGTGACTCGAGCGAGGCTCGGTCCCATCGAGCCTCTACTCTTCGAGGCATGCAAAGTGGATGATCCTAAGCCAGTGGATGAACACTGGAGGGCTGCCTTCCAATGACATCTGTAGCTCGTGGGAGCTTCTTCTCCTCTTTGTCGTGGTGCAGATGGAGCTCCGGCAAGGATGTCACAGCTCCCTTGTGCTCCACAATGACAATTGATGATCTCAGAAGCTTCCTGGGATGCACGTGATGAAGCTCGGGCATGAGATAGGAGGTGATGCCTCCTGTACATGGTTGTCGATGAATGCTCACCTGATGCTAAGCTTTAGAACGGAGCTCTGCCCAAAGTCCAGCCATTGAAGATGTACCTGCAAGAGGGGTTAGATGGATAGCCGAAGCATGCGTGGGTACGAGTGATGAAGGTCAAATTCGCCTCTATTAATAATGTGGAATTGTCGTAGTATATGAGGCAAATTTGGCTCAGTAAAAACCATAATCTTTGAATGTTGTGGAATATTTTAACTTGACAAGTCTACCAAGGTCAAACACAAGGACACAAGCCTCTTTAATCTATTTATCGAATTTTGTTTTATGTATGATTATTTTCTCATTTTCAGCTCTTCACGCAGATGCAGAATGCTAGTCAAACAATGCAAATAACAATGCATGTATTTTTATTTTGATTTTTCGATGCAATTATACAATCATTCATGCAAGGACATAATGTACGAATGAATGCAAAAGATGAATTGCAAATATGCCCTAGAGAAAATGAGCACAAATGATGATTCAGATTCAGAGTCAAATAGAGCATAAAAATTACAAGCAAACATCTATTTAATGATAAGGCATTTGAGCAAGGGACACTATATATCATTAAAAATTCATCGTATTTTAATTAGTCTCTAATCAGAAAATCAAGTATGCCATTAAATAGCGAATTAAATTTGCAACAAAATGACACTAAAATCATGCAATTTGGATCTATGATGCTCAAGTTAGGAAAGAAATAACGTAGGAGCATAAATGTAATAAAAATACGGGAAAATAAAGATAAATAATTACAAATAGGTCCCTGGAGGGACCTATTTGTAATTTTGTAAAATCAACTGGGTACCTTTGTAAATTTTCCAATGCGCATAGGGGTATAAGTGTAATTTCCATAAATTGCGAGGTCCTCCCTATAAAATACCCAAGCGCACAAGTGAGGTACCCCCTTGGGGACCAAAATGTAATTTCAGAAACCTGCAAGGTCCTTTGTGCAATTTACCCAACACCTCACGTGTGGGGCACACGATAAGCTAGGCTCGGGAGGCATCACAGCTTCGGGCCACGTGGCTGGCTATGGTGCTTTGGTGTTTGGTTCGGGTCATCTGAGCCTGTAGGCTCGGCGTGAGGCTCGGGTGACTAACGTGGCGTCATCGAGACCGTCCGATCGTGAGGATCGGACAGTAGTTGTACTTCGTGCTCCACCGCATGTCGTCGGAGGAGGCCGCGCTCAAACGACCTTAGTGTAGCTCTGCCGTGCTCCGAGGGCTCCGTCGAGGCTTGTAGGATGTTGCTGAGGTGCGGGCGAACGACCTGAGAGCACAGTGAAGGCACGGTGATGAATGGAACCTGCTGGAGACGAAGCCTCGCCAGAGGCGAAGCTGCATATGGTGTCTCCAGCGATTCTCCGACCAATGAAGGGTCTTTGACCTGCAAGCGTTAGGTGCGAATAGCCGGAGCAAGTGGGTGTGTGCAGACGAATCGAGTGAGATGGGAGCCAGGAGGTCAAGAAGGTGGCAACTCTGGAAAGTCCTCCACCATGACGACGAAGGAGTTGGGTCGGAGCACAAAAGGGATTCTGGAGGGAGGATATGGTGGTGCAAAGGTCGTTGTGGTTGGCAGAGCTCATGAGGTGGTCAGATGAGGGAGGTGGTGATGATAGGTGATGAAAATAATTCAAGAAATTGAAGAAAAATAAAGGGAGTGGGAGGAACCTGATCGGAGAGAAATATGACGGAGGAGGTGACCTGGGATGAGCTCACATGGAGCTCGAGGTCATCGCCTAGAGTATGCGACCGTACACGGAGCTTGAGCTATCGTCGGGGTGGCGAAGCGTACATGGACGGGAGCCATGGATTACACCGAGGATGTGAAGTCGTCATTGATTCAACAGACGCCCTTCGTTGTCACCGGAGGGCGGAGGAAGCTGGGCTGCAACCCTCTTTGTTGGTGGATGAGAGTGATGGAGGGTGGAGGCATTTGATTTATAGGAGGGCTCGTCGGGAGTTACGTGGTGGCAGGGAGATTTTGAATGGTTGTGGGAGTGATGGAGGAATGATGGAGGGGGGTAGTAAAATCTACGCGAGGATGGCGGGCAGCGAGGATCGTACGGAGCCGTTAAGGGAGCGGAGAGGGGTAGTGATGACGGTGTGAAAATGGAAAGGGTGAAGGTCGTTTGCAAGGTTTAATGGACGGGGGGGTTTACTGGAGGAGGACGATGAGCGGAGCCGTTGGATCCTCGGACGGAGGCACTGGCGGAGAGCGGAGATCAGATCCCTTGATCTGATCGGGTGGCAGAGAGTGAAGCACGGGCGGACGGCTAGGATGAGATTTGGGGATCTCATCCAATGACGTGGGTAAAGGCGGGGGTGAATAGTTCAGATGGGACTTAGGGTATCATCCAACGACAGGGGTGGAGAGAGTGACGTGGATCAAGGAGAGGCGTAGGATAAGAGCAGGATCAAGAGGTTGAGTTTGAGGCGGAAGGGGGTGGTTTTGATCTCATCAGGTGGTGAGATCCGATGGTTGTGGGCAAAGCGGGAATGAGCAGTCAAGATGGAGGCGGGCGGGCGAGATCCAACAGTCAGAAGGGTGACGGGTGGCGAGAGAGGAGGTGGGCCACGTGGGCGGCCCAGAGGGCGCCACATGGCCCAATCTGAAAATTCGAAAAAATAAAAGCAAAGATAAATTAAAAGAAATGGTTAGAGGAAAAATTAGGAAAAAGTCAAAACATGAAAGTTGTAGATCTCGATGAGATCTACAAGTTCCATGTTTGACAAAAAGCAAAAAGAGGTCATTTGTACAAAAGTGTATTTTGAGGGTATTTTTAAAGGGATAAAACACCGCTTTTTGGGTTTTGATAATTTTTGTATTTTTTTATCTTTTTTAACGGTTAGGGAAATTATAGACAATTAGTTAACCTAATTTTTATGGGTTTTTAATGAGAATTAAAAACAAATAAAATAATAGTACTTAAATACAACAAATATGGGTTAATTAAACACAGTTTCTGTACAATATAATACAATATAAAATGAATGAATTATCAGTGATTTTTTATTGGTTTGTTTAAGCTAGGAGATTAATATGTCGATTTTATCATGATGAATAGGAGACTCATCATACTTCCATACTTAAACTATGCTCGTCCTCGAGCATCTAAAGAATGAAGGAGTCGTATTAATTCCTGACAGTGCATGTGAATTTCCAAGGCTCAATTCTTTCAAAGACCCTTCATTTAAGTGATCCTAAAATTCTAGGCTCAACCATGCTCTAGTCAGAAGGAATCCAACTTCTATAATTATCATACTCTCTTTTTGTACATAAAATATAAGGATATGAAAGTTAGTGTATTGCATTCCTGAGAGTCGAGTCGAGTCATCACCTAAAGTTCTAGTCCAAGAGACTCTCCTCTAGACCTAATCCTAAACACTAGGTAATAAATCTATTCTTGCTTCAGTCAACAGTCTCATTAGTTTGTCAGACTTTAAAAATGTATATGGAAGGCTAGATGATCGAGGCATAGGAGTGTGTCTATTTTTCTCTCCCTCACATTGGAACAAGGGGCCTCTCGAGTGCCTTATTACTCAACACATGTATTTTTTTGTTTGTTGATCAATGTGTCCGTCAAGAGAATTCAGAGTCGTCTGCACTTGTTTTTCTGGGAGTACACCGGGATGTATCTCTTTTGAGTATCTAAGATACCTTTAATACCCAGACTTGTATCACTATACGATGCAGAGCCCTTTTATGGTGCTATCTTGACCTCCTTGGTCCTAGAAGTGTTTGGTCCAAGTGGACACTTTGAAAATGGTTGGGAGCGCTCGCCTTTGGTGGAAGCTCTTTTGAAAATTGACTTTGAAGGATAGAGCTTTTCTTGAACATTTCTTTATTTTTCTTTCTTTTCTTTTGGCTAGCTCCATTGCATTTACCAAAAGTTGGTGCACACTGATCAACAATTGTTTAGGTTTCATCACACCCTGGCACATAGGTAAATATCAAACGATAGCATATGAACTTGTTCACATACTGGCTAGGATTTTGCTGACATTCAGGTTTCTTGAAGCCTTCATTAACTTTATATCATCCTCGAGCATAATCAGATTGGGTCTAGACTCAAATCTCTAGTCCTAGTTTCTCAAGTGATAACTCAACTCATCTCGTCAATCATGCAGTTGTGATTGTGTTGTGCTGATCATATTCTTTAGAAGGTAGAGATGAAGAGTGCAATATAGTGCTCAAATTTGTTAAACTAGTGAAGTGTGGATAATTAAGTTCAAAATCCTAATGGCTAAGGCTGGATAACTTAGATTCTATATATCACAGAAATCTCATCTCATCAATCATGCAGTTGTGATTGTATTGTGCTGATCATATTCTTTAGAAGGTAGAGATGAAGAGTGCAATATAACGCTCAAATCTGTTAAACTAGTGAAGTGTGGATAATTAAGTTCAAAACCCTGATGGCTAAGGCTGGATAACTTAGATTCTCTAGATCACAGAAATCAAGTGTCCTCAAAATCCATAAGCCTTGAGTGAATGTGAAAGTATCAGGAATACGCCAACTCCTCGGTTAGTGAATTTTTGTGATTTTTATCTTTTGCAAATTTTTATGGATTTTAAATTTTCAATTTTTTAAATTCCTTTGAAAGACAATGACTGGCCCAGGCTCATATGAATAGTTGTGCGCTCCTTCAGCCAGTATAGGTGTAAGTACTGACTATTAGACGAACCCGTGTTACTTGAGGACGGAGCTATATACAGTATCCTCTAAACCACCCATTCTGCTAAGGGAGACCGAAGTTCCCTCACTGAGAGTAGCTACTCATTTTTAAGCCTAGTAGTCAGAGCTTCTAAAGAAAAAGTTTTTAAATTTTTCATATTTTTATGGAGTTTTGTTTAAAAAAGGTTAATTTTATTTACAAAAATTTAATTTTTAAAAAAGTTAATTTTTACAAAAAAAACCCTCAATTAAAAACATTTTTACTAGAATTTTTACAAAACTTAGTTCACAAGTCAACTTAAACCAAGCTCAAAAAGATTTTTCAAAATTTTAAAAATATACGAGCTATGGCTAAAGTAGATATATAGTAATATACGGTATATCCCCCTACACATAACTTTTTCTATGTCCTCATAGCACAAGTGATGTGAAGTCATGGTTTGGTTAAATATAGGGTGATATAACGGAATTGAGGAGGAGGGACCTCCTATACTTAGGTCAAAAATGACCTAAGTATAAGAAGATATATGGAGGGATGGATGCATGAGTCAGTTCCCCCCTATACTTAAGGGATCTGGAAATTAGGTTGGGGGCTCGGTGATGTTTAGAGTTAGGAGGGGTTTTATACAGAGGTATATGGGGAGGGGAGGGGTGGGTTTTTACAGATGATTAGGAAGACATGGGAGTGTGTGTGTACATTTTTATAGATTACGATGTAGGAGGGGGGGTTGATTGTGTGAAATATACAGAGAAGGTGGGAGGGGGAGGAGTGGATGAACAGACACGGATGCATGTATGTGTTGGGGAGGGGGTAGATCATTACTTCTTTTCTTTTATTTTCTTTTCTTTTTACAAATGAGCCCTCGAATGAGGACTGCTAAAAATGTGCATGATACATTTTTTTACAACATGAAAATGCATGAGGATTTGACTAAACTTCCTTGAATTCTTCCTCTTTTCTTTTGTGACCTTCTCAACATGAGATCCAAACTCCACGCCTCCATGGAGATCAAGTGTCCTCGATCTTCAGGGGCCCTGCCACAAAAGAAAAATGTTAGAAAAATAGCAATAAAAATAAGCAACAAAAATGATGCAAAAAAACATGATGAGAAGACCTGCAAATTTTAAAAATATTCAATACAAAAAAATATATCAAAATTCGACAAATAAACAAAAGTGAACCGTGTCCCAGGCAACGCCGCCATTTGATGAATCTTTTAATAACGTGGAATTGTCTAGTATAGGAGGCAAATTTGGTTCAATAAAAACCACAATCTTTGAATGTTGTGGAATATTTTAATTTAGCAAGTCTACCAAGGTCGAACATAGGTACACGAGCCTCTTTAATATATTTATCAAATTTTGTTTTATGTGTGATTATTTTCTCATTTTGAGGTCTTCGTGCAGATGCAGAATGCTAGTCAAACAATGCAAATAATAACGCATGTATTTTTATTTTGATTTTCCGATGCAATTATATAATCATGCATACAAGGACATAATGTATGAATGAATGCAAAAGATGAATTATAAATATGCCCTAGAGAAAATGAGCACAAATGATGATTCAGATTCAGAGACAAATAAAGCATAAAAATTACGAGCAAACATCTATTTAATGGAAAGGCATTTAAGCAAGGGACACTATATATATTAAAATCCATCATATTTTAATTAGTGTCTAATCAAAAAACTAAATATGCTATTAAATAGAGAATTAAATTTGCAACAAAATGACACTAAAATCATGCAATTTGGATCTACGATGCTCAAGTTATGAAAGAAACAATGCAAGGGCATAAATGTAATAAAAATGTAGGGATTTAAAGATAAATAATTGCAAATAGGTCCCTGAAGGGACCTATTTGTAATTTTGAAAAATCAACTAGGCCCCTTTGTGAATTTTCCAATGCGTGCATGGGCATAAGTGTAATTTCCATAAGTTGCAAGGTCCTCCCTGTAAAATACCTAGGCATGCACGTACTTGGGGACCAAAATGTAATTTCAAAAACCTTCAGAGACCTTCATGCAATTTACTCAGCACCTCATGTACAAGACATGTGAGAAGCCAAGCTTGGGAGGCTTCGCAACTTCAGGCCACATGGCTGGCTATGGTGCTCTAGAGGTTGGTTCGGGTCACCCAAGCCTGTAGGCTCGATGTGAGGCTCGGGTGACACATGTGGCATCATCGAGACCATCCGATCGTGAGGATCGAACGGTAGCTGTACTTCGTGCTCTGCCGCATGTCGGCGGAGGAGGCTACGCTCTGGCGACCTTCGTGTAGCTCCGTTGTGCTCCGAGAGCTCCACCGAGGCTTGTAGGACATTGTTGAGGTGCGAGCGAAGGACCTGAGGGCACGACGAAGGCACGGTGATGGATGGAAGCTGCTGGAGACAAAGCCTCGCCAGAGGCGGAGCTGTAGAAGGTGTCTCCAACGATTCTCCGATCAATGAAGGGTCTTTAACCTGCAAGCATTAGGTGCGAATAGCCGAAGCAAGTGGGTGTGTGCGGGCGGGTTGAGTGAGATGGGAGCCGGGCGGAGGTGAAGAAGGTGGCGGCTCTGGGAAGTCCTCCGCCGTGACGACGGAGGAGTTGGGTTGGTGCGCGAAGGGGTTCTAGAGGGAGGAGATGGTGGTGTGAAGGTCGTTGGTGGTTGGCAGAGCTCATGAGGTGGTCAGGTGAGGGTGGTGGTGATGATAGGTGATGAAAATAATTTGAGAAATCGAAGAAAAATCAAGGGAGTGGGAGGAACCTGATCGGAGAGAAATATGGCAGAGGAGGTGGCTTGGGCTGAGCTCGTATAGAGCTCGGCGTCATCGCCCGATGTGCATGACCATGCACGGAGCTTGAGCTACCGCCAGGGTGGTGGAGCGTACATGGTCGGGAGCCATGGATCACACCAATGACGTGAAGTTGTCGTCGCTTCGACAGCCGCCCTCCGCTGTCACCGGAGGGCGGAGGAAGCTGGGCCACATCCCCCTTTGTTGGTGGATGGGAGTGACGGAGGGCGGAGGCGTTTGATTTATAGGAGGGCTCGCCGTGAGTTACATGGTGGCAGGGAGGTTTTAAATGACTGTAGGAGTGATGTAGGAGTGATGGAGGGTGTAGTGAAGTCTGCGTGGGGATGACGGAGGAGCGGGGATTGTGCGAAGCCGTTGAGGGAGCTGAGAGGGGTAGTGATGACGATGCGAAAATGGCAACGGTGAAGGGAATTTGCGAGGTGTAACGGATGGTGGGTTGACTGGAGGAGGACGATGAGAGAGAGCCGTTGGATCTTATGATCCTACGGCTCTGATGGAGGCCCTAGCGGAGGGCAGAGATCAGATCCCTTGATCTGATCAGGTGGCAGAGAATGAAACATGGGCGGATGGCTAGGATGAGTGAAGGATATGGTTTGATCCTCAAGCGCATCACGGAAGCGTGTGCGTCGTATCGAATACGACAAGGAGCGACTAGTCGGACTAGTTGCTCGATGCAGCGGAATTTAAAAAATTTTATACGACGAAACCACATGATCCAAGAATACTTCTCGAATCGTTTCGTCTAAACCAAAAACAAGTAATAGGATTACCTCTTGAAGTGTGGTTGCGATCGAGTCTCTAAACGAAGAGACCTCCTGTCTCAAGTCCGATCCGACGGAGGAGACGCTTGCGAGCGCGGGGATGAACCGCGTGCTTCTCGCAATCCATGTTGATGATCCAAGCGGCGGATCTCCTGATCTCGACACACGAGATCCGACGTCTTCTTCACGAGCGAGGCGCACCGAAGGAGACGGAGATCCACGAGCAGAAGAACGGGCAGTATAACGACGATGTCGCGGCAATGGAGAACCTCTCCATGGCATCCATGGTGGACGGCCATGAGAGGGAGAGAGAGGGCTGACGTCTAGAGAGAAAGAGAGAGAGATGCTTCTCAAGCATTGTGTGTGTAAAATAGAGAGCATGGTATGCCTCTCTATTTATAGGGTTTTGGGATCCATGGATCTCAATCCATGTGACATATAAAATCAATGGATGAGATTGATTTATGTCAATCCAATGGCTAAGATTGTTGTTGGTAAAACCAACAAATTTAGATCAAAATATATTTGACAAAATCAAATACAAATTAATCCAAAATCAATCCAATAAATAAGGAGAGAATGTGCATGGAAATTTCATCTCCATGCACTTTCCATGTGGACGGCCACACATTCCTTTTAGGAATGATGTGCTGCCCCCCCTCTTTCCATGGAGAGAGCAATCTTATGGAAATCCATGAGATTGCATATCTCCTTGAAAATCTCCTTTATTTATTTCCAACAACTTTTGTTGGCTTTTTATTCTTAAAAAATAATTCACAATTATATTTGAGAATATTGCAATCTTGCCATAGAAAAATTGTGAATCAAATTCACAACCCAAAACAACATATAATTTACATTGTCAATTAATTACACAATGTGTATCCAATACACATAATAATTAATCAACACATATAAATTATAATTAGCTCTCTCTAATACATTATAAATCACATTTATAATATATTATGAATAATTGGATATTACTATCCACATTATTCTTATCCGTAACAATTAAATCATATTTAATTATATTGGATAACTTATTCTCATGTACTCAAATAATATGAATCACATTCACATTATCTACATCTTTGATAATTAAATCACATTTAATTATCTCAGATAACTCTCTTTATAATATGAATCAAATTCATATTACTCATGATAATTATATCACATTTAATTATCCATTTTCTTAATGCTCGGATACAAATATCAACAATAGAATTATCCATGAACTCTTTCAAGGATAATGCGCTTTCTCCGCGAATACTTGGAGATAAGGACAGGGTGATTGTATTGTTCCACGTATAGTGACATGAATTTTGAGATCACATCTCAAATCCAGATCTCGGGCCTCTCATAGATGCTTGATTAAATCAAGACCGTAAATCTAATCTTCTCATTGAATCTGAATCACATTCAGATCAATGTCCAACATTTGGACTAAGATCAGATTACTTCTCTACTGAGAGGAGTCACTAAAATCCTGACCCGTTTCATCACTTCCTAGGAATGGAAGCGTCATGGTTATACAATCGTTTATGATCACATCACCCTCAGGTATTCTAAATACCTGTACATCCTGCTTACTGGAAGACTCAGAATAAACCCGAAGTATTAGATCAACTTTGCACTGTCTACTTCAGGGTTCTATCAGTAAGTTTCTCATTTGATCATTGGAAGTCAGTATCGATCATATACTTTCCAAAAGCATATATCATACCTAGGTCTTGATCATATACTTTCCAAAAGTATATATCAAACCAACAAATTCAGTCAAACTTCCAAAGCGAGACGACCGTGCGCATGGAATTTGATTCTTCCCAATATCTCATGAGTGAGCTCATGTCTTCCGGTTCAGTAGTGAACCTGTATGATCCCTTTGAGAGATTGTATTACTCACATGCCCTTATATGCACACCAGCGCGCCGATGTATTGACCTTGATTAGGTCATCAACCTATTGGTCTGCCAAATGTACATACTCAGACATATAGTAACACATCTGTCTCCGGTCAGAGGATGTGTGCCTATATCATGACAGCATATGATATAGGACTTTGGTTATCTCGATCTCGTTAAGTCAACCCTTTGACCCAACTAATCTGACACCTCCGAATCTCTATTCCTATGCAGAGGACCTGCATCAAGAAGTCGGTCAGATATCAGCCTAACTGAGAAAGGATTGCCATCTCCTACTCAGGCTGGAGATCATCTCTTAATAATCATTTGACGGTGCTTGATGAGTCCTCAATCTAACTCATTAGATATTCATCTAAGCACCAGCCTCTATGATTCAATAATTGAATCAACAGCTGTATGATCATTAAGATGGACATGGTACATAACCCTAATTGCACTAAGGGACCTATTATGCAAACTATGTACTCTTTATTTCAGATTAAGGAGTGAATTGCAATAACATTTATTGCATAATGGCTCGCCGTGGGCTCGCATGTCCAACAATCTCCCACTAGCCCAAAGAGCCATTCATGGGCTAATCATTTAAACCCACACTCATGTGACAATCATAGGCTATTTAGAAAATAGCTAGGTAAGCTGATCAATCACTTCGTTCCCAAGAGACTACGCCAAGTCCTTTTACGGCACTTGCATATCTCCTAGTAACAGTGCTCGCATCCAATGCGAATGTTGCATCCTATGCAACCAATACTCAATTTTGTCGGTTATAGTGTCATTGACACTACATCTTATTAATTATCATAATCAGTATTCCCATAATCCTTTTAGAATACCTTCATTCCTGGAGATCTCTATCTCCTAAGGTATCTGCAGTCAAGACCCTTATAGATTACTATCTACAAGATCTTAATCTTTTGAAGATAAGACTTTGAGATCACTATCTCTAAGTTTTATCATCTTTGAAGATATTGTTTTTACTGCAACCAAGTGTTTTATCTCCAGAGTAGGATTAGTAACAGTTTACTACTCCCACTGCATGGCAGACATATGGCTTTTGTACACATCTAGCATACACTTCAACTTCGCGTAACTGATGCACAAGTGCAAGCAGTTCTGGCTTTTACTACCTCAACTCTTTGAGGTGCTATCCCTTTAGACAGGTCACTACCATATCTTAAGGGAAGGAAGCCTCTCTTGGAATTTTCCAGAAAATGGAATAAGTCCAAGGTGTATTACTAATGTGACGGTCCCAATATCCTCTTCTCTTTGCTTCTGAGCTATTTCAGAACTAAGATCTAAGAGGTATCCTCGAGATCGTATCTCAAGGAACAACCAAATTATCAAACACTTATTATTTATTCTTATATCATTCTAAATGATTAGAATAATATCTACATTAAGCACGATGAACACAATGACACTCCCACGAAGCTTCACATGGTTCATCAAGATTTTATCTGAAATCACAACATTTATAATTTCAACAAATCTTATGTTCCAACTACAAGAAACTTATTGGAGTCCAAAGATGGAGTTCTTTAGCTAGCACACCTTGCTTTCCTCAACCATGAAGCCCTGGGGCTACTTCATATGAATATCCTCAGAGAGGTATTCATAGAGGAATGCAATCTTGACTCACACCATGAAGATGTCATAGACAAGTTGTGTAGCTATAGTTAGCAATATTCTGATGGGTTAAAGCAAGGTCACTGGAGAGCAAGTCTTATCGCAAGCGATGCCTTCTCTTCGGTGTGTAGCTCATGTCTACGAACCGTGCTTTGAAGGTCTATACCTTCTCATCAGGTTCCCTCTTTCTCTTGAAGATCCATTTACACCTTAATGGGTCTGACCCATATAGGTGGATCCTCGAGGGTCCATATACAACACTTGTATATGAAATCTACATTAGACTTTTATTGCTAACATCCATCTATCCATGTCATGATCCTCAAGAACTTCATCACATGAAGTCTGATCATTTTCACATGGAATACATCCTCAAACTCATTTGAAGAGGTATTAGTGTTTCATCTTTAATTGTCCTTTTAGTTTCCAATTTCAGGAGCCTCATTATCTTCTCAAGATTAAATGAGTTCCTTCACTTCATTTTATCTTGATTCTTAAGAGAGTCATCATCTAAGAATCACATTCTCAGAGATGAGATCCTTTAAGAATCTCAAGGTCATAAAGTAGGTATACAATACCATCCTTTATTTTCCTAATGAAGTAGCACTCTCTAGTGCTAGAGTCCAGCTTACTTGCATGGAAGCTTATTAAATATATAATGTAGTCTCTACTACATATATACCTTGGAAACTAAGAGATCATTATGCTAGGATTAATCATTGATTAAATCATGTCACACATGATCAATTGTATCTCCCTACAACTCCATTAAGATTCATTAGGAGGATTGAGATCGTAACGATATTCATATCTCCATAAGGTATTTCTTGAATTCATCTAATAGGTACAAGCTACCTTTGTTAGATCAAATTCATTTCATCTTCCTTCAAACTTTGGTTCTAAACCAAAATTGTGAAATCTTTGAACATTTCAAAGTTTTCTAAGTGAAGAGAAGAAATCTCATATCATACATAATCATTACCAGATATCACATATCCATAATGTTTACTATGATATAGATGATCTGCATACATCAATATGTATGAGATCTTGAATACCTTAACATCTTACACCATTCCAAAAGAAGGGTGTATTGGACATTTTTACTTTGAATACAATATTCATAAGTGTGCAAGTTTTGAAATTTTTAGACATTCTAAAGTTTCATCTCTTACTTGTCCATTGATCTCATCAACAGACATATGTCCAAAACATTATGTCAGATCATTGTCAAATGATCTTTATCCTCCTATTGATCTTTAAAGGTTTAATTTTCAGTATTAGAAATCTTAATGAACCATTCATTAATTTTCTAATTTAGTGGAGTCCACTAGATGTAAGATTACTATCTGAAATATCTCCATCATAACTCTTTATGATAGGTCTATTCCAGATTTCATGTTTATTCCCAACATTTAGAAATAAACAATGAGTGTATTCTAATATCTAGGTCATAGAGACATTCTCTAAGACTAAGGGCTCCCACTGAAAATATGAAGTTCAATGATCCAATGGAAATTGTTGCAATACTTGCATCACTTTCAACATGGATGACCAATAAACCTTAAGATCAAATTTCTAATATTCTAATACATATGCAACCAATTGCAAGTGTCATTAGAAGATTGAGATACAATTATTAGACTTTATCTTATCAAATAAGTAAGTCAAATTCAATGATTATATGTAGGTTAATCTGATGTGTTATCTGATTCCTTCATGAAGGATTCTAGATAGATTTGACAGTCATACTATCAACATATCAACATATTGCAGTATTGGCATTCATCCAACTCTTTTGATGTTATATGGAAGTCACAGAAGTACAATCAACTCTTTGATTATACTTCTTGCTTGGGTCCAACCCATGCTTCCACTGCGCTCCCTTTATCTATAAGCAACCATTGCTTAAGACTAAGGATCTCTTATGTTAAATTCAAAAGAATTTAATGTAAGAGTATTTCAACATTTATACATGCTTCATTAAATTCATACAATTTGAATATTATGAAGCTTCATGAATGACTAGAGTAAAGATAGTAGAATGATGACACTCATCACCTACATCCATCTAAACTCTTAAAACATTGGTTCAGGTAGGTATTCAAATGTTTTGAATACATCATCTCTTATGGAGCCACCATTCTGCATGATGCAGAGAACCATGTCATTCATGATTAAATGTTGAGAGCACATATGTATGCCAGAATGTCTTCTATGATTTTATAAGGATTAATTTGACAATTGCGATCATCATCAACATGTCACTTCCAAAGCACATTTGATGATATCAAGACTATAGAAACATACAAACCCTAGGTTTGAAGTTCTATTTTGCGACCACATACATTATGTGTCCAATTGCAAGTACAATATCTAGATCATGAGTTCAATCCATGATATTTTACTGGTTATTATTGAGTATAGAATTGAGTGGGTTTAATGAAGGATTATCTGAAATAAGAAATTTGCATGAGTGTATATATTTATATATATACATATTATACTTTGATTTAGGAGTTTTCATATCAAAGTTGTCTTGCCATGTCAACAATGAAAGTTCATTCCCTTAATCACTTTCAATGTAAGAGATATACTTACCATTATATCTCAGCAAGATCTGGGATCTCCTCTTTATCTTTGTTACATCCCAATAATATGAGAAACTGCAACTCCAATAAAGAGAAGCGGGAACACATTTCGCCTTGCAAGTCCAACTTGCATTTCCCAATTCGGTCTTTAACACCCGGGCCCACCACCCCTAAGGTGATGTTGACCCGTCGTTAATTGAACCAACCGTCAACAGGAATAGAACTCGCTATGCGCAATCCAATATCGCCCCAATAATATGAGGATCCGATATTGGGGTCACTACGCATACGGCCTTACTCTTTCGAGAAGCAAAGAGTCCGATCCAGATGCGCTTGCATATAGGAGCTGTCACTTCGTACATGTGTCTCCTATATACAATCCTTGGCGACGGAAACCCTTCGCCTTGACGGGAGACCATGGATGTCACTTATGTGATCCTCCACCTCTTATTCAAATTTATTTAATTACTATGAATCACATTCATATAATTAATTCTTCCAAGGGAATTATTAACTCTAATCATATTAGAGTATTCTTAATTGGACATAATTAACTTAATCATATTAAATTAATTATCAATCCAATTCAATCAATCAAACTTAATTTTATGCTTGAATATATATGGTATTATTCTCAAAGTACGTATTAATTCGTATTTTAATAATTAGAAAAATACATCTTAATCCCTCGGACATTATCCCGTCCCTACCCACTGTCATGGCCAGTACCGGCGGGAGTGGGACGGACCGCATACGTTACAACCCGCTATCCTAGCGATCCCCGACTAGACACCATATCCGCCTCGGGAAAGGATAATGCCAAATTGATTAATTTGTACTTGAGATGATCATCGGTTCTTCAACCGAAATTATACTATATAGTAATCAAAACAGTTTTGATTATAAGGAAATTTGCTAGACAAATTCCCAATCATATTCAAGCAAGGAGTTTGATGATTGTGTTTCCAATTATGATCTAGATCAAATCTAATCAAGTAATTGGTTGAGGTCAAGTCAATTAAGGAAATAATCATCTTCCAATATTTCTCAAATATTTTCCATAATTATTTCTTGAAATTAACAATTAATTTCATTAATTGACAATCACATGGTTCTTGATTAGGAAAGTAATTTCAGCAGTGACCCCTACTTACTAAAATTAACATATCTCAATCAATTTAAATCCAAATTAAGCAAAGTAAGTTTCCATAATTTGCTAACTTGATTTACAACAGAATCTATGTGATTTGCACGCATTTCAAAGCGTCTCTAAACAGTAATTAACTCCTTAATTACGTTAAGATTCGCAGTTCCCGTAACAGTGAATACATGTTCATTAAAACTACCATATCTAGAGCAAACGAAATCCGATTTACGCAAACTTAGATCCTATGGTTTCCTTATTTAATGGGGAACAAAATCCAAGTAAATAATTCGTGCTTAAACATTTTAAACATGGCCGAAATTATTTACTAAACAGAACTGCGAAATCAAATGCGATAAAAACTTTCGCGACCATAACGAACCCAAGTCATCCTCGGTTAGCGAATCATATTCGAAACCGTCAACCTGCCTCTGATACCACTTGAAGGATATAGTTTGATCCTCAAGCACATCACGGAAGCGTGCGCGTCGTATCGAATACGACAAGGAGAGACTAATCGGACTAGTTGCTCGATGCAGCGGAATTTAAAAAATTTTATACGACGAAACCACATGATCCAAGAACACTTCTCGAAACATTTCATCTAAACCACAAACAAGTAATAGGATTACCTCTTGAAGCATGGTTGCGATCGAGTCTCTAAACGAAGAGACCTCCTGTCTCAAGTCCGATCCAACGGAGGAGACGCTTGCGAGCGCGGGGATGACCGAGTGCTTCTCGCAATCCATGTTGATGATCCAAGCGGCGGATCTCCTGATCTCGACACACGAGATCCGACGTCTTCTTCACGAGCGAGGCGCACCGAAGGAGACGGAGATCCACGAGCAGAAGAACGGGCAACATAACGACGTTGCCGCGGCAATGGAGAACCTCTCCATGGCATCCAAGGTGGACGGCCATGAGAGGGAGAGAGAGGGCTGACGTCTAGAGAGAAAGAGAGAGAAAGATGCTTCTCAAGCATTGTGTGTGTAAAATAGAGAGCATGGTATGCCTCTCTATTTATAGGATTTTGGGATCCATGGATCTCAATCCATGTGGCATATAAAATCAATGGATGAGATTGATTTATGTCAATCCAATGGCTAAGATTGTTGTTGGTAAAACCAACAAATTAGATCAAAATATATTTGACAAAATCAAATACAAATTAATCCAAAATCAATCCAATAAATAAGGAGAGAATGTGCATGGAGATTTCATCTCCATGCACTTTCCATGTGGACGGCCACACATTCCTTTTAGGAATGATGTGTCGCCCCCCTCTTTCCATGGAGAGAGCAATCTCATGGAAATCCATGAGATTGCATATCTCCTTGAAAATCTCCTTTATTTATTTCCAACAACTTTTGTTGGCTTTTTATTCTTCAAAAATAATTCACAATTATATTTGAGAATATTGCAGTCTTGCCATAGAAAAATTGTGAATCAAATTCACAACCCAAAACAACATATAATTTACATTGTCAATTAATTACACAATGTGTATCCAATACACATAATAATTAATCAACACATATAAATTATAATTAGCTCTCTCTAATACATTATAAATCACATTTATAATATATTATGAATAATTGGATATTACTATCCACATTATTCTTATCCATAACAATTAAATCATATTTAATTATATAGGATAACTTATTCTCATGTACTCAAATAATATGAATCACATTCACATTATCTACATCTTTGATAATTAAATCACATTTAATTATCTCAGATAACTCTCTTTATAATATGAATCAAATTCATATTACTCATGATAATTATATCACATTTAATTATCCATTTTCTTAATGCTCGGATACAAATATCAACAATAGAATTATCCATGAACTCTTTCAAGGATAATGCGCTTTCTCCGCGAATACTTGGAGATAAGGACATGGCGATTGTATTGTTCCACGTATAGTGACATGGATTTTGAGATCACGTCTCAAATACAGATCTCGGGCCTCTCATAGATGCTTGATTAAATCAAGACCGTAAATCTAATCTTCTCATTGAATCTGAATCACATTCAGATCAATGTCCACATTTGGACTAAGATCAGATTACTTCTCTACTGAGAGGAGTCACTAAAATCCATACCCGTTTCATCACTCCCTAGGAATGGAAGCGTCATGGTTATACAATCGTTTATGATCACATCACCCTCAGGTATTCCCAATACCTGTACATCCTGCATACTGGAAGACTCAGAATAAACCCGAAGTATTAGATCAACTTTGCACTGTCTACTTTAGGGTTCTATCAGTAAGTTTCTCATTTGATCATTGGAAGTCAGTATCGATCATATACTTTCCAAAAGCATATATCATACCTAGGTCTTGATCATATACTTTCCAAAAGTATATATCAAACCAACAAATTCAGTCAAGCTTCCAAAGCGAGACGACCGTGCGCACGGAATTTGATTCTTCCCAATATCTCATGAGTGAGCTCATGTCTTCCGGTTCAGTAGTGAACATGTATGATCCCTTTGAGAGATCGTATTACTCACATGCCCTTATATGCACACCAGCGCGCCGGTGTATTGACCTTGATTAGGTCATCAACCTATTGGTCTGCCAAATGTACATACTCAGACATGTAGTAACACATCTGTCTCCGATCAGAGGATGTGTGCCTATATCATGATAACATATAATATAGGACTTTGGTTATCTTGATCTCGTTAAGTCAACCCTTTGACCCAACTAATCTGACACCTCCGAATCTCTATTCCTATGCAGAGGACCTGCATCAAGAAGTCGGTCAGATATCAGCCTAACTGAGAAAGGATTGCCATCTCCTACTCAGGCTGGAGATCATCTCTTAATAATCATTTGACGGTGCTTGATGAGTCCTCAATCTAACTCATTAGATATTCATCTAAGCACCAGCCTCTATGATTCAATAATTGAATCAACAGTTGTATGATCATTAAGATGGCCATGGTACATAACCCTAATTGCACTAAGGGACCTATTATGAAAACTATGTACTCTTTATTTCAGATTAAGGAGTGAATTGCAATAACATTTATTGCATAATGGCTCGCCGTGGGCTCGCATGTCCAACAATGAGATCTGGGGATCTCATTCAACGACGTGGGTAAAGGTGGGGATGAATGGTTCAGAGGGGCTTAGGGTATCATCCAACGACAGGGGTTGAGTGAGTGACGTGGAGCAATGAGTGGCATAGGATAAGAGCAGGATCGAGTGGTTGCATTTGAGGCGGAAGGGGATGGTTCTGATCTCATCAGGTGGTGAGATCTGACGGTTGTGGGCAAAGTGGGAATAGGCGGCCAAGATGGAGGCGGGCGGGTGAGATCCAACGTCCAGAAGGGTGACGGGTGGCGAGAGGAGGCGGGCCACGTGGACAGCACAAAGGGTGCCACGTGGCCCAATCAGAAAATTCGAAAAATAAAAACAAAAGATAAATCTAAAAGAAATAGTTAGAGGTAAAATTAGGAAATAGTCAAAGCATGAATGTTGTAGATCTTTATGAGATCTACAATTTTCATGTTGGACAAAAAGCAAAAAGAGGTCACTTGTACAAAAGTGTATTTTGGGGGTATTTCTAAAGGGATAAAAACATCACTTTTTGGGTTTTGATATTTTTTGTATTTTTTAATCTCTTTTAAAGGTTAGGGAAATTATAGACACTTAATTAACCTAATTTTTATGAGTTTTTAATGAGAATTAAAAACAAAGAAAATATTAGTACATAAATACAATAAATATGGGTTAATTAAACACAGTTTCTGTACAGTATTATACAAGATAAAATGAATGAATTATCAGTGGTTTTTTATTGGTTTATTTAAGCTAGGAGATTAATTCGTCGATTTTATCTTGATGAATACGAGATTCATCAGCGAGCTAAGGGTGAACGAAGGGCAGATGAGCAAAGAAGGTGACTGCCCTACATGGGTTCTTCTCCGACATGGTCGGAGAAGAATGCATGGGAGGAGGAGGGTCCTGATGGAGAGGGGAGATGCTTGGAGGCATTGGTGTGGGTCACTGACCTACGACGAAGCTACATGGCATCTCAAGTGAAGACGAGGGTATATGTGTAGTGCGATATAAATAAGAGAAATCAAACAAAAAACAATTAAAATCTTACATGGGAGGTTGAAGAGTATGTAGGGTGGAGGGATTGGTCAAGGCTGAGCTCCAAGAAGAGCTCCGGTTAAGGATGAAAATGGTTAGATACGAATACGAATATAGGTGTTATCATATTATCCTTTTGAAAATCCGGATACAAATACAAATAGGAATGTTACACGAATGTGTAAAATGTGAAATCATATCCTCAAAACACGAATATGAATGCAAAACAAATATTGATAATTCGGATACAAATATTTGACAAATGAATATGAACTAATATACTAATATTATACATGTCCAAATTTACTTAAAAGCAATAAACATTTTAAGTTCATAACAATTTTCAATATATAAAAAATATATTAATATATTTTATAATGAACATGTACATAAAAATAACTAAATAATAAAAAATGTAAAGATATAACTAAAAAATAAAAGAAAGCTTACAAAACTTACTTTTTTGTGTACAATGTAAGTATTGGTATTATTTAGAATTTGAACATTCATATTCGTATTCGTATTCGTATTTTTATCCATATTCATATCCTTCAAAAAATGAATAATCGTATCATCAAAATTTGAACATCCGTGTTCACATTCGTATTCATCAAAATTGAGAATATTATATTCCTATTCATATTCGACGATTGTTGAACATTAGTATTCATATTCACATTAGTATCCATCAGATATGAGAAAATGACATCCATATCCTCTATTTGATGAATGCATATAGGAACGGATACAAATATATTTGTATTCATTTGCAACCCTAGATCTGGTCTTCGCTCGACCTGGATGATCGCACCAGGGAGCTCGGGCAGCCACCTGAAAGGTGCTACAGCATGGCTGATGGTCATGGGTCTCACCGGGATTAGTGGTCGTGATTGCCACTCCGTTCTCCCATCCCCTGTCACAGAAGAGAGCAAAGCGGCTAGGGATTCTCCCCTAAATTGGTGGACCCGATCGAATGGAGCATGTGGAGGAGGATTTGAAGGGAAAATGGCGGTTACAGGAGAGGAATTAATCCCCTCCCCTATCATGTGTGAGGCACATGGGGGCACTGAGGTTTGGGCGGAGGCTCGATTGTCATGCCTCCACATGGCGCACCTATGTGGCGCGGACCCACGCGAGGCTGGGAGCTTAGGTGGAAGTGGATCAGATGGTTGAAGGGCTCCTCTAATGGTCTAATCATGCGGTGGGAGGAGGCTTTGATCTGGGTCGTTAGATCCAAGCGAGGGCTTTTATCCTATGATACTTGTATATTGCACCCTTCTTAATCCTCAACTAAGTGGTGCAAGGGTGGTAGTGGTCAGAGCTCTATCTCCTGGTGGTTGAAGGCAGGGGTGATGGGTCTTCGGTTCTCCAGAGGGTGTAGACAAGCCAAGGTGAATATGGAGGACGAAGCTCCTGATGTTGATGCAACTTAAAACAGGGAGAGGAGATGGTCGATGGTGGAATTGCCCGTACATGCCGAGATGGGTGGCTCCAAAAGGAAGAGCTCATCCTTTTCTAGGTGATTGGCGTGAGCTCCAGAAGGAGACCCAGTTGATGCGTACCTGTAATGTTAGTGAAAACAAGAAAAATAGACAAGGGGGTGGAGCTCTTTGCACGAGCGAGGGAACGGAGCTGAGCTCTGGCATGTACAAGGATGGAGTAGGGAAAGTTCTGGGAGGTAGAAGGGGAAGCAGAGAGGGAGACTGTGCAAGGCGATTAGATCGATCGTCGGAGGTGGTTTTTGATCTGGATCCAAAATGGATCCGTTGATGGTTCTGCATTGCATCAAAGAAGAGGAAGAGGATCAGCTGCTAGGTGAATACCTGGAAGTGACATGGAGGAGAAGGCGACGTTGAGGGAGAGTGTTCGTCGTCGGATGGTGAATCTAGTAGAGGTGGATTCGCCTGAAAACAGAGGAGTGATCCTCATGTGTCTTCACTCAATGGTTCCGACTAAGAGGGAACTTTGAGATCTTGTTACTTATCCGAGAGAGAAGCTAATCAATCAGGGAGAAGGCTGATGATCGCACCGCACTATGTCCCTTGTCGTCGCCTGATCGGAGTGCCTCGTCTTCTGTCACCAGAGAGGAAGACCTAGCTGGGGGGTACTTCAGTGGTGGATGATTTGACAACAGGGGCGAGGGGGCATTTTTATAGAGATGATTGGAGGTGGGAACGGCCAGTGGGAGGAGCTAGATGGGTCAGCAAAGGTCGTCCACGAGCGGGAGTTACATGCAAAGTATTATCGATGCAAATAATGGTGGGAGGTGGCGGGTATCCAAGGTAAATAGCGGAGGGTCGTGAGACTAGAGGGCGTAACAGTAGGCTAGGAATTTAGTTGACCCGAGGAAGCTCAAGGTGGAAGTCGATTGGTTGGATAAGGGTGCGGATAGAAGGAGAGAGACTTAATGCGGAGGCATGAGGTGGACCAATAGATGAAGGCCACGTGACATGGAAACGTTGACGAAGGAGTTGACCTAAGAGTAAAAAATAAAGAAAATAAGAGAATAAATAGAAGGAATGGTCAAATCAAAAAGTGGTCAACATGAAAGTTGGTCTTAGTGAAATCTACAACGTTCATGAAGGACCCAAAATCAAAAGAGGTCACATGTACAAAATAAAAATTTTATATGGGTACTAATTGCTAATTAATCCCCTATTTTTTGTGTTTTGTGATTTTTGTATTTTAAATTCAATTTTAATTAAAGGTTAACATATATACAATATATACATGATTTATCTAATTTTTATAGATTTTTATAGGTTAATCAAAAGGTGAAAATGTCAAAGATAAAATATATGCAATTTATACAAAGTCAAATCTTTGTGTTTTCTTTTGATTTCATGATTTTATGAGTTTTATTTCTTAATGTCAAGCTAGTGAATGAATTAAAGAAATTAAATGAAAAAATAATTAAGTTAAAATAGTTAGTTTTTGTACATAAAATAATCAGAATAAGTTAGATACAACTTAGGGTTTATTTATATAAAAAAATTAGTCCTAATTTCACCTCTTGTTGGCAAAGTTAATTAAGTCAATTTAGATGATTTATTTGATGATTTATTATGGAGATTTTCTTAAGATCCTTATATTAAGTGATGAGTCATAGATTCATCAACCGCCCACACCCAAGTAGGTCTATGCTCAGATATCTCCCTTATATGCTAATACTAACATAGGAAAGGAAAAGTACTTGAAAGAAGTTGAAATCCTAGATCAAGATAGACTTACGTACCTTCTACTCCAAAACGTCCAGGAGAGGAGCGTACCATTCTCTTTCTCCTTGTCTTCTTGGCAGTACTTCTCTATCGCTTTTCCCTGCCTCACTCCCCTTCTCTCAACCTCTCAACCCTAGCCCTGTGGGTGGTGGTGGACGGAATGGAAGTTGTAGAGAATGGAGGGAGGTATTTATAGTCTCCTAACACTTGAAAACCATGATTTAGAATCTATATTTTTCACCATTGTCTTTTCCCAAGATTATCACGAAGCGCATGGTTTCCCTAATGACATTTTATTAGCTTTAATCTTAATTAATTAGTGCTAATCATGATTAATTATTATTGATAGTGATTAACATCTATTAACCCATGATTAACATTTCTTAACCATGAACAGTAAGCTAAATGATCATTTCTATCCTTAATGAAGACTTATTAATACTAATATTGGTGAGTAAGAGCTAAGGACGGTTTAACCGACATCAACCTCGTACGTTTCCAAAATTCATAACAATTCGGAATGGCCTCCGATTCAGATGACACAAGTTACATTGGATTTGTCTCCTCGTGTCGAACCTAATATCCATATGCATGGCAGGATTCAAAGAAGCTGATTTTTAGGATTTTACAATTATAAAAACCTTAAAGAAAGTCTTGTCCTTGATACTTAGAATGAAGATATAAAAACCTTAAGAAGATGGGAGCCATAAAAACCTTAAAGAGACAAAACATATTTTCAAAACATATTTTCATTATAATCAAGTGTATACATTACCATACATGATAATATCACTTCGACATATGAGGATACTTATTTCTCATGTAATTCTTAGGTTCCCACGTAGCTTATTCAAGATCTTAGCTATGCCACAACACTTTGACAAGATGTACATCTTTATTTCTCAATTTCTTGATATGTTTATCTAATAACTGCACTGGAGTTTATGGGTATGTTATGTCTGGCTTAGTTTGTAGACCTTCATAGCTTATGCCATGCTATGGATCCCTAATATACTTACTCGGGTTTGATACATGAAAGACATCGTGAGGAGGAAGTGCAAGTCTATATGCAACTTTACCTACCTACTGAATAATTTCAAAAGGACCCACAAACCTGGGTGCTAACATTTTTTACAAGCCAAATCTTTGTACTCCCTTCATAGGGGAGATTTTCAAGAAGGCAAAATCACCCATCTCAAATTCGAGGACTTTGTGTCTAGTATCACTATAACTCTTCTGGTGGCTCTAGGTAGTTATCAGTCTTTTTTCGAGCAAGCTCTACAGCTTCTCATGTCTCCTTGATTCTTTCTGAGTCATAAAGGTTTTTTATTCCAACCTCTTGCCAGCACAAGAGGGTGGTATACCTACGTCCATATAGTGTCTCAAAGGGTACCATGCCAATACTGGCATGGCAACTATTATCATAGGCGAATTCTACAAGTGGAAAATGCTTAACCCATGATCCCTTTCATTCTAGAGTAGATGCTCATAACATATTTTCTAAGGTCTGAATGGTACGCTATGATTGACCGTCTATTTGAGGGTGATATGTTGTACTCAAGGACAGTTGTGTGTCTAATGCTTTCATGAAATTATCCCAATAGTGTGAGGTAAATCTTGAATTGCGATAAAAAACTACCTCTTTTGGTATACCTTGGAGACAGATCACATGTATAATGTACAGTTCAACAAATTGATCTGGAGTAACAGTTAAACTTATTGCAATAAATGTTCCACCTTGGTCAGTCAATCTATTATCTTCCAAATACTATCTTTACCACATGTGGTTGGTGGTAAATTGTTGATGAGGTCTGTGGGAATGCTTTCCTATTTTCGTTCAGGTATAGGAAGAGGTTGCAATAATCCCGATGGTCTTTGATGAAAAGTTGTTTACCTATTGACAAATAAAGCAAGAGTTCACAAACTCAGCAACATCCTTTTTCTTTGCGCACCACAAAAAGTATGAATGAAGATCTTTATACATCTTTGTTATTCCTGGATGAATTGATAATTTTAAACAATGTGCTTCTTACATGATGTCTCTCCTTAACTTAAGCATGTCAGGTACACAGACTCTATGGTTGTTATACAATAAACTGTCATGTATATGAAATCCGTCGATTTCGTTTCTTTCTACTTTTTCTCTGAAGTCTTTTAAAAGTAGATCATCCTTCTGACTTTATGTATTCTATCCCAAATCTCCAACCTATATCGACGAGGAATGGTTATCATAACTATTCTATCGAAAAGTTGCCATTCATTTAATGAAGATAGCGCTCCCTAAAATTGGATTGCTACCACCATGCTTTGGGAATAAGTTCTTCTACTGAGGGCATATGCTACTACCTTTCTCATACTTGGGTGGTAAGAGATTGTGCAATCATAGTCCTTTAATAAATCTTGACGTCATCTCTATCTCACGTTTAACTCTTTTTGGTCAAATAGGTATTATAAACTCTTGTGATTAGTGAAGATCTCAAAAGTGATGCCATAGAGGTATTGTCTCCATGTCTTCAAAGCAAAGAAAACTGCAACAAGTTCAAGGCCATGAGTTGGATAGTTACACTCATGTGTCTTCAATTATTGTAATGCATATGCCACTATCTTTCCATGTTGCATGAGCATTGCCGCAAGTCCTTCCTTAGATCGATCAATGTATACAATGAAGCCCTCTATGCTAGAGGGTAAAGTAAGGATAGGTACAATGGTTGAACATTCTTTCAATGTCTGAAAGCTGATTTCACAAGTATCCGACCCTCTTTCTGAGTTAACCTAGTCAAGGGCAAGGCTATTCATGAAAAGTCTTTATGAACCTTCTATAATACCCGGTTGGCCCTAGAAAAGATCGTATTTCTATTATATTCTTCGTACACTCCCAACTCATCACCGCACTAATCTTTACAGGATCAACAAAGATACCTGCCTAAAAAATGACATGGCCTAGAAAGGATATTTCGATTAACAAAAAATCACACTTTCTGTACTTGGCATGCAACTTATTCTTCATTAATATCTCAAGTTCCTGTCTCGTACGGAATAAAGGGGGAATCGTGAGTGCTCACAACTTCTTATAACAGGAATAGAGGGTGTTCGAGGGGGCCTTTTCTAAGGCATTGATTCTTTTGATTTTCTGAGTTTAGGGAAAGTGTTTAGGTTCGAGCTCACTTTCCAAAGTGAGCGAGATGCTTCTATACCCGAAAGTCTAAAGGTGATTTCCTAGGGTCTTAGGATTCCTCTTCTATGTAGTCTTTCTTGTTTTAGTTTCGATATTCTTTCCTGCCTCATTTGCATGTGCTATCGCCAATGTGGAAGTGAATCACATGCCCATTGTCTATGTAGCAGCTCTTTTTGTTTTTTTATGTGCACATGTCCACTGTCTACGTAGCAACTCTTTTTTCTGTTATGTGCACATGCCCAAAGAGCTTGCTTGCAAGCCCCAGGGAACGTGCTTTAGCACTCACTCAGAAAAGCAAATCAAGGTTGGACTATTTACTTCCACAACTTCTTACTCTAGTTCAAAATCTTTCTCTACCCAAAGCACCATCTGGTCGGGGAAGTCATCATTCCGCTGAGAGAAAGGACAACTTTCAGCTAGATAATGGGCTACTCTACCTTCTTTACAGAGATCAATTCTTCCTTTATCACTTGTGAGAAATCTTCGTCGGAGATGTTGTTTCATGTTGTTGCTTGTTCTTAGAATAGATAAGTACACCATCAATAAATACTATCACAAAGTTATCTAAGAACCGACTGAATACTTTATTCATAAGATCCATAAAGGTTGCTGATGAATTTATCAGTTCAAAAGGCATGACTAAGAACTCATAATGTATGTATCTAGTATGAAAGGTTATTTTAGAAATATCCAAGTCTCTAATTATTAACTGATGTTATCCAGATCTTAGATCAATCTTCGAGTATGCAATAAGATCTTGTAACTGATTATAGAGTTCATCCATTCGTAGCGAAGGATAATGATTCTTTATTGTCCTTTTATTTAACTATCGATAATCAATACGTAGTCGTAATGAACCATCTTTCTTTAACACAAAAAGCACATGTGCACCCCATGGTGAAGTACTTGGGGTGAATGAACCCTTTATCTAGGAGTTCCTGCAATTGCACCTTTAATTCATGTAACTCGGTTGGTGCCATATGGTGTGGCAGAAAATAGATTGGTTGACTATTAGATACATGAGAGATTTCAATTTCAATCTCTCGCTCATGTGTTAATCTAGGTAGTTCATCTGAATAAACCTCAGTGAATTCATATACTATAGGCACATCTTCGATATCTGCTCTATTTTTGTGGTGGTAGACATGTAGGCTAAATAGCCTTGACATCTATGTAATAGCAATCGTTGTGCCTTCAGGGCAAAGATATAAACTACTTCCTCATTAGAAATCTTTCCACTAAACTGGAATTCTACGAATGTAAGAAGGTGAAAGGTTATTATCTTCTGAAAACAGTCAAGGCATGCATGATACTTTTTCAACCAATCCATCTGAAGGATGAGGTCAAAATCATCCATTTCAATAAGTAACAGATAAGCAGGTAACTGATGTCCTGCAATCTGTACCACACAATCATCTATGATCTCTTGAATTATAAATATTTGTCCTTCTTGTCCCTTAAGTAGGAGTCAAGTATTTTTTAGTGCCTAAGAAGGGCCTCCTCCACTACTCCTCCAAATGGAGTATGAGTAGATTCTGTGGAGTGATGTTATCTAAACTCTTCCTCATAAGGGTAAATAGAACCCTTAACTCTAGCATCCAAGGGTCTTAATGACTTGGGTCTCTCAACTTGGTATTTGAGTCTTCGTTCTAATGCATGTTACCTTTGCCCCATCTTGTAGAGCATTGCCAACATCGCAGTCCTTTACCTAGCCAAGTCTTGATCAACCATGATCCTTATATGAATCAACATGATGTACATTTTGGATGCAATTTGTAAATGGTACAAAATCTTCCATCTGAAAAGGACTTGATTTATGCAGCCAATTATTAAGATCAAAGGATCTTAACATATCCCCAGTTTCTGAAAACCACTAATAGCTACTAATTATTAAATAAGCTACTGGAGTAACCAGGCTTTAATACAATATGTCATGACCCCAGTTATGGGTTGTCAGATCCTTCGATTTACCGGATTTGGTTACTCAATAATAGTTTTATCCAATAATAGCATCTAATCATTCATAAATAGACTACAATAAAAACTGCTACATAGAGATCATCTAACCATTTTCCATTCACAAAATAAGGCTTACATAGAAATGTCTCATCATATTCTTCTACATATACATCTAGGTGAAAGAGAAGAACTCAAAAGAACTACAAACTGCCTTATATTATAGGCTACTATGGTTGGCCGATTGGCTAAGGCCCTTGCGATGGATCATCGACACTTGTTGGGTTTCCAGAAATCATAGGATACAGATTAGCGAGTGTTAAGTAACGAAGAAGAGAAAAGTGAAGAAGTAGTGTAGTGTAGCGAAACTTATAATACTAGAAAGTTTCATTTCTTTTGATTATATTAAGTCATATTCGGTTTATTCCACGTAGGGTATTAGTCCATGTGGTTTACCTCACCTCCCATGGACTCCAAAGCAGTGGACGCTTCAGGATTGGAGATTGCATTGATCTGGTGAGCTTACGTCGATACACGTCACCTCAACCAATCTTCCAATGCTTTCGTGACAATTTCCTTTTTATTTTATTATCCAGGGTTCCAAACCCTCATCCTGTCAAATTTGACAAGGAAGCACATCATCCTCTCGGACTCAATAGCTTAAAACCACAGGCTAACCTTCAATCACATATAGTAGCAGCTTTAAATACATGTTATCATGATCAAATCACTATTAACCCACAAGTGCCTCCACATGGCATGGTCACATCTTTAGTTAATCAATCTGCCTAATGGTAGTTGAGTACCACACATTGCAAATAATTTATTATGCATGCTCAAAATATCTGGACAACCGTGTACATCCTAGGAATGGTGTGCCAATATGGATGCTCTTCTGACAAACGTAGAGATAACATGCCCAATCTGCAGTATCTACTCCAAGTCATCCTTATCGTAAAAGAAAGTATAGAAGTTGTAACTGGATCACATTTATGCCATATCAATTTCACCTAATATCGGTTGCAAAAAATTATAGCAGCTACAAGGATAATTCATTACACTAACTCTATTTTAGCTGTTATTCTAAAGTAAATCATGAAGCAAGCATATGAATATTCTTCATAATAAAGAACACAATAGGCATTAATTTAATCTAGTTTAACTTAAACACCCAAAAGCAAGAGGCATGGTTTCGTTACCTAACGTGTTGACTTTTACGCGTGCTGCAACCTACTTCGGTTTGTATCCAATTAAGATGATTAATGGCTCATGAAATGATTCAAAACTTTTTTTGCATCAAAAACATGAAGAACGCGAAGAATGAATGAAAAAACAAAGAACGTAATCTCTCAGAATTTTGGCAAAGTTTCCCCTTTTATCAGATGATATTTAAAGGAAAATTTTGGCATAGTTTCCCCTTACATTGGGATATTCAAAGGAAAATTTTGGAAGAGTTTCCCCTTACATCGGATAATATTCCAAAGAAAAACTTGACAAAGTTTCCTCTTATAAAATGATATTCGAACAGAAATGAGACTTGAAAATACGAATCAAAAGAAAAAATGATGCATAACTGGTACACTACGCATCATGGGTGGGTGATGTGTAAGTTCATTGACAACCCAACCACTCACACCCAAGTTGGGTGTTACTTAAGTTTCTACATCATATAACAAAACTATTAGCATATAACAAAGGATCGGCTAGTCTCATGACACGGGTGAGTGAAGCATGTTCACTAATAGCACAACCACATTCACCTTAGCAGGGTTATGCTCAGATATCTCCCTTATATGCTAATAAAAACATAGGAAAGGAAAAGAACTTGAAAGAACTTGAAATCCTAGATCAAGATAGACTTATGTACCTTCTACTCAAACACATCGAAGAGAGAAGCACACCATTCTCTTTCTCCTCTTCTTCTCAGCAGCACTTCGCTAGTGCTTCTTCCCTACCTCCCTCTCTTTCTCTAAACCTCTCAACCCTAGCCCCAAGGGTGGTGGTGGACGGAATGAAAGTTGTAGAGAATGGAGGGGGCAAGGGGATGCATTTATAGGCTCCCAACCTTGAAAACCATGGTTTAATTTTCACCCATAGTTCGTCCAAGATTATCACAAAGTCCATGATTTCACTAATGACGTTTATCAACGTTAATCATAAGTAATTATCATTGATCATGATTAATTATTCTTAACAACAATTAACATCTACTAACCTATGATTAAACACTCCCTATCCATGATCAGTAAGCTAAAAGATCATTTGTATCTTTAATCAAGATTTGCTAATATTAATATTGGTGATTAAGAGCTAATGACGGCTTAACCGACATCAACCTCGTTTTCTTCCAAAATTCATAGCAATTCGAAACGACGTTCGATTCATACAAAACAAGTTCTGTTAGATTCGTCTTGTCATACCAAACCTAGTATCTATATGCACGGTAGAATCCGAAGAAGTTGATTTTTAGAGCTTTACAATTTAGATATGGAAAGAAATTATTATAATTCAATATAGAAAGGGCTAAGTAACCAATTGGGATTGATTAAGTGCACTAAAACAAGTACATGCTATGTGCCTCTAGATACTTAAGGAATAAAAGAGAGGGAAGACCTATGTGCACGCATCTATGTAAGTCTGAAGGATCCAAATGGTATTTATCTAGTTATATATACAAACGCACAAACATACATATCCCAATCCTCTTTTCCAGATGTGCTCAATCACTCTATACTAAAGACTCCTCTTAGGTAGAGGAATAATGGAAATGGATAAGGATGGACAAGATATTGTTTTCGTTCGATTGGGGGTGATGATAAAAAGGAACAAGGAGGGGTAAGTTGTAGGTATTTTCTATTCTCTGTTTGGTAAGAGAAAGAAGATAAGAATGGCAATGGGTTTATATTAGATAAGATTGTTAAAGAAGAGGTGGTTATTTGTATTTTTTTGAGAGAGGCATACGATGGAGGAAATAGTGACGGAACCTTTATTCCTCATTTTGACTCCAGAATCAAAACATTGACCAGATATGGAGGAATAAGAGCTTGGGCTTATAGGTAAGCTCTTCCTTTGGTGTTTAAATGGGCATGCGTGTTATTTATACGAAGACTTTAGTGATTAACACACATGCACTTAGACTTTGAAGGAGATCTTGAAGGATTTGAAAGGAGGAAGCTCTTCTCCAACGGGAAAGCACTTCTTTATAAGGTAGAGTGTTGTTCTAGCCATCTTGAACCCCAACTCTTGGGAGTTTCTTGCTTATTTTTTTATTCATGGGTGGTGCTCACCCAGTACCAAATTTTCGGGATATATTAGGATGACATGCAACAAGATTTTCAAGCAAAATTTGGATTTTTATACCATTATGTGCATACTCTTAGTTTGTCTAAACAGTAGCTATATTTGTTTACTTGCTAGTTATTTATCAGGGATTCCTGTGTATTATAACATCTTAAACTTTTATTTTTCTTGTTTTTCTATCAATATGCAAGTTTTCAATATTTTCGTATTTGATTTACTATGTTATAATAGAAAGTGATGGATATAAATTCACAATAGTCAAACCGAATCAGAGGCGCGAGACAAAAGACAACTAACATGTATTGTTCGTCCACTGATCAGCCATGAAGTTTGCAAGATTTTTTAGAATTGGTCAAGTGATTATAAGTATTCGTCAACTAGTCACATGGTTGAGTAATCTAAAAAGGATCAAATTTAATGCTACTTGTATAGTATGATTGTATGATGTATGCGCCTGAGATGAGCAACACATGCCAAGAACAACCTCAAATAATCCAACAATCCTTCCAACAGAAAAATAAAAATGCGCTGCGATTTGCAAAATCATATTAATGTCATTGACGTGTAGAGAGAGATATCATACAGGATCTACGGATCAATATCAACTTATTAATGGGAAATTATTGCTGAGTCGCTAGCCATGGATCTCTTATGGAACAAACTACATTAGGTTACATCTACCCATTATCGAAGACTAGGAAGCTGACACAAATTGTTTAGAATGCAGAGATAGGCATCAAGGATTTATAGTTCCAGCATTGAAAAATACTTCTGAACCGCTCGTGCCGCCGCTCAGACCCTCCATGAGCGCGATTTGCATGTCCTCTGAGGGCTTCCAATGCCTCTTCCTCTGGTTGATGAACCAGTTGTTTATCTGCTTCTGGTCAAGCCCGGTCGCCTCTGCTAGCTTCGTCTTCTCCTCCTCCTGATGTTCAAAAAAGCCGAGTGCGTATGCACGTTAGTGAGACCCCTCTACAGTATACCTGATGTCTACACTCTTGATATATAGAAGTAACTGCTATTTCCATCTCCAATTCAGTATCACCTTTTCTATGAGGCAGGTTATTTCTGAACACTTCTAACACACTTGTTACCCCCAGCATGGTTAATGGAGAGATCGATCAATCTTATGCTTTCAGAAAGTTCAAATCATAACTACCATATTTACTTATGTAATATGAAAAAATTACTGCGAGATTTACCGTGGGATACGGCCATCTGTAGTGAGAGTTCCACCAATCTAGCAGGGTTAGCCTGGATTCCTTGGGAAGCTTTCCTTTCTTCCGTTTTTTTAAGAACTCCTTCCTAAGGCAACTCAGGTAGCTGCTGTATTTCTTGAGAAGCATCTCCTTCAGTTCTTGGTCCCCTAACCTCGAAGAGCCTTTTGGACCTTCAGAGGGTTCACCATCCCCGTGTATAATCTCCTCCGATGAACCGCCGGCTTCCTCTGGTAGAAAAAGTTCAACCAGATAAATCCAAAATGATGACTGTAAAATGCAAATAAAAAAAACATGGACACATCGGCAAGGGTAATGTACATGCAACTGTCAATGTGACTACTGAAACTATGTAACGAGTAAAGATGGAAAACTGGTTAGCCAGTCACATTTTATTATATTTCCATTAATAAATTAGAAAAAAAACAGCTAATATTATGCTGTCACGCGCATAAGAGCCAACATAAGACTGGAGTTATCTGGCAACATGGAGCCACCCATTCTGCAGGAGACCTCTAGGAAACTAGATCACATAATCCTATTGGATATGCATTAACCCTTCCTTATTTTAGGATTTAAATTCTATCAGGATATGGATCATATTTTATTGGGTATTCCTTAAATTCTTGCATCATATTTTAGGATTTGGAGCCTATTAATATTTGGGATTAGAACCTAATTGTATTGGGATTAGGAGGATCCTTTCATAGAGGAATGCTAAATAAACTCCACTAGGGCTAGACTTACGGGGCAAGCAAAGATCATCTTCTCAAGATACATCGTACATTCGAGAGAGAGAGCATAGCCGCAGATACTCATTTAAGGATTTGATCTCTTTGTCCGTGATTTTTCCCCATTACGCTGATGGGATTTTTCCAAGTAAATCTGTGTGCCGCATTGTGGCTTGCTTATTGCATGGTTGTGCGACTTCGTTTTCTCAATACTTGTGTCATTTCCCAAGAGAAAAGAAAAAAGTACAGAGTGATATGTAAAGATCCACACCCTCGAATAACAAGATCCCCAATGTAGGGAACATAAGACAGAACATAGTGGTTAATTGGAATCCAATTGTACATTTAGACTAATTAGCATAACACATATTTCTAACAAAACAAAAACTGGCATACATGGAGAGCAGTGTTAACTAAAATTTTGAGTGTTTAAAATAGTACCTGAACTTAATGGATCTTGTTTTATACAACCTTCTTTTGTTTCATGACAGAGAAAAGTCAAGTCATCCATGAGAAGCTGCTAGGTCGACTATAGATATGCGCCGCTAATCATTGCTCATTACATTGCATGAATGTTTGATCTTTGAGTTGTTGTCTAAAGCTAAATTTTGCACTGTAGCTGAACATCTCATTAGTAAGCCGATTTAGACTATTTGATTCTCATATTTTTAAAATGTTGAAGCTACTTTGTTTTATTCTTATTTTATTAAGTCATGTAATCCTTTTGGGACTATTATGTAATTATCACATTTTGGACTTTAGTGTTTCACGCTATATAAGAAACCTCATACCCCTTAAATAAATCATTCTCATTCATTCTCAATTTATTTTTCCACATGGTATGAGAGCGACGATCCTAGGTCGGAGTCTGTGCTCTAAAATTCCCGTCGCCACCACTAGCCCTCACACCATGCATCTCTGCCTCGTTCAGCTTATTGACGTGCACTTCCGTCCATCTCAGCCTCGCTTGGGCCTCTTTCATCATCGTGAGACCCCACACGGAGCTACAGGTATGACGAAACCCTCTCCATGCAACATCTACACCACTAGGTGGCATCTCCAAGCCATCGTCCACATACAGTAGGGCATCTTACCCTCTCACACGGTAGATGGGAGGACATCAGGCCCTGCCTGGTGTCGTCTGGAACCTAACAGACCATAGCAGGGCCTATTAAAGTTTTCAGGACCTTGGCCTTCAGGAGCTGTCCATTGCCCATGCCATTGAAGTTGATCTCCAGATCATCAGGCATTCTCAAGGCCATTGCAGTTGATTCCAGGCCTTCACCAGGGCCTTTTCCAAAAGCTTGGCCATTTCCAAGGTCTTTGGGTGCTGTTTCTAGTCACTGCCGGGCCCCATCTATGGTTTACAACATCTACTCCGGACACGATTTCTTTACGGTGGTCTGTCCAATTGGAATATAAGGCCATAATACATTTACTCTAGCCCATCAATGGTCCATATGCGTGACGAAAACAATTCAACAATCTGTTTACGGTGACCACTTCATCTCTGTATTTGACCGCGATGGCATCAAATCTTACCAAGACCAAACCCATATACACTACACTTTTATGATGGTTCGGAGGACTCTGATCAAACCCAAGGGCGCGGACAATTACATCCTTTGGTTTCAAGCCTTCAAGATGTCCGTTGACGGTAGAAGATCTCGATTCTCACGAAGGATCCGCTAAAGGAAACTACAAATACTACGAGTTATGGCTTGGGGACAATTATCATGTCATGACATGGATGATCAACAACGTTGAGTCTCATATTACGGCAAATCTCGTGTACAAGGATACCACAAAAAGGCATGTGGGACGAACGGGCACAGACGCATTCTCAGCAGACTACCAAGTCTCATCTTACCGACATCTATATACGGATCTAGTCCACTTTTGAGGGGTACTATCACCGCCTCACCGGTCTCTACAAGGAGCTTTCCTTCTTTCAGTCGGCTTGTACCAAATAGCTTATATAGAAATCAGAGTGGCGTGTCTAAAAATTTCACGACGACCGACATCCTCATTATCAGAATGTGAAGGACTCCTTAAATATGATACTCCACTGCCCATCAAGGACATCTTTGGTCGTCTTCAAGATCTTGCGACTTTTACTAGATGAACTTCCTCTTTGCATCTTGTAGAGAACTCTGCATTCCTCGCTTCCTCGGGAAGAGGCGACTGACACAACTTTCGTGGAGGACAAGAATGCAACTCTGGTCATAGTCATGGTTGTAATTCTGATCGTAGTCGTGATTGTGATTCTGACTATCCATAGCGTGTTCACTGCCAACGATGGAACCACCCTACTGAGCAGTACTAGGCGAAGTTGGCTTCCCTCCTTGATCCAATGACGCTTCTACATCAGACTGCGATGCAACATGGATAAAGATATATTCTGATCAGGACTCCGGTAGAGAGACGGTCCAACTCCCCACCATAGATTACTCCCGCTTTATACAACTGCTCTAGAACTCCAATGCCACTCCCAGTAAGACTACTTCTACTGTGTACCTCGATACTACTTTATGTATCATAGCCAACTTTGCTACTACCATTTGACAGGAGAAGGTAGCATGCTGACCTCCTCTCAACCCCCTTCCACTGTGAAGTCGGTTCGGACTGCCAACGATGCTATTCTCCTATTACCACTGTTGAGATTATGGAATTTTTCTCCAAGCTTAGGCTCACCAGAGTTCACTGTGTTGTTAGTGAATTAGATTTTATTAACGACCTTTGTTGTATATTTATTTTGTAGCTTGATTAACTTTTCAGGTAGAAGCTCAATAATGAAAAGTGTAGAAAAAACTATGAAGTCGACCCAAAGTCGGAAGCAACTTTAAAAGACTCAGCTTGAAGGCTCAAAGCTCGAAATTAGTTTACAGAGAAAATCAAAGAAATGCTCAATTCCAAAAGCTTAAAATTTAAAGACTTTGGATGTTGATGTAATATTATTTAGTTTTTATTTTGTGCTGAAGAATAGTCTTATAATTTTACCTATTCTTGATCAATAAGCAAACTTAAGCCAAAATCATCAATTTCTTAAATCGAATTTTAGACATATGATAGATCATCTTTATTATCATAATCAATCAACTCTTGATTATTGATTTTCTGACATGATCAATCATATTATTATCCATGATTAATCAACCTTGATCGATCATCCTTTAGACCATGATTGATTACTATTTAAATTTCAGACAAATGGTCAAAATCGATCATCTTGTGTGACATGATCGATCACCTTGTTTCTATAATCAATCATTTCATAGATTTTGGACATTAAAATGTTTGATTTTCCAGTATTGCACTCAAATGTCTCTTTTAAAGCCAAAACTATATAAGGGACACTATGGTTTATTGTTTGAGGCACACAACTAAAAGAAATATCTTCTACTCTCAAAAGAAAAGAAAGAGTGTTGATTGTGTGTGATATTCGAGTTCTTACAACGTTTCTACGCTCTCAAGCTATCTTCAATCCAAAGCTTCTAGCAATTGAAGTATGTAAGCTAGTGAATTCAAATTTCATTGCTTAACTATATTTTTTATTTAGCATTTTCATATAGGTATCCGAGTTGTGGATTCGTTTCTCTGAGAGAGAGATAAAATCTTCCTTCGGGAGTAGTCCAAGGAAGGGATAGGTTGTACGGGAGGTTGTGCTCCCCTCGGTTTAAAGTAGCACTGGAATAGTGGAAACAGGCTTCGTCGCAAAAGCGAAAGGGAAATCCTAGGATATGGTTCCAGGTCGTGATTTTCACTCATTTAGGTTTCCACGTAAAAATCATTGTATCTTTGTGAATTGTGATTTGTTTTTTAAATTAAATATCGTTATTGTGATTATTGCATATTGATAATTCACGCCCCTCCATGTGTCGGATTCGCATTTGGTATCATAACAAGTTCAAGTTTTGCAGGTGTAATTACCTACTTGCAAGTCCTCAATGGCACAAGGCAACATATCCACTAACTCGAGCGTGTATGCATACTCAATTGCAAAGCCATCCTACTTTAATGGCACTAGCTTCACCTACAAGGCAAATCACATGGAGATATAAATACAGTCCATAAATTATAAGATGTGGACTGCATAATAAAGGCCTTCGTGAAGCCAATATTGAAGGAGTAGAAGAATTTACTAATGTTGAGATCAAGGATCTAGAGAGAAATGCTAAAGCCATGAACGTGTTGTGTTGTGCTCTTTCCATAGATGAGTATGATCGCGTCTCTCGGTCCAAGACAACTCACGAGATTTTGAAGATAATTTTGATCACTTATGAAAGTACACGCAAAGACAAAAGTTCTAAAGTTACAATACTAACTAGAGAATACAAGAATTTCGAGATGAAAGAAAGAGAAACTATCAAGGAGATGTATACAAGGTTCACAACCATTGTAAACAACAACAAAGCTCTGAGGAAGAACTTCATCAAATGAGAGCTTGAAAGGAAACCCATCGATTCACTATCAATGGGAACAAAAGTTGACAACAATAGAGAAGAAAATGCCCCGGAAGACACTGAGATGGACAACCTCATAGGGAACTTGATGGACTATGAAGTCAAGAAGAAGATCAAGAAGCCAATCGAGGAGGAAAAGAAGAAATATCTAACTTTCAAGGTCAACAATCAAGACTCATCTAATGAAGAAATGAATAATAAAGATCATGTCATACTTGCAAGAAAGTTTAAGAAATGTATGGGCATTAAGAGAAGCTTCAAGTCAAAGAAAGAGGATAATGAAGAAGCACCTACATGTTATGAGTGCAAGAAGAACGAATGTAGACGGCAAGAATGACAGCGCCAGTAGACCGTCGTGTGACAAAGATAGAGTAGTCATATGTCATCATCTGAAAGCCAAGTGTGTTGATCTCAGTAGTGAGCATGTCAAACCAAGCCCTAGGACTCTGCTTTAGGCCATACATGGCCTTGTGTAGTCAGCATACACACTCCCCCTCAACTACGTAACCTGATGGTTGCATCATGTAGACCTCCTCCTCAAGGTCACCATAAAGAAATGCGTTCTTCACATCAAGTTGGTAAATGGATTAGGCTTTGTTGGCAACATAAAGAATGGTACGTATTGATCCCATTCTAGCAATGGGCGAGAAGGTCTCAAAATAATCAACCCCAAAGGTTTATGTGAAACCTTTGGCAACTAATCTGGCTTTCAACATGTCAATGGACCCATCAGGCGACTGTTTAATCATGAAGAACCCATCTGCAAGCCCCAAGACAAACTGTCGGGAGACACATCACAAGATCCCATGTGTCTCGAGAGGTAAATGCATCCATCTCATCCATGGCATGTCGCCAACCACGATCCTGCATTGCACTAAGATGATCTCGGAGGATGGAAATAGCATTCAGAGGATCTACAAATCTCTTGTCATAGCTAGATAAACCATAAGTAAAATGTGGCATGGGGTGATAAGTACATTGCATTTTTTATTTGCAGAGAGCTATAGGAAGCTCCTCAGGTATATTCGAGGCAACAGTGGTGGGAGCACTCGAAGTGGTCATATCACCATGCATAAAAGGGACAAGTAAAGGTACATACACCGGTGTAGAAGGTATAAAGGTACGCTGGCAAGTATAGACGATTGGTGAAGGAGGAGGTTCAGAGGGATGTCACTCACAGCCTGTGTGAAATAACTTGTCTTCATAAAGAAGGTGACATCAAGAGACACAACATCGACGCCAATCAAAATCATAATGGCAATAGCCTTTCTGGGTACGAGAGTACCCAAGAAAGATGCATTTGATAGCTCGATGTGATAATGTGTCAGTGTATGGAAGTTATGAAAAGGGAAAAGCAACTAAAGATTCACAAAGTTATAAGGAAGGGAGATTCAGTCCGGTGTAGTAATGAAAACGGAGTTCCCCTTCTGGGAACATACAAAGGAACATGGTTGATGAGATAGAACATAGTAAGGATAGCATCCCCTCGATAGTGTTTAGGAACACTCATGTGACTAAGGAGAGATCTGACAACATTTAGCAAGTGTCAGAGTTTCCTTTCTTCTGTACCATTCTGTTGTGAGGTATATGGACATGAGGTTTGGTGAACAGTCCCTTGAGACGCAAAAGATGTCAAGTCCAGTTGGGTTAACTCAAGAGCATTGTCAGTTCGAATGATCTTAATACAGGTAGAAAAGAAGTTTTAAACATATTGAAAGAAATTTCTGACGATCTTATTAATCTCCGAACGGTTTTAATTAGATATATCCAAGAAGATTTGTTATACTAATCAACGAAAACTATAAAATAGCTATGACAGCTTAATGTTCGGACCGCCCCAAACATCACAGTGAACAAGATGATGTTTTCCAAACTCATACACCTCGCACTAAAAGGATTTCAAACTAGAGAGCTCACGAAACATCATTGAGATGGCCTTGGCAGAGGGATGCCCAAGGCGCAGATGCCATAGGAGCAGGTCTTCGTAGATGGACGCAATACTGACAAACTTGGAGTCCGAGGGGATGTCAAGATAATATAGGCCGCTTTTCTCATGACCCCTACCAAAAATCTGCATCGTTCAGATGTCCTAAAAATAGCAATAAAACTCATCAAATATCACACGGTAATAAAGCTCAACACAAAGTTTATGAACATATAGTGAGCTAAGAGGGAAATCAGGAGCACAGTGGACCCCAAAAAGTAGGAGCTTGAAAGAGAACTCCATTGTTCCGAGAGTAGTAACCGATGATTGAGTCCCGTTAACATATTGAAAGAAATTTCTGTCGATCTTATTAATCTCCGAACGTTTTTAATTAGATACATCCAAGAAGATCTGTTATACTAATCAACAAAAACTATAAAATAGCTATGACAACTTAATGTTCGGACCGGACAAGGTCCCCGAACATCACAATGAACAAGATGATGTTTTCCAAACTCATACGCCTCGCACTAAAAGGATTTCAAACTAGAGAGTTCACGAAACATCATTAAGATGGCCTTGGCAGAGGGATGCCCAAGGCGCAGATGCCATACGAGCAGGTCTTCGTAAATGGACGCAATACCGACAAACTTGGAGCCCGAGGGGATGTCAAGATAATATAGGCCGCTCTTCTCATGACCCCTACCAAAAATCTGCATCGTTCGGATGTCCTGAAAATAGCAATAAAACTCATCGAATATCACACGGTAATAAAGCTCAACACAAAACTTATGAACATATAGTGAGCTAAGAGGGAAATCAAGAGCACAGTGGACCCCAAAAAGTAGGAGCTTCAAAGAGAACTCCATTGTTCCGAGAGTAGTAACCGATGATTGAGTCCCATTAATGACTCGAACTGACTTCACAGAGGTAGATGGAACGTAGGAGGTTTGCAGGACTACATTCTCCAGTCAGATGAGTAGAGGCACCAGAATCAATAATACAAGCTGATACTGGAGTGATAACAGAGTTGGTTATTGTACTTGAATAGTAGCCAGAGCAGTAGTAATAGTGTCACTAGAGGTAGTAGGCCCTGGAGTTTAAAGAATCTGCATTAGACGAGAGTAATTAGTGTCATTAAGATGAACTGGCTTGCCACTAGAGGTTTGTGCAAGCGACGCCTCTTCCACATTTTAGGTGTCTGCATAAGCATTATTAGCCTGATAAGGAGGCACGCCAAACTTCTGCCAGCATCTTTCAAATGGGTGGTTCCACCGACCACAATAAGTGTATGAGGCAGTAGAGTCTCGCCCACGACCATGGCCAAAGTCGTGTTCTCATCCAGATTCTCGTCCACAGCCATGGACTGAGTCACAACCACATCCTCCTCGAAAGCCGTACCAACCTCCTCTCCTAGCTGAGGCTATGTGTGCAGAGTTCTCTGTTGAAGGTAAAATGGGAGGCCGGGCAACAGATGTCTCGAGTTCCTCAAGTCAGCCAAAGATGGCATTCATCGTTGGTAGTGTGTCGGATATAAGAAATTACTCCATCGCTGTCGGATAAAAGAAATTACTCCATCATTGTTGGGTACAACATAAGGGCTGAAATATTGCAAGCTCCTCATACAGGCTGGAGAGATGCATGCAGTACTCAATGAGGGTGGAATCACCCTGAGATGCCGACTAGATTCACATGTAAATGTCTACTAGATGTAACTTCGTCTTCTTCTGGGAGTATGTCCACTAAAAATCCTCCCAAATTTCCTTGGTTGTGTTTTTGTAAAGAAGATTTGAGGTAATATGAGCCTCAATACTGTTGATCATCCAGTTGATAACCAAATAGTTGTATGCCCGCCAGTAGTCGTACTCTGTCCTTCTCATCTAAAGGATATTGAGTAGGGATGTAGAGTTTTCTCTGACCACCAATGAATACCATAGACGATCGAGACCAAAGCACGTAACTTTCTGTGCCTTTAAATTTGATAGTGGTACCTCACACCATAATATTCATGGCCAAGAGCTTTGTCCCAGTAAAAGAAGGTGCCATTATGGTCTTAGAAAAGAAAAGCAATCTTGTGCTTGTCTAGGGATGCATACAAGGACAGAGGTACCCTCGAACTCATTTTTGGGCGTGCAAGAGGTCTGAAAGTTGGCTTTCACACCAGATCAAAAGGGTCTCAAACACCTAGGATGGCGTCCAAGGGCTTGTGCGCAGCAGAGCAGATGCCCATGAGGCCTTATGGGCGACATCGACGGCCTTGGAGGTGCAACAGGGGTCATTGGAGGCCTCTGACTGTGTTGTCAGTACTGCCGGGATGGCCTCAAGCGACGCCAGCGGCATTGGAGGCACGACTGGAGACGCTAGCAGCCTCGGGTGGTGGTGATGGTATCGTTGGGCCCTTCGTGTTGTAACGACTGGAGCTGTTGGAGCCTCGCTGGCAGCTCTAGAGGCGGTGACAAGTGTCGTTGGGGTTCTATGGGCCTTGCGGCAGAACTTTGACGAGAGAAGAGTCCGCACAAGGAGAGAGGGATGGTGGTGGTGGTGGGTTTTGTGTATATGCTCCGATCTAGAACCGCCGCTTTGATACCATGTGGAGAAAAGAATGAGTTGTTTATTCCATACGTCTAGGGTCTCTTATATAGAGAGAAAATCCTAGAGAGCCCAAAAGGAAAAAATACATATAAATATAACTCTAACATTAAAAGAAACTAAAAACTGTTAGATGTTAATAAATTATCAAGTGCTTCTTTCATTTCATTAAAACATCTTTCTCTAGTTGTATTCATATTATACAGAATAACGATGTTCTTAAGTTTACTCGAGAGGGTTAGTGTCTTTCTTTACCTCTCAACGAACCCTTCACCAGACATGATGTCTAAATACCTCTCAGCAAAATGGGGTAATGGAAAGAAAACTTCACTGCCTTCTCAATGTTGTTTGTACATTTCTTACTCACATGAAGGTTCTCAAGATTTACTGTTGGGGATGTCATTCTCACTACCATGTACATCATTAATAGAGTCCCAATGGAGGCCCTTAAGGAGGTAACTCCTTTCTCACTCATATATCCCGATGAGTAACCTTTTCCTCCTTGATTGAGAATTTTGTCGCACTGTCTTGGTTCATAATTTCAAACTAGAAATAAATTATCTTCTTGTGCTATTAAGTGTGTTATCCTTAGCTATTCGCATACCTGAAGAACCAAGAAATTACCCTTTTATTTAATCAAATTAATGATTAAAAGATGTTCGTTGCAGTCGGGCAATTAAGGGTTAATAAAAAACAACTATTTAAATTAATTATTTGTGTAAATTAATGCGAGCGGTCAACTTTTTTATTTGGGAAGTCCAAGGTCGAACTCAGGGAGGCATTTGTCTGCTTAGGTTGGTTTTTAGTCGACCTCGAGGTTAGGTTTTCAAAGAAGCGTTTATTATATTTTTAAGTGCAATAAATGAGGCAAATGCAATTTTGGCAAAGTTCAGGGGCTAAATTGCAAATTCCAATCAAATGAATTCTAAAAATCCTCAAATTTAGCCCGAATGTGAAATATAGTGAAATTAGGTACTGTATTTTTTTAATTTTTGGATGCAATATGAATATTCTATGATTAATGAATGCAAACAATGAGATTTTCAATAATTAATTATAATAACTATTAAATCTACTTATTTTCAGGAAAAAAAATTATCTAAGATATATCACTAGGTGATCTATCTTAGAAAAAATGCTAAACCCTAAAAATTTTAAATTTAACACCTATTAAACATTAATTAGTGAAATACGCAAAATGATTTTTATAAAACAAAATATGCATGTAAATGCAATTCTTTTTGGGCACAATGTGAATCACATGTAATTCTACTATCCTCGAATTTTTGACGATTTTTCGAGCAATGTTTAATTATCTATGAATTTCTAAGCACAGATTAGGTAAAGTATACAAATTGCCACAAGATTATTTATTATTAATCAATCATATAGAATAAAAACATAAAGGATGTGCCAAAATGTAAAGAATTATTTGTAGAACAGAAGTGTACTTTTTAAATAATAAAATAATGTAATTATGAAGTGCAAAATCACAGAAGAAGACATGGCTATGTTTTGCAATTACAATAAATACAATAATCAAAATGAAGTGAACATGGACTAAAATGAAGATACCTAGACCCGAAGGGGGTCTGATGTAATTTCTCCACCAAGGTATGTGTGTGGCATGTACATGCTTGAGAGGCGGGGCTTGATTGCGAATTGTTGGTTCTGCGGGGGCGTGGCCGCAAAAATTCCGAAGGGCGCGTGCCCTGGCTGGTGAGGTTGGCGGTTGTATATGCGGGAAGAGCAAGGGCTTCTGGCGAAAAATCCCCTGACCTCATGTGCCATGCACGTGAGGTTGGGATGAGGAAAAGTAGGGGCTTCTGCGATCAGCCCGAGGTAGCGATGGGCAGCGACACATGGAGCGGCCCTCGAGGCGGTGGCTGCTAGCGCTAGTGCGAGGCCGCTCCTGCAGAGGCGCAGCGCGGGCAGAGCGATCGCGCAGCAGAGGCGGCGTCGTGGCAGGCATCTGGAGTCGGGGCGAAGCCGCAGGTGCTCTGTGGGTGGAGATGCGGCTGGTGGCTATGTAGAGGTTGCGGCTGAGGGCGTGGGGGCCGCTGCTGGTGTTCGACGGGGGGCTAGCGGAGGGGTTGTACGCCTTTTGTAGACCCCGGTCGTGTGCTCGAGCATTGGAGCTTCAAAGGTGGTGCTCTCCTGCAGAGACAGAGATGCAGAACTGCGGATGAAGGCGCTCAATGGGAATTCGCTGGTAGAGGGACGATAGCGAGGCAAGTAAGGACGATGGCGAAAGGTGTTGCGCGGAGTTAACAGCGCACAGAGGTGGTGCGATGAAGGAGAGATTGAAGAAACATAGGAAAATAGGAAAAACAGGGGAGGAAGAAAAAAATGGGGGGAAGAAGGTCGTCTGGAGGTGGAGGGCTAAAGGTGCCGCTCTTCTGGTTCTCGCTTCAACCGCGGGCAGAGCACGTCGAAGCTTAGAGGATCTCGCTCAGAGGATCATCAGAGAGAGGATCCCCTGTCACAGGCTCCTCCTTCAACTATTTCTCTCTCAATGGATTTGGCGGATGATCGGAATCGTCGTCGATGATGGGCTTATATAGAGAGGGGCGCCTCAGAAAAGGAGGATGAGGGGATAAGGTGAAGGATGACCGGCGGTTGCTTAGATTGCGTGCGTGCGAGAGAGTGAGTTGACGGAGGTTGTGAAAAAGGAGCGGTCTTTACATGGACGTTGACTGGAAAGGGGGAAAAGAGCACGTGTTGGGCACGTACGGTTGAGGCACGTTCGCAGCATGTGAAAGGTTTTTTTTGGACAAGTGTGATTTTTTAGAATAATTAATAAGATGCAAATAATGGTTCAAAATAATAGAGAAACATAGTGTTCTTGGTGCAAAATTACAAGAATTAAATAAAATAAACAAAAACTACAGGGATGCATAATGAATTACCAAAACTCTGAGGGGCGTCTCTGCAAAATTCATAGAGGGGCACTGGTGGCAGGGTAGCTCTGCAATATGGGATTCGGACGAGGGCCTCCATGCAATTAACTCCTTCAGCACGTGCAAATCACGTGGGCTGGGGGCTCTTCTGGAGATTGGGTGAAAAGCAGGGGCTCCTTCGCAAATAAACACCGGAAGGGATGCGTCCCATGCGTTCCCCCACCCCCCACACACATGCGCCTTACGTGGGGAGGTCTCGGGTCAGCCCCCGACACGTGGGTGGATTGCGGAGGAGGCGAAGCGGGGCAGAGCTCCAGTTGGTGGACTGGTTGTTGCTGACGCGTGCCAACCAGAGATTGGAGGTGTTGATGACGATGGCTCCTGGGAGTACGGTAGTCGGGGCAGCGTTGGTATCGATGAGGCTAATGGTGGTGCAAGGCGGAGCTACGCGCAAGGTGGTTGACGATGCGACGGTGGTGCTCGACGATACTGGAATGGTGGGGGAGGCGGTGTCAGACTGCGGTGGTTGGTCGGCCGCAAGAAAACTCGGATGGAGATGGAGCGGGGACAAGGAGGCGATGCGAGATTATGGGAGCGATTAAGGTAACAAGGGAATTGGAGTGAAACAGAGGAAGTAGGAAAAACAAAGGTTGGGGAGGAAGGTGTGTCGATGGAGATGGATAAAGGATAGAGGAGACAAAGGAAGAAATGCAAAGGGGGGGATAAGAAAGAGGTAGAAGGGTCACTTGGAGGAGTTCGCCAGGGAATGTGGAGGCTTTGAGCTCTGCAGGTCGTTGCTCTAGGCTCCGACAAGAACCGAGCTCAAGCAGCAACAGAATTGGCTGCGACGGTGGATTGAAGACCACCGGATCTTGCCTGGGAGGGTCGATGTAGTCGCTCTAGCTGGAGAGGCTTTGTTGTCACTAGAGCTCTCCCTAGTGGCTCTCCCCCTCATGATTAGCGGCAGATACTTTCTCCAGGTGCTGACGATGGATTTTATAGAGAGAAGAGTCGTAGGGATGGGGGGGGTGATCCGTGGAGGTTGCGGAGATGAGGGGATAAAGGCGTTGGGGATGGAGAGGGTAAGGGAGAGATAAGGGGGGGCGGCTGGTAGGGGGTTGCAGGCGCGAGAGGAGGCGAAAGTTACGAGGTTGAATGGAGAAGATGGAGACGGGAGTTGTGCAGGCCGTTGGGAGAGATGAAGGTTGGCGGCACGTACGCAGCACGTGCAAGGGATTTAATTAATTATTTTTTTATAAAAACGAAATAAAAAGGAGGTCAAAATGAGTGATACGTAGTGGCTCCAGGAGCTGCCACGTGTCAGCTCCAGAAAATTCAAGAATAAAAAGAAAAGAAAAATCTAAAAGAAATAGCAAACGACCTTGGATCGAAAGTTTTCTTCATGAAAGTTGCTTGTCTCGATGAGATCTACAACTTTCATGAAAGGACCAAGAGCAAAAGAGGCCATCTGTGCAAACCGATATTTTTGGGGTACTCTATGTACATAAAACACCTGATATTTTGGGATTTTGTATTTTTTGTGGTTTTTAATGAAGATAAAATTTGAGAAAAATTACGATAAAATCAAAAATAAATATTTACACAATAATCTATTTTTTGGGTTTTTAGTAAATAAGAAAATAAGAGAATAAAATAAAGAAGAAAATGGAAGATAATTGTACAGACTCGCAAAGGACACTCAGACTTGGTCAAATTCTTTGATTTCAGTCTCATTTTGGATTTGGATTTTTGTGTATTTTAATAAACCTTTCATCAAAGAAAATAAATGAAAAAGAAATGAAATAAAAAGGGTTAATCATGTATATAAAATACCAGGTCAAAACTGCTAAAACGCAAAATACGCAAAAGAGGCCCAAAACTCAACTTTCACATATAAGCTCTGATTTTTATGAAATTGCTCTTGTTTTGAAGGTCTTTGAATATGTATTATTTTAAAAGTGAGTAGACCTAAATCGGACATTGCATGAGGAAGATATGAGCGTTTTAGTCTACATATTCTGAAATTGGAGTTTTGTCTCACGGGCCAATTATTTGAGTTAGTATTTTTTTTGTATTTTTTCTTTAATCTTGTTAGTAATATGTACACAATGAAGGTGGATTGAGGTCCATTGGAGTTAGCATGAATTAATTAAAAATGTGTGAAGTTAGCTGGAAATGTGAAGATGATTATGAATGCAAGGATGCGTGCTAAAATGCAGATATTAATTCTAGGTGTAGGAATCATAAAAATACAAAATAAATGATGAAATGCAGCTAATTACTCAGGAATGAAGCACTCTTTTCAACTTTTAGTATGATGAATCACGTATTCATCAATACCCAAAAAGGGTACATGTGATATGACCATAGTGGTCATCATTACTACATTTCTGATTATGTCACCTTTTTAAACAGACAAGTTACTTTACTCAGTATGCTAGTAGCATTCCCTTGGAGCTTCCATCACCGTCCATTGTCCTGTAGAAAAGAGAGAAGCCATGAAATCTCACAAGTGGATTGGAGCATCGCCCTATATTCTGCCTCTGCACTTGATCTGGAAACCGTTGTCTACTTCTTTTTACACCATGTAACAAGATTGTCACCAACATAGTATAGCCAACAATAGATTGTCCATCCTCAGTAGAATTGGCATAATATGCATCAACATAAGCAGTGACATCAGTATGGCAATTTACCCCATAGAAGAGGCCACACCCTGGAGATTCCTTCAGATATCGAACAATCACAAGAACATCATGCCAATGACTATAAAGAGATTTCTTCGTGTTCCGGCTTGCTCTGCCCATAGCATACGATATATATGGCATAGTTATAGCAAGGTAAAGCAGGTGCCTGCTAGACTTCATATCTTGTAGTGTGCTCAAACTCCAGATCAATGAAAATAAAGTGTTTCCTTTGTTCCACAGGGATGCCAGATGGTATGCATCGAAGTAGTCCAGCTTCAGAGATGTAGACCCTCTGTAGTACGTATTACCTAAGTGCCAAGAAGGTAGCAGAGTTGACCAAGATCCTTCGTAACAAACACCCTTTAAAGGAAGGCCTTGATCTCTGAAATGTCTGCTTTAGCATCACTAGTGACAACCATATCGTCAACATAGAAGCCAGAATAATAGTGTCGTTGTACTGTATCGTCTGACAAAGATTGAGTAGTCATATACCGTCTTGTGAAGCCAAGAAAGATGATCTCAGTAGTACACATGTCAAACAACGCTCGAGGACTCTACTTTAGGCCATAGATGGCCTTACAAAGTTGGCACACACACTCCAATTGAGTAACCTGGTAGTTACGTCATATAGGCCTCCTCCTCAAGGTCCCCATAAAGAAAAGCGTTCTTCATATATAGCGGAAAAATAGACAATTTCCTATTAGCAACAGAGAGAATGGTGCGAATAGATCCCATCCTGAACACATGAGAAAAGATCTTATGATCCACACCATAGGTTTGCATAAAACCTTTAGCTACAAGGCGGGCTTTCAATCCACTACTAAAGCAAGCATGTGACTGTTTAATCATGAATACCCATCTGCATGCCACATGTTTGACATCAGGGCATGTACCCCTAGATGAAAGTGTGTCCATTCCACATCCATGGCTTTTCACCAGCCATGATCCTATAACGCACTATGATGATCCCAAGGAATAGAAAACAGGTATTATAGCATCTGTAAATCTCATGTCACCTACTAAATAAAACATCATGAAGTAAAATGTGGCATAGGATGAATGGTTCATTACATCTTTGAGGTCCTTAGAGCTATAAAGAGATCTTGGGGAGCATCTGATGCATATATAGTGGGTACACTTGAAGAAGACACATCATCCTGCAAACAAAAAACAAACAATAATACAAGAACGAACAAGGTAGTGTGTTCTCGTTTGTAAACAATCAGTGGTGGTGGCAGCTCAAAGGCCATGTCACTGACAAACTGCATAAAGTAACTGATCTGGTTAAAGAAAGAGACATCGGTTGAAATATAGTAATAATTACCAATAAGATCATAGCAACGATACCCATTCTGAGTGCGAGAGTAGCAAAGAAAAAATGCTTGATTAACCTAGCAACAATTTATCAACAATATGAAAGTTATGAATGAAGGCGATGCACCATAAAATTCTTATGGGCAATGGGAAAGGAGCATCTTCCTTCAGGACAGATAACAGAACCATGTTTATGAGGTGGGTGGATGTAAGAATGGCTTCCCTCCTTCATATGAGTGAGTAAAGATCGTGCAATATCAAGAAGACGCTGAAGTTTCATTTCAGTTACCTCATTTGTTGGGAGGTATAAAGACAAGAAGTCTGATGAAGTTTACCCTAAGAGGCAAAGAAGGATACCAAGTCATGTTTGGTAAACTCAAGAGCATTGTCAATCTACAGAATCTAAACACATGCAAAAAAAGATGTTTTGATAAACTGAAAAAAGGTTTTAACAAATTTATCAATCTTAGACCTTCCTGTATAAGATAGACCCAAAAAGAGTTATTGTAATCATCCATAAAGAATACAAAATATCTATGACCACTCAAAGTACGAACGGGACAGGGTCCCCAAAACATCATAATAGACCAAAAGCAAAGGGAGAAGTACAATGTGACTCAGCTCGAGGAGGAACAAAATCTCAATGATGTTTGCCAGAATTACATGTCTCGCACTCAAACAGCGTCAGAGTAGAGAGTTCAAGGAACATCATGGAGAGCGTTTTAGCAAAGGGATGACCAAGACGAACATGCCAAAGGAACAAATCACTGGAAATAGATGTAGCACCCGCCAACGTGAAATCAGAGGGAACGTCAAGATAATAGAGGTTGTTCTTGTCATGTCCCCCCATCAAGAAATGTGTCGTCCAGATGTCCTAAAATAACAGCATAACTCATCAAAAATCACACAGTAATTAAGCTCGACACAAAGCTTATGAATAGATAATAAGCTCAAAGGAAAGTCACGGGCACAATGCATTCCAATGAGTCAGAACTTGGAGAACTCCATAATCCCAACAGTGATAACAGGGGAATGAGCCTTGTAGGCGACTCAAACCATCTTCACAGAGGAAGAGAGTTTAGAGGAGGTCAACATACTACATTCTCTTGTCAAATAGGTGGATGATACAGAGTCAATAATCCAAGGAGCCGGAGGAGTGGCGAAGTTGGCTATTATATCTGAGATGCTAACCATGCTTGCAATAGGAGTATTCTCACTGGTGGAAGTACTGGAGTTATGTAGAAGTCGCATCAAGCAGGAGGAATATGTGGCACTAAGTTTGAATGTTTGTCCACTAGAGTCCTGATCAAGGGATACCTCAACGGCATTGTAAGCAATCCCATAGGCACTATTGGCAATTTGGCATGGGAGGAAAGCCAAAGTTTGCCCGACAATGTTCCAAGGGATGGTTCCAGCACTGGCAGTAGATGCATTGTCGATATTGTGGAGAGCTAGTGTCGCATCCACGATCACGGCCAAAGTCAAGACCATGACCACGACCAGATTCGCAGCTACATACTCCACAAAAGCTATGTCGACCCCCTCTCCTAGAGGAGGCAAGGTATGCAGATGTATTTGTATGAAGCATAGGAGAAGAACTTCCGATAGATATCTCAAGTCCTAATCAAGGGATACCTCAACGGCATTGTAAGCAGTCCCATAGGCACTATTGGCAATTTGGCATGGGAGGAAAGCCAAAGTTTGCCCGACAATGTTCCAAGGGATGGTTCCAGCACTGGCAGTAGATGCATTGTCGATATTGTGGAGAGCTAGTGTCGCATCCACGATCACGGCCAAAGTCAAGACCATGACCACGACCAGATTCGCAGCTACATACTCCACAAAAGCTATGTCGACCCCCTCTCCTAGAGGAGGCAAGGTATGCAGATGTATTTGTATGAAGCATAGGAGAAGAACTTCCGATAGATATCTCAAGTTCCTAATGATGATAAAAATAACATTAAGGGATGGCAGGATATCAAACATAAGAAATTGTTCCTTCATAATTTGGTATCGATCAACAAGAAAGCGATAAACATACCATCAAATCTCTCCCGCAACTATTTAGGACAACATGCAGGTTAAAATATTGTAAAATCCTCATACAGACCGTTAAGATGCCAGTAATACTCAACACGAGTGGATTCTCCCTGAGATGCGGACCAGATCCACATATATATATATATATATATCACTGAGGCAAGATTTGGTCATCTTATGTGAATGTCTATTCTAAATCTTCCCACATCTACTAAACTATATCTTTGTAGAACAAGTTCGCGACAATGTGAGGTTCAATATTGTTGGACATCCAAGTAATAACCTGATAGATATCTCCAAGCCATGATTCATAATCCTTATCCTTCTCCCCAAAAGGATCTTTGGTCAGAATATAGATATTTCACTGACCACCAATGAATACCTTAAAAGCATGAGACCAGAGCACAAAGTTTTCTGCACCCTTGAGTTTGATAAATGTTCCATGTACCACGATAGAAGGTGTAGTGTACACGGATTTGGTCTTGGTAGGAAGAGATGACATCTTGGTCCGATAGAGATGTCAAGAAGATAAGCATCCATTTAGTCACGCAGGTAGGCGACTAAAGCAATTGTTGCAGTGCCGAAGAAGGACTGGAAAATACCCTAGGATTCTCGCATAGGAGACATGGGCATTCCAGTGGCACACAAGCCTGCAAGAGGCGACACACGTGGATTGCTGGTGGCATACAGGTTGATCACGCGTAGGGCCCTAAGGAGACGCAAGAGCGGCCAAGGCAGCAATGCGGCAGACCTAGCGTGATCTGGTGGCATCACTGCAGCCCTAGCATGCCACGGCGATGATATTGCTGCCCTAGTGCAGGTTGGTGGAGGCGTTGTAGTCAGGGAGGGGCCTCGGATGGGACCTTAGGCAGAGAAGAGGGCTTGCACAAAGGACCTACAAGACCTTCTTACATAGCATGGAGCCGAGGAGAGGAGACGGGGTTGGCAATGGCAGTAGGTGCTTAGGTATAAACCCACGGTCTAAAACCGTTGCTCTGATACCATATGGAGAAAAGCTTGAGAATGAAAGACTTGTCTTATTCAATAGGTCTAGAGTTTCTTATATAACGTGAAACCCTAGAGGAGAAAAGGAGAAAATTACATAGATACCTCAAAGGGGTTACAAGACTGAAATAGGAATAAATAGCAATAACTCTGAAAATTATAGAGGATATCAAAAGAACATATACTTTAACATACATGTGCTAGAACCTTGGCTCATAAGCATTAAACTACGGATACGCTTTTGAAGAATCCCTTATGGAAGAATCCTTTACAAAAGAAGAACAAGTTCTTTCTTTGGTCAACTTCCTTCACATGGGGCATATACAGAACGCATTTAGTAAGGAAGGTATTAAAAAACTAAGAAGATGAGTTCTTTCTTTTATCATAGTCACGAACAAATGTTGCCACCAAAGGACATAGTACAGTTACATATGAACCTAGTAAATCTATGTGATTGCAACTTTGTACTTCTTATCCACTACAAACTAGAAATAAAGATATATTAACAAGTACAAAGATGTTATTGCACAATAAGAAAATTGAGAAGTTCATAGCAAAAATAGTTCGTCTTTGACATATTAAGACGTAAATTAGCCATCGTTTCTGAAGGAAAAGAAGAATTGAAGATAAGTGTGAAGAAGATAGAACTAATTGAATCGTGATACAAGAGGAGAAGGTGAAGAGAGGTGTAACCTTCCACAACATGGAAAATGCAAACTAAATGGATCAATTCCGAAAATAAAACCCCATCATGTGAGCATATAAGAGCAAAAAAGTTCTACCGTACAACATGGACTTCCAGAAACTTTTTCTATGTTGTTTCATGAACTACAATGAAAAGAAAGTTATACCTTCGGTGAGGTGATAGTCCCTAACATGAGATACCTCTTGTCTCAAGTATATAACCCTCCATTTCGAAACACATGCAGGCGTGGCGGTGAAGCGTGTATCATCTCGTGTATAGGAGCCCTCTAGATGGATGTCCCCTCTACTTATGTATTAGGGATTGTGCCCACCAAGTTGACTAGGTATAACCCTAGGGCATGTTTGGTAAGTGGGTTGGGTTGGGTTGGAGTAACCTCATGTGAATAGTAGTTGTTTGGATGGTTAGGAGGGTTGTAGAGGGTTTGAATAATTGTGATGTGGCATCGATTATGTATTATATTAACTTTTTTAGTGATTATAATATATTTTTATGTTAATTTTTTATTTACATAAGGTAAAAAAATATTATAACAAAGAAATTGTGCGGTCCATACAATTAATTCCAACCAAGGAATGCACAGATAGAGCATGAGGTATGCCAGGTTACCCCGGGGCAACTGGCAAACAAACAAGCCCCTAGTCCTATCCAGACTTGGTGTAATCTACATTGACTTGGATTGATTTCAATCATCCAATTCGAAAGTAAATACTGAGATAGATGAATAAATTCACCATTAGTTATGTAAACTAAATTCCAATAAATAATCACTTTGACAAGTGTTAACAAATTCACATACTCAACCAATAAACCAAAACACAAGGATATTTCTATCATGATATTCTGACTAATATTTCTTAGATGGTGTTATCCGGGATATTGCTACTTGCGACCCATGAGAATCCAATTCTTACGATTGGTTTAGGATTCCTAGATAGATGAATATCTTAAAAAATAATTTGAATATTGGAATTTAGGATAGCACTATTCATGGATAATGAAGTTCCAATAGAATTGGGACTTCTCGCAATTGTGCAACAAACATATAGATAAGTGGTAAGTAGATCATATAGGTGTCATGACCACTTGAGCTATCCAACAGAGCTATGTATTGGACCGTATCGTTAATTGACCTGAACTCTTTTGGATTGATAACCAACTTTTTGAAACTTAAAGGTTTAATGAATTGAAATCTAATCCAATTAATTTTCATTCATTCATTATGTCTCTAAGTGAGTCACTAAAATCCATCATGCTTCATCATTCCCTTAGTTGAAAATTATCGTAGTATATAATCTATTACGAGTATATCGACCTCAAGTATTCCCACTATGCATATATCCTACATAGTTGGATGACCTTGGATAATCCAATCTATCTCCTTCCAGGGTTTAAGTAAAAGATTTCTCTACCAATCACAGGGGGCAACATCAATCATAAACCTACCAAAAGTGTGCATTGATATTCTCAAATTCATATCATGTTTACTAAATAGGATAACCATATGTAGAATTCGTTTTACCCCAATGTTTCAAGACTGAGCTCTTGTCTTCCGACTTGTTGAATATAAACATGGATGATTCCTTTAAAGGATCATATACCTCATATGTCTTCACATATATGTCAACTCATTGGTATATAGACCTTGTCAGAACATCAACCTATTGGTTTGTCCAGTGTATATAGTTTGACATATATGTGTGTGTAAATATGTCTACGGTTAAAGGATGAGTGCCCATCTCAAAACTGTTTATTATACATGGCAGGTTATCTTAACATCATCAAGTTACTCTTTAACTTGACTCGTCTGACAACTCTGAATCTCTATTCATATACATAGTACATGCATCAATACTGCCAATCGGACATTCATCTTTAGAGAAGATTGGCATTCTTCTCATACTGGAGATCCTCCTTGGATAACATTATATGATGTCAATCCTCGAACAAACTCCTTAGATCTACAACTCTACATCAACTTACATGACATAACTTCTTAGACTGTCAATAGTGTGACATCCAAAGTGGCCATGGTACATACCCTTGTTCCGATAAAGGGACCATATAAATAATGCAATATAAATATATTTTTTCGTATGAAATGATATAAGGGAAACAATAATTATTATATAATGACTCGTCAAGGACTTACATGAATAATAAAAGATGCATTCAATAATCATGTTATTCCGGAAGACGAGGTAAGTACCAAAATATCAAATGAAAAATCTGCAGCAGGTTTGTTGAGGCATTAAAGTTTGTATATGACAATGACTGAGTAACATTTTTTATTAAAACAACGTATGTTTGCACTCTGTACACAAGAAGGTAAATCTCTAAAAAAACATCGAGATCAATATGTTGTTTATGACGTTGAGAACCATAGGTGTCAATGTAGAGGATAAAGATGCCATTGCAATACTTATAGTACCCCTTCCCTAGCTAAAGACAATCACATTTTGTCGGGAATGAAATTATTACATGGGAGGCCAAATCGAGTACACTCTTAGGAACTTCAATATATGGCTTCCGTTAATTCAAGTTGCAGAATTAGTGAATGTAAGATCTAATAAGGGCTTCAATAATATTAAACTAGAAATGAGCTTTATAAGTACAACCCGAAGGACATCTACTGCAAAGAACTGGGACGGGGGAAGAATGATTATTAAAAAACTAAGGTCATGGTTGTCGCAATAGCACATGATGATGAGAGTTCAGAGATAATTTAGTCCGCACAATCACGGATCAGACATGCCTTACAAACATATGATCCTCAATATAGGTTGCTCGTACCACAATGCCTAAAGAGTATTGGGTCATCCATCATATGATCAATGGCATCGCTATCAATTATCCACTCAAGTTTTGGATCACCTTCCATGAGAGAAGAAATACACCAATACAACCTACAAATCTCAACAAAAACAACTTTTGATCACTGCATCAATCAATCGAGGAATGAACAAGCCAAGAGGCAAACTGCCACATAAAAAACAATCACTCTAATGTCGGTGCAGGTCCAAGAGAACCAACAGTAGCAGCACTTTGCAACCCAACGAGATGAGATGCACTTTCAAGAGTCCAAAGCTTCAATCCAACCACAACTAAGGGAATGGCGTACATGAGTTTTCAGTTGATCCTAACAGTGAGCGACAAGAAAATCTTAGCCAACACGTAGAATGACCTTTAGGAGGAGTACTAATATTGTCGAGAATCATCAGCCTCCTTCAACATTGTACCAGCCATTTGTGATATTTTGTTGAACAATGGGTGAATAGCAATACACTGCCCAATTTTCTCCTACAAAAGAGGGACAGAAAATATCCGCAAGAAACATGCTACACGTCCGCAACAACACTTAAGAGCACAAAACTCACACTAAGGAATGTTCCCCCAACAACCAAGGAACTTACGCCACAACACCAATGGAGCTCGGATAAATTTTAGACATCAAAAAACACCACGAAGCAGCAACAACAACATTCTGTGGGTGGATTCATACCTCTACCGCTCCACAACATTGTGGAGCGGTGGTCACAACGTAAGATGGTGGACCGGTGACGAGATAAATAAAAACAACAACAATAACAACAAAGCCATTTCCCACATTAAGTAGGGTCGGTTACATGGATTCTTTGCCTCCATTCAGCTCTATCTTGGGTCATTCTCAAGCTTAGATACGAAACTAAGATCCCTTCATATAGTCTCATTCTAACACTTCTTGTGTTTCCATCGCCTTCTCTTAGTTGGCACAACATCCCAAAACTCGCATCTCCTTACCGGTGCATCAGTTGACCTCCTTTGCAAATGGCCAAACCACGTTAAGCAGTTTTCTCGCATCTTATTCTGCATCGGAGCTACACCAACTTTCCTTCTGATTGCATCATTCTGAATCTGATATTTGCATGCGCGTGTGTGTGTATGTGTCTACATATCCACCTTAACATTTTCATTTCTGCTATTGTCATTCTTTGCACATGTCTTATGATTCACATGCCAACATTTAGATCTACAAAGCATAGCATGTCTCACAGTTGCTTTGTTCTTTTGATTTTCAAAGAAATTTTCTTATCATAGAGAACAAAGAGGCTTCTCTCCACTTTAGTCAACTTGCATTTATTCTATTAGTAACATCTCCATCAATTGCCCCATCATGTTGCAAAATATATCCCAAGTATCCATAAGAATTCCTCTTCTGAATGTTATCGTCACCAATCTTCACCTCGATTCATTCGTCATTGCTTACATCAAAAGTGCACTTCAAATATTCGGTCTTAGCCCTACTTATACTAAATACTTTAGTCTCTGATGCATGTCTTAAAACCTCAAGCTTCTCATTTACTCCATCTCTAGTCTCATCAATCAACACAATATCATCAGTGAATAACAAACACAAAGGTACCTCATCCTGAACGTGACTTGTCAACTCGTCCATAATCAAAGTAAAAAGAATGGACTCAAAGTTGAACCTTGATGCATACCAATGTTGATGTCAAAATAGTCAGTCTTCCAAGATTGAATCCTTACAAGATGAAGCTCTATCATACATATTCGTTATGAAGATAATGTATGGGATAGGTACTTGTCTCTCTCCAAAACTCTCCACAATATCCCATGGGACAGAATCATAAGACTTCTCCAAATCAATAAAAATCATATGGAGCTTCTTCCTTTTAGCTCTATAAATCTCCATTATTCTAGCAATTGGATGGCTTCAATAGTTGAACGATCTGACATGAATCCGACTTAGTTTTCTTTTACTTTGGAAACTTACCTCAACCTTCTTTCGATTACACGTTTCTGAATTTTCATAGTATGACTCATCAGCTTGATACCTCTGTAATTTCAACAATTTTGAATGTCCCCTTTGATCTTATAAAGAAGCACCATGATGTTGATCCTCCAATTTTCAGGAATTTTCTTACTTTGCCCAATCACATTGAATAAATTTGTAAGTCAAGTCAAACCACGATCACCTAAAACTCTCCATAGGAATGTCATTAGGTCCTACACCTTTCCCAGGTCTCATAACCTTCAAAGCCTCATCTACTTCCTTTCTTTGTATTCTGTCATAGCTTGTACGATTCAAGTAACTTTCACTACTAGTTAGATCTCCCAAAGTGATCTCTCTATTTCCTTCCCCAATGACTTACGGAAATACTGCTTTCATCTAGTCTCTATATCCTTTTGAGTAAAAAGCATGTGCCATTGCTCATCCTTAATGCATCTCACTTGAGAAAGGTCTTTGGTCTTTCTTTCTCTTACTTTGGCCAACCTGAATATATCCTTTTGGCCCTCCTTAGAGTCCAAATTTTTGTACACATAAGCTTTTGACTTAGCATCGTTTACAACCTTCTTTTCTTCCTTCTTCGCTATTTTGTAGTTTGTGATAGTTTCCTCTGTTATATCCTTAGACATAGCTTTAAAGCATGCTATTTTAATTTTGAGCTTCTCATGCATCAAAAATTCATAAGCTTTTGGCTTAGCTTCGTTTACAGTCTTATTTGCTTCCTTCTTCACTATTTTGTAGTTTCTAACAGTTTCCGATTTTCTATCCTTAAACATAGCTTTAAAGCATCCTATTTTAATCTTGAGCTTCGCTTGCATCCCTTCATTCTACCACTAAGCCTCCTTTTGTCCTGGAGCTCCTCCCTTTGACTCACCTCGCATCTCTTTGGCTACATGTCGGATACAAAATGCTACCGCCTCCCACATTTCGTTTGCACTCTCGTCACAATCCCAAAATAAGTCTTATAAAACCCTCGTCCTAGAGCTTGATAGCTTCAATAGAAGATTCCACCATCTAGTTTACTGATCTTGGACACCTCCTTTTCTTTACCGGCTCTTTTATTTGCACGTCCATGACTAACAAGCGATGTTAGGTTGTCAAACTTTCTCCTGTGATTACTTCGCAGTTGAAACACAATCGATCTCTTATCCTCAACACAAAGTAATCTATTTGCGTTCTAGTCAAGCCACTCTTATAAATAATTAAATTCTCCTCCCTTTTCTTGAAAAGAGTGTTTGCTATGAAAAGATCATAAGCTGTTACAAAATCCAGAATGACTTTTCCCTCTTCATTTCTATCTTCGAAGCAATGGCCTCCATGAACACTAACATACCCTAAAGCATCTTTTCCCATATGTCCATTGAATCTCCACCAAGACAAATCATCTCTTTGTTGGATTCTTTGCATGATCTTATCCAAATCCTCTCAAAAAGTGTGTTTAATCATTTCATCTAAACCAATTTATATTGCATAAACTGAGATGATATTCAGGAAATTTTTCTTCAAGGAACAATTTTAGCAAAATAGTACGATCCCCGAATCTTTGCACCTCAACCACATAATCCTTCAAATTCTTATGAACAACCACTCCAACACCATTTCTGCCCTTATCTTTATCTAAATACCAAAGTTTAAATCAAAAAATCAACCACCAAATAAATTCTAGCACATACCAATTTCCAGCACCTCAAGCAACAGAAGACACAATCTTAAGCCCCAACGATGCTCTGATACCATGTAGAACAAGCACATAAAGTGATAGTGGTTAACGTGGAAACCCTATACACCGAAAGGGAAAAAACACGGGGGGGAAATGTCCATGTTGCTCGCAGCAACTAGGACTTTTGTTTCTTTTATTTTTCTTATGACTTGAAATGGGAGGAGAGATACATATGTGCCCAATGTAAGACAGATCCCCCATCCCAAGATCCGCTTACCCATTTACATAACACTCAACACTTTTCAAATATTCAAAATTAAAGAAGGATTTCCCCACATATTGAAAAATTCTTGATGGTGAGGGAGGGCAGAGGCATTTGTTACCCCTTCCAGTTGAGAATTTGAGCATCAACCAATATTTCTTTCAGGCATTTCTTCGTTCATGGTTCGCGATTTAGATAACCTAGGCATAGAGGAACCAAACCAATCCATCCCGAACTTGGCGGTGATTCAAATATATCTTAAGTCATGACTCAGATATCAAAATCCAGGATAGTGTTTTCGTAAACAAGGATATCTCAATCGCATTGGATATCATATATCATCTGATAATGCAACAAATGTGTATACTAAGAGATACTGATAAGGAGATCATGTAATAATGTATAGCGATTGAATAGGAGATCAAATACGACATTAGGGATACTAACCACTAAAGTTTTTTTTATTATTGAATCAAACATTGAACTATATGGCTAATCAATTCGAACTCATTCGGTTTAATCTCCAAATCATTTGAAACTTTTATTTAGTAAAGTGAAATAAAAATTAATCAAATCAAATCTTATTCAACTAGTCTTTGAGTGACGCCATTGTGATCCATCATGTTTCATCATTACCTCAGAATGGAAGAATCATAGTTAGTATGCAATCTATTATGATCGATCGAACCAACCTAAAGAATTCCCAATACTCGTGCACCATTCATACAAGAAGATTTGGATATTTGAAGTACATTCTTACATTTCTTGTCTCCTCACAGGGTTAAGCAGAATATATCTCAATCTATCATATGGTGACAAAATCAATCACATACTTTCCCAAATCATATATTGATATCCTTAAATTTGTATCATGTTTCCCAAACAAGATGACCTTCAATGGAATTCGCTTTACCCCAATATCCCATGTGTGAGTTACGTCTCACAGTTTATCAAGTATAAATATGTATGATTTCTTTGAGAAACTTTGCCAATATATAAACATTGTCGAAGTAATAAGGCTCATTCTCATCATGATAAGTCAAATCAACACTAATTAATGCCTAAAAGACAAAGGAATACATGTATAATACCTGTAAATACTAAATGAAGTAGTTAGAAAATAGGATAAAGAAGTTATAAAATAAGTATCCTAAATCTCTATATTATCATTGTTTCTCACGCTATATTGCTCGTTTGAAAGACGACTGACTTTATGAGCTCTCAAATAAATCTCTGCTTAACTCGTTCAAAACTCATTTGAAACCTTATCTAAGAGCCCAAATTCCAGTGGTTTCAATGTTTTAAAACTGCACAACAAGCTCTCATCATTTGTAGCTCCCGTGCCTCACTTCATGCAATTCTTTTAGATTGCAACCTAGGCTCTACTCTTCAAGCTTGGAAGTTGACAATTAATGAACCTCTGATTCTCACTCTTTATTCTTTCATTTTAGCTATTTATCTTGGCAAATCATCATGTATATAGGTGTAAATACAATAAGTTAGCATTCTGCATGCATGTGTTAATATTGCATAATTAACATGTATTTGTGTAAAAATAAAAGAATAAAGGAAAAAAAGGAAGGAGGTATTTAGAATAAATACAGAGTGACCCAAACCCCAAGAGAAGGTCAAGTCTTGACCTAATCGCCAAACAAAATAAGTAGAAAGAGATAGTGCCTACTCTATATTGTACATATCACCTGTGTAAATAAATAATTATTTTGACAAAATAAAATTAAATATTCTTTTTACCTCCTTGTATTCATTCCTAAAGAGAAAATAAAAATAAAACAAAAATTAAAAATAAAATCACCTCTCACTTGTATAAGGCACATGTATCTCACTCCTTATTCATTACATACATGTAAATAAATAATAAAAATAAAATAAAGATTACTTTATACTCCTAAAAATATGTTGTAAATAAATAAAATACGAAATAGGGGTATTTGTGTAAAAATAACAAAATAAAAATTATTGTACAAAATACATAGGTATGTTATACATGTATATAATACATTATATTGGATAAAGATTAATTTATTCTTTCATAAAAATAATTAAATATCATAAAAAATAGTTTGAAAAATATAAATATTTTCATTTTATACACTTTTTATTTTAAAGCCATTTGCTATTTTTTATTGATTTTGTAAATATTTTCTAAAATCGGATTTTCTGATTGGTACAGCTCAGACATTGACCCCCAGTCAACGTCTCCCCCCTTCCCGGGTCAGACTCGGATTGAGTTCATCGGACCCGTTTCTCGATTTTCCCCAGTCCACCTCCGAGCCCCATCTGCCTCGAAACTTGGACCCGTTAAACCTTGTACATCCGCCATCTTTGCGGGTCCCTTGGATGATCCGGATCGCTCTTGGGTTTCGCGCTTCTCGCCGATCCTTCTAGACCCTCGAGCTCCCAATATAGCATCTCTTCCGCCTCCACGGAGCCCTAGCCCGTGCCTCGCTCCTTCTTTCAGTCCTAGCCACCTCAGGTCGAGTGACAGCTTCCAGAGGGACCCTTCAGATTAGAGATTGGAGGCGTATTCACGTTGCTCAGCTTCGTGGCCGGCGAGCGCTGCCGCGATTAGCCTCCCGGCCTTCCACAGCTTGGTCGACGTAATAACCTCCCCTCCCACCTTCGCCTGAAGCTCCGGAGTTCATCCAGAACCTCAGGTATTAACCATTTCACTCCATGTCGCCCTTTTGATTCATTCTTCACATTCCACTCCGCCGCCAGTTCATTTGCTCCGACCAGCCGGTCGAAGCCCCGATATCGCAACCCATCCGTTCAGATCGACGTGCCACATCGCCCTTCACCTTCTCTCGCAACCCGTTCATCCTTAGCCTTGACCTTCGGGTCGAGATTAGGGAAAGGATCTCCCTCTATCGCCTTCGCCGGAGATCAATTCCCACCCCCCTCCGCTTCTTTCGTTTCCAGCTCCAATAACTTGGACCGGCGCTTCGCCCCGAGTCCCTTTACTCTTTGCAGGTCACCAAGCACGAGAGGAGCATCATCTGGACCTCGGATAGCTCAGGCGGAGCAACTCCAGGTGGCCTGACACCTTCATGATCATCTAGCCATCACCACGGCCATCAGAGCATGCCATCAAATGCGGAACCTCTCTACGACGTTGCAGACCTCTTTGGGTGCTCATCGGAATGGCAGATCACTGCTAGTAGCTAATTGAAGCTCGCCCAGGAGCTGTTCTTCCGGCATCCTCGTCCATCGTCGGATCGGCCTTCATCCATGAGATTAAATCACAGCAGCCGACTGGTGCAGCCTTTTCAGCCCTCAGATCTGACACATCTGACCGCACGTAGGGGGACATTCCCTGCACCGTTAGATCTGTTCCAGCAGCGATCAGAGTTGTACGCCTACGAAGCCTCCAGAGCGCACCATGTGCCGCCACGAAGGGTATATTGCACTATCTTCCCTGTCCTTTTCATGTGTTATTGTCTAGTCCCGTAAAGTAAATTGTAGTTTAGATATTTTGCTTGTGGACCCTCGCTCTTTAAAGTATTTACATTTCAGTCCAGTTGAGTTGAACTCGCGTGCCGTCCCACATGGTGTAGTAGTGTTTTTGCAGTAACTACCCTAGACGTTATGGATGTTTATGAGTTGAATAGAAGTTTTGGTTATTGCATTTATGCCCCTGTGCGTGGTGATTTGAGCATGTGCGTGAATTAATTGGATAAACTGCAGATTGAGCCCTGAACTTTTGATGTTTGTTTTATTTTGGCAAGCAACTTTTCAATAATTGCAAGTAGGTCCCTGTGAGTTGGGCATGTTATTTTTAGTCAAATAATTATTAAACCAACTCCAGAAATTCCACAAAAAGTACAGTTAGCTCCTGCTAATGTGTAATATTTATGGTAATTTTTGTGACTTGATTTAATTTTATTTGATATTTTCTAAAAATAAAAAAACCCTAAAAAGTGTCCTATCTATTTTATAAAATACATAAAAATTCCAAAAATAGCTTTAAAAATTCCAAAAAAATAGTAGTTGTTTGATTCCAGTATAATTTATGGTAATTTTTGTGACTTGATTTAATTTTATTTGATATTTCCTAAAAATCAAAAACCCCTAAAAAGTGTCCTATCTATTTTATAAAATACATAAAAATTTCAAAAATAGCTTTAAAAATTCCAAAGAAAATAGTAGTTGTTTGATTCCAGTATAATTTTTGTTGCATTATCTTTTATAAAAATCCTAAAAATCACAAAAGACTAAAAATCTTATAAAAAAATCATTAAAATTTCTAAAAAATTCAAAAAAATAGGATTTCAGTTGTTGTAGTTAGATATTTTTATTTACTTTTTCATAAAAATCATAACCAGGACATTTGGGTATTTTTACTATTTTCTGTACATTGTGTTTCTGTTTTGATTTTCTTTTATTTTTATAAAATTGTATAAAAATAAAAAAATACCATAAAATTACCAAAAACACCTGCATATATGAAAAACACAAAAACATTTTTATTCCTAATTTTTGAGTATTTTTAGTCCGAATAAAAATTGTTAAAGCTTGTTCTTGTCTTTATCCTTTTATTTGTTTTCTAATTTAGAAAATATATAAAAAAATGCAAATTAAAAAAACCACAAAAATATGCATTTTCTGATCTGATTGCCGACTACTTCGTAGGTTTTACTCGTGATCCATGTGTTCGACCCTAGTCGCTATACCAGGTTAAATAAATAGCGGAGACCGCTGACATTATTTTTTTATCGATTTATCTGTTTGATTTCGTGCCTTGATTGATTTACTTCTTTGTGTGGTCTTTATTTTTCTTGATTGAGCTATGTCCTGCTGATTAGGGTCGCAATGACCCCTTATCTATATCGATAGTTGACCCTAATCGGCAGGATAGCCCCATAAACAATATAGTCCATCCCAAGAACTCTCCACCATGACCATGATAAATCTTTCTAATTTTTTTCCTAAAGACCTAGCTTGCTAGGATAAGGAGATCATGTAAACAATGTATAGTGACTGAATATGAGATCAAATATGACATTAGGGAAAATAACCACTAAAGTTTTTTTTTATTACTGAATCAAACATTGAACTATATGGCTAATCAATTCGAACTCATTTGGATTAATCTCCAAATCATTTGAAACTTTTATTTAGTTAATTGAATTAAAATTAATCAAATCAAATCTTATTCAACTAGTCTTTGAGTGAAGCCGTTGTAATCCATAAAGTTTCATCATTACCTCAGAATGGAAGCATCATAGTTAGTATGCAATCTATTATGATCGATCGAACTAACTTTAAGTATTCCCAATACTCGTGCACCATTCATACAAGAAGATTTGGATATCTGAAGTGTGTTCTTACATTTCTTGTCTCCTCACAGGGTTAAGCAGAATATATCTCAATCTATCATATGGTGACAATATCAATTACACGCTTTCCAAAATCATATCTTGATATTCTTGAATATGTATCATGTTTCCCATACAAGATGACCTTCAATGGAATTCGCTTTATCCAAATATCCCATGTGTGAGTTACATCTCACAGTTTATCAAGTATAAACATGTATGATATTTTTGAGAAACTTTGCCAATATGTAGACATTGTCAAGTAATTAGACTCGTTCTCATCATGCTAAGTCAAATCAACACTAATTCATGTTTAAAGCACAGAGAAATACATGTGTAATACTGGCAAATACTAAATGAAGTAGTTATAAAATAGGATAAATAAGTAATAAAATAAGTATTCTATATCTCTATATTCTCAGTGTTTCTCATGCTATATTGCTCGTTTGAAAGAAGACTGACTTTATGAGCTCCAATTAATCCCAACTTAACTAGTTCAAAACTCATTTGAAACCTTATCGAAAAGCCCACATTACAGTGGTTTCCATGTTTTAAAATTACTAAACAACCTCTCATCATCTATAGCTCAGGTGCCCCACACTATGCAATTCTTTCAGATTGCAACCTAGGATCTACTCTTCAAGCTTGGAAGTTGACAATATAGTCCATCCTAAGAACTCTCCATCATGACCTTGATCAAGCCTTCTAGATTTTTTTCCTAAAGACCTGCCTTGCTAGGATAAGGAGATCATGTAAACAATGTATAGTGATTGAATATGAGATCAAATATGACATTAGGGATAATAACCACTAAAGTTTTTTATAACTGAATCAAACATTGAACTAAACTAATTAATTCGAACTCATTCAAATTAATCACCAAATCATTTGAAACTACTATTTAGTTAATTGAATTGAAATTTAATCAAATCAAATCTTTTTCAACTAGTTCTTGAGTGAAGCCATCGTAATGCATCATGTTTCATCATTACCTCAGAATGGCAGCATCATAGTTAGTATGCAATCTATTATGATTGGTTGAACCGACCTTAAGTATTCCTAATATTGATGCACCATTCACACGAGAAGATTTGGATATCTGAAGTACGTTCTTACATTTTTTGTCTCCTCACAGAGTTTAGCAGAATATATCTCAATCTATCATGGTGACAATATCAATCACATGCTTTCCAAAATCATATATTGATATTCTTAAATATGTATCATGTTTCCCAAACAAGATGACATTCAATGGAATTCGCTTTACCCCAATATCACATGTGCGAGTTACGTCTCACAGTTTATCAAGTATAAACATGCATGTTTTTATTGAGAAACTTTGCCAATATAATGACATTGTCAAGTAATGAGACTCGTTCTCATCGTGATAAGTCAAATCAACACTAATTCATGCTTAAAACACAAAGAAATACATGTATAATACTTGTAAATACTAAATGAAGTAGTTAGAAAATAAGATAAAGAAGTTATAAAATAAGTATCCTAACTCTCTATATTCTCATTATTTCTCACGCTATATTGCTCGTTTGAAAGACGACTAACTTTGTGGGCTCTCAAATAAATCCCTGCTTAACCCGTTCAAAACACATTAGAAACCTTATCAAAGAGCCCAAATTCCAGTGGTTTCCATGGTTTAAAACTACACAACAAGCTCTCATCATCTATAGTTCAGGTGCCTCACTTCATGCAATTCTTTGAGATTGCAACCTAGGCTCTACTCTTCAAGCTTGGAAGTTGACAATATAGTCCATCCTAACAACTCTCCACAAGGACCTTAATCAAAGTTTCTAATTTTTGCCTAAATACCATGCTTGCTAGCAAAAGAAGATCATGTAAACAATGCATAGTGATTGAATATGAGATCAAATATGACATTAGGGATAATAACCACTAAAGTTTTTTTTATTACTGAATCAAACATTGAACTATATGGCTAATCAATTCGAACTCATTCGGAATAATCTCCAAATCATTTGAAACTTTTGTTTTGTTAATTGAATTAAAATTTAATCAAATCAAATCTTATTCAACTAGTCTTTAAGTGAAGCTGTTGTAATCCATCAAGTTTCATCATTACATCAGAATGGAAGCATCATAGTTAGTATGCAATCTATTATGATTGATCGAACCAACTTTATGTATTCCCAATACTCATGCACCATTCATACAAGAAGATCTGGATATCTGAAGTGTGTTGTTACATTTCTTGTTTCCTCACAGGGTTAAGCAGAATATATCTCAATCTATCATATAGTGATAATATAAATCGCACGCTTTCCAAAATCATATATTGATATTCTTAAATATGTATCATGTTTCCCAAACAAGATGACCTTCAATGGAATTCACTTTACCCAAATATCCCATGTGTGAGTTACATCTCGCAGTTTATCAAGTATAAACATGTATGATTAGTTTGAGAAACTTTGCCAATATATAGACATTGTCAAGTAATTAGACTCGTTCTCATCATGATAAGTCAAATCAGCACTAATTCATGCTTAAAACAAAAAGAAATACATGTGTAATACTTGCAAATACTAAATGAAGTAGTTAGAAAATAGGATAAAGAAGTAATAAAATAAGTATTCTAAATCTCTATATTCTCATTGTTTCTCATGCTATATTGCTCGTTTGAAAGATGACTGACTTTATGAGCTCCAGTTAATCCCTACTCAACTCGTTCAAAACTCATTTGAAACCTTATCTAAAAGTCCAAATTCTAGTGGTTTCCATGTTTTATAACTACATAACAAGCACTCAACATCTATAGCTCAGGTGCCCCACACTTTGCAATTCTTTCAGATTGCAACCTAGGATCTACTCTTCAAGATTGGAAGTTGACAATATAGTCCATCCTAAGAACTCTCCATCATGACCTTAATCAAGCCTTATAGATTTTTTCCAAAAGACCTGCCTTGCTACTATAAGGAGATCATGTAAACAATGTATAGTGATTGAATATGAGATCAAATATGACATTAGAGATAATAACCACTAAAGTTTTTTTATAACTGAATCGAAACCCATTCAGATTAATCTCCAAATCATTTGAAACTATTATTTAGCTAATTGAATTAAAATTTAATCAAATCAAATCTTTTTCAACTAGTCCTTGAGTGAAGCCATCGTGATCCATCATGTTTCATCATTACCACATAATAGCAGTATCATAGTTAGTATGCAATCTATTATGATTGGTTGAACGAACCTTAAGTATTCCCAATACCGATGCACCATTCACACAAGAAGACGTGGATATCTGAAGTATGTTCTTACATTTCTTGTCTCCACACAGATTTAAGCAGAATATATCTCAATCTATCATGGTGACAATATCAATCACACGCTTTCCAAAATCATGTATTTATATTCTTAAATATGTATAATGCTTCCCAAACAAGATGACCTACAATGGAATTCGCTTTACCCCAGTATCCCATGTGTTAGTTACGTCTCAAGGTTAATCAAGTATAAACATGCATGTTTTTTCGGAGAAACTTTGCCAATATAACGACATTTTCAAGTAATGAGACTCGTTCTCGTCATGAAATGTAAAATCAACACTAATTCATGCTTAAAACACAAAGAAATACATGTATAATTCTTGTAAATACTAAATGAAGTAGTTAGAAAATAAGATAAAGAAGTTATAAAATAAGTATCCTAAATCTCTATATTCTCATTATTTCCCACGCTATATTGCTCGTTTGAAAGACGACTGACTTTATGGGCTCTCAAATAAATCCTTGCTTAACCCGTTCAAAACACATTAGAAACCTTATCTAAGAGCCCAAATTCCAGTGGTTTCCATGTTTTAAAACTGCACAACAAGCTCTCATCATCTATAGTTCAGGTGCCTCACTTCATGCAATTCTTTGAGATTGCAACCTAGGCTCTACTCTTCAAGCTTGGAAGTTGACAATATAGTCCATCCTAAGAACTCTCTACCAGGACCTTGATCAAAGTTTCTAATTTTGCCTAAAGACCTTGCTTGCTAGAAAAATGAGATCATGTAAACAATGCATAGTGATTGAATATGAAATCAAATATGACATTAGGGATAATAACCACTAAAGTTTTTTATTACTGAATCAAACATTGAACTATATGGATAATCAATTCAAACTCATTCGGATTAATCTCCAAATCATTTGAAACTTTTATTTTGTTAATTGAATTAAAATTTAATCAAATCAAATCTTATTTAGCTAGACTTTGAGTGAAGTTGTTGTATCCATCAAGTTTCATCATTACCTCAGAATGGAAGCATCATAGTTAGTATCCAATCTATTATGATCGATCGAACCAACTTTATGTATTCCCAATACTCATGCACCATTCATACAAGAAGATTTGGATATCTGAAGTGTGGTCTTACATTTCTTGTCTCCTTACAGGGTTAAGCAGAATACATCTCAATCTATCATATGGTGACAATATCAATGACACACTTTCCAAAATCATATATTGATATCATATTCTTAAATATGTATCATGTTTCCCAAAGAAGATGACCTTCAATGGAATTCGCTTTACCCAAATATCCAATGTGTGAGTTACATCTCGCGGTTTATCAAGTATAAACATGTATGATTTCTTTGAGAAACTTTGCCAATATATAGACATTGTCAAGTAATTAGACTCGTTCTCATCATGATAAGTCAAATCAACACTACTTCATGCTTAAAACGCAAAGAAATACATGTGTAATACTTGCAAATACTAAATGAAGTAGTTAGAAAATAGGATAAAGAAGTAATAAAATAAGTATTCTAAATCTCTATATCCCCATTGTTTCTCATGCTATATTGCTCGTTTGAAAGACGACTGACATTATGAGCTCCAATTAATCCCTATTTAACTCGTTCAAAACTCATTTGAAACCTTAACTAAAAGTCCAAATTCCAGTGGTTTCCATGTTTTAAAACTACATAACAAGCACTCAACATCTATAGCTCGGGTGCCCCACACTATGCAATTCTTTCAGATTGCAACCTAGGATCTACTCTTCAAGCTTGGAAGTTGACAATATAGTCCATCCTAAGAACTCTCCATCGTGACCTTGATCAAGCCTTCTAGATTTTTTCCAAAAGACCTGCTTGCTAGTATAAGGAGACCATGTAAACAATGTATAGTGATTGAATATGAGATCAGATATGACATTAGAGATAATAACCACTAAAGTTTTTCTATAACTGAATCGAAACTCATTCAGATTAATCTCCAGATCATTTGAAACTATTATTTAGTTAATTGAATTAAAATTTAATCAAATCAAATCTTTTTCAACTAGTCCTTGAGTGAAGCCATCGTAATCCATCATGTTTCATCATTACCACAGAATGGCAGTATCATAGTTAGTATGCAATATATTATGATTGGTTGAACGAACCTTATGTATTCCCAATACTAATGCACCATTCACACAAGAAGATTTGGATATCTGAAGTATGTTCTTACATTTCTTGTCTCCTCACAGAGTTAAGCAGAATATATTTCAATCTATCATGGTGACAATATCAATCACACGCTTTCCAAAATCATATATTTATATTCTTAAATATGTATCATGTTTCCCAAACAAGATGACCTTCAATGGAATTCGCTTTACCCCAATATCCCATGTATTAGTTACGTCTCACAGTTTATCAAGTATAAACATGCATGATTGTTTTGAGAAACTTTGCCAATATAACGACATTGACAAGTAATGAGACTCGTTCTGGTCATGATAAGTCAAACCAACACTAATTCATGCTTAAAACACAAAGAAATACATGTATAATACTTGTAAATACTAAATGAAGTAGTTAGAAAATAGAATAAAGAAGTTATAAAATAAGTATTCTAAATCTCTATATTCTCATTATTTCTCACGCTATATTGCTCGTTTGAAAGATGACTGACTTTATGGGCTCTCAAATAAATCCCTGCTTAACCCATTCAAAACACATTAGAAACCTTATCTAAGAGCCCAAATTCCAGTGGTTTCCATGTTTTAAAACTGCACAACAAGCTCTCATCATCTATAGTTCAGGTGCCTCACTTAATGCAATTCTTTGAGATTGCAACCTAGGCTCTACTTTTCAAGCTTGGAAGTTGACAATGTAGTCCATCCTAACAACTCTCCACCAGGACCTTGATCAATGTTTCCAATTTTTGCCTAAAGACTTTGCTTGCTAGCAAAATGAGATCATGTAAACAATGCATAGTGATTGAATATGAGATCAAATATGACATTAGGGATAATAACCACTAAAGTTTTTTATTACTGAATCAAACATTGAACTATAAGGCTAATCAATTAGAACTCATACGGATTAATCTCCAAATCATTTGAAACTTTTATTTTGTTAATTAAATTAAAATTTAATCAAATCAAAAATCTTGTTCAACTAGACTTTGAGTGAAGCTGTTGTAATCCATCAAGTTTCATCATTACCTCAGAATGTAAGCATCATAGTTAGTACGCAATCTATTATGATCGATCGAACCAACTTTATGTATTCCCAATACTCATGCACCATTCATACAAGAAGATTTGGATATCTGAAGTGTGGTCTTACATTTCTTGTCTCCTCACAGGGTTAAGCAGAATATATCTCAATCTATCATATGGTGACAATATCAATCACACGCTTTCCAAAATCATATATTGATTTTCTTAAATATGTATCATGTTTCCCAAAGAAGATGACCTTCAATGGAATTCGCTTTACCCAAATATCCCATGTGTGAGTTACATCTCGCAGTTTATCAAGTATAAACATGTATAATTTCTTTGAGAAACTTTGCCAATATATAGACATTGTCAAGTAATTAGACTCGTTCTCATCATGATAAGTCAAATCAACACTAATTCATGCTTAAAACGCAAAGAAATACATGTGTAATACTTGCAAATACTACATGTAGTTATTAAATAGGATAAAGAAGTAATAAAATAAGTATTCTAAATCTCTATATTCTCATTGTTTCTCTTGCTATATTGCTCGTTTGAAAGACGACTGACTTTATGAGCTCCAATTAATCCCAACTTAACTCGTTCAAAACTCATTTGAAACCTTATCTAAAAGCCCAAATTCCAGTGGTTTCCATGTTTTAAAACTACATAACAAGCTCTCATCATCTATAGCTCGGGTGCCCCACACTATGTAATTCTTTCATATTGCCACCTAGGATCTACTCTTCAAGCTTGGAAGTTGACAATATGGACCATCCTAAGAACTCTCCATCATGACCTTAATCAAGCCTTCTAGATTTGTCCAAAAGACCTGGCTTGCTAGTATAAGGAGATCATGTAAACAATGTATAGTGATTGAATATGAGATCAAATATGACATTAGAGATAATAACCACTAATGTTTTTCTATAACCGAATCGAAACTCGTTCAGATTAATCTCCAAATCATTTGAAACTATTATTTAGTTAATTGAACTAAAATTTAATCAAATCAAATCTTTTTCAACTAGTCCTTGAGTGAAACCATCGTAAACCATCATGTTTCATCATTACCATAGAATGGCAGTATCATAGTTAGTATGCAATCTATTATGATTGGTTGAACGAACCTTAAGTATTCCCAATACTGATGCACCATTCACACAAGAAGATTTGGATATCTGAAGCACGTTCTTACATTTCTTGTCTCCTCACAGAGTTAAGAAGAATATATCTCAATCTATCATGGTGACAATATCAATCACACGCTTTCCAAAATCATATATTTATATTCTTAAATATGTACCATGTTTCCCAAACAAGATGACCTTCAATGGAATTCGCTTTACCCCAATATCACATGTGTTAGTTACGTCTAACAGTTTATCAAGTATAAACATGCATGTTTTTTTTGAGAAACTTTGCCAATATAACGACATTGTCAAGTAATGAGACTCGTTCTCGTCATGATAAGTCAAATCAACACTAATTCATGCTTAAAACACAAAGAAATACATGTATAATACTTGTAAATACTAAATGAAGTAGTTAGAAAATAAGATAAAGAAGTTATAAAATAAGTATCCCAAATCTCTATATTCTCATTATTTCCCATGCTATATTGCTCGTTTGAAAGATGACTGACTTTACGGGCTCTCAATTAAATCCATGCTTAACCCGTTCAAAACACATTAGAAACCTTATCTAAGTGCCCAAATTCCAGTGGTTTCCATGTTTTAAAACTGCACAACAAGCTCTCATCATCTATAGTTCAGGTGCCTCACTTCATGCAATTCTTTGAGATTGCAACCTAGGCTCTACTCTTCAAGCTTGGAAGTTGACAATATAGTCCATCCTAACAACTCTCCACCAGGACCTTGATCAAAGTTTCCAATTTTTGCCTAAAGACCTTGCTTGCTAGCAAAATGAGATCATGTAAACAATGCATAGTGATTGAATATGAGATCAAATATGACATTACGGATAATAACCACTAAAGTTTTTTATTACTGAATCAAACATTGAACTATAAGGCTAATCAATTAGAACTCATACAGATGAATCTCCAAATCATTTGAAACTTTTATTTTGTTAATTAAATTAAAATTTAATCAAATAAAATCTTATCCAACTAGACTTTGAGTGAAGCTGTTGTAATCCATCAAGTTTCATCATTACCTCAGAATGTAAGCATCATAGTTAGTATGCGATCTATTATGATCGATCGAACCAACTTTATGTATTCCCAATACTCATGCACCATCCATACAAGAAGATTTGGATATCTGAAGTGTGGTCTTACATTTCTTGTCTCCTCACAGGGTTAAGCAGAATATATCTCAATCTATCATATGGTGACAATATCAATCACACGCTTTCCAAAATCATATACTGATTTTCTTAAAAATGTATCATGGTTCCCAAAGAATATGACCTTCAATGGAATTCGCTTTACCCAAATATCCCATGTGTGAGTTACATTTCGCAATTTATCAAGTATAAACATGTATGATTTCTTTGAAAAACTTTGCCAATATATAGACATTGTCAAGTAATTAGACTCGTTCTCATCATGATAAGTCAAATCAACACTAATTCATGCTTAAAACGCAAAGAAATACATGTATAATACTTGCAAATACTACATGAAGTAGTTAGAAAATAGGATAAAGAAGTAATAAAATAAGTATTCTAAATCTATATATTCTCATTGTTTCTCATGCTATATTGCTCGTTTGAAAGACGACTGACTTTATGAGCTCCAATTAATCCCAACTTAACTCGTTCAAAACTCATTTGAAACCTTACCTAAAAGCCCAAATTCCAGTGGTTTCCATGTTTTAAAACTACATAACAAGCTCTCATCATCTATAGCTCGGGTGCCCTACACTATGTAATTCTTTCATATTGCAACCTAGGATCTACTCTTCAAGCTTGGAAGTTGACAATATGGACCATCCTAAGAACTCTCCATCATGACCTTGATCAAGCCTTCTAGATTTTTCCAAAAGACCTGGCTTGCTAGTATAAGGAGATCATGTAAACAATGTATAGTAATTGAATATGAGATCAAATATGGCATTAGAGATAATAACCACTAATGTTTTTTTATAACTGAATCAAAACTCATTCAGATTAATCTCCAAATCATTTGAAACTATTATTTAGTTAATTGAATTAAAATTTAATCAAATCAAATCTTTTTCAACTAGTCCTTGAGTGAATCCATCGTAATCCATCATGTTTCATCATAACCACAGAATGGCAGTATCATAGTTAGTAAGAAATCTATTATGATTCGTTGAACCAACCTTAAGTATTCCCAATACTGATGCACCATTCAGACAAGAATATTTGGATATCTGAAGTATGTTCTTACATTTCTTGTCTCCTCACAGAGTTTAGCAGAATATATCTCAATCTATCATGGTGACAATATCAATCACACGCTTTCCAAAATCATATATATTTATATTCTTAAATATGTATCATGTTTCCCAAACAAGATGACCTTCAAAGGGATTCGCTTTACCCCAATATCCCATGTGTTAGTTACGTCTCACAGTTTATCAAGTATAAACAAGCATGGTTTTTTGAGAAACTTTGCCAATATAACGACATTGTCAAGTAATGAGACTCGTTCTCGTCATGATAAGTCAAATCAACACTAATTCATGCTTAAAACATAAAGAAATACATGTATAATACTTGTAAATACTAAATGAAGTAGTTATAAAATAGGATAAAGAAGTTATAAAATAAGTATCCTAACTCTATATTCTCATTATTTCTCATGCTATATTGCTCGTTTGAAAGATGACTGACTTTATGAGCTCTCAAAGAAATCCCTGCTTAACCCGTTCAAAACTCATTTGAAACCTTAAATTCCATGTTTTAAAACTGCACAACAAGCTCTCATCATCTATAGTAGTTCAGGTGCCTCACTTCATGCAATTCTTTGAGATTGCATCTTAGGCTCTACTCTTCAAGCTTGGAAGTTGACAATATAGTCCATCCTAAGAACTCTACGCTAAGACCTTGATAAAGGTTTCTGATTTTTTTCCTAAAGACCTGGCTTGCTAGGATAAGGAGATCGTGTAAACAATGCATAGTGATTGAATATGAGATCAAATATGATATTAGGGATAATAACCACTAAAGTTTTTTTTATTACTAAATCAAACATTGAACTATATGGCTAATCAATTTGAACTCATTCCGATTAATCTCCAAATCATTTGAAACTTTTATTTAGTTAATTGAATTAAAATTAATCAAATCAAATCTTATTCAACTAGTCTTTGAGTGAAGCCGTTGTAATCCATCATGTTTCATCATTACCTCAGAATGGAAGCATCATAATTAGTATGCAATCTATTATGATCGATCGAACCAACATTAAGTATTCCAAATACTCATGCACCATTCATACAAGAGGATTTAGATATCTGAAATGCGTTCTTACATTTCTTGTCTCCTCACAGGGTAAAGCAGAATATCTCAATCTATCATATGGTGACAATATCAATCATACGCTTTCCAAAATCATACATTGATATTCTTAAATTTGTATCATGTTTCCCAAAAAAGATGACCTTTAATGGAATTCGCTTTACCCCAATATCCCATGTGTGGGTTACGTCTCACAGTTTATCAAGTATAAACATGTATGATTTCTTTGAGAAACTTTGAGACTGCAACCTAGGCTCTACTCTTCAAGCTTAGGTTATTGCTCTATATTCTCATTATTTCTCAAGCTATATTGCTCGTTTGAAAGACAACAGACTTTATGAGCTCTCAAATAAATCCCTGCTTAACTCTTCAAAACTCATTTGAAACCTTATCTAAGAGCTCAAATTCCAGCGGTTTCCATGTTTTAAAACTGCACAACAAACTCCCATCATCTATAGCTCAGGTGCCTCACTTCATGCGATTCTTTGAGACTGCAACCTAGGCTCTACTCTTCAAGCTTGGAAGTTGACAATATAGTCCATACTAAGAACTCTCCACCAGGACCTTGATCAAGGTTTCTAATTTTTCCTAAAGGCCTGGCTTGCTAGCATAAGGAGATCATGTAAACAATGTATAGGGACTGAATATGATATAAAATGCGACATTAGGGATAATAACCACTAAAAGTTTTTTTATTACTGAATCACACATTGAACTAAATGGCTAATCAATTCGAACCCATTCAGATTAATATCCAAATCATTTGAAACTTTTATTTAGTAATTAAATTAAAATTTAATCAAATCAAATCTTATTCAACTAGTCTTTGAGTGAAGCCATTGTAATCCATCATGTTTCATCACTACCTCATAATGGAAGCATCATAGTTACTATGCAATTTATTATGATCGATCGAACAAACATTAAGTATCCCAAATACTCATACACCATTCATATAAGAAGATTTGGATATCTGAAGTACATTCTTACATTTCTTATCTCCTCACGGTGTTAAGCAGAATATATCTCAATCTATTATATGGTGACAATATCGATCACACGCTTTCCAAAATCATACATTGATATTCTTAAATTTGTATCATGGTTCCCAAAAAAGATGACCTTCAATGGAATTCGCTTTACCCCAATATCCCATGTGTGAGTTACGTCTCACAGTTTATCAAGTATAAACATGTATGATTTCTTTGAGAAACTTTGCCAATATATAGACATTGTCAAGTAATTTAGACTCGTTCTCATCATGATAAGTCAAATCAACACTAATTCATGCTTAAAACACAAAGAAATACATGTATAATACGTGTAAATACTATATGAAGTAGTTAGAAAATAGGATAAAGAAGTTATAAAATAAGTATCCTAAATCTCTATATTCTCATTGTTTCGTACACTATATTGCTCGTTTGAAAGACGATTGACTTTATGAGCTCTCAAATAAATCCCTACTTAACTCGTTCAAAACTCATTTGAAACCTTATCTAAGAACTCAAATTCCAGTGGTTTCCATGTTTTAAAACTGCATAACAAGCTCTCATCATCTATAGCTCAGGTGCCTCACACCATGCAATTCTTTCAGATTGCAACCTAGGCTCTACTCTTCAAGCTTGGAAGTTGACAATATAGTCCATCCTATGAACTCTCCATCAGGACCTTAATCAAGCCTTCTAATTTTTTTTTCCGAAAGACCTGGCTTGCTAGGATAAGGAGATCATGTAAACAATGTATAGTGATTGAATATGAGATCAAACATGACATTAGGGATAATAACCACTAAAGTTTTTTTATAATTGAATCAAACATTGAACTATATGGCTAATCAATTCGAACTCATTCGTATTAATCTCCAAATCATTTGAAACTTTTATTTAGTTAATTGAATTAAAATTTAATCAAATCTTATTCAACTAGTCTTTGAGTGAAGCCATTGTTGTCCATCATGTTTCATCATAACCTCAGAATAGAAGCATCATATTTAGTATGCAATCTATTATGATCGATCAAACCAACCTTAAGTATTCCCTATACTCATGCACCATTCATACAAGAAGATTTGGATATCTAAAGTACGTTCTTACACTTCTTTTCTCCTCAAAGGGTTAAGTAGAATATATCTCAATCTATCATATGGTGACAATATCAAGAACACGTTTTCCAAAATCATATATTGATATTCTTAAATTTGTATCATGTTTCCCAAACAAGATGACCTTCAATGGAATTCGCTTTACCCCAATATTCCATGTGTGAGTTACGTCTCACAGTTTATCAAGTATAAACATGTATGATTTCTTTGAGAAACTTTGCCAATATATAGATATTGTCAAGTAACGAGACTAGTTCTCATCATGATAAGTCAAATGAACACTAATTCATGCTTAAAACACAAAGAAATACATGTATAATACTTGTAAATACTAAATGAAGTAGTTAGAAAATAGGATAAAGAAGTTATAAAATAAGTATCCTAAATCTCTATATTCTCATTGTTTCTCACACTATATTGCTCGTTTGAAAGACGACTGACTTTATGAGCTTTCAAATAAATCCCTGCTTAACTCGTTCAAAACTCATTTGAAACCGTATCTAAGAGCCCAAATTGCAGTGGTTTCCATGTTTTTAAACCACAAAACGAGCTCTAATCATCTATAGCTCATGTGCCTCACTTCATGCAATTCTTTCAGATTGCAACCTAGGCTCTACTCTTCAATATAGTCCATCCTAAGAACTCTCCGTCTGGACCTTGATCAAGCCTTCTAATTTTTTGCCTAATGACCTGTCTTGCAACTGATTTGCAACTTTAAATCAGACATTGTTCTTAAAGCAATCCATGGGCCTTCCTTGTTGAATTTTCCCGACAGTGACCTGCATCCTGATCCTGTTTTTGTTCTCAATCAAAAGCTCTCAATTGAGCTATCTCCCATGTGATTTTGATGTCACTTAGGCATCCAAGTCTTTCTACAAAATGTAATTTCAATTCTATATGCATCTTTTTATTGCAAGTTCAGTGCCACAACCATCATTCAATCTGTAATTCCAACAGTAGAAGCTTCATCTTACCCACCGTAATAGTTGGTTCCCCCAATCTGTTCTTTGATGCGCGCAGAAATGCATGGCATCCATGGTAGACCATTGACAAGGTTTCCCTCATGCTCCTGTCTCCCCCTATGTCAAAGAGAGGGGACCATCGGTCCCTCGTAGCCTCCCACCATGCCCTAGAAACAAAAATCCCCGCTGAGATACAATTTGTGATTGGTCAATTTAATTCCATATTTGGCCTCTGCAGGAAAGAAATCAAAGAAGGGAACGCACACTTTACTTTGGAGATCAATATGAAGCTTATTGCCTATGACATTGTAAGACCATTGCATCAACATCAAGTTCCCGAAAGAAGAAAGGGTTGGGAAGTACCTTAAAGGCATTGTTGACAACGGCCAACCATGTTTGAATAGAACTCTTCCTCTATTTCTTGTTTGTAGATAAGAGCTTTTAATAATCATGCTTTATTCTATATATCTTCTTAAAAGGAAAGAAAAATAAGATATTATTTTAAAAAAAAAAAACTTCCAAGTCATTGAGAGAAATTGTTTCTAAATTAACCTTTAGAAATATTGGTACATAGCGTATAGAATACCATTTCATTATCTAGATTGTATCAAATCCTAAAAAAGTCATCTAAAAGCCGTAAAAAGAATCTTAAAATATTTGAAGATAATTATATTTGTAACTTATATTACCATAGATCACCAACCTTTGAACTAAAAGCATGCAAACGATGATTCATTATGCTACAAGTAGATATAATAGGAAGAGTGCCAATAGGATGTGACACTTCCTTGGAAATGCATTGGTCTCGTGATTCTCTATAAAGCAATATTGTGTATCCTTAATCAATAACAAAAGTAGAATAAATACCGGCATCTCTTACATGTTAGCAAGTTTTGTGGATGAAACAAACATTAGATGAAATATATTTGAAATTCGACTAAGTTAAAATATGGTGTGACATGCAAGTGCTATTAACCTTTTTAAAAAATCACGCATTACACTCAAGAATAAAACACATCGATATATGTTAGAGTATGCATCTAAAGATGGTTAATTGGATCCCTCCATGGTCCAATTACCACATCCATAGGTTTATTCCCACATCATATATGAGTGGGACTTGGTCTTACTGGTAGGGCTATATAAGAAGCCTCACACCACCTGTAATAGTTGAGAGAGAGAGAGAGGAATAACAGAATACCCAGCCCTTGAGAGGGTTTCATCCCACTCCGTATAGAGTAGGGTTTCACGTAAAAATCGCGACGTTCTTTCATGTTTATATATCTTTATCTCTGATACGCTTCCGCATTCTCATTTTATACATGGTATCAAAGAGAAAGTTCAGTTTTAGTGTTTGATCTAGAATTTTATTGTATTTATGTTTGTTGATTATTAAACTCTATTTGAATTCAAGAAGTTCCCATTCTATTTTAAAGTTGTTCAAAGTTCTAAATCAAATCTTTGTTTTGGAGATCTCATCGCCAAGATCAATAAAAATTCCAAGGTTCTATGAACACTAATTCTAGCAGTACGACAAGAATCAACAAAGGGTTCAATCAGAACTCTGTGAATTAGACGCTTGAATCCCAGAGCATGATTAACAGTGCAATATATTAAAGACCATCCCCAAGAGCAACTCCATCGATCCCAATCTGTACCAACAACGATCTGAAGACATTTTAATTATATTTCATTGATCTTTGGGATATGTTCAAAAAGAAAATATAGGGTTCCATCAAGAACCCTAATTATGCATAACAACGACACCTCCAAACCGACGATGGCAGCATCTCTGAGATATTGGGTCCCACCGATACTGGAAACTGTATTCGATGACGAAGAAAAGAGGTTGCAACCCCAGTCGATGATGAAGAAAGGCTACATGCGACATTATCTTCCCGCCTCCATGTTATGCCAGGGAACAAAAAAATATACAAGATGATGTCTGATTTTGCATTAGCAAGGGTTCCCGAACTGGAACCCATCTCCATGTGACATCCTCGCAGCTAGCACATCCTCGGGAGACGATGCAACCCTTCTGTGGCACCAGGCCGCATGCAACCTTCCCCTCCAGATTACATGGTGGTGCAGCATCCTCACACAATCTCTCCTCTCGACGCCACCATCTTATGACCAATCAAGATATCCGACTCTTCTAGGCGATCTGATCTGGAACCCCTCCCAATATGAAACGATAGCGATCGGTTCCTAGAAGGAACAGTAATCATGGTTTGAAGAAGAAGGGGGGAAGGGCAATTTTGCTTTAGGTCTGATGGGCCTTTTACTTCTACTTGAAGATGAAAAAACAAAGATATGATGATTTTTGGTGCCTGGGGTTGTTGCTTCTACAGCAAAAGGGGAGAGGCCGATTTTATGGGCCCAATGGGTTGTTTCTTGAAAAAAGGTAAGAATGTGTTTTATTAAAAAAGGGTTATTTGTTTCACATATTTTGTTCTTCTCCGAACTTGGTCGATGTCATATTTTCCGACAAGTCTGAGAGAAAGGGGGAGTATTTTGTAGAGTTCTAAAGTTCATAATCAGATTCTATAGGTCATATCCAGACTCTTCAGTTCAGATTTCAAACTCTACTAAGTTCGAGATGCAGATGTGATGATCACTATGTGAAGGTCCACATCTTGATTTGGACTCAGGGTTTTCATGTGGATTCATAGAATTCCATAGTAGAGTAGAGATCTCATTCTCTAAGCCAACATAAGAGAGATCAAGTTCTCCGACGAGGAGACTCTTTTTCACACTCCATTCTCCAGTGATCGTGAACTCCAGTACACGCCTTTCGAGGATCCTATGAGAGGGAATCCACTTCGAGGTCCTTGTGAGAGAGACTCGTCTTCATATCTATGTATGGATAATTGATGGCATCGTTTATTTAACTCTTCAACGAGATGGAGCAGTTGCGGTCCGGAATTCTCCTTGTGGAAACTCATTCCAGTTTTAGTGACTCTGACATATGCAATACAGAGCACACATTCTCCGACGAGGAGACCCGGTTCAGTTCACACTCCAGCTCTTTAGATCATCCTCATCAGCACGAGATGAAGTAACATCCTCAGCAGGCAGCCAATAGAGTATGTCTTGAGTTGATATTATATGTAGTGTCTTGTGTTGTATGAGTGATCGATTTCATTCTATTTGTCCAAGCTAAGCATTGTGTGCTCAGAGTATTAGAGTATACATCTAGAGATGCATAATTGGATCCCTCCAAGGTCCAATTATCATATCCACAGGTTTAATCCCACAACACTTGTGAGTGGGATTCGGTCTTACTGGTGGGATTGTATAAGAAGCCCCATACCACATGTAACAGTTGAGAGACAAAAAGGAATAACAGAATACTTGGCCCTTAAGAGGTATTTTCCCGTTCTTTCATCCCACTCCTTAAGGAGTAGGATTCCACGTAAATCCCAGTGTTCTTCCATGTTTATATTTCTTTATCTCTTATACATTTCCGTATTCTTGTTTTCTACAATACCATGCATCATTTCCTAAGAGATTGTTGTGCACTAAAAGAAAAATAATAATAGCTTTTGTCAACACTAATAATCAACTTGTCACTACATCCATCAAACTTTGAAAAACTCGCTTATCTACAAAAAAAACTTAAACTCATGCAAATTAAGTGATATTGCATAATAAAGAATTTAATTACAATAAGTATCTTTTAGTTGCATAAAGTCTTAAGATAAATCACCCATGAAATTAGATTAAATGAAGAGAACTCCAAAATGTTGTTTAATAAGGGGGAAGTTAAATCCTAAAAACATTGAATATAAAGGATAAAAGATTACTCAAAGTAATTTTGGTTAAAAAGGTTGCGAGCTAAAAATATTTATCTTTTTGATAACGACAAAAAGGAGAAAAATAGTGGAGTAGAATAATTGAATACTTGAAATAATCAATTCGTGATTAAGGATAAGTAGAAGTCTACAAGAATTAGAATTTCAAAAACAAATATAACAAATATAAGTCTTATCATTAAAAGAAATGAGATTGCTCGTGACCCTTAATAACTACAAAGAGCTAGTAAATATATTTTATGTTAATAAGTTTATATACTAATGATTCATTTTTCTTTATAAGTTATTTGTACATAAGTACCCACCATGTTCTCCCTCGCTCCTCTATCTCCAAGGGACGAGGGTCGCCAACGTCCGACGACTAGAGACAAGACATAACCACAACAACAAAATGAGTCTATAACAATATTTATCTGTAACTAGATAGATTCTCTTCTTTCCTCCTAGCATTCACTTCCATAATCGAAATATAAAAATATGTTTTAAACGTATAATGATCAATATTATTCATGATGAGATGAATTTTTATACGTGAAATTAGAAGCAGATGTTACATTAATTGCTATATCATTATTGATGCTCCATGTAACAATGATTATATGTTGCTATTTTTAAATTTTAGACTAATTATCGCTATTTTTTTAGTTTGAAAAATAATAAAAGCTAGTTCAAATTTTGAAAAAAAATAGTTACAGATAAATATTGTTATATGAACCGCCACTAACTATATAACAACAGATATTACATACATCACTAATTTCAATTGTAAAAAATTATTTTGTATGGAATAATATTCGTCACTATATATTTAACAATGGACAATAAGTGGCACGTTTAAAATTGACATTATACTGACATTTTTGTAGTGAACCATGTTGACATGACCCTAGTATCTTTTGGTCTCGTGTTCCAACTTCCAAGGACTAGATTCCCTTCTAGGTGCATGTCCCAAGGGTGGTTGCCATCGTGAGGACATGAGGCCCTTTTTGTTGTAATTTGCAATCATCATTATTCAGGGCACATGTACATCCAGGAGAGTTCTTCCTCCATTATCACTGTCCAGACACCAAAATCCATTATATGATTACCCACAAGTGTAACCATTGTATACAAGGCTAACCCACTGGTAGGCTCCCTTGCAACCAAGCACACAAGATGTGTGGCATAAAATATCGATGTCCATTATTTGTGCGGTTTCACTTTTTATAGAAGCACTTGCGGAATTTCCATTTAGGTGTATCATGTATGGAACCTTCTACTTAACCCTTCATTAATCTTATCTTTGAACTGTATGATATCCGCATTTCGTTCCATATCTAGATTTTATTCTTGGTTATATAAAACTAAATTTATATATAAGGTTATACCTATGGTTCTGAGTTTTTTTTATCTTGATGATACACCTCTATTTTCTTTGATAGAAGATAGGAAAGATCTTGTGTAACCAGAAGTATGTACAGAACCTCCAGTACCATATGTCACGTGCTAAATATCCATGCACTAGAACAAAGTGACACTACAAGAAATTAAGCACTATTGCGTCAAAAACTTTATGGCATCTCCCATTCAAATTAGTTCACAAGCGTGGTTTATAGTTGTCGAAATGCACAAGACGGTTACGAAGTGGTGTTTATTTACATTTTGTGAGGGGATGCATTTCATTTAACAGTATGTGCAGAAATCAGTCCTAAAGGTGTTCTTTGTTGGACATTCTTACCCTTAATCCAGATAAGCACTAAAACACCTGATTAAAGAAGCTACTGAGCACGGCTTCGATGAAAGAATGTGGCTTTCCAGTGCATTGCATTCTAAGATTTCTTCAGGAACCAATCTATTGAAGACCCAAGACAAGGTGGTGACAAAGTGCAACAAGTGAAGGACCATAAAACACTATTACTTCCACCACTACCTTTATTATTCGCTTCTAGAGCTGTAGTCTTCTTAAATTTGATGCTTCACATAATTTTCCGCTTTAAGTTCTCGAGTAAAATAGTTTTCTGATAAGTGATAGGACACATTAAACAGCTTACATAATTAAGTTCTGCAATGATGTACCTACACCAACAGTCAGTCATAAAACTTCCCTAGACCTGGTCGAGCACGTAACAATTATTAGGCAACTGGAATATGTATGCATTCATGCAATTTTAATATTCAGTTGCACTTCATAACACTAGCATAGTGATCCATCCATTGCTCAGTGTAGACAGATAGCTTATTAGCTGTCTTTTTTCTGAGAAATATATATATATACGGGTGCATTGAGTTCATCATATCAGTAGATAGATTCTCTTCTTTTCTCCTAGCATTTTCACTTCCACAATCGAAATATAAAAAACTGGGTACCCTCTAACTTGACCAGGCAAAGAAAAGCACTACAATGCCAAGTCCAGTGATTGTTGAACTACCACAAATTCACGGTAATGGAAGCTTACAGCTATCGCAAGGTCCCATCTAAACCCAAAGCAGTCGAAGAACTTTTCCAAGATATATATATATATATAAGAAAAGAGACCGTCCAAAAACTAGCCAAGTTCGTATCGTAAAATATGATGTCATAAAGGCGTTCAAACGGGAAAGAACATACAGCCCCTCCCTGGCGAAACATCTTGTCAATCAAATCAATCAAACAAAAGGGAAAAGGCAAATTAAAAGAAAAGGCAGAGGAGAGAGAAGCATTGTGTGCAGTGGTGATATTGATGTATGGTCATTTCAAGAACCAACTAGTACCTGTTGTTTGTTCTTCCGCCTTTCACCACACGATTTCTCGCGGCAAGTTCTCCTCTCCCTCCTTCTAGTTACCACCACCTTCAATGGAGGAAGAAGTAGGTGACACCTTCCCCCACTTAGACCTAACAAACGTTGGAGCAGAAAACAAGGAAACCCTAATCCCAAAAGCGCCAAAAACACGAGGACGTCTGACAACCCTGCACCCCATTTGCATGGACACGATTTGACAGCACCTGTTGAAGACCCTACGGCCCGATGTAGATTTTGCGCGATTCCCACCCCCCTCTACCACCGGAAGTTAAGTAACCTCCCCTTAGAACTAACCAGACAATAGAGAACATAACTTTTGGATTACAATTATCACGTGATTTATATCCTTTCTGCATCGTTAACAACAGATACCGCTTTGCATACCATCTACGTTATATGTACATATAACGTGCTGTATATAAGCAAAGTAAGATAGGGTGGACTGATGTAGGCACTTAAGTATTCACACAGATGGATCTACGTTTCGTATTACACAAAATCTAAAATCTTCATCATTTAAAAATTTCTATGAAGCGGATTTACGCAGTACGGATGGATATAATATTATGAATGTTTTATACAACCTAGCATATTATTTTCAATAACTTTTAGAAACCCGCAGATATCCATTTTCTTTCTCGAAAAAAAAAGTTACCGGAGGGGGAATTGGCGGTGGTGGTGGTGGTAGCGGCGGTGGTGACGGTGGAAGTGGAGGTGGGGCTCTTGCAGAGGTCGCTCAGCTGCATCTCGATCCTCGACAAGAACGACGTCGCCTCATGGAACGGCTTCGAGAGCTCCTCCTTGTACCTTATGAGCACCTCACAATACGACTCCTGCAATGCAATTCCCACTTAAAACAATGATCTCGATACCAAAATAAGCAGTTGGGAGCGACCACCATGAAGTCATCGAGCTCCGGATCCGAGCCGATTTCAGCACTAGGAGTAGGGGCACTCGGACAATTCCCCCTCCCTATCTCCTCCAGAATGGAGGCCAACTCCGGCGGGGCACCCACCTGCAAAATTATCTCTACGTTTTTCAGAGACCCGTATGTTGAAAGTAGAGTTATATATAACTACGTATATATGGAGAGAGAGAGAGAGAGAGACCTTGCGGCAGTCGATGTAGGCGGAAACGAGGGAAGGATAGCGAGGGTGTCCGGCGATCTGGGCCTTCAAGGACTCGGAGAGGCTGGAGTTCGTGCTACCCTTACTGCCCTCCCAATCAGAAAACTGATTCATAGGCTCTGAGGACCTTGGAATCGACGGGAGTATACTGTACAAGTCCTCCATATTCTTGCACTCCAGAAGAAAGAGAGAAAGGCAGACGGAAAGATTTTTGATGGGTATTACGTGATGAGTTTATGAAGAAGGGTGGGGGGGGGATACCAAGGAGGCTTCCAAGAGGGGAGAAAGCGGGTAGAGTGGGAGGTCACACTCTCTGGTTTCTGCTGCGGTTTAAGATTCTGGTGGTGATTGGATTTCTGATCTCTGCCATTGCTTTCTTCCTTCACCTGCAGCAGGCGCAGGATCGTTGGCGTTGGCGACTGCGAGGAAACAGCAATAAAATAACACCCACTTGGGAGGGGAGATAGGGGAGAGGCCGGCGACAGGGAATTTAGGGCACGACTATCTATAACGGGAAGATTGACGAGAATATCGGGATTTGTAGATATTAACCCCTCGTTAATTATGGGTTTTTGGTGATGACGGCTACACTAATGCTTCCTCGGATATATGGACGGATCCTTGCCGAGGTTTTTGAAACCGAACCAGACATCGAACTAGAAATGTTGTTGAAATGGTCGGATCAGGTCGGACCATATAATCAAATCGGTTCAACCGGATGATGATATCATCATTATTTAAAATCGGATTAAACCGGACCGGTGAAAAAAAAGTGGTTGAATCGGCTAATCAAACTGAAATGAATATATATATATAATATACACTTAATATACTTGAAATATATATATAAAATACATAGATAATGTATATATTTCACTCTATGCATAAAATACATAGATAAGTATTTTTCTTATACACCATCAAATATCATACATATCTTATATATATATATTATTTTGACTAGATGTATAACATGATAATAGTTTAATTATATTTAAAATCCAATATATGGAAAAAGTTGTATTAGTGTAGTTGGTTAAAAGTGTGAAATAGGTAACCAAAGGTCGTGGCTTCAACTCCCACTACCTACAAAATTTTTAAATAATTTAAAATTAATACGGTTCAACTTCGGTTGGACCTGGTTAAACCGGGTCAAGAAAATAGGTTGAATCGGACAGGCTAATTAAAATTTGAATAGTCGAACCGAACCGGTATAAACCGGTTAACCGGACCGGTCCAAGCCCGATTCACCGGTCGGACTGGTCGAACCGGTCGGTCCGGTCCGATTTCAAAAACACTGGTCCTTGCAGTAATTAACCCGTTTCATCCGAAGTAATGGAAGATACCAATGAAAAAATTGTCTTTGCTACATTCTAACTTCTTGAGGGAGGGTTTCAGCTGTTAGGGAGTTGGATTGGAATAAATTCGCTGGTAAGAAAATATAATATTTTTGTAAATAATAGGTGATTAAATGGTTGGAACGGTCGGAATGCAAAATGTGATGTTATGTGATAGTTAATTACAAGAAATGCTGAGCTATATACCGATGTTATTTCAATGCGATTTTCAACTTCTGTGATTTAAGCATATAGAGATAACATGAACATCTCAATTCCATGCTAAGTATAAAAATCAAATGTATTGTGAGTATGGTTAGATCATGAGGTGGAGTGTGTCCAAACATTGAAATTATTTTTCCAATTTTGCTCTTTTTATAGCTTTTTACTTTTTGTAATATAATAAATGTGTTTGTCTAGACATATGGAAATGGAGTTGGAGATAGTAACCGTGATTGTTGCTATGGTGGTAGTGCTAGCGAGAACGGTGAAATGAGAGCGTGCAACTAGGAGATGATACAAACATGAAGCACCAAAGGAAACTTGTTTAAAACAAGGGATTTTTACCCGGCAGACCCTATAATCTTTGTCAATTACCTCCATGACATTTGAAATATCGTAATTCCTCCCTCACCCTCGTAAACTTGCTCCGTTTTACCTCAGAAACCCTACCGTTAAATAGACACATCTAGAGTTAACTTCCTTTGGCTAAAACGAGTTAATCTAACCAATCCACGATCGGACGGCTAGAATTAAACAAGAAGAAAAAATAATCCTGACATCTTCCTCTCCTACGACGTAGGACCTGGACGTGGACCGGGGGGCTTCCAGTTCGCAGGGAGGCAGAGGGCTGGGGTCGCCGGGCCAAGTTGTGTGTGTGTGGGGGGGGGGGGGGGGGCTCCAGTTCGCAGGGGAAGGCGGAGGGCTGGGGTCGACGGGGGAGGCTTCCAGTTCGCAGGGGAGGCGGAGGGCTGGGGTCGCCGGGGGAGGCTTCCAGTTCGCAGGGGAGGCGGAGGGCTGGGGTCGCCGCCAGGTGGGGGTGGGGGGAGAGGAGGGGGTGTTCACAGGGGAGGTGCGGAGGCTTCGTCAGTCCAGGTTGGGGGGGGGGGGGGGGGGGCTTCCAGTTCGCAGGGGAGGCGGATGGCTGGGGTCGCCGGTTCCAGGTTGGGGGTGGGGGGAGGGGAAGGGGTGTTCGCAGGGGAGGCACGGGGGCTTCGCCGGTCCAGGTTTGGGGGGTGCTCGTCCGGAGGGAGGGGGTGGGGGCAATGCTGGGGGTGCGGGGGGGGGGGGGGGGGGGGTGCTCGTCCTGGGGTTGGGGGAGGTGGGGCTTCCAGTTCGCAGGGGAGGCGGAATCCTGGGGTCGTCGGGTCCGGGGGGGCGGTGCTCGTCCAGTTCGTAGGGGAGGCAGAGGGCTGAGGTCACCGGTCCAGGTTGGGAGTGGGGGGGAGGGGAGGGGGTGTTCGCAGGGGAGGCGTGGGGGCTTCGCAGGGGCTTCAACCGGCAGGGGGCTTCGCTGGGGAGGAGGTGGCGGGCTTCGGGGTGGGGGATTCGATCGGATGGGATGAGCGGCGGCGGAGGGGGGGGGAGGGGGAGGGGGGAGTGGCACATGTAGTAAATTTGATAACTAAAATGGGTGTTATGTAAAAGAAGATAACGGAATTCGGTTAGTTCCAATGGCTAAATGGATGGGGGTAAACCACAAGGTATGTAGGATAAAGGTTAACAAGTTTACGGGGGTGAGGGATGAATTACGACATTTCAAAGGTCGTAGAGGTAATTGACAAAGATTATAGGGTCTGCCGGGTAAAAATCCCTTAAAATAAAGAGTGCGAGATACATCAGAGTGTGATGAATCTGTGATGCATCTAACTAAAAGCTGACATTAGAGCTCAGTTCCTTAGAAAATACTTGGATTATATTTTTTATACATCATTCTTAGAATTCATGCATGTTTTAAAAATAAACATATGTTCGCATTTAAAAAATAAAAAATCCACAAAATGATAAAAAAATACATAAATTTCTTTCATTTTAATAAATTTATATTGACTCCTATTAATCTAATTTCTCTTCTAACATGTATATATAAATACACAAACCAAAAATATAAAAATAATTTTTAAATTGAAGAAATGTGTATAGATCTTGAACCAAAAAAGCATGGGGTCCTAATCCCAACTGAACTCCCACTATGTATGATCTATAAATTAATCAAACTCAATTTTAAAATTCAAGTTGTAAAATTATCTATCAAACGAAAGTTTCATTAGAAAATTGAGTTTGTTCGCTAAATGTCGGTTTTGGAACCTATTTGGCACATGTAAGATAATGTACATTAATTTTTTGACTCTGTATATATAACACTTTTATACTAAGTTATATGTTTATTTTGTTTTATATATTATATATTATTTAAATAAAATAATAATCAAAATTAAATTGATACTAAATAATCATGATAAAATGATGAAAAGAGAATGCATGTTAAATATGCCTATTTACGAAAACATCTATATTTATTAAGACCAGTAAATGAAATATAAAATAAAATGAAATTATATTTGGGTATAAAATAATGATTGCGTATTATATATGTAAAAATTGAGAGCTAGAATAAATCTATACATTTATAGGTATATAATGTCTATGTTTGAGTTGATTTGCATGGTTATTTTATTACCGTGTTATTATTAATATGTGTATTATATGTCATCTTAAATATAATCAAATTTTCTCCATTTTATATGTTATGTATATTTAAATTACTATTATCAATTATTAATGTGTATTAATTATTAATGTGTATTTATTGTATAGTGTACATGTATAATAAGCATGGTCAACCTCGTTGACTAGGTCCCTTCCAACCAATTACGGTCCAAGGAGGATGTTGACCCTTTGGTCAACTCCATGCTCTCTCTATTTATGTGTGTATGTGGCTCGCTCACTCGTTTGGAGGTCACTGAAAACCCACTACGTACAAATACCCCAACACTATGCCGACCATCCAATTAAATATCCTTAACTAATTCCAACCACTCCGCCTACTCGATGACCAAGTCAGCCATCACCCAACCTTGCCCCCATTCCTCTGTAACTCCCTTACCTCTCAACTATGCAGTCCACCCTGCCCGCATCACTCGTGCCCTTCCCTCGTCTCCCTCGTTAATTAAGTCTTCCGCCTTCATGAATCTCTCTTAAAACCCTAACTAATACACATCAAAAAACCTGCGAGCTCCACCCATCACACCTGTCCTCCATCTTCTAGAGATAGCTCTGGCTTTGATCGATCTTTGTAGTGACAGTGCAAGCTACAAGTGTGTGTAGACGACAATCAGCTCCAGCGTGATCAAAGGGAACTTCATCTTATTGTAGCACCTACTTCCAAGTAACTACAGAGCTTTGAGGCTCTCCATCGACATCTTGAAGCAAGAGTCTACTAGATCTTCCAGCTATGTTCTTCAATAGGTAATCATACATACTCCTCTTTTTTTCTTTTTCCTTCTCATCTCATTTTCATGGTTTTTGATTTGTTTCTATTCAACTATTATGTCATTCTCCCAAGTACCCTCCTCATTCTTCAAATCTGATCGCCAATCACTTCAAATCTTTGCAAGAGCTTCAAGAATTGGGTCCTCTGTCTATGTTGCCTCATACAATAACTCACATCCATCACCAACTTTCTCATCAGGTGCCTCGATAGATTGCATCCATCTTTGTATCTCGTCACTTCTTATTATTCTCCTTTCCAAACCTTTCACCAACTTGGAACTTAAATATGACATAATCTTGAGCTCACCCATTCCATCCCTCCTTTTAATTGACTCCCTTTGATACTTGCAAAGGATTGAGGCTCGCTAAGGCAACCATCAGGTCCGTTGTGATCTCCACCCTACATGGAAACTCCTTCCTTTTTCCTTCTATATTATAACTACCCTTCAAGCTTTTATGCTCGATAACCATCCATGCTCCTTTCTCATTACTTCAGTATTAGAAGCTCTGTCGTATGCGGGCATCACCCACCTACAGATGCATCAAGGAGGACCCACCAACCATATCTCTTCACCATTCGCAGCATGATGAATCCCATATTCATCATGCTAAAATTGGTCATTTAGGCTATGTTCCCCATCATTCACTTGCAATTAATCATTAATAGAGCATTATTAGCATTCATACATGTGTAAATAATACTTGCATTTCATCATGCATATTTGCATTAAAAATCCCAAGTGTAAATTAGCCCAAAAATCCGCTGACTTCTCTTATTTTTAGTTAATTCATCCTAACTCCGATTGACCCCAAACCACCTCCAGTGTGTAGATATTAATAACTTTATTAAATAAAAAATACAAAAAAATTTACTAACCCCAATAAGTGTCAAATAATCCTAAAGTCTAATTTCACATCTGACAGACTAAAATGAGTATGTCTCCCACATACAGTGTCGTATTTTGGTCTACTCACTTTTAAAGTACTCCATTTTCAAATACCTTCAAAACAAGAGCGGTTTCATAAAATTCGGAGTCCATATGTGAAAGTTGGGTTTTGGGCCTTTTTGGCGCATTTTAACTTTTTGCTATTTTTGACCTGAGTTTTTATGTACTTAATTAACCCTTTTAATTTTATTTCTTTTTTATTTGTGCTCTTTGATGAAATTTTTATTAAGCAACACAAAAATCCAAATCAGGTTCAAACTAAAATCAAAGAAACTGACTGAGTCCAAGTGTCTGTTGTCGGTCTGTACAAAAGTTGTGTGTTTCTGACTTCTATTTTATTTTCCTATTTTCTTATTTGTTAAAAATCCAAAAAATTAAATTATTGTATAATTAATTTTCTTGTATTTTATTGTATTTTCTATAATTTTTATCCCCTCTAAAACCACCCAAAAATACAAAATCCCAAAAACCCGATTTTCTATACACATGGAGAGCCACCAAAAATACCACTTCTCACAGGTGACCTATTTTGGTCATGGGTCCTTCACGAAAGTTGTAGATCTTGTCGAGACGAACAACTTTCGCGAAGGAAATTTTTTGATTCGAGGTCTTCTTCTATTTCTATTCCTTCTTTAAAGTCGAATTTTTTTGGGGCGCCATGTGGTAGCCCCTGGGCGTGCCACATGGCACCTCACTTGCTCTCTCTCTCTATCCAGACTACCCTCGGGTCACGTGCCTAGCACGTGACCCCTGTCATCTTCCTTCTCCAGCCGTTACCCTTCCTCCTCCCGCCGTTTCTCCTCTTCCTCTCGCAACGACAGCACCCCTTCCTCCTCGGCCATTACAGCCACTGCATGTAACGCCTCGCCCTTCCTCTCTCCTATAAAGCTTCACCGCAGTCGGTCTATTCAACCATCCGCCATCTCTGGAGCAAACCCCTCGATGCCTTGGTGACAACAAGGCGAGAGCACCCTCCAGCGTGATCCAGCCGCCTTCTGGTGAGCTACTTCGAGCTTCCAAGCTCGATTCCACTCCGACAGCATCTAGTCGCCGTCGAGCCCCTTCCCCTTCTCCACTCAACTTCACCCTCCGCCAGCCTCGCAAAGGCCGGGACCCTCTTTTCATCGTCGTCCCCAGTCCCCTTTCCTTTCCATTGTTTCATTTTTGGCCTAACCACTTGCAGGTCGACGGCCATCGCCGGGCTCCGCCCCTCTCTCAGCCAGCAACCGACCGCCCTCGCCCTCTACGCGCCCTTCACTCGACCGTGTGTCGGCCGAGCGCCTCCATCGCCAACCACCGCCGCCACGGCGGTTGAGCCCCTCCGCCCCGTGATCGCCCAGCAGCCGCCCCTCGCCCTCCGCGCTTCCACCGCTCGACCGTGTGTCGGCCGAGCACTTCCACCGCGCGTGCCCACCGACCAGGCTTCGCCGCCTTCGGCCGCTTGCCTCCGCTCGGCCTCCACCGCCTCCTTCGGCCAAGCCGCCAGCGCCACCACTGCCGCCCGCCTCGACCGCCCAGGCGCACAGTTACCGTCGGATCAGGCCAATAGCCCTTGATCCGACGGTCCCCGTAGCACCACCCGTCACTCCTCAGGCTCAGCCCGGACCACAGGCTCGGGATCTCCGAGCCGCAGCCCTGGGCCGAACCACAGGCTCGGGAGGCCCCGAACCTCTGCTTTGGCTCCGAGCCTGTGCCTCGGGACCCCCGAGCCTCCACCCTGCTGTCCGAGCCTGTTGGCGCACGTACAACGCACGTGTGCGTGGAAAAATTGCACTAAAGCCCTTGATATTTCTAGATATTGCAAAAATACCCCTGCTAGGTGTAAATTACAGAGGGGCCCCTCCAACTTTTATTAATTACATATAAGCCCCTATAGGGACCTCTTTGTAAGAAAACTTTATTTTATTTACATTTTAGTCCTTGGAAGTTCATTTTAGCATATCTTTTTCATACGAACTCCGTTTTTTGCATACAATATGTCATTTTGAAGCTATTTTCATGCTCTATCACTTAGCATAATTTGTGGACAGATCTGAGGTCATTTATTGATATTGATTATTTGAGGATCTCTGTCGACTTTTGCAGGCCGCTTTTGACATGTTTATGGTTGAGGAATTAACGATATCTTTTGCAGGAGTTCAGTTGAGGATTTTAATTTGATTAACCCCTTTTGCTCATTATTGATTATTCTCAAAAAATTAATATTTACAGGGGTCAAATTGAGGATCAATTTATTTAACTTTCTATTTGTCTGATCGATGATTAATTTTGAGGAGCATTTTACATGGAATTTTTGACAGGATTATTCATTGATTAATCTATTTTCATGTAACTTGGAGTTGATAAATCTTTCTGGGCGTCAATATCTTTCGATATGTGATTATCTCTAAGAGAATTAATTAATAAATTTCATTGAGAATTGAATTGTATACTTCACAGATCCTGGGCATAATCTTCTCTGTTAATTTTCCTTGCATCACATTTTCATCATTGCATTGTACATTTTCTCAACACTAAAATTAACCAAGCATTAAATAATTATTTAATTTGATTTAAGACCATGCAACTAAGAACCATAGTTCCCTGTATTCGACCTTGGTAGACTTGCCAAGTAAAAATATTCCACAACATTCAAAGTTTGTGGTGTTTTGATCAACCGATTTTTGCCTCCTATACTACAATTATTGATTATTAAAGAGGTGAATTTCGTGTTCATCAAATGGCGTTGTTGCAGGGAAACGGTGAATTTTTAGGGTTTTAAATAATTTTTTGTAATTTTTGTGAGATTAATTTTTGTGTCATTTTTTTCTTCTACATTTTATTTTGCATTCTCTCTTACTTCTGCTACTAACCGCAAACTCTCTCTTCACAGACTAATGGGAGCCCAATTTTGGATATTAATTAAGGATCTGCAAGGAAGATTACTTTTTAATTTTTGTGAGAGAGAGATTAGCATAGGTTTAATTTTCTGCAATATTCTCAGGGTCCCTCTCTTTGAACCCTTGTAATAATTCAGACTGAACATTTCTATGGTGTGTCGGGTCTGTTTCAACCCCTTCTGTGTGGTTGGGACCCGACTTGAGTGGCGTAGGACTTAGGAACATATACGATTATTTCTCTATCATTGATTGTGCTTGTAATTCTTAGGCCACACTTTCACTAATTAAACGCACTGTAGATCATTCAACATTAGCCAAAAATTTAAATCAATTCTTCCTGCTAATAGAACTATCTGCTTAGGGCGTTTTTCATCTGTGCATATCATTTAGAGTAATTTAAAAGCATTGTCTTGCATCCCGCATGAAGAGTGTGAGGATTCACTGTAAGTCCTTCTCTTAAGCATGCATCATTGATTTACGTTTGCATCAGCTTTTCCGATCCTCCTTTCTCAAAGTTTTGCAACTTAGGATTTAAAGGAATTGGGATTGTTCGTTAGGCGTGAATTTTTGTGCTCACATAAACTTCAGTGACAACCTCAATCTAAAATCTGGACTGCTAATCAAGGCGACTGTAAATAAAATTGACCTAAAATTAACATGTGTTTGGTGGAGAGAAACCCACTCATTGTTTGTAAGGACTAGAACGCACACCTTGGATAGAGCCAAAACTGAGGAATTTCATAGAGACTACTGTTTTTAAAAATAATTAGCTACTTTTTAGTGAGGGTCTCGGGTAGCCATTTTACGGTCCGACTTCCCTTAGCAGAGTGGGTGGTTTAGAGGACACCGTGGAAGGCTCCGTCCTCAAGTAACACGGGTAGCCATTTAAACGGTCCGTACTTACACCTATACTGGCTAAGAGTAGGTGCAACTAGTTGGACCAACTCGGGACAGTCTTTGTGAAATATTTCAGTACCTAACAGCTCCGCTTAATTTGCAAGATTGTCTTGTCATTAAATTAAAATTGAAAAGATAAGCGGCTGAACCCTGACGTGCCTTCATCTGTGTCGAGTGGTGAACTTGAGAATTGACTTGTGTTTGCTTTGTGTATGCTTCCTCGTGAAGACTCTCTCAATCCTTCTTGTCTTAGAATCTTCATCTTTTCACTCCTCCGCTAAGGAATCTCTTATCCTTAGCAAAAACCTTATTTGATTCCGACACTTAACTCTGA